>JALPQD010000054.1:4993401-6348558 GCA_023101885.1 Typhlomys cinereus
TGAGTTCGGATCCCAGATCCCACGTATAGACGCCAGGCGGAAGCGGGGGCGGCCTGCGCTTCTGGTCCTGGTAGGGCGGAGCCTGTGAATCCCGGGGCAGAAGGAGGTGGAGGCGTCCATGGTGGTTCGCAAATTCGTCCGTGGTTCTACACACACATACACACACACACAGATGCGCGCACGTACACACACATATGCACACAGTTGAATAAATAATAATAATAATAAAAATTAAAAAAAAAAAAAGAGTTGCAATGGAAACACAGGCAAGTGGTTTTGCCACAGAAACCTCCAAAAATTTTGACTGATAAAAGACAACAATAATTAACTCTTTTTTTATGATCAAATTCTTGTGAATTTTAGTTCAATAAATTATAAACATTCAAATTATTTTTCAGTTTTTATTGTTGCTGTTTGAAGCTTTCATTAAAAATAGCAACACTGGCCTGAAAACAAATATCAGTGATTCTCTGGGATAAATGCGAAAAGCCAGTGATATATAGTCACCATGTAAGATTTATTTGCAAAGTATTCACAGATACTTTTACGTATGAATACAAACTGCTCAGTGGCTATGAGCACAGGACACATAGCTCTTTGCCACATCATTATCAATGGTACCACATGGTAGAAAGGTGGAAAGGAACAAAGAGGAGAATTAACACTAAGAAAAATATCTTTGTGCTTCTCAAAAATATCCCAATGTTGTAATCATAGGGTAGAAAAATGCTATTCTAGTAATCAGATTTGATATGTAAGCTTTCTTATCATGGTGTGCAATAGACTTCCAAATCTAATGAATCTTTCAACATGAATATTTGTACTGCTTATTAGTATTTTATTAAATATTCAAACATTGATCATATGTTACAGTTGTTTATTATTCTTCAATCTAATCACTCTTCTCCCCCAATAACTCTTCTTCCAGCTTCCCTTCCACTCTTCTACACACAGTATGTATGTGCACATACAGAGACACATATGTACACATATGCACAAAAACACACAGACCTCATAAAGACAACATAGTCCAAATAAAAACAATAAATAGATTTGATTTGAATTGCAGTTGAGAGGGAAATTATTTACCCTCCACTTTCTTGGATTGTCTTCCCCTTTCTCAAGGCTCATTTTAATTTCTCCCTACTTTGAAACTTCTCAGCCCTTCCTAAGGCAAAATTTTTCCCATGTGCATTAATAACACGGTAGGTACTGAGTCAGAGGCAACAAGGCAATTATTAAGCTGAAAGAAACTCAAAATCATCTAAAGTGAAAATAATGATTCTAAAGAAGTTGTAGAACTAAAACTTTCTCCTTCTTCTTCCTAAAGAAGAATGAAAGCTGTTCTAAGAGGTAAGTTCATAGCTCTTAATGCCTACGTCAAAAAAATGGAAACATCAGAAATAAACAACTTAACAATGCAGCTTAAAGCTTTAGAGAAACTAGAGCAATCTGATCCCAAAAGCAGTAGAAGAGAAGAGATTAGCAAAATAAGGGGAGAAATATCTGAAATCGAGATTAAGAAAACGATAGAAAAAAATCAACCAATCAAAAAGCTGGTTCTTTGAAAAAATCAATAAGATTGATACACCCCTAGCAAACTAACGAAAAGCAAGAGAGAGAAAACCCAAATTAACAAAATTAGAAATGAACATGGAGTTATCACTACTGATACCCAAGAAATCCAGAGAATTATAACATCATATTTCAAAAACTTATACTCTGTGAAGTTTGACAACACAAAAGAGATGGATGAATTTCTAAGTAAACACAACTTACCTAAATTGAATCAGGAAGTTGTGAATTATTTAAATAGTCCTATAACATATAAGGAAATTGTAAAAGTAATCTCAAATCTTCCCACCAAAAAATGTCCTGGACCAGATAGATTCAGCACAGAGTTCTACCAGACATTTAAGGAGTTAATAACACCAATACTCCTTAAACTGTTCCATCAAATAGCAAAGGAAGGAACACTACCAAATTCCTTCTATGAAGCTAATATCGTTTTAATCCCAAAACCTAATAAAGATTCACTTAAGAAAGAAAACTATAGGTCGATCTCCCTGATGAACACAGATGCAAAGATTCTCAACAAAGTCTTAGCAAATCGGATTCAAAAACATATTAAAAAGATCATTCACGGGGACCAAGTAGGCTTCATCCCTGGCACACAAGGTTGGTTCAACATACGCAAATCAATAATTGTAATTCATCATATAAACCAGTCCAAAGTCCAAGACCACCTGATACTCTCGATAGATGCAGAAAAAGCTTTTGACAAGATCCAACAGCCTTTTATGATCAAAACGCTAGAGACAGTGGGAATGGAAGGAACCTTAATCAATATAATAAAAGCTATATACAACAAGCACACAGCAAGGATTATGCTCAATGGGGAAAAACTGGAATCATTCCCACTTCGATCAGGAACTAGACAAGGCTGTCCACTCTCACCACTTCTATTCAATATTGTACTTGAAGTCTTAGCTGAATCCATAAGACAAGAAGGGACATAAGAGGGATTCAAATCAGCAAGGAAGAAGGAAAGCTATCCTTATTTGCAGATGACATGATCTTATACCTGAGTGATCCCAAAAACTCCACCAGGAAGCTCCTGGAACTAATTGAGAAGTTCAGGAGGGTGGCAGGATACAAAATAAATGTGCAAAAATCAGAGGCCTTCCTATATGCCCAGAATGAAAGAAGTGAAAAAGCCTTGAGAGAAACCATACCATTTACTATAACCCCTAAAAAAATGAAATACCTTGGTATAAACCTAACCAAGGAGGTAAAAGACCTTTACAATGAAAACTTTAAAACCCTAAAGAAAGAAATAGCCGAAGACACCAGAAGGTGGAAAGACCTCCCTTGTTCCTGGATTGGCAGAATCAACATCGTAAAAATGACCATCCTACCAAAGGCAATATACAGATTCAATGCTATACCAATCAAAATCCCAAAGCAATTCTTCAAAGAAGTTGACCAAACAATCTCAAAGTTCATATGGAGGCACAAAAGACCCAGGATAGCAAAAACAATCCTGAGTAACAAAAACACAGCTGGAGGTATTACCATACCAAACCTAAGTCTATACTACAAATCCATAGTTATAAAGACAGCCTGGTACTGGCTCCAAAATAGACACACAGATCAATGGATAAGGATTGAAGACCCAGATATAAGCCCACAAAGTTACAGCCATTTGGTCTTTGACAAAGGGGCCCAAAGAATCCAATGGAAAAAGAACAGCATCTTCAACAAATGGTGCTGGCAAAACTGGATCTCCACATGCAGAAGATTAAAGCTGGACCCGTACTTGTCACCATGTACAAGACTTAACTCCAAATGGATCAAGGACCTTGATATCAGGCCAGAGACTTTAAAAACCATAGTTGAAAGGATAGGGAACTCCCTCGAGCTGATTGGGCTAGGCCAACACTTCCTAAACAGACATCCAATGGCACAGTCACTGCTACCAACTCTCAACAGTTGGGATCTTATGAAATTAAAGAGCTTCTGTTCAGATAAAGAGATTGTAACACAAACTCAAAGGCAACCCACAGAATGGGAGAAAATCTTCACTAACCACATATCTGACAGAGCTCTACTGTCCAGAGTGCACAAAGAACTTAGAAAATTAAACTCCAAGGAAAACACTGGCCCAATTAAAAAATGGGCCCTGGAACTTCAAAGAAACTTTACCAGGGATGAAATTAAAATGTCTAACAATTATCTTAAAAAATGCTCCACTTCCTTCGCCATCAGGGAAATGCAAATCAAAACTTCCCTGAGATATCATCTCACCCTGGTCAGGATGGCAAAAATCCACAATACAAACAACGACAAATGCTGGAGAGGATGTGGAGAGAGGGGAACTCTCCTACATTGTTGGTGGGAATGCAGGCTCATACAGCCACTCTGGCGAGCCGTCTGGAGATTCTTAAAGAAATTAAAGATTGAAATGCCATATGACCCTGCTATCCCACTTTTGGGAATAACCCCCCATGCAGCAGAGGTTCGCCTCGATAGCACAATCTCGACCATGTTCATAGCAGCATTGTTTACAATAGCAAAGTCATGGAATCAACCTAAATGTCCAACAGTTGACGAGTGGATAAGGAAACTGTGGTACATCTATACAATGGAGTACTACTCAGCCATCAAACATGATGAATTACTGGAATTTGCTGGGAAATGGATGTCATTAGAATTATATTAAGTGAAGTATCCCAAACCCAGAAAATTAAGCGCCGTATGTACTCCCTAATAGGTGGCTCCTAGTACCAAACTCATCCAGCCCACATTGAGACACTGAAAAGTAAACCTATGTAACACAGTAATTGCAAGGATTATGAACAAGAGAGATGGGGTAGGAGGGCCACACCAGAAACAAGGAGAGAGAGGACCATGTTACAGCAGAGAAAATAGGCCTCCATCAAGGTCTGCAAGTAAGTAATGAGAAACCTGGTTAAGTTCACAGACGTTCTTTCCTGATCTCACCAGAAGGGGAGGGCATATAGTCTAGCAGATAAAAAGTAATCATTTTGCAAATGGGTGATGGACCCCTCCCTCACTGAGGTTTCCTACTCTTATTACATCTACCCTTGAATGTGCTATTATAACAAGACTCTAGTTTAACAGCTTTTTTTCTCTGCCCAGGGGGTGACATACAGTGCCCAGCAGAATGGAGTGAAGGGCATTGCAGGAGGAGCAAAACTGCAAAAGAAAATCAACAAACCACAATCCAGAACTTCAGATACTATATCAATCACATAGAACTAGGCCAGCCTCATCTCTCCCCATCCTGGAGCTCAGGGACATTTGCGGAAGAGGGGGCGGTAAGATTGTAAGAGCAAAAGGATGGGAGGAGCAACGATTTGCAAGATTCTCAACAATAGTTGGGGCCAAAGCAATCGTAATGGGACTTTGCATGCCCTGCGCAATGTCCAGGCACTGTTGCCCTCATAAAGTCTAGCATCTGTTAAGGGCACTGAGACCCCTGGAGGCAAGGGATTGACAGCCATAGTAGTGATCTTATGCTTAAGGGGAACAAGAGAAAGGGCTTATGGAAATGCCACTGGGTCCTTATATGTCATCGGAGAGGAGGACCCAGTGGAGAGTTAGGCATACACAATAAAGGACTCTCTGGGAATTGGGGGGGGCACTGGGGGATGAGGGGGGGAGGAGGGGGTTCGGGGGGAGGAGGGGGGAGGGAGGGAACTGGTAAAAAAATTTTAAAATGTATAATTAAATTTTTAATAAAAGAAAGTGATTCTAAAAAAAAAGAGCCAGCTTCTTGACAGATCTTTTTTGCATATAATAATAATATAACATATGTCCTCTTTCCTTCTGTAACATGGTGAAAAAGTCAGTCTCTCCTATAAACTTGTGAATCAATCATAGATAAATCATTATTTTTTTTCTACCTGCTAAAACTGATATTCCTTGATAAAGAGTAGTGCATCAAAAACCATTCTTTAAATAGAAATAAACAGAATTTCTTAAAGAGAGAAAGCAGAATAATTTATACTAAGGATGTGTGATATAGCCATGAGGAAACCTACACTATATTATAAACTTGTCTAAAAGGCAGCACTAAACGTTCGAATGGGAATATACTATACAAGGGTACACAGAGAGGGAATGAAGTGACAGAAATTTTCTTTGGATGCTACACCCTGAAACAATAGATGCTTGAACAATCTCCCCGTTCCTGCTGAGTGATACTTTGATAGGAGTTGTTGGCCAGGAGGTTCCCAGAGGATCCAAAAAAAAAAAAAAAAAAAACAATGTAGGTTTTAGTCATTGCTCTTGGTTGCATTCCAAAATGTGATGACAAAACTCCCTCGATAAACACACTGTGTGCTTTGATTGCATGGAATGTAGAATTCAAGCTGGAACTGACCCAGAAGCTTCTTCCCAGCTGTCTAGGACTTACAGTATCAATAATGGGCTATGCAGGCTGCTAGTTGAAAACAGAAAGCCATCAGTAATCTTACACAGTCTTGAATTTTAGCATCTACAGAAAACAATCTAGCAAATGGGCTCATTATGGCACTAGTGGCATGAATGCTATAAGAGTAGCAAACTTCTTCCTGATTAGAATTATGGCTTACTATTCAAGGAGGTCCTCATGTCTGGCACTGTAGCTAAGAACCTATGAAATGGGAGATCATAGGTCCTAGGGAGGAACTAAATACTATAGTTTTGCTATATGGACATGGTATCAAAATATCTTCTAAACTTTCATATGCATAGGTCAGTGAAACAAGCAATTTCCAACATACAACGTTCATTTTATATACTTCTTAATCATGTATTACTAGGTAAAGAAAGAAATTTTATACTGAGTATAGCATCTGTGCAACCAGCATTCAGAGAATAGGGAAATGCAGTGCACTCTGCCCTAAATAGGACATATATATTACCTGCCCAGCACCACATCCACCCACCAAGACTCAACAAGCACTTGTGGGAGGGCACAGAAAAGATGCCTAATTATGTGGAAGTTTGCTGCTCGACAATATTTTGTGTTATGGAGGAGACATTATTCATAATTCATCATCTCATGAATTCATTCTGATGTATTCAGCACAAGAAGCTACACATGATCAGGCCTGTCAACGTTTTGTCGTGGAAAAGGAAAGACTTCATGAGCCAATAACTATCTCTGAGCTAATGTGGACACCTAAATCTTGTTGAAGAAAGGAGAACTAATGTCTTCAATGGTGTATCCTCTGATAGATGCAAATGTGCCCATGCTTTTGCACGTACACAGTCACATGACAAGTAGGCAATCTTTTTAAAAATATTCTATTTATTTATTTGTGTGCCTGTGTGCGTGTGTGTGTGTGTGTGTGTGTAATGTGTGTGCATCAGAGGGTACTATATGTCCCTGTGGAGGACTAAGGGTGACTTTGGGAATCATCTTAGATTACTTCTACCTCCCTCTTGCTTCACTCTGGGATTTCTCAGGCTCCACTCACGGGGATCAGAAGTTCAGGCCACATTTTAACATGCAACCTGGGATCCTAACTTAGGAGTTTCTGTTTGAGAGATGTCTTAACCCCTGAGCCATCTCTCTAACCTCAACAAAACTGTACATGCACACACACACACACACACACACACACACACACATACACAACATCAAAACACATAAAAATCTGAAAGTAGTGGAGAAAGTGTCTGTGAAGAAGAAGGATTTCAGGGAAAGAAGGATGGTGTATGGCAAAAATGACTTAAATTCTTTATTTGCATGTATGGAACTGTCCAAGAATAAAAATGAAATGAAAAGCAATTATTCTAATTCATAATCTCTATTGCTATTGGTGAACCTTTCTTGATTTTGTTTTGAGCAGCTTTCTCCATACTCCCCAGGCTCTTTCAGCCTCTGCAGTGTTTGGAGGCAGGCATGCACCTCCATTACCCAGAACAAACACTGAGAAACGAGCCTCTCTGAATATGATTCCAACACTCTCATGGCCCAAGAAATCTAGTTAATCCAAATATTATGTGAGTTCAGTGAGTTAATGGGTAGGATAATTTGTAAATAGGAAAAACATATAATACAATCCAAGAGATAATCATATGATTATAATGGTTGTGGCTTTTTCTCAAGGACAATCAAAGTTCATATAGCATAAATGTTCTCCAATAGTATTTGTGAAATATTTTATGCAACATTGGAATTGTTATCTTATTTTTATTTATTCATTACTAAAATGATCTTCTTTTAAATTTTAGTTTACCAAGAAAATGAAATACTATTATGATTGCAAAGCCAAATTATTTTTATGAATAGACTACTCAATTTCCACTGGATTTATTATTGAGCTTCACTAGGCAGCTGGCAAGGAGGCAGCATGAGAGAGAAAAGACAGCAAAAAGCAATAAATGTTGTGTGTTCTGATAGTATAGCTTTGAATCCAAGCATCTGTAAATTTTTTCTTCTAATTTTGAAAATGAAAATTTATCTCTTACATCCCTCAAATACTATCTTCTAACTCAGATTCAAATTTTAAAACTTGGAGAAAATTGGAACACGCAAATTAGTTATAACATCAATTTATCATATTTCCTATGTCAAGCTGCTGCAAGTAAACAACATGTTCTAGACTTGATGTAGAGGAATTTTTATACTGAATTTGAATCATTAGAAATGTCAATACTGTATTTATGACCACATTACAACTAGCACACCCTGTGTCAATTGCAGCACAAACTAATGACTTCATTTAGTTTGAATTTAAAAGTTTTGTGACAAGCTTTATTTCTCTTGTTTGACATTTCACATATATTTTGTTAAATTAGGACAAAACTCCCAACACTGGGAAATATTTATTTTCATGTGTCAAGTAGGAAACAAGAACTGACTTTCAAGCTTCAAGTGGACGGCAAAGAACAGCCAATCACCACAAATGTGATTCACAAATAATATGTCTCACTGAATGCTTTATTTCTTTTGATTAAAGGTTTAAAAATACACAGGTTAGGTCTGGAAAGAACTATATTACCTGCATTTATTATGCATTTATTTTCCTGTGTATTCTGTGGTATTCCTTATATTCCTGTTAGCTTTTTTTTCCATTAAAAGTCACATATGGCAAGTAAAGGGAATCTGTGCTTTTCAGATAAAGACTATATAATTTTTATGCATGCATATTATAGCAATACTACAGCAATAGCTCAAACAGAAGAGAGACAAAGTCAATATGAAAAAACATTAAACATTGAGCAAAATTAATGCTGCTGTGTGGCAGGAGAAAAATTAAGGGCAGCTTTACAATTCTATGTGTTGAGCTTGATAAAATATTTATTGACCTGCTGCAAAAGCATTTTCAGATGCTTCAATCAAGAGTTATGGGAATAAAAGAAAGGAAGGAAAAGACAAAATGAGACTGCCTATGAAAATATACTTGATTTTTAAGATGAGCGAAAGATTTAACTGGTGGCATGTTTTCTCTAAAACATTAGTTGCAAACATGAAAAATATGAAATCTTACCCCTTTAGCTGTACAAAGAAAATCAATATTACAATTTTTGAAGAACCCCTTCCTCCTTTGAGGCTGGTCTCTGAATGGAACAAATGTCTGAACAAACCAGAGCTACAGTGAGGAATCTCTACTCAGGTTGAACCTGCTGACACAGGTCATCGACCAACTTCTGTCAAGTAATCTAGAAAACTATAATTTAGAAAACTTTTCTTCCAGTTGCAGGAGCCTTGTGCTTGCTAAGCAAGGGCTGTACCACTGAGCTAAATCCCCAATCCTTGAAAACTGTAATCTTAAGTGAGGAATTTGGATTTTTAAATAATGACCACAAAACCAGTATGATCAAAAATTCCAAAACGAAAGCAGAAAACGATGTCTTTCATCTGATCTGATGTGTGAACCACTTTCTATTTTTCATGACATTGCCTTCTATCCAAAGAATTATACAGTCTTCCTAGAGGAAACTGAACAAATAAGTCCTAGAGGAAATTGAACAAATAAGATAGTGAATGAACCAATTGACCATTTAGAAAGTCTGAATATATTCTTTCTTGGCCTTTTGGATAAGATCAAGTGTAAAAGTCTAAATAATTTATTTTTTTTCAAATCTGTAATCCCCAAGTATTTACGACTTTAATAATGACATATGAAAATTGAATTTCAAATTGAAATATGCCTGTATCCTGAACTTGAATATCAAGCTTTCTTTATAGTTACAGCTTAGACTTCAAAGATCTTCCAAAAACATGTTTATGATGAAGACTTCATCCCTGTTTGCACTAGTAGATTGTGAGAAAGACTTGGAGAGATCAGGACTTTTGTGTCACTGTGATCACGTACATAAGTATAGAGTAAGATCCCAGTCTTTCCTTTTTACCCAGGACTGTTGTTTTATTGTGTTGTGTTAGTTAGGTCCTGTGTTTTGTTGTACTTTTTTCCATGAGCACTCACCTACTCCACCAGACAACCAGCAATGGTAACTCCTAACATCAGCAGTGAAAAATAAAATCTTTCTATTTGTAAGTTGACTATTTGACATACTTATTATAGTAGTGGAATGCCAACAGATTTCTTCACTTTTGTGAGGTAAGGAAGAAGAATGAAATAAAAGACATACAAAAAACAAAAATCTGTATGATAGTATCTGACATAAAAAGGAACTCTATTCTTCTTCAAAAATAGCATATTTTCAACTAATGTAAACAAACTTAAAAACCAGTTTCTCCTATATTCTTAATTATAAACACATTGTTTAAATATTCTGCATGGTATGTGCACCAATGGAAGATTTTGAAAACCACCAAAGAAAACAAATTCTTTTTCTGTCAGGAGCAATATGACTTTGAATTTCTTAATGGAAATTTTTCAAATCCACCAGAAAACAAGAAGCATTGAAATGAGTCTACACAGTGGGCAGCCTCCTACTTTTCTGAGCCTACTAATTCTCTATCTATCTATCTCTCTTTCTGTCTCTCCCTCCCTCCCTCCCCCCCTCTCTCTCATTCTATGTGTATGAGTGTATGTATGTTTGTGTTTGAATACTTCTTTGATTTCTTTCCACTATCTAACATAAAAGATAAGTTTATGTGTTTCTTACTCTTTCCCCAGAGTCTTCCATTTCTTCTAGTAGTCCTTTTCTGCAACTGGAAGATATAAGCTATTCAGAACTAGATGATGGCATTTTCTACCATACTTCGTTTGGTTGATTCTAAGACTTCTTTGAAATAGAATTAAAATAGTTAACATGGATGAAGTAAATGTTACATATATACATACTAGCAAACAACATCTGACTATCTGAACCAGTATTTAGCTTGAACATGAGATATACAGATGTCTACAACTGCAGTGTGGATCAATCCATGTCCTCTGTCTAAAGTTTGAAACTTATCTCTATTTTTCTTTCTTCTTCCCATTATTTGTTATTCTCTTGATTAATAAATATAAAAATAATAAGATATCCTAAAGTACACAAAGAAACAATTATTGTACTTATCTGCAACTTTTTAGTGATAAAGTAAATATGCTTCTAACAATAGAGGCTTAATTTTTAAAAAGTGATTTGTGTAACTATGCTTTACATTTTTTTCTTTGAAAACATGGAATTGAGAAGTTGAGGAATGGGAAAGAACCCTTTCACTGAGTTTTATGTAGGTGCTGATAACTGAAAGTTACCAATGTAGAGTATTAAGGATGGGGTGTACCTGAGATACACTAATATTCTTTTCAATGTTGTTAATTGAGAATTATTGTATGACCCAAAAATTTGAAAGGGACTAATGAATGGGAAAGTGAGACTAGGATAGAGTGAAAACTTCTACAAAGGTAAATTTAGGTTACCAGGCAAATAGAGTAAGGAGGAAATAATTGTTAAAAATTAGGGGGGTGGGCATGAGGGGATGGAGGGACTTATAGAAAAACCCTAAGAGTGTGAGCAGTAACCCCATATAAACCTCATATGCAAACAATATGTCACAAAAATGTCTTTTAAAGAAAGGAACAATAATGGGCAGCCCCTATGCAAAAGAGCACAGAATGAGGAAAACAGGGCAAAACAAACAACAACAAAAAAGCCTAGAACTGATTTACCTTGTGACAATTAGAGATCTACTAGAAGTAACAGGAATATGGCACTTTCTGATACAATATTGATCAGAAGGCCCTCAAAACAATATATGATTTTGTTGGTTGCTCTCCAACAAAACTGTCATTAAGACACTAGTAATGAAGAAGATGCAACACAAATGGATCACAGAATGTGGGCATTAAAATGCTTCCTACAAACGAAGAAGGCAAGGAGAGAGGTTTTCTACAAAGGAGTACAATTATCTTCACTCATCTTTTAAAATGAAATACTTTACATTTAATTAAATTTAAGTTCACTTTGCTTTCACTTAATTTTAAAAGCATGAATACACTTTTATTTACATAAGATCAACTTGCAGAATTTTCCATTACAAGGGGATATTGAGTTTGATAATTTCTACTGTAATTAGATTTATGCATAGAATATGGAAAGGACAATTTAATTTTAGCTTTTGGGATAGTACATAATTTATTCTGGGGTTAAATGTGAATGTTCCCTGAAAAGCAGTAAATTGACTCAATGCATTCCATACCCCATATAGTTTTTATTGCCAAGGAGTCCTTGATATTTTGAGAACTGACAATGGTTTTATGTGTGTGTGCCTTCTTTGAAATTAGCAAAGGTATGGCTCTTGATGCTTCTGGCATTTGCCCATTTTATGTATGTATACTCTATATCTTTTGCAACTCCTCTTTCAAGATTCAAAAGGTTTCCTCATAACATTTTACCATCAGTAAAACAGGTCATACAGTGTGTGAGCTGAAATGAAAATAACTAAGGAAGACTGCCCATGGATATCTCTTCTTTCTGCTTCTAAGTGTATCTACCCTGCTGAATAGAGACTTCTACTAGGAAATGAAAATACAGGCTATTGTGTAGGTGCTTAAATTGTGTGCACTGACCTAAACCAAAATTGTTAACATAATTCGGAACTACAAGTTTTGGCAGAGAAGTATATGAATGAAAAATTCATACTTTGGAATACAAAGTATGACTTTCAACAAACCAGTAAATTCAACTTTCTCCTGTCTATCTTACGAAAGTATTATACCTTGAGGTTGTTTAATTTTGTCTTTTAAATTTTGCTTTGTATTGGCATGTAAGTACACATGTTCATATATATGCTCATGATATATGATGTGTGTTACACATGTGTTACATACAGTGTGTATACAAAGGCAGGCAGAGAATATCCATTGTGTGTTGTATTTTCCATTTTCACCCTGTTGGAAACCAGGTCTCGTCACTGCTGTTCTGTAAACCAGACTGGTTGGTACATGGATTATAAGAGATTTTTCTTCTCTCTCTCCTGTTTTCCAAAGGTGTACTGATTGTATGCATTTCCCTCAGTGTATGTGGAATTGCCACAAATGTGCATGGAATTTAAGTGTGATATGAAGTCTGAACTCTTGATGGCCAGTATTTTATTACAGAACCAGCCAAGCCCAAATGTTTTAATTTTAAGGTTGAAAAGGGAAGTATCATGAGCTATATTATTAGTAAAGTTACTTGTAATTTAAATATTGCATAGCTGGTGTAAATTGTACAGTTAAGAGGAAGAAGACAAAACTACAAACCAGAGTTAATCTAAATCCAGTCCAAATTTAAGATTAAAAATGTAATATGATTTCATGCCTGCATACATTGCATCTTGGTATGTGTAATATTTTATGGAAAATGATTTTAAAGTAGGATTGGGTTAAAACAATCAATCAGTGAAACATATTTGAGCTGATATTAACTGGCAGAGAAATTTCATAAATTAATCTAGCACTATAAGACACCCAAATTTCATTTTTAAATTTTATTTATTTATTTATTTACGAGAGAGAGAGAGAGAGAGAGAGAGAGAGAGAGAGAGAGAGTCTGTTGTCTCTTTCTACCATGTGGGCTCCAAGAATTAAAGTCAAATCATTAGGTTTTCTTTGTTTAATTTTATTTATCTATTTATTTATTTATTTATTTATTTATTTATTTATTTATTTATTTATTTATTTATGTGTCTGTGTGTGTCTGTGTATCACAGGGCTCTGTGTATCCTTGTGGAGGACCAGGGTGACTTTGGGATTCATCCTGGATTATTTCTACATCTTTCTTGCTTTGCTCTGGGGTCTACCAGGCTCCACCCACCAGGGCTAGAAGTGCAGTATCTGGTTTTCCACCTGGCATTTTTAAGTGGGACCTATAATCCGAATTTAGGCCTTTTTGCTTGCAAAGGCAGAGTCTTAATCCCTGAGCCATCTCTGCAGCACAGATCATCAGGTTTTCAAGCAGCTATCTTTTCGTATTGATTCTGTCACTGATCTAGACCTTCAATTGTCAATATCCTTTAATCTCTATATTCACGTTTAAGTTTGTGTTACAATGAAAGAGATATATAACACTGCTTCTGCATCAATGCCTCAAGTAATAAGTGAGTATTGTTAAGACTGATGTATTCCTCATCTAATTGAAAATGTAGAATGACGGGGTTGAAGAGGTGGCTCAGGGGTTAAGCCTCTGCCTTGCAGGCAGAAGGTCCTGAGTTCAGATCCTAGACACCACGTATAGAAGCCAGGTGGAATTGGGGGCGGCCAGCATTTCTGGTCCTGGTAGGGTGGAGCATGTGAATCCTGGGGCAGAGTAAACAAGGAGGAGGTGGAAGCGGTCCATGGTGGGTCTACACACACAAACACACACACACACACACACACACACACATACATACATACACACACGCGCACACACGCACAATTGAATAAATAAAAAAATGTAGAATGAGAAGGGTTTGGGAGACACCTTATATATAACTTAGATGATTTAAAAATGGGAAAATTCTTGAAGATAATTAAAGCAAGTCAAATCTTCAAAACTTTAATACTTTTTTGCTTTGATTAGTTATGATTAACGAACAGTTTAGATTTACAAAATCTGAAGTAACTCATAGTGGATAATATATAGAGATCAATCGATTAGTGGAGAATCTCTTATTTTAGTCTTAAGAAAGCTATGGTCATTTCAAAATCTCTCCAGAAAAAATGAGTCTTCTTGGAAATAAAATCAACAAAAAAATCCTCACTAAATTCAGTGAATATGAAATATTTGTTGAAAGGCATTCACCAAAAGTTAGAGTGGTGGTTAAGAAAGTCTTACTGAGTTAGTGACTTTGGGAAGATGTGAAGCTGGTAGAGAAAGAAGGTTATGGAAAGAGTAAACACAGGGTAAATGTCCTTATTAACTCAGGAGTTTATATTGATTCACTAACAATGTCAGAAGAAGTATCAAATTTCCAGGATCTGTGCAACAAGGGTTAATTAAAATTGCAAACATAGAAGATTGCATATGATGCACTGTTAGTTTTTTCTATTACTCATCTGAGCACACAGTTTTTTGTTTTCTACTAACATTTTCTTGCTCTCTTGAATGGTGCAGTCTGCAGATCTCAAGTTCTGTGGGACCAGCTTCCTTGCTGTTGCTCCACTCACCAGAGAAACATTCCTCCCTATACCTGAGAATCTCCTTTACCTCTACATCTTTCACGCTGAAACTCTATCCTGAAATCTCCCTTGTACATGCCTCTCCGTCCTTATATTCTGAATCCTTATCCATTAAAAATTTTCCCTAAACTTGCTTAGAAAGCTGATTAAGGTATGTGTGCTGTTCATTTCAATACTCCTCCCAGATCCAGTTCTCAGTTTCTTTCTGTCCTGTCCTCTGTGGGTTATCCTGGATTTTGGCAAAGGACGAAGGAGTTTGGGCATTCTGCTTGTAATAAAATACACTTTTGTTGCTTATGCTGTGCCAATTAACTTTGATTCTGAATGTAACCTTCATCAATATTCTCTTCTCAAGTGACAGCCTTAGATTCTTCTGCCATGACTTATGTATAAATATGCATGCATCAGTAATGTGCAAAATCAGAACCTCATTTAAATGTATGTCCATTTAAGTGCACATTCTATGCATTAAATCTTTATTTGAAAAACAAGTAAAACATCAAGAACTTTGAAAGCCATCTAATGGTCTATATTTTCTTCCAGGAGAATAACTGACCTTTCCATTGTTTTCTAGAAAAAGCCTCTTTCCTGTAACCTGAGCTGCTCAGGTGAAAATGTTCATGGGAGTGTATTCCTGTGAGAGAAGGGAGATTTAACTTGAGCACTCATTCATCTATCTGCCTCCATGGATCTGTATTGAATTTATTCTGGAGTGTGGCATTCTTAATAAGCACTTGTCTTTATTTCTTTGCTCTCAGGTGACAAACCTGCATCGAAATCAAATACAGACCCACTTGTTGTTCCTTGCTCTTCACGGGCTTCATTTGATAAGCCTCGTCTATGTCAAACCCAGTTTAATATTGCTTTGTGTTAGACCCAAGTTGACACAAGAATCTGTTCTCATGGTCTGTCTCCAGCATATCATCTCCTTTAATGAATTTTAGTATGAAACAGCTAATGATTTCAAGGTACTGGTGCATAATTTGGAGAAAGATCCCAATTCTCTCAAGTGCCAGTTATGTGATTTTAATCTATCTTTTCAAGCCTCCACTCTCTACATGGTAAAAATGAAAACAATAATTATCTCATGTTGAATTATTGTGTGGCGGAGAATTCTGACAGATAGCAAACATCTAGCAAGTGGTAACTTGAAAAGTCATGAATGCACAATGAGAGCTCTTCAGGGAATTCATTTTGAACACTGGAAAGAATGAACATTGAAACAGGATTTTTATACTTCTCATTGGGACTAGTAAAATGCCAGCATGAGTGACAGGAATGAAGATTGACATGCTTCACTGGATCCCCTGGAATTATCTGTGTAGACCATAAACTTCCTACAAACCTTGGATGGATGAAGTCGTACAGGATTGTAGGCATTTCTAGTTTCACTTTTTTGATGGGAAGGAGTCATAATCTCAAAGAATATTTGAAATTTTGAAAAATAAATTTTAGCAATGATTTCAACTTAGAAATGCAGCAATGATATTATTTCTTACTTTTCACATACTTAAGCATGACCATTAAGGCAATTATTTTCAAATTATTTCTCCTTATTTATTTATTTTGTTATTATTGTGCGTGCATCTGTTTTTGTGCTCAGGTGAATATGTTAGAGATATACATGCACATGTGTGCATATGTTAAGGAAGACAGAAAACTATCTCAGTTTTGATTGCAGTAAGAATGCAATCAAAGAATGCAATCTCTGAGATAGCCTCCTTTCTGAGATAGCCTCCTATTGGTTTGGATTTCAACACTTAATTTAGATTGAATGGTCAGCAAGCCCTATGGATTCTCCTGTCATCCTCTCCCCAGTACTGGAATTTCAAGAGCAAGCTACCGTCCTTGCAATTTTATGTAGGGGCTGGGGCTCAAACTCAGTGTTAAGGAAAGTACTTTAGCAACAAATCTCTTCCCTAGTATAACCCCTGGATCCTATAATACTTAATGTGTCTAAAGAAAATAAAAAATAAGCTGGCAGTGATTCAGAAGCTTTAGTCCAAACAAAGCAGTGCAGAACCAGATGCTGAGAGAGAAAGCTAGTCTATATTGTGGCAGCATGAATGGAATCCTTAGGTTGTGTTTCTCACAGGAAAGCAGAGCAAAGGGAACATGGACTGTTAAGACTTGATGCAAAGAAACAGCTGTTCAGGTGAAGAACTCCTTGGCATGCAGGACAGAAGAGAGGTCATGAGGCCAAGCCTGTCATCTCATATAATGTGACTTACCTAAACATCCGATGCTAAAGCAGGTCAGCAAGAAGATAATAAGATCATGTATCATACTACAACAGGCTGGTGCTTCAGGGAGAAAATTGACTTCTTTAAATTAGCATAATCTATCCACATTTCAATTAGGTGTTAAAAACAAGATTCCAGTTCTCGGATACTTGGTGCCCAAATATAGTTCATTACTAGAATTAATCCTTTATGACTCCAAAGGAAAATGGTCAAGCAGAAATTCTTCATTGGGTATGTTTGCAATTGTATTTTAAAGAATTGTATAAAGCAGTGGTGCTTTATCAGCAACCACATTATTATTAAGAAATTAAATGATAAAGAAATCCTGTATAATAGGGCCAGTAATCAGTTTTGAAGAAATAGGAAACAAAATTCTTCTAAGATTAACCTGTAAACATGACCTTAGTCTATATACTCACACAAGATACTGGTGTTCTTACACTAATAAACAGGAGATATGATAGTCAAAAGTAAAATAAAATTTATATTAAAATTATTGGAAAATATAATAATTTGTTTGTTAAGAAAACTGATGCCTGAAACTTCAACTAGGAATGAAGTTGCTAAATCCATAACCAAGGGATTCATAAACTTGGTTATAGAAACTAAGTACAAACAGTTTAGTTTTGTCATGACACATATTTTCTTATTGTTTTTAGCTAAAGATGAATAATCCAAAATCAAATAGAATACAAGATTTTGCCAAAGATGTGTAATTTACCAATTTTGTTAACATTTTTATAAGGAAAATATGTACACTATCTGCAGGGAGATGAAAGAGGTGAGAGAGAATAACTGTAATCTCCCTTTAAGATAATGAGTCCAGAAGAACATAAAAACCTAATCACTAGATTCCAGGATATGGTGTATCTTTCAAAGAGGAATGAAAAACCTTTCAATGCGAAACTTACCTGATCGGGCCATCATATGGAAATGCAATCAATACTGTATGTTCATTTCCAAGGTCTGACTGGTACATTTGATTGGAGATTTTTGTTCTTCCTATTCCTTCTTATCCATTTCACTTTCATAGATGGAAATGGTTTATAATTTTAAGCATTTTTCTGAATATATTTTGCTCTGTACTTTTTAACTTAAAAGATCATGGGAAACAATCAGTGCTTATTATGCGATTTTTTATTTGTTACTTTCTGCAGAGAATTACTTAGCACAGTTTAAAATGAATATAGCACAACTGTCTAGACTAACTTGCAATTAAAGTACTGCTTTACTAAGACTTTTTAGCAAACAGAATCATCTACATTTCATCTACAGAAAAAAAGGAAACACTTAATTGCTTTTAGTATTTTCCTTCCACAAATGGGATGAAAGGAAATTAAAATGAATTCACATAAAGAACATATTTTTGTGGCATTTTGAATATCCATATTTGGAATTCTAATTACAATCAGCACACACATTGCAGTGTTTCATTTGAAGAGTAAAATATTTCACTTTTGACCCTCTGGCCCTTTTTGATGACCTTATGTAGTATTCACATTTCAATGACAAAGGCAGTTAGAAGAGCGGTCTGTTGATGAATAAGAAGAGCTTCCTTTGGATACATGTCATAGTTATAGTGCCTTTTCATTTCACTGTGCTTAGCATTTTATGCTAGATGCTCTACTTAAATAGATGTGAACCTGATTTTCAAATGATACTAGTTTCCAAGCAAACTTAGACAGTAAGCAACTGTATGTATAAGAAACAAAATAGAGAATTAAACTTTAGAAAGAGGAAAAAAGAATCAAAAAGTTAAAAGTGAGATATAGTTTTGACTGCACAAGATAAACATTAGCAATGATTAAATCTCTAATAAATGATGCGCTTGAAGCCCATCAGTGTAAAATTAAAAACTGCTTTTCTTGCATCCTAATTGGCATCTGAAGTTATTCCAGAGTTGATTCTGCCACACTCTTAACATCTTTCTTTAAATAGTCAGAAATTTTAGACCCGAAAGATGAAAATGTGTATATCTCTTGAACAATGAGGTTGAATAGGAAAATGGGACAAATGTCATTGATGACTTTATGTAGAACTCACATTTCAATCACAGAGTCAGTTAGAAGAGAGGTGGCCGGAAGGTAAATGATTCTTTGCCTTCATTAGGGCAGGCGATACGCTACAATTGATTATTTTAATTTTACATGTCATATTGCCATCACAAGTCACATGTAAATCTTATACAGAAGACAAAGGATACAGAGGACAAAAAAATCTGAATCATTATGGCAAGTAGAGTTAATATGATCCAGGAGTTTCATTCTTAGTGGTTCAACCAGTTAGCATTTTTCGCTCCTGAAGAATTCTCTCCTATGACTCAGCCTCATCTGCATCATATACTAGGAACGAATCTTCTTATGACATGGAACATTAAATGTCCCTTTATACACAAAGTTTTGACAGGGGAAAATATGAATGGAAGTTATTGAAAAGCTGCTGCACCTAGAAGACTGATTTACATAATTATAGCTTCAATAAAGTGAAGAAACAGGCATGTTACAAGTATAGAGCTAAATTATCTTGGGCCATATCAGCCCCCTTAATTGCCATTTATTGACATCATATGTGTCTGGATGTGACCTAACATCCTGTTGACAATTAGTAATTTTCTTTGGTGTATATAAGCAGACACTCGTTTCCACCAACAGAAAGACTAATCCCATTAGATGAAATAAACTAAGTAATTAGCAAACTCACATAGTCTTTTCCCTCCAACTTTTCTATGTATATTGATTTGTGTTCTTTGATTGGATCCTTGACTTGGATCTTGTCTCTTTAACCTTTTTTGTTAGTTTTGGCTTTTCTGTGTTAAGCCTCAACAAACTTCAACAATGATCCAAGAAGTTCCCAAATATCAAGGCCCTCTTCATTCCCTGGTCCTTTTATTTTTTGAGGATATTTGAGTGCTGTCTCCTGTGTCCATCTTCAGCAGGAAGTATTCAGATTGGTCAATGTCCTTATTGCTCCAGTAATCAAAAATTCTCAAAAGACAGAAATATAGGTAGATAATGAGAACAAAGCAGGAGAAAAGAGGAAACCAAAGCAACCATCATAGAGAAAGACAACACGTACACTTTCTTCAAGTAGAGACACATTATAGGTCCTACACAAACAATTCTCCTCTCTTGCTGCAGATCCTACAAATCAAGAGGCCCTAGATCTCCCCACCCCCACCCCTCAAAAAAAAGAGTAAGCTGCCTCTTCTTAGAGAAGAATCCTCTTTAAAAAAAATACTGTAGGACCTTGGCTTCTTCCTCCTCTAAGTCCTACAGCTATCTATTTTATTGTTCTTACTTCACCTTGGTTTCATTAAGAGACATCGAGTCTAGAACTTCAATCAGCTAATCCTCACCTCCTCCCCTTATGAGATTCTCAGCAACACTCAGGACACCCTCATAAGCAGGAAGCAGTTTAGAAAGATCCACATACCAACCCCTAATTCCCTATGTTCCCAACTCCCAATATTTCCTGTTTTTTTTTTTCTATCAAGTCTGATTTTGTTGGATCAGAAAATGAAAACAATGCAGCAGAGACCAGAAACAGATTTATGTCACCGAACTTCCCCACTGAGCAAAAATGACCCATCTGAGGAAATGTGAGTCAGAAACTGACTTAATGGGGCTGGAGAGGTGGCTCAGGGATTAAGCCTCTGCCTTGCAGGCGGAAGGTCCTGAGTTCGGATCCTAGACCCCACGTATAAAAGCGGGGTGGAAGCAGGGACGGCCTGCGCTTCTGGTCCTGGTAGGGCGGAGCCTGTGAATCCTGGGACGGAGGTGGAGGCGTCCATGGTGGTTCCCGAATTCTACACGCGCACACACGCGCACACACACGCACACACACACAACTGAATAAGTAAAAAAAAGAAAAAGAAAAAAACTGACTTAATGAAGAGACAATTGAACCATAGCAGTCAGTATAGCTCCTCCCCAATCCTAAAACTTTAAAAGCCACAAATACTGAGTCCCAAGCATCCTTCCATCCCACAGGAAAGAATCTGAACATTCCCTGTGGTGGTAGCCCAGGTCTGTGTCTCATCTTTCTTTTCATTTTCTCTAATAAACCTAATTTTTATTTTTAGTTCCTTTTGAAATAGAGACAGGAGCTTGATTGAAACATGGTTCTCAAAAATACACATGGCAACTATGTCAAAAATCACTTGACTAGAGATTAGTGTCCTCATGTTGGGTCTTCAGTTCTCATCCATTGGTTTAGATTTCCTTTTTGGAGCGAGTACTATGCTGTTTTTCTTACTATGACTTTTTAGTATAGTTGAAGGTCAGGTGTGGTAATACCTCCTGCAGAGTTTTTAATTCTCAGGATTGTTTTTGCTATCCTGGGTCTTTAATGTTGCCATATGAAATTTGATATTTTTTACCAATTTCTCTGAAAACTTGTTTAGAATTTTGATTTGTATTGCATTGAATCTGATTACTGCTTTTGGTAAAATGGTCATTTTAACAATATTAATTCTGCCAATCCAGGAGTATTAAAGGACTTTCCATCTCCTGGTGTCTTCTGTAATATCTTTTCTAGGGTTTTAAAATTTTCATTGCATAGATCTTTCACATTCTTGGTTAGGTATTTCAGCTTTTTAGGGGCAATGGTAAATGCTATTGTTTTTCTCAGATCTTTCTTGCTTTATTTATCTTTGGTAAATGGAGAAGTTACTGATTTTTGAACATTAATTTTTTATCATGTCCCTCACAGAAACCTGTTTATTACTTTGTGGTGTTTCCTGACAGAATCTTTAGTCATCAAATACTGGTGTGCATTTGGTGAGAAGGGAACATCATATATTTCTGGTGGGATTGTAAACTCATACAACCCCTTTTGAGATTAATTTGAAGGTACTTACATGACCCAGCTATACCACTCCTAGGGATATTCCCAAAGAACACACTATCCTACACCAGAAATATGTGTAACCATTCATAGCAAGCAGCCTTTTTCACAATTGGGAAGAAAAGGAACGCCAGCTTAGATCTCCAGCAGTTGATGAATGGTCAATGAAACTGTGGTACATAGATGCAATGTAATTCTACTCAAAGGTCAGGAAAGATGAACTAATGAAATTTGCCAGCAAATGGATGAATCTGAAAGAAATCATACTGAAACACCAAAAGACATATCTCATACTTTCTCCCTTTTGATTGGATCCTAGCATTTAACATTCAGTTTGATGTAATAAAACAGAAACACAACCCTCCCAAATGTAAAGGAACACAAATAGGGCAGGTGGGGGCGGGTAGAACGACATCCCAAAGGAGAAGAAACAAAAGAACGGCTTTTATGTAAAAAGTTTTTAAAAAGAGGGAAGAGCAAGAATAGGACACAGTAGGGAGTAGGATTAGTCCCCAAGCAACTAACCACCTGCTTACTAATTCTCCAGGGAACAAACACCCGCAATGTAAAACAGTCCAAATGACAATGGAAGGAATAGGGAGAAAACTGACAGTGGTCAAGATGAGATGCCTCAATGCTAACCACAAACACCCTACAGTAAAACCTCCATCCAAATGCCTCTTAATTTATCATTAGGAAAAAAAAAGATCCTAATGCCCAAACAATAGTAGTGTTCCTAGTGCAATCGAAGAGCAGTGAAAGAGACAACAACCCAGTAGAGTGTAGAGTGTCAGTGACAATAAAACCTCAGCCAGAATCAGGCCAAACAAATCCTTCCCATCCTCAGGCTGGAGAAATATTGCAGAACTGGGGATGCCAAGATTTAAAGAGCCTAAAGGTGGCAAGGACCAAATTTACTGCATTGAGACTTAGCCTCACCAGACCTGCACTATGAGTGGCGTATTAACATTCCCCATAGACTAGCAAGGAACTCAGGAGAAATGATTAAATGAAGGTGGAACCTTAGAGGCCAAAGGTCAAGGAGAGTGCCACTATCAGTGGATCTACCCAAGGAAGGGCCACATACTATGCAACAGAGGCCTGAGCCCATACTGATACAGAGAAACTGGACAGAAGTCTGAATACCCACATAAGACAAGCAGGAGGATAAGAGGGAAAGGGATGTATTGGTGAAGGGAAGGGGGAGTAGGATGAGTAAGGAGCGAGGAGGGGAGAAGGAAGTGGGCAGGAATAGCCATTTATTAAGTTTCTAAAACAAAAAAAAATTAAAAACACATGTAGACATTTCGGAATTTTGAAAAACTTTTGAATTGCAATGAATGACCACTTTTGAGGTTGTGATATGAGTGGACACCTGCAATGGAGCTGCCAAAATGCAGCCCATGAGCCACATGTGCTGGTCCACATCTTCAGTGTGGCAGGGTGGTACAGAATCAGATACTGGAACTTACACAATCTGGGTTTTCATTTGAGGTTAAAATGGAAACCTTGTATTTTATGGTTGTGTTGTGGACACAATTGTTTTATTTCACTGCCATACAGAGGAAACATTTTACTAGGAATAAGAAGAAAATACTACCAATTTTCTATTGGCAACAAATCAGTTCTAATTTTTACACATAGAGGTAAAATTTTAAGGTGTTTAAAAATATATGGAAACAACATAAACAGCATGTTACCTACATAATAGGTAGTTAATTGAAACACCACTTTAATTGTAGCTATATTATTCTATGGACTTAAAATTTGATGAATATACTTTAATATTTAAATCAGAGGCATATTATTGAGCAGACATGAGTGCAGACTATCCTAAAATTATCATCCTAGTAGAGAAAAACAAAAAGACTTGAAATAAAAAGGGATACTGCAATTCTCCTTATTGCTCCTGTTCACAGTTTGCTTTTGCAAAGTGAAATGTGAAACCAATCTGTATTTTTAGATAACATAATATGGAAAAATTAGGAATGTTTATAATTGAAAGACATTTTACTACAGAATGACTCACAATATATCTCATGTTGATAGAAATAATAATTAATTATACTTCACTGCCTGTAAAAAATGCATCTGTGTGTTTTACAGCAATAAAAATCATGCACATCTTTCATAAGTTTTGGAAAAAATCTTCTTTGTTGAGTGTGTGTGTGTGTGTGTGTGTACAACAGGACACTTGAGGATTGGAAAGATGGCTCAGGGGCTAAGACTCTGTCTCAAAAGCAAAGGGGCCTGAATTTGAATCCAAGATCCCACGTAAAAAAACAGCAGGCAAAAATGGCAGCCAGGTACAATTCGGCTTGGGAAAGCAGACCCTAGAGAATCCCAGAGTGAAGCAAAAGGAGGTAGAAACAAGGATGATTCCAGAAGTAACATTTGGGACTTCATGAGCTCAAACAGTGTCCTCTGATATACACACATTCACACAAACATGCACACACAGAGACACACACACACACATGCACACGTGCACACACATACAAAAAGAGCATATGCACACGTGCACACACATACAAAAAGAGGATATTTGATTGTTATACGTGCCTTTGGCAGCCCAAGGGTGATATCAGGAATCATCATGATTGCTCTACTTCCTTATTGTTTTCCTCTGTATTTCCCAGGCACTATCTTCCAAGGCTGTAATGGTACTTGGGAATCCAAACTCAGGTCATTTTTCTTGGGAGACAAAGGCTTTAGCCACTGAGTCATCTCCCTCACCCAGAGAAAGAAATTTCTAAAATGCAATATACATGTGTTTTTTTTCATTTTATTGCTTTCTAGCAAATGTGATTTTTCTTTCATCTTTTAACACAGTTATAATTTTTCTCCAGACAGCCTTTCATGTATTCAGAGCTGATCTTAAACTCACCATGTCGGGAAGGATGCTCTTAAACTTCCCTTCCTTTTTGCCTCCACCTCCAAAGGGCTGGATTGCAGGGGTTGTGCCAAGCACATTTCATGGGAAGTTATTAAAATCCAAAAGTGGCCCAATCCTGTCCAGGGAAAGCTAAAGACTAAACTTTTTTGCTTAAAAAGTAACAACTGTCCCTTAAAATTTCAATCACAATACTACATAATGTTACTACTTTATTTTGCAAATTCTGCCAGGAAACTGATTTTGTACCTTTTGAGCAAAAGAAATGTATCATGTCTTTTTGGATTGTAAGTTATCAACTACCACTTCAGTCCTCACTCCCAGCGTGCCTGGAATTCAGGAAAACTTTATGTCACTAAAAATATGAAAGAAAATTTTAAACCAATACAAATCCCTGGGACACAAAGTCAGGGTTACAGCCTGTGGATCACAGCCTGACTGTTCTTCCACAGGAGCGTTGAAGCATGCACTGAACACATCCGTCCACTGTGTTCTCTGATCTCTGTCAGCCACTCTCAGTTTCAAGGCTCAAGGACAGGCAAATGTGAGCTCCGGACTACAGCACAGGTATTTCAGGGAGACTAGACGGTCATTTTCACTGCCTAGATCAGTAATAGAAATCATTCAGAACAGAGCAGAGCCTATGTGTTTGTGTGTAAGTCTGCAGTACATTTTTGGGATTTTTTTAAACATAAAAAATTGCTTTTGTTTCCAACATGATCATGTTCTCAGTTAAAAGGTACAGTTGATCATGTTGACAGAAAGCTTACCAACAGAAATTGATGGAACTGACCACATAATATGCACAACAAGAGCAGAAGTCAAGAATCAGTACTGTTTCCTAACTTTCCATGTACTACAATGCTAACCAGTTGTCTCTGCAGTACTCACTTGCCTAATAGTCCTACCCATAAAGGGATTAGTCATACCAATAAGAATATCTTCTAAAAACTTTCTCAGAATTACTAATGGTTAACTTTGTAGTTCTTTGTAGATGTGCTCAGAGGCCCATACTTCAGGGTCACGTTGACAGCCGAAACTCACTGGCACAATAATTAGCACTTAAATACACTGTTTTTTCTTCAATCTTTGCTTTGTCTCAGCCAGCATTTACCGAAAAATGATTGATTAAATTCTTCAAATGGGGAAACTAAGGCTCAAAATGTTTGAATAATTTTCCAAAAGGCCTTCTTCTGCATAAGTCAAGATTTTGACATTCTGGAAATCTAAGTTCCTTTTGAGTTATTCTTTTCCACAGAAGGTTTTGTTTATGGCCTTTTTGCTTGTCTAATATGCCTTTGGCTTTCCTAGGGCAGAGATGGTGATGTGATTCAAAGAACATTTCAAGATTCACTTCCTCTACTCTACTGAATACAAATGCAAAGCACCGAAGCCTCTCTAATTTCTACCTTGAAGAGGAAAGTAGAATCGTGCTGTATCTTATTGTAATCTTGACAACCAGGCAAAGAGAGCATGAGCACAAAGGCATGTGACATCTAAAGCAACTGTGCAAGGAACATATCTCAACTAAAGTCAGATTTTTTTTCCCTGATTTCTTTGATCATTGTATAGAACCTTTTCAATATTATGCTTCACAAAACACTGTATTAGGTAAGCAAATATTGCCTGGGAATCATTTTATCATAAAACAATAAATAATCACACAAGCAAATATTTGTAATCATTGGATTACCTGTGACACAGACAATCTGTTTTAATTCTCTTAATTTATATCATAAAATCAAATTGCTTTTGAAATATATTTCAATATTTTTGAAAATAAAAATAACATTGAATAATGTCTTTGGGTTTGAAAGTAGAACAATGATTTGCGTAAAAGACAAAGCTAATTCTTTTCTAAATTAATTACTTCATAATCACTGTTTATCAAACAAACTATTGCATATGATATAAAAATTCACATTACAAATTAATAGATTTTTGTTTTAACTGATTCTGATATAGTTTTTTTGCTCATTTCTCTGTTTCAGCATTAATAAAAACATTCATTTTCATTAAAATTTGTACTATTAAGTATAATTTATAATTTTTTCTGGAAGTTAATATTAGTTAAAATATGGTTCTGTTGATAGATTTGATGGAGTCTGATTTTAATAGATCGCAATACCTAGTCAGTATTGATGGAGTTATTAGGGTCATTGTCTTTGAAAGGGATTCATAACGGTGTCACACAGAGCTTTCTCCCAAGGTGGTTTGACACAAACCAACCAGTCTGTTCCTGTTTGGATCTCTGGATTCCTGAAACAACATATGGTCTCTTGTGCACCTGTTCCTACATGTGGATGTGATATGCCACTGTGCTCTCAACAGACCTGACAAAATTAAATCCTATACTTGCATCTTTGTAACTATGAGAATAAACACTTTACAAAGTCCCCAACTTCAGGTATTATAAAAGAAATAAAAATGAACTAACAAAGTCCTATAAGAATAGCATTCTTTATATATTATGCTGTATAAATTTTACATTAAAAATATAATTTGCCTCATGTAAATCTTGGTTCTCTCAATGTACTTTTCTTTTCTGTCTCTTGAAATCCTGAAGTCTTTAGCGTCTACAGTATACATAACAAAAATTTCTCCACTGTATATTTTACAATATCAGTGTTTTTATAAATGTTAAATTCCTTTGCAAAAATATGTGAAAATGATATTAATGCAATTATATTGTCAGAATTGAAAAAATAGGGTTCAGGCCAGTGATAACATAATACTTCATCTCTCTTTTACTCTAAGTCACAATTGAAGATAAATACTTTATGTAACTTAAATCAAGTTTCCCTAATAAACTGAAAGAGCTTTTTTCCATGAAGTTAGAACTGACTTGGGATGGCAAGCATCACTCATGCTGGGTCACCTCTAAGTGGGAGGGATGAGGTCTAGACCTCTGACAATACTTCAGCCGTCAAATATTTTCTTTTGCTTTAGAGTATCAGCATAGTTAATAGGTGTATTTTGATCATGTTTCAACATAAATGGCACTTTTTTTTCTCATCACAGAGCAAACATTAGAGGAGCAATTTACATTTTTACTATTTCTTGGAATTTAAACTTTTAACTATAGTTTGAACTATACTAGGTAGTATAAAATGAGTAAAATGTAGATGTAGAGGTAGAAAATGAAGAAAGGAATAAAGAAGAAATATTTCATTTATACATTGAATGTTTATTTCATGTTCATGTATGAATGTTAATCTGTCATCCATGAAATATATAGACATTTATATATTTCATTTCTCTATTTTGTAACATTTATCTTTGTGTCTATTTATCTACAATATATTTATGTAGCTATCTCTCATTTGTACATCTGTCTTTCATCTATCTACATTGATCATCTGTCTTTTATTAATCTATCTATCTAATATGGATTTCAATTATCTGACAATCTGTCACAGATCTATCCTGCCATTTGAATAGTTGGAAGCAGGTTTGAGTGGAGTAGTTAAGCTGTAGAGAATGAACCTAGCCTAAACATAAGTCATTGGGTTCATTCCCCAGTAATTTAAATTAAATTACAAAGTAGAAACTGAAGAAAATTAAGATAATTACACAGGATCTTACCTGTGCTCAAAGCTCTTTCTTTCCTTTGACAAAGCAGGCCCAAAAATATAAAAGTAAGAAAATGTAATTTATAAGTCATAAGCATCACAATACAGTACATTATTATTCACAAATAATTTTAGAGAGGAAAAGTGCATGTGAACATAATGAAAGAATATAATCTGGATTTGTTTGTAATGTCAACTTCAAATTTCTAACTTTGTTCAATTAAATTTGCAAACCTAATGTTGCATTAACTTTTACTTAAGCTAATTTATTTCTTTTCCCATTTGTATTTAAAATAGCTGTTACATGGCAATTTTATCCCTATTAAGTAAATCACTTTCTGCCAAAACTACAGCTTTGAATTGGATTATTTATCATGTATTACTGTACTTTCTCTTCCTAAATATGTGATAAGCATTATCCTGAACCAATTAAAATATTGATCATTTCAATGTTTATTAAAACATTCTTAATGACTTTTAAAGAAGAACCATGGCTTCACTATAAACATTATATGGTCCATTAATCTAGGACATTATGCAGAGAAAACAAAGACATTGAAGGCATAATTTTAAACAGAACTTAGAAATTTGGTGAAATATTCTCAGAATGTTGTTACAAATAAAATAACAATTTTCTGGTAGAAATCTCAAGACATCTTAGATGAAATGCTCCAATGGTGCAGGCAAGACCTGGGAAAGGACTTAGAAGCTTAAGACCAAAGTACACAATTACAATTGATTTAGTAAGTCATAATGAGAACAAAAGCCAGAAAAGTCAGCTTACGTGTGAGGAGACCTAGAACCCGATTTTGGTCTTCTTTTAGTTCTTTTTAAGTATGTTTCTCCACATGTATGTAGCTTTCATAGTATGCCCAGTCAGAGTGCAGCCATTAGGTCTAACTAGAGACAGGCTGGGAGTTTGAAATGCGGCCCCACGTGCCTAGCTGAATACCTGTAAAAGAACGTTTCAGCAGACTGGAGTTGCCCACCCCCATTCTTCCCCTTACCATAAAAGTCCAGGGGCTGCTCCAGGGCAGCACAGGCCAATTAGAGGCCAGCAACCATTTGTCAGTAACAGAAGAGAAAATCTCAGGTGTTGTGGGTAGTAAAGTTGCAATTCAAACTGCTCTAGACCAATCTCTGTGAGCCAAAACTGTTGGCTGTCAGCCAATCATGTAACTACTAAGTTGGAAGCCCGCTTCCCTTGCCAGTAAGCTATAAAACTTCACCTGGACAAAGGGCCACACTCTTCCCAGCTCCACACTGCTGTTGGCTGGTTGTGAGCCCAGGTTCGAATCTGCTAAAAATAAGCCCTCATGCAAATTGCAGCAGTATGGCTACTTGCTGATTTTTGGGACCCTAGAATCTGGCCACAACATGTGGCTCTGGCATTTTCCTAATTCCAAGAAGATATCTCTGCCTAACTTTTAAGAAGCTTTCCTTCATATAACTATCAATGTACTTTTCTGACTGCCTAATGTACTTCTGTTTTGATGCAAATATTAGACAGCTGTTTCTTTAGTGCATAAGATGACTTTCCTTTAATCACAAACTCAAGATTCACCATTCCCTCTCTCTGTCACAAGCTAAGAAAGATTTTGTCTTTAAAAGACAAAGGTATATAAGTCAATCATTTAATACTGTAGTATCTGAACAGATCATGACAATGGCCAGTCTAGAAAGAAGCCATAGCCTAGCCTGATTCACACAAGAAATGCATCTGAGGTATCTGACTGAATTCACCATAATTTCAAAATCACATACATAATAAAAATAATTTCATGAAATCATTTGCCAGAAACTCAGCAGGAATTGATTCCAGAACTCAAGAAGGCCAGTTCTGTGGGTCCAGACAACTGTAATGACCTCTTCACACTACTCAGAGAGATTAAACGGGTAGGCTAAGACCCTCAGTTTGATGGAATCGAATAGAAACTTTTGCAACACCCACTAACATAGAGAAAGACAAGACAGAGGGGTTGAAAGAAGAAAACCAAAAGAGGAAAATCAAAAGATCACCAAAGACCCTACATTAATTCTAGGGTGAAAGGAAGGGGAAAAAACGGGAGGGTGCAAGGGGGACTGAGGAAGGGTGGAGGGAGGGAGAGGACAGGGTCCCTATTGAACTTGTATGATTGGGGAAAAAATAAATGAAAAAAAAAGAAAAAGTTTCATGGGTAAACATTTAAAAAGGGGAGGAGGTCTTTATGTAAGAAAAGTTTTAAGGGAGAGGAACAAACAGGAATAGAAAATAGTAAAATTGATATTAGTCATTAAATAACCAACCACTTGATTACAAGCCCCTAATCCCCTCCATGACAGGGACCACATGGCCAGCACTGTAAACTAGTCTAAACAACAGTGGACTCAGTGAAAATTGATAGTAGAGAGAATTAGATGTTTCAATACTAACCACAAAATACCCTAGAGTACACTTTCATGTGAACATCTCTCATTTTATCTTTACATAAGAAAAGATCCCAGCATTCAAATAAGAGGCAGTCTAGTGTAACCAAAAAGCTGTGAAATAGACAACAGCAACCAATTAGAATGCAGAGATAGCGACCCTAAAAAACTCAGCTGGAATCAGACCAAACAAATATCTTCCCATCCTAAGGCTTAGGGAAGAGGGGGAGGTAAGATTATAAGAATTTAAAGATAGGGTGGTCCACTGCTTGACAAAAAATTCTACTCAAGGCAGAGTTGCTGCATCCAAAAACCCACTGCAATGAGACTTATCTTCACCAGACCTGGACAATGACTGACATATCAACATTACCCAAGACAATTGAGGATCTGAGGAGAAACAATCATGTGCAGTGACAACCTTAGGGGCTACAGATAGATCGTTAAAGAGGTGTGAGTCTGTCGAAAGAAAGGCCGCTTATTCTGCCCCAGAGGCTTGAGCCCACACTAAGGGGACCCTGGGCCCACAGAAGCAGACAGACAGGAGGGTGGAAGTGGAAGGGATTAGTGAAGGGAAAGGAGGGTGGATGGGAGGAGAGAAGTGTGAGGGGCAGGGGCAGGGAAAGCTGCTCACTATGTTTGTAAAACAAGGAAAATAAAAAAAGATATATCTTCACTTTTAATTTCCGTTTTTTCTATTTTAGTTCACGACATTGAATTCAATACTGTCTGTAAATCTGGTCATCCCTGCCATCATTCACAGTGTGACTTCAATGGCAATATGAATCATCGATGCCTATCAACAAAGGTCCATACCTCAACCCATCAAAATATTTATCATTTAAAGATTAGTTCATTCAAAACCTGTTAGAAGCCTAAAACTATTTCTAAGATGATTATATGTCAAAATAATATATATATATATATATATATATATATATATATATCATATAGTACATATAGTACCTATATCAATTGAAAGGGACAATAGAAAACTATGGATAATTTTGTGTCCAAATTCATGCATTCAAATCTTGGTTGCATTCAAATCTACATGGTTTTGAAAAGACCAAGAATGAAATATATCCATTTAAAGACATACCCTGAGCAGCCCATTTCTGCAAATCAGGCCCAAATTTCCAGTTTCTATGAACTTCCAATAGTCCATTCAATTCTGAATCTCTTGATGGACTAGTATATTCATGAGATTTGTACCTTCACTTTCCAACACTCCCCCCAGTCACCAAAATGGGCACTGTATTCAAGACCAGGCTTTCAATACAAGAAACTGTGAAGCAAATTTCCTATTTTACTTCCCTTGCTGTGATAAAGTACATGACCAAAGCCATTTACAATAGAAGTATCTTTCATGGCTCACTTTGGGATGGTGCTGGCTGTCCTACCTGGAAGGGCATGGAAGCTGCAAATGAGCAGGTGTTCCTAAGGTATCTTAGGTCAGAAAACCAAAAGAGCTGAGTGTTGATGCTCTACCTATCTGTTTTCTCAGCCTGAGAATACTAGCTTCTGACCCAGTTAAAATATTTACAAATGCCCTCACAGAAAATGTTACAAATTCTTTCAACCATGTGATTTTAAAACCTGGCAGGTTGAAAATTTGTCAACCATTATAGTGATGAAATTTCAGAATGGGCATAACAAATGTTTTTATACCTACAAGCATTTTTGAAATAGTCTAAGCACTCTACAGAGTTATATAAATCACTTGCAGTAATATTGGAATGTGACACTTAATGTAAAACAATATTTATACTATCTTTGGCATTATGAGACACTGGAAGAGAAAACAACTACTAGTTTCACTCTTGCACTTTTTTTGAAGTATTAGAATGTGTCCCTATATACACTTGCTCTTCCACAAACACTTCTGAGAATCATTTCATTATGAAATAGGTTCAACCAGGTTCACTTTAAAGTTATTGAAAGCTAGAATCTCTTTTATTTTCATTCTAAAAATCCAGTTATGGTTTGTTATAGTCAATCATGATTAAGTGAATGAATGAATGAATGAAAACTTTTAAAAATTAAGATGTTTTGTTGTACTGCATGCTCATTTTTATTCCTTCTGCTTCTAGAATGCCCATCTTGAAAAATATAACATATTGTATAGTTACAAATGTAATGACCACAATGTGCACAAGTGTTTGGAGTGAATACCTCACAAGAAAGTTCTTCTGCTTGATTGTACAAAATTGGTAGAAAAGACATGAATAGATGCACAAAGGACAGATAATTAATTAATAAACAATATTGCAGTTCAGATTATCTAAGATAATTAATTTCACATCTTGAAGAACTGTAATGTTTTAAAACTGAGAATTTTAAAAAGGAAATTTAATGCAAATGACACATCAGGAAAATAGATGTAGAAAGAAACATAGTTTAACAATAAGAGGTTAATAGTGAAAGCAGGTTATATAAGTAGTATGCAATGAAAGATTTTAAAATTGCAGTTCAAGACTTTAACCTACATAATGAATTTTTAAATCAATTTCACCTTGCTCTCCCATTATAGTCTTAGTTTCCTTTACAGATGGGAAAATTGTGGTCGAGGAGATCAATCCATACTCACCAGTATATGAACTAGAATTCATGGTACCATCAAAGCCTACACAATTTTCTACTGTGTATATTTAGGAAGAAAATATTTAAATAAAGTGCTTTTGGCTCATAAACATGATTTAAGTCAAGAAAGTTTAAAGAACATAATGTATATGCTCCTTCTATTCATTTGAACTAACTTCTTTATAGCAGCAATTCAAGTAATAGTGAAATATGGCAGCATCAGTAGTTGTTCCTTTGAGGGTTAAAAAAATACCACCCAAGTGGCTCTTTTCTCAAAATGAGGGTTTGGGATTTGAAGACTCATAAATTCTACTATAACTCCTTTATTGCTTAGATGTGCTAAAGGTTATTCTGTTTAGAGACCCTCTTAATAGTTTTACCTGTTCTTAGCAAGTAGCAATGATTTCTGTTTAAGAAGGCATTAACTACACATAATGAATAATTTTCATGATGTACAGGGAGCCTTTACAATAAACACTTAACACATTGCTACAGTTTACCCAAGCATTTACCTTAGTACTATAGTAAATGATTTATGTATGATGTAGGAGTGATGGTAGGAGGCACAAAAAGTGGGCAAGAGGAGCAAGGAGGAGCAAAAATGTGGATCTAAAATCAGGAAAAAACAGTAGGAGGTTAGCATGGAACAATGGGAAAGTTAAGGACGAAAAAAAATGGGGAATGGTCAAAACCTCTTGATCCTTGAGAGAATTGTTTTTGTATTATTCAGTTTGATTCATTTTGCTCTTTGGTGTAAGGGAGCTGAGTCTGGTCTCCACTGTGAGATTTTTCACCACAGTCTTCAGTTAGGTCTGCAGGCTAACCCTAGCACCTTACAAAAAAAACCAAACAAACAAAAAAAAACCTTCCTTGAACCTTGGAAGCATTTGAGATTATGACGACAGTCACACTACTGGAAGTCATTGAAATAGAAGGTGTGAAGGCACATGGTAAGGAAGCTGTGACTATTTGTCAGAGACATCCTAAATTAATTCTATATCAAGTGGCCACTAGTTACCTGACACTTTGTTTTGGCATTAGATTTGAAAGCATTGTGTTAAGGTTACTTTGGTGATCGTGGTGTAAACATAGAAGGAAAAGGGTCTTTTATAAAACTTAAAATCTTGTGTGTCACAGAATCTGGGAAGACAATGAAGAAAATGACACAATATAACATCTTGTTTTCCAGAATCAGGACTTCCATTCCCTTCTTAAATTTCCTCCTGTTTCTTGTAAGTTTTGGAACCCAATTCTTTGCGATATAGGCTCTGCTGACTCTTGCAGACCTCACAGCTTACAGCCCCTGGCTCCTGTCTGCTCTCTTCTCACTTCTCTTGCCTCAAGTACCATTTTGACCTCCTGTCTTTCCCTTTTCATCTAATGCTTATATGTCTTATGATGAATCCCAGAGCACACAGCATACACATAAGGTAAAGTTTTCCAGCCTGATTATAAAGTCAAGTAAATTAACACTAAAATGATATTGTAGATCACGGTATCATTTGCCGATGGCAGAAAAAAACTACTTCAGGGTCTTGGAGTACCCCAGACTCATCTTCCAATGTATTAACTATCTTTCCTATTATTTGTAATTTCTTTTTTCTCATAAAAGTCAAGTGGGAAAATAAATTAGTGCACTGAGCTTTCCCGTAACTCAGGCTCCAGATAAATGAAAATATATTGCAATTGTGTGTATTGTAATTGAAGAAAGAATCACTTTCTCAGATATAAGATTAGAGTAAATGACCTCTAACTTCCTTTCTAATTCCATTTCTGAGAGCTCTATGATCCACACAAATACAGTTCAGAGTTTCTCACTCCTTTATGATGATGGCTTTCCTACAGTCATATTTTAACCTGAATTTTTTCTCCTCTAATAAGCACCTGGGTTAATAAAGAACATGAAAGATGAATCTAATATTTTCATTAATGTGATATTAAATGTGAAGCGTTTTCTTTAAACACTGCTGAGTTTTTGAGGACTCTGTAATTCTCAGGAGACCATATTAATTCTGAGTTTCTTCCTTATTCTAGCAACCAAGAGAATATGCAATACCAAGCAATATACCATGATGTACATTTTCTGCCCAAATATTATTTTTTGGAAAAGGGATATCAGTTTGATAATTGATATTATTAAAATGTATTTCAAAAATCTCTAAATATCAATCCCAATTAATTTCAGAATATAATTGTTTCACTTAGTTGTCATCCTTTTTGTGTGTCATTTTGATTGTCTAGGGTGCATCCAGTTCTATATACAATGTAGAATGACACATCTATAAATCCTAGGTCTCATGGAATATATTTCACCTTCATCGCATTCTTATTGCAAAATAAGTAAATATTTTCTTCATTGGTCATTATTTTTCAGATCTTCTTTTAAGGTTTTGGGGGATTTTTGTTCTGTTTTTACAGTTTATATCAAGTATTATAGAAACCATGTTGACTGTTCACTGAGAACATAATATTACTGAGATGTAATATTCATCTCCATTATACAAAGCACAAAACGTTGGAATTTAAAAGCTGTGAAAAGGTTAAGGTTTGGCAAAATAATAATATAGAGTTTAACACTGTTTACTAATTTAATATTTAATGAAACAATCAAGGAGTTATATACAGACACATTTATATGTCAATTTTCAAATCAGTTAAAGATTACCAAATAGTCCACACACAATGAGCCTGGAATAAATCGTATGTTTGAACTGGTCATTGTGAAAGAAAATAGAATCCGCCTTCTCTCTGGAATACATTTAGAACCAAGGAAGCTTTCATAGCTGTGTTATAATTGATATTATGAGAAAGCAAGGACTTTTATAGCTCACTTGTGGTGTCAGTTTAGGCTGAATTATAAGTTGCTTTCATTGCTTACATAAAGCACTTGATGTTGTACCAATGACTGGTCAGTCTAAAGTAGGCACATTGTGATTTACTTGCTATAGCTGAATATTTATCATTATCATATGTTAATATTGAAGAATTGTGTGTTTGCTTCAAAGACCTCTTAAAGTAAAACACATGCAATTAATATTTTTTTAAATTATTTTATTTATTCAATTGTGTGTGTGTGTGTAGAAACACGGACGAATTCGGGAACCACCATGGACGCCTCCACCTTCTTGTCCACTCTGCCCCGGGATTCACAGGCTCCTGCCCTACCAGGACCAGAAACGCAGGCCACGCCCGCCTGCGCCGGCCGTCTATACGTGGGGTCTAGGATCCGAACTCAGGACCTTCTGCCTGCAAGGCAGAGGCTTAACCCCTGAGCCACCTCTCCAGCCCCAACAATTAATATTTTCTCATGCACTAGTTTTTCAAGTGGCAATATACATAAAACATAAGGCATGAACTGTAATAGTCACAAAACTGCTACTGAATTTGGAAAACGTTCAGAAAAAACTGTTTTTCAGATTTACAGCAATGTAATCTTTCCATTAGTAAACAGAAAGTACTTCCTCTCCCAAAGGCAAAGTTAAGGGAATTTCTCTTCTATCGTTTTTACATGTCAGATCCAGACAACTTAATAAGACATAAATATTGACTCTAAATCCTAAAGAACTTGTTCTTCTAGTGACAACAATATTTTCTTTAAAGTAGTTTTCAAATAATGATCTTCTTTGTTTTGCAAGGCAATCAGAATAGGACATTGTAAAGCTCCATTCAACATATGCATTAATAAAGAATGAGACTAACAACTTCAAGTTTTAAGACACAAATGAAAATATTAGAAAATGAACGCAATATAAATTTATGTTCACGTGAAGAACACTCACCCAAGCATATAAGATGTTCGCCAAGGCTGTTTATGGGTGAATGTGCTTTCCATATGAGCCACATGAGTGAAGTTGTATTCCTAGAATCCACATAAAAGTTAAGGGAAATAATGACTCTAAAAAGTAGTAATCTGATCTCAGATTTCATGCCATAGTGCATACATACTTCTACACACACACATAGATACATACATACACTTTTAAAATAAAAAGGATTTAAAAAGAAAAATCAGAATAGCAATAATGACCACTCTCCTTCAACATTTTATTTCCAATTTTTTTCTCAAACTTGTACAGATTTATCTAATTGAACCTATACTTACAATTTTAGTTAAGTTGTAATGATTCAGAAATCATACAGTACTACATATTCTTCAGTTTAATTTTGGTTTAAAATATGAACTATAAATAAATTGTTAAATATATAGCAAATGTACTGATATTTCCCTCACTGACTTGATTAATGGCAAACTTCCTTCACTTTAATTAGGAGTGACAAATACTTGAAGTGTTATGAAGATTTAAGTGGAAGTATCTTGTAAATAAATAATGATATTAAGCAATTAATTAATTATGAAAAATAATAACTGAAGGGGAGAGATATTTACATGTGAAGTAAAGCGACTAAAGTTAGTTTAAAAACCACAGATCTTGCCCATCTTCACTATTGATCCATTTCCTTCCCTTTTTTTAGGTTCTTGTTCTAGTTTACAGTAACAGGGATGGGTAGGAAGAAAGTACATCAAAGTGTTCTCTAGGTAGCTGTTATTATACCCATAGAATGGAAACACACAGTGGAAACCTTTGGGTCTAAAGCTGGATGAGAGAAGGGAAATACCCATATCAGTGGGTGGCCTGAAGAGAGGTAACGTTATATATCTTTGAGGCCTAAGCCACTAGAGTAAACAAGCTAGAGTGAACCTGAAGGTCCATAGATGCATACAGGGGAAGGGTGAGTGGGAGTGGGATAGAATGGTGAAGGGAAGGAAGTGAATGGGATTGGGAGAGAAGGAGAGGGAGGGAAGTTGGGATGAATACTCAATATGCTTTTAAAAGTAGAAAAAAATAAACAGATCTTGCTTTAAGTGTCAGTTCTTTTCCACCATTTCACATTTCATTCTTAATTATGCAAGCTTTATTGTTCCAAAATATACAGACAAGAAAATGTTTGAACATGTACTTCAGTTATTTTCAAAAGACTTATAAAAACATAATGGAAATTTTTGTAGATACAAGCTTTAGAAATAGATTAATTAGTCAATACCAAATGACAAATTAATTACATAAAAGCACTTTTCACATATAATTGTCTCATAAGCTAAAAATAATTCTAGAGTTTCTGAAATTAAGTTTGTTTTCTATGTTAAATGAAAGTTGTTTTATATTTTGGGCACACATTGTAAGTTTATGCATGCATGGCTCCTTAGATAATATATAGCTATACTTAAATTGAATTTCAAAGAGATTCTTTTTTTCAATTAAAATCAGAAACCTAAAGTCATCAGAAAACAATGAGGGTGAATCTGTAGTAATGATACACTTAGCAGTTAAACAATAAAATTCAGTCAGTCATACAATGTTCAGTTTATTTAAAAAGATAATAGTGCTACCTTGAAACATCAAAACCTAACATGCCTGTAATCCTAACACAAAGAAAAATGCAAAGAGAAAAGTAGGCTCCAGAATGTAATGATTCAGTGATTTTCACAGTGTGTACATATCTGCCATTGGGTTAGTAAATTTTACCTCCAGCTTTGCCTAAATTTAATTATGGATTTTCTTTCTCTTTGTTTTGACTAATGAATTTCTTTTAGTATTCTCTCCCAGATATAGGTATGATGTGTTGGAAGACAAAAAGTTCCGTTAATCCATTAATTGCTTTGAATTTCTAAATTCACAACACTTCTTCCTGTATCCTCTACCATCCCCCTTCCTTTGCTACATATATAAACACCTAATCTCAATCTATGTCCTCATTTTCTGTTGCATATTTGTTCCTCTCCATCTTTTGGCACATTCTTGCTGTTAGGTCTATGTAAATGAATATTTGCATAAGAATTTAAATAAAAAAACTTCAAGTGACACTCCCTGTCACTGTGCAGTCAGAGGACATGACACCAGGATTGTTCTACTACCCCTACCAGTCAGGGACATTTAAAAGACTGACTAGGTTTAGATACTGAAAGAGTATCTTTCTTCTGAAGCCAGTACCAACACTTCATGTGTGAGCGTGGAAATCCCAGAGGATGAAAGTAGATCCCACAAACTGAGAGTGGTGGTTGTGCAGGGGATTATCCTGTGATTATCTGAAAAGCATGCCTCTTGGGTTATAAAAAGGAAGTAAAACATTTTATAGACATGGTCCAGAGAGATTCCAGACTGAGACAACTATTATATGTCACTTCTATCTGCATCGAAACGCCCTTTCCGGATGCAGAAATGGTAATCATTTGTAGTGTTTTTTTTTTTTTAATTGACATCATTGATTTAGAATTTGGTGTTGGGGAGCCTGGAGAGGTGGCTCAGGGGTTAAGCCTCTGCCTTGCAGGCGGAGGGTCCTGAGTTCAGATCCTAGACCCCACATACAGACGCAGTACGGGAGCCAGGCGGCCTGTGTTTCTGGCCCTGGTAGGGCGGAGCCTGAGAATCCCTGGGTAGAGTAAACAAGAAGGAGGTGGAGGAGGTCCATGGTGGTTCCCAAATTTGCCGTGGTTCTACACACACACACATACTTACACACACGTGCACACACATACACATGCACAATTGAATGAATAATAATAAAAAAAATTTAGAGTTTGGTGTTGGGATGGTTGAGCTTAGGACATTAGCTTGTCCCAACTCTGTGATCTCCAAAGGTACAATGAAATCACTTTTTGAAGTTAACATTTGTTTCCTGCAAGCATTACTGTGTGAAAGACAAAAAAATGCCTCAATTTCAACTGCAATGAGCAAATCCAATCACCAGCTACAGCATTGTTTTACTATTTTAAAAGAGAAATATACAAGAAAAGAGGGAATGCTCATTAGTCTTAGAAATTACAAAGAAATTATGGCCTGTTATAATTTTTTTAAAACGTTAAGCACAAATTTTTTTTTTTGAGAGCAGGAGAGATGAACATAAGGACATGAATCCAAATCTCTAGATCCTCCATAAAAATGCCAACTGAGAATGGCAGAAGCCTAAAATTCCAGCTGTGGAAGATAGAGCCTAGGAAATCCCAGGGAAAGCAATAAGGATAACTTCTAATCAACCTTGTGTCTCCACAAGTACATAAGCACACACATTCAAGAGCCCTCTTGCACATACACACACACACATGCACACATACACACTGATAAAAAATATTTTCCATATTTATTTCCTGCAATGCTAAAATTTTAAAGAGATGTATTTATAAGCTTTCAGGTCGGTTTAGCTCAAGCTGGTAATCTTATTTGCTGATGGACATGTATCTGTTGCAGACCACAATTTTAAATACATCTATTTTCCCAGTAGGGAGAGAGAGACAAGGAAGTAGCCTTATTCTAAAGGAACTCAGCTACTTCACTAAAGTTTTCATATGAAAATAGCACAATCATTAGTCATGCATATCAAAGAAAATATGATACTTTTGAATGTGAATAGTTGATCCCTTGAAAGCATTTATAGGTTTCATCCACATTCCAATCACATTCTACATAGATTCTGATAAATGTCAATTCTAGTTTACTTCTCAAATATAATGCAAAAAATTTTATCTAGCAGTATAAATAAACTTTTCTGGATGTCTATCATTATATTTTATGAGATACAAGTAGTACAAGATAATTAGTTTAAAATCATCTGACAACACAAATATTCTTCTAAATATGATACATAATAGACCTCATTCAGCAAAGATTACAGTGCAACTAGATCATTATTTCTGACATTCAGCAGTCAACATCCAACTTCACTGTTGAAGATGCTTTTCACAGTAGATAAACACTTGAAAATAACAATTGTATCATCAGACATTCATGAATAAGACATGAAGCTGGAATTTACATTTTTCATTAGGAAAACTGAATTTTTCTTTCTAAAGATTATTGTTTATTTATGTAAATAATATCAAAATATAGCTTTATAAGATTCCTGTGTAATAGGAAAATGTGAGTGATTAACTCCAGCAGTGGATCTGAAAAATGTGAGGCAGAGATTGCCACTTGACAGAACTTTCCTTCCCCCCAAAAAATTGTTAAAAGATGTAAGGAACATTAGGAATTTTCTGGCTCTCTATATGTTGTATAGATAAATTTTTAGCATTGACTGCATAAAATCTGCATTGAAAATGACTCTTCTTGCATTTCCTCCCTTGGTCATCCACCAATAAAGCATTTTATCAAGGCCTTTACTAGCTCTGAGAGGAATTGGAGAAGGTAATGAATATTTATATGAACGCTGATGAATAGCAAAAAGTCACACTGCTTCAGTGTTAATATGAACGTTAACAACATTTTCTGTGGCAGAGATTTTTCAGGTCACATCTCCCCCCTCAAAACTGGACTCACTCCTTATTTTGACCTGTCTGTCACTGAAGTCTATTTATTGTTAGTCTCTGTTTTTATCTATATGTTTTACAAAAATTGGTTTCGTAGTCCAAGAAACTAACAATGTAAAAAAATGAGATGCTATTCAAGTAAAATCATTGAGGCGATAATACATATTTAAGGCACTGAAGAATCTCATCTTTCATACACAGTTTTATTGCGTATCTGAAAATATCCACTGGCACTTATCTCTGTTTTGCTTGAAAATATGAAATAAGTCTACTGTCCTGCAAAATGGAATTTCATCCCCTGTGTAATCACATTTTTTCCACTTGTTTACAATGGACATTTTAATCTTACTTCCTGGCATCTCCTTGAATAATAACATATTATAATATATGATAATAACTGAAAATTAGTAAAAACTTGCTTTTTTTGTAATGTCCATTTATTAATTCATTTATTCTTATAATATATACAGGAGCTAGATATTCTTTCCCTTAGAAAACTTGAATCTTATCATTTACAACATTAAAAACAAATAAGAGATAAATTCATATAACAAGAGAATTAAAATTTGCATGTCTATTTTAGGTTATTAGATACACATTTATTAGATGATGAAAAATAATGTAGAAAGTAATGAACCACCCATAGTTATCACTTCTTCCAAAAAGACAGTCATCTAAGTGTTATTCAGTACTTATTTTTAATAATGTTACCTTAAAGTTATGACAACCAAGCCAGTAGATTTGTTATTGAAGAGGTGGTTTACCATAAAGTACTACAACTCTGTTAAATCTTAATGCAATTCTTGTTTCAGCTACTTGATTGTGCACAAGAAATTTAGACTAAACTCTCTATTTCTGATTCATTATCATAACACATATATATTCAAACACATGACATAATATATATAATAGAACTGTTACTGAATGACATATATAAGTATACATGATGTAGATGCATTAAATTGAGACCTATAAACAGTTCGATTAACTCTATATTATAGTGGATATGTATCCTATATTTTAGGAGTATCACCTTGCAATATGTCCTTATTATAAATATGAATAAATATTAGTGAAAATACATGCAAACACATATAAATTTAGAGGCACAGATGCATTTTAACTAAAAGGTTGGTTTATTTTGCCCCCTCATCACAGCACAAAAGTTGCATGCAATTATGGTAATATTTTCCCATGAGAGCTTTGCCAAATTAAATTTTAAAGAAATCTGAAGCACTTTCTGATTTGGATATCCCCTTGTGTCTGTTTTATTTCCCTCTTAATTTTAAATGATTGAAAAACAATATCAGTTATTGATTATAATAATGTAACATTTGCCCAGAAAATAAAGTCATATGATCTCTGAAAATGATCATTGATTTATGACTTGGAGTCTTAATTTGAAATTATAGAGAAAACGTGCAATTTCCCCATTGCCAAAATGCACAGAACATTAAAGGTAAACTTTCCGCAGGTAAATATATAACACATGCCTTCATATTCTGAGAAATAGTTTGTGAGGGTGTTGGTATGACATAAGTCCCTAGGCAGCTCTGAAAACATTTCTGAATGACTGCCAGAGGACTTACTTTATAAATGACGGCTAAAATGTCTTCCTGGATGACATCTTTTAGGTTAACAACATTATCTCTAAAACTGAAGGATAGCTGAATGCATCAGTAAGGAAATCACTCAAAGTAATATTAAATTAATTTCCATTGATTGAAATCACATAATTCATATTTGAAAGAAGAAGTGGTCTGAGAGCTTCACAGATTATAAACAAATACTCTGTGTATTATACAAAATTTCTTCAACAAAAGTGGAAAATAAAGATTATTAGCATTTGTAAGAATGCATTAATATTACTGGGAATTCAAAACAATCATAGCAGAAGAAAATGTATTCATACTACATCTAACAGAAAGTGTTCAATAGACACTCATTGTTACACCTTCTGCTCTCTCCATCGTAATCTTCCATGAACAGCTCACCAAACTTGAAATGAACTGCTCCAGGACTGTCTTTATAAAGTGTTAAATAATCCTCAATTTGTTTACTTTTAATTCTAAGAAATTTTTCAGTATGCACAGATGCAAGCATGACCATTTACTTCAAAAGAAAACATCAAGTGAAACCATCATTTTATGAGCCTTCTCATATTTTGAAATGAGAAGAATTTCAGAAGAATATGAAACATATTAAAAATTCTATTTATCACCATCAATTACAATTTTCAATTAAAATGACATTTGACTAGTCTATATTTATGTTATTAAATTTGGATTAAAATTTCAATATTCCATGTTGTCATTTAGATATTGTGTTTTCATTTTTATACAAGAATAAAGAACATATGCTAAGGATATATTTATTTACTTTTCCTTTTTCTCTTTTTAATTAAAATTCTCAATCCAATACATAGAAGGGGGAACATGATTAAATAATTAACTTTTTTTCCTTTAGAGATCACTCTACATTTTAATTTACATGTTGATTATGTAACCAGGAGAAGTCTCCCAGGCTAAATTTGATTTCACAAGGCAGAAAATGCTTTCAAATGAATAGAGCACTGCAACCGAAAGCACTTAGTCTAATTGTGTTAATGAACTGTCTTAATGAGACTTCTTCAGTACAAAAGGCCCCCTGACCTTTTTATTGATTGTAAAACAGATACTTCTAATATCTGTAGTTTTACTTCACTTTCACATCTATAAAGCCAAACACTAAAATCACTTTAACATTTTAGAAAATAATGGAATGAGTGAAATACTAAATTTGTCAGTTCAGCTGTGAAACCATTGCTTGTAACTCATTGCTTGCTTTTATGTTGAGACCACTGGCAGGCTTTCTCTTGCAGTTGTTTAATTATATCCTTTGTATCCCAGACTATGATTGACAGCTTAGGCAAATACATAAAAAATGTAAAATACATAGCACATAATACTACTGGTAATGGAAAGGATTGATGCGCCAAAACAGAAAACAATATCCAAAGGTAACTTGTCGTCATGCCATGTAACTTAAGTGAAACTTATATGTCCCATTGTTCAAAGAAGGATCTCAATTTGTTGAAAAAAATTCATTTTTGTACGCGTGTACACTAGTGAGCACGTGTGTGTGTGTGTGTGTGTTTCTGTGGATATAAGAAGGCATTGTTTTTACTTACAAAGTGATTTCAAGAATCATCCTGGATTGTGCTACTTGTTCTTTTGTTTTGTTTTGTTCTGGGAATTTACAGTTTCTGCATTCCAAAGCTGGAAATACAGGAGGAATTTGGGATCTGAACTCAAGTCCTTCTCCTTGCAAATCAGAGACTTAACACCTGAGCCATCTCTCCAACCAAAGAATATGTCTGTTTTTCAATAGATATGCAAAATGTTAATATAATAGAAAAATGTATTTGTTGCTATAATATTCAACTATAGTCCGTTCTTTCATCATATCTACATATAATCATTTTGTACAGAGAAAGAACAGTTATTTTATATATAAATTAATTTATTTCAATGGTCTATAAAGTAAATAATTACAAGTGCTAGAGTATTATTAAATTTAAATGAAAAAATGCAGAACATATGGAGAGGAAAATGCTTTGGTGTTGAAAATACTATAAAGACTGTATATATAAGTAAACCTATATATGTTTATATATTTAAATATTAAAATAATCCAGAAATGGAAACAGTAAGATTTGATGAACAGGATAGCAAAGCCATTTTTAAAATACCCCTTTCTCTATTTTCTACATATTCTGCTGTTTCTATATCTTTGCTTTTGCTACAGTTATTGAAATATATCTCCTAATATTAATTCCAGCCTTTGGTAAGATAATCCTCAACTGAAGTTTTGATACTAATGAAAAGTTACTAACTGAATTACTTAAATATCAATAATACATGCTTTGAACTATTTTTGATGTTCGGGAATACTAAAGAGCATTCAAAAAGAATTTTGTAAGCTCCAATTCTCTGTGTTCGTCATTTTCTTGATGTCTTTAATATATTCTTGTGACAATCAAAAAATAAGTTACATAATGATCTACATGTACATAAAAAGAAGTTGAAAGTGTCTTTGCCTATAAAGTAATTACCTTCATGGAAGAGCACAGTGACATTCTTTTGGATTAACTAAGGTTTCTACTACCAGTTGAGTGCAAAGTTTCAGTAAATTTTTGCATTAAAAGCATTTGTTGTGTAAATATTGCTACTAAAGAAGAGTTACAATCTTTGATAGAGATTATTTCCTATGATCATAATTTTACAGCCTTGATGCTACTCAAAAAGTATAATCTTAAATTACAGTTCAGGTGTGTTTTCTTATTACGTTAGTTAGCTCATCACATAGTTATGGAGCATTTATTATTATTATAATTATGGCTGAAATTTCTAATGTTTTGCATCGTAGTTTGCCTTCTTTCCAAATTGAAAATTCTTGTATTAATTTAAATAGTACTAAATTACCTGAAATATTGTATGTCTCTACTTTCATGTTGGAATCACATAAATGTGTTCATACTAAGCTTCTTAATACTTGAATTTTCTAATTTAGTCTCAATATACTTGAACATTTATATGGTGACCTAGGACCTACCACTGATTTCTGCTTTAATTTAAACAGGATGTATTTGAACATATCACCCATATCCTAAAACATTTTTATTGACTTCACTTTTATGATTTTTCTTGGTGTGGATCATTAAAATCCTCTTAAAATAGATGTTACACAGTAACCATTCTATAAGTGTTTTTGTAAAGGTGTTCAAAATTATACTCACTGAAGAATGTGAACAATACATGCAATTACTGGCAAATATTTTAGTTTTAACAAACCTATTGAATTTAAGATGTAAATAAAACTTGTGAAATAATTTGTATCAACTTACATTCATCTTTTTATTTTAATTTATTCACAATATTTATAATATAAATAATATTTAATTTGTTTATTCTTTTATTTATTTGAGATAGGGAGAAAGAAATGAAGATAAAGAAAGAAAGGGAGAAAAAGAGGGCAGGAAAAAATGCCATAGTATGAGGGGTAGGTCTAAGGACAACTTCCAATAGTCAGTTTTCTTATTCCATAATAAAAACTCCAGGCACAACATTCAGGTCACCAGCTATTCTCACAAGTGCCTTTGCCACCTGAGTCATATCACAGACCTTGATTTAAGTGTATTTTGACTAGATCCCCTCCCTGTTTAATCTTGTATAGTTTCTCTGCTTTCAAAGATATCTCTCCTTTCACATCTCCAATGTATTTCTAAAAATGTAAATAACCTTAATGATCCCTATCCCTTCTTGGTTCAAGAAAAGAACCTTAATTTCCTATGCATAGTGTTTTACTTATTTTTCTCATACCTCTGAATTAAAAAAATGACAAAATGAATTTAAGGAACTGTTTATTTTGATCCACGATTTGACTTTATATACACTTACTTATTGGGAAATTGTTGATGACAGCAGCCATTTTGAAAAGACTCACCTTGATAAGTGAATGTTTTGAAAGGACCACACCCCTGGTCTTCACTTCCTTGGTAACTCCCAGGTTAGTCTTTATCTCTACATTAAAAAATTGTGGCCCTATCCAGGGCCTTTCTCTTCTTAGTTCTCCTGCTCTCCAAGTCCTCAGATCTCACCACCCATCTCCTCTTTCCCTCTACCTCAGTCAGGGTAGCTCACTCCCTATGTTTCTCTGAACCTAAGCTATATTCTCTATTCTAATGCTCTCACATCTTAAGGCTAACTTATGGATCCCTTGGCCACCAGGCCTCCAACTCTACATAAGGTATTTCTTAAGTCTCTCCTTTGTGTCAGTATTTTCTTCATTCATGACCTCAACATTGACTCTAACACATGATGGGAGTCACTCCCCATTCTCTTTCCCTGAGCTAACAGAAACCATAGCTGCAGGCACTGGAGAGAGCTGGTTATATTATACACCTCATCAAAAATCAGAGAGCAATGAATGCTATGTTATTGTTCTGTTCCTTTTCTCTAATTTTCAGTCCAGAATCCCCTTCTCAAGGATGGTGCTACCCACAATTAATACTGGCCTTTCCATATCAAGATAATCTCTTGCAGTCTTACCTTAATCTTAAAAACTATCAAAGGTGTGCTTCATGGATGATTCTAGATTTAGTTAACAATTGCACTAGCCATCACATCTAATAACAGTTTAACACAAGGATCTGATACAACTTCTGGGGTATAATGCAATAACTTTAATGTACCCTGACATTCAAGTTATTGTTAAGACCATGGACAAATTCTAGATAATATATAATTTCTATCAATAAGGTATCTAAATGAGAAAATAATATATTTTATATAAACATATCAAAATTAAAGATAGTAACTAAAGGATGTATCTAATACCAATAATCATCAAATCTAGGACCTGAATCTGGAGCTTTCTTACTCTGAACTGTTCAATTTTCTGATATTTCATAACTTTATATTGAACTAATGGACACCTTTAAGATAACACTTTAGACTGAAGCTGTATGTTGCTTCTACTGCATCTTTTGTGAAAGTGGCAGATTAACAATTTGTTTGGGCATTTATGCACCATCTGTTACTCATTAGTTTTATCAAAAGAGTATTCTTCGTGCCTAGATATATTTTAACTTTGGAGAATGTGAAATCTTCAGAGATTCACTTCTAATCAACACATGAACCTAATGAAACAAGTAACTCTCTAGGCACCATACATGATGTGCCTGATGCCCCTTTTCAAACTGGTGTACACACAATACTCAAACTACATGTTATTAAATATATCTTGCTATTTCATTTCTTAAATATTTATAGATGATATTCATGAAGTTAAAGAAGTAAAATTTTATGTTTCATTCTAAATATATATTAGAATGACATTCATGAAATATAAAAATACAGATATATATTTAAAAATAAAAATATAGAAATATACATATAAAATCTATCTATATAAATATAGAAGTAAATTCGTGAATGTTTAGTGTTACTGAACATAAGGAAAGACATTCCCCTCAAGAGAGCAATCAAAGAGAATGAAAGAATGTGAGAATCAGAAAGATGAAAAAGATGGCTGAAGCAAAATTCATTTGCTTTTCAGAGAAAGGCATTAAATTAAAAGAACTGTCACATGACACATGACAAATTTTAATGAGTGATATATTTGTGCTAAGCTGCTTGCATAGGTGAAAGCAAACAGATATTTGGGGACTGTAGACTCCACTTCATGCCAGATATGCCTGTGCCTTGATAGAATGCATAGAAAACACTCATCATACTACCTAACTCACATCAAACAGTCAATAAACATAAGTGCCTATGATTTTAATTATTATCATTCTAATGGCCCAGGAAGAACAATTTGGAGGTATATTCATTAATGAGTTAATGAAACAAATATGAATTGTCTATATCCTCAAAATTTTTATTGAATCTGCATAACAATTATCTACAAAATTCAGATGAGACTGTTCACTGGGGACTGAGTTTATTTGGTTTGGCTGTTATACACTGAGATAATTAGTTGGATAATGGACAAATATTCTTATCCTTTCATACCACACTGCAGCTGGAAATAGACTTGTAATCCTGGAGCTTGGAGTCAGTGGACTTTCTTTCTGTGATATTGGTAATTGCAAAAATAAAAATCAAATCTGGCTACCTGCACATTTTCCTCTCAAAGTCAGTTTAAGGTCTCATAACATTTTTAATTATCCAGAAAACCAGCTTGGGGTCTTGTAATGTCTTAAATTATCCAGAAAGGAAATAATACAAACAGGAACATATATTACAATTATACTTTTTGCATAGTAAAGGTCTTATTATATTAACATACACTGATTTCACCACTGTGTAAAAGGCCAACTTCAGATTTCTCATGCCCGGAAAATGAGAAGACATGGTGCAAGAACTGCTTCTTTGCACCATGACTTTCGAATGTATGGCTGATGAGAACAAGGTCACAGCACAGTAGCTGTGATCACACAGCTATTTTCCTGAGCTGAAATTATACAATTGCTATTAAGGCTTATGAATTAGCTTCTCGTGAAATTAATTTGGTTATATCAGTTCCCCAGGACCCAGTTATTGCTATGACTTAAAAAATGTCATTTTCTTGCAGCAGGGAATTGAGATACGGATTCAGCATCAACTGCCAAGTTACTGCCCAACCCTCATCTCCCACTTGTGAAATGTGGAGAATAATCCTCTTATTACTGGATGTATGTGGCTCCTTTCATGGAGGCCTGCCAATCACAAGGAAACTGTAACTGAATAAGAGTATACCAGGTCAGAAGCGGTTGGAATTGTTTTCTTTTTGCAGTTATTACGAAGCAGACATGTTGGGCAATTGACCAGCTCCCTGCAGAAAGGCCCTCTTTCCTCCCATGGAGAAATCGAGGGAGGTGGAAGGGCCTGAAGCCAGGTAAATTGCTTGCAAAGTGGTTCTTGCCATTGAGGCTGGCATGTAACATGCCTGGAGTAGAGAATAAGAACAAGGGGCTTTGGCCTCCTAAGCTACTTAAATGTTATAGAAAACAAAACTGCCCTTCGCCCAAGCTTAAATCTTGTAATCCCTCTTGTACATTATTCATCTACCTCTCTTCCTGCCATATTTATTAGAATTCCTTTAAAAAGTACAATTTGTATCTGCTACAGAGAATATAGAAAAGTCAAATTTTCCACAAAGGTACTGTATTGTAATTTTCTAATGTAGGTGTTTTAGTACTGCTCTGGTTAAAGAGAAAATGATGCATGAATATTTTTGCACATAAAGCTAGAAATGTGTCACTGAAGGGGAGAGTCAAGTTGGTGAGTTCTACTTTAGCTCATTGTCTTAACAATGTACAATTGAAACAAACAGTCATTCTATAAAGAAAGACTTGCATTAATCTGATTTTGCCTGCCTCTATCTCACTTTATTGTTATAGCTTACAAGTTTTGTGTACGTGTGTGTCTATGTGATTGTGAGTCATATGTCAGTTGTTTTGACAAATTGGGAGGTATAATTTAATGTGTGAAACTATTGGAGTCAAACTCCTGGATTCATATGCTAATATTTCTTATGGTATAATTATTTGATAATTTTTTTAAAAAATTGATAAAATAAAAAGACTGATTTTTATCTAATATTTTGAGTAAGGACACTAAAATTAAATATATTAACAAAAGTTTATTATTGTGCATTCTATTGTTATTATCTATGAAACTGCTACATCATATCAATTTTTAGTTTTTAAGTTCATTTATTTTTGTTAACATAAACACTGAAATGCCAAGATGTTGCATAGATGATATCCTAAAACTAAATATTTACTACATTGTAAATGCATATGAAAATGTGCATTTTGGCAATTGTGGAAAAAATAATTTAAAACAGTCTTCTACAAGCCAGCCTGAATCCTGTGGTTCATACAAACATACAGGCAGGAGTGGGAGGGATTGATTAAGGGACCAGAAGGGATTGGAGGGGGAGGGATACAAGGAAGCAGGTATGAGTACTCAATATATTTTTAAAAGTAGAAAAATAAAAATTCATTAAAAGCAGTCCTCTAGCTAATAGCTCCAACAAAAGTGAAAGGTGTAGAAGTGACTGTGAACGTGTGTGAGTGTATTGGTACACTGAACATGTCAGAGAGCTAAACAGTGAACAATAGAGGGACGAAAAATAAGAGAAAGGACTAACAAAAAAACAAAACCCACATGAAATTACTTCATTATTCTTCCTACATCTAGTGGGAGAAAGAAAGTGAGCAAAGCTGTACATTTCTTCAGAGACAGAAGAATGAAATTTGCGGCTTGCCACTGCTAGTGTAATGCATGGGGGAGTCTGAAGGCCCTGCCGATTTGAAAGAATGTTCAAAAGTGTTATCAAAGTGTGAGGATAATTGGTTCTGCATATTTCCTGCAAGTGCAGAAATGTCCCTTTCAAATGGTCTCAGTGGTTCAAATTGAATTTAATTTTCATAAAACTTTCAGACCATCAAGAATATCAGCCTGCAAATCATCTTAGATGATAGAGCAGTATGGAGCCATCACATAATCTTTTAATTTCCACTGAATACCATTTCTATTTTTTGATATAAAAAGGACCAGGCACAGAAAATGCTGTGACTTGTTGGAAAGACCAAGTTTTTATTTATAATAAAGGGTGATATAAAATAGTAATAAAATGATTACAGCAGCTTGTATGTTCATTAAAATTGACCCACCAAAAATATTTTGGCATTTCCTTTATATTCATGAAATCAAACCTAAAAATACAAAGTAAGAATTAAAACTAAGGAGCTTCAAATTCTACAAGAAACTATAAACTCCAAATCAGAGTGATACTCTTGCTAATTTTCTCAACTATGCTGAAACAGAAATAATAATAGTTTTGATTTAATTAATAAAGTTAATGTGCATGTTCATGTGTATGCACATAATGCATGCAATGCTTGCATTTCCACAGAATATAGGATTCTTGACAAGTTTGTGCAAAATCTGTAGAAATAAGCATTAAAGTATGCAAAAAGAATCATCAGAGTTCCTAAGAAATCTCTAAAAGGAAACACCAAATATTGATGGAATGTTGGGTCAAACTATGATCTAGCCTTGGGATACAAATACTAACTACAAGCACCTTTCATTTTATCTCTAGATAATAAAAGATATCAACACAGCCTAGTGCAATGGAAGTGCAGTGAAACACACATAGAACTGGGGACCCTAAAATGCTCAGGCCAATATCTCCCCATCCTAAGGCTCAGGGAATCTTAAGGTGGTTGAATCCATTGCCTGCCAGGACAACCCATAAGGAAGTACAGTAATTCAAGATGATTTCTAATGTCATCATTGGTCCTCCACAGATACACACACACTCAAGTTCCCCTTTGTGCGTGCATACACACACTTACACACACAAATGTAATCTTTGTTTCATTTTTATTTAAGTCCTTGAGTGCAGTCTCAGATTACAGTGAAAATAAACTAAATAAAAAGAAATATATAACTAAAATCTCAAATTTAGAGTTAAAGAAATTGTTGAAAAATATTAAGAATACAAAATTGATGGTAATAATTATGCAGGAATCTTGTAGGAAATATCTTAAATTTATTTAAATGAAACATCATCATAAATGTACAGATAAAAATAAAAAGTGCTAAAGCAACTGAATTTTTAAAAGTTTTTTCCTAGTTTTACATCCACAATGAATAATAATGCCTGGTCCCTCCTTCCCCCCTTCTCCCTCCTGACCATCTGCCTCTATGATTCTAGGGGTTGCCTCTGGATCATCGGTTCTGTTGGGGATTCAGGCCTCTGTGGTGGAGCAAGTGGCCCTTGAACAGACTCACCGATAGAATACGGACACACCCTTTCACCAGTCACGATCTGTCCCCTGAGGTTCTACTGCTTGAAATTGTTTCTCTTGAGATCCTTGCTAGTCTATACGGCATGTTGATTTGTCAGCCACTGTACAGGTCTGGTAAGGCTTAGTCTCACTGCAGTGAGTTCCTGGATGCAGAAGCCTGCCTTGAGTAGAAAGTCAGGCCCGTGGTGAACTTTCCCATCTCTAGGCTCTTACAATCTAATCATCCTCTCTCCCTCAAGGTTCCCTGAGCTCTAGAATGGAGAGAGATTTGGATGTTCCGGGTGAACATTTCAGGGTCCTCAGTACTCTGCATTCTGGTTGGTTGTTGTCTATTTCATTGTTCTTCCCCTATAGTAAGCTAAGTACCATCTGGATATTAAGATTTTCTCATCTAAATATGAAAAAAAAGTTTTAGAAAAGTATTTTATGTTATAAAAGGCTCAACACAAAAGGAAAGACGAGAAAGAGGGCATAGTACAGAGAGGGATTGGTCTCCAAGTAACCAACCACCTGCTCACTAACTCCTAACCGCCGCCCACTTCCGTGATAGGGAACAGTTGTGCAGCACTGTAAACCAGTCTGAAAAACAGTAGACTAGAAGGAAAACTGAAAGTGGCCGGGATAAAGTACTTATGGACTTTTCTTAACAGTGGACTTATTAAGTATGTTCCTTTGCTCCACTCACTTGGGGTCTTCTTTCCCCTACACTCCAAGTTATATTCGTTTGTGATTATAATGGGTGTCATATAGGTCCCCTTGAGTATGTCATTACGAAAGCTTAGTGATAGGTTCCACTTATAAAAGAGAAGGTGTGACATCTATCTTTCCATGTCTGGGATACTTTACAAAGTATAATTTCTTCAGATTCCATGTATTTACTGGCAATTTCATTAATTCATATTTTTATAGCTGCATAGTATTCTGCTGTGTACAAGTACCATATTTTTATTATGCAGTCATCAACTGCTAAGTGTGTTGGTTAACTCTGTGACTTTGCTGTTGTGAATAGTGCTGCAATAAACATGGATGTGCATATATCTTTATAGTAAGATGAGGCAGTCTTCGGGAATATTCCCAGTTGTAGTTTAGCTGGATCATATGACATATGATCATATGACATATCAAATTTTAATGTTTGCAGAAACCACCATACTAATCTCCAAAGTAGTTATACAAAGCCTACGTTTACACCAGTAATGTATGAGGATTCCCTTCACCTTGCATCCTTTCCAGCATTTATTGCTGTATGTTTTTTGGATTTTAACAGTTCTTACCAGGGTGAGATGATATCTCAAGATGGTTTTGATTGGCATTTCCTTAATGGCTAGGGAAGTGGAACATTTCTTAAAGTATTTTTGGACACTTTAATTTTTAATTAATTAAATTTTAATTAATCCTGAGCAAAGTTTATTTAACACTTTAAGCCTACTTTCTAATTGGACCATTTACCTCCTTGGTGTTGATTTTTTTAGTTCTTTGTGCATCGTGGATATTAGTCCTCTATCAGATATGTTGTTAGTGAAGATTTTTCTCTCATTTCTGTGGGTTCTCTTTTTGCTGGTTTAACACAATTTTTTGCTGAACAGAAACCCTTTAACTTCATGATATCACACTTCTTGTGTGTTGTTTCTATTTCCTGTGCATTTAATGTCTTGTTCAAAAAATATTTGCTTAAACCAATCTGTTAAATGGAATTCCCTACTGTTTCTTCTAGAAGTTTTTATAGTCTCTGGAACAATATTAAGATCTTTAATCCATTTGGAGCTGATTTTCATCCATAGTAACAAGTAAGGGTCCAATTTCAATCTTCTGCATGTAGATATCTGGTTTTGCCTGAACCATTTACTGAAGATGTTATCTATTTTCCAATATATTTTTCTGAGCAGCTATGTGATAAATTAGATGACTTTAATAGTGTTTTCCTACTCAAGGGGAACCCAAGAAAGGTCTCTGGGCAATGCCACTGAGTCCTTCCACCTCACTGGAGTAGATGACTCAGAGGAAAGTTTGGCATTCACCACAAAAGGATGCTCTAGGGAATGGGAGGGGGAAGAGGGAGGTACTGGGAGAAGGAGAAGGGGGAGCGAAAGGAAGGAGAAAAGCCAGGAGGGTGCAAGGTGGACTAAGGAAGGATGGAGGGAGGGAGGGGACCGGGGTACCTACTGAGCTTGTATGATTGGGGAAAAATAAATAAATAAATATAAATTTAAAAAATTAAAAAATATCAGATGACTTTAGGGATATGGGTTTATCTCTGGGTCTCCAACCCTTATCCACTGATCTCTGTGTTAATTTTGGAGCGAATACTGTGCTGTATGTTACTATAGATTTGTAGTATAGATTAAGGTCTGGTATTGTGATACCTCCATTGAAGCTTTTGTTATTAAGGACTGTTTTTGCTATTGTGGGCCTATTGTGACTCTACATGAATTTTGAGATTATTTTATCAATTTCTGTAAAGAATTTTCTTGGAAATTTGTTTGGAATTGCATTGAATCTGTATACTGATTTTGGTAGGATGGTCATTGCTATGGTGACAATTCTACTGATCCAGGATCATGAAAGGCCTTTCCACCTTTTGGTGTGCTCTAAAATTTCTTTCTTTAGGGTTTTAAAGTTTTCGTTGTACAGATTTTGCACACATGCCAGGGCATTTCAATTTTTTAGGGGTATAGTAAATGGGACTGTTTGTTTTAGGACTTTCCCACATTTTTCATCCTTCATATAGAGGATACATTTTAAACATTAATTTTGTAATCTGTTATTGCATTGAATTTATGTACAAGTTCCTGCAGGAGTTTTTAGGGTCTCCTAGTTATAGAATCATGCCATTAGCCAATAGGTATATCTTGACTTTTTTTCTTATCTGTATCCCTTTGGTATTCCCTCTCTTGTCTTATGGTTCTAGCTAAAATTTCTAGTACAATATTGAATAGAAGTGGTGAAAGTGGACAGCCTTATCTGGTTCCTGATGGAACTGGAATGCTTCAAATTTTTACCATTTAGAATGATCCTTTCTATAGGCTTGTTGTATACAGCTTTTATTGTCGATATAACTTCCTTCCATTCCAGTTTTCTCCAGGGCTTTGATCATAATGGGATGCTGGATCTTGCAAAAGATTTTTCTACATTTATCAAGAGTATCATGAGATTTTAATCTTTGGATTTCTTTAGATGAGGCATTATGTTCCTGTTTTGATTGATTCATGTATGTTCAACCAACCTTGGGTGCCTGAAATAAACCCTACTTGATCATGGTGAATGATATTTTTGATACATTTCTGAATCTGGTTTGCTAAAATTTTGCTGTGGATCTTTGCATCAGTGTTCACTAATGAGATTGGCCTATAGTTTACTTTTATTGTATCTTTACTTGATGTTGATATCAGTTGGTATCAGACTCTTAGAAAGAGTTTGGAAATGTTCTTTCTTTGCTATTTTGATGAATTGTTAAGTGGTAGAGGTGCTAGGTTTTCCTTTAAATGTCTGATAGAATTCTGAATCCATCTGGTCCTGGATTTTTGTTTGCATGTTTGTGTGTTTGTTTGTTTGGTTGGTTGGTTGGTTTTGGTGGGAAGAATTTTAATCACTTCCTCAATTTCCTCACTTGATTTTGGACTATTTACATAATTCACTTAATCCTGATTTAATTTTGGTAAGTTGTGTGTACTAAGAAATATGTCCATTTCTTTCTGATTATCAGGTTTTAGTGGAGTATATGTATTTGAGATATGACCTTATGATTCTCTAGTATCAGTTAAAATAATGTCATTTCACCTCTAATTTTATTAATTTGGATATTTTTCATTTTTGGTTTGATTAATTCAGCTAGGAGTTTATCAATCTTGTTGATTTTTTTTTCAGAGAACCAGCTCTTTATTTGGTTGATTTTTTTGTCAGTTTCCTTTTCTCAATTTTGCATATTCCTCCCTTGATTTTACTAATATTTGCTCCTCCAATTATTTTGAGTTTGGATTTGTTCTTCTTTTTCTGTAGTTTTAAGTTGTATTGCTAAGTTATTTACTGGTGATGTTTCCATTTTTTGATATAAGCATTGAGTGCTATAAACTTTCCTCTTAGCAAGTCCTTCTTCATTATGTCTCAGAGACTTTATTTTCATTATCATTGTTGTGTTTTCATTATCATCTATTTCCAGGAAATTTTGAGTTTCATTTTGACTTCTGTCTGAACCAATTCCTCATTCAGTATCATGGTTTTAATTTCCAAGAATTTGTGTATTTTCTGTGATTTGACTTGCTTTATTCCATGGTGGTCTGATAAAGTACAAGAAGGTATAATTTCACCTTTCCTGGGTTAGTAGAAGATTGCTTTATAACCTACATGTGATCTGTTTTTCAGAAAGTTCTATGGGCTGCTGAAAAGAATGTGTATTTCTTGATGTTAGGTTGGAAGGTTCAATAGAAGTTGGTCAGATAGATTTGGTTTATGGTTTGATTCAACTCCAGTGTGCTTCTGTCTGCTTTTTGACCTATTGACCTATCCAGAAGAGAAAGTGGGGTGCTGAGGTACCCTTCTATTTTTTTTATTTGTTGTTTTAGATGTTGTAATGTTTGTTTGATGAATGAGCACAAGCCTATATTAGGTGCATATATGTTCAGTATTATGAAATCATCCTGATGAATTCATTCTTTTTTCTAATACATTTTTTATTATTATTTCAGCTCATACAAACTTAATAGGTACACAAGTTCCCTCCCTCCCTCCCTCCTCCCTCAAATCCCCCACTCCCCTCCCCTCACCCTTCCCACCCCATCCCCCCGTGCCTCCCGCCCTAATTCCCAGAGTCCTTTCTTGTGCATGCCTGACTCTCCTCTGGGCCCTCAACTCCAATGAGATACAAGGACCCAGTGGCATTTCCCTGAACTCTTTCCCGTGTTCCCCTTAAGCATAGGAACACTACTGTAGCTGTCAATCCCTTGCCTCCAAGGATCTTGGTGCCTTTAGCAGATGCTAGACTTTGTGAGGTCAATAGTGTGTTGGACATTGCGCCGGGCATGCAATGTCCAATTATGATTGCTTCGGCCCTAACCTGTGTGGAATATCTTGCAAATCATTGCTCCTCCCATCCTTTGTTATTGTAAACAGTGCTTCTATGAACATGGCTGTGCTTGTGCTATCGAGGTGAACCTTTGCTGTATGGGAGGTTATACCCAAAAGTGGAATCGCAGGATCATATGGCATTTCAATCTTTAATTTCTTTAAGAATCTCCAGACGGCTCGCCAGAATGGCTGTATGAGCGTGCATTCCCACCAGCAATGTAGGAGAGTTCCCCTCTCTCCACATCTTCTCCAGCATTTGTTGTTATTTGTATTGTGGATTTTTGTCATCCTGAACGGGGTGAGATATCTCAAGTAAGTTTTGATTTCCATTTCCCTGATGGCTAAAGAAGTGGAGCATTTTTTAAGATATTTGTTGGACATTTTAATTTCATCCCTGGTAAAATTTCTTTTAAGTTCCAGGGCCCATTTTTTAATTGGGCCATTGGTTTCCTTGGTGTTTAGTTTTCTAAGTTCTTTGTGCACTCTGGACAGTAGAGCTCTATCAGATATGTGGTTAGTGAAGATTTTCTCACATTCTGTGAGTTGCCTTTGAGCTCGTGTTACAATCTCTTTATCTGAACAGAAGCTCTTCAATTTCACAAGATCCCAACCATTGAGAGTTGGTAGCAGTGACTGTGCCATTGGATGTCTGTTTAGGAAATTTTGGCCTAGCCCAATCAGTTTGAGGGAGTTCCCTATCGTTTCAACTATGGTTTTTATAGTCTCTGGCCTTATATCAAGGTCCTTGATCCATTTGAAATTAAGTCTTGTACATAGTGACAAGTATGGGTTCAGCTTTAATCTTCTGCATGTGGAGATCCAGTTTAGCCAGCACCATTTGTTGAAGATGCTGTTCTTTTTCCATTGGATTCTTTGGGACCCTTTGTCAAAGACTGTAATTTTGTAGGCTTACATCTGGGTCTTCAATTCTTATCCATTGATCTGTGTGTCTATTTTGGAGCCAGTACCAGGCCGTTTTTATAACTTGGATTTGTAATATAGACTAAGGTTCGGTATGGTAATACCTCCAGCAGTGTTTTTGTTACTCAGAATTGTCTTTGCTATCCTGGGTCTTTTGTGCCTCCATATGAATTTTGAGATTGTTTGGTCAACTTCTTTAAAGAATTGCTTTGGAATTTTAATTGGTATAGCATTGAATTTGTATATTGCCTTTGGTACCATGGTCATTTTTATGATGTTGATTCTGCCAATCCAGGAACATGGGAGGTCTTTCCACCTTCTGGTGTCTTCTGCAATTTCTTTCTTTAGGGTTTTAAAGTTTTCATTGTAAAGGTCTTTTACCTCCTTGGTTAGGTTTATACCAAGGTATTTCATTTTTTTATGAGTTATAGTAAATGGGATTGTTTCTCTCAAGGCTTTTTTCACTTCTTTCATTCTGGGCATATAGGAAGGCCTCTGATTTTTGCACATTTATTTTGTATCCTGCCACCCTCTTGAACTTCTCAATTAGTTCCAGGAGCTTCCTGGTGGAGTTTTTGGGATCACTCAGGTATAAGATGATGTCATCTGCAAATAGGGATAGCTTGACTTCTTCCTTGCCGATTTGAATCCCTCTTATGTCCCTTTCTTGTCTTATGGCTTCAGCTAAGACTTCAAGTACAATATTGAATAGAAGTGGTGAGAGTGGACAGCCTTGTCTAGTTCCTGATCGAAGTGGGAATGCTTCCAATTGTTCCCCATTGAGCATAATCTTTGCTGTGGGCTTGTTGTATACAGCTATTATTATATTGATAAAGGTTCCTTCCATTCCTACTGTCTCTAGCGTTTTGATCATAAAAGGCTGTTGGATCTTGTCAAAAGCTTTTTCTGCATCTATCGAGAGTATCATGTGGTCTTGGACTTTGGACTGATTTACATGATGTATTACATTTATTGATTTGCGTATGTTGAACCAACCTTGTGTGCTGGGGATGAAGCCTACTTGGTCCCCATGAATACTCTTTTTAATATGTTTTTGAATCCGATTTGCTAAAACTTTGTTGAGAATCTTTGTGTCTGTGTTCATCAGAGAGATCGTCCTATGGTTTTCTTTTTTAAGTGAGTCTTTATTAGGTTTTGGGATCAAAACGATATTAGCTTCATTGAAGGAATTTGGTAGTGTTCCTTCCTTTGCTATTTGATGGAACAGTTTAAGGAGTATTGGTATTATTAACTCCTTAAATGTCTGGTAGACCTCTGTGCTGAATCCATCTGGTCCAGGACATTTTTTGGTGGGAAGATTCGAGATTACTTCCTCAATTTCCTTATATGTTATAGGACTATTTAAATAATTCACAACTTCCTGATTCAATTTAGGTAAGTTGTGTTTACTTAGTAATTCATCCATCTCTTTTGTGTTGTCAAACTTCACAGAATATAAGTTTTTGAAATATGATGTTATAATTCTCTGGATTTCTTGGGTATCAGTAGCGATTACTCCATGTTCATTTCTGATTTTGTTAATTTGGGTTTTCTCTCTCTTGCTTTTGGTTAACTTAGCTAGGGGTGTATCAATCTTATTGATTTTTTCAAAGAACCAGCTTTTTGACTGGTTGATTTTTTCTGTCGTTTTCTTAATCTCCATTTCAGATATTTCTCCCCTTATTTTGATAATCTCCTCTCTTCTACTACTTTTGGGATCAGATTGCTCTAGTTTCTCTAAAGCTTTAAGCTGTATTGTTAAGTTGTTTATTTCTGATGTTTCCATTTTTTGGATGTAGGCATTTAGAGCTATGAACTTACCTCTTAGGACAGCTTTCATTGTGTCCCAGAGATTTTGGTAAGTTGTATTTTCATTATTATTCACTTTCAGGAAATCTTGAATTTGCTTTTCAATTTCTTCCTGAATCCAGTTCTCATTCAGCATCATATTGTTAAGTTTCCAGGAGTTAGTGTAATTTCTCTTGTTTGATGTGTTGTGGATGTCCAGCTTTAGGCCATGGTGGTCTGATAGGGCACAGGTTAGAATTTCAACTTTCTTGTATATGTGTAGATTCGTTTTGTGGCCCAATATGTGATCTATTTTGGAGAAAGTTCTGTGTGCTGGTGAGAAAAACATGTATTTTTGGTGCGTGGGTGGAAAGTTCAATAGAGATCTGTAAGGTCCATTTCTTTAAGGGTTTGATTAAGTTCCTAAGTGTCTCTGTTAAGCTTTTGACCTGTTGATCTATCCCATGTTGAGAGGGCGGTGTTGAAGTCCCCAAGAATTATCGTTTGGGGGTTGATTTCTTGCTTTAGATGCTGTAGGGTTTTCTTAATGAATGTGGAGGTGCCCGTATTGGGTGCATATATGTTCAGTATTGTGAAGTCTTCCTGGTGAATTGTACCTGTGACTAAAATTTAGTATCCATCCGTGTCTCTTATAATTTTCTTTGGTTTGAAGTCCACTTTGTCTGATAGCATAATGGCTACCCCTGCCTGTTTTCTGCTTCCATTTGCTTGTAGAATTGTTGACCAGCCCTTTAATTTTAGAATGTGCCTATCTTTTGTGGTGAGATGGGTTTCCTGCAGTCAGCAGATTGATGGATTGTGATTTTTAATCCAAGTTTGTAATCTGTGTCTCTTGATCAGTGAATTAATTCCATTAACATTTAGTGTTATAATGGAGAAACTATTTTTAATTCCAGACATTTATTATTTAGTAGTTTTTATAAGTATATTGCTTTGCTTTTAATGGTGTTATACTTGCCTTCTGTTCTCCTGGATAAGCCTGTTTTATTCTTCACGCTTGAGTATCATTTCTTGCATTTTTTGAAGGCCTGGTTTGGTGGACATGTATCCCTTCAAGTTATTTTTGTGCTGGAAGATTTTTGTTTCTCCCTCGATTATGATGGATAGTTTTGCAGGGTAAATCAGCCTGGGTTGACATTTTTGCTCCTTCAATACTTGAAGTATGTCTCTCCAAGCTCTTCTTGCTTTTACTGTTTCGACTGAGAAGTCATTTGTTATTTTAATAGGTTTACCTTTAAAAGTGACTTGTTTTTTCTTCCTTGAAGCTCTCAGCACCAGTTCTTTATCTTGAATGTGGAGTGTTTTAACTATTATTTGCCGTGGCAAGCTTCTGTTTTGGTCATACCTGTTTGGGGTGCGGAATGCCTCTAGTATATGTATTGGCCTCTCCTTTTTAGATGAGGAGAGTTTTCCTTGATGATCGTTTGGAAAATTTCCTCAGGGGTGGTATTTTGAGATTCTTGCTCTGGTATTCCATGAATACGCATGTTCAGCTTCTTCAGGGTGTCCCATATCTCTTGGATATTTCTCTCAAGTATCTTTTTGTCTTTAACAACCTCTTCCATTGAGCTGATTAGTACTCCCACTTAATCTTCAAGGTCTGAAATTCTGTTTTCTGCTTCCTTAGTTCTGTTGATAAGACTCTCTGTGGAGTTCTGGGTTGAAGATAACTTGTCTTGTAGCTCAGTTTTAAACTCTGCTTGAGTCTGTTTTAACTGCTCTATGCCAGTTTTTGTTTCTTGCACTGTTTTTCTCAACTCCTCCAAGTGTCTGTTGTGTTCCTCTTCAAAGCGATTGATTTGATTATGTAATTCCTTCCGGATTTCCTCTTTCATAGTATTGAACATGGTAATGATCATATTTTGAAAGTCGTTATCCGGGGTCAGGCTTTCTTGGCCTTTTTCCGTGGATTTGTTCTGGTTGGAGTCTAACATTATGGGATTAATTTCTTCAGTGGGTAATTTGTTTACTTGAGTGTTGCTTCTCAAGGATTTACACTTTGACTTTGGTATTGTCATTTTAACTCTTAAGATCTTTCAATTTCACTAAAATGAATTATTTGGCCTGGGCTGTTGGGGGTGGGCAGGGACAGAGCTTACCTAGATCGCGGGTGAGGCCCAGCTGGACCGCGCGTGACCTGGCAGGCAGAGCGGAGTGGGGAAGGGAGAATGGGGGCGTCGGCGTGGAGCTATTTAACCCGAGGGGAGCTGGGGTGGGTCCTGGGTGCAGGCGGTGGTCCTCCTTGTCCCTCGGCCCTGCGCGCGGCTCTGGCTGGAACGTGGGGTTGGAGCCAGGTCCCTTTGGGCTGACCTAGGGGTTCTGGTGGGCGGGCGCTGGCGGAGCTTACCTAGGTCACGGAGTGAGGCCGGGCTGGACCCTGCGCGAGTGTTTTTCATTTTGCTAGAAGTTATATTGCTGAATTCACTAAGTTTATATATATGGGGTCTAGCAACTATGTGACTAAATAATTAAAGAAATTTGTATAGCAATACCTAGACAAATTTCTATATATAAAGCTAGACAAATTTTCTGTAATTACATCCAAGCATAATTCAGAGTCTTCTGTACCCATCTCACTTTGAATGTTCCTTAATTTTTCTTTACCTTTTAAAAATTATGTTAGTTTGTTGATTACATGCACTGCTTACACATACTAATGCTACTTAGGGTGGTATCTTCGTCCATGCATACAGAATGTACTGGGCAAATGTAGACATTCTTTGTCTGCCTCCCTCTCTCCCGTCTCTAGCAATAACCACTCTGCATGCAGGTACGCAGTCTTGAACTTCTACTGCGATACTGTGAATAATATCAAGCTCTTTCATATGGGTTTGTTTTCAGTTGATAAATTTGGTATCTTGCACATTCTCTCCATGTATATAATATATTCCAAGTTTTCTCCCCACATCCTCTCTTCTCTCTCTCCCACCTCTGCTAGCCCTCCTTCATTGCTACAAGTCTCTTTTGCATACCCAGGCCTCTGCCTTATGTTCTATTGTGTCTAGCCAGGGAACTTTGTGTGGTAATTAGTTTTGGATTAACCATTTTATTCTGGTAGGTTCACCAATGGGTACATAAATTGATATTATTTTTCTGTCTGTCTCTCTCTTTCTCTCTCCCTCTCTCACATAGACACACACACGCACACAACAAATACTAGGGTAAGATCTGATTCTGACACACGCTTTGCTCAAGTGGTTTAAACATGATTATCTGCTTCAGAACCACATAAATGAAAATTATGCTACCTTGAGTATATTAAGGACTGGGGAGCCGGTGAGCAGTGCTGCTGCTAAATAAATATGGTAACTGGAAAACATGGTAATCTCCAGCAATCAAACAAAAAGCTAGGTTCTTCGTTGTGCTTCTGTAGTCTAAGCACTGATGGAGTAGAGACAGAGTCCTGAAGTATACTGGCCGCTTACGTAGTCATGCATAAGCTACTTGTCCAGTGAAATTTATCTCAGAATATAAAGTGGAAAGCAATGAAAAAAAAATCTAACATTGACATCTGGAATCCACATATACATATACATGTATGCATCTGTACTCTAATACAGATATCACACATGCCCTGTCAAACATGACCACACATCACACAACACACCACACACACACACACATACACACACACACACACACACACACACACACACACACACATACGCATACATGCAAACACACACACACAGAAAACCACAAAGTTAACTTTCCATTAGGTCATAAATCAATTTTTATGATTCTTTTGACACAAACGAAATCAAAAAAGAAAAAAAAATTCCCAATTCATAATCTCTTCTTTGCAATTTGTCACAGGTAAGTAACAACACTTTTTTTTTCTTTTTAACCACATCTGTTGTCCAGTCTGAGTGATTTACAGTCTACTCTCTTGGATTTTGCAATCTTCTTACATATTTCTGCTTTCTTTGAAGTTATTCTTCATGGAGTGCTTTCAGTTTGGCAGCCTGGCAAACTCTCTTGGCAGTGTGTACAGTTTTGATTGTGATGGAGTTCAGGCACTCATAAGTTTTCTGAAGCTCCATACAGATTTCTAACTTGTCATCATTCATTGCTTCTAACTGATCTGCATGAGAACATGTTTATTTAACCCAGGTCATACTTGTCCAGCTCTTCTCCAAATATTTATTGCCTCCCATTTTCCACAGTCTATTTTTCAAACTTTACCATGATACACAAAACTTCTATCAACTTTCTTATCTTTGCCTTTTTGGCTTGATCCCCTGCCAATTCTTCCTGGTGATTTGTTATTTATAAGTTAGGCAGACCTGTTTAATTCAAAGCAATCATTCATAGAACTCAACTTTAAAAATGTAGACCAAGTACTCTTAAAAAAGACTTATGAATCACTTTTATTATTTTATTAAGATTATATTTAATCCTAATTTACTTCATGTTGGAAGTGTCAGAATTCTAAGATCTTTTTTCAGATTCCAATTACCTGATAAGGATGTTCCTATGATCATAAAATATATTTAATGACCTACTATTCTGCATTCATATGATAAGCATTATGAAAATTAAAATTATGTCTATAGAAATTTACATTTTAGGAACATTTTCAAAACGCAAAATTTAACTTGCAAAAATACACCACATTCAGTATTTTGTAAAAAATTTCACAGTGACAATAAATACTTCTACAACTTTTTTAGTAGCTAGAACATTAAAACAAAAACTGTCAACTGAGTTCAGAATTTTAAAACATTGGTAATGAGGATAATTATGTATGATTCTCATGAAGAATGAAATATTATATATAAACTTAAAGTTGAATCACCTAACAAATTTAAATTAAAGAGAAAATCACACACAAACACACACACACACACACACACACACACACACACACACACTTTTACTTGCAGTTGATGTGAAGGATCACTGAATTCTGCTCCAGAATTTAGCTTCTTCATTTGTAAACTAGAGCAATATACAACATAAATTTGCAATTTAGAGTAGAACTGGGAAACCATTTGAGTTGAAAATATCTTGTGCTAGAATATATGAAGCCAGATATAAAAGTTATAAAAACATCCTCTTGAAAATAAAACGTTAGCTTAAATATGTAATTATATGAGCTACATTTGGAGTCACTTTCTCAGACCAGCCTCAAAATAGGATAAAGAATAGCTGAAGCCAAGAGGGTAACAAAAGGCTCTCCAAATCTCTCTGAATTGAAAAATAGCTTGGTCTTCATGCTTGTTTGTTACAGATTCACCCAGATTTCTCCAAACAAACCTCGGATGGCTCTACAATAATTCTCACAAAGAACTCTGCCATGAGCCAAACTAGTCGCCAGAGAATGCTGAATTTTTGTTACATATTGACCATATTATATGGATTTATTATGAAGTATTCAACGTTTTGGTCTATATACCTACATTTCAATGCCAGAAATCAATCATTTATCAAACTATTTTATTACAACGGTTAGAACTTTCTTAAATGTTATACTGGTTATTCTTTTCTGTTGTTTTGAGAGAACACCCAAAGTAAAGGAACTTAAAGGAGAAAGGGAAATTTATTCAGCTTATGGTTCCAGAGGGAAGATACACTCTTTCATGATAGAAAAGGCCTGGCTGCGGAAACGAACCTGGAGAAGGTCTACATCATGTCCTTCATGAAGATAGAGAGCTTCTAGATTGCCAACTGCAAGGGGTGAGACTAATTCCCCTCAAGGCCCATTTTCTGTGACTGTGTTCCTCCCATTAGGTTCCACCTCCTAAAGGTGTCATGACATTCCCAAACATGTGAGTCTGCAGGGGACACATATCAAACCATGACATATGTGGTATTTGTTGTTACTTATTATGTAAGCCCAATGTTTTCCCATTAAATCGCGATTGATTCAGTCTTCTTCCAACCCAGATCTCCCTAAGAGCTCCTATGACAAATATTAATTTGTTTAACAAATATCCACATAAAACTGCTGTACCAAAATTATCTAAGAGGAGGCCTCAGAGATACAATATTACCACGAGTAACTAATATCCCAGTGCCTTAATTTCTTTTCCTACTTTTGTGATTAAATAATCTTAAAAAAAGTTAAGAAGAAGAGGGTCGTTTTACCTCTGGTTCAAGGGTACAATTCACTATTGAGGAAGAATCCAGGCAGCAAGTGCTTGAAGCAGCTGATCACATTATGTTTGCGATGAAGAAGCAGAAGACAATGTGTTTTTCTAACTGTCTTTCTCAAAATATACAGTCCAGAAACCTAGACTAGGGAAAGTATGCTATGCACAACAAACAGGTTTTCCTTTTTTGATTAAAGCAACATTCCCCTCTTGAGCATGTGTAGAGACGTATTTCCCAAGAAATTCTAGGCAGCATCAAATCAGCATATGAAGTCATAGCAACCAGGAGCATGGCTTTCAGAAGCTATTACAATGTGATAATTTTTAATTTTCAATTTGTTGTTGAAAATTATTGTATAAGCAACTACATGCCTATGTAGTCAGATCTCATTTTTAAAAATCTAAAAATCATTCTAAAATCAGTTACCACATCTAGAGAGCATTGACAGTAGCAAGCCCTGGAGGCAATGTGGATCATTAAATCTCTCACTCTTGCTAGAGAATGCAGGATAATACAGCCACCAAGGAAGAAAATGTAGCAATACTTCCATATGTCTTGAGATGTTTCAGGCAGGAGATGGATACATAAACTTATTTATTTATTTGAACAAAGAAGTCCATAGTTAAAAAGTACATGTTGTAAGAGAGTTCCTAGACTTCTTCAGCATAAGGGAGAGCATTGAAGAACAAAGAAATGAATTTGAAAAAAGCAAAGTCTGAACTCACTTTCAACAATTTATAAATGTCCTTAATCAATTGACAATCTAAACTCATCCCATAGAACCACACTTCCAACACTGTTGCATGATACATGCAATTCTAGCATATCATTCTTTGTAGGAATCTATCAAAATACAGCACTGTAAAATATGACAATCACATTTCATGGTATTTATACATATGAGTTGAAATTTTACTACAAAAATTGAACAGAGAAGTTGCTAACATCTTATTTATAGTTGTTGGAACTTGAAACCAAAACAAAATGTTAAGCAGCACAGACATGGGTAGATAAATTATGATGGATTCACATTATGGGATATTACTAAAGATTAAGTAATTGATTTATTAGTCTGTGAGGGAATGTGGAAGAAACTTTAAAGCATATTAAGTAAAAATGTTCCTGGCTAAATATGCTTTGCTGTATATGTTTTCCTTGGTACAGGGAAGCTTAATCCCCCCCTCCCGATCTGGTAGTGTTGGCGTGGTGGGATACATCAAGGAGTGAGGTGCACTGGAAAGTATTTAGGCCTTTGAAACATTGTCCCAGAAGGAAGTACAGTGGTCCTGCATGCTGAAGTAGTTCTCCTCAGAGTGGGTTGCAATTCAGCGAAGTCAGTCTGCATGTTGGGTGGGCCTCCTTTGCAGGAAGATTTCCCTTCCCATTGACAAGCCATATTGTGAGGTAGCAGGTGGAGCTCTCAAGTTAATAAAGTGTTGCCATCTTTTCATGGAACCAATAACCCAATAACGCTGTCATGTATCATAGAACATTTGGAACTCATTTTTAGAAATCAATGTTCCGTAATATATTTAAGTAAACTCAAAATTTCTGTTTCAAAAAAAAAAACAAGAAAAAAAAAAAAGAATCCTGCTCTGGGCAGTCATTTTAGTAAGCTGATAAAAGTCAAGTGAAACATTATTGCATTTTGTATCCTTTTTAGGTGAATCATTAATTAGTGCTGACTCATGCTTAAGACAAAAGTTTTTAAAACGTTTTTTTCATTTAGAATCCAACATCAAAGTAAGCATCATTGTCCACTAATTTACTCATTGATGGACTTATTCGTTTCAAAGATTTCATTTACTTTGTGTATGTGGTGTGTTTGTGTGTGTGTGTGTGTGTGTGTGTGTGTGTGTGTGCGTGTGCATGTGTGTGTGCGTGTGTGTGTGTGTGTGTGTGTGTGTAAGAAAGAGAGATGGGGGGCTTCAAAAGGACCTAGATCAACTTCAGATTGCACACATCTCAGGTTAATAACTTAGTAAGTAAGCCTTCTCTTTGATCCCATTATCTCATCTACTAATGTGATAGGGATGATGTATTATTGTAAAAAGTTTGTTTTCAAAATACGCTTTGATTTCAGGTGTAGTTTACATTCACAGCAAATCTGAAGAAAAGATACTCAGTTCCCTCTACACACTGTCTTCGTCCCATAGAGCCATCACTTCTGCATATTCCACTGGAAAGCAAGATTTTCTAAAATCAAGGAATGAAACTTCTAAGGTAAAAACTTTTATGTAAGCTACTAAGAATAACCATGGTTCAGTGTTGTAGCACATGAAAACTCTGTTACTGTTATTTGTTTCTGTCAGTGTCTTGCAGAAGGTAGTGACAGAAATCACATAAATAAATGAGCCTAGTGTATTCTGTTAAAACTTTATTTTCAAAAAAAATGTAGGTTTTATTGCCAACTGCAAGTCTAAATGAAATGATTACATTTCTAAAGCTTCTGTTTTCAAGATTCTGGAACCTCAAGAAGGCAATGTTTTATGTGTCATTGCCTTAACTGCTGTTTTATTGTAATTATAAATGATGAGTATCGGCCAAAAGAAAGAACATGAGCAAGCAATACACCTCCCTCCAGTTTAATGCGTGAGAAGAAACACCATCACAGTGCAAATTGCTACTTTCTTAAATATTTGGGTGGGCAAATAAAGATCTGTGCCTTAGCTTCAGAGCATATGGAGCTATGGGTGACATTCATTAAGGATGTAATCACACACCTCCTACTTTTTTGAGCAGCTTATGGCAGAGATGTATCAGATGGCATGAAGATGTGAAGTGTGGGAGATTTTTCATTTATTATGCTCAGCTAAGGACACCCACCACAGAAAGGGAAAACTTTCCCCCACTGAAAAGTGGCTAATCTATGAAAGAGGACAATCAACCATGAAGCCTAGTAATTGAACAAGAAAGAAAGGAGCAGTCAATATGTTTCAGGAGATTTTTCTCCAAACAGTAGCAATGACACAAAAGTCTAATTTGAGGAGAGAAGTCTTTCCTACCAATATTTGTTCTCACTCTTTTCACTCTGAAGTCTTTTTTTCACTGATTTCCTGGAGATGTATTCATGGAACATGAAAGCAACAGAATTTTTTCTGTCTTAAATAGAAGTGAATGCTACTTTAATACTACTAATGAAAGATTTGTATATGATTTGTAATATTAGTTATAAGGGGTATGAAAGCAGAGTTATATGTTATTTTCCAAAACTTAAATTTGGGGAAATAATATACATTACTTATTAGTAATTAAATGTAATAATCCACAAATTTACTCACTGATAACAACTTATTCTTGTGCTGTTGGAGAGGTTGCATTCAAATTCCATCACTACAATAAGAATAGCTGCATCTCTGACATAAGCTTAAAAGCATTATGTAATTATAAATGATGAGTATCGGCCAAAAGAAAGAACATGAGCATGTTTTGAAGATACAATAATACAACTATGCAGAAGAGACATAAGAAAAAAATAATAACGTTACAATATGCATTTTGAAATTTCAACGGGATATTAATTTGAAGTTGAGAATATAGATTATAGTTCAATTAAGAAACTCAAAATAAAAAGTATATATCATCATTTTCACTTCATGAAATTCTAATTTGCTTATTTGAGTAACCCTGTTTTAGTAATTTATTTATAATACTGTGCCCAATACATCCCTGAATCTTTGTGTTCCCTCATTTTCTAACCAGGTGCGCATTGAATGCCTCACTATATGTACTGCCATCTAGTGGTCGGAAAAATGTCTACAATTTGCATAAGTAAGACATGAAAGAGTCAGGTGAAAAGAGGTATATCAGCTCCACTTTATCCATAGGAGAATAATGCTTTTGTTGGCACGTTGGTAAACTACAAAATCAGATACAGTAATAAATCTTTCATGGCAGTACTTTGAAACAAATTTGCTCATTGTTGCCAAAACACATTCTCAAACATCTTTTGAAATAAGAGTTCTTACTGAAGGAAATGATAGAAGGTCTCATTCTGATTGTGACCCAATAGTAAAGAGACGGAATATAGATTAGTGGTAAATAAGTAGAACTATGGTAAAGTACACATCAGAAATGCCTTGCAGAGTGGTAATCGGTCAGTGGCTTACACTATGAACAAGAAAAGCATTGTTACGTGGCTTTCAAGAGCAATCTTCAACTGAGACACCAGCACGTTGCATATAATGTCAAAGGAAAAAAAATTTACATGACTATAGACACTATTGATTTTAGAAGAAAATCCATTTATTGGAAATGAAAGCATTCATGTGAAATGGATACAAAATTTTGCTTACATATGAGAGAATAAGCTAGAGAGCAAGTGAGAGAGAGAGAGAGAAAGGAAGGGAGGGAGAGAGAGTCCTTAAGCATACTTTGTACACAGTCCATTACTGAACTTCATCTGAATCCTCATATATTTTTAAAACAAATATTTCAGTGCTAATCTGACAAAAGTATGACAGGAAAATACTACAGAAGCAAGATTGTCATAGAATAGTGTATTTCTTCTGACTTAGCAGTCATGACAACATGTTCTGGTGGCTTATTACACACACTAATAACACACACTTCATTGACAGAGCTATGTTGGCACATGGGATAAGGTTCATTAAGTTAGAATACTGATCTTTAGTAAATGTGGTAAGTGCTTTGTGTGTGAAGTATAACATCTTTGAAAAAATGCTTGCTGAATTATTTAATGCAGCCTCTCATCTGTCAACATTTTCAATCCTCTGCATTTGACCCAGACCAGATGTGCAAGTGTTGGCACACATAATAAGAGAGAACTGCTTTCCTATCTGTGTCAGTGGGGTTTATATGGGTCTTTCTGCTTTATTATAATTACTTTTAAGCAAAACTCAGGTGCCCATTTTTTTCACATCTTTACATTTATTTCGTTTGATTTTTATCTCCCATGACACAAATAGCTATGAAATAATTCTATATATTGTCTTAAGACATTGTATTTCCACAAACTTCACTAATAGCGAACAGTGCTCATTTCACGCATTGACTTGGCAGATATTAATTTTGCATGCAGTTAGTGAACTAGTATATCTGGAGATAAATAACAAATAAATGAAGAGAATTGTGTTTTCCTCATGAAAATAATCATTAAGAGACAAGGCTAGCCTTTCCGGCACCTCTGCCTTTTCCACCTGCCCAGGACGCTCCTGGTAGGGAGGACACACTGCTCATCAGGGAGGACACACTACTCATCAGAATTCAACATATTCCAAAGAAAACTCAAGCAAAGCTCTAGGAGACAAAGGCCACACATCTGAAGTTCTCTGCAATTATCCTGTCACACAGGAGAGATTCTTCACATCCAGCCCAAAGATAAGTAAACCCTCTTTTTACCATCTTGTTCCTTTCAATTATTAGTTACTGTAGAGTAACTTTTCCATACAGTCACCCTCAAGACATATACAACTTCAGGTACAATACCACTCACACTCACATATCACCAAGGTACTAAATCATAAAAGTGCACTACACATACTAATATTCACCCCCTGTCTACTAAACCTGACTTAAATGATGTAGGAAACAATAATAACAACAACAACCATGCCCAACTCCAAGGTAAACACTAGTAATAACTGCTCGAGAGTAGTAGTACCAATTAATTCAGTTCAGTCAAAAACATGCAGAAACTGAAAGAAAGTCTTAAAAGATAAAACTACAATGCCCAAGTCAAAGTGCAAATCCATGACAAACAAAATCCAAGAAAACAAATCTCCCACCAAAAGAATTGACCCTATAATGATAGACTCCAAACAGAACAAATCTACAGAAAATAACCAAGAAAGCCTGATCCAAGATAACGACTTTCAAAGCATGATCAATACCATGATCAATACTATGAAAGAGGAAATCTTAGAGGAGTTAAATAACAGCATCAACCACTTTGTAGAGGAACAAAACAGACACTTGGAGGAGTTGAGAAAAACAGTCCAAGAAACAAAAATAGGCATAGAACAAGTAAAACAGTCTCAAGCAGAGTTTAAAGTTGAACTAAAAGACAAGTTATCTTTAACCTAGAACTCAACAGAAAGTCTTATTAGCAGAACTAATGAAGCAGAAAAAAGAATTTCAGATCTTGAAGACAAAGTGGAAGAATGAACCAGCTCAATGAAAGAGTTGTTAAAGCCAAAACCATACTTGAGAGAAATATTTTAAGAGTTATGGGACACCCTGAAGAAGCCTAACATGCACATTCATGGAATACTGGAGCAGGAATCCCAAAATACCACACTTTAGGAAATTTTTCAAACTATAATATGAAAACTTTCCTCATCTAAAGAAGAGAGGCCCATCTAAATACAAGAGGCATTCCGCACCCCAAACAGATATGATCAAAATAGAAACTCGCCTCCAAAAATAATGGTCAAAACATTCCACATTCAAGAAAAAGAAAAGGTATTGAGTGCTTCAAGGGAAAAAAAAAGTCACTTTTAAAGGTAAATCTATTAAAATAACAAATGACTTCTCAATGGAAACAGTCAAAGAAAGAAGAGCTTGGAGAGACATACTTCAAGTGTTGAATGAGCAAAAATGTCAACCCAGGCTGATAAACCTGGCAAAACTGTCCATGTTCAAGGAAGAAAGAAAAGTTTTCCAGCACAAAGAAAACTTGAAGGCTTACATATCTACCAAACCAGGCTTTCAAAAAATGCTAGAAATGGTACTGAAGCTTGAAGAAAAAAACAAGCGTATCCAGGAGGACAGAAGGAAAGTATAATACCACCAAATCTAAAAGCCAATTAACACATGTACAAAAGCCACTAAACATAAAAAGTGTCCAGAATTAATAGTAATTTCTCCATTATAACATTAAATGTCAATGGAATTGATTCACCAAGCAAGAGACACAGATTACAAACAAGGATTAAAAATCATAACCCATCAATCTGCTGCCTTCAGGAAATTCATCTCACCACAAAGGATAGGCACATCCTAAAAATAAAAGGGTGGTCAAAAATTCTGCAAGCTAATGGAACCAGGAAACAGGCAGGGGTAGCTATTATGCTATCAGACAAAATGGTCTTCAAACTAAAAAAAAATCATAAGAGACACAGATGGGTACTACATTTTAGTCACAGGTACAATTTACCAGGAAGACTTCACAATACTGAACATATATGCACCTAATATGGGCTCCTCCAAATTAAGTAAGCAGACATTACAGTGTCTAAAGTGAGAAATCTACCGCCAAATGATAATTCTTGGGGATTTCAACACTGCCCTCTCAACATGGGATAGACCAACAGGTAAAAAACTTTACAGAGACACTTTGGAACTTAAACTCTTCATGATGGACCTCACTGATCCTCATTGAACTTTTCATCCATGTACCAAAGAATACACATTTTTCTCAGCAGCACACTGGACTTTCTCCAAAATAGACAACATATTAGGCCACAAAACAAATCTCCACATATACAAGAAAGTTGAAATTCTAACCTGTACTCTACCAGACCAGCATCCAAACACAACAAACAACAGAAAATACACTAACTCCTGGGAACTAGACACTATGCTGCTGAATGTGAATTGGATTCAGGAAGAAATTACAAAGGAAATTCAAGATTTCCTGGAAGTGAACAATAATGAAAATACATCTTATCAAAATCTTTGGGACACGGGGGCTGGAGAGGTGGCTCAGGGGTTAAGCCTCTGCCTTGCAGGCAGAAGGTCCTGAGTTTGGATCCTGACCCCACATATAGATGCCAGGCGGAAGCGGGGGCGGCCTGTGTTTCCGGTCCTGGTAGGGCGGAGCCTGTGAATCCCAGGGCAGAGTAAACAAGGAGGAGGGGTTCTACACACACATACATACACACACACACACACATGCATACACGCACAATTGAATAAATTAAAAAAATTTTAAAAAAATTAAAAAAAAATCTTTGGGACACAGTGAAAGCTTTACTAAGAGGTAAATTCAGAGCTTTTAGTGCCTACATCAAAAAATAGAAACATCACAAATAAATAACGTAACAATGCAGCTTAAAGCTTTAGAGACACTAGAGCAATCCAATCCCAAAAGCAGTAGAAGAGAGGAGATTAACAAAATCAGGGGAGAAATATCAGAAATTGAGATAAGGAAAATGATACAGAGAATCAAACAGTCAAAAACTGGTTCTTTGAGAAAAATCATTAAGATTGATACACTCCTAGCTAAATTAACCAAAAACAGGACAGAGAAAACCCTAATTAACAAAATTAGAAATGAAAATAGAGTTATCATTACTGATACTCATGAAATTCAGAGAATTATGATGTCATATTTCAAAAACTAATACTCTATGAAATTTGACAATGCAAATGAAATGGATGAATTCCTAAGTAAACACAACTTACCTAAATTGAATCAGGAAGTTGTGAATTATTTAAATAGTCCTATAACATATAAGGAAATTGAAGAAGTAATCTTGAATCTTCCCACCAAAAAATGTCCTGGACCACATGGATTCAGCAGAGAGTTCTACCAGACATTTAAGGAGTTAACAAGAACAATACTCCTCAAACTGTTCCATCAAACAGCAAAGGAAGTAACACTACAAAATTCATATATGAAGCTAATATCACCTTAATTCTAAAACCTAATAAAGACACACTTGAAAACTATAGGCCAGTCTCTTTGATGAACACAGATGCAAAGATTCTCAACAAAGTCTTAGCAAATCGGATTCAAAAGCATATCAAAAAGATCATTCACTGGGATCAAGTAGGCTTTATCCCAGGCCACACAAGTTTGGTTCAACATATGCAAATCAATAAATGTAATTCACCACATAAACCTGTCCAAAATCCAAGACCACATGATACTCTTGATAGATGCAGAAAAAGCTTTTGACAAGATTTTTATCAATATAATAAAAGCCATATACAACAAGCAAACAGCAAGGATTATACTCAATGGGGAAAAACTTGAAAGAGTCCTGCTTCAATCAGGAACTAGACAAGGCTGTCCACTCTCACCGCTTCTATTCAATATTGTACTTGAAGTCTTAGCTGAGGCCATCAGACAAGAAAGGGAGAAAACAGGGATTCAAATCGGCAAGAAAGAAGTCAAGTTATCTCTAGCAGATGAAATGATCTTATACCTGAGTGATGCTAAAAACTCCACCAGGAAGCTCCTGGAACTAATAGAGAAGGGTGGCAGGATACAAAATAAATGTACAAAAATCAGTGGCCTTCCTATATGCCAGAATGAAAGAAGTGAAAAAGCCCTGATAGAAACAATCCCATTTACTATAGCCCCTAAAAAACCGAAATACCTAAATAAATCTAACCAAGGAAGTAAGTGACATTTACAATGACAACTTTAAAACCCTAAAGAAAGAAATTAGAGAAGACACTAGAAGGTGGAAAGACCTCCCATGTTCCTAGATTGGCAGAATCAACATTGTAAAAATGACTGTCCTATCAAAGGCAATATACAAATTCAATGCTATACAAATTAACATCCCAAAGCAATTCTTTAAAGAAGTTGACCAAAAAATCTCAAAATTCATATGGAGGCACAAAAGACCCAGGATAGCAAAAACCATCCTGGTAACAAAAACACTGCTGCAGGTATCACCATACCAAACCTTAGTCTACTACAAATCCATAGTTGTAAAAACAGTCTGGTACTGGCTTCAAAATAGACACACAGATCAATGATAAGGGTTGAAGACCCAGATATAAGCCCACACAACAACAGCCATTTGATCTTTGACAAAGGGGCCCAAAAAATCGAATGGAAAAAGAACAGCATCTTCAACAAATGGTGCTGGCAAAACTGGATTTCCACATGCAGAAGATTAAAACTGTACCCATACTTGTCACCATGTACAAGAATTAATTCCAAATGGATCAAGGACCTTGATATAAGGCCAGAGACTGTAAAAACCTTAGTTGAAAGTTTAGGAAACTCCCTGGAGCTGATAGGACTAGGTCAACAGTTCCTAATCAGAAATCCAATAGCGTAGTCCATACAGCCAACACTCAGCAGATGGGATCTTGTGAAATTAAAGAGCTTCTGTTCAGATAAAGAGATTGTAATTCAAGCACAAAGGCAACCTACAGAATGGGAGAAAATCTTCATTAACCACATATCTGAAAGAACTCTATTATCCAGCGTGCACAAAGAATTTAGAAAACTTAACACCAAGGAAGCAAATGGCCTAATTAAAAAATGGGCCCTGGAACTTACAAGAAAGTTTACCAGGAAATTGAAATCTCTAACAAATATCTTAAAAAATGCTCCACATCCTTAGCCATTGGGGAAATGAAAATCAAAACTTCCCTGAGATATCACCCTGGTCAGGATGGCAAAAATCCTCAATACAAAAAAACACCAAATGCTGGAGGGGATGTTGTCAGAAGGGAACTCTCCTACATTGCTGGTGGGAATGCAGGCTCATACAACCACTCTGGCCAGCCATCTGGCGATTTTTAAAGAAGTTAAAAATTGAAATGCCATATGACCCTGCTATTCCACTTTTGGGAATAATCCCCCATACAGTGAAAAATCACCTTGATAGCACAAGCAAGCCCAGGTTCATAGCAGCATTCTTTACAATAGCAAAGTCATGGAATCAACCCAAATGCCAGCAGTTGATGAGTGGATAAGGAAAATGTGGTACATTTATACAATAGAATGCTACTCATCCATCAAAAATGATGAATTTATGAAATTTGCCAGGAAATGGATGGAATTAGAAACAATTATATTGAGTGAAGTATCCCAGACATGGGATATGTAATCCCTAATAGTTAGATCCTAGCATCAAACCCACTTGGTGACACATTCAAAGATAAATCACTGTACTAACTATAGTAATTGCAAAGATTATAAACAGGAGGGAAGGGGAAGGAGGGCACCAGCAGAAACAAGGAGAGAGGGGATCATGCTACAGCAGAGAATACAGGCCACCATCAATTACTGCAAGAGGTGACATCCAATACCCATCAGAATGGAGCCAAGGGCAGTGCAGGAACAGCAGAACTGAAAGAAGAAAAAAAAAGTATAACCAACTTGAACATCAGAGACCCTACATTAATCACCAAGAATCAAGCCAGCATAATCTCTCCCCATCCTAACTCTCAGGAAAATTTGAGGAAGAGGGGTGATAAGATTGTAAGAGCCTAAAGATGGAGAGGAGCAATGATATGCAAGATAGTCCACACACATTAGGGCTGAAGTAATCATATTTTGACTTTGCATGACCTGCACAATGACCAACATGTCATTGAGCCCCCCAAAGTCTTGCGTGGATCGCAGGCTCTAAGATCCTTACAGAGAAGGGATTAATAGTCATAATAGTATTCCTATACTAAAGGGAAACACAAAAAAAGAGCTCTAGGCAATACTACTGAATCCTCACACCTCATCAGAGAGAAGGACCCAGAGGGAAGTTTAACATACACAGTAAAGGATGCTCCAGGAATGGGGGGGGCACTGGGAGAAAGGGGGGGAAAGAAGAGAAAAAGGGGGGAGGGAGCAAGGGGATCCAAAGAAGGTTGGAGGGAGGGAGGGGAATGGGGTACCTATCAAGTTTATATGAGTGGAAAAAATAAATTAAAAATAAATAAATTAATTTTAAAAAACATAATTCAGAACATTGGAGACCCTACATTAACCACCTGGAATGGAAGAGGGGGTGGAAAAATTATAAGAGCCTAAATATGGGGAGGAGAAATCATATGCAACATACTCTACACAATAGTCTTCCTATATTAAAGGGGAACACAAAAAGGACTCTGGGCAATGCTGCTGAGTCCTTACACCTCTTTATAGTGAAGGACCCAGAGAGAAGCTAGATATTCACATTAAATATGCTCCAGGGATGAGGTGGGGGGGCAATGGGAGAAAGGGTGGGGGGAGGAAGGGGAAAAGAAGGGGAGGGAGTAAGGGATTCCGGGGAGGGGTAGGAGAAAGGAGGAGACCGGGGTACCTATTAAGTTTGTATGAGTGGAAAAAATAAATTAATTAACAAAAGGAGACAAGGCTAATGGAATAACCAAGAAAACAAAACCATAAGAAGTAAAGAAGTGAGAAATGCACATCTTTTAATGAAAGTAAGCACTGGGGTCAGTGTAGCAAAGTGTTTCCCCAAGAAATGAAGATGCAGCAAGATGCAAGCAAACAGCTTTGAGTTAGCAATTTTTTGAAAAATCTGATGTCTTTATTGTGTTAATGAATGAACAGTTTGACTGAAGAACTGAAAGTGACTTAGAGGGAGCAGGAAAGGTGGATGTATTACCATTTTCTTAATGAAAATGAATATATGTGAAAACTACTGACAAGATAAGTAAAGAAATATGAACAGGATTTGAGATACATTGCTCAGTTGAAAAAAATTTCCATACAAAAATACTTGCCTCTATTTTTAATACCATATAAGGTTAGTTTTCTTAACTCAGGAATAAATAATTTGCTGTCAAAACACAGGTTCCATGCCAATTTTATCAGTAACCAAAGCACACACAGGAAGAGACATGAGCTAGTTTCTGATTACAAAGGGCTTTATTGAGGAGCAGAATAAGTAGCAGGAGAGAGAAAGTGCAAATACACAGCAGAATACATGTTTTTTTCCTAGTTCTTTATTTGGATAATAGATTTGATAATGTTTATTATCTGAAATATTTAAAAATAAAAGCAATGGTGAATTTGGACCAGAAATAACGGTGCACTTAAAAAGCAGACACTATGAACAAAGAAAGAGAGACAAAGGATCGAAAAGAGAGAAATATGCTATTACTGGTATGTGATAGTTAATCCTGGGTGTCAACTTGACCACACTTGACATTAACTAAGATCAGTTGAGACCACCTGAAGAGATTATTTGGATGAATACATTTACAAAAAAAAAAAAAAAAAAAAAGGGGACTAGCCTTAGATCTGATTAGAACCTCCCAGTAGCAGATCAGATAAAAGGAACCACAGAACAGAAGACTGAGAAGAGAGACTCTCCAAGGACAGCTGCAGTGACTTGTCCCACCTCCAGCTTCTGCCACCAGCCATTTGCCTCTGCCATGAAATACTTTTTCTCCGCTCTAGAACCATAAACTGAACAAATTTCCCTTTCTCCCTTAAGTTATTCTACTCTGGGTGTTCTCTCACAGGAATAGCTAAGAGTAACTTACTATGGCAAAAGAATGGAGTGGTAAAGAAGTAACGTAAAGTTTGTTTTCCACAAGACCCTTCTGACTGAAATTCTGACTGTGAATTCTTTGAAAGGACACATGAGAGTATTTGAAGTCACCCTCTAACATATTGTTTCAAAGCCCAACTCAGAGATGGTAGTATTTTGCCTAAGAGAGTATTTACAAAATTAAAAGAAATTACACTGACTATAGAAATACATAACAGGCAACAGGTAAGTTTAGAAGTGAATGCGTGAATTTGACTAGGAATATTGGTGGTTTTAAGAGTTCATGAAGGTTTATTTTAACTTCCAGCATTTGTGAAATTTGGTTGGTGTCGATATCATTCTATGAGACAGAAAATGGGGCAGAAGAGTGATATTTAGCATATTATGTGTTCATAATCTTACTTAACATTTAGTAAACATTAAATTTTTCAATACTGTATTTCATGATACTCATGAAAGTCAAATCAGTCCATTCTTTGTTTATACAGAGCTTATTTTGCAGTGAAAGGATTTGTATCATAAATAAACAGGAAAACAAATAAGAATATTAGTTTAATTTATTAAATTAATTAGAGGATAGAAGACATCATGGTACTTGGAAATTGTGGAGGCAAGAGATCTGTTATTGATGTATGCACAGGAGGTATCTAAAGAATGACATAGCACCATACTTCAAAATAGTCAGGTTAATGGTATCAGTTCTACTTAAGGTATCATTAAATCTCCAGAATAGATGGGGATGGATAATAAAAGATACAGGGCAGGCAGAGGGTACAGTCTCAATAGCCTCAATAGAGGAAGATAGGAAAGAACAGTGTCTCAGTGTCTCTCATAATATAATATGAACAAGGCATATGTCCCTTTCCCTCTTTGCTGAGTTACTAATGTCACAAATAAGAATAGAAAATGTCAGCAGGAACACGCCTGTAACCATGTATTTGACAAGTGGAGGCAAGAAGACTATAATTTTTGCTATCTAATCCAACACTGTCTCCAGAAAGAGAGAACAATAAAGGAAGAAACTAAAGAAGAAAGAAAGAAAGAAAGAAAGAAAGAAAGAAGAAAGAAAGAAAGAAAGAAAGAAAGAAAGAAGAAAGAAAGAAAGAAAGAAAGAAAGAGAAAAAATTCAAATGAAAAATGTAATCCCGCCTAAAGCAAAAATTCATCTTAATGACACAAGCACAACCATGTTTATAACAGCACTATTTACAATAGCATAGTCAAGGAATCAACCTAAATGCTCAACAGTAGATGAATGCATAAGGAAAATGTTGTACATTTATACAATGGAATACTATTCAACCATCAAAAAAGATGAATTAATGAAATTTACCAGGAAATGGATGGAATTAGAAAAAATTATATTGAGTGAAGTATCCCAAACACCGAAAATTAAGCGCCATATGTATTTCCTAATAGGTCGATCCCAGTACCAAACCTACTTAGTGACATATTCAAAGATAAATCTCTGTAATACCTACATTAATTGCAAATATTATAAACAGGAGGGAAGGAAGGTCCCCCAGAAATAAGGAGAGAGGGGATCATGCTACAGCAGAGAATATAGGTCACCATCAAGTATTGCAAGCAAGTAGTAAGACATCTGGTTAAGCTCGCTCACTTTCCTTCCTGGTCACTTGCAACTGAGGGGGTTTGATCTCACTAGTCAGAGAGGGCATAGAGTTTGGCAGAGTGATGGTGACCATCCTGAAAATGGGAGATTGGCCCACCCCACTGCAGTCTCCTACTCCTATTCTATCTACCTTTGAATCTACTCTTACAGTAAGACTCCATTTAAACAGCCTTTTATCTCTGGCTAGGAGGTGACCTCCAATACGAATCAGGATGGAGCCAAGAGTGTAGAACAGCAAAATTGAAGACAACAACCAACCATAATTCAGAACATCAGAGACCCTACATTAATCACCTGGAACCAGACCAGCCAAATCTCTCCCCATCCTGAAGTTTAGGAATATTTGCAGAAGAGGGAGTGGTAAGATTGTAAGAGCCTAAAGATGGGAAGGAGAAACCATATGTAAGATACTCTACACAAGTAAGAGCCACAGTAGCCATAATCAGACATTGTATGACCTGTGCAATGACTGACATGTCAATGACTCCCCAAAGTCTAGCACGAATCACAGGATCCTTAGAGTCAAGGATTAACAGTCACATTAGTGTTCCCATACTAAAGGGGAGCAGAAGAAAGGGTTCTGAGCAAGACCACTGAGTCCTTACGCCTCATTAGAGTGAAAGACGCAAAGGAAAGTTTGACATTCACACTAAAGGTTTCTCCAGGGAATGGGAGGGAGGAAGAGGGGGAGACTGGGAGAAAGGGAAGGAGTAGGCTGAAAGGAAGGGGAAAAGGAGGGGAGGGTGCAAGGCAGACTAGGGAGGAATGGAGGGAAGGAAGGGACTGGGGTACCTATTAAGATTGTACGATTGGGAAGAAAATAAATAAACATCAGTTGTTCACCTTAAAAAAAAAAAGAAAAAGAATAACGTAATGCCTTGCTAAAATTTTTTGTGCTCCAATATGAAGTTTGTCTATTTGTTATTGGTGATCCTATATACAAATGCACTGTAATGTTAGGGATGTAGTTGTAAAAATATCCATTGTTTATTTGAAATTTTAATTTGAATGATCATGACATGTTTTTCTTTAGCAAACTTAGCCAATAAATATTCAACAGTAATAATCTCTCCCTTTCATCTTATTTTTTCCTGTTCTCACATTTCATTCAATTTTCTCTTTCCTTCTCCTTACACACAGTTTTCTTTTTCATTTTCCCACAAGAGATTATAAATGTTGCACACTCTTTCATGATTCAGGACATTGAAAGTTCCTAGAATTTCTAGCCTATGTAGACATATATACATATTGTTCCTAATTGGAACTAGTTGAAGGCTGACCCGCCTGAGAGAGTGAGGTGAAATTCACAATATGCAATATACAATTACATGCTTTTGGATGCTTTATGCAATTACCAAGCTCATTAATTTGCCAAGAATTCTGTGGATCTCACCTATGTTCCATACCTTTGATTATAAGAGACACTTGGCAATATTTTAAATGGCAAATGACAAGAATTTCTTATCACATGACAGGTTCTTAATAATATTTATTTAGAAACTTGTTTTTCATCTTCAAACTGATTTGATATTAATAATAGTAACTAATGTATATTGGTAAATGATGAATTCATTGGTATTTATGGGCTAATTACTGCTTTCATTGCACCATGTTAAGAATTTCATGCACATAGACTTAAAATTTATACTTTGCTTTCATAATGAGTGATTCATGGGCACAGCATGGTCTCACTTGTGACAGAATCTAACTGAGGAGAGCTTAGAGATACATTAAGGTTAACAAATGCCATCAATAATACTATATAACTAAACAGTGATGTCTTAATATTGTCAGAAGGGAAGGTTTTTGAAGATCATCATAATAATGTTAAGAAAAAATATTGGAACATATTTTAGTAACTAGAATTAATTTGTCACATAAATTTCAAAACTAATGAAAGACAGCTTCACTATGTTATATCTTTACAATTTGTCATTAAGACAAATTCATGTGCTGAATAGAAATGATTAACACAATGTGTTGTTGGTTAAAGCTACAAGCCACAAAGACATTAGAAAGCCATTCTAATAATATGTTACTAAGAAGCATATTTTTGCTATGTATATGGGTATGGTTGTGTACCTGTTTGGCTGGAGTAGAAAAATGTACTTGAGCATGTGTGCCTGTGGCAGGCGAAGGATGACACTGGGAATCATCCTAGATTGTTCAGTCTTGCTCTTGGGATACCCAGATTCTGCCTTCCAGAACTACCACTTCTACCCAGTGTTTTTACACAAGATTTAAGGTATGAACTTAAGTTCTTTTGCATGCGAGGCAAAAACTTTAAGCCCTGAGCCATGTACCCAGAACATATTTTGTCTTTTTAAATCATCAGTTTGGTCATTCATTGTCATGGTTCTCTAAAGGAACAGAATCAAACTCACAAAGCAAAGGTTAAACCCCTGAACTATCTCTCCAGCCCCATAATTTATAATTTCAAACTATATTTTTGAACTTTACATATATGCCATTAAGTTATACTACTACAACAAAAACAGAGTCCTGTGTAATAAACGGTCCTTAAGGGGCCATTCTGATGAGATAAAAGTTAAGTAAAGTACAGTATGTAAAGAGTATGACAGATGCACTTGGTGAGTCATACAAATTACCAGATATATCCTTCCAAAATATTTTCCAGTGTATGAAGCTCAGTATATCCAGTGGCTTTCTGTGAAAATAACATTTTTGTGTGAAGCCATTGGCAGCCCTTGACTGTGTACAAACCTTCCAGGTTTCAGTAGCTCACAATAAGCATGTGTCAATTCATGGTATTTGGACTAAATAGTGTGTCTGTCAAAGTATGCATGCTTCTACCATCAGCTATGAGCTGACTCTGGGCACTGTGTCTGGGTCCTCGGGCAGTGACCATCCTGTTTCATAGTCTGAAATTGTTCTCATTGGAACAGTAAGTTCTCTATGAAACAGCACAGAGGTAGAAAGCTTCTTCAATGTCAGACTAGAAGCAGAACAGAATCATCTCTTCCTGACCACGTCATTAAGGCAAGGCCCAAGATCAACTCAGATTCCCAGTTATGAAACTTCCCCTTCTATTGGAGGAACTGTAACACTTAATCATAAAGAATTATGTATATGTAAAGTATTATATGTGCACTTTTGGAATCCAACATCATGGCATAATGTGTATGACACTAAATCATGTTTATTTAAAAGTATCGTGCTTGAAAAACTCATCACTTTTCAATGGTTACTATTGCCAAAAAAATCAACTATAGTTTCAACACATTCATGTAACTGATGACTATAACTGAGACATGTGTTCTAAACTTTAAGTTAATACACCTTAGGAAATATGGTTTGGAGAAGTGAAAACACTGTAAAAAATTGTCCTATTGGTAAAAGAGGCAAAGCATAGAGAAAGACTCCAAGAATGCCACTGATAAATTGTCCTCTGGGTCTGGTGCTTGAGCTAGACTCCATAGTATTCCCAAAGAATCAGAGAATTAGGAATGCATGGAATTTCCCCAAATGAAGCTTGTTTTTGGTGATTAACACTCAGAGCTTTGTCCAATATGGTACAGACCAACTGAATGCATATCCTCATGCCTGAAATGGAAATGGTCATATCCTTTGAGAAATTCTGATGTTCTTAATTATTATTTGACAAATAAAAACTTCTGAAATTTCCTATTTTTGAAATTTTCTATTTTATAAAGATTCCTATAGATTAAAATGTCTTTTTACCACTAATATGTGTGTCAAAAAGCACTGTTAAGTTCAAATTCAAATGTAAAGGTCACACTAAATTATTCTTCATGAACCATGTAGTTCAAATCACTGTGGTTCTTTTTTTTTTCCCTATAAATATGTGCTGTAAACATGGCAGAAGATCGTGTGAAAACTAAAAATCAAAGATGAGGGGTTGGTCTCATTCCAGCCATGTATAAAATCTACATAGGTATTTTATCTCTTTGAATACCATTCCATTAATGCAAAAAACTGCCACATTTGTCATCAAAGATGTTTCTAAGAAGCATTTGAAATATAAACATTGTTATATGACTTTTGCTGAACACAGGTGAACAAATGTCTCTCTACCCAGATAGGCACTAACAAAAAAATAAATAAATGAACAGTTATTTCCTCCTGTTCAGTCTATGAAACAGTGAGATTCTAAGAGTAATTTCCTAAAGCATGGACAGTTAAAAGCTGCAGTACCTGAAGTGGATATTCTCAGCACTGGAGACCATCTGGGAAGTTACATTAACTCAAGATCGTCTGGGGCAGAGCAGGAGAGACTCATGGCTGCATCTCAGCCAAGAATGTGGGGAGAATCCCCACATTCCTTCCAGTGAGACTTGACAGTGGTGCCTTACCATTACCACACACCTTGTTATCAGGGCATGGATTTGTTTATTTTTTAATCCATGATTACAGAAGCTAGGTGTTCTGTAGTTTACCGTAGCAATCTCTGCTCCACGGCTGCTACATCATACCAGAAGAAAATAGCCTCACCATGGCCAACACACAGACTTTCATGCTGCAATTTGATAAGCAAATATAAAGGATTACTTCTAAGAAATGAACTTCTCAATCTCCTCATCTATACTATAAACAAATACAAATTTAAGAATTTTAATATAACCTCAAAATTTATCTCTTTTTCTGAGCCTACACTAACATCTGCTTCTATGTGTCTTCCACCCAGATTTAATTTAGATTGGTCCTTTCATATTTCAGATTGAAGGACTTGACAGTAAAAGTCTAACTAAGTAAATAAAGTTTGCACTGCCAAAAGAGAGTTATTTAACAAGTATAACTCCAAAGAAAAAAAATACTTTTCTTTCTAGTAATTGCCACTGTGACCTACATAAATTAAGACCAAATTAATATAAGGTAATGATCACTATTAGGAATAAATTGAAATTTATATTGACTTCTATAGAATATAAAGTCTCAAAATGATCATTTCACGTATTGATAATACCATATGTTCTTTAAGCATATATTGGGGATTTTCTCTTCAAAATTTTGATTTAAACCATACTATTGATACAGTGCATTCTTTCTTTTTAATTTCCTTTCCACATGATGCATGCACACTATATTATGGTACAAAGTTTTAATTTTGAACAGTAAGTTATGAAAAAATTACAGAATGGTGAGTCACAAAAAATAATATAAAGAAAGCAAGAATTTTCAGATATTTAAATTAAATAATGATCTAGTGAGAGTTTGATTCATTTCATTTGATTTATGTTCATATTTTATTTATTTGCTCATTTATTATTTATTTCAGAAGGAAATAAAGCTTGCACATAGGATATCACACAGGTGGAGGTCTGAGGAAACCTTTCACATACCAATTCTCTTCTTATACCAGGTAGACTTCCAGACATTGAACTTGGGTCCCCAGACTTGTAACAAGTGCCTAACCAACTGTGCTATCTGACTGACCTCTCATTTGTTTGTTTTATCGAGAAGTTTTCACAGAAAGTAAATTTTGTTCCCCCTTTCCTTTCATTATGTACAAATTTTATATGCTTTCTTAAGATTGCTTTTTCTTCATCCACTTGGAAAAAAATCATTCAGTAAGTTTCCAATCAGCTAAAATGGTGTCATATACATTGTCTTACCACTGCACTTTCCAAGTCCTTCCATGGTTCATTTCTTATGTTCTTTCCATACTTACTTCCTTTTGTATTGCCTTAATTTTATGTTTACTCTGTCAATTTGTGTTGTCAATGCATAAAGCCTCTTTCACGTGTAAATACTTGGATCAGACTTGTCTGTGTCCAAAATCATCTTTCCTTTTGTCTCATTGAATGACCTGAGGTTAGACCAAATTTGTAATTTCATAGAATTTGTTTTTAAACAAGCCACCTACATCCTGTTTACTGAACTCTGTATCATTGGACTCTGATGATTTGCTCAAAGTGTTATTGAATTTATTTTCTTGTTTTACTCCTTCTCCACATCTGGGGAAATATTTTCCGTGAAGGCAGCATGTATGCTGCAATTATGTCACTTGCCTAGTCCCTAACCTAGTGCCAACATATTCCTTATTTCTTGAGCTAATGCATCTCTTGCTGTATTTTTCTATGACTTAAATTTGGTGCTGTGCTTCTCTGATTTCTTGGTTTTTCTTTTCTTTTTTTTCTGCTAAAAGACATATACGACCTTTTTTGCAACACGTTTCATCATTTTTAATCTACTAATCATATTAGAAAGCTTCCATGAAAACTACACATTGGTCTGTACAAGGATCTTACCATGACCTTAACACATATCCTCTTGTATGAACAGTTATCATATTCTGGCACTCAAGAAATCTCCATTTCCTCTAGCAGCCTGCCACCTCTTGTGTCAACAAGACATCTTGCAGAATCTCTGGAATTTATATTTTCTTCAATAGAGTTCACTTTTAAAATTCCATTTATTCATAAGTAGATCATGTGGCCTTTTAATTGTTCTTTCACAGCTTTCTCTTCTTTAGTCAGTAGAGACAGCTCCAGTCTATTTGTTTTTGTAGTTTTTGTATCATGGTAGTTGTCTTATTAAAAGCAGTAAAAATGAAGCTCTTAGTCTCTTTTTGCTCAGCAGAAACTGGTTTAAAGCAGGCATATAAAGCCTGATATCGAGACTTTATTGCTGACAATTCATTTAAATGTGTAACTGGGTTTTTCTCTCCTGCTACGTCAGGATAATTAGTCTTAATTTTATGTCAGAAACTGCACTGAATGTTATCCAAGTTAGAATCATCAGTTCCAAGTTATCCACCTCAGCCTCCATATTGAATAGATGACCACAGAGGTGTTTAAGCATTAAGCCATACTCTGTTTCATCATTTTTATGACCAGAAATCTCACAGAGATTTTTTCATATCTTTTAGATATTGAATACTGACACAGTAGTTATTCTTCTCTGATGCTAGGAGATGACATCCATGCTCAAACAACTTAAGGGAGAAAGGGAGACTTATTCAGCCTACACTTCCAGAGGAGAGATATTGTCCTGTATGACAGAAAAGGAATGGCTGGCTGGCAGAAACTGGAGGGAGCCTAAGTCATTTTCATCATGGAGACTGAGAACTGCTGAAAGCTCAAGAGCAGACTACCTCACTAAAGCTGGTTGGGACTAACCAAATTCTAGGACACCCTCTGTTGTTGCCTTCCTCCAGCAAGACTCTACCTCCCAAAGTTGCCATGACTTTCCCAAACAATTCACAATTCAAACCATGTAAATGGAGATGCTCTTGACATATCAATACCATGTTGTACTGGTTGCTATTTTTATTTTTTAAGAAGTCAACCTCATCTCTAAAATCATCTTCACTCTTCTCCCCAAGGTATTGAAGTCTCAGAAATATATCTCCCCACTGAATTGCTTACATGCGTGCCATGGATTAAGACCCATTAATGAGAAGAATTTACATAAGAATTATAAATCAAATATTAAAAATTAACATAATTTCTTTAGCAGTCATAAGTTTCTCATTATCTATGACAAATAAAAGAGATAAGTGGCTTTCCTATAGATTCAATATCCAATCTGACACTTCTTGAGAGCACAGTGCATACTAATAAAGTGGTTTTTTCAGTTTTCTAAGCATTAGGAGCATCAGACTTTAATTTTTTGTTTCAGTTTCTGTATGTGTATATTTTATTGCATTTAGTTCCTTTGACAAATGGGTGATTTATTTATTTATTTATTTATTTATTTATTTATTTATTTATTTATTTTTCTGCTTTTACAAGCACATCCAGTATTCATCTCAGTTTTCCTCTCTCTACCTTCCTTTCCATCCCCTTCCTTCCCTTCACCATTCTCTCCCACTCCGTCCCACCCTTTCACCTGTATGCTTCTCTGGACCCTAAGGTTCACTCTGGCTTGTCTATGCCTGTGAGGACTCAGGTATCCATGTTATATCAAGTTAGGTCTCTTCAGGCCACCCTAATAATATGTGCATTTCCCTTCACTCATCCAGCTTTAGATCCAAAGGTTTGTACTATAAATTCCCATACGATGGGTATAATAACAGCTGCTTACAGAGCACTGTGATGTACTACTGTCTTCCTGCCAATAAGGTAATTGGCCATCTTCCTTATTAATCTATTTCTTTCCTTTTTTTAGGTTCTTGTTCTAGTTTACGGTAACGGGAATCAAGGAAATGTGTTCTTTTACAAAAAACCTACCCAGTACTTTTGTATTTCATCCTAATCAGCAATAATTTGTAAACTTGTCTTTCCAAGCTTATAAAAATTATTGGTTCTATAATTGGAATCATATGAGAACATGGAAAAAGAATCCCCAAGTTTGCAAAGACTTAAGAAAAAGATGATATTAAATCACTAAAGATGGAAATTGAAAGTAGAAACTAGAAGTAGACAATAATTATTCAAACAGATATAAAAGTCAGCTTAAAAGATTAGTGACATAAACAAAACAAATCAAAAGTTACAGTGGAAAAACTGACACTGCTCATCTTATTATTTGGTGGGCTCTGAAAAGCATTGTGATTATCATTTTCCATCTTGTACAATAACTTGTCCTTCATGAAGCAAGAAGATACACTTCATGGAAAATGCAGAATTCCTCTAAAATCTAGTCAACTGACTTAATATCAAATTGATCTCATAGACATGCTTTCACAAATCTTAAATAAAAAATTCATACTATTTTACCCAAGGAAAATAATTTTTCTCCAAATATTTATACAAGGATGAGCCAAGAAGCATGATTCCAATGAGAAATCAAGCAGAAATGTAGACTTATTAAATTCTCCTTTAAATACTTTAGGGGTTAGAGTCCACATGGTGTGTAATAAGGCCTTTATTACATAGAAGAGAGCACATCTCAGTACAATAGTACATTATTTTTCCTATCTGCTCATAGAAACCTTTATTTACTTCAGGTCTCAGTAAAAGCAAAGAAGCAAAATATTTTTTATTAAATTATTTTTTCTTGTTTCCTACTTCTATATTCTCCTCACCTGAATATTGACTCTATGTTCTAACTTAATGAGAAAATGAATTGCAGTTATATTATGGTTATGGTTATAGGAAGAATAAAATTTTCAGTGGAAACACATTGAAGTCTGCTGAATGTACTGACATAATCATGAACAGAAGTTATAAATACTTCATTACAATGTCATATTTAGTAATCATTATACATTTTGGCTTCAGAGACACTATATCCTAAAGAAAAAAGATGAAAATTGTCAAGCAAATACTGTAGCATAAGCACTTATACACGTTAGTGTTATTGTGATTATACTTTTAATTAATAACAGTTGTTAACATATCAAGAATAAATGTTGCAATTTTTATTGACAATGACAATATTACCCATAGAATTAACAGGTTAAAGAGAATAATGAGGTTTTTATTATTTTGCAAATCTCCTTTATATCTGATGTAGTTGACAGTAGCTGAATTTTCATGTCTATGTCTACATTTCATATATTGCCATTTTTGTATTGGAAGAAGTTTCTGAAAAATATGCAGTTATGTATTTGGAGAAAAAAATGAATTCTACTTTTTAAAAAATTTGAACATATTATTTTACATATCACAAGAATCGTGAAATTATATTTGAAGAGAGTGACATCAAATATCTAGTGTTTATACTATACTATGCTAAAATCAGAGGGTCACCATAAATATTGAGAAAGTATGCTACTTTCTACATGACTTTGTAACCTCCTGCACTGGACACCTGGAAAGTATTTATTCACTGTTATTAAAATATTATAAATATTTATAATTCCATTATGTATTGTAAACAATTTGCAATAGTTAGATCTCATTGAGTCTTTGCAGAAATGACCTTAAATATTGAAAACTTTGGGGTGGACATACTTTTTCCTAAATTGTGTTTACAAGAACAATCAGGCTTTATCCTTGATATAAACAATGCTAGGTATTTTCCCATGAAGTGACTCTACAAATCATTTAGTCTTGAGAAATGCTTGAAACGTTATCAACATAAATAAATATTTAATGCATAGTCTGTCAGTCAGTTGGGGATTTTTCAAGGACAAATGGCATTAACCACAAAGAGAAAACTATAACCAAATCAAAACTACTGCAGTTTATAATTCAAACAATTGTTAATGATTTTTGGTGAACAAAAATTATATTATTGGGCAATATTTTATTCATATTCTTCATTTTATATATAAATGTTTTTTAAAATTTCAAGTGTTGAGATTTATTAAAATTGTTTAATGATTGTTAATGATTCACTACTGTTCTACTTTCATAACTTTATTGCTATAATATGAAATTTTCCAACAACTCAAAGGAATAAAGGGATTTAATTCAGGCTCAAGGATTCCAGATAACAGTTCGTCATGTCAAGAGAGTCACCAGTAGGGACTGGAGGGACTGATTACCCAAAATCAAGGTCAGAGAGGTTAAAGACAAATGCTTCTTTCTAACTGATACTTCATAGTGAGCTCTCTCTGTCTCTCTTTCTCTCTCTCTACCTCCCAACAAATGGTCCCATCCACAGTAGATGCATCTTTCCACTTCAATTATACAACTAAGACCATATCCTTCAGGATTGTTCAGATGCATGCTTTGACTAAACAACTACTTACAGATTTCCTTAATGGCTCATCTCTTGAGTATAAACTTAGTAGCCAAGACTGTCACACTTCATGCCTTGTAAACTTGACACACAAACAAATCATCTTTAAATCATAATCTTCCACCTTGTCCTAACTAGTGTCTTGTGGCTATCTCATAAAAAAAATATGTTCTACAAAATTTCAAAAGTTTCAGCAGTCCAATATTAAAAGTTTTCACAGTCTATCTTTTTAATTGTCATATTTTCCAATAGTACTTCAGTTCCAACACTAAAAATACAAAGGCCATGTTAATTATAGTATATGTATAATCAAAACAAATTACATATTTCTGTTAAATAATATTATAGAAGAACAATTTCAAAATGGAAGCATCAGGACACAGCAAAAATAAAAATCAAGCTAAACACAAAAATCCAGGAAAGCAAATACAAGGTCTATTTGGCAGCTGAATGTCTATCATCTGAGACTTGTTCAAATGCCTGTATTCAGCTGTACTTGCACTTCTGCTCTTTGTAGACCACACAACTGTATTTAAAACCTGTTGTACTTCATATCTTCAGCCTTTCTTGATATATGTTCCATTATCAAGGAATCTTCAATATCCTGGGTTCTTCATTGTCTCATTGGACCACATTTTCAGTAACTCTCAGTGATTCTCCACATGGACTCTGTCCCTGCCATGCAATGCCAAGACATGACTGGTTTCTGTGATCCCCTCAATTTTACATATGGGATTCACAATACGTACCATCTGAACAATCCAGCCATGTCCTGCTGCCAGATGGAAATGCGCCTGAGCAACTCACAGCTGTGTCAACTCCCACCTTCTGAACTGGCAGAGAAATATTCCTTTATAGTCACTTTGGTGGAGCCAGAAAAGCCTTTTACTTATGCTTTTGTCTTTTAAAAGAACGTGGATATTTACAAAACAGAGCCATCACAGGTTCTGACTTCAGAACATCTTCCTTACATCTTCCAACATCTTACAAGGACATTTTTTTCAATAGCAATGAATGTTATATTCTCTGCACTCTGCCTAGTTGATAATTCAAGTTTGCACATGAATAGGTCAATTATCTTCAAATCCAAATTCGTCAAAGCCCTACTTCCACTATCTACATGTTTTCAACACTACAATCATCCAAGCTTAACTTACAACAAAACCGTCCATCCAGCTTCTGCCTCCAAAATTTCAAACATTTTATACATGACCATTCAAAAAGTGTGAAAGTCATGTGATGAAATTCATCACAATAAGAATCCTCCTTCTGTGGTATAAGTCTTAGCTATTTTATATTGTTATTGTAGAATACAAAAGACTACATAGTTTCAACTGGTTCATGATTCTGGTTTCTGAGTATTCAGAAAAACATCTTACAAATGGGTGATAGTCCCCTCCCTTACTATGGTTTCCCACTTTTATTACATCTACCTTTGAATGTGCTTTTATCACAAGACTCTAACAGCTTTTTGTCTCTGGCCAGGGGGTAACATACAATGCCCACCAGGATGGTGTAAAGGGCATTGCAGGAGCAGCAAAACTGCAAAAGAAAATCAACAAACCACAATCCAGAACTTCAGAGACTATATCAACCACCTAGAACTAGGCCAGCTTAGTCTCTCCCCATCTTGAAGCTCAGGGAAATTTGCGGAAGGGGGGGTGGTAAGAGTGTAAGAGCATAAGGATGGGAGGAGCAATGATATGTAAGATACTCTATACTAGTTAGGGCTGAAGCAATCATAATTGGACTATGCATGCCCTGCGCATTGTCCAACACACTGTTGACCTCACAAAGTCTAGCATCTGCTAAAGGCACCAAGATCCTTGGAGGCAAAGGATTGGCAGCCACAGCAGTGTTCCTATGCTTAAGGGGAACACGGGAAAGGGTTCAGGGAAAGGCCACTGAGTCCTTGTACGTTATCGGAGAGGAGGGCCCAGAGGAAAATCAGACATGCACAAGAAAGGACTCTCTGGGAATTGGGGCGGGAGGCACTGGGGGATGGGGAGAGAGAGGGGTGGGGAGGGGGAGCAGGGGTACAAGGGGAGGAGGAGGGAGGGAGGGAATTGGTATACCTAATAAGTTTGTATAAGCTGAAATAAAAAAAATAAATAAACGGGAAAGAAAAAAAAAGAAAAAGAAAAACAGACTAATACTGTTACAAATGCCTTTGGTTGAATGAGCACAGAATGGATGCCATAACATGGTAGAAGTATATAGCAGTAGTAGTTAAAGAGTTTATATGATAAGAGAGGGAGATAGAGAATACCAGACAATAAGACTAAATCCATTTTATGATCCTTCCTTCTATTGAAAGCATCAATCTATGCATGATGCCCAAAATTCCATGATCTAAAAGGCTCTAATCTTTCCACATTGCTCATTGTAGACCAACCTAAAGAACAGAATTATAAGGAGCAAACTATACTGAAAGCATCACAACACTAGAATCTGGTTTCACTCTACAATGCAAAGACTTTTCTTAATGGTTGTTTCTTACAGTCACTGTAAGTGTTAATAGAAAGGAAAAAAGATAATAAAGTTTTTATAATTCTGTGATTTCTCCCCAAAGATCCCCTGAAATAATTGCAATGACTCTTGTGGAATTGTAAATATTGATCAGACAATCATCAACTTAATAAATTTAAAGATGTCTTTCTAGTAACATAGTATTAGAATTCTTGCACATTCCAGTATTAAAGTCAGTCATCTTTAAAGGAGAGAAGAATTATTCATAATTCCTTAAGTAAGGTATATGTTTGATTGAAAATTTCACAGAGAGAAAAAACATACTTGTCACATATTATTTTTGCATTTTTTTGTTGTAACTAATAACTAGGGCTTCATTTTTTCAAAGATATAATATAATACTTATCTGCCTTCATTTAAATCTACATGTGACTATGGAACTTAATTTTCTGAAACTTTGTTTCCATCTGGCAGATTCACTCATGGAAAATTGATTGTATAATCACTGACTGTTCTACCATTATTTCTAATGCTATCAAATCAAAATTATTAGTCTGTATGTATCATTAACATTTAATTTGAATAAAGGAACTTATAATTTTTGAAGTTCTTTAAGGAAAGGTTTATTTTCTGTTGTTAAAATACTCATACCACAAATACTTACTTGTTATTTCTGTTTTCATTATTATCAATTCCAAAGTATTCTTGCCATGTATGAAATATATTGACCAGGATTTTTATATGAGACATTAACTACTCTCACATACTTTATCAGTTAAGATTCCTGCTAAATATTCTGCTACAGTTTTATACTCTAGAGACTGGTTCTCTGCATAATTGGGAAATATTTAATCCAAACAACAGTTCTCTTACCATAACAGGCATTTTTAATTCCCATGAACTGAAATATCCTTTATTCAGAGCATTGAAGCTGATTTTGATTGCTCTGATTGTAGAATGGTGATGTCTCAGCACAGATGTTTCCATTTATTTAAAAAATCATTTATCCTCATAAACATCATAAATCAAAAATATTTACTTCAGAAAATTATGCAAATTCTCAAGCAATACTACTGCAAATGTTTTACTTATAGGATATGTAAATATCAGCTTTTTTCTAATGATAATTGCAATTAATTATGAAAGGTACATTTAATATGTATATAACTATGATAATTTTGAAATTAATAAATTTCCATATACCATATACAATTGCCTATATTAGTCTGTTCAGGATGTCATACCAAACAGCATAATCTAAATATTATTTAATTTTCTTCAAGAACGGAAATTGATTTTCTTATAAGTATGGAGGATGGAAGTTCTAGATGAAGTGTTATTTTAACAGAAGCTTCTCGTTGGCTGGCAGACATGACATTAAGAACTTTCATTGTGACATCATTGGGCCATATATACTTACTGACAGTGTCATTTTGCAGAACATACAATAAGAACAATTTATCTTGTTTGGGCAATTATTGATGTCATAAGGTAGAGTAACCAAATTTATGTTTTCAGTAATTTAGAAAATAGAAACCCAGACAATAGAAATGACTCTTTTGATCAAACCGCTTGTCATGCAAGCATGAGGACCTGGGTAAAAATCCTGAGAGTGCAAATAAAGGTCACAAACCTATCAAGAGTGTCCATCATTCTGTGTTCCTTATGGGAAATGGCAGAAGACACAGGATATTTCCCAGATGCCCATAGACTGAAGTTTCCTTTGACTCCATATGTACACCAAAGCGTACATATACTCGCATCCACACACGTGATTCACATGCACATATCTCACATACATACAAACACACACTAACACAGCCATATAATCATTCACATGAATATCAAATTCTAAATAAAAGCAATATTATTTGCTTGTATCCATTAGAACTAATGGGGTTTCTACTGATATGTTAAAACTAGTTATTTCATATCCAAAGGAATTTTTCACACTCAATAATTCAATTGTATGCACTGCTATATAATGAATGTCTGCCTTTCCACACAGGCTCACGTGTCTGCATCTTAACTGATGTGAATGTTTGGGAAGGCAAGGGCACCTTCAGGAGGTGTAAGTTTGCTGGAGGAATGTATGACACAGTGATAGGGTCCTGAGGCTTTGGTAGCCCAGCTCTGCTTCCTCCTGAAGTTTGCTTCTTGCTTCCCTTGCCTCCACGATGATTACTGTGATCTAAACAGCCTCCAATTTCTGTGGTCCACGATTTTTCCCATCATTATAAAGTATATCTATCCTTTGGAATAGTAAGCCAAAATAAATCTTCATTTCTCCCAGAATAATGTGAATGAGTTTAATTTATAGTGTGAGAAGGAAAAATAAGCTACAACACAGAGAAACTAGAAGTTTTTCAAAGATGAGCACATGTTAATCAAGTTTATATGATCGAGGACATATTCAAAAGGTCTATGTGCTAAATTCTTCCTCTCCAGGTTGCCAGTCTTAGGAGGTGGTAGAACCTTATTGAGTGTTCCCATACACTGAAGTGTTCTGCTAATTAGAGGCTTCCTCAAAAACAGATCAAGGTCCTTTCCATTGATCCTGTTGTTCCTTGGTATAATTTACTTACCAGAATAGGGAAACTATACCTAAAGTAAAAAAAAAAAAAAAAAAAAAAAAAAACTAGCCTTAGTACAACACCCATCAAGATTAATATGTGTTCAACCTCCAAAATAAGGGTTTTCTTGAATAATTTGAAGTTTTATAATTAATCCACTGGAATTATAATAAAATCTAAAGAACAAATTTAGATTCTGCTCAATATTCTCAGTATTTGAGAAATATTTGAAATATTTCTAGGTCTGTTGAGAAAATGAGTAAGTACGTAGACCCATACATAGATGCCTAGGAGGTAGCTCATTCAGCATGGCACCTGACATGACAAGATGAGGAACTGACTATGGATTTCCAGTTCCTTTGTTAAAACCTCAGGTGTTGTGGTACATGTATGTGACTTCAACACGCTGTCCAGGAAAAGGTAAGCTCTAGACTACATTAGTTAATTACAGCAGAAAATCAATCATTCAGCCCAAAGTTCAGGAGAAATCATGTCTTAAGCCAAAAGGGTAGACAGTCGGTGATTAAGGAAAACAACTGATTTTAACATCTGGTTTCCACACACTCACCACACACAAGACCAAATGCACATAAAAGTACATGGGTATATACCCTCATAAATGCATATGCATATATACAATACAAGACATAGATACACATTTGAAAAAAATAGCACAAGTAATTATAGATCTTACATATCTTTAGTGTAGTTTTAAACTTTTTCATGTTAGCCACAATTCCCCAAAACCTGATTTATCAGGGTGGAAAATCAAAAAACACAGTGTATTAGTTTATTTTATAAATAAATTGAGGTACTGGTTCCATTTATTAGTTGGTAATTCCATATTCAATCACACCAAGTGAGATATAAGTATTTTATCATTGGATATAAGCTTAAAGTAATAAAAATTATAAATATTGTCTGCAAGTCTTGATTTTCATTAACTTTTTTTGCATGAGTGTGTGCATGTATGCATGTGTGTATGTCATTGGTCACTTGCACTATGTGTCCCTGTGGAGGACCAAGGACGACTTTGAAAATCATCCTAGATTGCATCAACCTCCTTTTTTGCTTTGCTCTGTGATTTCCCAGGTTCTCCCTTACACGGCCAAAAGTACAGACTGCTACCAAGTCTGCCTGGCACTTTTAAGTGGGACCTGGGATCTGAACTCAAGTCCTTCTGCTTGAGAGGCTGAGTCTTAACCTGTGAGCCATCCTTTCAGTCCAATTTTGGCTACATCTTCAAATTATGCAAGAACTTGTTCATCTTAGCCAACATACAAGTTCTTTAAAAACCCTTGACCTACAACATTTATACTGTCACCCATGCCCACCATCTGTCTGGTAAATGTCTGGTAGATTTTGAAAAATTTTGATAGATATTAAAAATATTCTGTCTGTATTTTATTGTACATATTATAAATATTTTAATGGTTATTTTAAGGAGATATCTGTTCAGTTCCCATCTCTGGCAATAAAGAAAATAAAGACGGAAAGGAAGGGAAATTGGCTGTAGGAGAAAATGGATGGGGTGAGGTGAACTGGGGTTGAGGATAGGCAGTGGATGATGAAAATTGAAAAATTTGCTGTCCATGTACTTGAAAATTAAAAATAATATAAAAAGAAAGCTAGAAAAGGGAAAGAGCACAAAGAAAAAGAAAACTGTACCTTGCCAAAGTGATCATAAGGAGACACTAGGGAGCTGCTAAAGAGACCAACACATGGACTCTACTTCAAGACTAATTCGTAGACCACATTCTACATTATCACTTCGAGTTTATTAAAAAGCAAGTCAAAGTTGAAAATTTCATGATACACTGAAAAGTTAAATAGTTTCCTGATATTTTACATTCCAACACAGATGGGCAGGGTTTTGGGTTTTGGGTTTTCGTCACCTCAGGCTCTCTACCCTGTTCACCGTGACTGTGGTGGCTGATTCCTGCTTTTGCTTCCAGGCCTCCCTTTTGCCGTGTGATTCCTCCCTTAATGGGCTATATCCTCTCTGGAAACATAAACAAAATAAATATCCTTTCTTCCCTTAATGTCAGAGCGTTGTGTCACTTGAAAATGAAGAATAACTGCAGCAAGGGACTGAGAGACAAGGAAGGTGTGATGCTGAGCAGAGGAGAAGCAGTAAATATATGTCTTAAGGAAATTCCCTATATCGTATGCTAATTAAAGAACAAAAGTAAGCAAGTAATAATATATACATCTGTAAACTTCTAGGGAAACCACATTTTTCTCTTTTTTTGACAATACTTTTCTATGAGAAAGAAAACAAAGTTCAAAAACAAAAATCATCAATAGCTATAAAGGAAATTTGCAAAAATGAGATCAAGTTAAGATAGTTCATGACAAATTTGTACACAACTTGAATAGATGATGAGATTGTATCAAAAAATTATCAAAGTAAAACATAATTTGTTTAATACTACATGTGTCTGAGATTCAAAATCAGTCATAAATCAACCACAATGTTGAAAGTTACTGATAGTCTCAATGAACATAACATTCATCATAAATATTCAACTAAATTGAAATGAATAAAACAGGAGATGTGATTCAATACAACAAAAGGAATTCATTAGAGCAAAAAAAGAGCATTTTTCTTTTTTGGCAGAATTAGTGACTATTAAATACTAATCATAAACATTTTTCAACTTTTATATGTTTCAATTTGGTATTAAAAAAGCAAGAAAAATCCTGACTTCTCAAAAATATGTTCCATATGAATAGCTCCATGATTTTTAGGCTTATGTCTTGAAGAGAAAAGTCACTCTAATGATAAATTCTGACTAAAAAGATCAGCAATACAAATCAGAGAAGAGAGAGAATAAAACATTTACCCCGACACTCTGGAGGCAAAGAAAGGAAATTTGAGGGAAAGCTGGGTTGTTAGCATAGTATGTGAGACCTAGATTCAACTGAGACACTGTCTTAATAATGAAAATGAAGCTGGCTGGTGCCTGGCTCATTGGTGAAAGTTATTTCCCTCAAAGAAAAGGACTAAAGTTCAGATTCTTAGATTCCAAGTAAAAGTTGTCAGGCATCCGCGTCTATTAGATTGTAATTCCCTAGAGGAGTCTGGGAATCACTGAACAAGCTGGCTAATCAGACTACTCATATTAACCCATTCTGGATGTAATTTGAGACACTGGCTCAAAACAACGAAATGGTATAACAATTGAGGAGAACTCCAGATATTACCCATGGACCAGAAGTGAGAGTTATTGACTTTCCATCAACTCTGGTACTATACAAAGGCACACATGTGCACACACACACACACACACACACACACACACACATTGATGCACACACACACACATGCTTCTTGATTTATAAAAAAAGTCATATCAGGACATAGAGATAGAAAGAACAAGAGTGAAAGTCCATCCTCAATTACATAATGTGTTAGAGGCCAGCACGGGCTACTTGAGATCTAATGAATGAATTGAATGAAAAAGTAAAAGAGTGAATATATAAAATATTGGTCATGAAATATCGTTTCTCATTCTTCAAATAAATATTTGAGGAAAATCAATAATGACCCTTAGGTGTTTGCTTCCCTTTGAGGAAATTTTTCGTGATATCTATGTCGAGCTTCTTACACAGTGAAGGTCTTTTTAAACATGCATTTTTATATAACAAATGAAAGCAATGTATGTCTTTCTAAGCATTTGCACATTTGCTTTGCTTTAATTTGCATACAATAAACATACTCTTTTTTATAACTCTGAGGATCTTTGTAAGCTCAGAAGTAATGGATCCTCTTTCATTTCTTATTTAGTAACTTCAGTCCTCTTTCCTTTGTTATGTGATTCTTCAACTTAATATTAATAATAAATTACATAATGTATTTCTAAGACCAATAGTTTTTAAGTTATCATTTTCTATGTGTTTAATTTGATTTTTTGTAATGGTCTCAACTAAGTCATCTGAGTTTCTCTTTCTCCAGCTTTTCCCATGGTCAACAACAGTCATAGACAGTAATAGAAAATATTAATATCAGACAACATTTAGTTATAAACTGACCTTCATTCTGAGCAGCATGGTGATAACTTTTACTGTCCCTCCTCTTTTCTCCTAAGGTATTAACTCTGTCCAATGCAACCTCTGGTCTCTGCTGCTAAGTTTTTGTCATGTAGAAATCACCTCAGCATACAGTGTATGAAGCAACCTCGTTGTATTCAATAATGACATGCCATTAGGCAGAATCCTCAGAAACAGAACAAACAATAATAAGCATAAAATTATCCCACATGACTATGAAAATGACTGTCAGAGGATGGACAGTCTAGCTCAAGGCAGAAGGTCTGAGTAAACACTGGAGAGCCACAAGTGCATCTACCTTTGCAGGCTGACACTCCTTGGATGACAGCAGCACTTACAAGTACCAGCTTAGGCGGTGTTGCATATGCAAAATATATTTACCCTTCTTCCTAGTTGTCAATTTATTTGACCTTTCAAGTTATTGGAAGGTCAATAGTCACCTGGTGCAATCGCAATGTCCACCTAATTACAAATCAACACAAATTGTCAATGCAGATGTATGAACACAGTGTATTTGAGAGTAAGGAGAAACAAAGTCAGAAAGACACAGAAAGAAACACAGATCATTTCCTCATAACTTTAATTTCAAAATACTCCCATAACCATTAATGTAAGTTACCATACTTGTTCATTTTGTCCTTTCTCTGATAACTATGTTAAAAGGGAACTAGCATACTGACTAATTTCCCATTCCAGTTTTCTTCCTCTTATCTTCTAACTTTCATTCTTTCACAATAAACCTTCTGTTTATTGATTTTATCATTGAATGATTTATTTAATTTTATTAATCAATATTTTTCTCTGACCATTTCATGTGACTATACAATTACATAGTACTTTCTGTTTTCTCTCCCTTACTGTTCTTACTCCAATCCTGCCCTATCAGCTCTTCTACTCTACAGATATTAGTCCCATGTTCATGTCTTTGGTGTGGTTTTGTGGTCCACTGGTTTGCTACAGGGTCATCATTTTGACTGTAAGTTTGGAACTATCTATTAGAGCTTGGTTAGTTCACCTAGTGTGCACAAAAGTAGATACTCTGCCTCCACTTTTTTCAGAATATGTTAGTTGTTAATAGTTCAGCAGTGAGTGGTAGAGGACTATGAAGCACCTCTCCTGAGCAGTATCCGTAGCTCATCTAAAGTCTCAGGCAATTCTTGAGCAGGCTGATATCTGTAGCCACGGAATTTCACAGGCTTTCTCTCTATTTTAGTGTTCTTATATTCGTTATACCATCTCTTACAATGTGATTTTAAAGTTTTAAGAAAGGGACTTGATTTTTTTTTTTTTTTTAGTTTTTCTCCATTGACTTGTAACTTCAGTGAGATTGGAGGAGATATTTTGTATGAATTCAATCATTTTTAACTTTACTGATATTTGCTTTGGTTTTATGTCATTATCACTGTAAACTGTAGACCTAGAACCTAGGAGCTAAGACTCTAGCAGATTTTTCTAGATTGAGGCAGACCTTTCACTAAACCTATAGATGATTATGGTTTCGACTGCTATGGGAAACTGATACATTTGCCTGTAGCACTACAATAGAGACAGCTGAGCAGTGAGATTTAGCAAGCAGTCTGCTTGTCCTTTGATTTCTAATCTTGTGGATATGGGGTGGAGAGATTACGACTAGATTCTGCTGCCATGACTGCCTTGCACTGAAGTACTGTACTCTTGAGCTTTGTGAACTGATAGAAACTATTTTTTTTTTGCCTTAAGTTTCTTGGGTCAACTACTTTATTGTAGCAGTCAGTGATGAATCAAAAACAGTTATTATTTACAACTTTTTTCTTTTATTCAAAATACATGTCTAATATTGCTATTCTCTAATTTGTAAGATGAAGTTTCTGTATTTTGTTATCTCAGAATGTTTTTTTTTCAATTCCTACAATAGTTCTTTAAAAAGCTACAATTTTAAATATAGAAAGCCCAAGATAAAGATTTCCAAATGATAATTTTTTATTGACAATACTTCTTCCTACTATAAGCGATAAATTCTTGTTTACTTTTTCTTGCATTGTTGACAGCGAGGCATTGTGAATAATGCACTGCAACATCTCTGGAAAGCAGTTTCTATCTTTATAACAGTTTGGTTTTTTTGCATTTACAATTACTCTTTATTCTTTTCTGTAGTTTTCTAAACTAATCCTCTAAAATCTATACTTTTTATTGTAAGTGACTTGTAACTATTACTGTTATTGTTCTGCCAATTTTTAGACAGATATTTATTTAAGACTTTTTTAGTGTTGCTGAAAGACTTTGTGTGTGTGTGTGAGTGTGTGTATGTATGCATGTAATTAACACATATAGTTACACATATGCTTATGAAGACCAGAGGTTAATGTTGAGTCACTTCCTCAATTGTTTTTGACCCTATTTTTGGAGACAGGGTCTCTCTCCGATTCCAGAACCCAACAAATGCCTATACTACTTAGGTAGGATATACTGGAGATGACTATAACCTCATTGCACTGGGGTTATACATGTTGGAGAACTCATTTCACAGTGACAGGCACTTTACAGAAAGAATCATTTCTTTACCCCAAAAGGATATTTATGCATATGGAAGGATGCTTTCAAAGGTACATTGTGCACAAAACAACTCTGCTTTAGCTATCACTTCTTGCCTCCCTGGAATCCAGGTTGGACAAAGTACCAGCTAACTGTCTTGTCAAAGATTTTCTTATTTTTGTATGAATTTTCCAATGCCTTTCTGTAAGAATACCAGGAAAATATCTTTATTTTTCCACACCTTTGTTGACACATTACTCCAAGTATTTCTCTTTTAGAATTTTTGGTTAATTCACTGCCAGGTCCAACAATTACACAATACCTCCAACAGCTCTGGATATAAATAATAATCTTATAAATATTCACAAAATTCATCAGAGAGATCAGAGAAAGGACTTTTTACTTTGGGTAAGTGGCAACTCAGTTGCAATAAGGATGCCCCTGGAAGTAATGTTGAAGGGAATCACTAGGATGATCAGATAATGCTGTTCCTGTGAAATCAGAACAATTCTTATTTCCTATGGAGTATGCCAGCAGATCAAGTTTGTATAATATTGAGTTTGAAGGCTACTGCAGAACTTGAACATGAGACTAGAAATCAAGAATGATAACTGCCACAAATTCTATTGTTGATAATGTTTTTGTTTATCAAATGTCCCATACAATTCCTCAAAGTTGTGTATTCTTATACACAGATATGAAAAATTGATCTGAGTCATTTTCTTCAGTTTTATCCTTGTTATTACAATAACATAAAGTTTTGAGTACTGCAAAAGTTAGCAATAAGTCTTTAGAAACATCACCTTCATTTTCCAACCAGTTGTCTCCACATTATAAACATTTTTAACAAAAGGAAATTCATAGAATACTGATCCTTCTCTCTACATATGGAAATATGATCAAGGCTTCTTCTCTTTGTTTTCTAGCATAAAGTAATAATCTTATTTTATACTATCAAATAATCAAGATATGCATATCCCTTCCAGTGCGAAAACTGCATAAACTCAATTTTTTCATTGTAGTAGTCATAGGGAGTTTGGAGGTAATGGACTAGAGGCTGAAACTTTTGCAGATCTTTGTTTAGGTCACAATCACCAGCTCTACTCTCCTTATAGAATTCTCAGTGTATTCTTGTGTGACAGGAGACTTATATCATCTTTTCGTCATCACTGTGATACAATGAAGTCATCGCGATAAACCATATGAGCCTTGTGTAAGCCTAGAACTTAATTATAATTATTGATTGATTGCTGAATTTTTAAAATTTTTCCACTCCTTTTATTTCACGTCCCCTAACTTAATCTTCTTTATGACTGTTTGGTACTGCAGTCAAGCATTTGACAGATAAAACACTTTCAAAATGTATCTAATTAATAATGTGGTTTTCTTCATACTCTGGAGATTAGTTGTTTAAAAGGCATGAATGGGGAGTAAAATTACAGTGAAAATGTGTTGCTAAATGCAGCCTGTTATCTTTGTCATAAATTTCACCTATGTTTGATGTGCCGTGCACAAAGACATAAAAAGGGAATATAACGAGTTGTTTTTCAATCTCATTTTCTGACTTGGAACCATTAAGGAAAGTAAAGAGTTATATTCTGTATCAGAAAGGATTGCATTTATATTCTTTCATTTCTAAAATAGGTCTCTCTCTTTGAAATGGAAACAGTTTCCTAACTTAAAGTAGGTAATTACACACTCCATTAAACAAGTAATTAACAGATTACAATTTGAAAAAAAAGAGAAACTTGAAAATGTGCAATTTGGATTCTGAATGTGAAGAGTAGTGTTATAATTAGCATAATACCTTCAGAAATAGATTAACAAGTACACAATAAAAATGAGGAAGAAACAATTTGTTTCCTCAGTATAGATTATACACCACAAATAGCATTTCTTCATTCAAATGTGTCATTTTAAGAAAGAATGATCTGAGAATTATTGCTCTTTACCCTATATTCCAAAATGATAGTTTTTTGAGTTTTCTATCCAATGTTTTCTATCCAAAGAGACTAGGAGTCTTCAGAGTTAATGTTCTAAATTGTCTTTCAACAATAATTCCCTGAAGCAAGAGGCCAATGTTAGCAAGCTCTACATGTGTAATTCAAATTGATGATTTGAAATTGCAAAGGACAGTCTCATATGTATCATTCATTTTCACTACAAGAATAAAACTGGGGCTGGAGAGGTGGCTCAGGGGTTAAGCCTCTGCCTTGCAGGCTGAAGGTCCTGAGTTCGGATCTCAGATCCCATGTATAGATGCCAGGCGGAAGCGGGGCGGCCCGCGCTTCTGGTCCTGGTAGGGCGGAGCCTGTGAATCCCGGGGCAGAAGGAAGTGGAGGCGGTCCATGGTGGTTCCCGATTCGTCCGTGGTTCTACACATACACAGACACACACACACACACACAGACACACACACATGCACGCGCACATGCGCACAGTTGAATAAATAATAATAATAATAATAAAAAGCGTTATAAAAAAAAGAATAAAACTGTGCATCACGGCAAGATTGAAAGAACCTAAAGATGGGGAGGACCAACATTATGCAAGATATTCCACAGGTATATTAGGTATGCAGTAGCCATAATTGGATTTTGCATGACCTGCACAATGACTGACATGTCAACGACCCCCCAAAGTCTAGCATGGATCACAGGCAGTGGATCCTTAAAGGCAAGTAATTAACAGTCATGGTAGTGTTCCCATACTAACTAGAAGCCCAAGAAAGGACTCCTGGCTATGCCACTGAGTCCTTATACCTCACTAGGGTAGAGGACTCAGAGGGAAGTTTGGCATTCACACAAAAAGATGCTCCAGGGAATGAGAGGAGGGAAGGAGGAAGCACTGTGAGAAGGGGAAGAAGCGGTGAAAGGAAGGGAAAAAGGAGCGGGTAGTGCAAGGAGGGACTGGGGAGGGGTAAAGGGAGGGAGAGGAGGACCAGGTACCTATTGAGCTTATATGATTGGGGGAAAATAAAATTAAAAAAAAAGAATTCAAAAGAATTTCTTTTATAATTTCTAATAATTTCTTTTATATCTGTATTATCCTGCCTTCCAGGAAAACGAATTCATTCTAAACCGGGAAACCTAAACTGCTAATCTATTTTTAAGGAAAAATAAATAAATAAGGTTGAGAGATTGAAGGCACTACAAAAGCTTCCAAAGATAGTAGGAAAATAAAATCCAAAGTATAACTAATGCTAAAATGTAATTTTTCCATGTATACAGAATTCAAGCCTAAACTCCAAATTCAAATCACTGAAGCAAGAAGAAAGTAGAATATTCTTCAGACATGTTCTTTTAATGTACCTAAGACTAGGCTTTTCATCTCCACCACACTTGGCTAAGATGTGTTAGAATGCTGAAAAACCTTTGCTGTTGGCTAAAAGCTAACAATAATCTTCTGAGTCAAAGTTAGCTGGATCATGTGAGCAAAAAATATCTTAAGTCATTTAAATGTATGTCTATCGCAATTTTGACTGCATCCACATGTTGTTTTCTTTCCATTGTTGAGAATAAACAGAATTGAGTACTCTAAAAAGAGGAGATTTACTTCTACAGTCACTCTAAAAACAGACATTCAATAAATTCAATAGGTCAGCATAAAGATGCTACATAGAATGTCAAAGGGCTAAAGACTCTAGTTGTCACTCATGACAGCAAAGGGGCACTGCTAGTGGATGCCACAGTTACATTAGCTTTCCAGTGTTAGTTGTCTCTTCAGTGAAAGCTAAAAAGAGATATGCAGTGCTTTCTAAGTGCAAATTAATTCATGTCAGTGTACTTGAGAGATATAAAAAGTCCTACACATGTCATTGTAAATAGTATCTTACCTTGTACTGATTCCTTTAAAAACTTTATTTTATCATCCTATGTTGATCACTAGCTCATATTTATGTCACCAAATATTCACTTTGTTCTCTCAAAATGTTCACTCATTTTAAAGATGCTTTCATGAATATCTGTCTAAAACCTTATACTGGTTAAAATTCTTCCTGTCACAGGGGTTGGAGAGATGGCTCAGGGGTTAAGCCTCCGCCTTGCAGGCGGAAGGTCCTGAGTTCAGAACCTAGACTCCACGTATAGACGCAGGGTAGGCCTGGGTTTCTGGTCCTGGTAGGGCAGAGCCTGTGAATCCCGGAGCAGAATAAACAAGGAGGAGGCGGAGGCGGTCCATGGTGGTTCCCGAATTCTCCCGTGGTTCTACACACACATACACATGTATAACACGCACACATGCACAATTGCATAAAAATAAAAAAAAAATTCTTCCTGTCACAGCACATTTGTTTTGATTTAGCAACAAAAATGTTATGTAAAACAGGCTTCTCAACCAGAAATATGCCACACATTGATGTACTATTTAAAAAAGACATGCACAGGGTGGTCTGTGATAGGACATTCCCACTGAATTTTCCCTTTCTGAAGAATGAATTTTTGGCTGAAAAACATTTTATTTCTAAAATCTGTCAGATAATGCATCATCAAAAATTTTCCCAATGCAGTATTTGCTAATTAGAAATCACTACTTAAATTTTTGGTTGCCAGTCTTCACATTATGTTTTCTTTTGAAGACAGATTAGGAAATACATAAGACCTTGAGTTTCTCCCTATAATAGCAAAGGCAAGAATGCACTGGAAGTATCAGAATATTAGAGGATCATTCCAGATGAAAGCTGAAAAATTATTTTTTCTCATTTCAGACATAAATTTTAGGCATTACATATTTTCTCATTTCAGACATAAATTTTAGGCATTACATATTTTCTTCAAATATCTTTGACACATAACTATGTTCAATGTCAACAATAAGCTCACAATCACTACTGAAGTTCTGAGGACAGTATTGACTTGTCAGTACAATTAGAGCCTGGGAGTTGATAGAGAATAGTTGCAAATTTTTCCTTGTGTCTATAGCTCAGAATACGTCATGTACATACATATACATGCAGCATATACATACATATGCTTCAGTGTTTGTAGATTACTTGTGAACAGTGAGAACTCTACCTAAACTTAGTAATAATTTACAAGATGTAAGATAATGTGAATGTTTGCTTTGCACACTGTCCTGAAGTGCAATTGTCAATTTTTGCTGAAATCTACGGTGTATTTGATGGCTACAAATGTTAACTTGTCTATAGTGTTGAATTGTTACCAAAAATATGTATTATATGTTGCTGCAAAGGATTTTTGCATATGTAATGAACATCTCTAATAATTAGACTCAATTTAAAGAGAATATTTTTTATTATGGTACCTTATCCAAACAATTGAAGAACTGAGTGGAAAAAAACTGAGGTTTCTAATATACAAAATATTCTCAATTTCTTCCAAGAAAGACTTTCAATATATTAATATTTTTAAGAATTTATTTAATTTCTAGGGGGTTGGAGAGGCAGCTCAGGAGTTAAGCCTCTGCCTTGCAGGCGGAAGGTCCTGAGTTCGGATCCTAGACCCCATGTATAGACACCAGGCGGAAGTGGGGGCGGCCTGCGTTTCTGGTCCTGGTAAGGCGGAGCCTGTGTATCCTGGAGCAGAGTGAACAAGGAGGAGGTGGAGGCAGTCCATGGTGGTTCTGAATTCGTCCGTGGTTCTACACACACACACATACATACACACACGCACAATTGAATAAATAATAAATAAAAATATTTTTTAAAAAAGAATTTATTTAATTTCTGCATTCTGGACCTCTCTATTATTTCATACCACAGACTGCAATGTCTCTTACCTATAATTATAAACTGATAGCCAGATTGATGACTATCAAAAATACTGAATTTATTGCAGTAAATTTGTTCATACATGGATGGTGATAAATTCCTTATTACCAAAGTTTAATCTCTATAGAGCTGGAGAGAAATTGCTTTGCAAATTTGTTCTCTGACCTCCACACACATGTATTATTGTGCACATGACCACTTATGCATATAGACATCATACAGCCACACACACAATAATAAAAATATAATGTAGACGCACATGTATCCCATTGGTTCTGTTTCTTTGGGAAACGATACAACTGCTGAACATACACTTTTACCTCTGTGAGTTAGATCAGAGACAATTGATGTACTTGATCCACAATAGGATCTAAAGTTAAAAATATTACTTTTCAGTGAAATAATTATTCCTAAATAATTTGATCCTGTGAAATCTGTTGGAAGTCTAAAAAGCTTGTATTATCAATTGCTCAATTATCAATTATCAATAGTTATATAATCAAAATTCTAAGGATACTGATGTGAAAGTTAATTGAGAATCTGTAATGTAAATTTAGTGACAGAAATATGTGAAGGAAAGTTTCTCTGGAAAACTTGGTACAACTGACTGAACATACACTTTTACCTCTGTGAGTTAGATCAGAGCTAACTGATGTACTTGATGCACAATAAAAGGATCTAGAAAAATATTCCATACAATGTAAACAACATTTGTTTATGTGTTTGACAATTTGAAAAAAATGAGTTTGCAAAACGACAAATGACACTTGATTTCTTTGATGTGTGAGTGCTAGCATTATACTTCTGAATGAAGTATTTGACTTAGAATCCTGGTCAAAAAACTTAAAGGGAGGTTAGAATCAAAAAATAAAACAAAATGATCACGTCTCATTCATTCCAAAAATTCAAGGATAGTTTTATATCTTTAATGTGTTAGGATTAGTTAGGTTGAAGTCATTGGAATAGGACATATAGGATACTTTGGACAACAGGACTAGGGATGGAATAATAGGGAAGAAAAGACTTATGAGGAGGAGAAGAGGAGTTTGGGAGGGGCAAAAGGAATTATGGAAAAACTATAATAATGTGGAATGCACCCATCTGTGAGTCTTCTATGATATTAATATGTTAATTTTTTAGACATTTTGTCTAAAAAATAATAACAATGGACAGTTCCTGTATAGAGGCATACAGAGATGAAGATAGAGCAAAACCAAAATTATTTGGGATGCTCCATCCAAAGTCCGGAGGCAATTAGGCAATACTAGAAGTAACAGGTATGTAATCCGTCCTGATTAGTTGTTGGTCCTTGATATCTATAAGGTTTCCAAATAGTATAAGCTTTTTCCATTGCCCTTGGTTGGCCTCCAGAAACTATCAAGAAGTCCCAATCACTGAAGATATAGCACATGTGGATCATAGAACATGGACAAAAAACACCAGCTGAAACTGGTATAGAGTTTCCTCCTTCTTAGAGAGCTTACATTGGACCAGAGAATAGCATGGAAGCTATTTAGAGAGAATTTTTTATTAATCCACAAATTGTAGCAAAAACCACTATGGCAAGAAGTTACCAGAAGTATAATAGTGGCTTGAATATCAAGGAACCAACTAGGACTTCTTTGATCAGATTTAAGGCCCAGTGGTCAGCAGAGAACACATTCTTGTTATTGTAAAGTAGAACAAAAACTCATGAAAGAGTAGGTCAAAGGTCCCAGGAGAATTGCAGACTATGAATGTTTAAATATAAAGACACTACATCAAACTGGTTTCCATCACTTGATATTTTGCCCACAGATTGGAGGAACACTCAGCACTCAATATCACAGCCTTCTTGAGGAAAAGGTGTTTACTACAGAAAAACACAACTGATCAAAACGCACAAAATAAGTGACTGGAGTGTTTGCCCCTAAATAGGACATCTAAGCTTCATCCACACCAACCTCAAAACTCAGGGAAGATTGAAGAAGAGGGGAGAAGATAGTAAGAGCTTTAAGTGGAACACTGGTGACCCAGACATTACCCCCTGGACATGACAGTGCTGTATTTTCCATGACATCATTGACGATCTACATACTTTCACATGAATACACAGGAATGTTCCTATCACCATGTCATCAAGGAAGAGGAAAGATATCAAGAGACCCCACCTATTCCTGAGATAGTGATTATGACTAATGAGATTAATGCTGATATAGAAGAAAAGGACGATGCTTTCCTCCTTGAAATACCCATTCACCTATGATATTTGCTAGAACGGGGTTGTTAGAGGAAAAGGAGAGAGAACAGGATGAGAGATTAAGGAACAAAATATCATAACTTTCCCTATATTCATTTTGTAACACTAATATGTTAAAATAAATGTAAAATAAAATGTGATATAGAATATGCCAGGCATGTGAGATGTGCTGCAGAATAAACTCAGGTATATCATACTTAAAATCTCTGAGACATTTGGAGTGTTTGGCCCTATATAGGACATTATTTATATATTTGTGTTGGTGCTGCAAATAAGAAATAAAATATTTTCATTAACATCAGCACATTTTATATTTCAAATGACAAGCATATGTTATTCCATTCAAAATTTGCTGTCTTTGATAAGCGACTTTTTGTCCACACCAATTGTGAGCTGGCAGATAGATAATAATTAACACACATTCTTCTTCACATGCCACTTCTTTAAGTTCATGTCTCTTCAACCAAATACTATTAGTTTTTATATGTCAAGTATGTATTATCATATCTGGTATAAGATAAAAGCCTTAATATTATTGTTAATTATCACACTGTCCACACAAATGTACAAATGGAGAATGTTAAGTTTCCTAATGTTCAGAGTTTTGAGTGAGCTAAACCTTAACACAGTGATTTTACAGCTACCCAATAACTAAAAAATGGCCAGGTTTCTGACAAGTGCAATAACTTACTTTTGCTTACTCATGCTTTGGTAAGGGAAATTTTTGATACTAAAGACAACCACTTACTTTTTTTGAGTTATAATTGCATCATTCAACACATCACAATTGATTATGGCCATGATAGTATTCCTAATGATCTCACCCTTCAGGGACTTAATCACAACCATCTGTGGACATGAGTGAAATGATCCTAGTAAAGTTTATCTAAAAGAAAAACAAACCAGCAAACAATTTCATTGTCCAGAAATGAACAAATTGAATTATAGGATTCATAAGCCCGTTTTCCTTATATATATTAATTAATGTGAGTGATATACACTATGAACAAATCTCACTGAAATAAGAGAATTATGGAAGAGAGTTCAGAATCTTTGATGTGCACATAAATGATGTAGTGAAATTATTATTTTTGCCATCGCACCATCAATGAAATGGAATGTGGGAATCATATGAGCCTGGATGTCTGAAGTTGCTAAGTTAGAAATATAGAACATTCTCTTAAAGAGCAATCTTTTTCAATACTTATTTGTTTAGTTTCTTAAAATCAGTGCATCCTGGTAAAGTTCACTGGGCCAACAATCTGTCCCCAAAACGAATACAGGAGAGGTGGGATGGGGCCTAAAAGTCCATTTGGGAAAAGTATGTGAAATAATCTTAAGTATCCAGAGTCCTTATCGCCTTATAATTAATATTCAGAAAATTCTAGACACTTTAAGATGTAAAAACTTACACCAACATATACTGCAGATACCTCTTTTGTCTTTCAAACATTGATGAAAAGTTATCTTCATGTGCTCTTTTCACTTCAAAGTGCTTTCTTGGGTAGTCTTTCCTTCCCCCAGGAAAGCAATTGTGCCTTTTTTCAGCCTTTTTTTTTTGGGGGGGGGGAGCCAGGAAGTGACTATGATCCCTCATATCACTTTTATTGTCACAGGCTGCAATGTAGATTGACTAATAAAATCTCTGCAGTAACCAAATGTGACAGTTTTCACCTGTATTAGTCACAAATCCTTGGAACAATCGCTTTCAAGAACTGTGTTCTCAAGTTTCTTAGAAAAACTGAAAAATTTGCAATGTTTTTAAACATGCTATTTTTTTCCCTTTCCAAAGAATAGGCAACAGATATATCCAAAAGAGTGAGCAAACAAAAATTATTTTGAAACTAATTATTGCATATGTTTTCATCAAATTCAAACTCATGGCTTTATTTAAAAATTTAAAAATCAGATTTATAAATTGATCCAGAAAAAATATGTCTCTCATGAATAAATCTTTATGCCAATACTAGTATCTGAATGACATTAAATATAAAAAGGTTTTCCAAACATATTTGTTGCTGGATGGCTACTGATAATGGTTCTTGATTTGTCATTTCCAATAAATCAAGTATTGATTTTTAGCTTCACAATTTTATGAGCATGATATAGCATTATAAATGAGTAAAAATTGCACATTGAATTTTTAATTTTGCTCATTTATTTCAAAGTTATATGTAGTATGATATTCTATCACACTGCTTGAGAGACTTCATGAATCAACTATCAATTAACATGCAATCAAGAGTTTACCCTTGTTATATTTGATCATGTCAGTTATACTAGAATATAGATTTGGCGAGGTCAATGCATTTGCTTTTAATTTGCAGTTTCAATTTACTATAATTTTTACAATTACCTTATTGAAGAACATCTGTATATTCCAGTTTCACCATAGACAATAAACTATCTCTTTAAGAAAAGTAAAGGTCAATAATTATTCCATCTTTTATCTGTCATCAGAACTTTGTAATTAAAAGAGTTCTCCAAGTTAAACATATATGCCTTCACTATGTTTTATAGGGTAAATTATTACATAATGTTTTCATATTCCTTCTCTTCCTTTTTATTCTAAATGCATTAAGAAGCACGTTTCCATTACCAGTATGCTAATTAATTCTATTTTACTAACACAGTGTTTCATGTTAGATTCTTTTAATAAACAAGATATAACCACTCATTTAATAAGCTTACCAAAATATCCATAAAAATTAATTCTTTAGGATGAAGAATAAAATGCTTGTTTCTTCCAGTACCTGAAATGTATATTTATTTGATAATTAAATTTCAGTGCTTAGTCCACTAATCATATCTGAGATCTCAGCTGTAAAATTGCATACAGAGCTCATTTAATCATAGAATCAAATATTTAAAATAAAATACAATGTTTATACTAAACCAGTATAGAATTTCTTTTTTGTGATTGTTCTTAAATAATAGAGTAGAAGGAATTGTTTGTATGCTATCTACGTCATGTAGACATCTGCATTGCAAGTAACATGAGAAAATACGAATAAATTAAAATATGCACAATTTATGTAATGACTCCAGAGATCTACAGACTGTCATATCTTTACTTGTACTGGAAACAATATTAAATGACACTAAGTAATGCCTCAATATAGAGATGGAAAAATACATTAATTGGTATCTGAAGTAAAGTATAATGGGGATAATTATGTATTGAAAAATCATTTTTAAGTTGAAAAGTATTTTTCAAAAAGCCATCCTAGGAATTCTTGAATTTTGTAATTATGATTATGGCAAGTAATTTGCACAAGTTTTCAGAAATATATGAAAACATTACTTTTCCTTGCAAACATGGTGTTCAATTTAGAAAATAAATACCTACAGGTCTTTCACTTTTCTTATCTTTCAATAGTATTATCTTTACAATGCTCATTATCATTTTCCATGAGCAGAAATAATAACAAATTTCTACATCATTTTGAGGGATAAAGTAAGCTAACATAAGATGATCAAGGTTTGGCAGTAATGTTCCCATTTGCCACATAGTTCACTGTGCCCACATGTGGATAACTGACATGCATGGATTTGGTTAGGATAGATTTAGGCTATCATTTGTGCCAATTGCTCCAAACATTCTGATATGTGAAGGATGTCTCTAATGACACATTGAGCAACAATGTATTAATAAAGTTTGAAACATGAAACTAAAGTTGTTTTATTTTCCCTCAGATTGAAAACGGAATCTCTTAGCATAAAAGCAAAGATATTTTCATCCAAAGCAATCCCGGTTGTAATTTCCCATTTCCCAGCAAGTATCAGAAAACATTTCAGCTTCACTGGCTTTCCTGCTATGATTGATAAGTTTCTACAGGAAATATATGCTTCTTGCATCTTCCTGTACATCTGGGGTGGCATAAGGTGGAGGGTATGGGGTGGAGGATGTGGTGTCTGACATGGGACATTGCTTTCTGTGATACAGTTAGCATGTGGAGCAAGGATTTTTTTTTTGTGCAACTGCAGCTTTGTTGACCTTTGTACTTCCCCCAATAAATCATTTTCAGATGATGTCATGAAGTTATTAGTAAGTTTTCTATCTCTCCTCAAGCTGTACTACTTGCCCAACACTAGGAAAACAAAAGAATTCAGTGGTTTCACAGTTAAAACTCACATATGAAATTAAATTATACTATTGTTGGTATTATTTACTGATACATGTATTTGATTAAATCTGAAATTGCACAGTAAGCTTTTTCATTTGATAGAAACATTGTTTTTTTTACCAATTCCTTCGTGGAGACTTTTCAAACCTTTCAAACAGTAGAGCTGACAAATTTATTTACAATTATTCCAGGTAAATAAATCAGATTGAATATTCTGAAGCTTTAAAACCTTTGTGATATAAATTAATAAACTCACAATTTGCTGAATGATTACACATACTTCCACATTGTTTTATTTGTAAAAGTTTAATAGCAGTGCTTGTGCTCTTATAAATATCTGTCACTTTTGTGTGTTTGTATGATATTAGCATATGGGAATACCACAAAACTAAAAGAATCAAATCAATTAGTTGTTGCTTAAATTTCAGGAATAAAATAATTTTAATTTTCATAATATTTTGAATTTTTTTATTTATTCAATTGTGCATGTGTGTGCATGCGTGTGTGTGTGTGTGTAGAATCATGGACGAATTCGGGAACCACCATGGATGCCTCCACCTCCTCCTTGTTTTACTCTGCCCCGGGATTCACAGGCATCACCCTGCCAGGACCAGAAACACAGGCCGCCCTTCTTCTGCCCTGCGTCTATACGTGAAGTCTAGGATCCGAAATCAGTACCTTCTGCCTGCAAGGCAGAAGCTTAATCCCTGAGCCAGCTCTCCAGACCCTTGAAAATTTGTTTTCTAATAGATACATTTTTATTGAAAGCAATGAATATTGAAACTAGAACTTCTTTATTCCTAAAGTGCTGTATTACAACTATGTCCCACCATTGTAACAGCTACATTTAAAACACATAACAGAAATAATGACCCTAATTAATAGTCCTTTTAAAAACATAGCAGATATTATAATGGACAAACTCAATAGTTTAGTAGGAATAGTAACAATTCTAATTTTCCACATCTTCTGTATTTATGCTGCTGATCTGAAAAACGATCTCATTTTTTAGCTCTTATTATATATTTGCATATTCGTACATTTATAGAGTCCTGTTTTGCTTTTATAAACCATTTTCCACAGGATATTAAAAAGAGTCATTAACACCTATGATTTTTATAGATGTATTTTGATTGTGGGTTAACTTTGTTATGTTTCATCATGGACACACATGGCACTGCTGTGGTTCGAATATGTGTGCTCCACCTGCTTTGTTCTGACATTGATACTCAATGACCAGCCCGATAGATTTAACTAGAAAGACTTTCATCATGACGATTTTCTAACTCTTCATAAATGGGATTATAGCTCTCTTAGGAAAGTCTTGAAGGCCCTTGGACCAGTGCTGTGCTGCCCTGTGAATGTACTAAAAGTTGCCTGTCACCAGTCAGAAGATGGCTCTCTATAGATACCATTCTGTCACCCTGACCATCTTCACCCTCTACAACTGTGAGGAGTCAAACACCTGATACTTATATGAAGACAAGTTCATGGTGGCTTGTTTTTATCAACCTATCCCCTCTAAGAAGCCATACAGATGAACAAATAGTATCTCAAGGAACAGCTTACCTATTTATTTTATCTGCAAATGTTTGTCAGGTCCAAGATTATCTTACTTAAAAAGGGCTCCAATATCATGCAGAAGAGACTGATATAAGGTCCAGTTCATCTCAAAATGTGAAAATATGACCTCAAATTTATTTCCTCCTATCACCTATACTTAAGTTGACATCAGTTTAGAAGATCTTATCTATCCATGAGACCATTCTAGACCTGATCAGGTTATCACAGCACCCCTTGCTTGAGCTGGACCCTAAAGAATCAAAGCTCACTCTAGAATTGTTGGGTTCATTAAGCTAGTAGGCATTGAAATGAATGTCAAATATTTTATTAATTACTGCATATCTGACAACATAAATTTTTATGAAATGTGCAAATTACATGTGAAGTATTTCTGACAATTTTAGGCATTTTTTGACCTACGGAGCAGATATAACTGCTCTTTATTTAACATCTCTCTTAGTTTGGTAAGACTTTCACTCATTATTAGTGCTGTGATATTTGGGAGGTGGTTATGGTAAAGAAAGAGAAAGTAAAGAAAAGTTCTCACACATTTAAGGAAGAGTCTTCCAAAGAAAACCATAAATAATACATATAGTGATGTTGCAGCTGCTAGCCTCAAAACATGGCTGCTCACAGACACTGTGACAAATGAAGACTGCACTGTCCTTTCTCAGATGACACAGAAGTGTGCCCAGCCTGGGCACCAATCCCAAAAGCATGGCCTCCTCTCCCCAGGTCCACAGATGCTCTTCTGGGAATGAGGTGACAGAATTGCTAGCCCAGACGAGCTGACAGTGTGTGGCCATTCCTGGAAACACCGCCTTCTGGAGTCAGGTATTCCAAGAAAAAAAAAGTGAAATTTCATTCTGTTCTGTTTCTCACACTTTTGGTATATTTATAAATCTCACAGAGTAATATTAAGCAACAGGAAAAAAGCTTCCTTCTTGTTTTTAAAGAAATCACTAAGATTTTTTTTTGAAACTGGAAACACAGAGGTTTGGCTTGATTTTTTTAGTGATATTTCAGGCACTCTACAGAATAAAAATATAAATGGTCAGTTAACTACCAAAAGATATGTTTGTTATATTTTGCCTGTGTTTCCCCTAATATAAAATGCTTGCTATTAAAATTAAATATTCACCAGCACTCTATAAAAGGCATCCCTGTATTACCACAATGATTTGTATTTTGTGGGGATTTTATCTTGGGTTCATGGACTGATAATTATTAAAGGTGACCTTGTAAGCAACCAGTCACCTTTTGCTTGTCAAGATCCTTTGAAATAAAGAAATTTAATGAACATAGAGTGATCTTAAAACACATGAAGCTCTTCTGAACTCAAGAGACAATATTTTAATTTTTATCAATTTCTGAAGTTTTCAACATACCACATTTGAGAAATTTACAGAACTCCTGAAGATTTTATCATCTTCATTTTCAATGAAAAAAAGTGGAAAAGCAAATTAATTTAACTTATCAAGACATATATGGCCATGCTCACAAAACTTGTCTAAGATATAACATTACCACAGATAATAAGTATTTGAAAACCAGTTACATTTTCTAATAAAGGCTCATATTCATATCTTTGCTGTGTATGAGCTACTTATAGTTCTATGTTAAGTAAATGAAAAACTCAGTGATTCTTTATCTGTAACCAAATTCATTGAATAATTAATAAGTTGATACAGTTGTAAAAAATAAGGATTTCTAATCCATGAAATTTTCATGCACAGATGCATTTGAAATAAATGCAGAAATCACCCATTATCTTCTGATATTTCACATCAGCAGTATCAAGCATAATGCAAAGAATACAATACACTACTACTTCATGACTCAGTCAGTTCGTGAGGATTTGGTATATTTTTTTGCTTATACTAGTCATCCATCCTGGGTTGTATTGGAAAGATCAAAAATAGGAGTCACACTCTATTAATCTTTGAGCTTATCATTCCTGGAAAGGAAATGATCATATGCTAGATTTTCAGTAAATGCTGTGTGCACATGAGTGACTCTTGGCACACAATCATTTTTTTTAAAAAAAGACAAGTTCAGTGATTATATCAGAATCTGTTCCAAGAAGAAAAAAGAAATGAATACTATTATTAGTTTCAACATAATACATTTGAATTTGTGAGTGTGTGTATGTGTGTGTACAACGGAGTATTTGATTGAGCATATGTGCCTGTGGAAGCCCAAGGGAAACTTTGATAATATTCTCGGATTTCTCTCTCTCTCTTTTTTGCTTTGTTCTGGGATTTCCCAGGCTCTGCCTTCCAGAGTTTGACTTTCAAACTGTCTCCATCTCTACCTGACATTTTTAATGGAATTATGGATCTGATTCAGGTTTTTCTGCTTATGAGGCAAAGACTTTAACCCCTAAGTTGTGTCACCATCAGCATTTTGAAGTTTTTAATCACAAATTTGGCCATTCAGTGTATTAGGGGTATCTAGAGAAAGGGTGTGCATGTTTGGAACTCATTAGACTGATATAAATTCTGAGTAGTCCACCAGCTGCTCATTGGTTGAACTGAATATATCAGCAATCCCAAGCTGGTACTGACATCCAAAGAATCCCTAGAATATCTGCTAGAAGTTCCTTGCTGAAACCAATTGCTAAAGATCAAAAGATTCTGGAAGAATCTCCAAATCTCAGTCATGCTGGAGGACTGAAGCATGTGGGCTTCCATGTCCACAAAGATTGGCAGTAGTGCTGAAGAAAGGTAGTAGCAAAGAGCAAGCTCTGCACAGCAAATAGATTCAGGAAAGAAGTGGGAGGAAGCCCCTGACCTTTGCACTACTATTTGTCAGGTTTGCTACAGAAAAGCAACACTTAACTATGCTCAGGGTCTTCTATATAAACTAAGCAATCTCTTCTTGCAGGCTTCCTCAAGGGCTTGCTTTAACTGTCAGTTCCTTGCAGCTATACCCCAAAGCTCAGCCTGCAATGCAACTCTCAACTTGACACCTGTATCTGTCACACTGATTATTTCAATTCATTTTTGAGCTCTTTTACAGGCAGGAGCTTGAACTCTGCATATCCTTTTTACACATTTCTTCTTTATAGGGAACGTTCACAGAAGGTCATCTTAAAAGATGATGAGACAATACAACTATCCATGCTGATTGCAGCTTGCCCTGTATTTTTTCTCAGTGTTTACCAAGGGTCAGGTTTTTAAGCATTTTTCCAACCTTACTTATTCTCTATTTCAGCAATCATTTTGGTTTTGTGCAATGTCTACAATGCATTTATTGAAAGATTATAGAACCTAAGGCATTCATAAGTCAGTTACTTCATGTTGCCAGAAATAAAACCACACAAAATGATGCTGTCTCATCATCTCTCTCCAAGCAGAATGGTTTCTGATTGACAATGAAGAAAACAAAGCAAATGCATTCCAGAAATAATCCCACTTCCTTTCCTACACCTGGGACAGATGTGTCTTTGTAATGTTTGGACAGTATGCTAAAGCTTGATGGAGTACTAATGGTATCTACTGATCTGTCTTGCTGCTAAATTTTGTTGTGGAGTAATGCCAGTTTAAAAAAAGAAAAATCTCCTTTCATGCCATGATTATATTTGGCAGGTCTATTGTTCTGTGCATTTACAGGTAGCAGTCACTCAAATATAATGATCAAAACAGATTCAGAACATTGATTTCTTGGCAAAGATTCTCCTACTGCCCCAGAAAAATATTGTATAAAAACGCATTATGTGTTCTAAGAGTTTCTGTACAGTTCCAAAATATTGAACATCATTGCTTTTTTTTTCTGCTTTTTCTTCATAAACAGGGAAAGAGTGACATAAGCCTTTGCCATTTGAACTTTGTCTAAGGTGATACAAACGTCTCATCACTCTAGTCAGGGCAGCAATGACAGAAAGAAAAGTTTATCCAAAGTGCAGTGTATTGATTGACATGGTGAGTTTAATTGGTCTCATTTCTAGCTATGTCTGAACTTGATTTTTTTCTAGGCCCTATAATGTGGTATTTTCAGCAATAGGGTCTTGCCATCTAGTTTTGGCAGGCGATTGATAGCAGTGGCAATAGCTTATATTATTTGATGGCTCAAAGGCCTCCCCAAATAACTCATTACAAAGTAGACTACCCTGAAACTGAGATCTTCATTCAGTGACCATATAGGCTCTGGACTGTCTTCTTATGCACATGCACGCATGCACACACACACACACACACACACACACACACACACACACATTGCCTATTTTATTCTGCTAGAAATGATTATTTTTCTAATAAACAGATGATCTAAATGATCTAAATGTGTACAATATTTTGTTACACTATAATCTTAGAAGAAAGGTGTTCATCTATTGCTTATTGAGTGTAATTTTCACTTTGGGGTTTTCAAGTGTGAAATTTATCATGTGAATATATTTTCACTTTGTTGAAAGTTATTTTGTGAGTGCTAAGTGTGATTACTTTTTTCAATTATGATGTTGTCTTTTCTACTTATGCTGTACAATGTGTGATGCTGTTTACAATGAATATTATAAGCCATCCTTGAATTTAGGAATAAATGTATTTGTCTCTAATTTATGTTGCTTATAGCATATCATCAGTAATATTTTTGCTAGGTATTTTTTAAACAATTTTGCAATGACCTCAATCGAAAATATTGACATACAGTTTTATTTCTTATGGCTTTTTTATTAGAATCAGTATGAGGATAATGAAGGACATAATACAATTTTTTTGGAGAAGATTACTAATTTTTTAAAATATTGGATGGTACATCAATTAATCTGTGTGCTTCCAGTTTTTATGAAAAATGTATATTACTTATTTGTTCTTACTTAGAATTACACATACCCATCTTACTCATTGTGATTTATTATTCTAAAAATTTGATCATTATTCTTTAAATACTTAATTTACAACTATTTATAGTATTTTCTCACCTTTTATTTATGTAGAAACAGTGTAGATAGGTACTTGCTTCATCTGGTTTATGAAAATTTTTAAATTTTTTTATTATTTATCATTTATTCAATTGTGTATGCATGTGTGTGCGCATGTGTATGTATGTGTTTGTGTAGAACCACGGACGAATTTGGGAACCACCATGAACCGCCTCCACCTCCTCCTTGTTTACTCTGCCCCCGGATTCACAGGCTCCATCCTACCAGGACCAGAAACACAGGCCGCCCCCCTTCCGCTCAGCATCTATACTTGAGGCCTAGGATCCGAATGCAGGACCCTCCACCTGCAAGGCAGAGGCTTAACCCCTGAGCCACCTCTACAGCCCCTAGTTTTGAAATTTTTTAGCTTTTCAACTTTTTCTTAATCATTATAGCTAAAAATTTGTTAACTTTTGTATTTTTCCTTCATTGCTTTAGAATCCTTAATTTTTTGAATTTATGTATTGTTTGTGTTTGAAGTTAAATTATGAATTCATTTACTTTTTAGTTTTTATATGATTCTTTGAAACTACATTGTGGACATTGTTCTTTATCAAAGTTAAGGAGGAGGGCCCAGAATGCTTTCAATGTGAAATGGCATATTTTTGTGTTATTTTTTAAATAGTACTATCCATTTTGCATTGCAAATATATGACAGTAATGCAGAGACAATACTAAAATGTCTATTAGAGTTTGTTAAAGGGAAGAAATATTTATATAATGAACAAGAAGCACTGAGGCAGAAGTCCCTCTGTTGCTTTTTCAATTTTGAAAACTTTAAAATTTTTTCCATAAACCCAAAATGGATGCAAGGAACAAAAAACTTTTCAAGGAGCAGGACTTGAAGTTTTCTAAACTTAGCAAGTGAAAGGATAAACATTTTATACTGAGAGGAGAGAATAGCACTTAGCTGATATTCAAAATCTGTGGTAAACTACTTATAAAGTAATACTGCAGCAGAACACAGAAAAGGATAGTGGAATATGTATGTTCAGCTCCTTAAATTGTGACTTATGACCTCCGTGGGGTCACACATTTTAAGGTGCCATTTTAAAAGAAACTGGAAAGAGTAAATTGTTTAAATGTGCAATATACAAAATTTCTTCCAATGTGGAAGAAATGAAATGTGGAATGGATCTGAAGTGTTTTTGCAAACAATAGCCATGTGGCGTCAGACAACTACTTTACAGCATGTGCTGTTACAACATGTGACAGCCACAAACACTTCCTGAAGGATCTCATTTAAGATTCCAGATTCTAATGTGTGATAAACTGCAAAATATTTCCAATGCAATCAATGTTTACTGCTCTTATAAAGGTTAAAGTTTCAATTATTAAGGAAACTTTTTAATATTTCACATCGTTCTTCATAATGTATTAATGTAACACATCTTTGGAGTTTAAAGTGTTAGGATGCTTTATTTTCAAATTGTTTTGTTGTTGTTGTTTTATTTGACAATGTCTAGAATCACCTGGAAGACAAGCCTTTGTATGTATCTGTGTGGAATATTCTATACTGAGACAGCAATAGTCCATTTGAGGTAAGAAGACCAATCCTAAGCATAGGCAGCATCAGTCCATGTACTGGGTTGCATGTACCTAGGTTGCATGAGAAGGATAAAGTGAGTTGAGAGACAATACTTTCTGTTTCTTGTCTGCAGAAGCAGGGGGATCAGCTACCTCACACTTTTCTCACTGCCTCACTGTCCACATAACAGACTGTAGATTCAGACTTTGAGACAGTATAAACCATTTCTTCCATACGTTGCTTTAGTAAGTTTTTTTTTCTCACTGCAACAAGAAAAGTAGCTAAAACATTTGACAATTTAACATTTCCTGTATGAATTTGTATAAATCCCTCTCTTTAAAATAATCTTGATGATCAGGTGCAAATCTTGTTATTCTCTGAGTAATCAGGTTTAGTGCATATACATAAGAGCTCATGGATAATTTTTCATTGATTGGAGTTTGATTCTATTTGCTCATATCTTATCAAGTCAGACACCAGATGAATTACATGAAATAATGTATATTACACCTCACCAATTATTTTGATGATTAATGGAAAAATAATTGAAAAATTATAGTACAAAGGTTTTATTCAAACACCCTTTAATTATAGAGAAAAATTTCATAATTGAAAAACAGAATGACAGTTACAGGTTTAGCATAGACTTGAACTTGGACATGTCCATGTTTCTAGCTGCATCTAAATTGTCTTCAGTTAGAAAACACTCATCAAAAAAAAATAATGGCCAAGGTATCCATATACATATTCAGTAGCTTAAAATAATTACCATACTGTGAATGATATTTTTAGTAACCTAGTACTGATGGCTAGAAATATAATTCTTTATATATCTGCAAGCTATATACAACCTCTAAATGTTTTATACTCCAATGAAAATTACATCATGTGTTACAAATGTATTCTGCTGCAGTGTTTTAGCCTACAAAACATACTAAGCCTTGTATAGTGCTACCATGTCAAAGCCAGAATGGCAGAGTTCTAAACTCATTAACTTGTGGTAGAATGGCATTTTCTTTCACTTTGCAAATTCAAAAAGAAGCGAATAAACCTGAAATAATACTCTGGAGAAATAATGACCATTACTTTGGCCTACTTAGGCAAATCAGATTCTCTTATGTAAATGTTCCTGTGGAACTGCAGAAGATATATTGAGCACATTGTAGAAATAAGGGGAAATCTCAAGAATGTTAACTTTTTGAGCTATTTAGATGCAGTCATTATTCTGACAGCTTTCACTACAATTTCCTTTTCTTTTGTGTAAAAAGGCACTCTGAAGAACTGCATTCATCTAAGCTATAATTAAGGAGGCTATCAAAAGATATGATGTATCATCAGTTGCTTATCATCCTAAGGTAGACAAAGAGTAACTACACTTTTTCTTTACCTATCAGGTCAGAGCAAAGGCAACTCTAGTTAGAGTTATTGTCAAGTTACTATTTAACATCTACAAGAGTACACTAAGTCAGAAGTTTGTTCTTGCATGTTTCACTTTAATTTATTGAGAAAGTGGAAATGTTATGATTTATAATTTGGCAAGCAACTTATAATATGTATTGAAAAACCCCTTTCATCAGTTTAGCAAACAATCATTAGTTGTCCACATACCATCTCTAAGGAAATATAAAGTGTAACAAGACTATAAATTATATAATAGCATGTATAAAACAAAAATTAATTATTAGTATGATGCATAAAAAAAGATAAATTGAAATGACATTCATATGGATAGTATTTTTCCAGAATTAATGCTACTTTTTCATTGGAACAGTGTTTAAGAAACATAAACATTTTCTTAAAATGTCAATTAATTGATTAGTAAGATTATTTGGGATTTGACACTAACAGTGTCAAGTTTACAGGTACATTTAACTTATTAATATCCTCTAAATATATAATGCTCTGATTTTTACTTTAATTATGATGCATGGTTTCAAGAAGTTCTGGCAATAATTAGTTTATTTTGTATATTAAATGTTCATTTACCTGAAAAAATTGATATTTCTGAATTTATTTCTTGATAGAATAATCTCTTACATTTCTGTAATACTTTGTTCCTGCATTTTTTGCTAGGTCTTTCTGAGACTGCCTTACTCACTTAATATGATTATCTCCAGTAACATCCATTTTCCTGCAAATGACATAAATCTATTTTTTATCACGGTGAAAAAAAATCCATGATTTATGCAGTATTACTTATAATCATATACTCTTTATGAACTCCTCATGATGGATGCCTAAGTTAGTTCCACAATTAGCTATTGTGAAAAGTACTGCAGCAAACATTGATGTGAATGTATCTTGTAATAAGTCGACTTGGAGAGTTGTAAGTCTAGCTGGGTCACATATTAAGTGTGGTTTCAGTTTTTTGAGGAACCTCTATAGTCATTGCTATAGTGCTTGACTGCTTTACGTTCCTACCAGATGTGTGTAAGGGTTCCCTTTTCTACGTGTCCTCACTAACATTTGTCATTATTCATTTTCTTGAGGCTGCTATACTAACTAGGATTAGATAGACTCTCAATATAGTTGTTACTTACATTCTGAAGTAGGCTTTCAAGTTAGATTAAAATGCTGAACATAGGGTTATCTAGTATCTCTCTGCTCTGTCTCTGTCTCTCGCCTCTCTCTCTGTCTTTGTGTGTCTTTCTCTCTGCTTCTCTGTCTTTGTCTCTTTCTCTCTCTTTCTCTCTGCTTATGTATGTGTACCAGAAGCATTTGAGTGTATGTACTATGGAGGCTCAAAGGTAACATCAGGTTTGCTTTATCTTTTATTGCTTTGCCCTAGTTTCCTAGGCTCCACCTTTAAGGGCTAGAATTGTAGATCCATTTTGTACCCTGAATTTTTACTTGGGATCTGGGGATTCGAACTCAGATCCATTTGTTTGCTAGCCAAAGGCTTTAGCCTCTGGACCATCTCTCCATCCTTCCTGTAGTATTTTATAAATAACTTTATAGATATCATTCAGATCATGTCTGAAAAATGGTATGTTTTGGCCGTATGAGATCAAATGTAATTTTCTTCTTTTCTGAAAAATGTTGAAATTGCGGCATCCTATATTTGTTTTAGTGTAGTGTAGTAAATCGTTGTTCCTTCTGATTCCAAAAAAAAAAAAAAAGAAAGATTCACAATACAATAGGAGTTTGTTTATTTTCAGATATACCCAGTTTCTCAAAATAAATAGTTTATTTATCCCTATTAAATTAAGTGCATCACTTTATAAAATGAAGAATATGTTTCTACTGGTCTCTTTTACAAGATTTATGTTTTTGCTTTTCTGGAAACTTCATTCATTCCTTTAAGGAAATATTTTTTACACACTGAGTTTCAGACCGTAGTATATGCAGTTGAAGATAACAAGGTGAGCAATTACTTTTCTGTTTTCACTCAGTGGTCCAAGAACCTTGCATGACATTTAATGAATCAAGCTATTTCTGCTTTACAGTGTATCCTACAAAACCACTTAGCTATTAATTACAGTCAAGGGAAGTTCCAAAATGACCAGTGACTGCTGGAAAATCTACTTTCCTCTCCTGGCAATTTTCTTTCTTTTGTTCCTTCTTACTTTTTGCCAACAATATCTGGGAAGATTTTTCTTTTTTCTTTCAATATCTATCAACAGTTTCTAGGAATTTTGAATTTTACCTCTAGGAAGAGATGCTGCTCATAAGACCAGCATGGTGTCTGAGAGAAGAAACAGTAGGAAAAAGAATTAAACTGCTTCTCATGGGTTTTTCTTCTGTTACTACTTAACCTCGCTTCAGCTTTCTTGTTCCTCAAGATCTTCCTAGCTCCTTAGCATATCTAATTTACATTAAATATTCATCTTCACAACAAAGTTTTACTAGGCTACATGTGTTTACTTCAGAAATCCTACTCCACAGCTTTACGACTGTAGGGAAGAAATAGGAAGATGGGGAGGTGAATAATTGAAGATGATAATTTTGGGTAGGTGTATAGATTAAAATTTTACTGATACATAATAGTTGTTAGAAAATAGACAATGGAAAGAAATATATGCTACTCTGCTATAAGGGAAATCTGTTCTCTCATTGAGAAATATTTCTCAATATTACAGAAACATGAATCTATCCATATTTTGAGACTGCAATATAAAATAACTGTAACTATCACCTGCTCTTCAGGAATGACACTCTTCGGGGAATTTACCTCTTAAATATTCCACTTTCTTACAAATGTTAGACTCTACTTTTTAGCTCAGCATTTTACTTGAAGGCATTTTTCAGGGTAGATTAACTTTCCAGTACCCTTTTCCCAAAATAACAGACTACTCAATTCAAGAATGTCTGTTCTCCTTGCCTATGAGTGATAGAGTTGTAGGATATGTAGGAAAAGATATTCATATTGCATGCAATATGATGCTTATAAGAATATATTTCTCTCAGCTAGCTTGAGAACATAATCAACTATTCCTTCAAGTCAAATCACTTATAAATGTAAATGCTTAAATTATCTATAAGCTGCTTATGAATACATTGTTTTAATAATCAACACTCAGCTCAAGATTAAGTATTTTGACCAAATAACTTTCCTCATCTTAGACAAATGTATTCTGTTTTTAAAATTTTTATAATGTATAACTTAAAGTATTATATCACAAATGCAATGTGCATGTAAGCTGAAAGCCATAAAAAGGGGCTTGAGTGACACAAGTGTTTACAAACTCTCAAGAATGTTTCTGGGTGTGGCAGTTAAACTTGGTTGTGACTTGAATACACCTGGGATTACTAATAGATTATTTTCAAATCACCCAAAGAGATCATATTTCTCAATATGTTTGCAGCAATCACAAAAAAAAAAAAACCCTGAAATCTAGTTGGAAATTCCCAGTAGCCTAGAAATCTAGACGGAAATTCCTAGATAAGAGGGAATACAAGACAGAAGAACTTGGAGGATACTTTGTTCTGTGCTAGAAAATTCAAGTACCTGCTACATCCTTCACAGGTAAGCTTCTTAGACCCTCTTAGAGAGATATGGCTTAAGTTGCCTCCAGTTTCTTGCTGCCTGTCATGCCCTCTCTGCCATAATGGACTATATCTCCCCTCCGGAACTGAAAACTCTCTGTTTTCTTCCTTAAATTGTGATTGAGTGATGTCTCACAGTAGCAGAAACAGTAACAGAAACTGATACCAGAAGTTGGGTGTTTCTATGAAAATAAGAGAATTTGCTACAAAAAAGTGAAGTGTTTCTGTACTGAGTGCACTTGGAACCAAGAAGTATGCATGTATCTTTAGTGTGCCTATGGAACTGTATGTTGGGAGAAATTTGAGGAATTTTGAACCTTTGGGCTGGGAAAGTCTCAAATTGTTGAAGATGGAACTTCAAGGAACTTGGATTAGGGTGATGCTGAAAGAGATGCAGACAATGGAAGCCCAGTGTGAGATGGTCCAGAGGGAAAAAGACTGAGGAATTGAATTTAGGCAATTAGAGTGATGTATTGACAGAAAGCTTGGCCAAGTTTTACCCATGTCTGGAAAACTTTCCTGGAGTTAGATTCCAGTATTTTGTATAGGAAATTTCAAGAAAAGTTAGTCTTGACAGTTTCCAATGGGTACTTTTTAGTGCCCTTATTCATATTTATGGTGAAAAAGAGTAAGAAACTGGGCATAAGTAAATAAAAAATGTAGAATTTGATGGAGAAAAATGTGAGACTATACTTAAAATCACTGCATATAGCCTATTTTTCAAGAGCTTAAATTCATTAATAAGCCAAATCCTAATTTTCATTTGGACAATAGAAGAGTCCACAGGCTGAGGATCTTGTCCTCACAGAAGATTCCTAACCCTAAGAACAAATTATTTTAGAAGCAAGAATTGAGGGTCAGACTTCTAAAGGAATTGCCTAGAAATAATTGCCTAGAAGAAAATATTCCCAGTATCTGACAAAGAAGTTGAACCAGCTGTGTTTTAGAGTGCACAATCTTCACACCAAGGTTATAACAAAGTTTTGCAATATTTTTCATGTGGTCCGGAGTGGTAGAATCAAGTGTGTGTGTATAACAGGAGTGGACATCCTGCAAGTTGACCCAGGAAGAGCATTTCAAATACAGAGTTGAATCCTGACTTGCCATTGAGATGTATGTATATCAGAGATACCGGAATCCATGTGGGACATCTCCCAAATAGAATTATATACCATGGGAAGGGCCAGCCAAAAACAGTAATGTGTTCTGTGGCAGTTACATTGGAAGGGTGAAACTGAAGCCCTTTTAGAACTAAGATAATTTCAACAGAAGCTCATATGCTGGACTTAAATATTGGACTTGGAGTTTGTTGCATTGGTTTTCAACACAGCAAAAAATAAACAACAGTCTGTTATGGACTAATCTTTCCTACATATGCCCCAATTCATAACTTTTGGAATGGAAATATTCATTCTGTGCCATTGTTTGTTGGATCTTTGTAACTTGTCTTCTTACTTTACAAGAGGATTTGGACTTTGAACTTTTTAACTCTGTTGGGACCAATGTAGTCTTTGAAACACTGAAAACTAAGAATTTCCCAAAAGACTTCATCACTTATCATCAGGAAAAATAGCACGTATGTCACTGTATATAGGATAGTTATATCATATTAGGCAGAATTATGATTTTACATACATATTAAAAACAACATAGGATATGTGACTTGGTATCACATTGACATGAAGTAGACTTGTGATTAATATAGGTTATCAAATTGACTACATTTGGGATTAACTAACAGATTAGGTTACAGGCAACACAATGAGATTATCTGGTTCAATATATTTAATGTACAAAGACCCAATCTAAACCTATATGGATATTCCCTATAGTCAACTAAAGGAATTATAAGACAGAAAAGTTTGGGGGACTCCCTTGCTCTCTACTGGAAAACTCATTTTCCTCCTGCCACCATCTGTACCCAGCCTTTTTAGCTCTCCATGAGAGATGTGATTTAAGCTGCTTCCATCTGCTACTCCCTGCCATGACTTCTCTGCCATAATAGACTGTATCTCCCCTCAGGAACCAAAGACAAATAAATCTCCCTTTTCCTCCTTAAACCGTGTTTGAATATTGTCTCACAGCAGCAGAAAGAGTAAATGTGGCACTGGTACAAGGCCTAGTTATTCCTCCAGTTTCCATTTAGGGCTTTTCTATCTCCAAGTTCCATAAGGCAGAAGTACAAATTAGGCTGGAAGGCAAGAGGCAAGAGTGCCTGGACTTGATTCTTTTAGTGACCGGTGAGAAAAAAGACTGCAAGTGGGCAAGCCTGTCAGATTTTTGTAGCAGCTTTTATTGGAAAGAGGCTGCATCTTGATCAACATAGCTTTAACACTTATCGATCTTTATGAAGTCCACATTGGGTACAAGGAATGCAATGATAAAGAATATAAAGTTCCAATCAATGAAAAACCTTAAATTATTGAGAAGAAGAATGTAAAGTGATGTTGTGAGATGTCAACTCAGAACTACAGGGTAATTATAAAAGTTATTGCATTTGAAATGGGCAGATGAGTCTGTGAATTTCCACAGAACCTCATGAATTAGACCTTGTTTTAACATCTGGGATGTTGTGCTACCTTTAAGACATAGACTTGAGTCTTAGGATAGAGCCTTCTCCTTGCAAGTCATAGGACCTGGGTTATAATCCCCAGAGCCAACATTAAAATGCCTGGTGAACAAATGCTGGAGAGGATGTGGAGAGAGGGAAAATCTCCTATATTGCTGGTGGGAATGCAGGCTCATACAACCACTCTGGCGAGCCATCTGGCAATTCTTAAAGAAGTTAAAGATTGAAATGCCATATGACCCAGCTATTCTACTTTTGGGAATAACCTTCCATACAGCAAAAATTCGCCTCGATAGCACAAGCACAACTATGTTCATAGCAGCACTGTTTACAATAGCAAAGTCATGGAATTAACCCAAATGTTCAACAGTTGACTAGTGGATAAGGAAAATGTGGTACATTTATACAATGGAATACTACTCAGCCATCAAAAATGATGAATTAATGGAATTTGTCAGGAAATGGATGGAATTATAAACAATTATATTGAATGAAGTATCCCAGACACAGAAAATTAAGCACCATATGTACTCCCTAATAGGTGGATCTTAGTACCAAACCCAATTAGAGACACACTCAAAGATAAATCTCTGTAATACCTACAGTAATTGCAAAGATTATAAACAGGAGAGAAGGGGAAGGAGGTCCTTGCCAGACACAAGGAGAGAGGGGATCATACTAGAGCAGAGATAATAGGCTACCATCAAGGATTGCAAGTAAGTAATGAGACATCTGGTTAAGCTCACAGACTGTCCTTCCTGGTCACTTGCAACTGATGGGGTATGATCTTACTAGAAAGGGAGGGCATACAGTCTGGCAGATAGAAGGTAACCGTATTGCAATGTGAGACTGATCCACCCCTCACTGCAGTCTCCTACTTTTATTCCATCTACCTTTAAATCTATCCTTATAATAAGGATACCGATCAGGATGAAGCCAAGGGCATTGCAGGAGCAGCAAAGTTGAAAAAAAATCAACAAACCATAATTCAGAAAATCAGAGATTCTATAACAACCACCTGGAATCAGGCCTGCCTAATCTCTCCCCATCCTGAAGCTCAGGGAAATTTGAGGAAGAGGGGGTGGTAAGATTGTAAGAGCACAAGGATGGGAGAAGTCATGATATGCAAGATACTCCACATAAGTTGTCGCTGGAGCAATTATTATAGGACTCTGCATGATCTGCACAATGACCAACATAACATTGACCCCTCAAAGCCTAGCATGGACTAAAGGCACTAGGATTCATAGAAGCAAGGGATCAGCAGTCACAATAGTGTTCCTATACTTAAGAGAAACACAAGAAAGAGTTATAGGAAATTCCACTGAGTCCTGACACCTTTTCAGAGAGGAGGACCCAGAGGAAAGTTTGATATACACATTAAAGGATGCTTCAGAGATGGGGGGAGGGAACACTGGGAGAAAGAGAGGGAGGGGGGAAAGGAAGGGAAAAGGGTGGAGGGAGCAGGGAGGTCCAGGGAGGGGTGGAGGGAGGGAGGGGTCAGGGGTACCTATTACATCTGTATAAACAGAAAAATTTAAAAAAATGTTTGCACAGTCAAAAAAAATGACTGTTGAAAATGCTAGTGACCTGTAATTCTGGTCTTAGAAGACAGAGCCTGGAAAACTCCAAAGCAAAGCAAAAAGGAGGTAGAAAAATGCCGTTTTTGGGCATCTGGAGACATCTAAATGCTTTCTCTCTCTCTCTCTCTCTCTCTCTCTCTCTCTCTCTCTCTCTCTCTCTCTCTCACACACACACACACACACACACACACTCACACACCACACACACACACACACACACACACACACACACACACACACACACTTACTTGAAGGAAGACATACCATAGGGACTGGGTCTTAAGGATTGCTGGCAGGCTCTGCTTCCTTCCTAGAAAATGTTCCCTCTGCCTTCTCATGGCTGTGGTGACCTTAACCAGTCTTCTGTTTATCTCTCTAGCTACACCTCCTGCTGTATAATTCCCACCATGATATCCCATCTGTAATGATAAATCCAGAAAATACTATTTCTTCACTAAATTCCATCTGAGAAATTTCTTATAATAAAAAATAAGTAGAAATAATAAATCTTAAAACATTTCACAAAGATATTTAAGGTACTTAATGTAGCTTAACCTAAAAGCAAAGCAGAAAACATGGTATATTTCATACAAGAATATTACATTTCAAAGCTAACAAACATTATCTTTCTATTCAGACTGTTTTGTAGTTAACATCTTTTAATAAGTGCCATAAAACCTATCTTTCAGAACTCCAAAGTCATCAGTTTTAACATACATTAAAGCAAGAGAGAAAATAGTCCCTTTCAATATGATGGTTTGCTACAGTCCCCAAAACTTCTACCTAATGTGGTCAGATTAATCCAGATCTTGTTCACTTGTGTTCTTTAAAGACAGATTGATGACCAGAGTTCTTATTCATGGGGATACTGACTGAAGTGTTCTGTTTCTCCAATGAGAACACAGTCTTCACTAGAAACAGCCTTCAGTCCTTTGGAAAGGCAAGTTAAGCTAAGTGGAGTGGTTTGCTTCTCAGCAGGACAACACGGCTCTCATAAGCTTCCATTGTCACATTTTTATTAGCAGCAAAAGACTCCAGCAGCTCTTGGAATTCATCTTCTCACAATAATTTTCAGGGTTTCTTTTCTGTTTTATCTGACTCGTGACTTGGAACACTCCTGCGTTTGGTTTGCTACCCACAGTTCATCTAAGTATTTGTGTGATGAGCGAGCTAAAGAAATGGGAAATATTTCTGATTTCTACTTCTTTATATGAAATAATCCTTAAGATTCGGTCTTTGCATGGTGGTTCTTTTGCTATGAGAATTTTCCTGTCTCATAGTCCTTTTTTCTATCATGGAATCTGTTCTTATCTCCCTGAATTCCCAACATGGTGCTCTTTATCACTCTGTCCTTGGAATCTGAAAATCAGAACCTTCAGTATTTTCACTGCTTAACAAATAATGTGCTAAATGCTAAAGCCTCAGAATTGTGCTGGGATGATGAAGAAGATTGAGTGCTACCTGCTGGGGCTAGCTGCCAGGTATACAGCAGGGCCAAAGCACTGACAAGATTCTTTAATAGTACAGCAAGAATAGACCTGAAGAGGTCATGCTGTATTGTTATTAAATTACTCCAAATCATTCAGTAATCTGATTTGACCAAAAAAATTTGGGGAATGGTCTGCTGGTATTTTTCTTATATAAATTGAACTAGATTGATGCTAAAAAGACAATGTTCGATTAATGCATGAATCAAATGAAAATTAATATTCAACATATAATGAACTTGAATGTATGAAAGAAAATGACCAAAAGATCATTTGATTTATTTAACTGCTAAAAATGGAAGAGGCAATGATGGAAGTATTTAATGGCTACATCAATGTCAAAATGGGGGAATGAGTATAATTGGTAGTCTAAATAAAGTAAAACAACAGAACTGATTTTCAAAATACTTCCTATATGTTGTTTTGTGCAAAATGTTCAGTATTATGAAGAAGATGAGATAGCCATAGACATAGATAAGGTATAACAATGATGGAGAAAAGTCTAAGGAGGATTATAGGAAGGGAAGCATATCTACAATGAGAGACCATGAGAGTTAAACTAGCTTGGAGCACAGAATTCTAGTAAGATGGACTTGTAAGTAAAACTGCCTTGATCATATATGCAGATAAGTGAAAAAGTATGCCATTTTCTGAGATGTTACACTAAAGCAGAAGCAGGCTTCAAGCAAAACACAAAAAGATAATATATATAATAAGAATATTTCCATGTTCATGTTACATATTGTATGACCTCAGAGTCTTTCAGGCTCATAGGTGCCTTGTTTGTGCATACCTTTCTGGTGAACAATTCATGGATATGATGGTTTCCTTCTTGTAGTTTGAACCAGGCAGTCACTTTGTTGATGCTGGCACCATGATTTCTCTCTTAATGCTAACTAACATGGGGCACTTATCAGCAACCAGTTATATCAATCCAAAACTGCTGAAATGTTAAATGCCCTGGGGGCACAAACAAGGATCTCAAACATATATAGTTCTCTTTGCCCAAAAACATCTTCCACTGGCTGTTTCAAGGTACTGTTTAAAGGCCACTTACTGGAGCAACTTTCTTTCTGATAATAGTAAATTATTTATTATATTCATCAATAAGACTAAATACCAGTCAAGAAGCAACTTAAAGAAAATGATTTATCCGGGAGGAATTAAATAACCACATCAATCACTTTGAAGAGGAACATGACAGACACTTGGAGGAGTTGAGAAAAACAGTTCAAGAAACAAAAACAGGCATAGAACAGTTAAAACAGACTCAAGCAGAGTTTAAAATTGAACTAAAAGACAAGGTATCTTCAACCCAGAACTCAACAGAGAGTCTTTTCAGAAGAACTAATGAAGCAGAAAATAGAAATTCAGACCTTGAAGACAAAGTGGGAGCATTGACCAGCTGAATGGAAGAGGTTGTTAAAGCCAAAAAAAAGATACTCGAAATATTCAAGAGTTATGGGACACCCTGAAGAAGCTGAACATGCATATTCATGGAATACCAGAGAAAGAATCCCAAAATACCACACCTGAGGAAATTCAAATTATCATCAAGGAAAACTTTCCTCATCTAAAAAAAGAGAGCCCATCCATATACAAGAGGCATTCCGCACCCCAAACAGATATGACCAAAATAGAAACTCCCCATAGCAAATAATAGTTAAAACACTCCACATTCAAGATAAAGAAATGGTGCTGAGAGCTTCAAGGGAACAAAAACCATGTCACTTTTAAAGGTAAACCTATTAAAATAACAAATGACTTCTCAATGGAAACAGTAAAAGCAAGAAAAGCTTGGAGAGACGTACTTTAAGAATTAAATGAGAAAAAATGTAACCCCAGGCTGATATACCCTGCAAAACTATCTGTCATGATCGAGGGAGAAAGAAAAATTTTTCAGCACAAAACTTGAAGGGATACATGTCCACCAAACCAGGCCTTGAAAAAATGTTAGAAATGATACTCAACCTTGAAGGAAAAACAAGCATATCCAGGAGAACAGAAGGGAAATATAATACCACCAAAACCTAAAAGCGAAACAATACACTTACAAAAGCCACTAAACATAATAAGTGTCCAGATTTAAAAATAGTTTCTCTATTATAACATCAAATGTTAATGGAATAAACTCATCGATAAAGAGACACAGATGACAAACCCAATAATCTGCTGTCTGCAGATAACCCATCTCACCACAAAAGATAGGCACATCTTAAAAATAAAAAGGCTGGTCAAAAATTCTGCAAGCTAATGGAAGCAGAAAACAGACAAGGGTAGCCATTATGCTGTCGGCCAAAGCGGACTTTAAACCAAAAAAATCATAAGAGACACAGATGGATACTACATTTTAGTCACAGGTACAATACACCAGGAAGACTTCACAATACTGAACATATATGCACCCAATACGCCCCCCCATTCATTAAGCAAACCCTACAACATCTAAAGCAAGAAATCATTCCCAAAACGATAACTCTTGGGGATTTAAACACCACCCTCTCAACATGGGATAGATCAATAGGTAAAAAACTTAACAGAGACAGTTTGGACCTTAATCAAACCCTTACTGAAATGAACCTTACAGATCTAGACAGGACTGTCCACTCTCACTACTTCTATTCGATATTGTACTTGAAGTCTTAGCTGAAGCCATAAGAAAAGAAAGACACATAAAAGGGATTCAAATCAGCAAGGAAGAAGTCAAGTTATCTCTATTTTCAGATGACATGATCTTATACCTGAGTGATCCCAAAAAACTCCACCAGGAAGCTCCTGGAACTAATTCAGAAGTTCAGCAGGATGGCAGGATACAAAATAAATGTACAAAAATCAGTGGCCTTCCTATATGCTCAGAATGAAAGAAGTGAAAAAGCCCTGAGAGGAACAATCCCATTTACTATGGTCCCCCCAAAAATGAAATACCATGGTATAAACCTAACCATGGAAGTAAGAAACCTTTATAATGAAAACTTTGAAACCCTCAAGAAAGAAATTGCAGAAGACACCAGAATGTGGAAAGACCTCCCATGTTCCTGGATTGGAAGAATCAACATCGTAAAAATGATCATCCTACCAAAGGCAATATACAGATTCAATGCTATACCAATTAAAATCCCAAAGAAATTCTTTAAAAAAGTTGACCAAACAATCTCAAAATTCATATGGAGGCACAAAAGACCCAGGATAACAAAAACAAAACTGAGTGACAAAAAAACGGCTGGAGGTATCACCATACCAAACCTTAGTCTATGGTATAAATCCAAAGTTCTAAAAACAGCTTGGTATTGGCTCCAAAATAGACACACAGATCAATGGATAAGGGTCGAAGACCCAGATATAAGCCCAAACAACTACAGCCATTTGATCTTTGACAAAGGGGCCCAAAAAATCCAATGGAAAAAGAACTGCATCTTCAAAAATTGTGCTGGCTAAACTGGATATCCACATGCAGAAGATTAAAACTGGACCCGTTCTTGTCATCATGCACAAGACTTAACTCCAAATGGATCAAGGACTTCCATATAACTGCAGAAACTATAAAAACCATAGTCGAAAGGGCAGGGAATCCAGCCAGAGCCCCGCGCAGGGCCAAGGGACGAGAAGGACCTCCCCCTGCACCCGTGACCCGCCCCAGCTACACTCAGGTTAAATAGCTCCACGCCAACGCCCCCATCCTCCCTTCACCACCCGGCTCTGCCTGCCGGGATGTGCACGTGGTGCAGCCGGGCCTCATCCGCGACCTAGGTAAGCTCCATCCCTGCAAGAACCCCAGGCCAAAAAATTCAGCTTAGTGAAATTGAAAGATCTTAAGAGTTAAAACGACATGGCAAAGTCAAAGTGCAAATCCATGAGAAGCAACACTCAAGTAAACAAATTTCCCACTGAAGAAATTAATCCCATAATGTTAGACTCCAACAAGAACAAACCCGCGGAAAAAGGCCAAGAAAGCCTGACCCAGGATAATGACTTTCAAAATATGATCATTACCACGTTCAATACTATGAAAGAGGAAATCTGGGAGGAATTACATAATCGAATCAATCCCTTTGAAGAGGAACACAACAGACACTTGGAGGAGTTGAAAAAAACAGTGAAAGAAACAAAAACTGACATAGAGCAGTTAAAACAGACTCAAGCAGACTTTAAAACTGAGCTAAAAGACAAGTTATCTTAAACCCAGAACTCCACAGAGAGTCTTATCAGCAGAGCTAAGGAGGCAGAAAACAGAATTTCAGACCTTGAAGATAAAGTGGGAGTACTAACCAGCTCAATGGAAGAGGTTGTTAAAGCCAAAAAGATACTTGAGAGAAATATCCAAGAGATATGGGACACCCTGAAGAAGCCTAACATGCGTATTCATGGAATACCAGTGCAAGAATCTCAAAATACCACCTTTGAGGAAATTTTTCAAATGATCATCAAGGAAAACTTTCCTCATCTAAAAAAAGAGAGGCCCATCCATATACAAGAGGCATTCCGCACCCCAAACAGATACAACCAAAACAGAAGCAAGCCATGGCAAATAGTAGTTAAAACACTCCACATTCAAGATAAAGAAATGGTGCTGAGAGCTTCAAGGGAGAAAAAACAAGTCACCTTTAAAGGTAAACCTATTAAAATAACAAATGACTTCTCAGTTGAAACAGTAAAAGCAAGAAGAGCTTGGAGAGACATACTTCAAGTATTGAATGAGCAAAAATGTCAACCCAGGCTGATTTACCCTGCAAAACTATCAGTCATGATTGAGGGAGAAAGAAAAATCTTCCAGCACAAAGACAACTTGAAGGGATACATGTCCACCAAACCAGGCCTTCAAAAAATGCTAGAAATGATACTCAAGCATGAAGAAGAAAATAGACATATCCAGGAGAACAGAAGGCAAATATAACACCATTAACAGCGAAGCAATATACTTATAAAAACTACTAAACATAATAAATGTCTGGAAATAAAAATAGTTTCTCCATTATAACAATAAATGTTAATGGAATTAACTCACCGATCAAGAGACACAGATTACAAACTTGTATTAAAAATCACAATCCATCAATCTGCTGCCTGCAGGAAACCCATCTCACCACAAAAATAGGCACGCCCTAAAAATAAAAGGCTGATCAACAATTCTACAAGCAAATGGAAGCAGAAAACAGGCAAGGGTAGCCATTATGATATCAGACAAAGTGGACTTCCACCCAAAGAAAATTATAAGAGACACGGATGGGTACAACATTTTAGTCACAGATACAATTCACCAGGAAGACTTCACAATACTGAACATATATGCACCCAATACGGGCCCCTCCACATTCATTACGAAAACCCTACAGCATCTAAAGTAAGAAATCAACCCCCAAATGATAATTCTTGGGGGCTTCAACAACGCCCTCTCAACATGGGATAGATCAACAGGTCAAAAGCTTAACAGAGACACTTTGGACCTTAATCAAACCCTGAAAGAAATGAACCTTACAGATCTCTATTGAACTTTTCATCCATGTACCAAAGAATACACATTTTTTTCAGCAGCACAAGGAACTTTCTCCAAAATAGATCACATATTGGGCCACAAAACGAATCTACACATGTACAAAAAAGTTGAAATTCTAACCAGTGCCCTATTAGACCATCATGGCCTAAAGCTGGACATCCACAACACATCAAACAAGAGAAAATACACTAACTCCTGGAAACTTAACAATATGATGCTGAATGAGAACTGGATTCAGGAAGAAATTGAAAAGGAAATTCAAGATTTCCTGAAAGTGAATGATAATGAAAATACAACTAACCAAAGTCTCTGGGACACAATGAAAGCTGTTCTAAGAGGTAAGTTCATAGCTCTTAATGCCTACATCAAAAAAATGGAAACATCAGAAATAAACGACTTAACAATGCAGCTTAAAACTTTAGAGAAACTAGAGCAATTTGATCCCAAAAATAGTAGAAGAGAGGAGATTAGCAAAATAAGGGGAGAAATATCTGAAATCGAAAAAAATCAACCAGATAAAAAGCTGGTTCTTTGAAAACATCAATAAGATTGATACACCCCTAGCTAAATTAACCAAAAGCAGGAGAGAAAAAACCGAAATTAACCAAATTAGAAATGAACATGGAGTTATCACTACTGATACCCAAGAAATCCAGACAATTATAACCTCACATCTCAAAAACTTATACTCTGTGAAGTTTGACAACACAAAAGAGATGGATGAATTTCTAAGTAAACACAACTTACCTAAATTGAATCAGGAAGTTGTGAATTATTTAAATAGTCCTATAACATATAAGCAAATTGAGGAAGTAATCTTGAATCTTCCCACAAAAAAAATGTCCTGGACCAGATAGATTCAGCACAGAGTTCTACCAGACATTTAAGGAGTTAATAATACCAATACTCCTTAAACTGTTCCATCAAATAGCAGTACCAAATTCCTTCTATGAAGCTAATATCATTTTAATCCCAAAACCTAATAAAGATTCACTTAAGAAAGAAAACTATAGGCCGATCTCCCTGATGAACACAAACGCAAAGATTCTCAATAAAGTCTTAGCAAATCGGATTCAAAAACATCTTAAAAAGATCATTCACGGGGACCAAGTAGGCTTCATCCCCGGCACACAAGGTTGGTTCAACATACGCAAATCAATAAATGTAATTCATCATGTAAACCAGTCCATAGTCCAAGACCACATGATACTCTCGATAGATGCAGAAAAAGCTTTTGACAAGATCCAACAGCCTTTTTTGATCAAAACGCTGGAGACAGTAGGAATGGAAGGAACCTTTATCAATATAATAAAAGCTGTATACAACAAGCCCACACCCAGGATTATGCTCAATGGGGAACAATTGGAAGCATTCCCACTTCGATCAGGAACTAGACAAGGCTGTCCACTCTCACCACTTCTATTCAATATTGTACTTGAAGTCTTCGCTGAAGCCATAAGACAAGAAAAGGACATAAGAGGGATTCAAATTGGCAAGGAAGAAGTCAAGCTATCCCTATTTGCAGATGACATGATCTTATACCTAAGTGATACCAAAAACTCCACCAGGAAGCTCCTGGAACTAATTCAGAAGTTCAGCAGGATGGCAGGATACAAAATATATGTGCAAATATCACAGGCCTTCCTATATGCCCAGAATGAAAAAAATGAAAAAGCCTTGAGAGAAACAATCCCATTTACTATAGCCTCTAAAAAAATGAAATACCTTGGTATAAACCTAACCAAGGAGGTAAAAGACCTTTACAATGAAAACTTTAAAACCCTAAAGAAAGAAATTGCAGAAGACACCAGAAGGTGGAAAGACCTCCAATGTTCCTGGATTGGCAGAATCAACATCGTAAAAATGACCATCCTACCAAAGGCAATATACAAATTCAATGTTATACCAATTAAAATCCCAAAGCAATTCTTTAAAGCAGTTGACCAAACAATCTCAAAATTCATATGGAGGCACAAAAGACCCAGGATAGCAAAGACAATCCTGAGTAACAAAACCACTGCTGGAGTTATTACCACACCAAACCTTAGTCTATATTACAAATCCATAGTTATAAAAACAGCCTGGACTGCCTCCAAAATAGACACACAGATCAATGGATAAGGATTGAAGACCCAGATATAAGCCCACAAAATTACAGCCATTTGGTCTTTGACAAAGGAGCCCAAACAATCCCATGGAAAAAGAACAGTATCTTCAACAAATGGTGCTGGCAAAACTGGATCTCCACATGCAGAAGATTAAAGCTGGACCCGTTCTTGTCACCATGTACAAGAATTAATTCCAAATGGATCAAGGACCTTGATATAAGGCCAGAGACTATAAAAGCCATAGTTGAAAGGATAGGGAACTCCCTCAAGCTGATTGGGCTAAGCCAACATTTCCTAAATAGACATCCAATGGCACAGTCACTGCTACCAACTCTCAACAGTTGGGATCTTGTGAAATTAAAGAGCTTCTGTTCAGATAAAGAGATTGTAACACGAGCTCAAAGGCAACCCACAGAATGGGAGAAAATCTTCACTAACCACATATCTGATAAAGCTCTACTGTCCAGAGTGTACAAAGAACTTAGAAAACTAAACATCAAGGAAACCAATGGCCCAATTAAAAAATGGGCTCTGGAACTTAAAAGAAATTTTACCAGGGATGAAATTAAAATGTCTAGCAAATATCTTAAAAAATGCTCCATTCTTTAGCCATCAGGGAAATGCAAATCAAAACTTCCCTGAGATATCATCTCACCCCGGTTAGGATGGCAAAAATCCACAATACAAACAACAACAAGTGCTGGAGAGGATGTGGAGAGAGGGGTACCCTCCTACATTGCTGGTAGGAGTGCAGGCTCATACAACCACTCTGGCGAGCCGTCTGGAGATTCTTAAGGAAATTAAAGATTGAAATGCCATATGACCCTGCTATTCCACTTTTGGGTATAACCCCCCATACAGCAGAGGTTCATCTCGATAGCACAAGCACGACCATGTTCATAGCAACACTGTTTACAATAGCGAAGACATGGAATCAACCCAAATGTCCAACAGTTGACGAGTGGATAAGGAAACTGTGGTACATCTATAAAATGGAGTACTACTCAGCCATCAAAAATGATGAATTATTGGAAGTTGCTGGGAAATGGATGTCATTGTAAACAATTATATTAAGTGAAGTATCCCAGACCCAGAAAATTAAGCACCGTATGTACTCCCTAATAGGTGGCTCCTAATACCAAATCCACCCAGCCCACCTTGAGATGCTCATAGGTAAATCTATGTATTGCATACAGTAATTGCAAGGTGTATGAACAGGAGGGATGGGGTTGGAGGGCCACACCAGAAACAAGGAGAGAAGTGACTATGTTACAGTACAGAAAATAGGCCTCCATCAAGGACTGCAAGAAAGTAGTGTGACACCTGGTTAAGTTCACAGACATTCGTTCCTGATCATTTGCAACTAAGGGGGTATGAACTCACCAGAAGGGGAGGGCATATAGTCCGGCAGATTAAAAAGTAACCATTTTGCAAATGGGTGATTGACCTCTCCCATTGCCAAATGCCATATGACCCTGCGATTCCACTTTTGGGTATAAGTATTACATTTACACTTGAATGTGCTCTTATAATAAGACTCCAGTTTAACAGCTTTCTGTCTCTGGCCAAGGGGTGACATGCAGTGCCCATCACGATGGAATGAAGGGCATTGCAGGAGCAACAAAACTGCAAAAGAAAATCAACAATCCACTATCCAGAACATCAGAGACTCTATATCAACCGCCTAGAACTAGGCCAAACTAATCTCTCCCCATCCTGAAGCTCAGGGACATTTGCGGAAGAGGGGGTGGTAAGAGTGTAAGAGCAAAAGGATGGGAGGAGCAATGATTTGCAAGATACTCCACACAAGTTAGGGCCGAAGCAATCATAATTGGACATTGCATGCCCGGCGCAATGTCCAACACACTATTGACCTCACAAAGTCTAGCATCTGCTAAAGGCACCAAGATCCTTAGAGGCAAGGGATTGACAGTCACAGTAGTGTTCCTATGCTTAAGGGGAACACAGGAAAGGGTTCAGGGAAATGCCACTGGGTCCTTGTACGTCATCGGAGAGGAGGGCCCAGAGGAGAGTCAGACATGCACAAGAAAGGACTCTGGGAATTGGGGCGGGAGGCACGGGGGGATGGGGTGGGAGGGGAGAAGGGAGGGGGAGCAGGGGGTTCGGGGGGAGGAGGAGGGAGGGAGGGAACTGGTGTACCTATTAAGTTTGTATGAGCTGAAATAATAATAAAAAATGTATAGAAAAAAAAAAAAAAGAAAAGGGTAGGGAACTTCTTTGAGCTGATTGGACTAGGCCAACAGTTCCTAAACAGACATCCAATAGTACAGTCACTATAACCAACTCTCAATAGATGGGATCTTCTGTTATTAAATACCTTCTGTTCAAATAAAGAGATTATAACTGAAGCACAAAGGCAACCCACAGAATTGGGATAAAATCTTCACTAACCATATATGTGATAGAGCTCTATTATCCAGAGCGCACAAAGAACTTAGAAAACTAAACACGAAGAAAAGCAATAAAAAAAATGGGCCTTGGAACTTAAAAGAAAATTTACTAGGGCTGAAATTAAAATGTGTAACAAATATCTTTAAAAATGCTCCACATCCTTAGCCATCAGGGAAATGCAAGTCAAAACCTACCTGAGATATTATCTCACCCCATTCAGGATAGCAAAAATCCACAATACAAATAACACCAAATGCTGGAGAGGATGTAAAGAGAGGGGAACTCTCCTACATTGCTTGTGGGAATGCAGGCTCATACAACCACTCTGGCGAGCCATCTGGCAATTCTTAAAGAAATTAAAGATTGAAATGCCATTTGACCCTGCTATTCCACTTTTGGGAATAACCCCCCATGCAGCAGAGGTTCACCTCGATAGCATAAGCACAACCATGTTCATAGCAGCACTGTTTTCAATAGCAAAGTCATGGAATCAGCCCAAATGTCCAACAGTTGACAAATGGAAAACGGAATATATGGTACAGTTATACAATGAAATACTACTCAGCCATCAAAAATGATGAATTAATGGAATTTACCGGGAAATGGATGTAATTAGAAACAATTATATTGAGTAAAGTATCCCAGACACAGAAAATTAAGTACCATATATACTCCCTAATAGGTGAATCCTAGTACCAAACCCATTTAAAGACACTCAAAGACAAATCTCTGTAATACCTACAATAATTGCAAAGATTATAAATAGGAGGGATGGTGAAAGAGGGCCCCACCAGAAACAAGGAGAGAGGAGACCATGTTATAGCAGAGAAAATAGGCCACCTTCAAAGACTGAAAGTAAGTAATGAGACATCTGGTTAAGTTCACAGACTCTCCTTCCTGATCATTTGGAACTGATAGGGTATAATCTCACCAGAAGTGGAGGCTGCCAGATAGAAAGTAACCATTTTGCAAATGGGTGATTGATCCCTCTCTCACTGCAGTCTCCTACTTTTATTCCACTTACCTTTGAATATACTCTTATAACAAGACTCTAATTTAACAGATTTTTATCTTTGGCCAGGAGATGACATCCAATACCCATCAGGATGGAGCTAAGGGCATTGCAGGACCAGCAAAACTAAAAAAAAAAAAAATCAACAAACCATAATTCAGAACATCAGAGACTCTATATCAATCATCAGGAACTAAGGCAGCCTAATCTCTCCCCAACCTGAAGCTCAGGGAAATTTGTAGAAGAGGAGGCAGTAAGATTGTAAGAGCACAAGCATGGGAAGAGTAATGATATGCAAGATACTCCACTCAAGTTAGGGCCAAAGCAATCGTAATAGGACTTTGCATGACCTGCGCTATGTCCAACTCATTATTGACCCCACATAGTCTAGCATGGATTAAAGGCACTAGGATCCTTGGAGACTAGGGACTGACAGTCACAATAGTGTTGCTAAGCTTAAGGGGAACATAGGAAAGGGTTCTGGGAAATGCTTCTGGGTCCTTGCACCTCATCGGAGAGGAGGACCCAGAGGAGAGTTTGGCATGCACATTAAAGGATGCTCTAGGGATTAGTGGGGAGCCACTAGGAGGAGGCATTGGGGACTGGGGATGGATGGGGGAGAGGAAGGTGGAGTAGGGGTGTGAGGGGAGGTGGAGGGAGGGGACCGGTGCACCTGTTAAGTTTGTATGAGTGGTAATAATAATAATAATAATAATAATAATAATAATAAAATAAATAAATAAAATAGCAGATATTTTGCAGACAACTCTCCATTTTAAGTCATCTCACTGTCCCAACAAGAGCTAATCTCAAAAAAAAAAGAGAAGAAAATGATTTTTTTTGGTTTACAGTTTAAGAAAGAAAGAAGAAAGGGTATAATTCATTATGTCAGAGGAATAAATGAAACAGAAGCATGAAGCTTCTCAGTCATGAAGCAGGAAAACATGAAGCTCATATTCAGTGTGCAGTCGGGAAACAGAGGTGGGAAGACAAAGTGAAGGCAGAGTCTGGTTAGAAAACAGCAAGGCGTGCACTGTACCAAGTATCACATACCTCCACTAAGATGCCACAACCTCTGCCCATCATCTGAGGGTTAAAAGTTCAAACATGACTCTATGGAAACATTTTGTATCCAAAGCACAATATTCACTTTATACTCAATAGCCAAGAAATTAAATTTTACTTCGGCTTTTCTTCCTCATAGGATTCATTCCAGTTATTCCTCTTGTTTGCTTTGCAAAATAATCCTGCCTAATGATCATATGATGTGTAAGATATCTCACCAATGCCTCTGGCTCAACTTCCTGGGACAATGAGTTCTTAAGGATATCTTTAAACTATGAGACTGGGGTAGATCTCTTCCTGTCCTGGTCGACAGTACAAAACCACTCTTAGTGGAGTATGACAGTTCCTGCAATACAATGGTACCACAATTACTAAAGCTATAGTTTTGAAGTCATTGTAATAAAATTCAGATTAGATGTGAGGCATGTCTGTGTTCAAATGCTATGATTTTGGAAAATTTGTGTGGAGTTTATATAAGGAATATGTTTCCTGTTATGAAAAGTCACTGGACAGTAGGTAATGCGTCGACAATAGGTAATTTAGTGTACAGAAGATAATGCAGTTGGCAGTGATGATTCAGTGGAGAGTACATAATGCAATGTATAACACCTCTATCTGTGAGCTCCAGAATCTGACAGAATTGTGGGGAGAATGATTTAAGATAGATCCATGCAAATGTTGGCATAATTGATCCATGAAAGAGTTGTGTTAAAATGTACATAAAACACAGCAAAAAGCTGACTTTCATTCTGAAAGTTTTTCACTTTCTGGAAGCAAATATTAATAAAAGTCATTTAACTTTAACTACTTGCTTCCAAAAACAGCTTGACATTTGGGGCCAAGTGGGTTTTATTGCATAGCATACTCCTAGAAGTGAAAAAGCTTCTCTCCAATGGAGCGAACATTCTTGAGATCTGTATGTTGTTTTTACATTTCTCTCTCTCCCTTTTTATATTTATATATGTATATGTTGTATGTATGTATGTATATGCATGTGAATGTGTATGTACTGACTGGGGTATAACTTCATGTGTCATTCTCAGCAATACCATGCAAGTCATTTGAGATAGAGTCTTTCATTGGTTGTCTAGTCACAGGTTAGGAAAGGCTACCTATCTAGGAAATCCCAGGAATACTCCTATCTCTTGTGTTTTCTCTGCTTAGAATGCAAGCACATACTGGCATTCTTGCCATTTTTTTACATGGATCCTGGAGACAAACTCCAGTGCTTGTGCGCTTGCAAAGCAAAGATATTACCTATCAAGTCATCCTCCCAATCCTCTGTTCATTCCTTTTTTTATTTGCTTTGATTATGCTAGGAGCTTGTGTGTGGGTTTAGATATTTATATCATAAAGGAGAAATTATGTGATACAGTATACTTAAATTTTTTAACATTGTGCTGTCTCTGTAAAATCAATGAGTCTATTTGATAGTCTCTTTAGCGTTGTCTATGTCTGATCATATCCTGTGCTTATAGTTCTGAACTAAGCAACTACTCTCTTAGCTCTTGATAATACCCTGAATGATTTTATCTTCTTGGCTTTCACTTGTGCTTTTGCTCTTCTAGTAACTTCAGAAGATCTCATCCAATGATGTGTTTTAGAGTTCTTTCCTCTACTTGTATTACTGAAAGATATATATGTCATAGTAATTGTGACACTTTTCAAATAAGCTAACATATTAGATGCTGTACTTTTATTTCAAACATGAAATTTAAATAGCTGTTCTATTATTGAAATGGAGGTAATCTTTATTATATAATAAGAGGGACTGATCAAATAGAATATCAGATAATGCATGTGAGGTTCTTTTTTAAAAATTTCCACCTTCATTTATTATTTATTTATTGTGTGTTTAGGTGTGCGTGTGTGTGTGTGTGTGTGTGTGCGTGCATGCCATGGATGATGGATATGTAGAAAAGAGGACAACTTAAAAACTTAAACTAATATTGGTTGGAAAACTTGCAATGTTCTATCATTGCTCATATATGCATTTTATTCATCTGGAATTTGATATATGAGTACTGGTGCAAAAGATTCAGGATGGAGGAGTATATGTAATACACATTCGCTAGAAACCATCTTTTGATTTCTGAACTTCCTCTACTATGCAAGGTTTTCATAGCATAATAATCTTACAAGGTATTGACCAATGAGAACAGAGAGCTGCAACCTCTAGTCAGTCACTATGGAAAACCCCAGTATTCTACAGTATACTGAGGTCTAGGCTCTGAGGTTCAAAAAGTCAAGTGCATCAAATGAATGTTCCTCTTCCAATATCATCTATTTCTGGTAATCTTATCAAGACTTCACTCCATTTTTGGTAAGGGTGCAAATGCATATATTCTGAAAATTCAAACACCAGCTGAATTCAACTCTTGCATACACTGAAGTAATTGAGATGTGTTAACTGTTAGAGATGAAAGACAATAGACAAAAAGATGATAGACAGTTGACAGATAGAAAAGGATAGATGATAACTAGATATAGATGTTAGATGTAGCATTGAAAATGATTGATAGAAACATAGATAATAAATAGCTATAAGATAGGCAGATAGATTGGCAACTTGGAGTTATCTACTGAATTGTTACATACGTAAAATTTAGAAATTTTCAACACTTGCTATTTTTTTTAGGTACCCCATGGAAATAAATCATGCAGCTGAACATGTGGCTAAGATGTCGTCTTCGGCAGGAATCCTAATCAATTGAAAAAATTTCTTGTTTTCCTGCCAAGAAGAGCCCTTAACATTTTAAGAACACTACTTAATCATCTGGTTATAGATACTGTAGATCACTTTTCTTACATGCAAGTAGTAGACTTCCAAGTTGAAAAAAGAAGTGGCATATACATGTTTTATGGCTTACCATTATCATATACCAAAGGACATATTTTCCTCTTAACTCTTTCTAATTGATAGGTGCCTGGAGAAAAGTCTTAAATCTTCTAATATTCAAGAGTATTGTTAAATATTTCATGCTTTCAAGTCTTTACATATATTATTATTTCTTCTTCTAATATTTTAGCAGATTTCCTCATAATTTTCCTGAAATGCCTCATCCTTTGAATCCATAATCTGCATATTAAACATTCAATTTATCATCACTTCGTTCTTCCCTGTCACCATCTCTGTCTCCATCCTTTTCCCTTTCTTTCTAGTGCTCTTTGTATATTCACATAATTTTGTTTTATTTTGTGTTCAAATTAAGTAGCTCAAACTGAGCTTTCTTTGAAATTTTGGTCCATTTGTCCCTAACCCAACTTTTTACCTCTCTATATGCCAATCCTCACAACATAAAATCATCATACAATATCATCTTCTAAAAAACTTATTTTTTTAGATACTTTTTGTATTAGTTTCTTGTAATTGATGCACAAATTCAGGTCAGGAGCTCAAAAAAGCAAATATTTATTGTATCCCAGTTGTTAAATTCAGAAATACAAATTAAGATTCACTTAGCCCAATAAAAGTTAGTCAGGGCCATGCTTCCTCTAAAGAGCTAGAAGAGAATCTATATTCGTTCATTGTACTTACAGGTGACTTTAGGCATTCTTTAGTTTGTAGAAACCTTCTTCCAATCTTTAATACATGCATCTATGCATCTTCAAAAGACTGCTCCATCTCTTTCTGTCTTGAATTTTTATAGATATTTACAGCATTGGGGATCTACTTACTACCAGATAATTTCTCATCTGTGGTGGTTAATATTGATTTTCCCATATGATGGAATCTAGAATCACTCAAGAGACAAGCCTTCAGGTCTATTTGTGATGAATTAGCTTGCTCATGTTAGCCTCTTATCATATGTGGTAGATAATATCTAGAGTAATGTCACTGAGATGGGTGACCAGTCTTACCTATGCACAGCTGCCTAGGCTAGGTGCTGGTCTGAGGAAAATGGAGAAAGCAAGCTGTTTACTAGCATTCATCTTTCTTACTTCCTGACTGCTGATGCAATGAATCCAGCTGTCACAGGCTTCCGTTGTGATGTCTCCCCTACTTGAAAAACTGAAGAATGGAACTGCATGACAAGGTAAACCTTTTATTCCTTAAACTGTTTTCGTCACAAAGAAAGAAAAAAAGGAAGGAAGGAAGGAAGGAAGGAAGCAAAGAAGGAAGGAAGGAAGAAAAAATTGGGGTTGGAATGGCAGTGGTAATATGCTGTCCCTGGGTCAATACTCAGAACTCCCCATCCATTCTTGTCTTTGCACTTTCATATAATTCTGTGTTGTCTTGTCTAGACTGACTTAAACCTAGTTTCTCACTGTGTTTCCAGGGATGAGAATTTTTATTAAAGCATTGAAGGCGCTTCCATCTACACATGAGTCTACATTTTTGTTACTCCGACCCTTGACCATTTTGTTTTCCCTTTACCCATGAGTACATTTTAGCACTCATGGGTTTCTCATCGGTTAATAGCTGACTACCAGCCAGGTATTTCCTTATCAACTTAGCATCAATCACTACCTCTCTTGTGAATTCATAGCTGCCCTGCCTTTGCCATTTGGGGAAGAAGGTATTTCTAATATTCTTTTGCTTTCTGCTTCTTATGTTCTTCCCACCATTTTCCTTCATAGAGGTCTCTGAGCCTTTAGGAATATTACATATATCATGCCAGAGATGAAACCTCAGCCTTCACTTATTTTCCTCTTGTGCAATCACATTTCTCCTCATTCACCTCGGGTCATGGGAATTTCCTTTGCTTAAGACAGAGGTCTTTGAATCCTCTACAAGTTCTATTCAACCAGGGGTCACTTCTCTCTACTATTCTTACTAACATAATCTATTCTTACTAAGATAAAAAACTGACAGCTACAACAATAGTGGCTTAAATATCACATATATATATATATATATATATATATATATATATATATATGTCTGTGTGTCTGTGTGTCTGTGTGTATCCTCGAATAAGCAAAATCGAAGTAACAGAGGTCTATAAAATACTTCACAAAACAGAAACATGTCTTTTTTCCCCAATCATCTAAGTGTCGTTTTCTAATGCAAATGTTTAAGGACCTAGGAGAAACCACAAAGAACTAAAATAAGTATTTAAAAAATTATATGCTACCAGAAAGAATGTAAAGTGAGTTTCAAAGACAGGAAAAAATATTTTGGTCTTCCTGCCCCAGACCCAGACCAGGACAGACTCCTGCTCCTCAAGTAAGGCCTTTATCCCATGTCCCCAGGTCCCAGGTCATCTGTGTGCCCCACTAGCCACTCTGGCTTTCTGCCCCAGACCCAGATCTGGACCCTGACCAGGGCAGACTTCTCTGCTCCTCAAGTAATCCCTGTAGATCGTGCCCCAGGTTCCAGGTCATCTATGGACTCCACTAGTAGCTAGCCTGCCTTTCTGGCCCTGGGGAAGGCCCTAGGCCAAGACCCAGGACCCAGGTCATCTGCATGCCCCAATAGCCACACTGCCTTTCTGCCCCTGGACCCGAATCAGGCCCAGGGAGGATTCTTTGTTCCTCAGTCCCCAGGCAGACACCTCAGAATTCAACAAACTTCAGGGAAAACACAAGCAAAGGGCTAGGGGACCAACACTATTCATCTGAGGTCTTCAAAATCATCCCATCATATGGGAGAAAATCGTCACATCCAGCTCTAAGATAAGTAAACCCTTTTTACCATCTTATTCCTCTTAATTATTAGTCACTGTAGTTTAACATTTCCATATGGCCACCTAAAATTCCATATAACTTCAGGGACTATATCATTCACCCTCTCATGTCACCAAGGAAGTAAACTTAAAAACTGCAGTATCATATTAATCTTCAATCCTTGTCTACTAAACCCACCTTAACTGATGTACTAACAGTCCAATAGCCTCATCTAGGAAATAACACTAACACCAAACAATCATACCCAACTCCAAGGCAAACCCTACAAATAACTGCTCAAGTGTAATAATACTGTCCAATTCAGTTCAGCCTAAAACACCGAAACAAAAAGAAGTATATAAGAGATAAAACGAAAATGCCCAGGTCACAGCATAGATCCATAAGAAACAAAAGCCAAGACAACAAATCTAAAAAAGACTCAACCCCATAATGATGGAATCCAACCAGAATAAACACAGAAAATAGGCAAGAAAGCCATACCCAAAATAATAATTTTAAAAACCTGATCCGTACTATGATCAAAACAATGAAAGAAGAAATCCAAGAGGAATTAAATAACTATATCAACCACTTTGAACAGAAACACAACAGGCACTTGGAAGAGTTTGGAAAAGTGGTTGAAAAAACAAAATTAGGTAAAGAGTAGTTAAAACAATCTCAAGCAAATTTTAAAATCAAACTAAAAGACAACAGTGAGTCTTATCAGCAGAACTAATGAAGCAGAAAATAAAATATCAGGCCTTCCCTCCACTCCACCGCCCGTGATGCGCTGGGTCCAGCAGGGCCTCACCTCGTGACCTAGGTAAGCTCTGTCCCTGCCCACCCCCAGAACCCCAGGCCACCCAAGGGACCCAGCTCCTCCAACCATCCAGCCGGAGCCGCAGCGCAGGGCCTGGGAGGAGGAGGAGGACACCCCTGCTGCGCCCGGCCCTGCTCCCAGGTTCCCCAGGTTAAATAGCGCCCTGCCAATGCCCCATCCTCCCTTCCCTCCACTCCTCCGCCAGGGATGCGCAGTGTCCAGCCTGGATTCACCTCGATCTAGTTCAAAATATGATCATTACCATGTTCAATACTATTAAAGAGGAAATCCGGGAAGAATTAAATAATCAAATCAACTGCTTTGAAGAGGAAAACAACAGACACTTGGAGGAGTTGAGAAAAACAGTTCAAGAAACAAAAACTGGCATAGAGCAGTGAAAGCAGACTCAAGCAGAGTTTAAAACTGAGCTAAAAGAAACGTTATCTTCAACCCAGAACTCCACAGAGAGTCTTATCAGCAGAGCTAAGGAAGCAGTAAAACAGAATTTCAGACCTTGAAGATAAAGTGGGAGTATTAACCAGCTCAATGGAAGAGGTTGTTAAGGCCAAAAAGATACTTGAGAGAAATATTCAGGAGATATTGGACACCCTGAAGAAGCCTAACATGCGTATTCATGGAATACCAGAGCAAGAATCTCAAAATACCACCCCTGAGGAAATTTTCCAAACGATCATCAAGGAAAACTTTCCTCATCTAAAAAAAGAGAGGCCCATCCATATACAAGAGGCATTCCGCACCCCAAACAGATACGACCAAATCAGCAGCACGCCAAGGCAAATAATAGTTAAAACACTCCACATTCAAGATAAAGAACTGGTGCTGAGACCTTCAAGGGAGAAAAAACAAGTCACCTTTAAAGGTAAACCTATTAAAATAACAAATGACTTCTCAGTCGAAACAGTAAAAGCAAGAAGAGCTTGGAGAGACATACTTCAAGTATTGAATGAGCAAAAATGTCAACCCAGGCTGATTTACCCTACAAAACTATCAGTCATGATCGAGGGAGAAAGAAAAATCTTCCAGCACAAAGACAACTTGAAGGGATACATGTCCACCAAACCAGGCCTTCAAAAAATGCTAGAAATGATACTCAAGCGTGAAGAAAAAAAACAGACATATCCAGGAGAACAGAAGGCAAGTATAACACCATTAACAGTGAAGCAATATACTTATAAAAACTACTAAACATAATAAATGTCTGGAATTAAAAATAGTTTCTCCATTATAACAATAAATGTTAATGGAATTAACTCACCAATCAAGAGACACAGATTACAAACTTGGATTAAAAATCACAATCCATCAATCTGTTGCCTGCAGGAAACCCATCTCACCACAAAAGATAGGCATGCCCTAAAAATAAAAGGCTGGTCAACAATTCTACAAGCAAATAGAAGCAGAAAACAGGCAGGGGTAGCCATTATGATATCAGACAATGTGGACTTCAAACCAAAGAAAATTATAAGAGACACGGATGGGTACTACATTTTAGTCACAGATACAATTCACCAGGAAGACTTTACAATACTGAATATATATGCAGCCAATACGGGCCCCTCCACATTCATTAAGAAAACTTTACAGTGTCTAAAGAAAGAAATCAACCCCCAAACGATAATTCTTAGGGACTTTAACACCGCCCTCCCAACATGGGATAGATCAACAGGTCAAAAGCTTAACAGAGACACTTTGGAACTTAATCAAACCCTTTTAGAAATGGACCTTACAATTGCTATCGAATTTTTCACGCACGTACCAAAGACTACACATTTTTCTCAGCAGCACAAGGAACTTTCTCCAAAATAGATCACATATTGGGCCACAAAACGAATCTACACATATACTAAAAAGTTGAAATTCTAACCTGTGCCCTGTCAGACCACCATGGCCTAAAGCTGGACATCCACGACACAACAAACAAGAGAAAATACACTAACTCCTGGAAACTTAACAATATGATGCTGAATGAGAACTGGATTCAGGAAGAAATTGAAAAGAAAATTCAAGATTTCCTGAAAGCGAATGATAATGAAAATACGACTTATCAAAATCTCTGGGAAACAATGAAAGCTGTTCTAAGAGGTAAGTTCATAGCTCTTAATGCCTACATCAAAAAAAATGGAAACATCAGAAATAAACAACTTAAAAATCCAGCTTAAAGCTTTAGAGAAACTAGAGCATTCTGATCCCAAAAGTAGTAGAAGAGAGGAGACTGGCAAAATAAGGGGAGAAATATCTGAAATCGAGATAAAGAAAACGATAGAAAAAAATCAACCAGTCGAAAAGCTGGTTTTTTGAAAAAAATCAATAATATTGACACACCCCTAGCTAAATTAACCAAAAGCAAGAGAGAGAAAACCGAAATTAACCAAATTAGAAATGAACATGGAGTTATCACTACTGATACCCAAGAAATCCAGACAATTATAACATCATATTTCAAAAAATTATACTCAGTAATTTGACAACACAAAAGAGATGGATGAATTCCTAAGTAAACACAACTTACCTAAATTGAATCTGGAAGTTTTGAATTATTTAAATAGTCCTATAACATATAAGAAAATTGAGGAAGTAATCTCGAATCTTCCCACCAAAAAATGTCCTGAACCAGATGGATTCAGCACAGAGTTCTACCAGATATATAAGGAGTTAATAACACCAATACTCCTTAAACTGTTCCATCAAATAGCAAATAAAGGACCACTACCAAATTCCTTCTATGAAGCTAATATTGTTTTAATCCCAAAACCTAATAAAGATTCACTTAAAAAAGAAAACTATAGGACGATCTCTCTAATGAACACAGATGCAAAGATTCTCAACAAAGTCTTAGCAAATTGGATTCAAAAACATATTAAAAAGATCATTCCCAGGGACCAAGTAGGCTTCCTCAGTGGCACACAAGGTTGGTTCAACATACGCAAATCAAAAAATGTAATTCATCATGTGAACCAGTACAAAGTCCAAGACCACATGATACTCTCGACAGATGCAGAAAAACCTTTTATGATTAAAACGCTAGAGGCAGTAGGAATGGAAGGAACCTTTATCAATATAATAAAAGCTGTATACAACAAGCTCACAGCAAGGATTATGCTCAATGGGGAACAATTGGAAGCATTCCCACTTCGATCAGGAACTAGACAAGGCTGTCCACTCTCACCACTTCTATTCAATATTGTACTTGAAGCCTTAGCTGAAGCCATAAGACAAGAAAGGGACATAAGAGGGATTCAAATCAGCAAGGAAGAAGTCAAGCTCTCCCTATTTGCAGATGACATGATCTTATACCTAAGTGATCCCAAAAACTCCACCAAGAAGCTCCTGGAATTAATTGAGAAGTTCAGCAGGGTGGCAGGTTAAAAATAAATGTGCAAAAATCAGAGGCCTTCCTATGCCCAGAATGAAAGAAGTGAAAAAGCCTTGAGAGAAACAATCCCATTTACTATAGCCTCTAAAAAAATGAAATACCTTGGTATAAACCTAACCAAGGAGGTAAAAGACCTTTACAATGAAAACTTTAAAACCCTAAAGAAAGAAATAGCAGAAGACACCAGAAGGTGGAAAGACCTCCAATGTTCCTGGATTGGCAGAATCAACATCGTAAAAATGACCATCCTACCAAAGGCAATATACAAATTCAATGCTATACCAATTAAAATCCCAAAGCAATTCTTAAAGAAGTTGACCAAACAATCTCAGAGTTCATATGGAGGCACAAAAGACCCAGGATAGCAAAAACAATCCGGAGTAACAAAAACATTGCTGGAGGTCTCACCATACCAAACCTACGTCTATACTACAAATCCATAGTTATAAAGACAGCCTGGTACTGGCTCCAAAATAGACACACAGATCAATGGATAAGGATTGAAGACCCAGCTGTAAGCCCACAAAATTACAGCCATTTAGTCTTTGACAAAGGGGCCCAAAGAATCCAATGGAAAAGAACAGCATCTTCAACAAATGGTGCTGGCAAAACTGGATCTCCACATGCAGAAGATTAAAGCTACACTGGTACTTGTCACCATGTACAAGACTTAATTTCAAATGGATCAAGGACCTTGATATAAGGCCAGAGACTATAAAAACCATAGTTGAAAGGATAGGGAACTCCCTCGAGCTGATTGGGCTAGGCCAACACTTCCTAAACAGACATCCAATGGCACAGTCACTGCTACCAACTCTCAACAGTTGGGATCTTGTGAAATTAAAGAGCTTCTGTTCAGATAAAGAGATTGTAATGCGAGCTCAAAGGCAACCCACAGAATGGGAGAAAATCTTCACTAACCACATATCTGATAGAGCTCTATTGTCCAGAGTGCACAAAGAACTTAGAAAACTAAACACCAAGGAAACCAATGGCCCAATTAAAAAATGGGCCCTGGAACTTAAAAGAAACTTTACCAGGGATGAATTTAAAATGTCTAACAAATATCTGAAAAAATGCTCCACTTCTTTAGCCATCAGGGAAATGCAAATCAAAACTTCCCTGAGATATCATCTCACCCCGGTCAGGATGGCAAAAATCCACAATACTAACAACGACAAATGCTGGAGAGGATGTGGAGAGAGGGGAACTCTCCTACATTGCTGGTGGGAATGCAGGTTCATACAGCCACTCTGGCGAGCCGTCGGGAGATTCTTAAAGAAATTAAAGATTGAAATGCCATATGACCCTGCTATTCCACTTTTGGGAATAACCCCCCATACAGCAGAGGTTCCCCTTGATAGCACAAACATGACCATGTTCATAGCAGCATTGTTTACAATAGCAAAGTCATGGAATCAACCCAAATGTCCAACAGTTGACAAGTGGATAAGGAAACTGTGGTACATCTATACAATGGAGTACTACTCAGCCATCAAAAATGATGAATTACTGGAATTTGCCAGGAAATGGATTCATTAGAAACAATTATATTAAGTGAAGTATCCCAAACCCAGAAAATTAAGTGCCATATATACTCCCTAATATGTGGCTCCTAGTACCAAACCCACCCAGCTCACCTTGAGACACTCATAGGTAAATCTATGTAATACCTACAGTAATTGCAAGGATTATGAACAGGAGGGATGGGGTTGGACAGCCACACCAGAAACGAGGAGAAAAGTGACCATGTTACAGAAGAGAAAATATGCCTCCATCAAGGACTGCAAGTAAGTAATGTGACACTTGGTTAAGTTCACAGATGTTTGTTCCTGATCATTTACAACTAAGGGGGTATGATCTCAACAGAAGGGGAGGGCAAATGTCTGGCAGATAAAAAGTAACCATTTTGCAAATGGGTGATTGACCCATCCCTCACTGAGGTTTCCTACTTTTATTACATCTACCCTTGAATGTGCTCTTATAATAAGTTTAAAAGCTTTTTGTCTCTGGCCAGGGGGAGACATACAGTGCCCAGTAGGATGGAGTGAAGGGCATTGCAGGAGCAGCAAAACTGCAAAAGAAAATCAACAAACCACAACCCAGAACTTCAGGGACTCTACATTAACCACCTAGAACTAGGCCAGACTAATCTCTCCCCATCCTGAAGCTCAGGGATATTTGCTAAAGAGGCGGCGGTAAAAGTGTAAGAGTAAAAGGATGGGAGGAGCAATGATTTGCAAGATACTCCACACCACAAGTTAGGGCTGAAAAAATCATAATTGGACATTGCATGCCCGGCACAATGTCCAACACACTATTGACCTCACAAAGTCTAGCATCTGCTAAAGGCACCAAGATCCTTGGAGGCAAGGGATTGACAGCCACAGTAGTGTTCCTATGCTTAAGGGGAATACAGGAAAGGGTTCAGGGAAATGCTACTGGGTCCTTGTATGTCATCGGAGAGGAGGGCTCAGAGGAGAGTCAGGCATGCACAAGAAAGGACTCTCTGGGAATTGGGGCGGGAGGCACTGGGGGATGGGGAGGGAGGGGTGAGGGAAGGGGTGAGGGGAGGAGGAGTAGGGGGTTCGGGGGGAGGAGGAGGGAGGGAGGGAACTGGTGTACCTGTTAAGTTTGTATGAGCTGAAATAATAATAGAAAATATATTAAATAAAAAAAGAATATGGAATATCAAATCTTAAAAGCAAAGTAGAAGAATTAACCATTTTTATCAAAGAAATTATTAAAGTTGAAAAGAAACTTGAGAAGAATATTCAAGAGGTGTGGGACACCTTGAAGAAGCCTAACATGCACATTTATGGAATACCAGAACAAGAATCCCAAAATTTTTCAAATTAATTTAAAGAAAAATTTTCCACATTTAAAGAAAGAGAGGCCCATCCAAATATAAGAGGCATTCCACACCCCAACTAATATGATCAAAATAGAAACTCCCCAGTGCAAATTCAAAACACTACACACACGGGACAAATAGAATGTGCTGAGAGCTTCAAGGGAAAAAAAAAACAAGTCACTTTTAAAGGTAAACCTATTAAAATAACAAATGATTTTTCAATGGAAACAGTAAAAGCCAGAAGAGCTTGGAGAGACTTACTTCAAGTATTGAATGAGCACAAATGTCAACCCATGCTGATATACCAAGCAAAACTATTAGTAATTATCAAGGGTGACAGAAAAATTTCTAACATAAAGACAACTGGAAAGGTTACATGACCACCAAATCAGGCCTTCAAAAAAAATTCTAGAAAAGATACTTAAGCTTGAAGAAAAGAACAAGCATATCCAGAAGGACAGAAGAGAAGTATAAAACCACCACAATCTACAAATTAAATAATACATTTATGAAAGTCACTAAACACAAAAAATGTCAGTAATTAAAAATAATTGTTCCATTATAACACTAAATGTAATAGAATTAACTCGCCAATCAAATGACACAGGTAACAAACATCAATTAAAAATCCCAACCCATCCATCTTTAGGAAATTTATCTCACCACAAAAGAGAGGTACATTCTAAAATTAAAAGGCTGGCCAAAAATTCTTCAAATTAATGCAACCAGGAAAGAAGCAAGGGTAGAAATTATGCTACCTGATAAAGTGGACTTCAAACCAAGAAAATCATAAGAGATACAGAAGGATACTACATTTTAGTCACAGGTACAATTCACCAGGAAGATTTCACAATACTGAACATATACACAGGTACTATGAGCTCCTCTATATTCATTAAGCAAACACTACAATGTCTACAAGAATTCAGTCCCAAAACAAAAATACTCGTGAATTTCAATTTCGACTGCACTATCAACATGGATAGATCAACAAGCCAAAAATTTAGCACAGACACATTGGGAATAAATCAAAACACTGTACAGATCACTATCAAAGTTTCCATCCAAGAACCAAGATATACACATTTTTCTCAGCAGCCCATGGAACTTTCTACAAAATAGACCACATATTGTGTCTCAAAAAAAATCTCCACATGTGTAGGATAGTTGAAATTGTAGCCTGTACCCTATCAGACAACCATGGTCTAAAGCTTGACATCCACAACACAACAAATAGCAGAAAATATACTAACTCTTGGAAAATAAGCACTATGATGCCAAATGACAAATGGTTTCAGAAAGAAATCAATAAGGAAATTCAAGATTTCCTAGAGGTGAACAATAATGATAATACAACATACCAAAATCTCTGGGACACAATGAAAGGTGTCTTAAGAGGTAAGTTCATAGCTCTTAATGCTTGTATCAAAAAATGGAAACATATCAAATAAATAGCTTAACTATGCAGCTTAAAGCTTTAGAGACACACAAGAGCAATCCAGTCTCAAAAGCAGTAGAAAAGAGATTAGCAAAATCAGGGTAGAAATATACAAAACTGAGATAAGGAAAATAATGTAAAGAATCAATGAGTCAAAAAGCTGGTTCTTTGAAAAACTCAGTTATATTGATACACCCCTACTGAAATCAAGAGAGAGAAAACCCAAATTAACAAAATTAGAAATGAAAATGGAGTTATCACAACCGATACCCAAGAAATTCAGAGAATTATTTCATATTTCAAAAACTTATACTCCATGAAATTTGATAACACAAAAGAAATGGATGAGTTCCTGAGTGAGCACAACTTACCTAAATTGAATCAGGAAATTTTGAATTATTTAAATAATCCTATAACATATGAGGAAATAAATTAAATAATGTCAAATCTTTCCACAAAAAAATGTCCTGGACAAGATGGATTCAGCACAGAATCTACCAGACACTTAATGCAAGACTAACACCAATACTCCTTAAACTGTTCCATAAAATTACAGAGTAAGGAACACTGACAAATTCTTTCTATGGAACTAATATTATATTAATCCCAAAACCTAATAAAGATGCACTTAAGAAAGAAAACTATGGGCCAATATCTTTAATGAACACAGATGCAAAGATTGTCAACAAAATATTAGGAAATCAGATTCAAAAACATATCAGAAAGATCACTCATGGTGATCAAATAGGCTTCATCACAGGCACACAAAGTGGTTCAAGATATGCAAATCCATAAATGAAATCCATCATATAAAGATCCAAAGTCCAAGACCACATGATACTCTAAATAAATAGGAGAAAAAGCTTTAGAGAAGATCCAACGTCCTTTTATGATCAAAACCCTAGAGACAGTTGGAATGGAGAGAACTTATATCAACATAAGAATATCTGTATACAACAATCCAGCAACAGCAACGAGAACTATATTCAATGGGAAAAAAAAAAAAAACTTGAAGGATTTCTGCTTTGAAAAGTAACTAGAAAAGACTGTCCACTCTCACCACTTCTTTTTAATATTGCACTTTAAATCTTAGCTAGAGGCTTAAGACAAGAAAGGTAGATAAAAGGGATTCAAATTGGCAAGGAAGAAGTCAAGATATCTCTATTTGCAGATAACATGATAGTACACCTGAGTGATCCTAAAAACTCCACCAGCAAAATCCTGGGACTAATACATAAGTTCAGGAGGGTGGCAGGTTACAAAATCAATGTGCAAAAATCAGTGGACTTCCTGTACACCAAAAAAGTGAAAAAGTGGAAAAGTTCTAAGAGAAACAATTCCATTTACTATAGCTCCTAAAAAAATGAAATACATTGGTATAAATCTAACTAAAGAAGTGAAAAACCTTTATAATGAAAACTTTAAAACCTTAAAGAAAGAAATTACAGAAGACACCAGATTGCTCCTGGATCAGCAGATTCAACATCATAAAAATGACCATCCTACCAAAAACAATATATAGATTAAACGCTATACCAATCAAAATCTAGAAGGAATTCTTTAAAGAAATTGACCAAACAATATCAAAATTCATCTGGAAGCACAAAAGGCCCAGGATAGCAAAAACAATCCTGAGTAACAAAAACACTGCTTGGAGGTATCACCATATCAAACCTTGATCTATACTACAAATCCATAGTAATAAAAACAGCCTGGTACTGGCTCCAAAATAGGCACGGAGATCAATGGATAAGGGCTGAAGACCCAGATATAACCCCACACAGTTACAGTCATTTGATTTTGACAAGGGGCACAAAAAATTCTGTGGATAAAGAACAAATGGTGCTGGCAACTGGATCTCCACATGCAGAAGATTAAAAATGGATCCATATTTGTCCCCATGCACAAAAATTAATTCCAAATGGATCAAGGACCTTCATATTAGGCCAGAGACTACAAAACCCCTAGTAGAAAGGGTAGGGAACTCCCTCGAGTTGATTGGACTAGGCCAACATTTCCTAAACAGAAATCTAATACCACAGTCACTAGAACCAACACTTGACAAATGGAATCTTATGAAATTAAAGAGTTTCTGTTCAGATAAAGAGATTGTAAGTAAAGGTGACCCAGAATTTGGGAGAAAATCTTCATTAACCATGTATCTGATAGAACTCTATTACCCAGAGTGCACAAAGAACTTAAAAAACTAAACACCAAGGAGATAAATGGCCCAATTAAAAAAAATGGGTTTCAGAACTAAAGAAGAAAGTTTTCCAGGGACGAAATTCAAATGTCTAACAAATATCTTAAAAAATGCTCCACATCCTTAGCCATCAGGAAAATAAAAATCAAAACTACCATGAGACATCATCTCACCCAGGTTAGGATGGCAAATGTCCATAATACAAACACCAAATGCTGGAGAGTATATGAAGAGAAGGGAATTCTCATACATTGCTGGTGGGAATGCAGGTGGAAATGCAGACTTATATAGCCACTCTGGCGATCAGTATGGCAATTTCTAAAAAAAGTTAAAGAATGAAATGCCGTATGACCTTGCTATACTACTTCTGTAATAATCCCCCATAATGCACAAATTTACTGTATTGAAACAAGCACAACCATGTTCACTGCGATACTATTTACAATAGCAAAGGCATGGAATCAACCCAAGTGCCCAACAGTTGACAAATGGATAATGAAAATGTGGTACATTTATATAATGGAATACTACTTAGCCTTCTAAAAAGATGAATTAATGAAATTTGCTGGAAAATGGATGGAATTACAAAAAAAAAATTGCATTGAGTGAAGTATCCCAGACACAGAAAATTAGACACCATATGTACTCCCTAGTAGATAGATCCTAGTTCCAAACCCATTTAATGACATATTCAAAGGTAAATTTCTGTAATACGTACTGTAATCACAGGAGTGAAGGGGAAATAGCCCCCTCGCACTAAAAAGGAGATAAGGCATCATGCTTCAGTAGAGAAAATAGATCACAGTCAAGTATTGCATGTAAGTAGCAACACATCTGGTGCAGCTCATTCTTACTTCCCTTACTGGTCAATTGTGACTGAAAAGGTTTCATCTCACCAATAGGGAGGGTATGAGACCTGGGAGATAGATGGTAATCATCCCGCAAGAGGGACCCTGAGTCCCCTCACTACTGTGTCCTACTCCTATTCTTCCATCTGTCTCTGAGTGTCCTCTTATACTAAAATCTTCATTTAAACAGTCTTTTATCTTTGGTTAGGAGGTGACCTTCAACACCAATCAGTATGGAGCCAAGGGAAGTTCAAGAAAAACAAAACTGAAAACAACAACAAACAGTAATTCAGTATACCAAAGACCCTATACTAATCACCTGGGACCAGACCAGCCAAATCTCTCCCCATTCTAAAGCTCAGGCAAGATTGTAAGGGTGTAAAGATGGGAGAACCAACAATATATAAGATACTCTCACAAATTATGGCCGCAGCAGCCAGAATTGGATTTTGCCTGACCTGCACACTGGCTGACATGTCAATGGCCCCCAAAGTTGAATATGCATCACAGGGGAGAAGGCTCCAGGCAGTAGGATCCTTAGAAGCAAAGAATTAGCAGTCATAATAGAGTTCCTATAATGAGCTCCAGGTAATGCCACTGAGTCCTCACTAGGGTAGAGAAGTCAGAGGGAGATTTGGCATTCACATAAAAAAATGTTTTAAGGAATAGGAGGAAGGGGGAACTACTGGGGAGGGGAGGAAGAGAGAGAGGACAGGACAGGGTACCTGTTGAGCTTGTATGATTAGGAAAAAAATAAAATGTGGAAGGAAAAAAATTGGTGAGTTACAGTTATAAAGGGATTAAGCACAGCACATCCAGAGAGTAAATACATAAGAGAACAAATTACAATGGAAGCAAAATATAAAACAAATGGACTGTATAATCCTTTGTAACTATGAACCAAATAAATTTCCTCCGTCTCCCTTAAATTGTGTATGAGTGTTGTCTCAAGATAGACGAAAGAGTAACTGCAACACCATTAAAACAACTAATTTATGTTAATGTAAAACAAAATTTAAAAAAAATGATTGAGAGTATTTCTGTTCATTAGGAGAGCTAGTTTTTGTCCCCTTACATTTTTAAAATGCCACAAATGTTTTTCTCTTTAAGAAAAACTAGCCATCTTGACTTTTTACCACATTTATAGCATAGTCTACAACACTTTGGCAAAGTGATCTTACCCAACAGTTTCTTGAGTCAGCAGTAATGTGAAGAAAGCTAACGTGTCAATTTGAACAATACGTTTGCCTTTTTGGCATTTCTGGAAGAAATTTTTGGTGTTCATAATTTTTGTCAATTCTTATTTTTGCACAGCATTCACATAAATTTAAGCCAGCTGAGGTCTAAACATGGAACAGTGTGCAGCATGGCTTGTCTGCTTGAAACAGATTTGTCTGCTGTGTTAGCAACAATAGTCATAGAAATATATAATCCTAACACAGACTGTGATGGGTTGAATCCAATCTCCCCCAAAAAAATGTGTGTTGAAATTCTAGCCCTGTCAGAATATGACCTTATTTGGAGACGATGACTTTATGTAGGTTGTTATAAAAGGAACAATTAGTGTTGTTCCAGCTCCAAGGCCCACATGCGTTTGTAATTTTATTTTTTTCTTTTTAAGGAGAGAATTTGAATGCAGCAACAGGCAGCAAAGGCTTCTGGAGAACACAGAAGAAAAGGTCTCTCTGGGCCCAGGAACTACTGAAATCCTCAGAAGTAGGCGAGGAAGCAGGAACAGAATATCTATCCCTATTCGCAAAGACAAAGATTCTATTTGTTTCCTTTTTGATGTCACCTCTCCTAGCTTTGCTTCAACCTCTTTTATGTTGTTGTTATGGTTATGTTTCATTTTCATTGCATTCATTGGTTATAAAGAGTAAGCCGTTGTGATATTGACATTGCTTTATTTGGTGAAAGGACTCTGCAGAGGTGCTGATAAGATTAGATGATTTATTGGGAAATTCTGGATCCTAAAGAATTGTGACACTGTTCAGTGAAAGGGTTGTCCAGAAAAAGGGCTTCTTGTTTTAAATACTTTCCTTCGTGATTCCCCAAATTTTAGCTATAATACAGATAAAAGAATTCAGCTATTACTCTGTTAAAATTTCCAATGCATAGTACATTGGATTCTGTTTCACGGCATCAGTTCACCAAGAACTAAGTTCAAAATGAGAAATGTAGCCTGGGTCCAACATTAAGGCTTTGGTTCGTGTCATAGTTAGGCACATATGTCAGCCATTACGTAGAGATGGTGTGGCCAGTTCCCTCCATCCTAGTGTTGGTGTGAGCTCTCTTATCATGCTGAATTGAGAATTGTAACCAGAAAATTGTAAGAGAAAATAAACCCCTTGTTTCTTAAGCTGTCTGATGGTCATTTATCAGCAACCATGCAGGCAAACTGCAATAGTTGGTGTGTTTTCTTCTGGGGCCTCCAGACCTTGCCAGGCCTGAAAGTTCCTTACATTCTGTGGTTCTGTCTGTCTTCCTCCATCTTCAGAGATGATGATGATGGGGATCAATTGTCACTTCATATGTTTGCACCCCTTTCCAGTTTTCACATGTGACCCTCATCCACTTAGGAAGTTCTTCACAGACTGGAGAGATAGCTCAGGGGTTAAGACTGCCTCACAAGCAGAAGGTCCTGAGTTTGGATCTCAGGTCCCACATAAAAAGCTGACAGCCTGTACTTGTGGCCCTGGTGGGTGGAGCATGGGAAATACCAGAGTGAAGAAAAAAGGAGGTGGAAGCAAAGGACGATTTCCCAAGTCACCCTTGGCCCTCCACAGGGATGTAGTGTTCTCTCTCTCTCTCTCTCTCTCTCTCTCTCTCTCTCTCTCTCACACATGTTTTAAAAAAGAAGTGCTTAGCTTTAAAGATTATATATAATTATATAAGTATAAAAACATACAAATAATTTCTACCTCTTCGTATATCTCTAGCCTTGATCATACTGAAAAGTGTCTCATAACATAATATAGGCATCTATGATTACAGGCTGAGTTATAGCTATTAGAAGAGGTCATGGCTTCTTGTTAAATACTAGACAACAAAGTCTGAAATTCAACATTAGTATATAAACTAAAAAAGTCAGAAATGTATGCAAAACAGTAACGTGTTCTTACATTTCAACTTAGAAAAATAAAAAAATTGCCATCACAACAAATGTTATTTTAAAAACATAATACAATATTTAAAACTGAACAAAGTAATCTCTCGTAAAACAGACTGAAATCTTAGCAAATTTCATTTGTTGAAAACTAGACATTGTTATTCTAAATCAGTTCGATACAACTAGAGTCTGACTTCTTCCTTTCCTATTCACAAGGCATCATGAAAAATCATATTGATTATTTCTCAAAATACTAGTTTTTATCAAAATTAGTGATTTTATATAAATTTAAAAGAGACAGTTTATACACTTTCATTACCTTATTTAAAATTTATGTGAAAGCAGACGCAAAAATAAGAATCAGTGTGAATAGCTCTAAGCTAAAATTAACAGACTTCGGAGAATTTTTCAGGTGATGCTTTTTAGACCATTAATATTGCAGTCATATAAATCACAAGCAAATCTGTCAATTCCTCAGGTATCTGCTCTGCTATATTGATATTAAAAACTTCAGTTTATTGCAGTTCACATATCAAAAATATAAATTGAACCCAAAGCAAATATTAGTTTCTCTGCAGAAGATGATTAGCATTCAAGGTAACATGAGACACTTTATTATGCTTATTGAATCTACCTGAGAAAGAACAATTCTGATCACATCAGGACTCTCTTACAAGCACTCTTTTATGTTCAAAATAAATAGGAACACTGACATTTGCTAAGAAAGAGTGTGAGATTGCCTACAATCACAGTCTCCTTTCCTACCAAGAATTATTCCCTAACAATTTTTCATATAAGCAACTTCAAATTATATAAATATTGAATCCATACATATTTTCGTGTTCAATGAGTCACATAATTTTCTAACTTTCCAAAAATGTTTGAACACTTATCTTTATGTCATAAAATCAGTACACAGGCTCTATTCCATGTTCTCATTTACATATCTATACTTCTTATGGCAAATAGGTCCATTGGATTAGAGCAAAATTCATTAAGTCCAATATTGATTTTTGTGGTATTTTATATATGTTTATATATGTGTGTTTATATATAAATTATATATATATATTACAAACAACTTGTGATGATGCATATATATACATGCATGTTTCATGGATTTTGTTCTATCCTAAAGGAGTGAAAGAAAAAAGTTACTATTTCATAAAATGAATTATAGAATTTCTACTTTATCTTTGAAACCAAGGTTTCTAAGTATGCATAATACTAAAGTTAAAAGATTTACCAAGATTTGCTCCAATTTTCAAAAGAAAAGCACAGAACACAGACAGTATGTGCCATAATTATTCCCCTTCATGGTGTTCTTGAGAGAGCTGTGGGTGAGTCTGAGAAGTGAAAGTGCAATCTCCAACTGAGGCCCCAGAATATTGCATAGACATGGCTACTACACCTCTTGAAAACAAGATGATGATCCATTATATCGAGATATAGGCATAGTACTGAAAGATTCAATTTTTTATATCATTGAGTTTTATTCTGGTTTGGGTCCAATCTCTACTTGCTATCCTCCTGTTACTGATTTTGTTTACATTGAGCCATTAACATTAAAAGTATGCAGTGTTCATTTTAACTTAAAAAGGAATTATAGCAAAGCAAAATGTCTGAAAGAAAAGATTTTATACCTCTGAACAGTTTTTGGGGTACTAGATCCATGAAAACTCTTAAATTGGATCGAAAATAATTTTTTTCCTGGTCATAATTATAATGGAACAAAGGGCAAACCACAAGCTTCTCTGGTCTGAGTCTGAAATGTCCTAAACAGGCTTCTGTGTTTGAGTATGAGCTCTCCAGCTGGTTAATTTCAGTGACTATACAGTCTACAGAAAAGGTACTGGAGATAGCAGACATGCATCACTGGGTCAGGCCATGAAGGTTGTGTGTTCTTCTGATGTTGATCCTACCTGTACTTCTCAATTTGCTCATATGTGAGAAGCCTCTGTAATACAACATATGCTCATCATCATGAGACCCAAAATGACTCCCTAACTATTGTGGACTGAAAGCATGAGTCAAAAAAAATCTTTCTCCATCAGATGTTTTATCCTAGACTTGTGGGATTCTCCCTGGGGTCATACAAAGAGGACACAGTGGGGTTAAAGCAAGGCAATCTGGTGCAATCCAGGAACTAGATTTATTTTCTCCAGGTCTTCTAAACTGTATGTTTTCCAAATAAGCAAGTCACTGAACCTGTGGTATTTATTATAGAAGTCCTATAAATATCCATGATATAAAAATGAGAGAACAAATATATACAGAAAATTGAATATAAACAAAACCAATATAGATGCATATTATTAGAGTCAACGTCCATATCCAGGTTGTGAAATTACAATATAGGATTTTTTAAAATTTGATTTACAAAAAATATGGAAAACAATCAAGGCAGGCAATAGGAGTTGAACAAGAACAAAACATAAAACATGTGAAAAAACGATATTTAAAATATACTTGGTTTGTACACAAGCCAGAAAGTCCTATAAAACATAAACCCCCTGATCCTTGTAACAATAGGGCACTTGAGTTTCTGAGCTTTTGCTTTGCTCTAGCATGCTATTTTCTGTTGGAAGCTGTATCCTTTCTTAATAAATTCCCTTGGTTTTGTTTGTTATGAAATTTTTATGAGGATACATGTAGGAAGTAAAGAAAACCTAAATGTTTAGGTTCTTGTTATTTGCACCACATGTATCGTAAAAGTAATTTACTACAGTCAGAATATCCACTTCAAAACTCATGTGTCAGCAGAAGAGTATTATGAGGCAGGGTCTTTATGGTGTGATTGGCAGTGAAGGTTCTGTTTTCATGAATAGACTGATGACATTACCTTGTGATCGCACATGCTCACAGATGCTGTCCTGCTTATATTAGAGCACATCAAGAAATATTCAAAGAAGACAGTATCTTGATTCTGATCCTCCAGCTACAAGAACTGCAAGAAAAAAGTGGTTCTTTATAAACTACCTAGTCTGTGATATTCTATTATGAAAATACAAAGAAAGCATTAGGGCAAGTTTGGAACAAGACACGACTGACTCACTTTTAATCTTCTGTGTTCCACAGGACTTTGTTGTTGTTCCCTTCATATTGTGGAAAAGTTGAGGTCACAGTTTCAAATCACGATTTCCAAATCTGACTTCCATTCAAGCATGAGGCCTTCGTTTGATCTTCGATCATCCTATTTTAATTTCATATGACTAAATTTATATTCCCTTTTCAAAAGAATAAATGCTGATAAAAATAAAATATGCTTACTCTGGAAAGCTTTGAAAATGAACAATGACATGAAGAGAAAATATGAATCACCCATCCAGAGATAAGCACTATTAGCATGTTGATGAATTCCTTCCACTCATTCACAATTAATGTGCCTGTGCCTGTTGACAGTCTTTTTTCCACATTCAACTTTTGAGCCTTTTCCCATTTCTCAAATATTCTTCCAAAGTGCCCTTTTTATTATATAGATAAATATGCCAATATATTCTATGATGTATTTACCTTTTCTCATATTTTGGACATCTAGATGGCTTCCAAATTATTTTTACTGTTCCATATAGTAGTTAGATGAAAATCTCTGTACATAAATCTTTGAGTTTATGCCTCCTTACCTGGGCAAGAGCCCATAAAAAGGGGATATAAGGTCGTAAAATATGACCTTTCTGAAAAACTCTTGATAAGGAATTCCCAAATTATTCACACTTCTATTTATTGGAAAAATGTGAGGTATGCATATGATGATTTCAAAGGTGATTCTCTCAGCTTTAAAACCATATGACTCCATGACTTTTAGCCTAAACACTCCATGCTTTGTGTGAAGGGAATGATGATGAATTAATTGCATAATTCTTTGTGACAACTTAATACTTTGAAAACAATACAGCTTTCCTGTCTATTCTTGCAATTTCATTCTAAGGGCTTAAGGCACATTTTTAAGCTACCCATTTAGGTGTAAGTTATAAATTAAAGAAGACTCGAGTAAAGTTAGTAATGCATGAAAGAAGCATGATAGGCAATAAAGGGAGAATGGATGAAGCTCCTGATAGTGGTCTGTGCTTTTCTGATCTTGCAGTATCTGCTAGATGAGTCAGTGAATGGCATATTTTAGTCAGGTTTCAAGTAGACAAAATTTATTGCCAATTGTAGTAAACTTCTGTCCCAGGGCCTTTGCAGTTGATTCTCTCTCTCTCCTCCTCCTTTTCTTTCTCTATCTCCCTCAGAGTGGTTTTTCTCCAGTTTTACTCTAATATTGCTAATGTTTTTTTCATTTCTTGAAGCATAGAACATAAACTTTAGACTGTCTCTTAATTTTCCTGATCAGGAGCCTGCAGAATTTTTGAACATAATGATTCTCATATTGTATTGATTTACTTGACTATTCATTTTTTATTATTATTATTTCTGCTCATACAAACTTAACAGGTACACTAATCCCCTCCCTCCCTCCACCTCCCCCTAACCCCCCTGCTCCTTTGTTTTACTTTCATATTTCATATTTTTCTACAACTAACTGTTCTGTATCACTTATAGGAAATTTATCATTGGGCAGTTTGGTGGTTTCTAAAAAAAAAATTACAAAACACCTTTCTGCCCCGGACTCTCACCCAGGTGGACTCCCTGATCATCAGGGCATACTCTCTGCTCCTCAGAATTCAAGAGTCTAGAGAAAATGCAAGCAAAGCTCTAGAGGACAAACACCATTGATTGATTTAAATCATCCCATCACACAGGAGAGCATCTTCACATCCATCTCTAAGATAATGAAACCCTTTTTACCATCTTGTTCCTCTCAATTATTAGTCATTTGTAGTTTAAAATTTCCGTATAGCCACACAAAAACCCATGCAACTTCAGGGTCTATACCATTCACCCTTACATATCACCAAGGAAGTAAAACTAAAAAGTGTACTACCATACTGTCTACTAATCTGCCTTAATTGATGTACTAACAGCCCAATAGCCTTATCTAGGACAAAACACCAACACCAAGCAAGCGTACTCAATCCCAAGGCAAACACTAGCAATAACTGTTCAAGTGTAGTAATACTGTCTAATTCAGTTCAGTCAAAAACACACAGAAATGAAAAGAAGGTCATAAGAGATAAAATAAAAATGTCCAGGTCACAGCACAGATTCACGAGAAACAAAAACCAAGACAACAAATATCCTACCAAAAGTGAACCCCACCATGATAAAATCCAAACACAACAAACTTTCAGAAAATAGGCACTAAAGCCATACCCAAGATAATGATTTTGAAAACCTGATCTTTACTATGAAAAAAAAAACAGTAAAAGAGGAAATCCAGGAGGAATTAAATAACCACATCAACCACTTTGAACAGGAACAGAACAGGCACTTGGAAGAGATGAGAAAAGCATCTGAAGACACAAAAATAGGCAAAGAGTAGTTAAAATAATCTCAAGCAAATTTTAAAATCAAACTAAAAGATAAGCCATCTTCAACCCAGAACTCAACAGTGAGTCTTATCAACAAAACTAATGAAGCAGAAAATAGAATATCAGATCTTGAAGACAAAGTAGAACTAATCAGCTCAATGGAAGAGGCTGTTAAAGCCAAAAAGATACTTGAGAGTAATATTCAGGAGTTATTGGACATCTTGAAGAAGACTAACATGCGCATTCATGGAATACCAGAACAAGAATCCCAAAATATCACACCTGAGGAAATTTTTCAAATTATCTTTCCACATCTAAAGAAAGAGAGACCCATCCAAATACAAGAGACATTCCATACCCCAAACAGATATAACCAAAATAGAAACTCGCTGCTACAAATAATAGTAAAAACAGTACACATACAAGACAATGAGAATGTGCTGAGAGCTTCAAGAGAAAAAAAAAGTCACTTTTAAAGGTAAACCTATTAAAATAACAAGTGATTTTTCAATGGAAAAAATAAAAGCCAGAAGAGCTAAGAGAGTTGTACTTCAAGTATTGAATGTGCACAAATGTCAAACCAGGCTGATATACCCAGCAAAACTATCAGTCATGATTGATAGTGAAAGAAAAATTTTCTACCATAAAGACAATTAGAAAGCCTACATGACCACTGTCATAGTTAAACACAGGTGTCAACTTGACTCTTGAGGGTTTGAGCTCTGGGCACAGTTATAGAGAGTTGATGGTTGAGTTAAGCCCAGAGCAAACCTGAAGGAAATTGTCTGGCTGCTGGGGAAGACCCAGCCCATGGTGGGTGGGATTAGGCCCTGGATAAATCACAGAGAGCTGGTTGAGAGAGTTGGCATCCTTCTGTATACTTGGCCAGACATGCTGGTCTGGCAAGTAAGGATTGTCCATCTCTCAGCCATTATGGTGGCCAGTTCCCTCGGCCCTGGTGTTGGTGCATGCTCTCCCGTCAAGCTGGACTATGAACTGTAACCAGAAAGTAAACTCCTTGTTCCCGTAAGCTGTGTTCTGGTCATTTATCAGCAACCATGCAGGCGGACTGCAACAGAATTTGGTACCCAGGAAGTGGGGTGTTGCTGATAAATCTGACCATGTGGATTTTGTGGCTTTTGAACGGTTCTGCTGGACAAAGTTGGAAATGCTGGAGAATTTTCACTTTGTGGATTTACAAATACCGTTCTTCAGCGTTTAGTGGGCCAATTGCTGAGAGACATTGTTTGGGCCCAATTTGTGATAAGGGAAACAAGGACTTTGGTAAAACTGAATATAAGGACGATGGACTGGTTTGCTTGACAGAGGAGAGTGTGTTGGCAGCCTTGGAGGTTTGGATGTACAAAGGGCAGGCAGCAGAGTATCTGCTGCTGTTGGACAAATGAGTATCAGTGAAGGAAAACCTAGTGACTTGCACTGGGGCGGTGGAGAACGTGGAAACCACCGTATGGCAAGTTCGTGGTTTAGAAGCTCAGATTCCTTCAGGGGGCAAAAGCCCAAGTTAAAGCTTTTTCTTGCCCTTTGCAAGTTTGGTTGCCTAGAAGAGAGGCTTTTCCAGCGTCAGCACGTTGAAGTTGGTGCAGCTGTGGCTACAGTGGACTAAACTGCGTTTCAACCTCGCTTCGGAATCTGGCAGCGTCCCTCAGGTGATACTGGTTTTCATGTACTACTGAAGGGTTCACGGAGAGCAGCTAAAGCTTGGCACCAAGTGGCAGGCGTAGAGTCCTGCAAGAGATGGTAAAGCTTAAAGCTGCAGAGGAGAACCCAGAGTTGTGTTTGAGATGCCAGAACTGTGGGACTGCTGCTGAGGACAACTGTGAATGGAGATTCAGCCTGGTTCAGAGGAACTCTGCTCTTACAACTATGAGCTGCAAACAGGGACTGGGAATGCCTCGAATCTTTGAGCTGCCTTGATTACGTGATGAGCAGCAGAAGATGGACATTGAAGTATAGGATGCGGTGATTTGCTGGACTTTGTTCTTTTTAATGTTTTCTTATTAAGATCCATCTGTTTTAATGTTTTATCTGTTTTAAAGTAATTTATTCTGATTTAAGAGTTTTAAGGTTAAGAAACTTTGAACTTTTAAAATATTGGAACTGAAATTTTAATGAGAGAACATTTTAAATTTGCCCATGGAATGTATTTATATTTTAACATCTGTGGGGACAAGGAAAGGTTACAGTTTAAAAGTGCTATTGCTTTTGTGTCAAGTTGACAAGGGGTGGAATGTCATAGTTAAGCACAGGTGTCAACTTGACTCTTGAGGGTTTGAGCTCTGGGCACAGTTATAGAGAGTTGATTGTTGAGTTAAGCCCAGAGCAAACCTGAAGGAAATTGTCTGGCTGCTGGGGAAGACCCAGCCCATGGTAGGTGGGATTAGGCCCTGGATAAATCACAGAGAGCTGGTTGAGAGAGTTGGCATCCTTCTGTATACTTGGCCAGACATGCTGGTCTGGCAAGTAAGGATTATCCATCTCTCACCCATTATGGTGGCCAGTTCCCTCGGCCCTGGTGTTGGTGCATGCTCTCCCGTCAAGCTGGACTATGAACTGTAACCAGAAAGTAAACTCCTTGTTCCCGTAAGCTGTGTTCTGGTCATTTATCAGCAACCATGCAGGCGGACTGCAACAACCACCAAACAAGACTTTCAAAAAATGCTAGAAAAGATACTCAAGCCTGAAGAAAATAACAAACACATCCAGGAGGACAGAAGGGAAGTATAATACTACCAAAACCTACAAAATAAATAATACACTTATGAAAGCCACTAAACATAAAAAGTCAGGGATTAAAAGTAATTTCTCCATTATAACACTAAATGTCAATGGAATTAACTTATCAATCAAAACTCACAGGTTACAAACATGGATTAAAAATCACAACCCATCCATTTACTGCCTTCAGGAAACACATCTCACCACAAAATGTAAGCACATTCTAAAAGTAAAAGGCTGGCCAAAAAGTCCTCAAGCTAATGGAACCAGGAAAAAAGCAGGTGGAGCAATTATGCTGTCTGACAAAGAGGATTTCAAACCAAAAAAAATATCTTAAGAGATAGGAAGGATACATTTTAGTCATAGTAACAATTCACCAGAAAGACTTCATAATACTAAACACATATACATCTAATATGGGCTCTTTCACATTCATTAATCAAACACTACAATGTCTAAACCAAGAATTCAATCCCAAAATGAAAATACTCAGGGATTTCAATATTGCACTCTCAACATGGATAGATCAACAGGCCAAAAACTTAACAGAGACACATTGAAACTAAATCAAACCCTTACCAAAATGGACCTTACAGATCTCCATTGAACTTTCCATCCAAGAACCAAGGAATGCACTTTTTTCTCAGCAGCCCATGGAACTTTCTCCAAAATAGACCCCATAATGGGCCACAAAACAAATCTCCACATACACAGGAAAGTTGAAATTATAACCTGCACCTTATCAAACCACCATGGTCTAAAGCTTGACATCCCCAACACAACAAACAACAGGAAATACACTAACTCTTGGAAAATAAACATTATGATGCTGAATGAGAATTGGATTCAGGAAGAAATCAAAGAGGAAGTTCAAAATTTCCGAGAGGTGAATGATAATGAGAATGCAACATACCAAAATCTCTGGGACATAATGAAAGCCCTCATAAGAGATAAGTTTATAGCTCTTAAAGCCTACATCAAAACACAAATAAATAACTTAACAATGCAGATTATAGCTTTAGAGACACAAGAGCAATCCAATCCCAAAAGCAGTTGAAGAGTGGAGATTACCAAGATCAGGGGAAAAATATCTGAATTTGAGGGGAGAAATATCTGAATTTGACATAAGGAAAACAATACGAAGAATCACACAGACAAAATGCTGGTTCTTTGAAAAACTCAATAAGATTTATACACTCCTAACTAAGTTAACCGAAATCAAAAGACAGAAAACCCAAATTAACAAAATTAGAAATGAAAATGGAGTTATCACAACTGATACTCAAGAAATTCAGAGAATTATAAGGTCAAATTTCAAAATCTTCCACTCCATGAAATTTGATAACACAAAAGAAATGGATGAATTCCCAAAGCACAGTTTACCTAAATTGAATCAGCAAATTTCGAATTATTTAAATAGTCCTATAACAAATGAGGAAATTGATGAAGTAATCTTGAAGTTTCCCCCCCCCCCCCAAAAAATGTCCTGGACCAGATGAATTCAGCAGAATTTTACCAGACATTTAAGAACAACTAACACCAATACTCCTTAAACTGTTTCATTAAACAGCAAAGGAACACTTCCAAATTCTTTCCACAAAGATAATGCCTTACTAATCCTAAAACCTACTAAAGATACACTTACAAAAGTAAACTATAGGCCAATCTCTTTGATGAACACAAATGGAAAGATTCTCCACAAAATCTTACCAAATCAGATTCAAAAACATATCAGGAAGATCATTCACTGTGATCAAGTAGGCTTTATCTCAGGCACAAAAGGTTGGTTCAACATACACAGATCAGTAAATGTAATCCATCATATAAATCAATCCAAAGTTCAAGACCACATGATAGGCTCAATAGATACAGAAAAAAGTTTGGACAACATCCAACATCTTTTTATGATCAAAACCCAAGAGACAATTGGAATGGAAAGAACCTTCATCAACATAATAAAACCTGTATACAACAAGCCAATGACAAAGATTATACTCAATGGGGAAAAATTTTAAGCATTCCTGCTTTGATCAGGAACTAGATAAGGTGGTCCACTCTCACTACTTCTATTCAATGTTGTACTTAAAGTCTTAGCTAGAGACTTGAGACAAAAAAGATAAAATTGGAAAGGAAGAAGTCAAGATATCTTTGTTTGCAGATGACATGAAAATACACCTGACTGATCCTAAAAACGCCACCAAGAAACTCCTGTAACTAATACGTAAGTTCAGCAGGGTGGCAGGTTACAAAATAAACTTGCAAAAATCAGTGGCCTTCCTACACACCAAGGATAAAAAAGTGAAAAAGTCCTAAGAAAAATAATCCCATTTACTCTAGCCCTTAAAAAATAAAATACCTAGGTATAAATATAACCAAAAAAAATGAGAGACCTTTATAATGAAAACTTTAAAACCCTAAAGAAATTACAGAAGACACTAGAAGGTAGAAAGACCTCCTGTGCTTCTTGATCAGCAGAATCAACATCATAAAAATGACCATCCTACCAAAAGCAATATATAGATTAAACGCTATACCAATCAAAATCCACAAGCAATTCTTTAAAGAAATTGACCAAACAATCTCAAAATTCATATGGAAGCACAAAAGGCCCAGGATAGCAAAAAATTCTGAGTAACAAAAACACTGCTGTAGGTATCAAGATACCAATCTTAATCTATACTACAAATCCATAGTAATTAAAACAACCTCATACTGGCTCCAAAATAGACATGTTGCTCAATCAATAAGCATTGAAGACCCAGAAACAAGCCCACATAATCACAGCCATTTGATCTTTGACACAGGAGCCCAAAAAATCCAATGGAAAAAGAACAGCATCTTCAACAAGTGGTGCTGATAAAACTGGATACCCACATGTAGAAGTTTAAAAATGGACCCGTACTTGTCACCATGCACAAAAATTAATTCCAAATAGATCAAGGACCTTCATAAAAGGAAACTATAAAAACCTTAGTTGAAAGGGTAGGGAACTCCCTAGCTGATTGGGCTAGGCCAACAGTTTCTAAACAGGAATCCAATAGCACAGTCACCAGAACCAACACTCAACAAATGGGATCTTATAAATTAAAGAGCTTCTGTTTAGATAAAAAAAATTTGAATCAACCAAAAAGGCAACTCACTGTATGGGAGAAAATCTTCACTAACCAATATCTGATAGACCTCTATTATACAGAGTACACAAAGAATTTAAAAACTAAACATCAAGGAGATAAATGGCCCAATTAAAAAATGGGCCTGGGAACTCAAAAGAAACTTTTTCCAGGTGTGAAATTGAAATATCTAACAAATCCACAATATAAACAACACCAAATGCTGGAGAAGATGTGGTGAGAAGGGAACTCTCATGCATTGCTGGTGGGAATGTAGGCTTATCCAACCACTCAGTGATCAGTATGGCCATTTCTAAAAAAGTTAAAGATTGAAATGCCATATGACCCTGCTATACCACTTCTGGGAATACTACCCCATAATGCAAAAATTCACTGCAGTGACACAAGCACAACCATATTCATAGCAGCAGTATTTATAATAGCAAAGTCATGGAAACAATGCAAATGCCCAACAGTTGACAAATGGATAACGAAAATGTGGTACATTTATATAATGGAATATCACTCAGCCATCAAAAAAGATGAATTAATGAAATTTGCTGGGTAATGGATGGAATTAGAAAAAAATTATATTGAGTGAAGTATCCCAGACACAGAAAATTTGACACCGTATGTACTCCAATAGGTGGGTCCTAGTTCCAAACCCATACAATGACATATTCAAAGATAAATCTCTGTGATACCTACTATAATCACAATGATTATAAACAGGAGGTAAGGGGAAGGAAAAAAGGAGAGAAGGGATCATGCTTCAGTAGACAAAATAGACCACGGTCAAGTATTGCATATAAGTATCGAGACATCTTGAGCAACTTACTCTCACTTCCCTTTCTGGTCACCTGTAACTGAAGAGGTTTGTTCTCACCAATCAGGGAGGGTATAGGGACTGGCAGATAGATGGTAACCATACTGCAAATGGGACACTTACCCCCAGTCATTGCAGTGTCCTAATCCTATTCTATCTGCCTTTGAGTCTCTTTTTATATTAAGATTTTCATTTAAACCGTCTTTTATCTTTGGTTCAATATCCATCAGGATGGAGCCAAGGGTGGTGCAGGAAAAGCAAAATTGAAAACAACAAACCATAATTCAGAACACTAAAGACTCTGGATTAATCAACTCGAACCAGACCAGCCAAATTTCTCCCCATCCTAAAGTTCAGGGAACTTTGGGGAATAGAGGATAGCAAGATTGTAAGAGCCTGAAGATGGGGAGGACCAATGATGTGCAAGATACTACACACAAGTTAGGACTTCACTATCTACAATCAGACTTTTCATGACCTTCACAATGGCTGACATGTCAAGGACCCCCCAAAGTCTAGCATGGATCACTGGCAATAGGATCCTTTGAAGTAATGGATTAACAGACATAATAGAGTTCCCATACTTAGGGGAGCGCAAGAAAGGGCTCGGGCTATGCCTCTGGAGAACTCAGAGGGAGATTTGGTATTCACACAAAAGGATGCTCCAAGGAATGGGAGAAGGAAGGAAGGGCACTGGGAGAAAGGGAGGGAGGGATGTGAAAGGAAGGGGAAAAGCAAGGGGAGAATGCAAGGGGGAACTGGGGAGGGGTGTTGGGAGGGAGAGGACCGGGGTACTTATCGAGCACAAGCGCATAATTGGAAAAAAATATAATGTGAGAGAAAAAAGAATTAAAAAAACAGTTAAGTTACTGTTCGTATAGTTTCCTATAACTCTTGTCACTGTGAAGATACCTTACCCTAATGGGTTGCTCGAGATTTGTGTCAATATGTGACTGTGTTCTGCTGAATTCTTCTGAAAGGATCTGTCTATAAATGTCCATGAGAATTCACCTTCCAGCCCATGCACCTGACCTTTTACCTGTGGATTAGAATAATATTACAGAGTTAGCTCATTGTAAACTTAACACTGAAATATTTTGTCATTTTATGCTTTCAATCAGTATATTTTCTGAGTAAAAATTTAACTAATATTAGTTCTCTGAAAGTATTATTACTCTAATCATTCCCCCAGTGAATTTTAATTAGGTCTTATCACTACAAACAAATAACAACTTTTTTAAAGTTTTGTTTAAACATATATAGATACAGATGTAGATGTATCTAAATAGATATATATATATATATATGTATCAACATGGTTTTATTGATTTCTTACCTTATATAATGCATTTTAGGTTTTTCTTTTTGCTTTGCTTAAGTATTCAAATATCTTGTTTCGACCAAGGAGGAAAAAACATGAGAGAGAGAATGAGAAATACAGGGAGACAGAGAAAGATAGAAAGAGATAGAGAATTCATCCTTACCTTAATATACCCAAAATCAAGCTCATAAAAGTTGCTCAATTATGAGCCAGCCGGAGCTGGCGCTGTGTTGGGCCGGGGAGGACCACCTGGGCCATGCCCCAGCTCCCCAGGTTAAATAGTGCCCCGCCAGAGCCACTTTCTCCCTTTCCCCACCTGCCCGGTGACCTAGGTAAGCTCCCCGCACCCACCCCCAAACCCCAGGCAGCCCACTGGACCCAGATCCTCCCACCAGCCAGCCGGAGCAGGAGCTGCTTCAGGCCAAATAATTCAGTTCAGTGAAAAAAGCACAGAAATTGAAAGAAGTTCTTAAGAGTTAAAACGACAATGCCCAAGTCAAAGTGCAAATCCATGAGAAGCAACACCCAAGAAAACAAATCTCCCACTGAAGGAATTAATCCCATAATGATATACTCCCACCAGAACAAACCTACGGAAAATCGCCAAGAAAGCCTGACTCAAGATAACGACTTTCAAAGCATGATCATTACCATGTTTGATACTATGAAAGAGGAAATCCGGGAGGAATTTACAAGCGATGAAATTAAAATGTCTAACAAATATCTTAAAAAATGCTCCACATCCTTAGCCATCAGGGAAATGCAAATCAAAACTTCCCTGAGATATCATCTCACCCCAGTCAGGATGACAAAAATCCACAGTACAAACAAAAAGTGCTGAAGAGGATACGGAGAGAGGGGAACTCTTCTATATTGCTGGTGGGAATGCAGACTCATACAACCACTCTGGTGAGCCATCTGGTGATTCTTAAAGAAATTAAAGTTTGAAATGCCGTATGAGGGCTGGAGAGGTGGCTCAGGGGATAAGCCTCTGCCTTGCAGGCGGAAGGTCCTGAGTACAGATCCTACACCCCATGTAAAGACGCCAGGTGGAAGCCAGGGCGGCCTGCATTTCTGGTCCTGGTAGGCTGAGCCTGTGAATCCCCGGGCAGAGTAAACAAGGAGGAGGTGGAGGTGTCTACGGTGGTTCTTGAATTTGTCGGTGGTTCTACACACACACACACACACACACACACACACACACACACACACATACATACTCATGCACACTCACACATGATTGAATAAAATAATAAAAAAATATGAAATGCCATATGATCCTGCTATTTCACTTCTGGGAATAACTCCCATACATCAAAAATTCACCTCGATAGCACAAGCACGACCATGTTCATAGCAGCACTGTTTACAATAGCAAAGTCATGGAATCAGCCCAAATGTCCAACGGTTGACGAGTGGATAAGGAAAATTTGGTACATCTATGCAATGGAATACTATTCAGCCATCAAAAATGATGAGTTAACAGAATTTGCTAGGAAATGGATGGAATTAGAAACAATGATATTGAATGAAGCATCCCAGACATGGAAAATTAAGCGCCTTATGTACTCCCTAATAGGTGGATCCTAGTACCAAACCCACTTAGAAACACTTAAAGATAAATCTCCGCAATATCTACAGTAATTGTAAAGATTATAAAGAGGAGGGATGGGGAAGGAGGGCCCCACAAGAAAGGAGGAGAGAGGGGACTATGTTACAGCAGAGAAAATAGGCTACCATCATGGACTGCAAGTATATAATGAGGCATCTGGTTAAGTTCACACACTTTCCTTCCTGATCATATGCAACTGATGGGGTATGATCTCACCAGAAGGGGTGGGCATATAGGCTACCTGATAGAAAGTAACCATTTTGCAAATGGGTGATTGACCCCTCCCTCACTGCGGTCTCCTACTTTTATTCCATCTACCTTTGAATATACTCTTATAACAAGACTCTAATTTAACAGGTTTTTATCTCTGGCAAGGGAGTGAATTCCAATACCCATCAGGATGGAGCCAAGAACATTGCAGGAGCAGCAAAACCTAAAAAAAAAAAAAAACAAAAAAACAACAAACCATAATCCAGAACATCAAGAGACTCTATATCAACCACCTGGAACTGGGCCAGCCTAATCTCTCCCCATCCTGAAGCTCAGGGAAATTTGCAGAAGAGGGGGTGGTAAGGTTTTAAGAGCACAAGGTTGGGAAGAGTAATAATATGCAAGATACTTCACACAAGTTGGGGCCAAAGCAATCAAAATAGGACTTTGCATGACCTGCGCTATGTCCAACATATTATTGACCCCACAAAGTCTAGTATGGACTAAAGGCACTAGGATCCTTGAAGGCTACGGACTGACAGTTATAGTAGTGTTCCTAAGCTTAAGGGGAGCACAAGAAAGGGTTCTGGGAAATGTCCCTGGGTCCTTGCACCTCATCAGAGAGGAGGACCCAGAGGAGAGTTTGGCATGCATAGTAAAGGATGCTCTGGGGATTGGGGGGGTGGAGGCACTGGGGAATGGGACAGGAGGGGGGAAGGGAAGGGGGAGCAGAGGAGTCATGGGGAGGTGGAGGGAAGGAGGAGACCGGTGTACCTGTTAAGTTTGTATGAGTGGAAATAATAATAATAATAAAAAAGAACAAATACCAAATACCCAAGACAAAAAAGAAATATCCTGGAAGTTAAAATATAAAGCTTTTTGGGAGAGGAAAAAAAAGTTGCTTAGTTGCTCTATTATAATTACAACATCAAATTTTGAATAGCTAGGAATATATTATAGAATTCTAATAATAATTAGATGGTCTTGAAAGAACTACAGATTTTCAATAATTCCATGTAATATCTTAATTTTTTGTTTAGTAATTATTTAATAGATATTTTTGCATATTAAGCAATTTTAAAATGCAGTCAGACTTGACCTTAATTATTTCAACACATTATCATTTATTTTGGTACCCTCCTTACCTATAAAAATCAAAATTTTATTTTAATATTCTAATTAATTATATTATTTAAAGCAATATATTTAGGTTATGAAATAGACCGAGTAATTGCTATGAGATCATGAAGAGAATTATATATATATCCTAAAAGAGCAAAGAAAATCACTAAAGCCATTACATAATACTCTAATAAAATATATAAGATGGTCATTTAGTTATCTTATGCTAAATATTACCTCTTGGATCAACTACTAAAATGAGCATTTTCTTAATATTTCCCCTTCCCTTAATGTTGAACGAACTATAGACTTCTAATATTTTACAGACTGCCCATCCATCTGAGGAATTGATGCCAAATTCAAATACAAATGAGGTGAAATTTAAAGTCAAGAGCTTAACACTGACAATAACAATCTATCAAACAATGATAGGTAAGACCTTATTGGTGACTCTTATTTGGTTTGCACTTAACTGTATTTAAAAGACTCTTAGAGAGTACTGGGAAAGCACGGGCAGGGGCTCCATGTGCTCACAAGGGAGATGGCCTCCCACGGGCTGGGGCTCCCTGTGCTCACACCATGAACTCCGACTATAGAAGATGGACAAAACTGCTCTCCCTCAGCTTTATTATGTATTCTTATCATGTATTCTTTATCATGTATTCTGGAACTAGGAGCTCAGTCTTAACTACCTACATCTTACCTACATCTTTAATGTATTTTCTTTTATTGCTTACATATTATTTTATATTTTCCATTTAAAAAATTAGGACATAAAGGCAGGAAGTGGACATGCTAGGGAAATGTCCATGGAAAGTGGGAGGGAGATAGGGGTAGCTATGATCAAATGCATTGTCTGCATGTATGAAATTATAAGAGTGAAAATAATTTAAAAACGAATACAGTGCGTAAATATCCATGATTATTCTAAGATATGAATAATGGTTGGATAGCTTCATAGACACATAATGTATCCTATTTTCTGTAAAGTCAGGTTCTCATGCTTGTAAATAACTTGTGCTTGTAAGTGAAGCACAAAAAAAAAAGAATATTGGGAAAAACTCAGTAAAGAACACAATTTGAGTCATAAATTTAAACACAGAAAGGAAAGAAAACTTTACATTTATAAATAGAAGACATATCTGGCAATTGATGGAACATCTGAATGCTCTTTGTCATATCCTATTCACATCTTTACTTTAAATCTCAAATCATGTAAGTGCTTCTTCCATAGAATTAGCATACAATTCAGACAGGTATGGCTTTCAGTAATTTATTCTTACATAAAAGAGAAAAACAAAGAAACAAAGAGAGAGAGAAAGAGAGAGAGAGAGAAACAGAGAGAGAGAGAAACAGAAAGAGAAAGAAACAGAGAAAGAGAGAAACAGAAAGAGAAACAGAGAGGGATCCAACACAAGCATATGCCATAAGTACTTTAGTCCATACATGTAAACTCCTGTGTGTTCAATGAAGATAAGTCCTTTGCAATTACCAGGGTCTACACAGGTGGTGCTCACATATCCTCCAGGAATTACTTTCTTCAGCGATTCTTATCTTTCTATGTGATCAGTTTCTTTTTATTATTTAAGCCTCAGAAAGAAAATTTCCATAGCCCCTGTTTTTCTGAATAGCTGTCAGTTTAATCTCCCTCACTAATGAGTTTGACTCAAGAAGATATATTGGCTCATTCATAGTGTTCTCATTGTCTTCAATCTCATTATTAATATTGCTTACAAAGTTATGAAGTTATAACATGTATTTAGGGAATTGTAATGCTAGCTCCTTAGCACTTAGAACATTGAAATAGATGGATAAATATAATACATGCATAGTTAATTATTCAATGAAATGGTTGTCTATTAATTCTTTATTCTCCAATAGTTTCAAGAATTCACACTTGTTACTGTATACTTGGTCAAATTCCAGTGATTGGGAGGTCACGTGTAATAAACCTATAACTGTTGTTTTGTTAAATGGCTGTGCAGTCAGACTTCCTTACAAATATTTATGCTCACACGTATAGTTAAGTTTGGCTCTCATTCATGCCAAGTATAGAGAAATGATATAGATAATACCATAATTACAGATAGACAAAGAGGTAAAGTGATATATGCAGCAAAATAACGGATGATATAGATGGATCACAAATAGTTAAAAGATGATTGTTAGATGATAGAAGAGAGGTAGCTAGATGATAAATGGATAAATAAATGAGAGTTAGACAGACAGGCAAGCAGACAGATGGACAGACAGACACATAATTACAATAGGCTTATCAGAATTTATACCTGAAAGGAAATTGTGCCATAGTGCAATGGAAGAAAGTCAGGTTCTCCAGACAAGAGATAGTGGTGATGTGGCTACCAGATAAGGAAGAATCTATAAGGACATCAGAATCACTAGTTAATAAATGGTAACACAAAAAGTTATAAATGCTATATTCCAAAATATGACATAAGAAATTGCTCCGCACCAGCAGCAGTGTTTCTAGAATGTGATTCCACTGCTTTCTATCCCTTCATTTGCTATGGCTTTTCATTACTAGTTTTTCCTGTCAGCAGCAGCATTTTAAGTTGCTCTCTGGAGAAGTCAAATAAACTTCCATCTTCATTAATATGCAGTATTTATTTTAGAAGTTTTGTTATTCATATATTTTACAAATATTTACACTCAGTTCATTATGAGCTTTCATAAGGGAGAATTTATGATATATAATATTTACTGGGGCACCTTAATGGTTTTATTATGCAGGCACAGTTCAGGTAATAAAACTATAGTACCACCTCACCTTGAGAGGCTCTTGCTGCCACAGTCTTTTATAACACTTTCTGCAGCTGTGGTAGTTAGCCCCAGTGACATGTTTCCCATGAGAGATTGGGTTCTGGGGGCTTGGAGCTCAGATCAGATTAAGCAATACAGTTTCCCACTGCCCACTGCCTGGTGTTATAATTACAAACCTTGATCTGAGAGGGTATTTTTCCTGCATGTCACACACTAGCATGTTTGCCCATCTACAATGAGAAATCTTCTAATGGTGAAGACGTGTTTTATTCCATTGGCATTTCAGGAAATGAAATTCAAATTTTCTGGCAGTAAGCTGTACTTTTTAGATGTCAGCTTCATCCACATCTTCCCGCATTGCATGAGAAAGGTCAACTGTGGATAAGAGAGCAGTAATTTATCATATTTCTCACTCTGAAAATCTCTTAATGGTTAACATAATCAAAAGGTTTCACCCTAAATCACTGTCCATTTCTTGATGCTCAATGTTTCAATGATGTTTCTCTCTTGATCAAAAAGATAAATCTCTTCAAAACAGTGTATGGATTGCAAGCTTTTTATATATCATTTTAATTACATTGTAAACCAATTTTGTATAAACACAGAAAATCTGGCAATGTTTCCAACAAACATGAACAACTGTTCCACAGTTTATGTAGGACAGATTCCAGAAATCCATGTGGATTCTTAAAAAAAAGACCACAGAAGATCAAGCCCCTTATACAAAATGCAATGTCATTGCCATACAATCTACACACATACTACTGTATACTTTAAACTCTCTCTAGCCTGCTTACAATATACCAGGTGATATGAGTGCTCTGTACATTATTATTATGCTCTAATATCTTTGGAGTGATGACAAGAAAGAAGTCTACATTTTAATAGAAGATACAATTTTTCTAATTTTTTTTATCAATGGTTGAATTCATGAACATGGAATCTGTGGACATGGAAGTCAAGGTAATATACATACATGTGTACATATATGTACATGTATACATGTATCTAATTTGAGGATTAAGACATTTTATTAGAAGAGATTTTATTATTATTAGATAGTTATTATGGATATGTGCTCAAGACAGTCCCAGTATATGTATATATTAGTCAGGGTTCTCGAAGAAATAGAATCTATAGAATGTAATATATGAAATAAGCTTATTAAAATAAGATAATAAAAATAGTGTCCTTCAAAGTAGCAACCTCGCTCTTGACCAGAATATTGAACAAGACCAAAAGATCTCAAGAAGTCTCAAGTCTTTACTTCTCTGGAGGGTCGAAGATGCTGGATTCCAGTATTGGTGAAGAACAGCTGAGCTCCAATGTCAGGGAACAGCAGTAAGGTGTAGAGGTCAGGCTCCAAAGGCAGCAGAGCAGCCACGACGGTGGAAAAGACGAAGTCCTGAGTCAACAAAGGACGGAGGCAGCAGCAGCAGGAACAAAAAAGACCACAATGGTCCAAAAGTGAATGACTCTACAGCCAGTCGACCCAAGACAAGGAAGAATCAAGTCCCTCCTCCTTGAACCTCCTATTATCTGGCCCACCACTGGAAAGTACCACCCACTATGGGCTGGGTTTTCCATAGCAACCGATCAAGTACTTTCAGACTTGTTCAGGGGCCATTCCAACCATTAGCCCTCCACAGCTATGCCCCAAATAATCTGCAACTGTCATTTGATACCAAAATGTAACCATAACAATATCCTATAATCATTTATATAGTAAATTAAAAATCGTACATAACATTAATCTGAGTAAAAGGTCTCCATCTTTATACATGATAAAATAGTAAGAGTTCAGTCAAATAATACTGTCTAAATTTTGAATCACAGTGCCTATGTTCAACAACAAATAGTTTCTCATTAATTTTTAAGTTACATCAAAATATGACAAGGAACATGTGCTTTTGCAAGAAAATCTAATAAAAATTTTATTGTTTGCATTTTAAATTTTCAGTCATCAATAAATTATTCATGTATGGTAAAACACGGTATCAAGAAATCTGGAAAATATTTCTGTGAGTAAATCAAAGAAGGTTATACATCAGGAAAGGGAGATTATAAAAAGTAAGTTAACAAAAACCTTCATTTCAATAAACTAGGACAACATACAATATATTTCCCAGGTAACTGAAGAATTTTTGACAGTCTTCATCCAGTGAAGAATTACATGAAATAATTCACCACTATACAATGCACTGGTTTAATAGATCATAGAGACTGAGTAAGATAACTTTCTCCTAACATTTTGAAATGAGTATAATTAAGTGGCCTTTTGAGAATCATAACAGTCCAATCTCATTGGGAAGAAAAAAAAATCCCTGAATTGCAGGTCCTCACTGGAAATGTAGCATAAACTAGAAAATATGTTTTTTGTAAATCAGAAAACACAAAGTTGGAAATGATTGCCTTCAGTGTTTAATTTGGAAATTGCATAGACGGATGTATGACATACAATTTAAATATTTACCATTCTAATGCTCAGGTTGTCACAGATATACATAAAGTGAAAGGAGATATTTTTTCATTATTTATTTGCATAAGGATATCTATCATTAGATGATTAGTCTCTCCAATTGAACCTGTTATTTGAAAACATTGAATACAGTTAATACCTCTAATTTTTGGGTTTCTGATCAAGTTTAGCTTTTAAGTTCTATAAATATTAACTTTTAGACAAATTGCTAATCATACCTTTTTGAATATTGACTGTTTTATGAGTTTTATAAAAATATAAACTACTGCTTCTAACTAATTATGTCTAGCAACCTTCTTAAAATTTCATGGTACAAAAATTTCCTCTATGTCATTGTTATGTTTCTTGGTATAAACTAATGTAGTGTTTTCTTTTTCTGGTATCTCCTGCACTTCGAATGAGTACTTTGTATGCAGTTATGTAGGGCCAAGTTTTCATTGCATATGAGTTAGTAAACTCATCAAAAACAGCACTGCATTTTCTTTCCTCCACTGTGATGAGTGCCATTTGCAGATACGTTTTGTTTGTTGTATGTTTTGTTTGTTCTTGTTCTTTCTAGTCTGTGACTTTAACACATTTCTGCCCAGGTCTAATTTACAACAAGTAAAAACAGTATGTGTAGTTTATTACAAAGGAAATTTAACAATCGAAATGATTTTTCTTGAGAAAGAAAAGCTAAAGAGTCCCTCCATTATTGGTATAGATATTTGTAATCTATGCATTCATAAAAGGATTTTATGCCTTTATTTGCTACTTATTAGTGTATCATTTGCTCTAAATATATGCAAAATTACTTTAATAATCACTGAAAATTAGATTAGCTAATAGTCAATTTAAAGGAAAATACCTGTGAAGAGTCTATTCAATACATCCTCCAAAATCAAACTTGCAATTATTTTCTAGAGTCTATTCAACATATTCAATAACTATTTACTTTTATTTTTTATTTTACTTGGAGGAAAACATTTCATTTTATCATGAACAAATGAAAAATTGAAAACAGATAAGTGAACTAGAAATAATAACAGAAAAAAGCATTAAAAGTAATACAGGGGCAATAGTGTCTTGGACAGGAAAATATTAATCATCACTTAATTTTGGTTTAATCATGGCTCAGTTCACTCATGACTATAATCTATTTCTACACAATTTGCATATCTTTTTAAATGTTATTTTCTTTGTAGAAACTAACTTAATTTATGATCATGATAATTAAATTAAATACTACTGTTTGCAGTTGTCTCAAACTGTGTGACATTTAGTTAAATGCAATATAAAGTGCATAATAATACTTTCAATACCTGTAGGTCAATGATAGTGTTTCAAGTTTTTGAGTAATTGTCATAGTAGATGGATGAAATTTTCTACCAGTTAGTGTACCACTGAAGAGGTACATTGCCATAGACCCAAAATTTTAAAAATTCTGGGAAATAAAGGTGGGAGGGATTTTGAACTTACAGAAGAAAGATAATGACTTTAAATGGCAGTATTAACCAATACATTTGATAGGTGATATAAGACTATATGAAAGATTAAGTCCAGGGGCCTTCATTCAAAAGGAAGTGGTCCATGCAGAGGCTGACAGGGATGGAATGGACGTTTATATTTTGTTCATGTTGCTCAGCCCCCAGCAGGGTGTTCCTAAGTCAAAGAAACCTAAAAGCAAGAGGAATTAGGGTCTTCAACCTTCAAGACTTAGTTTTTCAGTGGATAGCAGTATGCCCGTAAGATGGAGTAGAATATGGAAATCATGCAGATTCTCCATGGCACGCACACACAAAAAAAATCCATGTAGACTGTTTTTAAAAGATCTTGATATGCAAAAAAATTGAGTTTCATGCTGACAAATTTTTAAGCTAACGAGTTTGAGCCTTTGTTAAGAAATGAACAATTTAGGGGCCACCATCGCATTATGTAACAGAATGAAAATTTAGAATTATTGAAGTGAGTTGGAGTACTTGTCAGTTCAGTTGGAGGGTCAACTGAAAACATAATTTACATTAACTAATAATAGACTATGTTTTTAACTGTCGATGTGAGTACCTTAATTCACATTTCTGGTTTCCAAGACTAAAGGATAATTATTTTCAGTTGTTCAAACAAAACAAACAATGAAATTTTTAATGGCAGCCTAAGCAATTTATATTTTCCAAAGAAACTAAAGGGTGAGCAACACTGCACTGTGTGACTGAATCATAACCTTCTAATTTTACACAGATTTGTTATGTTTTCTTAAACAATAAATTTGTCAAATTTTCTGAAATGAGAATTATAAAACACTCTTTTAAAAAGTAGTGATTACTCAAATTAAGCAATATTTACTTACAGTGATGATTCAAATACTCAGTAATGTCCAAACTCATTATATTCAATTTTGATTAATGTCCCCATATTTCTGATGATAACTTTCTCAGCAACAGTATAATACTTTGGTAGCAAATCTTATTAATTCATTTCTATATTCATTATCACTATTTTTAATTCTCTTTTTTAATTTTCTTGCTTGAATTCTTTGTGGAATCAAAAATTAGTGAAGAGAATTAGATCCTAACATAAAATAACTCTTTATATCTACAGAGTGTACCTTCCTGATTTAAGTTCAAAAACATTTTTCTTAAGAACCCTATTTACACTCAATGCCATTGTCTGTGTGACTGAGCTGATGAGTTACAAGTGCGGCATTAACAAGAAAAAAATGCTACAAACATGTCTGCACAACAGAATACATGTCACCTTAACATTTTTTAATATTATACCCAGAGCATTATTTGTTATGCATGTTTCCATTTCATTAAGAGCAAAGAGAGTGTAATAGATGGCCTGCCAGACTGTTTCAATTAATTCAACTCTTCATACATCTTTAAAAAGTATATAGCTTTTCATTCAGATTTCAAAAATGGAAACTCATCACTGTCATTATTTCATATAGAAAAAATTCCAGTACATATTTACACATATTAATAATTTTAAGTGCAATCATTCAGAGCACACAAAATCTCAAGCAACAATAGATACATTTTTCACTCTGAACACTGAAAATAATGTCTGTCAATTTTACATAGATTAAAATGACTATTTGTTGCTATTGTTGTTTAAAGGGAAAAAAAAGTTTACTTCCCGGCATGCTTCTTTCTTGATGTACACTTGATACTCTGGGAAAATCTGTCTTCTTTTTCTGTCCTCTTGTATACCTTGTGACAGCTGCAATCAGATCACTGAGAGTGAGACAACTTGTCTACTTTTGTAATTTTCACTAAGTATCTTCACCCATGATTAGGTATTACAGTTGTTAAGTTTCATTCCTTCTTTTATGCCAAATGTTCACCAAAGAATATCATCACCACACCAACTAAAACAAACACTAATAAAAACAGCAGGAAGGAAAATTTTTTACCTCTGTTCTCTTTAAATTTGTCAGGCTAAGATTACACTGATGCATGGAAGAGTAACAGGATCAGATAAACAAATGCAATCAATCTAAATTTTATAAGATGTAAAAGCTACCACTATAGAAGAAAAAAGCAAAAATTAGTTGGAATTGCATGTTTATAAATTGAACTGAACCAACAGTAAACTATAAGACAGAACAATCCTGAGATACTTGACAAAGGTAGTTTCTTTTGGATAAGTGATCAGGAGGACATAGGTATGCTTATGAGTTTCCATAATTTCTCTTTAGTGGCAATTTTTCTTCATGGCACAGGAAGAATTTGGTCCCCATTCCACCCCTACTTTCCATTCACCAGGTCTTTCTCATTGTCTGACATATTTTTTATGTTTTAGTGTCTTTACCTTAAATCTATTAATATGATAGAATTATATATTTTAGGGCTGTGAATTCTAATCTCCTTCAGTCCTAAAACAATCACTACTGCAGTTAGAGATGAAACAGATAGTTTGTTCAGTTGGAATGATCTCCAGCAGTAAAACTCTGAAATCTGTAGTGCTCAAAATTCCCAAACATTTGAGCATCAACATGATGCTATATCAGTAAAATTCTGTATCTGATTATATAGCATGCTACAGCCAAAATGCAGAACGACTGAAAATATTGTACAAAATTACCTTCACATTATCTTTATAAAATAAGTTCAAATGAATCTATGTTAACAGTTGGATTCCATCTGCAAATCTCTTTATTTTTTGTAAACATCCAAACACCCAAAAATTGAAATCCAAAGCATATTTTTGTCTATGAATTACTTAGAAGGATCCTCAACCTGTTCAGTATTGTAGTAAGGATGCATCTTGAAGCCTCTATATTTTTTCACAGATTCATTTTGATATTTCTATAATTCTTCAGTGATACACTTATTTTTGTAAAATTTGAAATTTTCTTTCTTTTGATTTAGATTTTCCATGAAATGGAAAAATGAAATGTTGTCTGTGTACTACAACTAAGCTATGTATCAAATCACAAAATTTCAGAATGGTGACATTTAATAAGTTACTTGAAACTTTTCATGAACTTTTATTTCCCTCTTTGTTCAAAGATAAAAATAATGACAACACTAAGAAAGAAAGATCAGGACAAGAGGAAAGCACTATCTATCCACCTCCATCCAGCTCCAGAGACAGAATGCTGTCCCTGGAGACAGCTGTATCATACAACCATAAGATAATTAGCTTTCTCTTTTTATTATTAATTTTCCATTTATTTCCAAGAGAGAGTCACTCTGCTTAAGATCCTCAGTATCCTATCCACACCCTATATACCTACTCCTATTGGTCTTAAATTGTATGGCATAGTACACCCTTTTAAAAGTTTCATTTCACACTCAACTGTAACTCTGGTACTCCTAATTAGTAAATGCATCCTATCCTATCCTCTAGTAAGAGCTATCATTCCTAAGCCAAACACTATCAACTAAACTCAGCCCCCAGTCCCAAATTTCCCACCTAATTTTGAATCATGAACTATTTCACCTGCCACATCCACAAAACAGTGCCAAGTAACCCTAGTCTAACTCTTATACAAAATCTCATCCAAACCCAGAGAAACTTGTTGATCAACAGCCAAAGTTAGACTTCATTTGATTCAGGAGAGACAAAAACAAATTATTAAAAGAAGCAGTCAATGACTTAACACAAGATACCCAAGTCACATCATAGAACCACAAAATACATTAAATATTAGGAAATCATGTCTCCTAAAATAAATAAATAAATACTCCTTATAAAACATTTCAATCATAATAACCTCCTGGATACCAACCAGGAAAACAAGACTTAGGATAATGTCTCACGAAGGAATATTATCAATATGATCAACAAAACGTGAGGACTATGAAAGGAACATGAAAAACTGCAAAGGTAATGTGAAGAACTCAGAGAGGAACTGAATAAGCTTATGACTTTATAGTAACCAGAAAGTAATAAAATGATCTGAGATGAAAAGGGAGATATAATCTTTTTTTTCCTTCCAGGTCGCTTCCAGTCCTCCAGCACCTGCCAAGCTGCTAAGTTTGCCTATAGTTGCCTGATCACACCTACAAGTGAGTAGCTTCCACCACAACCGCCAACACCCATCTACCCACCATTCCATATCCCCCAAACCATTAATGAACTTTGAAGCTTTTCCAGAATTTAACAGAATCCAGAAAATTACAAGCAATAGGCTAGTTGGCAACACCATACAATTGAAGACTCCAAGAATCATTCCATTGAACAGGAGAGACTCTTTGCTTCCAATACTAAAATAAGTAAATCCTTTTTACCTTCGTGTTATTCTCAATTGATAGTCACCATAATTAAGATCTCTCCATATAGACTACCCCAAAACCCATAAAACTTCAGGGATTTAACCACTCACCCTCACACATCACCAAGGAAGTAAAAGCTAAAAACTATACTATGACACTTATCTTTAATCCCTGTCTTCTAAACTTACTCTAATTGATATACTAATGGTACAATAACCTCATCTAGGAAAAAGCACTCAGGAACACTAGACAGACACATTCAAAACCTAGGCATACATTAACAATAACTGTCCAAGCACAGTAATATTGTCTAACCCGTTATCAGTCAAAACCACACACCAGGAAGACATTAGAGATAAAACAAACAAACAAAAAATGCCAAGTCACAATGCAAATCCATGAGAGACAACAAAAACCAGGACAACAAATTGACTACAAAAAAAATGGGCATCAAAATAATGAATTCCAACCAGAACAAACCCATGGAAATTAGCTAAGAAAGTCATATCCAAGATAATGACTTTCAAACCCTGCTCTTTACTATGATCAAAACAATGAAAGAGAAAATCTGAGAAAAATTAAACAACCACATCAACTAATATGAGCATGAGCACCACAGGCACTTGGAGGAGACAAGAAAAGCAATTGAAGAAACAAAACTAGGCATAGAGCTGTTGAAAAAAAATCTCAAGTAGAGATTAAACTCAAACTAAAAACCGAGCTATCTTCAATGCAGACCTAAACAGAGAGTCTTATCAGTAAAACTAATGAGGCAGAAAATTGAATATCAGAACTAGAAGACAAAATGACAGAAGAGACTAGTTCAATCAAATAGGTAGTAAAAAGCCAAAAAGACACTAGAGATGAATATTCAAAAGTTGTGGGACACCCTGAAGAAGCCAAACCTCCACATTCATGGAATACCAGAACAAGAAACTTAAAATGCCACACCCAAGGAAATCTTTCAAACTATCATAAAGGAAAAATTTCCACCTCCAAAGAAAAAGAGGCCCATCCAAATATAAGAGGCACATTGTACTCCAAACAGATATTACCAAAATGGAAACTCCCCATGGCAAATAATAGTCAAAATACTATATACACAAGACAAAAAGATTGTGTTGAGATCTACAAGAGATAAAAAACAAGTCACGATTAAAGGTAAACATTAAAATAACAACTGAATTTTCAATGGAAACAGTAAAAGTCAGAAGAGATTGGAGAGACTCACCTCAAGTCATGCATGAGTACAAATGCTAACCCAGACTTATATACCCACCAAACTATCAGTTGTGATTGAAGATAAAAGACATAAAGATAAACTAAGACTACCAAACTAAAAGATACTAGAAAAGATACTTAAGCTTGAAGAAAAGAACAAACATATCCAAGAAGACAGATGGGAAGTATAATACCAAGGCAACCTAAAAGCTAAGTAATAAACATATAAAAGCTACTAAAAAAAGACAGGAATCAACTGTCATCTCTCAATTATAACCCTAAACGTCAGTGGGTCAGTGGAATTAACTCACCAATTAAAAGACACAGGCTGCAAACATGGATTTAAAAAAAAAAAAACTCATCAGTCTTCTACCTTTAGGAAACACATCTCAACACAAAAGATAGGCACATTCTCAAAGTAAAAGGCTGGTTAAAATACCGCAAGCTAATGGAACAAGGAAATAAGTGGATTTAGCGATTATGGTATATGACAAAATTGACTTCAAAAACCCAAGAAATTCATAAGAGACACAGAAGGCTTCTACATTTTAGTCAAAGGAACATTTCATCAGGAAGACTTCACAATACTGAACATATACTGCAATGCCTAAAACCCCAAGTCAATCAAAATGATAATAATAGGGGATAACAATACTCTACTCTCAACATCGGATAGGTCAAGGGGCCAAAAACTGAACAGAGACATACTGGAACTGAACCAAATCATTACCCAAATGGTCCTGAGGGATCTCTATAGAACCTTCCATGAAAACATCAAGAAATACACATTCTTCTCAGCAGTCCACAGAACTTTCTGCAAAATAAACCACATATTGGGCCACAAAATAAATCACCACTTATACAGAAAAGTTGAAACTATATAGTCTGTACTTTATCAGACCACCATGGAATAAAGTTTGACATCCACAATAAAGGAAACAATAAAAATATGCTAATTTTTGGAAATTAAATACCTTGATGCTGAATGAAGAATGGGTCCATAAAGAATTCCTAGAAATGAATGATATTGAAAATAAAACATATCGAAATCTGTGGGACATGATGAAAGCTGTCCTAAGAGTGCAGTTTATAGTGATCATTTCCTATATATAAAAAATAGAAATATCATAAGTAAATAACAACACAGCATAAAGCTTTAGAGATTCAAGAGCAATCCAACTAGAAAAGCAGTAGATGAGATTAGCAAAATCAGAGGAGGAATATCCAAAGTTGAGATAAGTAAAATGATACAAAGAATCAACCAAAGAGCTTTTTTTTAGAAAAAATTAGAAATCAAATTTTTGAAAAATTTGAAAAATCAGAGAATTATGAGGTCATATTTCAAAAACTTATACTTCAAATTCGATTATCAGAAAGAACTGGATGAATTTCTAAGTATTCACAACTTAAGTTGAATCAGAATGGATTAAATTATTTAAATACTCGTATAACGAATGAGGAAATTAGAGACGTAATTACAAATCTTCCCACCAAAAAATTGTTCATAAACAGATGTATTCATTGAACAATCCTACCAGACATTAAAAGAACAATTAGCATCATTCATTACTATTTTGGAAACTATTCCAAAAATAGCAAGGAAAGGAACATGTCTAAAGTCTTTCTAAGAAGCTAATACTAATCCCAAACCCTAATAAAGACACAATTATAAAGAAAACTACAGGCCAATTTCTTTCTTTCTTTTTTTTCTGATTTGAATCCCTTTTATCTCTATCACTTATCTTATAGCTATATCTAAGAATTCAAGTAAAAGATTGAATAGAAGTGGTGAGAGTGGACAGCATTGCCTAGTTCTTGAATGAAGTGGAAATTCTTTAAATTTTTCCCCATTTAGAATAGTCCTTACAATAGAGTTGTTATATGTAGCTTTTATTATGTTGCCATAAGTTCCTTCCATTCCAATTTACTGTAGGGTTTTGATCATTAAAGGATGTTGGGATCTTGTCAAAAGTTTTATTCTGCATCTATTGAGAGTATAATGTGCTCTTGAATTTTAGATTTGTTTATTTGATCCATGTGATGAACATGGATCCAAAGATTCTCAGTAAAATTTTAGCAAATCAGATTGAAAAACTTATCAAAAAGCTCATCCACTATGATCAAGTTGGATTTATTCCAGGTACATAAGCATGGATTGACCTGTGTAAATCAATACATGTTACCTTTTTGGGATCCTTAGGCTTTGTGAGGCATTCCAGTCAAGAATGAAGCAGTAACAGTAACTGGAAGTTTAATATATAGTCTATCAATTCTGTTTTTCCAGGGATCCCTAAATAAGGCAATCAGCAAAAGACACTTAACAAATGAAAAGGCAGGCTATGGAATGACAGAGTATCTTAGCTAACCACACATCTAATAGAGGAAGAATATCCAGAGTACAGAAAAAACTCAAAAAATTAATGATCATGAAAGTAAGCAAGGCCATTAAAAAGTGAGCTGTATAAATAAAAAGAAAGTTATTCCAAGACAAAATTCAAATATCTGACAAATACAATAACAAAATCTTTCACTTCCCTAGCCATTAGGGAAACGAAAGCAAAAACCATGAGCTACCATCTAAACCACAAACAACAACAAATGATGTTAGAGATGCAGAGAGAAAGGAAACTCCCACATTGTTGGTGGGATTGTAAACGCATACAGCACCTTTGGAGGTCAGTTTGGAAGTTCCCAAAAAAGTTAAAAATTGAAGTATTGTATGACTTACTTATATCACTTTTGGGAATATTCTCAAAAAACACTATTTCCTGCTACTGAGTTACATGTACAATAATGTTCATAGCAGCACTTTTCACAAAAGTGAAAAAATGTCCAATCTAAACATCCTAGATGTCCAACAATTGAGGAATGGATAATGAGAATGCAGTACATATGTAAAATGGAATACTATTTAGCTGTCAGGAAAGATGAACTAATGAAATTTGTTGGTAAATGAATGGAGCTGGAAGAAATTATATTGATGCAGAATCACAGACACCACATGTCTTCCTTATAATGGATCCTAGCATTAAACCATTCAGACTGATTTAATCAAATTGAAGCTTTTATAATACCCACAAATGTCAAGGAACATAAGTCAGGTGATGGAACAAGATAAGACAAGAGTGGAGACAAAAGAACATGGGCAAACATAAATAGCTATTTATGAAAAAAAAAAGTTTTAAAGGGACAGGTTAAGCTCTGCCTTGCAGGCGGAAGGTCCTGAGTTCGGATCCTAGACCCCACGTATAGACTCCAGGTGAAAGCGGGGGCGGCCTGCGTTTCTGGTCCTGGTAGGGCGGAGCCTGTGAATCCCAGGGCAGAGTAAACAAGGAGGAGGTGGAGGCATCCATGGTGGTTCCCGAATTCACACACACACACACACACACATGCACAATTGAATATAATTATATATATATATATATATATATATATATATATATATATATATATATAAGTTTTAAAAGGAAAGGGAAGAACATGAACAGACACAGCTAGTAAGCTTCTAACTCAATGCCAAGGAACATAGGCCTAGTAATGCAAATTACTGTAAACAACAGTAGAGGGAGAAAAAACAGACAATAGACAGGATACTGGCTTAACCACAAACAACTGATATTAAATCACCATCTAATCACCTCTCATTATTTCTTTAAGTAAGAAAAGAGCTCAACACCCAAAGTATGAGACTATTGCAGGGGAAGGGTTGTGAAATAGACAACTACAGTCAACCAAACTATGCAATATCGGTGACCTTACAATGCTCATTTTGAATCAATCAATCCAAGAAAACCTCTTCCAAGCCTAAAGTTCAGAGAATTTTGTGGTCAATTGGGCAGTAAAATTGTAAGAGTTTTACAGCAGGAAGGTACACTGCCAACGAGGTTACCTTAGTCATCATAGGGCTGCTGCATCCAGATGTTCACTGTAATTAGATGTGCCCCCACCAGATCTGTGCAATAATGCAAATCAACATTGCCCAAAAAGACCCAGAAAGGAACTCGGTGAAATAACTACATGCAGTGGGAACCATAGGGACAGGGGCTAGACAGAAGAAGGGGAGTGTCTCTACTGTTGGTTTACCCAGGGACAAGCCACCTACACTGCTGATGAGGCCTGATGTCCTACTAGAGTAGACAAGCAAAAGGGAGCCCTGTGGCCCACGCCAGTAGACAGGCAGGAGGGTGGGAGTAAGAGGGATGGATTGGTGAATGGGTGGGAAGGTGGGGGAAGAAAAAGGCCGGAGTTGGGGCAAGGACAATTTTGTTTGTAAAAAAGGAAAATTACTTTTATAATAGGCAAATAATAAATTAAAATTGGAAAAAGTCTGAAGAAAAATCAAAGACAAAAGAATAGAGACTACATTGAAGACCAAAAGTTGGTATTTTAAGAAGTTAACACCTTCCACTTTTCTCCATTGTTAGCCATGTGTTAGATAACTCTACTAAGATATTCATTAGGCAATTTATCAAATATGAACTTAAATGTTCATATAAGTGACAAATTACATGCCATATTTTCCCAGTGTGATATTTCTCAGCTAGTAGATACCACAGAAATATTTAGAAAATCAACATCTTTGCTTTTGTATTTTCTTATTCTTTGACACTTAAACAATAAACACAATGAATGTATGCATTTTCATCTCTTACCTATCCAACCCCATCACCCTCCTGTCCCTCTTCATATTTTCTTGTTTTCCATCCAGTCTCCCTCTTACTTTCATGTCTTTTTGCATATCTGGCCCCCTGGGTTTCATTTGCAATGCTTCCACTGGCAAAGGCCTGCTGGGGCAGGAATGACTTAGTGGATAAAGAATAAAGTAGATCCTCTTCTGTCTGGCATTAGCCTTAAATTGTCTCTTAGGGTGAGATCTTCCTGAGATCTTCCCTCTTCCAATGTGATACATTTTTTTGCCAGATATAATTCAAGTCCTGTGGAAGCGAACATCACTACAGTGAATTCTTGGGTTTAGCAGACCTATCACAAACAGAAGATGATGCCTGGAAGAACCACCCTCTGCCCTCAGATTCTTAAATCATTATTGCACCTTATTCAGCAAGGTTTCCTAAGTCTTGAGATGGGAAGATAATGTTGTTCTGTTTAGAGCTGAGCACAACAAAATCGCTTATTCTCTGCACTTTGGTTTCTTGTGATTCTGTATATTACACATCTTCCATGGCAGAGAGATGGATCTTGGTCAAGCGCTAAGAGTTTCTGTTGGCTATGGATACAATGATATCTGTTTGAATGGTAGTTTACTATCAAAAGCCTGAGTTATGCTAAGAAGTTTATGTTCTCTCCTTCATGTCTATTTTTCTAGATTTACAGTACCAGAAATATGTCCCCTGTTGCAAAGTAAGGTTTAAATTCAACTACAAAGCTATTGATTACCCTGTATGTTACACGTCATTATTTTATCAACAATTGCCTCTTGCCAGAATAGTGAAAACCAACATTATCTAAGAAGAATTATTTGAGAGCCAAAAGAACAAACGTATAATGGGTTCCAGTATTTTCAAAGTGGCATTATAGCCAGTAATTCACAAACACAAGATGACTGAATTAGGAAGTGATTATTCCAACATAGTAATAATATTAGTTTAAAATATTTCATGTACTGTGTTCATTTATAGTTATTTTTAAGACTAGATTTTTGATGGGTTCCCTGTCTTTCACCCCCCCCCCAATACCCAGGGAAAAGCTTCTGCTTGATGGTCTCCTAATAACAAGTTGGCACTTGCAAAAGGTCATATTTACCTGATACTTAGTGGCAGCAGAGGGGCGGGGGCAGGGGAGTGTCAAGATCAGGGACTGACATTTCCTGGACTGCGCAAGAGTCCAAGATAACACCTTACTAAGGAAGAGAATTCTTTCTCCTGCCCCACTCAGCCCACCTACCAATCCTGAGGTTCCAAAACCTTATTCCTCTCATCCAGGCCTTTCTGTCTTTCTCCCTTTCACCCTACAATTGGCCTGGAAGTCATAAAACTTCATCTAGTCCATCATTTTTTGTCAAAACAAAATATGAAATCTTAAGTACATGCATTAAAAAGAAATGGAAGGTGTACTATACACAGTCTATCATTGACAAAATACAAAAAAAGAGTAAAAGTGTCCACTGTTCCTTATGTAAATATTGTTATTGAGATTCTCATAATACTGTACATATATATTTGCTAACCTTTAGCCAGATAAATGCTTCATGGAACAGGCCAAGTTTCTGTAATGCAGAAGTGGAATGTTTTTCCAGCAAGTATTCACTTGAATAATATTGTTCTCATCATGGGAGCTGTTTTTTTTACTTGTGCAGCTTGTGGTGCAAAGATACTGCTACCCATGGTCCCTGAAGAGAGACAAAATGTGTTGGACAAGAAGCAAACACCTGCTGGAGTTATTTTTGTTTTGACTAAAGAGAAGCTTTGATATTCATCTAGGGGCAGGAATATACAACTGAAAAATAATACAGTCTGCAGGTAAAGTAGGAGACAGGAGGTAAGAACCTTTGGCATTCCATTGCCACATTGCTCATTTTACAGAAACAAAGACTAAAGCCACGGTATGGGGTGACCATGAAGCAGATATGCCTAAAATATCAACACTTTATCATAATAAACCTTGGCATCTTCCAGGTTTAATTGAAAATAAAATTATAAGGTGTTTGCTCCAAAATATATCACACCATAAATTGGAGAAAGAGGTGACAGACTCCTATTACTCGTGATTAGAAGATTAACATGAGGACATCCTTTGTTAGCTAATGCTTTGTGGCATTTTCCCTCTGGGGAGCCGTCTTAGATTTTGGACTAGTCTAAACCGAGGAGATGTCGAAAGTCCAATGGTGGAAGAAGTCCTAGTAACAACTCGTTATGCTCAGGACCTTGCTGGGAATAAGAAACTGGGGTGTGGGGCTCCATCGAAGTTATGGGAAAACAATAAACAGCAATTGGGGGCACAGACTCTCCTGCCAGCCAAGCCCGCCGGAACAGGATGAAGGAGACACAGCCCCGAAGAGTCCTAGAAGTGAGCAGTCAAGCAGTCTGGAAGGGGCCAGCCCAGCATTTCATTTCTAACCAGGTCCTGGAGCCGTTCACAACAGCTTTCGAGACCGTGGAACAGCAGTGGGAAGAGACTGCGGAGCAGACCAGCCTAGAAGTTGTGGAGACAGAAGCCAGAGAACAGTCCAGCAGTCTAAGGAAGACACAAGAACAGTGCAGAGGCTTGGAAGAAACTCTCCTAGCAAGCCCTACAGCAGAAGCTCCGGGGGCATACCTTCTGCATCTCATGCATGCTAAGGGTGTGGCTTTCTGGGGATATAGCTACCTTTAAACTGTTCCTGCTCCTGTCAATAACCCTCCACCTACTTCTTAAAGTAACCGGAATGATTGTTACTTTGGCCTGTCATTTCCACCTGAGGAGGAACGACAGTTGTGCATGGCTTCTCCCCAGGAAACGTCTTTAGCCAAATGAAGTTTAGGCTTAGTATTATAAAATTATGATTTATCAATTTTTTCTCCAAATTATAGTTATTGGACTGGCATTTACCTCTTTTGTATTCTCTTTTGATAATTACTTAAACTTTTTTAATGACATGCTATTCATTCAGAATATATAAGATGAATAATACATTTAAGTAAAAAGATAAGAATTGAAGGTGATGATTAAGTTATAATAGGTAATTTCCTTATCTGTATAAAATGAAGGGAATTCTGCTGCGCTCCTATCCAACTAATCTGGTAGAATATGTCTCAGTTTGGAAAAGGTGGATTCAAAGTAACATGTTTTGGGATAAGGACATGGCTTTATTTTAGAGAAATAAGGAAAAATATGGGAATTGTCAGGTCTTGGTGTTTCTTCCCAGTTCAGGCCTAAAGCCTGTTCCCTGGGAAGGTCACAGTAACCCCATGGGCAAGTGCTAGGAATTTCTCGGTATGCCACAATAAAGTCCAGGGACAGGTGCTAAGCATTTTTACCTAGGTTTTCTTTGGGATAATTCAAGTTTTGCCTCTGGCAGGAAGAATCCTTCTGGAATTTAGGAGTGCCCTTTCTTAGGGTTTTTTGGAACTAGCTTCCTGCTCTCTGTTCTAGAGTAGAAGCCTGCTTTTTAAGTTTAGTCAAATACTAAATGGAAATTTCATGTCTAGTAATTTATTATAAGTAGACTTGTTAATCAGAATGTGTGCACTGATTTTAAGGAAATTAGAGAATAACTTCTAGAGTCTTATAACATAGGTGGGTAAAATTCCCACCTACGTACTAACTCAGAAATTCCAGAAGTCAAGACTATGCTCTCAGTCCACCAGAACCTTAAAAGAAACTGTGATACCCTCTTACCCTGGCTGAAGGCCAAGGAAGAGACCATCATGCCAGAAAGTCTAGATGCCAAGACTGCCCCTGGAGATGGTATTTGCAATCCAAACTGGGAGAATCCATGTCAGAAGCAAAGGGGGCCGTGTCTTTCCTACCCCAAACAGCACTCTTATGAGAAATCACAGAGATGGACCATCTGAGTGCACTCCCACCAATGATCGCCTCTGCCCCGAAAGAGACACCCTCGAAAGAGACACTCTCGGCATATGGGGCCTGACTGGACCCCAGGTTTGGAGTATGCATGGTTCACAGATGGGTCATCTAACTGATGGCAATACACTTCTGGAATTCCTCAAAGGAAGACATAAGCAACCTTACTATTAAAGGAATAGAGGGATGCTATTATAGAAGTTATTCTTTTAATAATTATATTGCTTAAGTGTTTTTCTTCAGTGCATACCTCAGTGCTCCATCGACAGAACCAGCTATAGCTTATGGGCCTTGAGTATCCAAGTCAAGGCCTCCTTAGAGATGTAGTTTAAGCTTGTATAGTAGAGACTACATGAGCCGCATGCATCTTCCCAAGTTAGAACCTGCTGCCATGCCTGGTGCCTATGTCGACCTGCCTGACTGAGAGTATCAACCTGGAGAGGACAACAGCCAAAGCTTATGCTGGGACTTATGGGGTGTTGGGGACTCCTATAGTTAATTGTAAAATATGTTCCTTGCTAAAATCAAAAGGAGATCATTCTGCCTCTGTATTTTAAAAAAGCAGTTAAAATGTGGGCTCAGCCCCATAGCTATCTGGTGAAGCATTATAGATTAGATAAGTTTGGAAATACTGAGAGAATGTTTCTGTTAAGTGCCTTTGCCCTGAAGCAATGGGTTAGGTTCTTGAAAAAATGTCCACCCTGAAGATGATTTTTGCTGACTAGAAAATTGTATGTCTGTTGTAGGTGCAACATTCTTTACCCCAAAATTTTCTGTATAAAAGTTGTCACGAAAGTTTCAATAAACGGGTTCAGGATACACTCGGACGAGAGGGAGCTGTGTGTGTTCTGTTCTCCGCCCGGTCCTGGGGAGCCCTGGTCTCGAGGCCGCGACTCTGGTCTGCGGCAGAATTCATTGACTGATTTACTCTTTTTATATGAATGAGAATTTCGTGTCCATGACCTCCATAAGTCTGGAATTCATTGAGGCACAGGTCAAAATCCTTCGGAAGTATGGCATTGTAGTACATAAATGCAGTTGTTTTCCATGTCATTGTTTCCTAACCAGAAAGTATGTCAACAATTTTCAAAACATTGAATTGTATTATCTAATAAAAGTAACCTAGAGATGACTGACAGTAAAAAAGATGTGTGCAGGTTATATTCAAATATCAGGATGTAGTGTATGAGGTATTTCAAACATCAATACATTTTTGTTTCTTTTAATGTTTTCTAACCAATCCCTCACTGATACTTAGAGATGCTCATATCACTAGGCAATCATCAAAAAGAAAGCATTTCCATTCACTTATTTGGGAGGAGGAAATAAGTTTTTAGAAAAAAATTGAAACAGTTGCATCATATAATATGACATATGTAGCAGCAGCAATTTTTTACTTTTAGGCCAATAATTCTTGTCACCTTTCTGAATAAAACTCTTTGAAACTTTCCCCAGATACTTTGCAGCAAGTCATGATTTTTTTGATCAAAATTTGGACGTCTTTCTCAATTAAGGCCATTTTCAATATCCAGAAGATGGTTTAAGTCATATAGGACTCATCAGACTCTTGTAATACAAATAAAATATCAGAAAAAAATAATTTCAGCACGTGAATGTTGTTGTTATTAATTCCAAAGATGAAATAAAATGAATAAAAAACTGTTGAAAATCATTTTATACCAGGTGGAAAGAGATTTTAATTATAACCAAGATTTATGGAGGCGCTTGTAGGCTGATGTTAAGCAGACCAACATGCATGCTTACATCTGTCCCTGTTTGGTGATTATGAACATGATACAACTACTTTTTCAAGTTACTGTCAGTTCCCTGCAATGATGAACTGATGTCTGAAATTATATGCCAATGAATCCTTGCCTTCCCAAAATTGACTTGAGTTAGCTGTTTTATTTTAGCAACAGGAAAGTATATGAACACACTTTATCTATAGAGTAGAATCTTTTAGAGAAGATTAGAAGAAACTCTACATTGCAGGAAGTATTACTCGCTTCTGCTTTCTTTTAAAGACCCTGGGATCACCAAAAAAATATGGAGTCTAATGGAGCAAAGAACTGATGGCCACACCAGCTATCCAGCAGAAACTGTCTCAGGAGAATAGCTTTCAATACCTGCTGAGTCTTGAACTTGAGAAATGAAGGCAAGAACAATGGATATCAGCATATCTACAAACTTCCCTTATACGTTTGAGCAACAATGTGAGGATACTGCTTTAAGGGACTAGATACTTCATTAATTTCTAACTATAAGTTGTAAAAATCAATAACTTCAGTGAGCTTTTAGATTCTGTAGAAGCAGTGATTTTTGGGTGTTCAGAAGACACCCAGAAAGATAGTCATCTTTCTGTAAAGGAGAAGCAATTTGAATAATGTCCTCTCTATATTTCATGTGCACCTGCTGCCACAGAATGCAACTTAATTGTAAACAGAGTCTTTGAAAATGAAGTAATTAAGGTCAGGATATGATTTCAAATGGATGAGATTAGAATAAATCCAAAAGTTAGTGGGAATTCTCTTGTACAGAAAGGAGAAATGAAATGGAGACATAGAGAGGGGCATGTGGAGTAGAGGCAGAGGCTACAGTTACATTTCTACAAGTAAAGCTGAGCCACATTGGAGAATATACCAAAGATCTTCCCTCATGGTCTACAGGAAGAACCAAAACCGGCCTGCCACACATAAATTTCTGGTTAATTACATAGTTTTTATCTGATGTACTTTTTGTGGGTTCTGATTGCTTGTGTCAATAATGTTGAGGACTGACTCCATGGCTGTGTGCCTGCTAAACAAGCACTCAACCCTTAAGCTCCATCCTCAGTCTAGAGCCTCCTATGCGTGAAAGTATGTTGCTGCAGCTCGCCTACATGATTGCTGATAAATCATCATCAAAAAAGTTAAGGGAACAAGAGGTTTATTCTCTTAGGATTATCTGGTTACAGTTCTCAGTCTAGCTTCACAGGAGAGCTCATACCAACATCAGGGCCAAAGGGACTGGCCACATCATTTCCACATAATGGCTGAAAGGAAGATGATCCTTACTTGACAGACCAGCATGTCTGGCCAAGCTCTCTATATTTTATTCCAGAGCCTAGTCCCACCCACCATGGGCTAGGCCTTCCTCATCAGCTAGTCAATCTCCTGCAGGTTTGCTCTGGGCTTAACCCAATCATTACTTGTCCACAAATGTGCCCAGAGCTCAAACCCTCAACTGTCAAGTTGAAATCTGTTTCTAACTATTACATATGTTTCGCAATATTAGGGAATGGTGGTGAACAGTAGAGTCGTACCTTTCAGTAGACACATATCCTGAGTCTTAGCATTGGAACAGTAGCTGACTCTCTAGATCAAACACGTGACTTATGGAAACATTATTGGGATTCAGTCTGTAGTTTACTTCAATAGATTTTGTAATATATTTCTTCGATAATCAGTTCTTGTTAAACTTCTTTCTTTTGAGACTTACATGAATGTTGTATGTTTTCCCTTTAGTATGCTGTATAAGAGGCTCCCCAAATTCACCCTTCAGTTTCAGCAGTATATTCTCAGATTGTTAAATAAGTTTACAACAGATGTTTTGATATTTGGGTTGAAACAGCTGTATGTTTATGTATTATAATCTTGTAATTGAATTAGTAGGTTTAATATGGAAGATGATGACTTGGTCACCTAATTTTACACATATTTATTTAATCTATTACCTAATTAATTAGTAAGAAGTATAATAGCTAAATTTAAAAAAACAGTGATGGGTATTGATAGTTTAAGAATGGGGAAATATAAAGCAGTATTTGTGAAATTACTAAACAAATTTTATTAGATAAGTCAGTGATTGTCAGGCAGGGTAAAATATTATTTTAGATGTTCAAATTATATGAAACAGATTACATCATTGTGGCTCCTTCTTTGATAATACTAGTTGAACAGGGTTATTATATCAACTCATAAGTGGGTTAATAAGGTATTTGTCTTGCTGCAAATAAAGTAATGGAGGAAGGCATCAGATGTCAAGGAGACTATGAACCAGGTCTACAGGAGTTGATCGGCAGATCTAAACCAAGAGTGTCAGAAAGCAAGAAGATAAAAGTGGTGTCCACAGAGAAACTCTAAAGAGTGACAAGAAGCACTAAACATATATTAACAGAAGTGACAGAAAAAGTTGCAAAGCTAAACGCTTCAATGTAAAAAATTGTTGGCAATGAAATGACAACTGCATAGTTGTGAACACGGGGAGGAGATGAACTTAATTACTTTTCTGTCATGGACATGAAGAAATGCAGAGGCAAATATCTACTAACCAGAACTCAAGATTATTCACTGAGGACTTTGGTGCATTACCAGAGCATAGCATTATGATTTACTCTCATCTGATTTCTTCCAATGCACTATTTTCAGAGAAAATGATAAAAATGATAATGAAAGGAAACCAATCTAAAAGTAGAATAACAAGTCTCTGACCTCTGATAGAAATAACTGGTGTGATTAGGTACTTTAATAAGTGAAATTTTGTTAGAGGGTCAAATTCATGATTCTCCTACATTATTGACATTTCCTAAAGGAAGAACAACACTCACACATATACAAAGGGCAATAGAAGATAGAAAATACAAGTGTAACTTTGGTATTAACTAGATGCATCTCCCTTCCTAAATACAGATCTCTTTGGTAAATAATACTTCCAGGTCTCATGTCTTGTCAGCTTTTTATAAGAAAGAAGGAGAATAATGCTGTATTCATATAACATGTAAAGCAATTCTTGAAATATAAAATGTCGCTAAATTATTATCTTGAAATTCAGTAAAATCATTCTGTCTTGTAGCATGGAAAACAGTGTGGATGTGTTAAAGAAGAAAAATCTTCTCTCTCTTGCAAAAATATAGTACAGTTTTGAAAGAATTACATTCTGTGAAATGAATATTTTCCTTACAAATTTTCTCTTACACCTTCCCTACTGCTTAATTTCAACCCTACGTGTTTATTATCATTTTGATGTGAAGCCTCTTAATTTAATTCCTCTTCTCCCAGGCTGATATTTCTCAATATAAAACCAGAATGATAGTTTCATTATGAATCATAATCACCTGGGGTGTTCATTTCAATGAGAGAGACAGAGAGAGAGAGAGAAAGAGAGAGAGAGAGAGAAAGCGGCTGCACCTTATTCCTATTGAATCCATGAACCTTTGGTGGGGCCAGGACTCTCATTTATAGTCACAGACTGGATTCATAGTAACAATGGACTGGGAGCCTATGAGAATCCAAGCTTGGCATTTCAGGCCAAGATATGCACTGTGCTTCCTTCTTTTTCTTCATCATATGTACGCAAGCGAATCATTTAAAGATCTTATCACTTTCACATAAAATCTTTCAAATTTTTTGTTAACCAGCAGTCTTAGAAAACACTTTTACTACTTTCCTCTAGCTACCTGAAGTTTCTAGATTGTTGATATGATTACTTTTACAATTTATTCATTTCTGAACACAGATCTTGTAAGTTTATTAATATATTTTGAAATTTTTTATACATTTTTATTATTATTTCAGCTCATACAAACTTAATAGTTACACCAGTTCCCTCCCTCCCTCCTCCTCCCTCCGAACCCCCTGCTCTCCCTCCCCTCACTCCTCCCGCCCCATCCCCACGTGCCTCCCGCCCCAATTCCCAGAGTCCTTTCTTGTGCATGCCTGACTCTCCTCTGGACCTCTTCTCCGATGACGTACAAGGACCCAGTGGCATTTCCCTGAACCCTTTCCTGTGTTCCCCTTAAGCATAGGAACACTACTGTGGCTGTCAATCCCTTGCCTCCAAGGATCTTGGTGCCTTTAGCAGATGCTAGACGTTGTGAGGTCAATAGTGTGTTGGACATTGTGCCGGGCATGCAATGTCCAGTTATGATTGCTTCGGCCCTAACTTGTGTGGAGTATCTTGCAAATCATTGCTCCTCCCATCCTTTTGCTCTTACACTCTTACTGCCCCCTCTTCCGCAAATATCCCTGAGCTTCAGGATGGGGAGAGATTAGTCTGGCCTAGTTCTAGGTGGTTGATATAGAGTCTCTGAAGTTCTGGGTTGTGGTTTGTTGATTTTCTTTTGCAGTTTTGCTGCTCCTGCAATGCCCTTCACTCCATCCTACTGGGCACTGTATGTCCCCCCCTGGCCAGAGACAAAAAGCTGTTAAACTTATTATAAGTGCACATTCAAGGGTAGATGTAATAAAAGTAGGAAATATCAGTGAGGGATGGGTCAATCACCCATTTGCAAAATGGTTACTTTTTATCTGCCAGACTATATGCCCTCCTCTTCTGTTGAGATCACACCCCCTTAGTTGTAAATGATCAGGAACAAACATCTGTGAACTTAACCAAGTGTCACATTACTTACTTGCAGTCCTTGATGGAGGCCTATTTTCTCTACTATAACATGGTGACTTCTCTCCTTGTTTCTGGTGTGGCCCTCCAGCCCCATACCTCCTGTTCATAATCCTTGCAATTACTGTAGGTAATACATAGATTTACCTATGAGTGTCTCAAGATGGGCTGGGTGGGTTTGGTACTAGGAGCCACCTATTAGGGAGTACATACGGCGCTTAATTTTCTGGGTTTGGGATACTTCACTTAATATAATTGTTTCTAATGACATCCATTTCCTGGCAAATTCCAGTAATTCATCATTTTTGATGGCTGAGTAGTACTCCATTGTATAGATGTACCACTGTTTCCTTATCCACTCGTCAACTGTTGGACATTTGGGCTGATTCCATGACTTTGCTATTGTAAACAGTGCTGCTATGAACATGGTCGTGCTTGTGCTATTGAGGTGAACCATTGCTGTATGAGGGGTTACACCCAAAAGTGGAATCGCAGGGTCATATGGCATTTCAATCTTTAATTTCTTTAAGAAACTCTAGACGGCTCGCCAGAGTGGCTGTATGAGCGTGCACTCCCACCAACAATGTAGGAGAGTTCCCCTCTCTCCACATCCTCTCCAGCATTTGTTCTTGTTTGTATTGTGGATTTTTGCTATCCTGACCAGGGTGAGATGATATCTCAGGGAAGTTTTGATGTACATTTCCCTGATGGCTAAGGAAGTGGAGCATTTTTTAAGATATTTGTTAGACATTTTAATTTCATCCCTGGTAAAGTTTCTTTTAAGTTCCAGGGCCCATTTTTTAATTGGGTCATTTGTTTCCTTGGTGTTTAGTTTTCTAAGTTCTTTGTGCACTCTGGACAGTAGAGCTCTATCAGATATGTGGTTAGTGAAGACTTTTCTCCCATTCTGTGGGTTGCCTTTCAGCTCCTGTTACAATCTCTTTATCTGAACAGAAGCTCTTTAATTTCACAAGATCCCAACTGTTGAGAGTTGGTAGCAGTGACTGTGCCATTGGATGTCTGTTTAGGAACTGTTGGCCTAGCCCAATCAGCTCGAGGGAGTTCCCTATCCTTTCAACTATGGTTTTTATAGTCTCTGGCCTTATATCAAGGTCCTTGATCCATTTTGAATTAAGTCTTGTACATGGTGACAAGTATGGGTCCAGCTTTAATCTTCTGCATGTGGAGATCCAGTTTTGCCAGCACCATTTGTTGAAGATGCTGTTCTTTTTCCATTGGATTCTTTGGGCCCCTTTGTCAAAGACCAAATGGCTGTAATTTTGTGGGCTTATATCTGGGTCTTCAACCCTTATCCATTGATCTGTGTGTCTATTTTGGAGCCAGTACCAGGCTGTCTTTATAACTATGGATTTGTAATATAGACAAAGGTTCGGTATGGTAATACCTCCAGCAGTGATTTTGTTACTCAGGATTGTCTTTGCTGTCCTGGGTCTTTTGTGCTTCCATATGAATTTTGAGATTGTTTGGTAAGCTTCTTTAAAGAATTGCTTTGGGATTTTAATTGGTTTAGCATTGAATTTGTATATTGCCTATGGTAGGATGGTCATTTTTACGATTTTGATTCTGCCTATCCAGGAACATTGGAGGTCTTTCCACCTGCTGGTGTCTTTTGCAATTTCTTTATTTAGGGCTTTAAAGTTTTCATTGTAAAGGTCTTTTACCTCCTTGGTTAGGTTTATACCAAGGTATTTCATTATTTAGGGGCTATAGTAAATGGGATTGTTTCTCTCAAGGCTTTTTCACTTCTTTCTTTCTGGGTATATAGGAAGGCCTCTGATTTTTGCATATTTATTTTGTATCCTGCCACCGTGCTGAACTTCTCAATTAGTTCCAGGGGCTTCCTGGTGGAGTTTCTGTGATCACTCAGGTATAGGATCATGTCATCTGCAAATAGGGATAGCTTGATTTCTTCCTTGCCGATTTGAATCCCTCTTATGTCCCTTTCTTGTCTTATGGCTTCAGCTAAGACTTCAAGTACAATATTGAATAGAAGTGGTGAGAGTGGACAGCCTTGTCTAGTTCCTGATCAAAGTGGGAATGCTTCCAATTGTACCCCTTAAGCAAAATCCTTGCTGTGGGCTTGTTGTATACAGCTTTTATTATATTGATAAAGGTTCCTTCCATTCCTACTGTCTATAGCGTTTTGATCATAAAAGGCTGTTGGATCTTGTCAAAACCTTTTTCTGCATCTATCGAGAGTATCATGTGGTCTTGGACTTTGGACTGGTTTACATGATGAATTACATTTATTGATTTGCGTATGCTGAACCAAACTTGTGTGCCGAGGAAGAAGCCTACTTGGTCCCCATGAATGATCTTTTTAATATGTTTTTGAATCCGATTTGCTAAAACCTGTTGAGAATCTTTGCATCTGTGTTCATCAGAGAGATCAGCCTGTAGCTTTCTTTTTTAAGTGAGTCTTTATTAGGTTTTGGGATTAAAACCATATTAGCTTCATAGAAGGAATTTGGTAGTGTTCCTTCCTCTGCTATTTGATGGAACAGTTTAAGGAGTATTGGTGTTATTAACTCCTTAAATGTCTGGTAGAATTCTGTGCTGAATCCATCTGGCCCAGGACATTTTTTGGTGGGACGATTCGAGATTACTTCTTCAATTTCCTTGTATAATATAGGACTATTTAAATAATTCACAACGTCCTTTTTCAATTTAGGTAGGTTGTGTTTACTTAGAAATTCATCCATCTCTTTTGTGTTGTCAAACTTCACAGAGTATAAGTATTTGAACTATGATGTTATAATTTTCTGGATTTCGTGGGTATCCGTAGTGATAACTCCATGTTCATTTCTAATTTTGTTAATTTGGGTTTTCTCTCTCTTGCTTTTGGTTAGTTTAGCTAGGGGTGTATCAATCTTGTTGATTTTTTCAAAGAACCAGCTTTTTGATTGGTTGAATTTTTCTATCGTTTTCTTAATCTCAATTTCAGACATTTCTCCCCTTATTTTGCTAATCTCCTCCCTTCTACTACTTTTGGGATCAGATTGCTCAAGTTTCTCCAAAGCCTTAAGCTGCATCGTTAAATTATTTATTTCTGATGTTTCCAATTTTCTGATGTAGGCATTAAGAGCTATGAACTTACCTCTTAGAACAGCTTTCACTGTGTCCCAGAGATTTTGGTAAGTTATATTTTCATTTTCGTTCACTTTCAGGAAATCTTGAATTTCCTGTTTAATTTCTTCCTGAATCCAGTTCTCATTCAGCATCATATGGTTAAGTTTCCAGGAGTTAGTGCATTTTCTCTTGTTAGTTGTGTTGTTGTGGATGTCCAGCTTTAGGCCTTGGTGGTCTGATAGGGCACAGGCTAGAATTTTGACTTTTTTGTATTTGTGTAGATTCATTTTGTGGCCCAATATGTGATCTATTTTGGAGAAAGTTCCGTGTGCTGCTGAGAAAAATGTGTATTCTTTGGTACGTAGGTGAAAAGTTTGATAGAGATCTGTAAGGTCCATTTCTTTCAGGGTTTGATTAAGTTCCAAAGTGTCTCTGTTAAGCTTTTGACCTGTTGATCTATCCCATGTTGAGAGGGCGGTGTTGAAGTCCCCAAGAATTATCGTTTGGGGGTTGATTTCTTGCTTTAGATGCTGTAGGGTTTTCTTAATGAATGTGGAGGGGACCGTATTGGGTGCATAAATGTTCAGTATTGTGAAGTCTTCCTGGTGAATTGTACCTGTGACTAAAATGTAATATCCATCTGTGTCTCTTATAATTTTCTTTGGTTTGAAATCCATTTTGTCTGATAGCATAATGGCTATCCCTGCCTGTTTTCTGCTTCCATTTGCTTGTAGAATTGTTGACCAGCCTTTTATTTTTAGAATGTGCCTATCTTTTGTGGTGAGATGGGTTTCCTGCAGGCAGCAGATTGATGGATTGTGATTTTTGATCCAAGTTTGTAATCTGTGTCTCTTGATCGGTGAATTAATTCCATTAACATTTAGTGTTATAATGGAGAAACTATTTTTAATTCCAGACATTTACTATGTTTAGTAGTTTTTATAAGTATATTGCTTTGCTTTTAATGGTGTTATACTTGCCTTCTGTTCTCCTGGATATGCCTGTTTTTTTCTTCACGCTTGAGTATCATTTCAGGCATTTTTTGAAGGCCTGGTTTGGTGGACATGTATCCCTTCAAGTTGTCTTTGTGCTGGAAGATTTTTCTTTCTCCCTCGATCATGACGGATAGTTTTGCAGGGTAAATCACCCTGGGTTGACATTTTTGCTCATTCAATACTTGAAGTATGTCTCTCCAAGCTCTTCTTGCTTTTACTGTTTCGACTGAGAAGTCATTTGTTGTTTTAATAGGTTTACCTTTAAAAGTGACTTGTTTTTTCTCCCTTGAAGTTCTCAGGAACAGTTCTTTATCTTGAATATGGAGTGTTTTAACTATTATTTGCCGTGGGGTGCTTCTGTTTTGGTTGTATCTGTTTGGGGTGCGGAATGCCTCTTGTTTATGGATGGGCCTCTCTTTTTTTATATGAGGAAAGTTTTCCTTGATGATCATTTGAAAAATTTCCTCAGGGGTGGTATTTTGAGATTCTTGCTCTGGTATTCCATGAATACGCATGTTAGGCTTCTTCAGGGTGTCCCATATCTCTTGGATATTTCTCTCAAGTATCTTTTTGGCTTTAACCACCTCTTCCATTGAGCTGGTTAGTACTCCCACTTTATCTTCAAGGTCTGAAATTCTGTTTTCTGCCTCCTTAGCTCTGCTGATAAGACTCTCTGTGGAGTTCTGGGTTGAAGATAACTTGTCTTGTAGCTCAGTTTTAAACTCTGCTTGAGTCTGTTTTAACTGCTCTATGCCAGTTTTTGTTTCTTGCACTGTTTTTCTCAACTCCTCCAAATGTCTGTTGTGTTCCTCTTCAAAGAGATTGATTCGATTATGTAATTCCTCCCAGATTTCCTCTTTCATAGTATTGAACATGGTAATGATCATATTTTGAAAGTCGTTATCCTGGGTGAGGCTTTCTTGGCCTTTTTCCGTGGGTTTGTTCTGGTTGGAGTCTAACATTATGGGATTAATTTCTTCAGTGGGAAATTTGTTTACTTGAGTGTTGCTTCTCATCGATTTGCACTTAGACTTTGGCATTGTAGTTTTAACTCTTAAGATCTTTCAATTTCACTAAACTGAATTATTTGGCCTGGGGTTCTGGGGGTGGGCAAGGAGGGAGCTTACCTAGATCGCGGATGAGGCCTGGCTGGACCGAGCGCTTGTCCTGGCAGGCGGAGCAGAGTCGGGAAGGGAGGATGGGGGCGTGGGCGTGGAGCTATTTAACCGGAGGCGAGCTGAGGCGGGTGTGGCGCAGGGGGAGGTCCTCCTACTCCCTCGGCCCTGCAGGCGGCACTGGCTGGATGGTGGGGTTAGGAGCTGGGTCCCTTTGGGCTGACCTGGGGTTCTGGTGGTCGGGCACGGGAGGAGCTTACCCAGATGGCGGGTGAAGGCCCGGCTGGACCGCGCGTGTCCCGACGGGCGGAGCGGGGTGGGGAAAGGGAGCTATATTTTGAATCTTAAATATTAGCCCTAAGGGTTAAGCCTCTGCCTTGCAGGGGGAGGGTCCTGAGTTTGGATCCTTGACCCCACGTATAGATGCTGGGCGGAAGCAGGGGCGGCCTGCTTTTCTGGTCCTGGTAGGGCGGAGCCTGTGAATCCCTAGGCAGAGTAAACGAGGGGGTGGAGGCGATCCATGGTGGTTCCCGAATTTGCCCATGGTTCTACACACACACACACACACACACACACACATTCATATACACACATGCATAATTGAATAAGTAATAAAAAAATTAAAAAAAAAAACATTAGCCCTAAGATTCATGCGTTGGAGGTGTGGTCTTCAAAAATGGTTCTGTGCCTTTCTGCCTGCCCAGGAAACCGCACCCCAGGTAAACACCCTCTGCTCACCCTCAAGCGTCAGATAACCCACTTGTCCCAGCTCCTCCTACCAGCCAGTCTGAGCAGGCACTGCTCCAGGCTGGGGAGGACCCCTAGGCCACGCCCCAGGTACCCAGATTACCTATGCTGCCAATACTTCTACTCTTTCCGGCAGCATTGCCGTTATGCACGCAGTCCAGCAAGGACACACTTTGCCCCAGATAAACACCTCCTGCTTACCCCCAAGCCGCAGGTAACCCACTCGTTCCAGCTCCTCCCACCAGCCAGTCGGAGCAGACACTCCTCCAGGCTGGGGAGGATCCCTAGACCGCACATCAGGTCCCCAGGGTAATTGAGCCCACCTGCCTCCAGCACCTCTGTGCTACTCCTCCCGCTGGCCCGGGATGCGTGCAATCCAGCGAGGACACACTGAACCCCAGCACTTCTGCCCTTTCCGCCAGCCTGGGATGGCCCGCAGTCCAGGGAGGACACTCTGCTCATCAGAATTCAACAGAGTCCAAAGAACACCCAAGCAAAGCTCTAGAGGCCACACATCTGAAATCCTCTAAATTCACCCTGTCATATGGGAGCGATTCTCCATATCCAGCCCAAAGATAAGTAAACCCCCTTTTACCATCCCATTTCTTTCAATTTACCATACGGTAACTTTTCCATATAGCCACCCCCAAAACATATACAACTTCAGGGACTATACCACTCCCCCTCACATATCACTAAGGTACTAAATTGTAAAAGTGCACTACCATAATAATATTCACTCTCTGTCCACCCCCTGTACTAACAGTCTAATAGCCTCAGCTAAGAAATAACAATAACAAGTGTAACCAACACCAAGGCAAACACTAGTAATAACTGCCCCAGAATAGTGATACCAACTATTCAGTTCAGTCCAAAACATGCAGAAATTGAAAGAAGGTCTTAAGACAAGGTCAAAGTGCAAATCCATGAGAGACAAAACCCAAGAAAACAAAAGAATTAACCCCATAATGATAGATTCCAACCAGAACAAATCCACAGAAAATAGCCAAGAAAGCCTGAGCCAAGATAACAACTTTCAAAACATGACCATTACCATGATCAATACCATGAAAGAGGAAATCTGGGAGAAGTTAAATAACCACATCAACTACTTTGAAGAGGAACACAACAGACACTTGGGGGAGTTGAGAAAAACAGTTCAAGAAACAAAAATAGGCGTAGAGCAGTTAAAACAGACTCAGGCAGAGTTTAAAATTGAACTAAAAGACAAGCTATCTTCAACCCAGAACTCCACAGAGAGTCTTATCAACAGAACTAACAAAGCAGAAAACAGAATTTCAGACCTTGAAGATAAAGTGGGAGTATTAACCAGCTCAATGGAAGAGGTTGTTAAAGCCAAAAGATACTTGAGAGAAATATTCGAGTTATGGGACACCCTAAAGAAGCCTAACATGCGTATTCATGGAATACCAGAACAAGAATCCCAAAACACCACACCTGAGGAAATTTTTCAAATTATCATCAAAGAAAACTTTGCTCATCTGAAAAAAGAGAGGCCCATCCATATACAAGAGGCATTCTGTACCTCAAACAGATATGACCAAAATAGAAACTCGCCACGGCAAATAATAGTTAAAACACTCCACATTCAAGACAAAGACATGGTGCTGAGAGCATCAAGGGGAAAAAAACAAGTCACTTTTAAAGGTAAACCTATTAAAATAACAAATGACTTCTCAATGGAAACAGTAAAAGAAAGAAGAGTTTGGAGAGATGTGCTTCAATTATTGAATGAGCAAAAATGTCAACCTAGGCTGATATATCCCACAAAACTATCTGTCATGATCAAGAGGAAAGAAAATTTTTCCAGCATAAAGACAACTTGAAGGGATACATGTCAGCCAAACCAGGCCTTCAAAAAATGCTAGAAAAGATTCTCAAGCTTGAAGAAAATAACAAGCATATCCAGGAGGACAGAAGGCAATTATAATACCACCAAAACCTAAAAGCAAAATAATACACTTACGAAAGCCACTAAACATAAAAAGTGTCCAGAATTAAAAATAATTTCTCCATTATAACATTAAATGTCAATGGAATTAACTAACCAATTAAGAGACAGAGATTACAAACTTGGATTAAAAAATCAGAACCCATCAATCTGCTGCCTTCAGGAAACTCATCTCACCACAAAAGATAGAAATGGTTCTGTGGCAGATTTTGGAAGTTGTGGAGCCTAGATAGAAGTCTTTAGGTCCTAGTCACTCTGAAACTTTGAAGACCTTTTACTAGGCATCATCAGAGGGAAATTGCCTCCAGAGGAAAAATTTTGTTCACCAAAATGTGAGACTCAATATTGTCTCTACTCCACAAATACTTGATATTGTTCAATCTTCCCCAAACACCATTATTTAGTTCCTTTATTTGGACTTCTCTGTCAATCCTAGATTATATTTTTACTCATTCTAGATGTGGATGCTCCTAAACTTTCTGTCACCACCGCCAACCTGTACCAACCTGCACTGTTTTCCATGGGGATTCAGTTTGTTCCGTTGCTAACAACCCTGAAGCTACTCAAACTGCCTAAATAATAGTCATTATTTCCAATGGAGTGCTTCTAACTTTCTTTCAACTTTAGCTTCCTCTAAGTACTGGGATTATCAGAGTGTGATCTGATTCCCCACTTTTTACATCAAACCCAGATCTTCATATTTGTGAAGCAAGTACTTAATCCACTGAAGTCCTTTCTCAGCACTTTAACATTTATATTTCCTCAATAATCTGTTTTAACTATTTTTTTTAACACTGATGGACCTTTAAAATTCACATTATCACTATTCTATGAATGAAAAAAATCTAAGCTTTTCCATCGTGTTCCTGAAAATTTTACTGCCTTTGTTTATCAATCTAAATATTTTTCACATTTTCAGAAACTTAAAACAGCAATACTCACAAAAGTGTCCACATCTGTGGTTTGGTCCTATTGTTGTTGAGATATATTACCCCAAAAATTGTAGCTTGAAGCAGTACAGATTTATTACCTTGTAGTCCTGCAGTTCAAGAGACCAAAATAGGTTTCAATGAGCTGGAATCAAGGTGTCAGCAGAGGCGTGCTCTCTCGGGAAGCTGAGGTGATTCAATTTCCTCGAATGTTCCATCTCCTAGAGGTCAGTTGATTTGCAACCCTTCCTGCCTCCTCAAACCTAGCACAGTAACATTTCTGCCCTTTCTGACCACTCTTCCCGTGTATGTATTTTCTTTTCGATTCTGAGCTTTCTACCTCCAAGAGGCTTTGTTAAATTGCGTATTTGGTCACTCGTTTACCTATCTCTGAGATTCTAGCTCCACCCCAAAGAAAGAAAATCTGCCTTGACCATTTCATTGTTATCTGCAAACAATGCAAAAGTTTATATATATATAGGCATGTGTGCAGGGAGAAAACAATCAATTATTGTAATTTCCTTTGTATGAGTTTTGCACAATGATTTATTAAAAAAAAAAACTATACCACAATGTAATGCAAAATATAAATAATTGAAATATAAACAATGCAAACAATATGCTAATTCAAGAAGATTCAATTCAACCCATTATCCTCTGTTGTTTGGCTCATGACAGACACTATGTTACACTATGGAAACAGAGATGTCCCTCAACTTCAGTGAATTATCAGAATAATAACACCATTAGTACATCAAAATAGCTCTAAGTGGAAAATCCATCAAATACACAGGTCATACTGAACACCATAACTTAGCAACACAATGTATCGTTAGCCATAATAGATTTTTCCAATGATTGTATGGCTGATTGAGAGGAATAGCTTTCCACCAATGTCCAGCAACATCTAAAGAACACATCCTAATGCATACTTATTACACAGGTAACAGATTAAATTTAAAAATATAAGTATGACATCTTTGTGTGAGTACACACTATCATATGTGTGCAGTTAATGTGAAGCTACACGTACATGTGTGACTTGCTTTTTGGAAGAGAGGATTCTCTTTGAAACTTGAGCTCCCCTATTCCAGTGGACTGACTGACCAGAAAGTCTCAGAAATCTTTCTGTCTTCACCACTCTAGCCCTGGGCATCACAGTCCCATGCTGCCTCACTTAGATTTTTGAATGTGTGCTGACAACCTGAATTCAAGTCCTCATGTTTGCATGATTAGCATTTTTCAAGCTGAGCCTCCTCAGATTCTTTTTTTTTTTTTTTTAATTTTTTTATTATTATTATTATTTATTCAATTGTGCGTGTGTGTGTATGTACGTATGCGCGTGTGTGTATGTCTGTGTGTGTGTAGAACCACGGACGAATTCGGGAACCACCATGGACACCTCCACCTCCTTCTTGTTTACTCTGCCCCGGGATTCACAGGCTCCGCCCTACCAGGACCAGAAGCGCAGGCAGCCCCCGCTTCTGCCTGGCGTCTATACGTGGGATCTGGGATCCGAACTCAGGTCTTTCCGCCTGCAAGGCAGAGGCTTAACCCCTGAGCCACCTCTCCAGCCCAACCTCAGATTCTTAAATACATTCTCTACTACATTTGTGTTACTTTAATAGCATCATCTAAAACCAAAAAAATCCATTGTAAGGGGTTGTCTATATGTCAGTAAACAAGACAAATCCACTGTCACTGGAGAACTAAAGCAAGTAGGTAACTCCTTTGTTAGATCCCAGGAGAGGAAGTAGAGGAGAGTGCTGGTGGAAGTCACCTTGGAATCATTGTAGAATCTTTAGCTGAAGAAGTTTGAATGTTGAACAGGAAACAGTGGCCTCCAAAGTATGAATGCTTTTAAACCTAGGGAAAAAGAAATAAAAATCAAATCTGTTAATAAATTAGAACATTTTTTTAAATTCTATTTCCATCATGGAAAAATGCTTCCCTTCATTTTTAGTTTTTTAGTTAAATTTGAGCTAGGATGATTCTTGAACGCACCATCATTAATTTTCCCCAAATATGAACTTTTTTAGCATACAGACAAATGAAGAGTAAGAAAGAAGAGGGAAAAGGAAGGAAAGGGAGGAAGAGGAAAACATTACAAGACCAATTCTGAATATTTGCTTTGAAAAATCTGTGGAAATGACTCAAAGTAAAGTAGACATTCTTACAAATGTTCTCGCTATTTTTTATTTGAGATTAATTTGAAGAAATGGCATATTTCCCCCTTGTTTCACAACACAGGACAGATATTAAGAGAGTTAAATTCTGCCTCCAGATAAATGTTTCCCTCTCATGGCATTAGAGCTTATAAAAATGAATCTCCAAAAACCTTCTCAGAGGTATCATTAGGTAGGTGTCCTTTGCTATTGAAAAACAAGAAGTAAGTTCTTTAGTTCCCTTATTCTTTTTTATCCAGGATAAAATAAATAGGAAACATCACCATTGATGGAAAAATGTTTTGGCACACTCTTACTTCTTGTCTCTTTGTCAGCATTTTAATATCATTCAGACTGAGTTCAAGAGGGTCAGTTTTTAATAAATGTAGAAACATGCAAAGGCTTTTTATAAATGAAACATTTTTGCCTTGCCTCTTGTCAGTTTGCTTATGTTATTCAGAGCATTCTTTTCCCCAGCTGCACAGATCGCATTATATCTTTTTATTGTAGCAGGCTCCAGCTTCACAACCTACTAATGGATCCAGCTTATTTCACACCATGTAATACCTTGCATTATATAAGCATTTGTTTACAAAGGCATTGCCTTAAAATAGAGCAGCGAGAAATGATAGTGCAAAAGACCAATTCTATTACCTAACATCATTAGCGGAAAGATTTATTGTCACTGGAAGTAGTGTACTGCTGACAAAAGCTTTGTTGAAGCCACATCTGTTTATTCTAATGTTTAAGGAGCCGGATGTGTGACAGGGAATGAGAATATGCCATTTGATTTGCAGTTATTACCTAGCTTCAAAGACAATGGGTAGGTGCATAAATAAAGGTGCACCGTTTACAGTGTCTCATTTCCAAAAGCTGCAGGATTACTACACCAAAACAAACAGTATTTTAATGCATTCTCCAATGTCAAGCTTTCTTGTTCTCAAATGGAATTGTTTAAAAACAGTTTAATAAATGCCTGTTAAATGTTATATTAAATGCAAAGTTTCTTATATAAAGCTATAAAAATCCAATCAGTTATCTCTTCTTCTGTCACCTTAGTTTTATTTTTGTTTCTAAATCATGTATCCATGTGTGCCACCACAGTATATTTAGAAATCATTCTGTTTGGATGAATGGATAGTATGATTATTTGTGCTTCTGAATATCACTTGAAATGAAAGAAAGTCCCTGTGAGAGTTTAATGTAGTTTACTTCATTTTGAATATTTTAAGGAAAATGTGGAATCATATAGACATAATAAAATTCTGAGCAATACAAGATTTCTAATTCTGAGAACCAATATTTTCTAAAACAAGGGCCTATGGTCCTCTTATTTCAATTAGTGGAATTAGTCATGGCTTATTCAGTGTTTATTCATTGTCAAGAACATAGAAAGCAATACAAATAGTAAATTTGTAAAATGCTGCACTCTAATCAGTCATTTCATTCAAATGTAATCATTTACATGCTGACAAAAGTGCTCCGCATTTTCAAAAGTGGGGATAATGATTACAATAACAAATCCAGGTATTTTAAAAAAAACAACATGAAACTAGGACTAGCAAAGCTAACTAAAGAATAAAGATATATGCTTACAAACATGGAGACCTGACTTTAATTCTCAGAAGACCATGTCATTAAAGGAAAGAACTTCTTTCCAAAAGCTGTCCCCCGAACCCCACATGTGTCCATGCCATCTCTCTCTCTCTCTCTCTCACTCTCTGTCTCTTTCTTTCTCTAAATATATATGCATGTCTGTCTCTCAAGTAAATACATTAAATATTTTAATAAATGAACATCAAACTAATAGGAAGAAGACACTTTAACTAATCAATTCAAGGACTTTGAAAGCGATCACTGCAGAGAACATCTATCCTTCAGTTTTTCACAGTTCATCAGTTTGGAAAAACGCAGGTGTTCCAAAGTAATTAGTGACCCATCAAAAAAAATGGAGAATTCAAAACTCAGATTTGATGATTAACATACCCTCCCAATTGAACACTACTTCTGAAAAATGATAGTGTGCATATATATGCCTCTATGTGTGTTTGGGTCTGTTAGCTCCCAAACTAAAATTCTCTATCAGAATGTTGTAGTTTAAAAAGAAAATTGAAGCTGTGTCTCAAGTCTCATCAGTCATAGCAGGAATGAGCTATAGATGCACCAGCAGACTGCCCTCTTTAGTATCTTCAGCCATTCTAACTAAAACTTGAAAATATAATTAAAGATAATTTGCCAGAGAAAAGATATTTGAAAAGATATTTAAAAGAGAAACTACATTTTTTTCAACTTTTTTCCACTTTTCTCTATTGATAAATTTTGCTCTTTGACATTTTCATACATGTTTACAAAATGTTTATTCTGTCCTCTGTTCTCCAACATTCTCTCCTTTTTCCATTCTTTCCCCTCCATTCTAGTACACCTTCCATATTCATGTCTGTCATTGGTAGATACAGTTGTCAACTTCATGGTTGAGGGGATCAAAGTTTGGGCACATTTTTAGAGAATTAGTGGCTGAGTTAAACCCAGAATGAACATTCTAAGAGTAATTTAGTTGATGAGAAGGTCTAGCCCATGGTGGGTGGGATTAGTCCCAGGAAGGTAAACAAGATGGAGGGAGCTAGTTGAGAAATTTGATGGTTTGGTAAATAAGGAGAGTCCCTCCCTCTGTCATTCTGGGAATATGGTGTGGCCAGTTTCCTCAGCCCTGGTGTTGTTGTGGGCTCTCCTACCAATATGGACAAGCAACTGAAACCAGGAATCCTAAGTCAAACAACAATAACAACCAAAAAAAAAAGAAACCCACTTGTTTCCTTAAACTCTTTTGTCATCATTTTATCAGTAACAGTACAGGCTAACTGTGACAAAGTCTTTTTGGTTTGCTTTGCACACAGTCGTTCAACTGAGCACCACTATGCTTTCAGGGTTTGGAATCTATACTTGGAGCCAGTCTCCTCCATGTTCATATTGGTACTTATTTTTGATGTCTCCTCTCAACATTTTGTCTTGCCCACTATTCATTAGGATGTTGTGGGTTCCCATAGGTTTCTCATCAAAGGTATGAAACCATTGACTATGTGGGTTCCCTGTTGGTTTACTATATCAGTAATCATTTGGGGGGCAGCTTCACACAATCTCAGTACAATTCTTTCCTACATCCTGTGGCACATTTGTACTTCCTATAGCTCTTCCTCCAGGTCATTGAGCCTTTCGGGAAGGAGTGATGTCATGCTGAGTGTTTACTGGATTCTCCACATTTATTTATGGACCATGGTTGCCTACATATCCTCCAGTGATGGTAACTAAATCTTCAGGTCTGAATGTTTCACCCGGAACACTTCTGAAAGTCTGGAAAGTAGGAAAAGGGGGCATTAATAAAAGAGAGAGCAGCTTAAGAAAAGCAAATAGAAGAACAGAGTGGTATGAAGATGGGAAGGAAAGCAACAAAACTTCCAAAACCAGGTATCAGATCTCTTCATCTGAGAAGCTACACTTGTCCCCAAAAGTATTACATCCGTGGAGCAAAGTACATCATGGCTAATGAAACTATGCTTTTCTATTCTATCACTACTGATTACATCATGCCACATAAATAGAGCAGTAGAAGCATCCCAAACCTCCTTCGAAAGATTCCATTCAAGTACAGTCTGATGAATCAGTGAGTATGTGAGTTTCTGGTGGAACCACGGCTGACTCGACAGCAGCTACATCATTAGGATGGTCATCCAGAAGAGCTGAAAAGAAAAAGATACAATAATGATGAGTGCCTGTAGAGTACTGAACACAAGGTCCCCATACAGTGAATCTTCTGCCAATTATGTAATGAGAGAGAGCAAGAGAGAGAGAAACAGAGGGAGACAGAGAAAGAGACAGAGAGAGTCAGAGAACTTTCAAAAGTCTTCTGAAATTTGTGTAGGCTTGTGAATTCTGTGAGTCCCTTATATAAATCCCATGATCCACTGACCATTGTAATAAAATGAAATTGCTCAAACTAACCTGTGGGATAATGTATGTTTCAAATCAAACAATACTAGAATATTTCATATAAAGTAAGGATTATATAATTTCTTTTATGATGGTAATTGTTATATATAGGGAGATATATACACTGTAGTGGCCAATTACTCTACTTTCTCGTTTAGTAAAATGATCTTAAAAGTGTCGTAAGGTATCTATCTATCTAAGTTTATAAAATCATTTATATAAATATGTAATATTTTATTGACAGGAACTCCTAGCTAACCAAGAAATAAATGATGGAAAAAAATAAAATATTGAGGAGTGGACTAAACAGTCAAACTATGAAAAGAGGACAGATGCTAATGTGGCAAGAAAACTGGCTCAGTCTCTGAGTAAGGAAAAAGTCAGATATTTTAATCTCATTTTTTCTTTAAATTTTTACCTTGAAACTAAAGCAAGTACAAGACTTTTAAATCTTCACACCAAATTTTATACATTCTCTCATGCCCCAGTTTTTGGACTGTAACAATTACTCTTAACTATTGCTGTGAGAGAACACCCAAAGTCAATCAACTTAAGGGAGAAAGGGAGGTTTATCCAGCTTATGTTTCCAGAGGGAAGGTACACTCTCTCAAAGCAGAGGCAGCATGGCTGGCTGGCCAAAGCTGGAGAAGGCTGTCACTGCAGACATCTTGGAAGCTGAGAGCTGCAGACTGCTTGCAGCAAAGGCTGACTTCTCCTGGAGGTAGGGTGGGACTAATCCACCTCAAGGCCCACCCTTTGTGACTACCTTCCTTCAGCAAGGCTCCACCTCTCAAGGTACCATGACCTTGCCAAACACATGAGACTGTGGGGCACACATTTCAAACTATGACATGGACAAAGATACTTTTATGATTTTTTTCTTGTAGGGAGATATGTTTTCAGGATGATCAGCTTATATTTCACTGAGTGTGGAATTAGATAGCACTATCATGGTCAGCAATGTAAACCTACAGATGAAATTTCAGAAGGTGGGTATCTTGTACATGACCTCAGAGCCTTTCTTGTCCAAACAGATCATCCTACCTGGGCAAACAATTTCAGATCTACAACATCTGGAGTCTATAACACACCCTTTTATTAGACCAGTCTGCAGAAATTTCTCAGTTGAACTAAGTGAAAAACTAAAAAAAGGGTTTGTGAGCTGAAAAGTTTACCTCCATTATCAATAAGAAATAATAAAGCTGATATTATTCACACATATATATATGTATGACATATATACTATATGTCACTATATAAAACATACAAGACTACAAAAACATGTCTCCAGTATCATGAAATAAAGTAAGTTTGCATTCACGTTGATACTCAGAAGTTCTCCCCATCTGTGGAGCTGAGCATTTTTCAAGGTGGGTACACCAAAAATAGAGAGGAGTGTATGATAGACATATAGACTGAGATGTGTCTGGCCATTGCTCATGCTTTGAATTGAGAATTTTAATCTGAAAAGCAGTGGATAAATCACAAAAGAATTGAGCATACAAATTTGTGAAAATTGTTCTAAAATACCAAAAGTTATATTTTTTATAGTAATTCACCTCACAGATGTCGATATTGGGGGGACTAGGCTTGTTCCGGCATTTCAATGTCCTCATTCTCACAAATGATGAATACATAAAATTCATGAAGGTATCATTTAAATGGTTGTTCTATGCCACTCATAAATAGTCATAACATATAAGTAAATGGTCTTCAGTGAGAACAGTGTATTTGCTTTGTTTCTTTACACTCATTTGCTCACTGATGGTTATCACTGCATGATATATTGAAGGTGTCTTCCTTATCGTTTTCCTATTGCTTGTCCTACTCAAGGTGATTTCTAAGTATCAAAGTGCACAAGCAAAGGAAACAACTTTGCTCCACTTCTATGTCATGCTCACTTTTTCTGGTTTTCTTTAAAGTGAGTTTGGTAAAAATATCCATGCAAGAACTTACATTTTATTCACACCTTATTTAACTTTTTCATAACTAATATCAACACTGGTTTCATCCCCATTAATGAGAAATAGAAAACTCATCACAGCCTGAAGGTTTTAATACTGTAGCTAGAACCTACTGAATATGTTGCTATGTGAAAGAGAGTTTTGAAAAAGTATAGGGAAGGACAAGAGAACATGTTTACAAAGAACCAACTCTAGAAAGATGAATTCTATGTGAAACAAGTTAAAATAGCATGTAAGTTAAGTGTTAAAGACAACAAGGTGCATTGTGAAATAGCATGAAGTAACTTTCAATTGGATTAGGCCCTGCCTTCAGAGTTATGGATTTCAGATTGATTAAAAATCAATTGATTCCTTGCCAAAGGAAGTATATTTTATTACCTTATATTTGATATTTATACAAATTTTAAAAGATACATATATTATCTTTGATTTCCAATTTTCATTTTAACTAACACTTCTACTAAACCACCATATCTTTATGCTACTAACAGATGTTTTGTAAAAGAATATGAATTGAGGGCATGTTTCTAAACGGGTAAATGTTAGTGCAGACAGGAGTAAGCCATAATTGTGTACATAAATTAAAAAAAAAGCATTGTGATGATTCTCACACTCCTCCATGGCAGCTTTGAAACAAGACTGGAATACAACAAGGGCAACCAAAGAATGCAACTATGTAATCAAAGAAAGGCAATGTGATATGACCAATAATCACATTACAAACGTTCTCTAAAGCTGATGAATACACCTCAGCCTTTTCTTCATCAGCACAATCAGAAAATTCTTGCTCCTTGACCTTTGTATATAGGGAGGAATGTTTTCTTCCGTACACCAAGAGATCTGAAGATCAAGATATTTTGTAACTTTTTCCAAAAGAAAATTCAGAATGAGTAGCATGCAAAGAATGTATCCATATAATCAATATTTTTAACAAAAATATGTGACTGAATATACATGTATGTGATCAATAAACATATATTTATTAATGGGCATCTGCATTTTATTTGTTTATTTGTTTATTATATTTGTTATCTCAGCAGATAACAGTGCTTGCTGAAAGATTATGAGGGCCTGAGTTCAAATCCCTAGAACCTACTTAAAAATCTGAGTGTTGTTCACATTCTTTGTATATCCATTGCTGTTTGAGCACTTTTGGGGGGATTGTTATCGTCTTGTATTTTAAATGTCTTAAATGACCAAGATACAGAATGGCAGTGGCTTACATCCTAATTTGGTGACCACATTCACACATGTGCACATCCCCACCTCTCTCTCTCTTTCTCTTTCTCTTTATTCTCTCTCTCTCTCTCTCTCTCTCTCTCTCTCTCACACACACACACACACACACACACACACAATACAAAGCAAAAGAGACTGCAGATAAGAAGAGGAGAAAGAGGAAGAAGAGGATTAGGGAGAGAAGGAAAAATGCAACTGACTAGTGTTTATAAGTAAGTACTGCAACAACTATCCTATAGGTTGTGATAATTATTTTCCTGCTGGGAACATTACCTAGGGTCCCAGACATGCTACTTAATTGTTCTACCAGTGAATTTTTTTACCTACTACCTCTTTGCATTTTCTTGTAAAGAGACCTTAGTCATATAACTGTACCCAGGTTCAGGAAATAATTTTCTTGTCAAAAGAGTGGAGGAAGATAAAGCAGATAGCTGGCTATTTGTGTCTCACTCTCATAAAATGTTTATCAGAGTTCTGGAACAAATCACATTCAATTTAACTGCTGCTGCTATCTCACAAAGCCATAATGGCTTTAAAATTCTACAAAAACTGAATTGGAAAGGTCTTTTAATTAAATGGTAGATAACCAAATGTCTTGTAAACAGGTACTTAAAGCATCAAGATAAGTTTTGGTAAAGTCTAAGTACACAAACATTGAGATAAGATGAAAATTATTTCCAGAAAAATGAAAAAGTTTTACAAATGGAAAACAAAACTAAGGCTATTGAGGTAAGGAGCCTGCTCACAAAACTGGTAATTGAATAAAGTTCCTATGAATCTAACATGGTGGATTAAGAGAAGTGACATCAACTTTCCAAATCTATGGCGAATTTCTTTATGTGTGTATGAGCGTTGAGCGCATGTGTGTGCATGCTCACACATGTAGGAATATATATGGTTAATATCTGTGCATGTGTTAATATTTGTGAATATTGAGGGGCCAGAAGTTCATGCGGAGTATCTTCTCCAATCAGAGTTTATCTATCATCTATCTATCTATCTATCTATCTATCTATCTATCTATCTATCTATCTATCTATCTGAGATATAGAAGCAAAAGAATGAGAGAATGAGTGAGCAGGCACACAGGTGGCCATGTACCCATATAGAAGACAAAGGATAGTTTTTCAGAATTTCACTCTTTCCTTCTGCCAGGTGGACTCTGGGAATAAAATTCAGGGAGGCAAGTAGACGCCTTTACCCATTAAGAAATCAAACCTGCCTGTCATATTATATTTTAATACAGGGTTTCTCACTAACCAGGAGCACACTGTCTGGGACCCATAAGCCTGAGGGAAACACTGTTCTCTCTGCTGCCATGCACATCACACAGGATTATGGGACAGACTTTTTCTGTGATTTCAAAGGATTTGAATTTGGGCCCTCATGCTTGCCCAACCAACACCGGCAAATAATAAACTGAACAATATTGTTAGCCTCTCTGTGAATTTCTAATTGATAATGCAAAGGTGGTGAACAGACATAAAAAATATCAATTTCCAACTTTTCCCCTTCACAAACACCTTTCCCACAATTATGTGCCAATGGTCTTCAGCTTGCTGATGTACAAGAGGCTAACACTGTCCATTAGCCCAGTGTTTTATAGGATATGAAAGATCAAAAATCATCCATGTTAATATTTAAAGAATCAAAGGAAATTCCCTGGGCAAATCTAGTGGTTAATGTAGTAGTGGAATGACTTTATTACATTGGCATGTGCTTTACCAGGGAACAACAACAACAAAGAGAAAGAATATGAGAGAAAAATCACTTCCAAAAAAACCTATAGTAATAGGAGGAAAAGATCATAGCACTCAAAAGAAATAAATTTTCTGTAGAAACTTCATGAACCAAATACTTTATCAAAATGAATTTCAAAAATTGACTGCCAGCATAGAGAATCAAATAGATATATTTGTGAAGAATGCTAAGGAAACAAAAAATGTTTTAACAAAAGTAAATTAATGACAAAATAGTCACACAAACAAAGGATTTAAGTAGTTGGATTCAGGGAAAATTCCAATGCAGATAAGCTTTTTTATGGATTTTATCTTTAAAAATTTTGTCCAATATATAGATGTAGAAAAATAAAAGGGTAATTTTTTTCATCTTACAACACAAATTCTAAGTTTCTACATATATCCTACAAGATTCTATTTAATACTGATCAATTAAATTTCTTCTCGTGCTACGTTGTACACTACTCTGACAAACATAGCTTAAGAAAGAAAGGGCTTATTTTTCCTTATCACTCAATAAGGACAATCTATCTGTGGAGAAGTCTCCTTAGTCATGAGAGAGATGAATCATTGCTGGTGTTCAACTAGCTTTCCTCTCTCTATGTGGTCCAGGACCCAGACCACCCAGACCAGGGAGCAGCGGCACCCATGATGGGCAACTCCTCTTACCTGAATTAACCTAATCACAATAATTTTCCACAGGCATACCTACAGGCTCATTTTCTAGGATTCTAGATTTCATCAAGTTAAAAGTTGATAGTAATCATCTCCTTTGTCTTTCAAACGTTGGATAACCCTAACTAAAATGAAAACAGTGTTTGATATAGCCATAATATAACAATATGCACATAAATAACAAAAAGCCTTTGAAAATACTACTACATGTTGTGTTTTATGTTACATCCCTTTATTTTGCAGTTAATTTAAAACATTATTGACTGAGATATGTTGGTCTGATTTTCTAAGCAATAAATGGGTCCAATTCATCCTCTGGAATATAAAAGTTAAGACATATGTGATTTTCACTGGACAAGAGTAAATTGTAGCACAATGCCTGAACTTTCCTTACATCAAGATTTACTATTGATCCTTCCCTGTGCACCTACTACAGTCAGCAGAAGGCTCTGACTGTGCATAAGCTGTCAGAGGATTCCGCTGGGTGGTGCTTAATGCAAATTTACTTAGAAAATCTTCTTAAGAAGTAAGGGCCTGGAAAGATGGTTTAGGAATTAAGACTCTGCCTCACAAACAGAAGATCCTGAGTTTGGATACCAGATACCATGTAAAAACCCAGGTAGAAATGGCAGTGGCCTGTATTTCTGACCTGTTGGGTATAGACTGGGAAATCCCAGAGCAAAGTAAGGAGGTAGAACCAACTCAGGATGATTCCCAAATCACCCTTGGTCCTCCATAGGGATACACAGTGTTCTCTCTCTCTCTCTCTCTCTCTCTCTCTCTCTCTCTCTCTCTCTTTCTGTCTCTCTCACACACGCACACACACACACAAACAAAAAAATAAACTGTTGTAGAAACATAATTGATTAGTTATAAAAAATAAAATCTTATAAAAAAAGAACTAAGGGTCTAAGAAGAATCCTCATCTGCTCAGTTGCTATGTTAACCACACTTCAGGAAGCTCAATAAGAAGAAGACTGGACAAAGAGGAGGCAAAATTATTGAAATTCCTTCTGAGATTCAGCAAACAAAAGAGCAGTCCCTTTGCTTTGCCTCTAATGAGTAACAGCAATGGCAGCTCAACCTTGACTCTATTTGAACAATTTAGACATCCTTAGAAGGATGCAGACTGTAGAAGCAGCCTCGTGATGCACAGCTGAAATTATAGGATATCCCTAAGGGTTAGAGGGTGAAATACATTAGATGAGTCATGACAACCTTTAAAAAAATTAACAGAATAGGAACGAAGAATATCTGAAGATTTTTCTTTGCTCAAGTGTATTATTTTTTTCTTTTTCATTAACTTAAATATGTGATGGTGTTCTTTATACAGTAGATCTGTGTATTGATTACTCCTCTCTGTTGCTATGAGACAAGACTCAAATTCAACCAACTGAAAGGGAGAAAGGGGAGATTTATTCAGCCTAAGTTTTCAGAGAAGAGATATAGTCTATCATGGCAGAAATGGCATGACTGACAGCAGAAACTAGAGGCCGGCTAAGTCACTGCAGAGATCATGGAAGCTCAGAGCTGTTGCTAGCTCAAGAGCAAACTCCCTTCCTCAAACAGGGAGGGGCTAATCGACCTCAAGCCCTACTCCTTTAGACTGCCTTCTTCCAGCCAGGCTCTACTTCCTAAAGGTGCCATGACCTTCCCAACAACTAAAGATTCAAAACATGAGTCTGTGGGGAACAATTCATATTTAAAACCATAACAACATATGAAACTAGAGTAGTACATAAGTTACCTTATTTATTCAATATCATTGAGCAAATATAAACTACTCAATTATGGAGTGGCATTGCTTTTAAGAAGTAAACAATCTGTGACTGTCCTCCTTTATTTGGATTTTATGACTTTTCCCTTAATTAAGGTTAGTAGAAAAGAATTAAAACACCACATAATAGTTATCCTCTATGAAAAAAGAATACATAACCAAAATTTTTGCAATGCATTGGAAAAAAAATGATAAATTACTATGTAATAATACCATAATATGTTGTAGGAGTCATAAAACAACTAATATTCTAAAATAAAGAATTAAAATATACAAATATCAAATAAAATAAATACAGTAGAGAGTGTTATTTGGATTAAAATTTAAAGGGAAAAAATTAAGTAGATGAAAAATATATTTTGTTCATGTATAAAGAAAATTATATGAGTAAAGAAATTTATTATGAAGTAAGAAACGTTCATATTAATCACAACCATTTCTGTGCATTATAAAATTTTTCAGTTTTAGCTAGATTTTGGGTAAGAAGGATAAGTAGACCAAATAGTAATTACAAAAATAAAACTTTGGATACTTTTTCCTTGAAAACAAAAATCTCACATTTAATGTATTTTTCCAAAATAATAAAGGGAAGAAACTTATGAAAATAGAAATAAAGCCAGTATAGAATATAAATATAAGGAATAACATAAAGAGTAAAGGTTTATAAATCTCCTGTGCTTTTAATAATGATGTAATTTGTTACATGATGTATATGTGCTATTTCTTGTGGAAAAATCTTTGTATCACTCAAACACAAATCTTAAAGCAAATGGCTAGAATAGTTGAAAGTAAAGATAAAAGAAAAATGACCAGTTCATTTAGGGAGAAACAGAAAGGGTGAATCACGCTATATTCCTACAAAGCTGACTCACATCACGCTATATTCCTACAAAGCTGACTCACAGGTAGCACTTTCAAAATTCAAAATCAGGGAAGCAGAGAAGTGTACACAGCATACAAAACTACAGAGAATTATTCCCAGGTAAATTGTATGCAGTGTGTGTGTATATGCATTAGGAGACAGAGTGAGGAACAGAAAAATGGAAGGAAGGTCAGAGATGGGGGACACTACAACTTTCATGTCCATATACAAAAGGATGGTTTTATATAACTGATTCTTTAAAAAAAAACTTTAAATCAGAAGGAAAAAATAAAATGAAACATACATGTGTTTTTCCTTTTATTTTCCTTTAAAAATAAATTCAATTTTCACTAAAAACACATAAAGGACCTAGAAATAAATTACATACATTTATTCATGGACTGGTAAAGTTTTCTTTTGTGTAACACAAACAGAAAAAAACTCTGGAAAAGATTAATAGAAAAGGAACATGACACAGTATTTGTATCTATGCATATCATTGTGTGTATATTATAAATATATAGATATAAAGAAAACTAAAAGCAAAGTTCTGAAAATATATTGAAATCTTTGTTTTGGCAACCTTTTGGCAGTCTCACTCTGTTCTTACACCTGCGAATTTTGTATGATACCATCCAATGTTCACATTGAAGTTGTGTATATTTATATACTATAGATTTGTAAATCTGACAAGCTTGTGGAAGATTTAATAAAATAAGATGTTTTAAGAAGGGCTTTTGCCTTTTAATTCATACAGTGTGCAATTTGCAAAAGGGTGGATGAGGAAGAAACAGCTGAATATTACATAGTACTGTTATGTTTTATTTAGGTTTACACTATTTGCCAGACATTGTGTACCCAAAATTCCACGTGCTCCTCTTTACAGGGAAACTCATGGTTTCTGTAATGAGATTATTGTTTTCTCAGGGCCAAGTTTCTTAGCAAGAGTAAGACTACAGTACATGTTTTAATTTGTTTCATGATCAAGAGGTATGCCTATTTAATAAGAAAGAAGCCTGGATTTGTTGTCCCCCACAAATGGGAATAATTGTGTTATGATATCAATCTCGGAGTGCTTGAACAGATGAAGGAACACAAAATACTTAATGTATATTGTTGACCCTTAAAGAAGATGTGTACATTGCTTTCTATCTAAATACATAGTATTATATGCTAAATTGTGCATATTTTTCAATTATGCATCCAGATTTTCAAAATTTTATAAATTTTCAATTCACAAGGGATAAAAAGACTATTTACTGGTTTGGTCATGTGTATATGTCTCAGGGGATCATTATGTGTGGGGTGCAGATGTGTTAAGATCACTGATATGAGTGCCTGTGTATGTCATGTGTGTTCAAGGACAGGGAAAGGACAGAGAAGGACAACGTGTGTCCTGCCCTGTAATTCTCACAGAATTCCCTTTCCAGGTTCTCTGAAGCTTAGCTCCTGACCTCAAAACCTCAACAATTCTCCTCTGCTATATATACCCATGGAAGAGTTTACAATACGAGGCATATATTCCTTGTAAATAAGGGGGATGGAGAACCCACTCTGACAGGAATTGGTTATCTGAGGGCATTTTTACCACCATTGCTCCACTGGTCTCTTCTTGCCAGAGCCATTGTTGTACTATGTAGCATTCACAGTTAGGCCCTTGATTTTTCTATTGCTTTTTTCCCCCTGAGGCTCTTATTTTTGTTGGTTCTCTCACCCATACTATATCTTATCCACTTTCTTTCCTCCCCCTTAAAACTTTGCTTGCATAATTGCTTAATTCATCTATTTGCCTGTGTTTTTTCATTTCCAATCTTTAGAGCCAACCTCATTTGAATTCCAAGGTAGATTCCCCATAATTTAGGCTTCAGCCCTAGACTTAATTCCCAAAATATGTCTGAGTCAAACACTGTGCCTCTTTCTTAACAGAACACTTCTTTGTCTTTAACTCTGTGGTGTCTTACCTAATTCTGGATTGAATTCTTAATATATTTTTGGTAGATTTTAAAACTAAAGTGAAATCTGTAATTTCTCTTTGAAGAACACAACCTTGCTCAGCCAATGTGGAAATCCTTAAATTAGAGTAATCTAATAACAGCCCTTCAGAAGATTTCCCAAGTTAAGCAAAATTATAAGATCTTCATAGTAATGGTTTTGGGAATAAATTACTGAAAAGATTTCAGGAAAGACATTGTTTATGATTTTCATTATAACTTAGAAATCAAAAACTCTAGCATACTGTGCTTGCTGATAGAATAATTTTAATATTTTCTTTCAAGGATACACTCCCATTTATATAATTGAGTGCTAGAAGTGATAATACTTTTATGCTCCCAAAGAATCATGTGATCTTATCAAAAGCTTTTTGTGCATCTATTGAGACTATCATGTGGTCTTGGACTTTGGACTGGTTTACATGTTGAATTACATTTATTGATTTGCGTATGCTGAACCAACCTTGTGTGCCAGGGATAAAGCATACTTGGTCCCCCTGAATGCTCTTTTTGATATGTTTTTGAATCTGATTTGCTAAGACTTTGTTGAGAATCTTTGCATCTGTGTTCATCAAAGAGATTGGCCTGTAGTTTTCTTTTGTAAGTGAATCTTTATTAGGTTTTGGGATTAAAACGATATTAGCTTCATAGAAGGAATTTGGTAGTGTTCCTTCCTCTGCTATTTGATGGAACAGTTTAAGGAGTATTGGTGTTATTAACTCCTTAAATGTCTGGTAGAACTCTGTGCTGAATCCATTTGGTCCAGGACATTTTTTGGTGGGAAGATTCAAGATTACTTCCTCAATTTCCTCATATGTTATAGGACTATTTAAATAATTCACAACTTCCTGATTCAATTTAGGTAAGTTGTGTTTACTTAGAAATTCATCCATCTCTTTTGTGTTGTCAAACTTCACAGAGTATAAGTATTTGAACTATGATGTTATAATTCTCTGGATTTCTTGGGTATCAGTAGTGATTACCCCATGTTCATTTCTAATTTTGTTAATTTGGGTTTTCTCTCTCTTGCTTTTGGTTAATTTAGCTAGGGGTGTATCAATCTCATTGATTTTTTCAAAGAACCAGCTTTTTGACTGGTTAAAAACTAGGAAAATTTAAAAAATTAAAAGAAAAATAAAAAATGTTGCTGGTAGAACAAGTACATACAGTAATTATTTTCAAGTATATCTGAAATAATACTACACATACCTTAGTCCTTCATTACAGAGAGGTTTCTCAACTTACACACAGTGTTAACAACAGATCTCTTCCATGACACAGTAGTTAATTTCTGTAAATTTGGGAAGTTCAAAAAATGAAACAGAGGGTACTTGCCCCTCAAAGAATTTCACGTGTTGAGTCCTTGAGATCATTTCTACCTGCCTGCCCCTCATGGATTGCATGCTTGGGGTCCATGAGTTCTCCAGGGCACCTGCTCCTCATGGCGCTCCCCATCTGTGGCATCTGTGAGCTCTATTCTTTCTCTCCTCTAATAAACTCTACTTTAAACCTCCAAACAAAAATGAAAAGGAAAAACAAAATTAACTTTCATGATGTTAGAAGGAAAAAGTCTGAAATCAAACTGTCTGCAGGACTGCTCTCCTTTGAAGACTCTGATGGAGAATCTTCCTTGTGTTTCCTTTTCCAGGGGAGAAGATCCCTCCAAACTCTGCCCCTGTCCTTAAGTAACACGCTTCTTTCTGTTTCTTCTATGTTGTTTGTTGCAAGAACACTTCCCTTTGCATCCCTTCCAGTGTGGATCCAGAGTCACATCGTCAAAAATACTTGTATCCACAAAGGTCTCTATTCCTGTTAAGCAACCAGTTAATTCATGGGATCACTGTATTAGGATCTTGACATAGATCTGAAGAAGTCAACCTTTGTCCATTATGTCACTAAACAGCTGTTAGGGCCCTGAGCATGAGCTCAAAAAAAAAGCATCTAGATACTGCTGTTTTCTCTAAATGTTCCTCCGACAGATTTATGTAAAAATGTATAATCAAGCCTACTGGAAAATGAAAATCTAGCTAAATTAAAATGAAAGTTTTCCAACAAAGCCCCTTGATGTACATGCATATCAATAGACAATTATGGGACTGAACATTCAAGTGCCAGACGACAGATGCTACATGTGATATCTTAGGTAAAACCAGCAAAGAAACTGCCTGTGTGAATTCACTTAAAATTCCTGAGAGATTATGAAAACAAGTTTTTGAAAAGACAATAAGTTTTAAATATTTAATATTAAGTATTAAACATTTCTCTACATATATTGCAGCATTTAGTACTAAGGTGCAGAGAAGTTCTATGACAGAAAACCCAAACAAATGGCAGTAGCGCCTAGAAGTGATGTTTGAGAGAAGTTGGGAAATTTAAAAGACTAAGAAAATTCTGAACACATTATTCATGGCAGTTTAAAAATCCTTGGATAAATGTGCTATTAGAAGATGAAAATGTTTTCCTATGTGTTATAGTCTGTGGACATATTGGCGAAGCTGTCATCTGTGGTGAACTAGAGGATAGAGAATTCTTCTAATGAACATATGGATCTTAATTAAAACAATTTTCAAGAAATGAATTCAAATATCAGGGATCTATTTCAGTTTGCTCTTATTTTTTTTTTTTTTTGACTCAAACAGTGCTGCTATGAACATGGTCGTGCTTGTGCTATCGAGGTGAACCTCTGCAGCATGGGGGTTATTACCAAAAGAAGAATAGCAGGGTCATATGGCATTTCAATCTTTAATTTCTTTAAGAATCTCCAGACGGCTCCCCAGAGTGGCTGTATGAGCCTGCATTCCCACCAGCAATGTAGGAGAGTTCCCCTCTCTCCACATCCTGTCCAACATTTGTTGTTGTTTGTATTGTGGATTTTTGCCATCCTGACTGGGGTGAGATGATATTTCAGGGAAGTTTTGATTTGCATTTCCCTGATGGCTAAGGAAGTGGAGCATTTTTAAAGATATTTGTTAGACATTTTAATTTCATTCCTGGTAAAGTTTCTTTTAAGTTCCAGGGCCCATTTTGTAATTGGGCCATTGGTTTCCTTGGTGTTTAGTTTTTTAAGTTCTTTGTGCACTCTGGATAGTAAAGCTCTATCAGATATGTGGTTAGTGAAGATTTTCTCCCATTCTGTGGGTTGCCTTTGAGCTGGTGTTACAATCTCTTTATCTGAACAGAAGCTCTTCAATTTCACAAGATCCCAACCATTGAGAGTTGGTAGCAGTGATTGTGCCATTGGATGTCTGTTTAGGAACTGTCAGCCTAGCCCAATCAGCTCGAGGGAGTTCCCTATCCTTTCAAATATGGTTTTTATAGACTCTGGCCTTATATAAAGGTCCTTGATCCATTTGGAATTAAGTCTTGTACATGGTGAAAAGTACAGGTCCAGCTTTAATCTTCTGCTAGCACCATTTGTTGAAGATGCTGTTCTTTTTGCATTGGATTCTTTGGGCCCCTTTGTCAAAGACCAAATGGCTGTAATTTTGTGGGCTTATATCTGGGTCTTCAACCCTTATCCATTGATCTGTGTGTCTATTTTGGAGGCAGTACCAGGCTGTTTTTATAACTATGGATTTGTAATATAGACTAAGGTTTGGTATGGTGATCCCTCCAGCAGTGTTTCTGTTACTCAAGATTGTCTTTGTTATCCTGGGTCTTTTGTGCCTCCATATGAGTTTTGAGATTGTGTGGTCAACATCTTTAAAGAATTGCTTTGGGATTTTAATTGGTATAGCATTGAATTTGTATATTGCCTTTGGTAGGATGGTCATTTTTACGATGTTGATTCTGCCAATCCAGGAACATGGCAGGTCTTTCCACTTCCTGGTGTCTTCTGCAATTTCTTTACTTAGGGTTTTAAAGTTTTCATTGTAAAGGTCTTTTACCTCCTTTGTTAGGTTTATACCAAGGTATTTCATTATTTAGGAGCTATAGTAAATGGGATTGTTTCTCTCAAGGCTTTTTCATTTCTTTCATTCTGGGTATATAGGAAGGCCACTGATTTTTGCATATTTATTTTGTATCCTGCCACCGTGCTGAACTTCTCAATTAGTTCCAGGAGCATCCTGGTGGAGTTTTTGTGATCACTCAGGTATAGGATCATGTCATCTGCAAATAGGGATAGCTTGATTTCTTCCTTGCCGATTTGAATGCCTCTTATGTCCCTTTCTTGTGTTATGGCTTCAGCTAAGACTTTCAGTACAATATTGAATAGAAGTAGTGAGAGTGGAGAGCCTTGTCTAGTTCCTGATCGAAGTGGGAATGCTTCCAATTGTTCCCCATTGAGCATAATCCTTGCTGTGGTCTTGTTGAATACAGCTTTTATTATTATAATGAAAACTTTAAAACCCTAAAGAAAGAAATTGCAGAAGACACCAGAAGGTGGAAAGACCTCCCATGTTCCTGGATTGGCAGAATCAACATTGTAAAAATGACCATCCTACCAAAGGCAATATACAAATTCAATGCTATACCAATTAAAATCCCAAAGCAATTCTTTAAAGATGTTGACAAAACAATCTCAAAATTCATATGGAGGCACAAAAGACCCAGGATAACAAAGACAATCCTGAGTAACAAAAACACTGCTGGAGGTATCACATACCAAACCTTAGTCTATATTACAAATCCATAGTTATAAAAACAGCCTGGTACTGCCTCCAAAATAGACACACAGATCAATGGATAAGGGTTGAAGACCCAGATATAAGCCCACAAAATTACAGCCATTTGGTCTTTGACAAAGGGGCCCAAAGAATCCAATGCAAAAAGAACAGCATCTTCAACAAATGGTGCTAGCAAAACTGGATCTCCACATGCAGAAGATTAAAGCTGGACCTGTACTTTTCACCATGTACAAGACTTAATTCCAAATGGATCAAGGACCTTGATATAAGGCCAGAGACTATAAAAACCATATTTGAAAGGATAGGGAACTCCCTCGAGCTGATTGGGCTAGGTCGACAGTTCCTAAACAGACATCCAATGGCACAGTCACTGCTACCAACTCTCAATGGTTGGGATCTTGTGAAATTGAAGAGCTTCTGTTCAGATAAAGAGATTGTAACACCAGCTCAAAGGCAACCCACAGAATGGGAGAAAATCTTCACTAACCACATATCTGATAGAGCTTTACTATCCAGAGTGCACAAAGAACTTAAAAAACTAAACACCAAGGAAACCAATGGCCCAATTACAAAATGGGCCCTGGAACTTAAAAGAAACTTTACCAGGCATGAAATTAAAATGTCTAACAAATATCTTTAAAAATGCTCCACTTCCTTAGCCATCAGGGAAATACAAATCAAAACTTCCCTGAAATATCATCTCACCCCAGTCAGGATGGCAAAAATCCACAATACAAACAACAACAAATGTTGGAGAGGATGTGGAGAGAGGGGCACTCTCCTGCATTGCTGGTGGGAATGCAGGCTCATACAGCCACTCTGTGGAGCCGTCTGGAGATTCTTAAAGAAATTAAAGATTAAAATGCCATCTGACCCTGCTATTCCACTTCTGGGAATAACCCCACATTGAGCAAAATTCACCTCGATAGCGCAAGCACGACCATGTTCATAGCAGCACTGTTTACATATCAAAGTTATGGAATCAACCCAAATGTCCAACAGTTGACGAGTGGATAAGGAAATGTGGTACATCTATACAATGAAGTACTGCTCAGCCATCAAAAATGATGAATTACTGGAATTTGCTGGGAAATGGATGTCATTAGAAACAATTATATTAAGTGACGTATCCCAGACCAAGAAAATTACGCATGTATGTACTCCCTAATAGTTGGCTCTTAGTACCAAACCCACCCAGTCCACCTAGAGACACTCCAAGAAAAATCTCTGTAATACCTACAGTAATTGCAAGGATTATGAACAGGAGGAATGGGGTAGGAGGGCCACACCAGAAACAAGGAGAGAGGAGACCATGTTACAGCAGAGAAAATAGGCTTCCATCAAGGTCTGCAAGTAAGTAATGAGGCACCTGGTTAACTTCACAGACTTTCGTTCCTGATCATTTACAACTGAGGGGTATGATCCCACCAGAAGGAGAGGGCATATAGTCTGGCAGATAAAAAGTAACCATTCTGCAAATGGGTGATTGACCCCTCCCTCACTGAGGTTTCCTACTTTTATTACATCTACCTTTGAATGTGCTCTTATAACAAGACTCCAGTTTTACAGCTTTTTCTCTCTGGCCAGGGGGTGACATACAATACCCATAAGGATGGAGTGAAGGGCATTGCAGGAGCAGCAAAATCTAAAAAAGAAAAAAAAATCAACAAACCACAATCCAGAACCTCAGAGACTCTATATCAACCACCTAGAACAAGGTCAGCCTAATCTTTCCCCATCCTGAAGCTCAGGGAAACTTGCGGAAGAGGGAGCGGTAAGATTGTAAGAGCACAAGGATGGGAGGAGCAATGATTTGCAAGATATTCCACACAAGTTAGGGCCGACGGCAATCCTAATTGTACTTTGCATTCCCCACTCAATGTCCAACACATTATTGACCCCACAAAGTCTAGCATTTGCTAAAGGCACCAAGATCCTTGGAGGCAAGGGATTGACAGCCACAGTAGTGTTTCTATGCTTAAGGGGAACACAGGAAAGGGTTCAGGGAAATGCCACTGGGTCCTTGTACGTCATCGTCATCGGAGAGGAGGGCCCAGAGGAGAGTCTGGCATGCACATTAAGGATTCTCCGGGGATTGGAGGGGGAGGCACTGGGGGATCTGGAGGGAGGGGTGAAGGGAGAGGGAGCAGGGGGATCGGGCGGAGGTGGAGGGAGGGAGGGAACCAGTGTACCTACCAAGTTTGTATGAGCGGAAATAATAATAAAAATTGTTAAAAAATATTTTCCTAGTTTTAAATGCATATTGAGTAATTACCCATGTCTTTCCTCCTTCCTTCTCCTTTCTTCCTCTCTTCCCTTCTTCCCTCCCTCCCCTCCATCAACACATCCCATTCCCTCTTACCTTCCTGTCTGTCTATTTTTAAGACGATTTTTATTTAAATAACAGAAGGATTTTATTCAATTAAATTTATAATTGTGTTGTGTAAGGAGCAATATATTTACAGGTTTAATTCAACCTGCACATTTTAAGACTCAAATTTTCTTATTTACTTCATAAAGTTTTAAGAAAAGTCTATAAAAAAAAAGTTCAGTTAGCTTGTTCTCACAACGACCAAATTAGCAAAGAGGAACCTTATTTTTAGTAGATGTGTACCTAATTTTCAAAAAGTCAATGATATATGAAGTTACTGAAAAGGTGCACTTGAAATATTGGTAGTTTCCTATAACAAGATAGCAAGATAGTTTCCTTGCACAAGTAGCTATATTTTTTGTTTATGTTTATGATAGTCTCTATGGGAGAGTTAATTTGCAAATTGCTGTACTGATAATAAATGCTAAACATATTTTAACAAGGTATATGAATTTTTTCAGTAAACAAACTTGAGCATTAGAAACATAATAATAAGTACTGGAAACATGCCCAGATGAAGCCACTCAATGCAGCACCAAAGAATGTGAGCTGCATCTCAACAATGATATTGTAGACATGGATGGTTACCTAAAACAATCCTCAATGAAGTCTCAAAAGTATTCTCTCAAAGAGGACAAAGCAGTGTTAAAATTCAAAGCATTAGCACACACACACACACACACACACACACACACACACACACACACACACTGTTATTCTTATACTCATCTGCAAAACCAATGTGTAATAATGAAGGGAATCCTCAAGATGCACACCTTGCAAACTCACAGAAGGTTCTGAGAGTTTTTCCAATCCAAGAAATGCTTTAAAGTTTTATTAATGCATTTTGAGTCATGTCTTGATTAATGGGCAAGTTTTAGGCATATGTTGTCCGATGTTTAGAATTCCTAGGGACAATGTCAAGACAAAAACTCTAAACATGTTTCTTCCACCTTGGGAACAAAATGTAGGAATTCAATGAAGTTCTGTGACATGATTGCAATTCTTAGTTCACTTAGTTGTGGTTTAAATTATAATTTCAAAAGGAAAATTTCAAAAGGACAATATTCATGATGACTTTCCTCCAAAAAAAACCAAAACAAAACAGTGGTATTTTACTTTTGTTAAGGATTCAAGAAAAATGAACAGTGGATCAAAAAAAAAAAATCTGACAGTGAACCAAGGAATTGTGCTTCCCTTCTCATGATTACTTTTTTTTTATTTAATGATGGTAAATTTTCATTAATGTTTTACTGTTTAATTTCCTGATTAGATTCGCAGGCAAAATACCTTAGTAATTATTTGTTTTTACTAAATGCAAAAAATGTTGCAACTTGTACTTGATTATTCCTATAAATATAAGCTTTCAAATTACAGTAAAACTATAACAATGGAAAGAATCACAGTGCATATAATACCCTTAACATATACTTTCAGTTGATACATGATAAGCCAGTCTTTTATTTGCTATAGAAACAAAGTAGAAACATTTCCCTATTTGTTGGTAACTTAAAACATTGTAGAATAATGTAAATGTCTCATGTTTTTGCATTAAAACTTCTAAGAGAACCACCCAAGTTGCACAATAAACATACAACTTACATTCACAGATACACAATGTTTGGGTTCATTACTCATTGGCTATTAAGGTTTGAGAAATTGGATACAAAATAGTCAGCATGGCTACCTACACTTTAATCAAACTGTCTCTGGGGACATGTTTGTTCTGTGAATCTACCAACATCTCTCTGCAGGTTCCTTAAGTTTGTGGTTCCAAATGGTTCTGGATCACAATTCACTGATGTGGGCAATGGCAATTTACTAAGAAAAGAAAAATAAGCATTTCTGGAAATAACAAAGCTCTTAATCCAGTTTATTTTTACTTTCATATTTGTTTTGATGATCAACACACTATATCTATTATATGTATACCAACAATGTGGTTAAATTCATTCGTCTCTCACTCTCTCACTCTTTCTCTCTCTCTCCCCCTCCTTCTTTTCCCCTCTTTCTTTCTCAACATAAAAGACTAACATAACCATAAAAGAAAAGTTCTCACTACCTTTTCTCCATTGTTCTGTCTATAACGCTCTCATTTTGTGTATGAATTTTGCAAATTAAATTGAATGCCTAAAAGCAGCTGGTATTGTAAGAAGCTCTGCGATGACATTGAAATGCAATTTTAATAAGGGTCCCATATGAAAGATAAATTTTTGCCATTCATCTTATTACTCAGATATTCCTATGTAAATTAAAACACTAGTTTTGGAGTATAACTTTTATTAGTTAACCCTATGTCTTCTTTAAACTATGATTCGCCTTCATAGTCTTTATGTGCTTTTGGGTGTTCATATTTTCAAAAGTTTCATTTTCAGGTAAAGGCTTACTCTATCCATGATATAATAATGGATTATAAATTATATATAGTAATTACATACATATAATTATACAATTATATGTATGTATAGTGGAAAGATTTTGCAAGATATATTTTGAATTCATAATACAACTATATGCACTTTCTGTTATTTTAGCCCTTTGCCTTTTCTGTTTTGCATTTCTAGAAAGGTTGGAATTTTATTAAAAAAAAAGCAAGACTCAGTTGGAAATGTCACAACTGCTTTTGTTGAAGAGGTGATCTATTTCTGGTGGCATTGCTAAAAAATGTGAAAAGGCTTGTGCTTTAATTCAACAAGCAGTAGGTTAAGATTATGTGATATATTCAATTACACATTATTCTTAAGATAACTGCCTAAACAAAGGTATGAGTATCCCAGCTGCTCTTTTTTGATGGTATACTAGAGGGTAAAGAAATTGCTATTTATAGTCAAGTTTCAATTACTTTACCTATTCTACATGTCACATTCATGGCTCATTTCATATTTTATAAACTCTTGCCAGGCTTTATTTGCTCATTCTTTTAAGAAAAACCTGGAAGTGAAAGACAAAAAATTCAAAGTTGTCTGATAGGATTTAGGATACCACACATACATACCTCATGGTATTAAAAAGTAGCTGGATGGACTGGGAGTGGCTTCTTATTCATTTGGTTCAAAAGTAATTGCAGAAGTAGTTTGTCTACTTTAGCAATAGAAATTAACAATTAAAGAAAGGATCTTCTGATTGTTATAGACAACAAGGTTTCTATTTATTTGGTATCAATTTCATCTTTTAATATGACCTGTGAAACAATTTATTTGTTTTCAGGAAAAAAATGTTACAATTAATTAGTTTATTTTTATTCTTCAAAGATTACATATGTGTATTCATTGACTTTCAGCCACTTTAAATTTTTATTACCTTTTCTTATCCCTCCTTTCTCCTTTTGAAAAACTTCTTCCCAACAAGAACTGTGTCCTTATAAATTGATTTTGCTTATAAAGTACATGCTTCAATGACCCAATCAGTTCAGCAGAGTTGCTAGCATGTGAATATGGTGACAGTTATATACTGAAGTATAGACAGCCTATCAATGATTACACCACTATTGAGTGACATCTCTTCTTTCAGCCATCATTAATTGTCAATAGCATATCAGGGAGAGGTGAGAACTCATGAGTCCTTTTTCCTTCCATAGTTAAATGCTCATTGTCCAACATCATGTAGATTTCATGCAAATAACCATAACATATGTTAGTTCATGAGTGCAAGAGTCCTGCCAAATCTAGAAAGCACTGTTTCACAAGACTCATCCCAAAAGTCTGATTCCTACACTATTTACACTCCTCCCACTCATTTGTGATGGTCCCAAAGTTTAAAAACTTTGCAGAAAGAAATTGAAGAAGACCCCAGAAGATGAAAGTCTCCCATGTTCACAGATTGGCAGGATTAATATTGTGAAAATGCTCATTCTACCAAAAACAATATACAAATGCCATGTGCACTCCATCAAAAATCTAACACAATTCTTATCAGAAATAGAAAAAAGTTTTGCAATTCATAAGAAACCATAAAATAGTGCTTGTAGAAAAAAGAATCCTGAATAATAAAGCCACTAAAGGAGTTATCATCATCCTAATTTCAAGTTATTCTGCAGAGCCATAGAATTTCCTTAAAATAGTATGGTACCAGCATCAAAATATGCTCATAGGTTAATTGAATAGAATGGAAGACACAGACATAAGTTCATGCATATAATCGCCTCATTATTTATAGGCCAAAATTACACATTGCAGAAAATGCATCTCCAACAAATGGTTCCAGGAAAACTGTAGATCTAAATGTAGAAGAATAACATTTGTCCTCTTCTGTCTAGCACTTTGCGTACATATTTATTCTGGATCAAAGACCTTAATTTTAAACCAAAAACTTTGACAAAAAAATCAAAGGGGTAAGAATAAGACATGCATTTCTAGAGCTGGGCTTAGATAGAGTTGGGGCAATATCTCCATAGCTCAGAAAATAGGTCCAAGCATGGATGGGTCCATGAAAACTAATAAAATTAAAAATTAAATGTCCTGTAAAGGAAGCTGCTAATCAAGTGAAGCACAGCCTAAAAAACAGGAGACAATCTTGGGCAGCTCTACCTCATTATAACTTTCTAAAAATTATTCGTCAAGAAAATGCCAAAGAATTTTTGAAATATTGTATCCCTGTGTCTTATCAGTATTTTATTGATAAATGTAAAAATGTATTACATGATCTACTATCAATATTCTTTTATAGACAGAGATGCCAAAATGCTTTATATCAAAATGAGTGGTTATGTAAAATTCTCAGGAAAGTATCACTATGTTCCATTGTGGAAGTACTTTCAAATTCATTGACCCCTCAGAAAATTAAGTTTGTTTATTCATTCAACAAACATTTGTTCCATATCTGACTTACCTCTTAAGGACAGAGATAGGCAAATCTGCACATCAAACCCTAATTCCTGAGCTGTTGGATGTATACCAATGGGTGATGGGGAGGGACATATTTAATGTAGTTCGCATCTCAATAGCTTTGTATTGTTTCAGTCAGTAATACAAAGCAAGACATGATAAGGAAATAGGAAATACCTTAGTGAGTGTTGCCAACAGATATGGGACTCCTCTCTGACAGGGTGACATTTCTGTGACCATCTGTTAGATAAGAAGTAAACCTATAGAATCATGTTCTAATGTGTTCCAGGCAGAACAATGGCAGAAATATGAAAAGGAAGAAACGGGATCTTTTTTTTAATCACTGTCGAAGAACAATAAGTATACAGAGTCCCATGGTTTTATTTTTTAAATGTTTTATTTTTTACAGCATTCCAAAAATATACTTATTTCCATTTATCACTTGTTTCCTTATGTGCCGTATGTGATGTCATTGAAATTATTACCTGCTAATGGTAATAATAGTAAGCTGTGAGAGAACACTCAAAAGTCAAACAGCTTAATGGAGAAAGGTAGATTTGTTCAGTTTATGTTTCCAGAGGGGAGAAACACGTCTGTCTTCCATGGCAAAGGTGACTTGGCTGAAGCTGGAGGCAGGTTATGTCACTGCAAAGATCCTTGGAGAGTCTCTCTTCTTTCCAGTCTTCTGTTCTGTGGTTCCTTTTATCTGGTCCACTACTAGAAGGTTCCAATCACTTCTAGGGAGATTCCAATTAGATCTAGGGATGGTCTTTGTATTGTAAATATATCGATCTAGATATTCTCTTCAGGTGGTCTCAGATGATTTTAGTTAATGCCAGGTGTGGTCAAGTTAATACCCAGGATTAAATACCACATATCTTAACACTCTAAAGGAAGCATCATAGACCAACCATGCTAAGTAACTTTGTCTCAATGCTCATAGATGCTTGGGAGATGTGCTAGAACTTGAACTCAGATCTGATTCCTGAGCAACTATCCTCCTTATTATATTGTATCAGAGTTACTAGACTTTGATTATTGTATAAAAGCCACATTATTCAAAGAAATTATATATCTATGGACTTAAGAGTTCAGAAACCAAATCTGTAATATGACTATTGCCTCAAATTTCATGCTTTAAAGCTAACAGTCTGACTTTATGTTGAAATCTTCACATTTTAATGATGAAAATTACAAGGCGAAGACATGCATGTGTACTGAATCTTCTGGGGCACGTGAATTTAAAACATTTCTTTCTCTAATTTAACTTCATTGAATTTAAATAAAAATATCATTGTATGGGATAATGCCCAGGAGTGGAGTACTTGTTTTGCTTGTGCATGACCCTAGAATAGATCACCACAATCTGTGTGTGTGTATATATATATACACACACACTGTGATTCACTAGTGAATAACTGACATGAATCTTTAAAGTTATTTCAAACTATATAACCAGGACATGCCAGAATATCTATGCACCATACAATAAATATGTGACATGTCATCCTCCCACCAGTCTTTTATTCTCTTCCAAGCATATATTTCCACTCTGCACACATACAAAAGGTGGTTTTTTTCTAAGGAATCACTCAGAGTAGCACATGCCATCAGTTGCTGAATCTCTGTTTTTGTATAAAGCTGTGTGTGACTCATTTTGCACATAGATTGTATCTTTTCTCATTTGAAGTTAATTTTTAAATATATATCTTAGAAACTTAAGTTAAAGCAAATTATATCTTGTGAATCATTTATAGAACTTCTTGTGTGTGCATTTTTGTGTGTATATGTGTAAATGCATGAACATGTACACACGCATGAGTAGACATGTACACATGGAGGACAGAAGTTGATGTCAGGTTACTTCCTTAACCACTTCTCCAACTTAATTTTTTTATTATTGAGATAGAGTATTTCCCTGAAATTGGAGTTCAAAAGTCGGTTAGGCTAGCTGGCCAGCACGCACCAAGGACCTCCTGGGATAATATCCCAAGTACTTGAATTATAATATGTGCCCTGTATTCAGTTCATTATTTGAATTCTGGGTATCTGAACTCAAATGTTCACGCTTATATAGCCAGTACTTCATAAACAGGCCCATCTCCCCAGTCCATAGATTTTTATTTTATACAAAAAATAAGCATAAGTATGTAGTAATATATTATTAGTATATATTATATTAATATATTATAGATATTTATATAAACTGTTTTGCCAGTGGAGAGGCAAAATATATTCCTATCAAAATGATGAATTATGCACAATTTGTGTTTCTTATGAAGTTTTCAACTTTTATAAGCATTTAATTTTATTCTAGCATCTATTTCACCTCAAATGCTTAGTATTATTCCCTTGGGTATATGAAGTTGGAGGTGAGATAAAATTAAAGTGCAGTGCCCTCTCCGCAAATGGTTTGCTTTTTAAAATCAATTTCAAGTGTCAAAGAAATGCACAAAAACTGTATTCTTCAAAAAAAATTAAGGCATTAGAACTAATTTCATTCTCTTTGTCTCCTGCTATATTTTCTCTTCAGTCTTTGATCACTGTTCCTTAGCTGCAAATACTTCTAAAACTTTTAACTGCATTTTTACATGTATTTATCAATGTGCACATTAATTCCATTTTTATTTACATGTGTGCTGCATATGATGTTATAATGCAGCATAAACATTATCTTTTGCATACTTTGCATTATTTTCTGTTTGCTAGACATATTTTATGACATCGCACAAATAAATATTAAATTCTTTTCGGATACCATACCAGGCAATTCTATAGAATATACCTAATCATTCACCAAAAGAAAAAATTTAGGATGTTTTAATGACTTCTTTATGGCAAATCCAAAATTATCTTCACAGAAACTCTGAAAATTCCCTTTAAGGTAGAGTTGACCATTAGTAGACTCCTTCTTAAGCTGAGCCCTGGGTCTCCTTAGTAATTTCTTATGCATTTAACAATAGATTTAATGTTTCCAGACTCTAAGAGTCTAACAGACAAAAGTGAACTAGTTTCATGTTTATTCCAGAATATCTTGAAGAGACAAGAGCTTCTTATTATTTTTTTGTATTTGAGGGAATATTAAGCCAATTTCTTTTCCTGGAAACTGAAAAAGAATATTTGCTGAGATGCTTAGTTTTTGAAAAAAATATTCATTTATTTTTGCTTTGAAGGAAGAAAAAGTGTGTTTTTAATACTTTCTGAAGGATCAAGTAATAATTCAAAACACATATAAACACAAAGTGATGCAAAAAGAATTCTCAACCAGAGAGTCCTGCTTTCTGATGATTAATAAGTCACTGAGATAGTCAATTATTTCTCATTGAAGATACTTTTCATAAATAATCTAAAGCACAGCTTAGAAACCCAGGTATTGGGGCAAATAATGCTTTAAGTGTGTATGAATAAGATATCTATCCATAAAAAACAAGTTTAGTATGTTTGAGGTAAAAGTATAGGAGGAATATTAGGAAATGAATGCTCAGTTGCTTTTAGGATGATTGTTCTGGAGTATAATAATGAATTTGAGAAACAGAGAATTAGTGTTATCTCTATGTCTTTCAGTATCCTTAGTCAAAGAAAACCATGTATAAAATGCCAATGAGACAGAAAACAACCTACAAAGCCCATCATTAAAACCCAATATTTTCAAAGACAGACGATACTTCAGTAACAAAAGTTCTAACTGAAAATACATATTTCTAGCCCAAAGTATTGTCAGATTCTGGAGAGATCAAAATATAATATAGTAATCTCAATCATGAATTGTTCATTTCTAAATGAATTCATGTCTCATGATGACAATTTAAAATCATGTATCTTCTACCAATTAGAAGACTCAAAATATAAATGATAAAATGCAAATTTAAATGGTGATGCAAAAAGAAAAGGTTATTTTTTTTCAAAACTCAATGCAAAATTTGCTCTTTCTTTCTTTTGTTTTTATTTACACTCATACAAACTTAACAGGTATACCAGTCCCCCCTCCCTCCAACCCCCCATACCCTTGTGCCCCCCTCCCCTCTTCCTTTCCTCCCCATCCCCCAGTGCCTCCCCCTCCCATTCCCAGAGCATCCTTTAATGTGCATGCCAAACTCTCCACTGGGTCCTCCTCTCCGATGAGGTACAAGGACTCAGTGGCATTTCTCAGAACCCTTTCCTGTGTTCCCGATAAGCATAGGAACACTACTGTGGCTGTCAATCCCTTGCCTCCAAGGATCTTGGTGCCTTTAGCAAATGCTAGACTTTGTGGGGTCAATAGTGTGTTGGACACTGCACAGGGCATGCAAAGTCCAAATATGATTGCTTCGGCCCTAACTTGTGTAGAGTATCTTGCATATCATTACTCCTCCCATTCTTGTGCTCTTAAAATCTTACCGTCCCCCTCTTCCTGCAAATTTCCCTGAGCTTCAGGATGGGGAGAGGTTAGGCTGGCCTAGTTCCAGGTGGTTTATATAGAGTCTCTGGATTATGGTTTTTGATTTTTTTTTTTCAGTTTTGCTGGTCCTGCAATGCCCTTCACTCCATCCTGATGGATATTGGATGTCACCCCTCGCAGTCCTTGATGGTGGCCTATTTTCTCTGCTGTACCATGGTCCCCTCTCTCCTTGTTACTGCTGTGGCCCTTCTTCCCCATCCCTCCTGATCATAATCTTTGCAATTACTGTAGGTATTACAGAGATTTATCTTTGAGTGTTTCTAAGTGGGTTTGGTACTAGGAGCCACCTATTGGAGAGTACATATGGCGCTTAATTTTCTGCATCTGGAATACTTCACTCAATATAATTGATTCTAATCCCATCCATTTCCTGGCAAATTCCATTAATTCATCATTTTTGATGGCTGAGTAGTACTCTATTGTATAGATGTACCACATTTCCTTATCCACTCGTCAACTGTTGGACATTTGGGTTGATTCCATGACTTTGATATGTAAACAGTGCTGCTGTGAACATGGTCGTTCTTGTGTTATCAAGGTGAATTTTTGCTGTATGGGGGTTATTCCTAAAAGTGGAATCGCAGGGTCATGTGGCATTTCAATCTTTAATTTCTTTAAGAATCTCCAGATGGCTCGCCAGAGTGGCTGTATGAGCCTGCATTCCTACATCCTCTACAGCATTTGGTGTTGTTTGTATTGTGGATTTTTGCCACCCTGACCGGGATGAGATGATATCTCAGGGAACATTTGATTTGCATTTCCCTGATGGCTAAGGAAGTGGAACATTTTTTTAAGATATTTGTTAGACATTTTAATTTCATGCCTGGTAAAGTTTCTTTTAAGTTCCAGGGCCCATTTTTTAATTGGGCCATTAGTTTCCTTGGTGTTTAGTTTTCTAAGTTCTTTGTGCTACGCTGGATAATAGAGCTCTATCAGATATGTGGTTAGTGAAGATTTTCTCCCATTCTGTGGGTTGACTTTGAGCTCGTGTTACAATCTATCTGAACAGAAGCTCTGTTGAGAGTTGGTAGCAGTGACTGTGCTATTGGATGTCTGTTTACGAACTGGTGGCCTATCCCAATCAGCTTCAGCTAAGACTTCAAGTACAATATTGAATAGAAATGGTGAGAGTGGACAGCCTTGTCTAGTTCCTGATCGAAGCGGGAGTGCTTCAAGCTTTTCCCCATTGAGTATAATCCTTGCTGTGGGCTTGTTGTATACAGCTTTTATTATATTGATAAAGGTTCCTACTGTTTCTAGCGTTTTGATCATAAAAGGTAGTTGGATCTTGTCAAAAGCTTTTTCTGCATCTATTGAGCGTATCATGTGGTCTTGGACTTTGGACTGGTTTATGTGATGAGTTACATTTATTGATCTGCATATGTTGAACAACCTTGTGTGCCGGGGATAAAGCCTACTTGGTCCCCGTGAATGATCTTTTTGATATGTTTTTGTATCCAATTTGCTAAGACTTTGTTGAGAATCTTTGCATCTGTGTTCATAGAAAAGGTTTTTTTTTTAAATTTTTTTTATTATTATTATTTATTCAATTGTGCGCATGTGCATGTGCGTGTGTATGTGCGCGCGCATGTGTGCATGCCCGTGTGTGTGTGTGTCTGTGTATGTGTAGAACCACGGACGAATTCGCGAACCACCATGGACGCCTCCACTTCCTTCTGCCCCGGGATTCACAGGCTCTGCCCTACCAGGACCAGAAGCGCAGCCCGCCCCCGCTTCTGCCCGGCGTCTGTACATGGGATCTGGGATCCGAACTCAGGACCTTCCGCCTGCAAGGCGGAGGCTTAACCCCTGAGCCACCTCTCCAGCCCCAGAAAAGGTTATTTTTATGGCTAACAAAATACTCTGAATAAATTCAGCCCTATTGGTATTATTTATCTTCTCAAACTATGTTGGGCAAATTAAAATTTGAGAGATTTTGATCCTACAAAACTCACTTACGGGGCTAGAGAGGTGGCTCAGGGGTTAGCATCCACCTTGCATGCGGAAGGTCCTGAGTTCGGATCCCAGATCCCACGTATAGACGCGAGGCGGAAGTGGGGGCGGCCTGTGCTTCTGGTCCTGGTAGGGCGGAGCCTGTGAATCCCGGGGCAGAAGGAGGTGGAGGCGTCCATGGTGGTTCGCGAATTCGTCCGTGGTTCTACACACACACACACACACACACACACACACATACACACGCACATGCACACACTTGAATTAATAATAAAAAATTAAAAAAAAAAACTCACTTGCTTACTTCCCAGTAACCTAATCCCTCCAATTATGTAAGGTTCCCTAAATTTTGTACCACATCCCCATTGAAATGTTAACAACTGAAAAGGTCAGAATTTTTTGTCGTCTAACCATTTTCCAAAGGTTCCACCCATGAGCAATATTACATTTGGAGGCCAAGTCATCAATTAAAGAACTCCTGGAGATCAAATTAAATCCACAGTATAATAATGTATGACAGAAATAATTTGGCTGAAAATATTAACTATAGTATGTGTCGCTATGCTAGTAACACACATTTGACACAGTATAGTAAAACTGACCTTTATTATGGATAGAAAACTTGCAGTTTCTAAATAAAAAGAACAGTAGCAACGGATGTTTAACATTTACTCTGCTTTGTAAATGCACAACACTTTATATGCAGATTTAGTGATTTAATAATCAAAATGACCTTATCAAGACTGATATTTTTACATCAAGTTTTTCAATGAGAAAATTGTTACCTTAAGAGAAAACCAAAAGAAAAGGCAAGGAAGAGACAAAGCTACAGAGCCAGAAAATTGAAAAGGTTCAAAAGGGCTGGAGAGATGGCTCAATGGTTTAGCTTTTACCTAGCAAGCAGAAGGTCCTGAATTTGGATCTAGAATCCCACCTAAAAGCACCAGGCAGAAATGATGGAAGATGGAGTACAAGAAACTCCAAATCAAAGCAAAGAGGAAGTATCACAATCCAGAATGATTTCCAAAGTCACATACATTGCCCCCTGATACACACACACACACACACACACACACACACACACACACACACACACATACACACACAGAGAGAGACATACTCGCTCATAAAAATGTTCAAGAGACCGGGGCTGGAGAGGTGGCTCAGGGGTTAAGCCTCTGCCTTGCAGGCGGAAGGTCCTGAGTTCGGAGCCTAGACCCCACGTATAGATGCCGGGCAGAAGCAGGGGCAGCCTGTGTTTCTGGTCCTGGTAGGGCGGAGCCTGTGAATCCCCGGGCAGAGTAAACGAGGAGGTAGAGGTGGTTCATGGTGGTTCCCGAATTCGTCCGTGGTTCTACACACACACTCATACATACACACACATGCGCACACACACATAAACGCACAATTGAATAAATAAATTTAAAAATGTTCAAAAGACCATAAAAAGTGTAATAGCATAATTTTGTAAAAACTGCTACTTGCCAAAGCGATTATCCCATTTCCAAATTGCTCATGAACTATCTCCTTATATAGAAAGTGAACTAATTTAGTTCTAGAAAGATTCTTAATAAAGGCATTTAATGAAAAGTAAGCCAAATATTGATTTTTGGAAATTGGCACTAGAATTAAACATCTAAACCACAAATAATGAATAACTAACCATTGACATTTATATTGGTCAAATCATGTTCACAAAGCTCTCTGTACTTGTTCAAAGGCCCTACTCCTTTTTACTGAAGTATTTCATTCACTTCTAGTCATTCATCTTAGTTCACATTTAGTTTCAATTTAAAGGAAATGGGTCCTCTAAACTTCTTAATATTTGGTCATCAGTTTTTTTTCCTTTCCTTTTACTTTTATAGACTTTATCTTTTCTGGAAAGGATACAGATGCCCTTCCAATATGTTTATCAGCTAACATAAGGTAATAATGGACACTTTTCATATGGGTAGTTTTCTTCTTTGGGGGAATTCTACAAGTATTAAGATTAATAAATGATTGGATTTTTCACCAAAAACAGTCTAGCTATACTATTTAGTATAGCTGTTAATTCAGAGACACATTTCTTTTGTTTCCATTCAATCTGAAGAAATCTGAAACCAATACAAGATAAAATGATGTCAAGAACCAAGATTTTTAATTTTTTTTTACCTAGCTATACACGGTAGGTACTCCCCTCTTTCCACCTCATCCTCTCTTACCCACATTTCCCCCCTTTCACGCTCCCCTCTTTCCTCCCCCTTCCCCCCCCTTTCCTCCCTGCTCCTCTCTTGGTGTTTCCTGCCTGCTCCCTGTCATCCTCCAGAACATCTGTTTATATGGGCACTGAATTTTCCCCTGAGTTGTCTGCACTAGTGAGGGTTCAGGACTCAGTGGCATAGCTTGGGGCCCCTTCTTGACTGCCCACTAATATGCCTGTAAGGATCCTACTGCCTGAATCCTTCTCCCTTGAGATCGATACTAGTTTTTGAGGGTTTGTTGACATGCCAGCCATTGTGCAGGACAGGCAATGTCAAATCACAATGTAGTAATATCCTGACTGCTACAGCCCAGAGTTGAGTAGAATAGCTTGCCTCTTAGCGATCCTCCCCATCTTTAGGTTCTGACAATCTTGCCCCAGCCCCTCACCCTCCACCCTCCCCACCTCCAACTTCTGCCTTTAACAAGGTTCAAATATCCCGGACACAGAAAGTTAGTCACCATATGTTTTCCTTTATAAGGAAAACCCACACATTCTAATCATACTCAAAGGTAAATCTCTGTAACACTCATTATAACCACAACAGATTTCAACTAGGAGAAAAGGGGAAGGAATACTGCAAAAGACAAGAGACAGAAGAGCACATTTCAATAAAGAAATTAGGCCAGTCATGAAATGCCTGTAAATAGCAAGACATTTAATGCAGCTCACTCTCACTTCTCTTCCTGTTCACTTGGGATTGGACAGGTTTGATCTCCCCAGTCAGGGAGGGGATAGGGGCTGGAATTTAGATGGTAACCAACTGGCAAGGGAGGTTGACTCCTACTCTTCCATCTACCTTTAAGCCTTTTTTTATATTAAGACTTTTGTTTAAACAGGCTTTTATCTTTGCTTAGAAGACCTCAACACCCAACCAGGATGTAGTCAAGGGCAGTGCAGGAACAGAAAAATACTAAAGATCCTATAATGTTCACTGGGAACCAGCCAAATCTCTCCCCAAGATTTTTTTGTAGATGTGAAAAGTTGACTATTGTTTTATGAATTAGGAAACTCTCAAGCTTAAGATTTCGTTTTATATTTCTGTTGTTTCCATTGCCATAGCCCTTCTAGAAATTTCAAAATTTCTTGCAAGAATTTTGCTTTATAAAAATAATTTCAGTGACTGTTGCTGAAGCATAGTTTCTCATACATTAATCTAACCCTCAAGGAATCCATATTATTATTCAATCATTAAGATGCCAAGAGTATTTCAATATATTGTTCACTTGCTAAACCCCAAATAATTGTGCAACAATTAGAAAATGGAATAAGCATATTTGTTTGATCATTTTCCAATTATTTTCTACTTCGCCCATGAAAGTTTTCTTTTTTAGTTGCTTTTCTCCTGAGCCAGATCATTTTTAAAATATATTTTCTAAATATGATTAATAGAGCTTAAAGCTTTGATTTCCCACAATGGTTATCTTGTTAATGAAATTGAGCCCAGCCCTGATTCATGCATTCACTCATGAATGTTCCTCTTTTCTGGTTAGATGTGACTCATCATAGTCTGCCTTCCAAATTGTTCATTATCATATTCTACGATATAGAAAAAGTTGGGAGCCAAGATTTCCACCTCCTCTTCAATCTCTTCTTGACTTTCACAAGATTTTGTTAGTCAAAGAAATGCTTACTTTAGCTTGAGTAACCAGGAAGTCTTGGAAAATGATTCATTTTTTTTTCTAAGAAACTATGTGAAGTGTTCTGACAGCCAGTGTTGCTTGAACAGTCACAAGACAAGACAAGTTTCCCTGACTCATATTCAGTCACAAGAGCATAGTTTTCCACTCATCCACTTTGCTATATAGTACACATACAGAAATACCACTTTTGGCTAATGTGATGTAAAGTAGTCTCCCTAGGAAGAAAGTATCTTAAGTCAAACAACACTACAATCTTGTTTGTCTGGCTAGGAAAACTAATCTGATTGTAATCATGTTACTTATCTTTTAATTTCTTTTGAGACTGATGTACATCAGAAGTGGCATTCAGCTGGGAATAACATAGGTAAAATTGATTTTTATCACATTTAAATGATTCAAGACTTGAGCATATTTTTTTAGATATGCAATCTGAAACCACCTTGGGATGCATTGCAGCATAGAAATGATAGGCATAAGCCCAAAGGAGATAAATAACAAGGCCATGATAACATAAACAAAATTATAAGTAAAGTCCCAGTGATTCTGATCTCCATTTTAATTTTCATATTAAGTTAGCCAAAGATAATCATTTAAAATGCACACGCAGTTTATTAAAGAACCAGAAAAACTATTGTCCTTCAAAGTGTATATGATTACCTTCCTTTCTTGAGTTAATTTCATTTAAATATTAAAAACAAAAATAAGATAAAATAACGTAGTGGCCTTTTCATAAGCCAAAATATATGCAAAATACAAACAAAAGCATCTAGGAGTACCAAAGTTATTCTGAAGTGAAACAAAATATTTCACATTTTTACATAAAATCTGTTGACTAAGCATGAAAATTTTGGCATCATAAGAAGCAAAGATGATTTTATCTGTTTTGCAATCTTTTACAAACTGTTTGATGTGAGAAAGATCTGTGAATGTTTCTGTTTCCAGGTACTGAGTCATATTGAGTCATATTCAATCTCATTGTTTCTTTTGCAAGAATTGAATATTTAATGTATTCAACAGGATAAGGGGGACACATGGTATACCCACTATGGTAAGGTGTTTCTGCCAGAGACATTTGTAAAGATGACCAGTGAAGATCATTAGGCACCAGAATCCAGATCTGCAAGGCATCTTCCTGATGTTAGAATTTCTAGCATATGGATGCGCTTAGGGATGGTAATCAATCACTCCACTGTTTGCAGCCACCGCTTGACTGGAAAAAGCTAACTTCTCACTAGGAGAAGGATAGTAAGCAGAATGAGGAGTATAAATGAGACAATTATCAAAAAATGTAAATATAATGCTATAGAAAAAATTGAAAGGACAAAATGAAAATTGAAAAGAAACATTTTATTTTAAAGTCCAATTTTTATATCCTCTGTGCAAATTGAATTTGCTAAAAATAATAGCACAAATATGTAAAGGAATGCATATATACTAGAAGTTGGCCCACTGAAGTGATCATATCTACATCTAAAAATAAGGAAAAAGATTGTCAAGGTTTGAATTTGTGTTACCCCCCCAACAGAATCTCATATTGGAATCTTTACCTGGTGTTAATGTTTTAGAAGGTTGTGGTACCTTTGGGAGGTTGAGCTTTGCTGAAGGAAGGTATGTCATATGGAGTGGTCTCTGAGCTTTGATAGCAGTACTCTGATTCCTCTCAGTTTTCTCTTTTTCTCTTTCTTCATGATAGTAACACTGACTTCAACTCACCTCAGACTTTTGCCTGTAGCCTTGCTATTAAAGAGATGGATCAAATTACAAGCACGTTATATTGTTTGTGTACCTTTCTGAATTTTTACATTTGGATAATGAGAAAAGGAAGATGTTATAATGAAGTGAATTATTTATCAAGAGATTCATGTATTCTGTATTGAGAGCTCTGGAGATAGTGGGAGACCAATTGATGGAAGCATGTCACTGGGGAAAACTTGTTTGCAAGTAAAAGAAATCTGCTACTATAGATTAAATATATGTATAATAATAATAATAATAATAATATAAGACTTTTTAAAAAGTCTATTATCTTAGTTATTTTTTCTGTTGGTGTCATAAAATTCCCTGACTAAATGGTACAGTCTACTATGGCAAGGAATTATTTGAGGAAGCTGGTCACATTACACCCATGATCAGCAAGAAGAAAATGATGGGTTCTGGGACTCAACCAATTTTTCTGCAATTGTATAGTGCAGGAACCAAGCCTAAGAAATTAAAGAGCCCACTTTCAGAATGGATCTTCCCACCTCAATTAACTTAATGAGCATACTTTCTCATAGGCCGGGCCAGAAACTAATCTAATCAAGACAAAAGCTTCTAGGTATGCCTAGAGATCTTAGATATTTCCTGCCGAGTTGATAATATAAACAATCACATATGTATATCATATTGGTTCAGGATAATTTTGGATCATAATGCCAAGAATCAGTCCTCATAAAACTCTCAACTCTTCTTCATTTTCTCCCTCTACTCTATTCCTGCTTTCACTAAGACTTTCCCACAATGTACCAAAACAAGTACAAACATAAAGTTGCTACATGGCAAGCTGGGTGTTTCAGTTCTATGCCCAGGTTCTTTTGAAATAACCAGCCATTATACCTATTTTTTTGAACCTGTGGTTCACTTACAATAAGAAAAGACAAAAGCCTAGGTACCGTCATGGTAATAAATTAGGTAAAACTAGAAATGCTTCGCCTCTTGTAACTTTGTACTGATGGATAAAAGCCAGTTTTATATTTATAAAACGTGTATTGTTTCCATGATTAGCATTTATTGTTAATATACACCTTAAATAATGATATTTTATTAAGAACTCTGGGAAGAACAGCAAGTTCACAGTTTCAAATAATTCAGCACATCATGTCAGCAGCGAAGAGACTGAAAAGATTCAAACTGTGGTAGCAGGAGCTTGTGGTACCTGGTCTTGATGTTGTGTTAAACAGGAAGCAGCAATTATATTGCTTTGAACACTATAATGGTAAGGGTATATAATGGACGAAAAATGCCACTTCTTAGCCAGAAAGTGAGAGAAGATTCCAAACTCATTATTTTCCTAATAAGAAGAATAATTAATTACCCCCTCCCCGAGACTCTGTCCTTTAAAACTGCAACAACTTAAAACAGCATTATGGGCAGGGGAATGAGATTTATAGGAAAGAACGACATGGGTGAGAAGGAGAGAGGAAAAATGAGAGTGGGAGTTTAAATATACATTGCATGCATATGCATGCAAAGAGAAGAAATAAAAAGAAAATAAAGAGATTTTTTCAGATACATGAAAGCTAATATAATATGCTTTCAGCAGAACTTGAATGCAAAATAGGCAAAAATTATTCCTTTGAGGTGACACAAAATGGAATTCTGGAAGTAATGAAAGAAGGAAAACAATTATCAAGGTGTCCATGAGGTGCATAAAACAGGTTTCTTTTTCTTTCTTCTTTTTTGGGGGCATGTATAGATGTGTATGGATGCTGAAAATGGCACTGTCTTATGTGGGAATCTGTTATCTTAACTCAGGTCCTTTAGCAGAGATTTAACCTCTGAGCCATCTATACAGCCTAAAATCATCAGAATTCAGAACAGTGTATGGATATATTTGTATTTATAAATATATGCCTACTTGTATACATGTACACTCATATGCATGTATTGCTAGCTTTTCTATCTATATGATCTCTTAAATGACCACTTTAGAAAATGAAATTATATCCATACTTTTTCAGTCTTAAAATAGTTCAGAAGTATATTACCAGAGGCTAATGAGACAGCTTACTATGTAAAGTTCTTGATCCACAAACACAAAGGATATAATATGGGTCCCCAGAAACCAGGTAGATGCCAGGTGGGTGTAGCAGCCACTCTGTAAATACAGAACTCATATGTGGAGACTGTAAGCTGCTGATCAGAATAACCACATTGGCAAGCTACAAACTCGGGATTCTCCACTGATACCCTGTACCCATCAATAAGGAAGAGAGCCATTATCAACTTCAAGCTCCCATATAAATGAACACATGTGTATAATGCATCTGCACGTGCACACACAAACATATGAACATTCATATGCACACAGAGATACCACATACATATATGTTATAAAATACTCCTAAATGTAATAAATCAAAACAGAAGCATCTAAAATAAAATAATGTAAACAATTATTCTTTGAGGTTTCTCATGTTCTCTAAAGTAGTTTTTTTGTGAATTCCATATAAATTTGATATAATTTTGATGTGTTAAATATTCATATTGTAATCTCTAAAGTTGTCAGTATCATAGAGCACAATACAATAGAGTGGAAAGCAAATCAAGTAGTTAAAGTATAGGGAATGTCAAGCTGAATGAAAAACAAGATCCATTATATACTGCCTTCAAAAAGTGATTTCACATGTAAAAAGAAAAAAAACATTTAAAGCAAACATAGAGTCAGTAACAGTTGAATTTGGCAGGACTATTTTAATATCAGATGAAGTGGTTTTTAGATGAATGTCATAGATATTAAGACATATATGTTATAAATATAATTTTAAATGAGCTACTTCATCAGGAAAAGGGAAAGCATAGCAAAGTGTAGTGACATATATTAGCAAATCTTGACCCTCAAGAAAGTGAGGAAGGAGAATAAGGAATTTAAGGGCAATTTGGATTACATATAGGGATCCATTCCAAAGTGCGCATATCTAAAATAATTTCCAAGTAGAGAATCAAAAAAGAAGAGAGGAATAGATGAATCCACACTAACAGTTATCAGTAGAATATATCTGTTTGAAATTGACTACTGCAAAATAATTAATATAGCAAAACTTATTTGAATAAGATTATTCATCAACTTGATTGGATTCATAGGTACTGATTTCTACAGCATTAGAAACTGAATTCAACTTTCTTGTCAATACATTATAAATTTTCAGTGATAGAGTATATATTAAAACAGAATAAAAATCAATAAATTACAAATAAGCAAAATATATATTTACATGTTAAGAATTATGGCTATATATGTGGATTATTAGCAGTGGATTCTATCCATCTATCTATCTATCCATCCACCCATCCAAACATTATAGTTTTCAGTTCTTTTATATGAAAGTGTAATTCTTTACTTCTTTTTAAAAGTTGACTATATGTACTGTGTATCGCTCCCATGAATACATATGCTGCTGTCTTTCTACATTTTTGTTTTAAAGCCACAAGTTAGAAAATGTATAAAAGTTATTAAACCTTTATCATATGGACAGAAATAAAAATTGTAATGAAAATGAAAAATATGCTGTTTGCAAGATAGAGCTACTTTTCCAAATAAATCTCCCTTGCATTTTCTCAGTTACCATTTTAAATTTTTAAAATTAAATAGTCTTGATTTATATGAATTATGTATTTTAAAAAATTTTATTCTCATTTCTAAATTTACATACTTGCATTCTTCTGTCTTTCCTCTTTTCAGGTTCCCTTCCCTTGCTTAATGGCCTCTTTATTTTTCTAGCTGTTATAGGTATACAGAGTCAAGCATATTAATCTGAAATTTCAATGCTAGCATTCACATATGAAAAGCATGAGGTCTTGAATACCTTACTCAATAAAATATTTTCCAGATCCATCAATTTGGCAGTATGTTTCATAATTTTATTTTTTCTTTGATACGTGACTATTCTTCCATTGTACATATTTAGCATATCTTTATTAACCATTCATCAGTTAATGGACATCAAAAGTTATTCCATTTCTTTTCCATTGTGAGTAGAGCCATAATGACAATGGATGTACAAATATCTCTGTAGAAAGATTCAATGTCTTTGTGAAGATGTGCAGGAGTTATATAGCTTGGGTAAACTCATTTTCAACAAATAAACTAAAGAAATTCATTGATAACATCATTATTTCATTAAAATGGTGCTAGAATATGCAAACACAGGTATATTATTTACCAGTAAATATGAGTGCTCTCCCACATGTTGCTCTGTGACCCAAACTAACATTAGATGCATTAGAGGAAAATGAAAAGGATAAAATATAAATTTCTGGGGAAAATAAAGCATATGAGATTATCTGTGAGCCTTACTAACAATTTTTTAAACTATATGGAAAGTATTAAATTAAAATATGAAATGAAATCAAAATTAGATTAAATTTAAAGATTTTTAGCTGTCAAGCTTCATTATGGACATTTAACACAAACTGATAGAAAATACTAAAAATGAATTGTTTCAATTTACAAGTCTTTGTATATTAGCAGATATTCCAAGATTCATTATGAGAATAACTAATCAGTATACATAAATCTGAAACAGGAGTTTTACTTTAAAATAATCTCAAATTCAGTAATTACACATAAATATATGATATCATTTCAACCTTAAAATATTTATGCATAAATGGATGGATACAATTTCATTTTCATTACAATTATTTCAACATTAAAATAACTGAAAAGTCTAATAGTATAATTATGCCATGCACTGAAATCAGCTAATATTCTACCTAAATTCTGGCAAGATATAAAATGGCACAAATTCTTTGGAGCAGTTTCTGATAATGTAATAAACTTCTGATGAAGCCAAATAGACATCTATCATAACAGCATGGGACAATGGATAAACAATCTAGACTGTAATTATGATATGAAATTCTACTACCAATAAACATCTTGTTAAGTCAGACCATATTTGCTTGTGATAAGACACACAAGAAAAATATGAGGGATTATTAAAAAGTTTAGTATCTTATTTTGTATGATCACTATACTGATAAGTACATACATATACTAAATTCATTTAAATGAACACTGAAAATAGTTCTTTGTGTACCAGGTAGAGTAACCTAAATGGGAAAATGCAACAGTGAAAGAGTCAAATTAGAAATGATTAAATATTCATTGGAAAAGCTCCAGTTGAGTCTGATGCTGAGAGAATTTCAATTAATACCAGAAATGTGAGATTTTTAATCTCAAATAACTGACATTTTAGTGAAGAGACAGAAGAAAGACAACATTTTAGTAAATTTTAAACAACAATAATATGAGTACCATGAATTCATGATCGATTTTATTGAAAAAACAATTTATGGAACTGAGTGTGGAGAGGAAAACTCTAAGACAGCATCTTGCTCCCAAAAACTCACTGAAGTGATACCTACTTCCAGAAGACCTGAACAACTTTTGGTCTATTAATATTTAACTACAGAAGAGAGAAGGTCTCAAGACACAAAACACTAAATCTCTCCAATACTGTTGAAAGTTAATATCCGACAGAAGAAAGGGGCTTTTTTTTTTAAGTGACTTAACTATTTATCAGTCATCTATGCCCTAGCAAGCATTCAGACATTTGCCAGCACAGACATCCAGATGAAATCCATGAAAACCTACCGTATGAATACCTTTCCTGGAGAGATACCACACAAATATCTGGCTGCCACCGACAGTTGCAAAAAATGGTCTTGCCTAAGTTCTATATGACAAACCAATGAGTCTATTGGGATTACTTACAGGGGTGAAGATTACATTCAGGATTAGGGACGATTCAAAGGCAGCTACATTATCTGAAAGTTCCCCAATCCTTCTTCCCCACAGCATGGTTGAAACTCACAGAAGCTGAGACCCCTAAGTTCTCTGCTGCATGACTTTCTAGGCTTCTGGACCCTCCAGTGGTCTCTCTAACTCTCTGACTACTGTACTGTTTGATGCCTTTGCCCTCTCCCTAGCTTCATGTCTGATCTGTTCAGCGGTTTCATCCAGATTTGAATGCTGGGGAGTCTTCTTACAAGTGACTGAAATTACTCAAGAGTCCCTCTTTTGTTATATAGCTAGCAGCTAGTCACCTTTCCCTACTGTTGTTTCCATCTTGAAAGAAACCCCCAACCCTCAGCTTTTCAGACTCAGGAGCCTCCTGAGCTACAGGGTTATCATCATTTTGAGACTGGAACAAAGTTCAAAAGAGCCATACAAATAGCCACATCTGAAGAAACCATGGCATGAGGAGGCAGAAAGGAGGCTGGAAAGGAGAAAAATGCGTTAAGAAAAGGAGAGCAGATAAGATTAGGTAGTAAGGGGCAAAACTGACATAAAATCATTGTATGAATAAATGGAAATCTCAAAGAATGAAAGTTTAGAAGAAAAATTAAAAAAAAGAGAAAAGACTTCTCAGAAGTGATATACTTGAGCTTAGCATTTCATTATAATAAAAGCATTGGTTGGGGAAGGCAGAGTGAATGGTACAGTTCATGTCACGACCTCGTTAATGTTTACTATTATTTTGGGAACCCATTCATTTTAGTTTCTCATCACTACTATAAATTATTACCAGAAGAGTGGTATTTCAAGGGACCACAGATTACATGAAAACCCATATAGCTCAGAATTTTCAGTAGTTTGCCATGGAATAAAACCAAGGTGTGACAGACTTTTATTCATTCTGAAGACTGCTTCATAATCTCTTTGAAATCATCTAGAAGCAGCATACTTTAGTGAAAGTCTCATTCTCCATCTTCTATGGGAGCTTCCTAACTAATGAATATATCTATGATAATCTTCTGCCTTCCTTCTCCTTTCAAAAGGAATGTGTTTACTTAGTTACCATACCTTCAAATCCTATATCCACTAAGCCACTTTTGCCCTCAAAATTGAAAATTTCATACATTTCAGGGATTTGGAGGTGCATCTCTTGGTAAGGGGAGTTTTCTGACTGTCATAATTTATCCTCTGGACCAAAAACTGAGCAGAACTTCCACTTCCAGCATTTTCCAAGTGTTCTAATTTTCAACCTATCACAGCATAAATTCCAAATTCCAACACCGTTGGATGTTTCTAATTATAATTTACATTGCATACCTCCTTTAATTTCAGTCTTGGCAATAATACAAATTCTTTACTATTAAATAGTGTGACTTTCCTAGGTGTAAAATTTAGGATACCAATATATTCTTAGTTCTCAGTGCCATAAAATACAACATATTTCAAATATTAGAATGTGGTCATTTTGAAGGGGCTTTTTTATCTTCTAAGATAGACATAAAAATCTCTTTGAATCTAAAAAGTAAAATTTCCTTGCTGCATTATTTATAAGAAAACATACAAACTTGTCCCACTGTAATTCTGATAGGTGCTTTAAACATTAAGATACAGGTTTTTCTTAGTTTGCAGCATTGGGAATCATTATTTTCTACTTATACATCAGTACTTAGCAAGGTACTACCACAGCCATGATTACTGGTGCAGGAAAGTTTCCTTAATCTTAGAGTGATTCTTCCAAGTTCTAAAATTCCATTAAAGATCACAGCTTTAAATATTTCATAAAACAAGGTTGTCAAGACTACACTATTTATCTACTATTTTTAAACAATCAAAACTTGGTCTCATTAAATAAAAATGAACATTTGTTATTCTGCAGTTTCTTTGCGTCAGAGGTGTTAGAACTTTTTTGGTTGACACTAGCTTGGTATATCTCACAGCCACGTATAGGTATAGTTAAACCATTGAAAGTTATAAATCTCTGGAAGCATAATTCCAACAAGAGTTTTCTACATGAGTAGCAGGTTGATTTTGCCTGCTAGAGTGAAGTCTTGCTTTCTCTACACATGTATCTTCCAGTGAATCTAGTTAACAAGGGAACTGGCCTCCCCAAGGTAAAAATCTAACATATGAAAAAAAAAGTAGCAGTACTTTGATTCTTGACCACATTCTAATTAGAAGTATGACTCAACCTTACAAGAGAAGAGAGCAAATATTATTAGTGAAGACATCTGCAATCCATTTAGAAATGATCACCATCAGCAATCAACACAGAGGACAATGGAAAACATGTCAGTTATAAACTTACCTTGAAATAAATTCTCATTACCATGAAGGGAAAAATGATCAACAAAAGAGTCAAATTCAGTATTTTAAAATAACTTCTTTGTATTTGGAGAGATAGCTCAGGCGTTAAAGCATTTCCCTCACAGGTAAGAGGACCTGCATTCATATCCTTAAAACAGCAAAATAAAGAGGTAGAGAAATCAAAAGTGATTTCTAATGTTATCGTTGGAGCTCCTTAGGTATGCACATTCAAGTATCCTCTGGGACAAACACATATGCATGAAAATGCATTTATATACACATAAACACACACACACATTCACACAGACACCAAGAAAAGAAGAAATGAATTCAAATCTTACATTAGTTTTTTTCCTGTGTGTTTTGAATATTAAGATTGAGAAAATTAAGTCAAATACTTCATGAAAAATAGGACGCCACCACTGATATTTTAAGCATGAAATTGCAGCAGATAATACTAAAGAAAATATTTTCTCTGTATGGATACTAACATGAGACTCTAATACAGTTTTTAATCAACTGTTTATAGAATTAAATTCCAAAAGTGGCCAAATCATTTAAAGAGTTAGTTCAACACATTTTTAAAAAGAATGCATTGTTTGCATGGGAATTTAGCCAATATTTAAAAGAAATCTCATTGGATCTAAATATATCACTGTGTAATCATAAGGAAAAGTAAGAAATCATGTTTTCTTTAAAACAGAATTATTAAAATACCATTCAGAATGAAGATAATTCAGTGGACATCTAGTCCAATCTTTTTTTGCCCTTCCTGGAAGTAACAATAACTGATAGAATTGTCCAGAGGCTAATGTTGCTCTTGTAGTATAATGAGTTCAGTTATGTAACTTTTTTGGAAATATTAAGTAAAAACAGGTGATGCATGAAATTAGGGCCCCAGAATATGGTTAATTAAATAAAAATTCTTTTTCTCTGCCTTATCTGAGGGTTTATTATCTTATTTTACCAATGATTCTCATTAAAATAAGTGGAAAATGTGAAAGACAATCACTGAGTACATATTGATAATCTCTGGGTATTGGTTTACCAAATAGATCTGCTGCACCTACTTTTCCTAATATGTCCCTACACACTTTAGAGAAAATTATAAAAATAACATTTGTTTTTTAACCTGAAAGAACTCAGTGCGAAGGATCCTGACTCTTGTTGAAGTGTGAGATGTCAATTAGTCACCTCTTGCTCTCATGTGTCCCCACAACAAATCTTAGACAGAGAGGAATCAGTAGGGGATGACGAAGAAACTTTATTAATGGCCACTCAGAACGAACATGTCTCAGTTAAGGTGGATTAGAGGACAGAAACAAGACATACAATGAAAACACTATGCATATCAACTAGTCTTGTAATTTTCTACTCACACCCATAATTCAATATGCATTTTTCTACATTACAAACGTTTAGGCTGAATCTGGCAAAACAAATTTTTCATACAATATTTTTTTTTGTCTCAACATGTCTGTTTGTGCATCTGAATGTTTCAAAATAAGCTTAGAGCTACACATTGGCTTCTTCCTAGGCTTTCAGGCACTCTAATCTTAGAGTACATCCACTACTGATACCTTTGGTATCTTTCATTAACATTACTCGGTACTTCTGTCTTTTAGTAGTCCTCATGATATGATCATATACTCATAGCAAAATACTCAAATAAATAAATCACAAGGGGAGCTCAACACCTCATTGAGAGTAACTTCATTAATTTGTATCCAATTAGGAAAAAAAGAAAACAAATTACAACACAAGTGTTCCAGAGAAACCATTAGACTATGTATTAACATGTCGCTTTGAAACATAGGAAACATGAACTGGGGATGAACTGAACTCATATCATTTCATTTCACTAATGAGCAAATATCTAAACAACTTTATTTGGCATCTGGATGTCTGCCAATACTCCAGCTCCTTCAATAAAAAGCTTCTAATCTTCTTGCTTATTAAAAGTGGGATATATATATATATATATATATAATCATTCCATTGGCAGGATTCTGATAAAAATATATGTGTACAGAAAGTGTCAATAGCTGAACAATCAAAATAATTTAGACTATACGATAGACTTATGCATATAATTAACAAAGTCCATGTAACTATATAACAGGATGCAGACATATTCTAATAACTTAAAAAAAAGAGTTAATAGTAAACAAAAGCCCCTAGTACTGCAGAGAACTAACAGATGCAAGTATTAACATTCTTACCAATAACGGTTGGATAGAAGGCCCAGGGGTTAAGACTCTATTTCACAAGCAGAAGTTCCATAATTTGGATCCCACACAAAAATGCCAGACCAGAAATGGCAAAAGCCTGCACAACCGGCCCTAGTGGGCAGAGCCTGGGAAATCACAGAGCAAAGCAAGAAGGAGGTAGAAGCAATCCAAGATGATTTCTGAAGTCACCCTTGGTCTTCCACAGGGACATAAAGTGTCCTCTGATACACACACACATGCACACACACACACACACACGCACACACACACACACACACAGAAATTTAAAAAAATTCTTACCAATGAAAAGATTCCTTTCTTTCCTTATTTATTTCCAACTGTTAATCAAGAGTCTTGCAGGTATATGTCTGCCAATACTCCAGCTCCTTCAATAAAAAGCTTCTAATCTTCTTGCTACACACACACACACACCTACAAACACAGTCAAACATAAGCTTAAGTGCACATGTACACACACACATACATACACACACACCTACACATGCACACAAACATCTTAGTTGTTGAATAGTATTTCATTTCAAGTTTAGAGATCAATGCCTATTGGTAAAGAGTTAAAAAATAAAGATTCATGTGATGACCTGGTCTCTAATACTAGTACTTAAGCTATTTTTGGTCAAATGGTGACGTTGCCACCAAAAGCAGTATCATCTCCGCTTCCCTGTTAGCACCAGCAAAGTGTTGCTGCTCTGCTTTTTCCACAGTTAGCTGAAGGCCTGTGGAACCAGCAGGCTCTCCTGAAGGACTTGCTGATGTGTAGCAAAAATATTTTAGTGTGAAAAAACTACTCCCTAGTGCACTTGTTTGCAAACTGCTGAATTTCCAGATAACTCTATGTTTGAAGACTATTTTTGATGGTACAGATCTGGTGCTGAAATGCCTCTAAAGGCTCAACACTTCTTTTCTTTCCTATTTTTTTTTCCCCTTCTTTCTTTTTGCCCACAGCACAACAAACCCAGTACAAACACAAAGCTGCTTGAGTAGCAATTTCCAGTTTTGTACAGTAATTTGTTGTGTTGAACCCAGACCTCTTTGTTTCATGCTTACAAAACAGTATAAAGCACTGAAGTGAAATGCAAATTAATATGAAACTCCAATACTCTTCTTAACAGCTTTCGACTTAGTAGACTCAATTGCCAAAAGAATGTAAAGCAAAGCTTCCCAGTGCTGTTAATTATGCTTTTCTTGCCTGCCAGGAACCCTTTGCCATTACCTAGAAACTGTAAAGAATTGTTTTATTTCATCCAGAAATTTCTGAGTAATTTAATTACTGTTTATTTCTGTTTTATACTCATCTGCTTTGGTTTACATAAAATCCAGCAACTAAGCAAATACATTCCTTAATAGTTCTGTTGAGATGCATACTAAACTGAAGAACATTTAACTCCTTTAATAAAATCTACCTATTCAAGGATTTATTTTTGCACTGCCACAGTGTAATGGTTAATCTTAACTACTGCTGTCAGAAAGCACCCAAAGTCAATCAACCTAAGGGATAAGGGAGATTTATTCAGCTTACGGTTCCAGAGGGGAGGTACAGTCTTTCATGGAAAAGACAGCATGGCTGGCCCAAGCTGGAGACAGTTTGCATCACATCCATTTGAGAGACTGAGAGCTGCCAGACTGCTTGCTGGAAAGGCAGACTTCTCCTAGAGGTAGGGTGGGACTAATCCACCTCAAGGCCCACCCCTTGTGACCACCTTCCTCCAGCAAGGCTCCACCTCTCAATGTGCCATGGCCTTGCCAAACATATGAGACCATGAGGACACATTTCAAACCATGACACACAGTGAATAAAGAAAGGCATTTTTTAGTTTTATGTCCTCTTTACAGTTAGGAATATATGGTTGCATTTCTAAATATGTCTATTTATATTTAATAAATCTGTAATGTGATTGAAATAGAACAGGTTCAATTGAGTTGTGTCATTATTAAGATAATTAAGATAGCTCTGTAATTAGACTTTGTATAATAGGAAAATATGAACATTTGTCTTTGGACCATCATATTTCCCCCATTGGTTTTGGCATTTATAAGACAAAATAAGGGTTTCCTTTTGGATTTCAGTTGAAATTGACAATTACAAAATGTGCTATTATCATTGTTTTACTTCTATTTCTTTCTGTCATCAAGTGCTTAAAAACTAATGACAACACGTGTTTTCATTGTTCTGGATAATAGGCTCAGGCTAGTAAACCAATGCTTTTGTTTTTGTACTTTTGATCATATTAGGTGGGACATAACTGCTCAGTTCTTTACCACTTCCACTACCTTAATACTTAGTTGCCAAAATCTTTAAGATTTGAGGCCATGTCCTGTTGACATCTTTATTAAATGACATAAACTCTTATGGTGACTTACTAAACTCAATTGGATTTCTAGCCCAAGTGTTCAATCCCAATTGGATAACTGACAAATCTCACTTGACTTTCAATATAAGAAAACAGGCTGTCCTTTATATAGTGAAGTGGCATTACTGGACTTCCACAGAATTATGAGAATGGATTCCTTATGATCCAGGTGTACCTTATGACAACTGGCCAGAAAGATAAGGCTGTACTGCATGGTTTCAGAGCAAGGCAGAGTTGTCTGACTGTACATGGGATCTAAACTTCAGTCTCATTAAAAGTCTGCAATCCATTGAATTCAAGTTTTGCTATCATGTTCATTGAAAACTAACAACATATGCAGCAATTCACTGTGAATGTGCTTTCTCTTAAATTACAGAGATCAAAGATTATTTATGACAACTATTAAACTCATTTTTGTCCTTTCTCATTTTCTGGTGGTTTTGATGGGAAATACCAGTGATTTTCTTCAGATTAGGAACCTTTATCTTCAGTGTAAAAAACATTTGGAGGTGGAAAAATATTATTAAAAAAATCAGTCTACTTACACTCAGCTCTCACAGTTTTGTTCTTTCCTCTTAGATAACCTAAAATCGAGATAATGACAAAATTATGCATAATATCAGGCAAGGTATATGTTAGGCTGCTCTAACAAAGATGCTAAAGTAGAATGTCCTGAATATATTCTCTTTCACATAACAATACACAGATTTTGTGGTTTCATAAAATGGTTTCATCATAATTTACATTTGCTTATGCAGCAAAAGTGATAAATCTAATACATACCATTCCTTAAAAGCCAAGTTCCCATTCAAAAACCTGATGTGTTCAAATATGGTAAGTAGAAGTAAGGTAAACAAGTACAGAGAACAGTTCTGGGTAATAAGCTTGTATTTAGCTTGATTGTATTTAAGCTTGATTTAGCTTGTATTATGTATCCCCTCTCCTAACAGTATACTTAGCAGTCTAATCTTATACCTGCATATAAGGTGGTACACACACCCCTTTGAACAATGCATGAAGCCACTCAAGACCCTTGTCTATATCAGGCTGTACATACAACCATCTCTAAACAGTGCAATAATTTTTTTCTTTCCCTGACAACTAGACGTACATAGGTAGATATTATTCAATTTTACTTTGTTTATGTCCTGTTAACAAAACCAAAAGGATGATCAAACCCGAACTGGGCTTTGGGTTTCTGAGTAATTACCCCAACTGTATCCCCGTGTAAATCTTTCAGGAGAAAGCCCTATTTAACGTTTTATATCTACATATAATTAGGATTATAAAGGAATAAATAAAAAACATCCTGGGAAGGGTTATGAGTCAGAATAATTAATAGATGTCCTAATCTATGAACAAAAAAAGAGAGAACCCTCCAAACTATATCTTTTATAATCAAATCTGCTTTTCTTCAAACCACTTATAAAGAGCCTAGGCAGCTCTCTGGGGCTTTTGAATATTCCCGTTCATGTGGACTTCTGTCTATTTTGATGGTGCATACCAGATCAGTTCTGTTGTTTCACTTTGAGTAAAGTTATTTTGTAACTTGAGAAATCTGTATGAGCCCTTATTTAACCCTTTAAATAAAAGGACAAGACACAGACCACTGGGAATGCATACACACACTCATGCTGAGTCTCAGCTTTTATTGAATGAATTGGAACATTTAGACATTTTAGCCTAATATATATATATATAGAGATAGATAGATGATAGATAGATAGATAGATAGATAGATAGATAGATAGATAGATAGATGTATTTCAAACTGTCCATACACTGTCAAATGGTATTCAACATAAAATTACTACATTTCTTACTGGGCAAATTCTGGTACATATAAAATTTGAAGTAATTTACTTGTCCAGATGAATTTTTGAATTGGACAGATAAACATAGCGAGTTAATGCAATAATATTGCTTCCCATCCCCTGAAAACAAACTGCATTGCAAATAACTGTAGTAAAGTTTCAATACTTTCTATTAATTAAACTTACAAACTTCTAATGAGGTAGTTACCATTTATCTCTTGTCCTTTAGACCACAAAAAATGATCTGTGGTCTCACTGATTTCCTATGAAGAATCTGTGAATCAGATGACCTGAGGATTCTCACAAGATCCGAAGTTTATCCTTCTTCTGTCTCTCATTAATAGGACATTTGATTACGATGACGTCCCTGGAGCATCCACCCGCCCACTATCTCAAGACTTTTACTTTCTCTGTAACTACCTAGAGAGACGCTATTGACTTTTTTATTCAGACACAGTGGTGAGTATAATAGTGGGATAGGTCTGCTGTGTTTTTTCAATCCTAATAAGTCATCTCCTCCCTTTTCCTTTCTTTCATTTGAGCTGCAAGCTGGGTGTCCTCTTAGCTTACAAAAACATCTTCCCGTGATATCCCAAGGATACTCTATGAATTTTCTTTTAAGTGATTTTACATTTTATTTTTTGCAGTGATAGTAGGTAAAATGAAAAGGAAAAGTTTCCTTGAGATCCTATGTTCTATGCTCTTGGCCTGACTGTGAAGTGGGGGTGATAAACCCTTATCTATTTTTCTCTTTGAAAAACTAGAACCAGAAATCATAGCCCATTGTTTTTTTGTTTGTTTGTTTGTTTTGTTTTTTAATTTCTTTCCTCTAGTCAGGCCTCAGGCAGCAGGTACCACACTCTTAGACACAGTTCTTCCCTTTGTAGAGTTTGGCTGTCTGGACCCAGACATTTCAAAGGCCATGAAAACTTCCATGCTTTCCATGAAAGAACTTGCTTTTCACAGAACATTATCCAATGTTATAAAACTGTGGACAAACAAAAAAATTCATTTGTAGAGATTTTAAACTACAGAAATGATGTTTAAGAATGCATGCCATGTAATGCAGCGAGAGAACTAAGGATACAGTTAGAATGCATAACAGATGGTTTTATTCTAAAATGTCTAAATCTAATAACATACTTCCTGTCTTTTACAAATTCAATTTGAAAAGCATTTCCAGGGTCTGGATGTAATAAAGTACCTCTTCATTAATGTTTGTTTCTGCTAGCAGTAAACTGGTGACATCAGTCCTTCTCTCCCTTTTAAGTTTATTTTTTAAAGCAAATTTGGATCTACAGGGTTATTCTGCTTTCCACATTGCTAATTGGTGCAAATTTCAAGCATTTAAGTGAAGAATAAACTACAGAGAGATAATGTTTCCAATGTTCAAGTCTGTGACATACATTTAAAGCATTGAAATGGAAATTGTTTTTCTAGAAAGGCATGCCTAAATACATTAGTATGTTTTCTTATAAAGCGATTGTTCACAGTTCTATGAAATTACTATACAAAATTCCTCTGAAGTCAAATTGGCAAAATTAGAGCCAATCGAGTATCATTAATGAATCTCATGTGTATATATGTTCACAAATTTGAAAAATTAGTGAAACTCCATGTTTATTTTTCTCTTTTTTTGCAAAGAATGAAAGGGTACAAGATATCAACACGGTCATGTAGAGTTTCTCAGAAGGCAGACTTCCTTTAAGTATATGAGCCATAGGATTGCAGGTTTACTGTTTTGAAATGATAAAGAATTGATCAAAGAGTATGAGTAAAAATGAATAGAACCAGCAATACAGAAAAAAAGGGGGGAAGTGGTGAATATGTAACCACATAAAAGACTTGATGTGATTATTGCCCCAAAATTACATCTGTAACTGATTATTTTTCTATCTCTCTTGAAAGATTTCATTTACATAATTTCTGAGGGGAAATGACTAAATGACTGAAAAAATTTTTCTTTTTGTGCTTATTAATGAAAGCCTTTAAATGTGTATGTATGACAGAGATATGTGCTCCTTCAAGTCTTTCTACATCATCACAGTAGAGTAGGAGAATACCACATTAACATAGGTAATGTGCAAGGTAAAGCAGCAGAATGTGCTGGAAGGCAGGTGAAAAACGCTTGTATGAGAATGCAACCGCAAAGAAAGATACACACTGAGAAAAGGACAAGGACTTGCTTAAATCAGAGACGAACTCTTTCCATTTGCTTGTTTTGCCAAGGCACTAAGCAGCTTCACTATTTACTCCCACTTGAAATCACTCTGTCTAATATTTGTGTAAATCTTTTTGTGTGTTAAACTCCTGAATAGACACTGAGAACAGTCCAATGAGATTCAAATTCAAAATTTACCATCTTCCTAGAGTTTGTAGTTGAGATATTCTTTTTTTTTTAATTTATTATTTATTCAATTGTGGGTATATGCGTGTGTGCATGTGTATGTGTGTGTGTGTGTGTGTGTGTGTGTGTGTGTGTGTGTGTGTGTGTAGAACTACGGACGAATTCGGGAACCACCATGAGCCACCTCCACCTCCTCCTTGTTTACTCTGCCCCGGGATTCACAGGCTCTGCCCTACCAGGACCAGAAGCGCAGGCCGCCCCCACTTCTGCCTGGCGTCTATACCTTTGATCTAGGATCCCAACTCAGGACCTTCCGCCTGCAAGGCAGAGGCTTAACCCCTGAGCCACCTCTCCAGCCCGAGATATTCTTAAAAACTATTCAAACTGAAGGATTGGGTATTATGCACAAAATCCAAGGCAATGTCTCTCAATAATTGTAGGCTTAATTGAAATATCCCACTGTACTCCATCAAGAAAGGCTTCTTGGAAGATTCAGACTGACAGTTCCACTAAAATTTACACCATTATTAATTTTCCTTGAGCTTAGTCAGACAGAATGAATGTATCCTTAGAACATGAAAGATTTTTTTTAAAAAAGCAGTGTTATCCATGCTGCTTGGTAGTTTGTTTATTTTAACGTCTATCTCAGTGATGCTCTAAAAAGAAAGAATTTTTCAATATTTTATTGTTCCTTTATATTGTAGTCTCTCTATAAGCAATGATGAAATAACCTTTCTCATTAGCATATCTGTAATGAAAGATTATTTATAGACTATAGAATGAAGAGATACAATTGATAAAATAGATTGCATTTGCACTCTTGACTAATTTGAGATAGTGACCTAAACAAGAACAGAACCATATTTTTGACTTTTATATTTTTATCTTTACTTGATTAGTTTCTGTAGATATGAATATTGATACTTCGTATGTGTAACTGTACTTGAGTGTGTTTGCCTTTGGAGGCTTAAGGATAACACCAGAAATCATATTGAATTGCTCCTACTCCCTTATAGCTTGTTCTGGAGTTTTTCAAGATCTGTGTTCCAGGGCCAGAACTGAAAGCTGCTGTCATTTCTGCCTGGCATTTTTAGATAAGACCTGAAACCCAAACTCAGGACCTTTGATTTTGATGAAAAGGCTTTAACCAGGTAGTCATATTTCCTGCCCTATGGTCATTTTTATGTGAATGAAATCACAGTGTTAAAAATATACCAGCATCTGCATGTTTATTTCAACACCTTTCACTCAATATCCACTCTATGCAATCAATTAAGGCATCCATAAATGGTTGAATAAATAAAAACCCTCCTGTAAATACCCAAAAGGAATATCATTCAGCTTTAAAAAGCACAAAATCTTCTCCTTCGTGGCAACACGGATGGGCCTGGAGAAAATGTTATTGTTAAGTGCGATTGTTCCGTCACAGGAAGAACAAATGTTAAGGTAATTCTTCATTTATGGAATCTAAAACTTCTTTGACATGAACCCCTTTGAGCAGAGAGTTGGATAAGATACCAGTGGCCAGGAAAGGTCAGGGATTGAAAGAGGAATAATTAGGTATGGAGTCATGTCAGGTACCTATAGTAAGCAATGGTGTTTCATCATAAAAATGTTGATTAAAGCAAAATAACAAGCATACACATAAGACAGAAATGATAATTATTGTCAACACAAAAATTTTTCTTCTCCTTTCCTCTGTTGTATATTTATACCTTTTGAATATTTTTATTGACAAAATATGGCATTTGCTGCCACTGAGTCCTTACGCCTCATCAGAGAGGAGGACCCAGAGGAAAGTTTGATATACACATTAAAGGATGCTTCAGAGATGGGGGAGGGGGCACTGGGAGAATGGGAGGGAGGGGGGAAAGGAAGAGGAAAAGGGGAGAGGGAGCAGAGAGGTCCAGGGAGGGGTGGAGGGAGGGATGAGATAGAGGTACCTATTATGTTTGTATGAGCAGAAAAATAAATTAATAATAAAAATGTTATGTTACAATCCTCAAAAAAAAAGATATGGCATTTGCATCTTATCATTTTATTCATATGCCCACTTTTGAAAATATGTATCATTCATGACCACAAATTTTTCATTTGAATTTCTTTTTTATTCCTTAATAGTTATATGCATGTAAACAATGTTTTTAAATGATTTTCACCCATGCCACCTGTTTCTACTGAAATCCTTTTTCTTCCCAATAAGTAATACTATTTTTCTGACTTCCATTTGAGTGTATGTATTTTTGTGTGTGTTTGTATGTATGTGCATGTGGACACATTCCACTGAATTTAATAAATATTGTTTGTGTCAGCATGGATAACATCCCTTCCTCTGTCAATATTCCCTCAGGGAAGCCTGGAGTCTTAGTTAATCTTTACTTTACAAGATGAAATGTTGACAGGCTCCATCTTGAGACATTCTTGTGTAAGTAATCACAGCTACTGCAGTAAGTTAATGGGGGGAGATGTCTCTGTCACAACCAGAAGATACAGTATGGCAATACTTTTCCTCACTCTCTGGATCTTACACTCTTTCTATCAAAATCTTACACTCTTTCTATCAAACTTTTCCCCTTTGGAGGGGAATTGTTGATATAATTGTCAAACTTAAGGCTGAGCATTCCATAGTAACTTATTCTCCACTCTCTTTCCAGCTGAGAATCTCTGTATTAACCACTATCCACTGTGAAAGAGAACTGTGCCTGATGAAAACTGAGAACCACAATGATCAATTGGTACAAAGGTTAAGTGTTTACATAGTAGTTGGATACCATTTCCATTCACCTAAACAATAGAAGTAGGTTCTATCCTAGGACCTATGATCTTCCAATCCACAAGTTCTTTGGTAGACTTACTGTACTAGGGATATGAGTCCTCCTGTGGGCCTCACCTTAAATCCAATAAAGAAGTGGCTGGTTACCCCCATAACACTCATGCCACTAATGCATTAATGGCTACATTTCAGTTGGCTGATTGTTTCTGTAGGTTTTAAGATTCACATCTGAAAAAAAAAAAAAAACTTTTCTACCCAGCCCCCTGCATAGAATTTTCTGTTATTATCCAAACTAGATAGTAGTGGGAAATCTTTCAGATTTGTGGTGCTCCTGCTTGTATTTTTTCAAGGAATAGCAAAATAACTAGGGTCCTTTCACTATAGAATCACTTTCACTGAAATAAAGAAAATTAACTTTTTCCTTATTATTTGCTTTCCTTTAATTTTTTTCTCTTGCCTTAAACTTTTGGATAATGTATTAAAACCATATTGAACAGAAGTGGTGGAAGTGGGGATCCTAGTCTCATTCTTGATTTTAAAGAAAATGCTTCCTAACATAAGCATTTAGAATAACATTTGCCTTCAATTTGTTTTATACAATTTTTAAAAGGTATTTTCCTTATTTTATCATTTCTTTAGGGCTTTTATCATGAAGAAATGATGGATTACATTAAGGTGATTTTACTTAATGAGGTGACAATGTGATTTTTGATATCGTTTCTATTTATGCACTGTTTGTATATTAGTTCTTCTCTGTTGAGCCAAACTTTCATTTCTGAAACAAAAAAAAGCCTCATTAATATGAATGTGATGCTGAATTCACCTTGCAAGCTATTGAGGATTTTTATGAGATGTAGCAAATTTTGTTCCTTGTATCTTAATGTGGTCTTGATATCAAATATTTCTGGCTTAGTAGAGTGAGTTGAAAACATTCTTCTTGCTATATATATCAAAGAGTAGTTTGAGAATATATATTGGCTCTTTTAAAGAAGACACAATACTCTAATGCAAATAAACCTGTTTTTTGTGGTGATGGTAATTTTCTGATTTCTTTTGAGAGGAAAAGGAACATTATATCTATTAATGCATTAATCTTATCTCTCATGATCAATCAATTTTGGTTTATTTATTTTCCAAGTTCTATTTTTATAAGCCATATAAATCTATTCATCTGTGTATTTTTCTTTATTTTCTAATATATTAGACTATAATTTTTAAAAAATCTTAATCCCAAACATATTGAACTGAAGTAAATTCCTAGAATCCTACCTCATAGAAATATTTGAAAGTTGTGATGAAATTTCTCTCCATGACATGCATACACCATTGTGCCTCTTTTGCTTTCCTCTTATTTCTTTTTCTGTTCCCCCATTTTCTCAAATAAACTTGAAACTGCTCAAAAAAAATCTTATACTCTGAATTGCAGTGATATCTGTTATGAAATCCAGTGTCATTCGTTATTTAATTCATTTGGGTCTTTTTTTATTTTCTTTCGTTCATTTTGGCTGAGGGTATAATTTTATGTGTACTTTATCAACACATTAACAATATTACATTGACATTTTCATCTGATTAATTTTGACTTGATATTTATCAATTTTTTTCCTCTAATAACCCTTTAAGTACTATATGCTAGGCAGCATAATATGCTATTTTGGATTTTTATACTTGGGAGTTGGAGGAAGGAGGATGAGGATATCTAGGTCTTCCTTTAGTACATAAACTACATAGAACTTGTCTCCAACAACCGAAAATGAAGAAAATAAGCTTCCATATAGCTGTAGGCATTACACTCTGTGAAGTTAATTTTATTTGATTGCAGGATTATTTTAAATCCCTGTTATGATTTCTTCAGTGATGTACTGTGTATTGTTTAATCTCCATGTATTTGGTGGTTTTGACAGTTTTTGTTGCTATTAATTTCTAGAAGTATTCTATTATAACCTCTTTAGGTTAAAAAAATCAATGATTTTTGTATCTAAAAAATTCTTAGTGGTGTAAAATGTTTTCTATTTGGAAAAAATTATGCAACTGTAAGCACATTATATATTCCATTATTATTGATTGAATTCCTTTTTAGATGTCTAGTTTTAATTCCACTTGATCTATAATGTGTCTAAATCCTTATGATTCTTTGTTGATTCTCAGTTTGAATGATGTATGTATTAATAAGGATTCTCTGAGGTCAACAATCACTTTTATAGTTGAACCTGCTGTCTCTAACTTTATATCGTTCTTCTAATATTTTACAGAGAAATGAGTCAGAAGAAAGGTGCTGGTCACTCCCATGGTCTTTATTCTGGAAAAGCAATTTGGCAGGTAAAACATTCTGGGTTCACCATTTATCTTTCTGTGTATGTCATGACTGTTGCTAGTGGTTTTCATGCTGTGAATTTTTTGAAGAAAGATGAAGCTAACTTTTAAATTCCTTTGTATTTAGTTTCACTTTGTATTTTGATCGGCCATTTGGTCAATTTTTTGTTACACTTTGTCAATCCTAACCTTATACTCTAACCTTATTTGATTTTTCTTGAACTATATCATGAGGTATATCATTATTTTTTGTCATTAAAGTTATTTAAAACTGAATTATATCTATGCATTTCTTCCTTGGATCTCATAAACATACTTATGCTGAAACTCTTTTATGAATTTCCTATCAATTTATTACTTTGTTTCTGTTTTCTGTCAATTTTGTCAATTTGTGCCACCCCTTCCATGGAGTGTGAATAGTTGCTGCTGGCTTTCCTTCACAGAAGTTACTGTCATGTCCCTTTTTCAAAAATTCTCAGTGAAATATAACTTTATAATAGTTTTCTGCTTGTTCAATTAAATTTTAGGTGATATATATATATATATATATATATATATATATATATATATTTCTTCTGAAAAGCTCTAAATGTTTTTTTTTCTAATTGGTTGTTTCCTCATGTTTATCTTGGCTTGCATCTCATTAGTTTATATTATTTTAGTTTTTATAATGACTCTTCATTGAAACAGTTCCATGTTCCATAATGTCTTCCAGAAGAATCTGTTCATAAAGTCTATGGAAAGTAGAATGGCAGAGTCACTTTCCAAGGCACAAATTCCTTGGGTCTGTGGGGAAAGGATTTGTAAAGGTAGCTTTGTTCCACCCTATACAGCTTTGCCTTTTCTTTCCTGTCTCTTTTTGTTAGGAACTGTTTATCTGGTGGCTCTTTTCACCTCAATTCTCACCACTGTTATCAATCACAAGATTTAGTATTTTCACTTTGGATGATGCCCTCGCCTTCAGGAAGTGTATTTTCCTGGTATTATTTTGTGGTCTCCCACCTCTTGGCCTGTTCCTCTTTCCTCATGTATTTAATCACTTAACATTTCCCTTTACTCAGACATTTTTAATCAGCGAAGTAAGTGAATTATCTTTCTTCTTTTACTTTAAGGACATTTTGTCTTTCAAATTCTTTGAAGGAAAAGGACAATCACTGAGAGAGCCATGCCGTTTTTTTTTTTTTTTTTTTTTTTTGAAAGGCTCTGCACTGTAGTTTTCATTTTTAGTTTTCTTTTAACTTATTTTATTTGTGTGTGTGTGTGTGTGTGTCTGAGTCTGTGTATCAGAGCACACTGTATGTCCCTGTGGAGGACCAAGGGTGATTCCAGGAATCATCCTGGATTGCTTCTGCCTCCTTCTTGCTTTGCTCTGGGATTTCTCAGGCTCCGCCCACCAGACCTGAAGTGCAGGCCTCTGCCATTTCTGCCTGGCATTTTTACATGGGATTCAGGATATGAACTCAGGAACTTCTTGTGAGACAAAGTTTTAACCCCTGAGCCGTCGAAACAGGCTAGCTTTCATTTTTATGAAAAACTATTGATAACGGAATGGTTAATAATAGAATTTGCTTCTCGGATCTGAGTTCTTCACACCAATAATTAAGCACTGATTCAGACATCAAACTTTATTCTTCTAAAAACTTGGATCATGATGGAGAAAATGGTTGTACTTATGAAATAAAAATTCTTAATTTGAGAAACATCCAACGAAAAATAAGCAGTTTCCAAATGTTTACTTTTCAAAAAAAAAAAAAGTCATGGTTATGAATCCAGTATCCATGACTTCAGTTTTCAAAGTGTTTAACTTGATTGTAACTGAATTTGAAAACTCACATGATTCGAAGTTAAACTGTCAATGGCTTCACTGTTCTTTATATATTTTATATATGTTTGTCCAATCACACCTGTGACCAACAAACTGCCTACTGAAGAGGCTAATTAGTTTCACCTGGGTCTGTGCACCTGCTAATCTGATGATCTTTGAAAATCAATATGCATACCTTATTCATACTTCTAACTTGCTTAGCAACAAACAAGCTTTCACTTAAATGTTTCCAAGATGATTTTAATGTTTTTAACTAAATTTCAGGGAAAAAAAAAAGCTAAGCATGAATCAATTTAAATGTTGTTTTTCTTATTCTAAAATAAAGGCTATTTTCCAGATACAAAATCCTCAAAAATAAGTAAAAGTAGTAAGGAGTTTTTTTTTCATATTTTAGATGTCTTTATTATTCAAAAAGAAATGCTATTCAAGAACAATATCATAAATCCTGAATCTTTTAAAAAATATTTTATTTTATTTTATTGTGTGTGTGTGTGTGTGTGTGTGTGTGTGTGTGTGTGTGTGTGTGTCCCTGTGGATGACCAAGGCTGACTTTGGGAATCATCCTGGATTGATTTTACCTCCTTCTTGCTTTGCTCAGCTTCTGCCCACCAGAGCAGGACATACAGGCTGTTACATTTCTATCTGGCATTTTTACATGAGACCTGGGTTCATTTTACATCAGGACCTTCTGCTTGCAAGACAGAGTCTTAACCCCTGATCCTTCTTTCTAGCCCAAGTTCTGAATCTTAAAATTTAGTTTTATTTCTTTCTCTTTTCATTCTTCATGGAAGCGTCAAAGGTTATATTTAAAAGGTGTTTTTTCATATAGCCTGAATGGTCACATCCATAAGAGAGAAGAATTATTTGGGCTCTTGGAACCTTAAGGCTTTTATGTTTTGCCAAAGGATGTCTAAGTTCAGTTGCTGGTAATCTGAAATGAAGTCAAAAATACAAACTACTTAACCTGAGATGAAAATTAATGTTTAGAAATGAATTAGCTTCCTGAACATTTAATTACTGCTAGATATAACAGTCAGTGGTTAGACCAAAGATTATCCCTTTGACATAATATGGTCAGCATAATATTTCCTAAGTAAAATGTTTGATTTTTTAAGGAAATATTTATAAGTAAAATTTAAAAAATAGGTTAAATGATAATCCTAATAATGGTTTATCCTGAGAAGTTGTGATTGTATGTTCTCTTTTCTCTTTCAATTCAAGAGAACATAAATACTGTTTTATGCAAATATGGGAAGTTTAGAAGCAATGACCATTCATAAATGACCAAATATTTTATTTCCTTTGAAATCAGATAGATGTGCTTATCCTGTAGTCTCATTTGTGAAGCTGCGAGTGGAAGAGGAGAAAGTAGAGTTATTACACATAAATCTGTTTTCCTTTCTGCTCCTAGATCCTAAGCACCCTAAGAATGGGAATGGAAAAGTAAACTCATGTCTTGCTCTGCTGCTGTTCAAAGAGAAAGATTGCATAAGAAATTTCTCTAGAGAAATAGTTCTGTGAACTATGAGACCATAACTCACTGGGAATCCATTGTTCTTTTTATCAGTAATCTTTGGAAAAGTGCTTCTGGTATTTTCCAGATTGGTTTCTTTCTTCTCAATGAGGTCTTTGTTCCAGTCTTATGGATATCCTGCAGTGCATGTTTTGATTTGATCTTTATCTTTTTTTCCTGTTTCTAAGAACTATGAAGCCAACTTCAGGAACTGCCCTTATAGAAAGAGACATCATGCTGACATGCTTTTCAGACATTTTCTCTTATTTACTTAAATGTGTTTTCTTGGGATTCATCACCTCTAAAACAATATTAATGAGATATTGAAAAAATATATAATCACCTCAAGAAGCAGATATTAACTTTTGATTAATATCTGGCTAGTAAAATTTATCAATGTTCTAAATAGTAAACGAAGAAATAGAATGCTAAGATGAAGAATTATTATTGTATTTGTGTTAAGTAATCCATTATTTTCTGCAGAGTGGAGTATATGCACATATGCATGTGCATCTGTGTGTACATGTGAAACCATAATGTATGCGTGTGTGTGTGCCTGCCTCTAGATGGATATGCATGTATTCTTGTATGCACACGTGTACATTTCATGCTTGTGTGCACATGTGCATGTATGTGCGTGTATGTGTGTGTTTTGAAGGCCTGTGTTGGAGACAGAATAATTACCGACTTCCTACTTTCCTCTAAAGAGAATTTTGATTTTCCTTAAGGTATCTTTTCTCACATAGAAAGTGGGCCTCGAACTTTTGTTTTGAAAGTGGAGCTTTCAAATTCCTTATGAGAGAATTGGAAAGGATTTATTCTGATGAATTTCATGGAAAGATAGATTCATGATGAAAATTCTACATAAGTGGTTTTCTTACAGCCAAGGCTTGTATCTGGTCTGAAGTGACATTTGGGTATTTGGATCATTTGAGACAGGATAGTCAATTTCTGAGAGCCATGAAGCAACAAATCTTAAATGAAATGTCATTATTTTAAGGATAATCTTACAGAATAATATAAAAATCCTGTATTATTTATGATATGTTTGAGTAGCAAATACAAGACTTAGTTCCAAACCACCATATAAGAAAAAAAATCATGGTATCTTACTTTGCTAATATTTATTTGTTTTTAAATATATCTCTAATGATATATTCTTGTAAAATAAAAGTTATGAAATTTTTGCCTTCTTAGTCATTTTCCCAAATGAGTAGAAACAGAAAAATTGATTAACACCAATTTGCATAAGCCAAAGTTTATTTCTGTTTTTTTGAATGAAAAGTAATCTGATAAATTTCTTTCTCTGTTTTAAGTTGCCTGTAACAGAAATATTATCAGGAAATCTTAGTGAACTATTTTAATTTTCTCTTGAATTTTGTTCTTCTGAATAAGATTTATTATTATTATTTTCTACAGTTAATATGAAGATTATTGAAAGGAAGATTACTTTGAAATTTTCCAGCCAGCCCCTCAACTAGATTGTAATTTTTACTTCACCTTATACATAAGCATATTGAGTCCTAGAGAGATTTAATAACTCAAAGTTAGACAATTTTTTCCTATCCCAGAACTTAAAAAGCTATGCTTCCAACAACTGCATTATATGCATTCCAGTACATATATTAATATAATAATCCTAGATACATCACGTCTGCAACTTTTTCAATGAATATTTATATTTTGTTATGTGCCCAACTTTCTATTTTCCAACTAATGTCTTAGGAATTTGAGAACTGAGCTGAAGAGAATGCTTAGGAGTTAAGATTGTCTTGAAAGTAGAAGGTCTTGAGTTCAGATCCCAGGTACCACATAAAAACACCAGGCCAAAATCAGCAAAGGCCTCCACTTCTGGCCTGGTGGGCAGAGCCTGGAAAACCATAGAGCAAAGCAAGAATGAGGTAGAAGCAATCATGGATGATTCCTGAAGTCACCTTTGGTCCTCCACAGGGACATTCATTGTCCTCTGATACACCCCCCACACACACACACACAAAATGTTAAAAAAGAAAAGAAAATTGAGAACTAATATTAAATGTTAAATTTGAATGTTCTTATTATTCAAAATATTACTACTAAACATACAACCAAGCTGTCTTTAACTATAATTTTCATGTCTGCTCTTCAATTAATGCTGATCTACTTATTATTCTAATGTAGGTTGTATACTGTACACAAGAAGTAACAAGGCAACCCATTTTAGATTAAATAATCCAACAAAATCCATGGAGACATGAAGACTTGAATTTTAAACAATTCAAAAGAGTTATGTGTGAGATAAGCATTTAAATAAACAAGTATTTAAACAAACAAGTATTTAAATAATAAAAATAAGGCAGAGTTTTCCAGTTTAGTGATGCACTACATCATTTATCTCTTGATATTTCTGTTTTCATATCATCAACATATATTTTGCTTTATCTTTTTTGTTCTTTTAAATAATGATGACAGTTTTGTATATACAAACATTCAAGTTGTTTTTCTCCTACAAATACTGTCTGCGTCTCAATCATAGTAAATACTGCACACATAACCTTTTAATAGTTAAAAAGTAGACCGCAGAATGCTATGTGGTAACAAAGGACAGCTGAGAAAAAACAAATGTTCTCTTCAATATATTTTATCAAAATATGATGCTACATTGATAGACTCAATTGAAAAGAGTTAAATAGAATCATAAAATTCAACTTCATAATAAAATTCATATTGTTCAGTCTGGTCCCACATGACTTCCAATCCTTCAGCAATCCACATAGGAAGGAGTAAGTATCTGTAGCTTCTGATTGTTCCATGAACACTAGCACATGATGACCAAATAAATGAACAAATAGCTGTATTTATGTATCTGTTATGTCACAGAAAATAGACATTTATCCTAGGTTTGTGCTATATATGAGCAAATGATCCCTATTGGTGGTACTATTTGAGAGAGGCTATGTTCTAACTGCAGAAAGGAGATCTCTCCTTAGCTGCCTTTGAGATGTCTAGCCCAGCCTTATTTCCTGTTTGGTCTCTGCTTCTTGATCTCTGTACACATAGGCAAGAAGCTTCATGATCCAGCTGCATGGTTGTGAACTGCTCCTGCCACTAGGCTGTACTCACCCTGATGGCTCATGCCTTTGAAACATGAGAGTCATTATAATCCTTCATTGTTCAGTTGCTCTTTATCAGATATTTGATCAGAGTCACGAAGACAGTCACTAATACACTAGTGACATCAAAAGTTGGATGTTTGCACCAAACGTGGTTTCTCTGTATTAATTTTCTTCTGTGCTTGAAACATTGCTTTAATATTACCCTTATTACTGAATGTTTTGAGTCTTCAGGTAAATAGAATACCCAGCAAATGTCAGCAACCCTGATGATACTCTATGAATCTATTAAAATATTTTACACCTATATTCATTTTATAATCCAAGTATGCCTATATTAAAGATATTTGAGTATATGGTTTAGGAGAATTAAAAAAATCATAGCAAGCAGTGGCTTGATTAAAAGTCATATTCTAAAAATGAAATAACTGTCAGAAGGAACTACTATATAATTGCCTTTCTTATTTATATGGCTTTAGAGGAAATGTGAAAGTGAATGTATAAATTTTCATAATTCCTGTTTTGTAAGAAGTCATTTTTTTCTAGAAGAAATGAAATTCTGAACATTGGTTTAAAGCCAAATAATTTTATAAAAGAGTCATGTCACTCTCCAGATTGTCTTCTTCAAAGTGTTCCTTATATTTATTTATTGCAAATGCTGAAGTCCCTATAGGTAGCTCGCATTCATTCTCTGACTTACTCTCAGAGTTGCATTAACATCTATTGAAGAATGCAGTCTTATTACTTTTGAGGCACAACATATTTTGTCCTAAAATACTTGTCTTAAAATACTGTCCTAATTTAAGTTCCTAACACATAAAATGAATTTGCACTATTACTAGAAACTAAGTCTCCTTACTGAGAATGGCCCATGCCAGAATTAATTAAATTTGAGTAAGTTGGGAAAGCTTCAAAGGATATTGCGAATGAAGAATTTAAAGTGATCTGAATACATATGAATTTTGAAATAAGGGAATAGAAGCAAAATTTTTAGATACTAGCAAATACTTGTCTATAAATATCCTAATATATTTCCCCAAGTGAAACTGAATTATTGTATCAGAGAAGCTAATAAATTCTTGTAGCAGGTGTCTTTCAACAGTCTGTGAGTGACAGTTATGCTGTCTTATAATGGTAACGTTATAGAATGTATTTTGCATTATTATTACAAAATACTAAAGACAAGTTAAGAGACAGTTTGATTCATGGTTTAGAGTCTGCAGTCCATCATCATTTGGCTATATTGCTTTGAATCTGTAACACAGTATAGGATGGAGAGTAAAACAGACTATATGTAGATGAGACCTGTTTATCTCATGGTAGTCAGGAAACAGATAAAACAGTAAGAAAAGATAGGATACAGTTCAAACATGCCTTCAAGGGCATGTTCACCAATGCCCTAAGTCAATCTACTAGATCCCAACATTTAAAGGTTCCACCCTTACTCAATAATGGCATAGATTAGAAATCAAAACTTCACCTTTCAATACATGGATTCCTTTGAGAACTAGATCCCAACATTTAAAGGTTCCACCCCTACTCAATAATGGGATAGATTAGAAATCAAAACTTCATCCTTTCAATACATGGATTCCTTTGAGAACATTCAAGATCCAAATTAATATAGTACAAATAAACCGATACATGCATTTAATATTTTACCACATAGAAAGCTTTTTATTGTTAGTCCATAATTTATCCAGTATGTTCTTTCAATTTAAATCATCATTCAAGTGAAGGTGTACCTTCCACTATCAAGCCGATTATGTATTCTGTAATCTGAGCACAAATGCACTGCACTTGATTTGTATTTAAGCGCCATATCATTGAAATAAATAATTCTAAATCTGCCCGTGCGCACGTGTGCACATGTGCACTTGAGTGTTTGTACCTGTGGGGCCCAATAATGATATCATAAATATTCTTTGATTGATCTACCTCCTTATTGCTTTACTCTGGTGTTTCCCAGGCTCTGACTTACAGAGCTGGACTTCTTAAGGTGGATGTGGGAGTCCAAACTTTTGTTTGAGAGGCAAACACTTTAATCTTTCAACCACCTCCACATTTCAAGAGAAGTTATTTTAGTTTGTATTGCTAATACTACTGTATTAGCAAATGAAAATAGCACTTGTGGTAGCATCATTAACTAGTCATGATTAACAATGCTATGGCACACAAATGCTCTGGCTCAAAATTCGGAAACAACCCTGGCAACATATCTACCAAGCAAGCATCACTTACCCGTATTCTCATGGTTCCTGTGAGAAAAGAAGAAAGGTATTGATGAAAAGCATTTAGGCATATCTGCTTGAAAGGAATCCTTTCTGACTGTTGTTCTCATTGCACTTTAATAATTATAAAACGTTGACTTGTCACTCAAACACCTAGTTTGACATATCTGTTCTGATTAAATTGGCACAGCCAATCAATCCTTAAAGTCAAGTCTGTACCTGAGGCCTTGGCAGCTAGGGCAGCCAGATGGCTGAAGCTAGAGTTCCTTTTTAGGGGCATGTGGGATTAAGAACAATAATTTCCCATCTCTACTGGGGTTGGTCTCTTGAAGGGAAGACAGGCACACTAATGAGAGTGCACCATGATTCCATATGTAGTGTGTGCCAGAGAGAACTGGTCTGCGGGGAGAACAGGAAGCAGATGCCCAGGAAGAAACACAGACAAGGGAGTGGGGAGGAAAAGGAAGGTAGGAATTTGTAAGTTCTGGAAGGCTCCCAGTTTCCCACTGCATTATCTGCCCTGCAGTCCCTTGAGTTATAGAAATCACCTCTGTGCCATTGGAACAAAATTTCCTTTGTGGTGCTTAATCAAGCTCTCGTTGTCCTTTATTATTTGTAACAAAAAATGCTCTTATTTATTATGAGAACATCTGAGTTTGAATTTAAAATCCTCATTCAGTGAGTGTGCACCCAAAAACACTCTTAAATAAAAGCTTAAAAACTAGTGACTCTCTACAACAGACTTCATCCAGTTTCATTTCAGTCTAAACAGCCATAAGACCAGACCTTATTCTCTGGTTAAATTCTAATTTATGGACATAAGAACCACAATATTTGTTGGGTAATAGAAATGGTGGTCGATTTTATTAGACCAAAGAAGGCAGTCTGTACCCATGAATTTTTTGGAATTTTTGACCCTTTAGGACATTTCTAATAAAAGATCAAAGCAATTCTTTGTTTCACAAACAGAGTTAGAAGAGTATCTTTTTATTAAGGTTATCATGGGTTGTACCAGAAAAAAAAAAGTTCATAGGGGAAGTGCATATCGTAAATAGGCCTGTAATTAGGCACATTAGCAACCTGAAAAACTCAAAAACACTATGTTTCTGGCATTGCCTGGGTACATCTGGTTTCGAGAAATGCCAGAGATTGGCAGTAGAATTAATATATGTACAAGGTTCCTGACAAAGATGCAAAGTTAAAATGATGTCTGAGTTTCCTAACTAAAGCCGGTAAGTCTAGAAAGTGAAAAAAATCCCTATAAGAAATTCTAGTCAGTGGAAAGTAAAAAGCAGGAAACCTTTCCCAGAGGAAAGTATTGAAGTTTTTAGTATAGAGGTTAACTACACATATAAGAAGCTGTATTTCTCAAAAAGATAAAGAGAAGTGTAATGTGCATAATGTAATGTACATAATGTAATGTACATAATGGGGTAGAGATCAGGTAAATTGAAGGTCTCTGGTATTCTAGCTGTTTATTCAGAATAAGAAATTAAGTGCATGGTTGATGAAGTGTGTCTTCAGAAGTAACAAGTTCTAGTAGAGACAGAACAATATGATCTCATAAAGTGAACATGGAGGAGGAAGAATGGTGAATGAGCAAATTAGATGGAAGTGAATATCAAATAAAAGGATTCCTAATAGACAGCATTTTAACAGAGTGAACAACAAAATAATTAAAGTAATATTGAATAATAACAAAAACATAGAATATGCATTCTTGAACCCACATTGATGTACATGTTTAAAATCTAAATAAATAAAAACATAAATAAAGAAAAGGGTCAATGCAGATGGATTCCATATGATATTTGCAGAAACAAAATCTGTCATGAAGATGGAGAATAACTATACTTTCTTAGCATATGAGCTCCTGTAGAGTGACTTCTTTTCTAAGAATTAATATATATAAAGAGTTTATTTCAGAAAATCTCAACAATTCTAAATCAGTTAGGAAATCAGGGCCACCATAAATATTTAGACCATGCCAATCCCATTACTCTTAATAAAATGGAATGAAAGCAGCATTTCACCTTTTCAGTCTTCCTCCTGTAACCTACAAACTCAGTAAATCAAGAAAAGAATATCAAATCCTAATCAATGAATGTACTGCAAAATAATTGATCAGAATGGCTGAATATTTCAACTTCAGAAATGAATAATGTCCAAGAAAGATGCACATGCAAAAGAAGCCTAAATTTAATCTCATACTGCTATTATTTCTTTGCATATAATGCATAATAGTCCTTTATTCTTTTGGCATCCATAATAACTATTGGAGCACACACAAAATCTACATATATATTTATTCATAGAGACAAATATAAAGGTCATATTCTGTACTGAACAATCCCTTACTTCAAGTTTGCCTCATTTTAAGGAATTCTATGAAGCAAGAAACTGTTTTTTGCTCCATGTGGACATGATGCACTCCATGAAATGTCTGGCTCAGTTTAATGTCTGAATCCAAAAATATCTCCTCGTGTTAGGCCTGATTGCTTCTGTCTACTGCAAAATTAGATGCACTTGTGGTGCTAAGAAATTTCTAAGGATTCAAGCATTATATTTATGGTTTTATTGATCAAGAAATGGTTCACAGAATCATAGGACTGAGCTTGTACTTGTACAATTGATTTCCCCTTCCAAATTATTATATATATGCATATATATATCATGATTAATATACAAGTCAGATTCCATGCATAATTATATGCATCTCTGTTCACTCACAAGACTCCACACATTTCACTTGGTAGAATGTCATCTATTCTGCACCATTATAAAATATGGTTTATGAAATTAAACCTTCAGGGTCATACAGAAAGAATATAAAATATACTGTATTTGAAAGGAAAATGCTTAACTTAATCTTATCCTGTTTCTGTGTAATAAAGTCTCCTTTAAATAAATGTAATTATTTTGTATTAAGGAAATCTTCTTTAATTTCATAGTGTTTTAGATCATTCCTAAAATCAGGTATTTTCACTTTATTTTCAAGTAAAGGGATCAATAAAATAATGGATAGATCTAAAATTTTTATCTTAGCAAGTATCCAGGTGAGTCATCCTAGAATATCTTTGGTATTCTTCTGTCATAAGCAAATACCCACTGTGCAACTAAGACAGAAATGAAAATAAACTAGTTCTGAAATTTGAGATGAATTTGTATATAGATGTGAGCTATATTATATTTGATATTTGAGCTATATACATACTTGATTCCTTAAGGAATCAAAAAGATTCAAGAGCATAAAGCTATTTAAGCATCTGAACTTACAAATCCATCTTAGTGAAATAACTGTCATATGAATGACTCACGTTTATCTTTATTATACTGGATGAATTCTAACTTTTGCAAAATATGCACAGTGGACATTCAATAAAATCCTCTGTAACAGAATTCATAATCTTTTCTTAAGTGAAATGATATATCATTCTGCACATTGCAACAGGCAATTAAAATGTTAGGACACAGTTTCTAGAGTTATGACCTTCCTAGAAGAAAAGAGTAATTCTTTTGCTTGGAAACTAAATTATTAATACATATATATATGTATTCAAACAGATACTAATGTATAGTGTACTATAAAAAACATCTGGACTATGTTACATTTCTTTAGATGAAAGAATAATTTATTTTCTACCCAGAATGTTGTAGGAATAATGACCTTTGAATTAGATAATAGGAGAATGTAAAATATGGAAAAGAAAAGAAAATGTCTTGTAAAACAGTTCTGTGAAATACAGTGTTTTCTTTCAAAAGTTGTTTCAAATACCTTACCTTTCTATATCTAATATACAGGAAAATGTTAGCAGTACTTTAAAGGGGAGAAAGCTCAAGATGTCCTTATGTACTTGGGTTTCAATTTGTTTGACTGGATATATTCCATCTATATTTGTATGTGCATACTTTAAAAAAACATACTCAAATGGAGAATTATAAACAATTGCATGTTCACATGAAGATACTATGAAAAATAGTCTTCATTTTCAAGAATACTTAATGTTTCAAAATGCAGATGATTTCACTATATTTGAACATGGTCCAATATACTACTTCAAATATGTTATTTTGAGATAAGAACTACTTTGATCTGAACATATTCTGTGAAAAAGAAATAAGCAAATAAATGATATGTCTGAAAGGAATAATTTGGTCTTTTTTTGTTACTTCTGACATATAGTTGATAAAATCCCTTATGGAAGATGTCTTCTCCTGTCAAGAAGAAAGTGACATTCTTATATCAAGGACAGGAACTCAAACAATTTTAACCAATGAATTGTGAAAATAATTCTTATCTCACTTTTAAGAGGAAACGTTTAAAGAAAATTGAAGGAAACTTAAGTGATTCTTATCTAGCCTGTCTACATAGTCTAGTTAAGTTCCTCAGTCTCCTGTCTTTGTTCAAGACATTAAAACAAGCTTTTAAGTTTTGTGTTTTTACTAGAGTTTCACTTCCTTTTGAGGATTCACGTGTCAATTGAACATATTAAATTCATTTATATGCTGTCTTCCTGATATTCTTTTTTTATTATTTTAGCTCTATATTCTGACCAAAAATTGGAGTTGAAATTTCGCCTTCTCTACAGATTCTTCCCAAAATAGCTCTCTGATGAGCTTATAACACTCAGTAAATCTGATGTTTAAATTTACTAATGGTTTATTTTAATGACAATATCTGTTAAATATCTCTGATTAAACACATTGCAAAACCTTATTGGATCACCAGAGTTCATGCTCTGTGCCTGCTGTTCAAAAGAATGCAATGATGTTTTTGTAAACTAGGTGCAACATTTGGTAGCAGAGTCATACAGCTACTCAAAGCTGAGCCACTGGAAGTAAGAGAAAATAGAGAAGATAAAGACAGAGATTTTCAGAGAGGAATAAAGATGAAATGAGTGGCATTTGATAAAAATGTGTGTTGTACCTAGTACTGTTTCATATTTTATGCATTTATTTCAGAAAGAAAGAGAGAAGAGAGGGGGGGCACATGTGTCACAGAGTTTATGAAGGTCTAAGGATAAATTTCGGAGATGAATTCTCTCCTCCAGGCATGTGGACTTCAGGGATCAAATTCATATTTTCAGGTGTGCATGCAGATATCTCTTCCCACCAAGCCATCTCATTGACTCAGTTTTTACAAATTTTTGTAACCCCACTACATACTCAAAATGGACCCAATCTCAATTTTCTAAGTAAGTAAACAGTGTTCTGCAGGATAAATAATTTCTCACAGGCCCCTTAGTTAGGAGAAAAATTTCAACTTCATGATTATATTTTATTCATTCATTCATTAGTAAGAGAAATAGCTACAGAGAATAAATGTGTGCTTGCATGTTATGATATGGAAGTCAGAAGTCACTTTGCAGAAGTCAGCTCTTTCCTTCTACAATGTAGACTCAGGGATCCAACCAAGGTCAAGAAGGCATGTAGCTTCCTCAACTCTCTTATCAGCTCCAAAGAGCATGTTTCTTCAGCACTCATTCGTATTTCAATTTAGAATATCTAATATGGAGACATTGTATTCTGTCTAATCTTTATGTAGAAAAGCAAAAGATGAGGAATCAAGCCACAGTAAACATTATTTGAAAAATAAAAATGAGAAATCACTGTGATTTTTATATAATAAAAACTTTCTGAAAACTTCAGGGTACAGAATGTCTTATTTGTTCATTAAAGGACTTTTCTCATGTAGTCACCCTTATTTATAGTGAAATACATTTGCAATGATTATAGGGAGTGATTCAAATAAACTCAATTCCTCGAGTTGTTTGAATTTCACCACACACACACACACACACACACACACACAAAAAAAAAAAAAAAAAAAAACACACACACACATGTGGGTTGTGTTGAATTCATACAATGGAGGTTTTTATTCAGAGCACCAGAATTAAGGTAGAAAACACTTTTCAATTTGACCACGTTAGAAGACTGAACCACATTTCAGAATTTTGAGCTAGCCCCATTAGTTTCATACACTTCATTAGCTTGGAGAAATTTAAGAGGAAATCATCTGTGCACATTTTATAACAAAAGATCCCTATATATTTGGCTGCAAATGTGTTCATAAGATTTTACTGCCCCTGTATTTAATGAAGAAGAAATTAAATTACTTTATTTCTTAGGGGGAAAATCTCATATGATATATTTGGATATATAATTAAAATGCTCATGTACCCTGATTAATTAAAAAGAGACATTCATTCAAAATTACAGGGCATCTGACACATCCTGAGTATTTATAAATAACTCATATAAGATGCCTGGAAACATAAGGCATATCTATGTTCATGCATTAACCTTCAATTCCCTCCATCCACTGCCCTTTCAAGGAAAGTTTCATGTAAAACAATTCTTGAACTGATTAGCCTTCAAAAGATGTCCTTTAGAGACACAGAATCAAGACAAACCATCTAAAGTCTGGATGAAAGCTGGAAGTTTGATTTGATTTCATTTTCTTTTCTTCTTTTATACTGCGTGTTATGACCACAACCCTGAATGCATTAGTCATGCCAAGATCAGAAGACAGCTTTTTCTTAGAGTTATTCAAGGGTCTTATGAATGTAAAATGGAACGAAAAAGCCTGCCTGGTTTATGGCTCTATACAGGTCCTTAATCACAGAGCAGTATTTCATCTCAACAGACAGAAAGTATTTGTATAAAACACCTAAACAAAATGTGGATAAGGACCTGGGTCTTGTCTAAATAACAGAAGGAAGGGGAAAGGGAAACAGACTTGCAACTAGCATATGGAAGAAATGAAACATTTGTATTTAGCAAGCATTTTCCTAAAGCTAACATCAAAATAAACCATGATACAATTGGTTGCATTCATCACACCCATAAATCCTTGAGCATAAATTCATTTTTATCATCTAAACTTTGAGTGGTAGAGACTCAAATTTTAGAATGTGCTTTAAACTGTAAGAAGTAACAATGTATATAAAAATTTGGAACAACTGAACCTGTTTTTTAGCTATGCTAGCATATTTCATAAACCAAAAGAAATAAATAAATCAATGTATGCTAAATATACCAAAGTCAGACTGGAGAAATGGACCAGAAGTTATCCATTTGTTTCTTAAGCAGAAGGCGCAGAAGGTCCAGTTTTAGGATCCCACATTAAAAATTAAAACAAAACAAAATAACAACAACAAAAACACCAGGCAGAAGTGGTCATGGCCTGCATTCCAGACCTGGAAAGCAGAGTGTGGGGAAACCCCAGAGCAAAGTAAAAGGAAGGCAGAGGAAGTTGGATGATTACTGAAGTCATTCTTGGCCTCCACACACACACAACACATACATACATATACACACACATGTACACACACACATAAATGAATAAGTAAAAAAAATAAGCAAAATGATTTGAGTTCCCAAGATTACAAAGATATAGAAAACATGAGTATAAATAAATAATATTAAACCAGTAACTGAAAACCTCCCACACAAAGACATGCCCAGCACCACACATCTGCAGTGCTGTGTCTCACCAAAGTTTAGGGGAGGAAATTTAAAATTTTTCTAATTTTTTCTCAAAATAAATAATTAGAGAAAAGAAAGAGAGAGAGAGAGAGAGAGAGAGAGAGAGAGAGAGAGAGAGAGAGAGAGAGAGAGAGAAACACTTCCAAACTCTGGTTTTAATCAGGAATAGTTTCCTGCTATGTGCTACAGGTTTGATTGCAGGCTCATGTAAGGATTGAAAAATGGCACAAAATTTCAGGGATGGACATAATTAAAGGCTTTCTGTCAGAACAAGTCTCTGAAGGAGAACTCGAGAACTTTTCTGCAATTCACACTGAGTTGAAGGCAAAAGTCTTTGCTTTACCACTGGCTCTTCAGGATAACCTGATGCTTCTAGCCAAGCACCACACTCCTAAAATTGTGGCACATTTTCTTTTTTTAAGGTGATCATCATAGGCATTTGTTCCAATTAGGAAATAGCTGATAATCATGCATATATTATCCTGATACAAAGAGCAATTAAGAACCAACAGAGGGAGCTTGAGAGGTGGCTCAGGGGTTTAGCCTCTGAGGACCCTGCTTAATTTGAAGTGTGGTTTAAGTCAAATGCAATGCCTACTATTAGGTTAGTTTTTTTCAAGAATACTTAGGTATTATGGTATCTATTCTGTATTTTTTATGGCATCAAACAGATTGAGTTCGGATCCTAGACCCCACATATAGACGCCAGGAAGCAGGGCTAGCCTGCGTTTCTGGTCGTGGTAGGGCGGAACCTGTGAATCCCGGGGCAGAGTAAACAAGGAGGAGGTGGAGGCGGTCCATGGTGGTTCCTGAATTCGTCCGTGGTTCTACACACACATACGCACACATACAAGCGCACACACGCACAATTGAATAAATAAAATTAAAAAAAAGAACTTAATGGAAAAGGAAAAGTAACCATAGTTGAATAAACTAAATTAATATAAACATGTAAATTCTCAATAAAACACTAACAAAATGAGTCCAACAAATTGTTGTAATAATTACTCACTATGATCACTTTGGAATGAAACTGGTTATTCCAACACATGTAAATCCATGTGAAACACGACATCAGCAGATGAAAACTAACAGGACATGATCATCTCCAAAGATACAGAAAAGTTGTTTATGATGAAAGTATTGAATAAATTAAGTGTAGAAGCATTACATCTCAATATAATAAAGTTTTCATATGATACACAAATTCCTTACATTTAATGAAGAAACTTTGAAATATTTCTTCTAATATTCACAATAAGACATGGGTAAACATGTTAAACATGGTACTAGAAGTCCTAGTTAGAACAAGCATGCAAATTATAGAAATAAACTGCATCCTATTAGAAGAGGATTTCAGATTTTCCCTGTTTGCAGTTGACATTATCTTATAAGTATAAAACCCCAAAGACTACATACAGCAAGGCCTATGAGAGTTGAGGAACAAATTTGCCAAAAATAGAAAAGGTTCCAATCTTGATTTGAAAACTCTTGGGGAAAGGAATTGTAGCAAACACTAAAAATTTTGTCAACATTCCATACTCATGGGGTCTAAGAGTCAATATTGTTCAAAAAACCACAATACCCTCATTGTAATTCCAATTGAATACAAATGACATTCCTTATTCATTTAGACAAACATTCCTAAAATCTGTATGATGCCATAAAAAATACAGAACAGATACCATAATACCTAAGTATTCTTGAAAAAAACTAACCTAATAGTAGGCACTGACTTAAACCACACTTCGAATTTGTAGTTATCAAAAAATATTATATTTGCATAAAATACAGGCCTCTTGACCAATGCAACATAATCAGAAGCTTAGAAATAAACCTAAAAATTCAGAGATAACTGATTTCAACAATGTTTCCAAAGACTTCTATAATACATAGAGTTGTCCTTTTAGTAGGCGGTGATAGAAAAGTGAGCATCCTTTGTAAATAATGAAAGAGGACCTCTATCATTTGTCTGTAATCAGAATAAACAAAAAATACATTAAATACTTAAATGTAATTCTTTGATAATGAATCTAACAGGAGAAAGTACACATGAAATGCTTCATTTCCCTGAGATGTTACAGGGTTTTGCCCCAGACACCATAAAACACATGATATAAAAGCAAAAATAGACAAAGGCTTTACACAAAAGGAAAAGTCCTGTTCATCAAAAGAAAACATTCAGAGTAAAGAAACAACTCACAGGCCATCTAGCCCCTCATGGCCTTCTAGTGCCATGAGTCCGTTTCCAGCTGCCTACTTCTCTTGGAGGCAATCTAGCCCCTCATGGCACTCCAGTGCCGTGAGTCTGTTTCTTGTTCCTCGCTCCTCATGAATTCCATGCCTAGGCACTGTGAGTTCTCATGGGCTCCCTAGCCCCTCATGGCACTCTAGTGCCATGAGCTCTGTTTTATTTCTGCTTCTCATGGAGGCGCCCTAGCTCCTCATGGCACTCCACGTCTGGAGTCCATGAGTTCCAACCTTTCGCTTTTCTAATAAACTCTACCTTAATTCTCAAAAAAAAAAAAAAAAAAAAAAAAAGAAACAACTCACAAAAGAGGAAAAAAATTTACAATTGATTCAAAAAATGGTTAATATTTAGAATATGTGAGGAACTCAAAATTGCCAAAAATACAATTTAATGACAAAAGAATCTAAGTAGTCATTTCTTAAAAGAAAAAATAGGAATGGACAACAGATTATTTTTTTCAAAAAAAGCTCAAAATTACCATACCACTGGGAAATGGAAACACAAACCAAAATGACACATCATGTCACTGGAGACAAAATAACTATAATTCACAAGTCAAAAGTTGCCAAGTTCCTGGAGAGGATGTAGAGAAGAGGGGATCCAGGCTTCATGATTGGAAGATACAAATTATTGCAGTCATTGTGGAACTATCATGTGACCAAGCAGTTGCATGACTCAGAATGCATTCAACGAAAATAAAATCAGTGTTCCAAAGAGATAGCTGCACCCTGATAGATAAGACAGCACTCTTCATAATTGTCAAAAAATGAAAGGAATTGTGTTCATCAGCCAGGGAGTAAAGCAAGAAAATGCGGTACATACCTAAAATGGAACACTATTGAGCCATATAATAAAGTCTTATCACTTATGATACAATGTTAGCAAAAAAACCTAGGCAAAAAAATTTTAATCACATGTAGAAGGCAATTTTTAAGTTGTCTACATTTACATTTATAAAAGATGGTTGCTACCAAACACTAGGGAAAACTTGGGGTGACTATGGAAAGATCCATCCATAAGCAAGAAGCTATGGTGGGATATTTATTTACTGAAAGTTATTTATTGAAAATTATTTATTGAAAGCAACTAAAGGTTATATATAACAAGATCAAAGAAAGGTTTGGAATATCTTCATTCTAAGAGAATTATATCTATTTAAACACATAACTATATTTAATGTGATTCAAAATCTGCTCTATGTTAGGAACTGGGAAATGAATCAATGAGTGAAAATACCTTCAATGCAAAAAATGAGGATTTAATTTAGATCTTCTGAACTAACTTAAAAATGAGGGTCAATGGAATGACTTTTGGAGACTCTAAAAATAAAATGGCACATATTCCCTCTCTGTATGACAAGCATTTCCTTAGTAGGTTAATATCATCTATGATGACCCTCGATATCATCTATAAATAATAAAATCAGTTCTGTTCACCTCAAGAATAAGTCATTCTCTAGCAGTTTGTTTTCAGCTACTACAAGAATCAAATGTCTCATATGTATAGCGGTAGTCTTTGGAAGAGCATAAAAACCATTTAATTTAGGTTTATAATTGTAAATGTAATTACATGACATTTATTTCTTAGATGATTATTCATATTGACTGACCCTATCTTTTGAATTTTAGTTATCACAATTTTGAAATTAGAGCTACACCAACTATAATACATACAGAAATTGTAAGTCTCGGAAATACAGCAATCTTGATTTGGCCAAAAAGCCTTGGTCATGAATCTTCCACATTAATCCTAAGTCATTGTGTGTGTGTGTGTGTGTGTGTGTGTGTGTGTGTGTGTGTGTGTGAGAGATTTTCCCAGTGCACTAGTGAGTATTAGGAGGACACCTCAGATCTCTGTCTTGTCTTCCACATTATTTGAGGCAGGGTATTTTTCTTGCATTCTGCTCCCTAACCCAGGCCTCTTGACCTGTGATCTTCCAAGGGGTCTATCTCTGAGAAAGAATGCTGTGATTATTGACTGTCATACTATGCTTCTCATTTTTATGTGGATTAGCAGATCTAAGGTTAAGTCCTCATGTTTGCACTGAAAGTATTTTTACTCATAGAATCATTTCTCCCAGTAATTTTTGAAGGACTTCTTAAGATTTACAAAGTCTACATCCAGTTTCTTAGGAGATGTATACAAATGGTTGATGTCATTCACCATCTGAAGATCTTGAACAAATTTAAATTCACTTGTAGATGTGGTAGTTGAGCAGAGACAGGAATGGTGCATACTTCATTGCAGAGACAGGAATGGTGCATACTTCATTGCAGAGACAGGAATGGTGCATACTTCATTGCAGACTACAATAGGTTTGGATTGGCAACTTATTATTGATCCACTTGGGCAGCATATGGAATGAACAATTGATTCATTTTGTCTTCTCAACTGAAATGGAAATCATGATTATTTGCTTACCTAGAAAATTTTTGGATTTCAAATATTTTTAGGTAGAGTTTTGAGAAAGAAACACTAGTTAACAGCCAAATATCTCAGAATAACCAGGAAGAATTATAATGGAAATATGAGTGAAAACTCTCCTCTGTAGGATGCTTGTCACGCTTGGCTGGAAGGGGCAGTGCTTGCTATTTGCCTCTTCTTGAAAGAGACATTAGGGTTGCTGTTGCTTCTGTTGGTTCCATGAGTTGTGGTTTTGTCCAATGAGAACACAAACAGCACTCAACTTCTCTACCAGCTGGAAGATGTGTTCATAGATGATCTATTGCATGACCTGAAAGTACTGAAGAAATATTTATGCAAAATGCCATCATTGCTCTCCTTCAGCTCAGCAATGAAGGACTATCCTCACAATTTAATTTAAATTAATATCAATTATATTGCTAATTATGAAAAATATTTGTTTTTATCATAACCACCTAGCATTTCAATGTGTCTCTCCCGTCTGGTTCTTTACATAGTTTTAGACTTCCACTACATCGCAAAGGTATGCTATTCTTCATTGTAAACTTCTCAGTCATGACCTCATGTATATGTTAAGAATTTAGGTAGCTGTTTATATCAACTCAATAATTAATAACAATATTAATGTCATTTGTACATTGAAATGAATATGTTGAATGAAACATTCAGAAATAAATGTTACTAATGGAATAATGTGTGTGTTGAACTTACTACATATTAGATACAAAACACACAAATCCTATTCAGTGCCAATCTTTATGTAGTTCTGACAAAAATTATTTATAACATATTATATCATTCTCAAAGTAACACTATTTATAATAATTGTTTATCTTACACTGTGGTTTCTGAAGTATACACATAAAGTTATGCCAAAGGGTATGATAGTTTAAGAAAGTCTCAAAGAAGGATATATTAATGCTTTTTTCATTTTTATATAACTAAAAAAGTCATAGTACATTTCAATAGCAACAAATAAAGATACCTACTAATCAGTAATCAGTCACTCAATATTGTTATACTAATGAATATTGAGGCTCTGAAATACATGAATGATTTAGCACAAACTGTGCTCAATTACTTCTAAGAATTTTTCCATAATGACATGTGGTGCCATTCTAAAAATACCTCAGTGGAGGAGCATAACTTTTCTTATTAGACAGAGTTCTGCAAAGCAAATACAAGTTATAATGATAAAGAATTTAACTATCAGAAATTGGCATGATGATTATTCTCAAATTAGCTTATGTGATAAAAAAGCTGAGATAAGAATATGAAGTACATTTGAAGATTCCATACCCATGCCCAATTTCATCTACTTACTCTACCACATCTGTATAGGGATTTATATAGAATTAAATAAAAATTCAAAATGAAAATGTATCATAAAGGAAGACAAGAAGAATAACAATCTATGTGCATGCTCTGATTTGATAGGTATACCTTGGTTTCAGGCTAAAAAGAGTCAGTCTTTACTTATTATTCAAACCAATTCTTTCTGCTGTTAAGAAGAGTATTGTAATGAAAGTGCTCCACAAAATTCTAAGAGAAATTTGGTCACCAACCTTTAGTACTTCTGGGATATATGGAACAGTTAAAATTTGGAGTCGATGGAGAAAGTCAGGTCATAGGATGGACTCTTTTCCTGATCGTATCTTTCTCCAGCTATGAAGATCAATGATGACTTATATAATCACACACATGAATAAAATTTATGTTCCCCTAAATTGTCGTGTAATCCTTACAGCAGTTGAAATAAGCAACAAAGATAATTTTGGCATCAAAAGACCGAGCTGTTGTTGTGAAATTAAGATAAGTTTCAAGAGACTTTTACTTGAAAAGAGAGACCCTGCTAACCAGGACCATTAACCAGGAAATTTTTCCTAAGCTTATTTCCTGTGATCCGTCTATTCACTCAGTATCCATTCCAGGAATGGTTTAAAAAGGACTTGATGTCAAAGTTAGAGACATGTGTCACCTTGCTTGTTGAGGGTTTGAGCTCTGGGATTATTTGTAAAGAACTAATTGTTTAGTTAGGTCCTAATCAAGTTTATAGGAGATTGTCTCGTAGTCTCTACACAGGTGAATAAGATAGAGAGAACTGGTTAGGAAAGTTAGCATTTTCTGGTCAAGTATGTTGGTCTGGCAGTTAAAAATTGTCTTCAATCTATATAGATATGTATCTATAAAGTTCTGTATCCATATAGATATGGTGTGGCCAGTTCCTTCAAACCCTAGTGTTGGTATTTGCTCACCTGCCAAACTGACCAAGGAACTGTAACTAAGAATTATAAGCCAGAATAAAGCCCCTTATTCCCCTAAGCCATTTGGTTGTGAATTTATCAGCAGCAATGCAGGCTACCTGCAACATCTAGTATAGCTACATTCAGCAAGCAATATGGTGCTGATTTTCCAGTCACAGAGGACATGAGAGTTGTGGGATCATGAGACCTAGGCCAGATTTCAAAGGAATCTGAGAGGTACAGCAGTACATGGTCTGTTCAACATCTCTAGAAAAAGCACCTGAGGGAGAAAAGTATAAGATGCAAGAGTAAAACCTGTGTGTCAAGAGGCCCCAGAAAGTTATGCTAATGATATGGAAAAACTAAGGCGAGCAACCTCAGGAGCTGAATCAAACAAGCACAGGGGAATGACAGGTAGGTGGGCTAGAAATGGGTAGGGCACAGGGACCGGGCTTCCAGGGCCTTCGATATTTTATCATTCCATGTCTCTCAGATGCTATGTGTTCTGCCATATTAGTGTAATGAACTTTACGTTTGTTGGTTTGTTTTGGTGCAGATCATTTCTGTCTCACTATTCCTTCCTTCTGGCATGGTAATGCCATTCTCTTGAAGTGCGTTACTTGTTTTTCACAGGGCCTCACAACTAAGAATTTGTGCTGAGTTTTAGAAAAGACATTGGAGTTAGAATTGAACCACATTTAATATTTAAGGACATTAGAACTCACGGGAATAAATTGAATACATTTTACTGAGAGAAAAGATTTTGAACCTTTGAGAAATATTAGCAGAATTCTAGAGCTTTGAAATGTTTCCCTAAAGACTGTAAGCTAATGTCTTGAACCTGTGGTGCTATTGCGAGGCAGAAAAGTTTGTAGTAGGGATGTCTGAAGTTCCCTGCAGACATGCCCTTAAAGGAATAATGAGAATTTACTGTGTGAATTACTATGTCCTTGTACTAAGAGGAGGTTGGTTTTTGTCTGCCACATGTTCTTTTACACTGGGATACTGCCCTGTGACAGGCCCATTTATGCAATTCCAAATCCATGCAATGGTAGATGGGAAACTGTTAAAAACATGAACCAAAAAAAAGAAAATTTTTGCCATTATGAATTGGCTTTCTTGGGCATTATAGCACACTGAATAGAAGCTGATTAAGATATGTGAAATAGCAGAATGAAAGCCATTAGATTTTCATGAATTTTTTCCCTTCAGGAAGTAAGAGTTAAGTGAGTGTATCCCCTTAATGAGAATTTCAACAAACAAGCGATTCTGAACTATAAAGGCAGGTGCTAAGGAAGCTATGGTTAACCCAGTTCCTATATAATGGACAGAGTTTGGATAAATTTTTCAGGAAGTTCATATTTGTCCTTGACAAATATCATGGTAAAAGACTTAGAGGTAGAAGTAAAAGTCAAGTTCAAAAACACTGGAGCAAAGAATGATCATTGAAGATTGCTTCAGATACAGCTGGAAATATACAAATATAGAATTCTATGAAGATAGAGAGGTAGATAAATATAGATAGATAGATGATAGATAGATGATAGATAAATGAAAGATAGATGATAGATGATAGATAGATAGATAGATAGATAGACAGATAGATAGATAGATAGATATTCCAGATACACTTAATCATGACTCTCTATAGATGTTGCCATAGAGGAATCTGAAAGACTTGGGGGTTTTCCCTAACTTAATACTTTTATTTTGTGATTTTTTTGTTAATTTAAATACTCTGATTTTCGAGGTGAAAGGGTTGTGTGTCCAGCCATTTGTTCTCTGTCCATCAAATGCTAAGTGAAGCTTCTGGCATGGAGATTTCGAATTGCAAATCTGCAAGGTTAATGTTAGTATCGGGCAAATAAGAGAGAACAGGCAGTGCTTGTCTTTCTAGTGTTCTTTACAAGCTCTGCTGCAGGTGTAGGGGATAAGCTTCGGGGTTCTACAATTGCATTCAAGCCACTCAAACCATTTTCTGTCTCTGAATTCTTTTCGTTCAGAGAAAGGCTCAAATTGACCCAAAATAAATCCTTTAGCCAACTTACTCTGATAGAAAAAGGAAATAATTAGTTTCAGAGTTTGCATAAGTAGGAAATCTAACATAAGAAAGCAGAAGGAAAACTTGGCTAATGAAAAAAAAAAACAAACAGATGTCTATGCAATACAGTAGACAGTGTGGAAGAACATTCTCATGTATAGCATAGATGTGAAGAGTGTGATACAGGACACTTAGGAAAGCAATATATTCTGAATTTATAAGGCATCCACCCTCTATTCTCTGTATCATGTTCTTATAACACTGAACTCTGCCAAGTACCATTTCCTATTTGTGTTTTCTTTTCATTAATTTTTAGCATTATTGTCCCCTGTGCCTGGGATAATGTTTTTCCTATATTGACTTTGATAATATGATGCCTGGAGTGTCCTTTTATGCAGTCACCAAAGCAGCTTTAGGGAACTTTTTTGTGCATATCTCCATACATTTTTTGTCCTCACCTTGTATACCACACAGACCGCATAGCTTGAGAGTAGCCAGTAGGACAGCCAGTCCCTTCCAGGTCAGTCATTCTGCCCTTTTCCAATGACTAATACTGGAACACGTAGGCTGAAGTCAGATTAGAATAGCAATACGTGACTAGGAGCTTACTCTATTTGGTTAAGCACGGTCATAAAAGTATTATTGCTTCGTACAGTAGAAATGATGGTTCGACAATTTTGAGGCATGTATTAGCACACAACAGTAGCAATGAAAGCATCTATATCAGTGACAGAAAGGATTGTTTGGGACCAAATTCCTGCATCCATCTAAAACTCCTATTTTGAAATCTTAAGACCCAATGCAAAGATGTTACGTGTTGGGGATTGGAGAGCTGATTACGTCTGAGGATGGAGCTCTCTTGTGGTTTAAAAAGAAGTCCACAGACACTCTTGACTGTCTTTGATCTTGTGCAAAGCTATCTCTCTACAAACGGGTTGAGGGTTCTCAGAAAGCAAACTGACACAGTGATAGTTGGGTACCTTTCCTAATGGAAAGTTGATCTTGCCATGTAGTCTCCAAAATTGGCAGGAATACAGTTTTATTGCTCACAAGTTGTTTCTCCAATGATACTTAGTCATCACAGCTCAAAGAGATTAAGATTAGAGATGAAGGGATGGGTACAGAGCCACATATATTGATACTCACCGCTAATTACAGCTACTTATGAAGCAGAGATAGAAGGATTGCTGATTCAACATAAGCTTAGGCAACTTATTCAGACCCTGTTTAAACCAATTAAAATAATAAAAAAAGAGTCCAGGGAAGGAGCATAGATAGAGATACACTTAGCATATGCTACATGCTAGGTTCCATACTCCACCACACACAGTAAAAACAAAACAATACAAAGACTTAATCTGGTCCTGGGAAGTCATTTGTCAAGGTACACACCTAATGTGCACACCTCCTAAGGAAACCTGGGACCATTCCAGTTTCATAAAGCAGAGAACCACAGAATCAATTTCTTTAAACCTAAAGAGTAAAAAGATTTTTCTCAGAAAGCAAACTGACACAGTGATAGTTGGGTACCTCTCCTTCTTGCCAACATCCCCATAATGTCAACTTAGAGTGAACACTCCATAGCCCTCTATCTCAGCAGAGTCCCACACTTGATACGTTTCATCTACATTAATGGCAGGTGTCCATGAATTACTCATATTCTATTTTCTTATCTCTGATCATGGAAAAGTCAGGTGTTGTTGAGGCTTCAGTCTTTTATTTTTTCCACTGGTTTGCTTCTGACTTGGATTGTAACTATGAGAAAAGGACACATTCCCTAAGTATTATTATTGCCTTGTCTATTTACTTGAGAGAGATAAAGAAGGGAGGGAGAAGACATGTGTATGCATGCTATGGAACATGGGTGGAGGTCAGAGAACAAATTTCAGTAGTCAGTTTGATCTTTATATCATGTGGTTACCCAGAGAATTAGAAGTGAGGTGGCCAGTTTTGAGAGCAAACTTTTAAACTGCTGAATTATTTCTCCGATTTTCTTTTGGCATTTTAAGTTTATGATATACTCAAATTTCATAGAGTAAATATACTGAATGAAACAGTTGAAGAGAAAGGTAATTATAAACAAGTTTGCTGAGACACAATATATTTTCAGAAATCTTGTTGTGAATTAGACAATCTTTTTGACTTTGACATTGAGTAGAATCAATATTGAAAGCCAGAAGAACAGAATTGTAATGGACAACTTTTCAAATCATTTGCTTTTCCATACAGATAGAGAAGGCTGAGATGTGGTACTATGAGTTTAACATGGTGTTTTTTTGGTTATACTTTCTAATTTGCTTCTTGCATTGGAAATGATGCTGTGTCTCACACAACTATGAGTGCAAATTCATGTTGGTTATTATCAAATCAGGTCAGAAAGATAAACTTGACATTGATGGGTGCATTTTGATGATCATAGATAGAAATTGATGATTGTTAAGAGAAATAAATAAGTTTCAGTAAATGCTCAAGATTTTAAGTCTGCTTGGGAACAGCAATACCTTTGTGAATTCTTTGCCATAGGCCTGTGGGGGAATTAGCTGTACAGCGATAAAATCCTTTTTGTCTATAGAGTATGATGATAGCAATCAATGCAAATGCTATTCCCAAATTAACTTCTAGTCACTTGCTCCCATCCACTCTCTAGAATTATCTTTTTATACATTTATCTTGAATGGAAATGAAGCCTGAATATATTGTTCTGTTTATATATCTTGTTGCCCTTCTTGAAGAGTTAAAATAGAAATTGGTGCCTTTGTCTCAATTGAGACAAAGCTTCAGACTTGTACATGATTACAATAGAGTGGAGATTATTCTTCCGCCTGTGATACTATCATTATAATCTCCTGACTCTCATTTACTTTCAGGTGGGAGTGTTTCTCTGATGACTCAGAACCTTTAAACTTGAGGATATCAAAGGCTTGGCTGGGAACAGTATATGAATCCAAAGGAGAGAGAAAATTTAAATCACCAGTTATGTTATTTGTTTTTATCTAATAAAAAAAGAAAATAGGGTGGAAAGAAATCTAAAAGATTTTAAATCTGTTTAGGAACAGAAATACCTTTGTGAATTCGTTGCCATAGGTCAAGATGTTTAAGGAAGAAGTCAACAGCAGTACACTAAACATTCCCCTAGTCAGTCTTGTAATTCACATAGCACAAGGCTCAGTTCAAGGTTGGTGTTGAGAGAGCAGTCACATGGCTCAGCTGTGTCAGCTCCTCTGCCCATAGCACCTGGAACTTTGAGTTAAGTTTCCAAGTGACAACATTCACTTTTTAAAAAAAATATTAATATTCCAAAGGATTCTCAGTATCAATCCCTTACAACTGAGAATTCATCTTTGAGAATGTCAGTTTTTTCTTAGACTAGACAGATTTCTTTCCTTTTTTTTTTTTTAGTTTTCTAACCCTGACTACAGCAAATTTAAAATCTACGATAATTTCCATATTGAGACTGCAGAAATAGCTGCACTTGGGAATTTATTACTAATCAATACAGTTAACAAAGAACTGGATTAGAATCTGAGCTGTCCATGAAGACTAACGGGAATAGTGATTGGTTACTAGCTGATAGGTTTTTGCAAAGTGACTGGATCTTGAAGGTTCTGACCTAACTAAAGGGTTAACTCATTGGTGGATTCATAATTTGAAGGTGTTGTTAGAAGGTGGAAAATGGGGAAGGTAGGGCCTCTTCAATGGCCCCCAAATCTGGTGTAGCATGCCTTGTCCCCAATCCCTTTCTTTCTCTATTTCAACCCAGTTGCTAGGACCTGAACAACTTATTTCACTTCAGTTTTCTACCTGCCTCACCATGAATAAGGCTTGAAAGCTCTAAACCCACGAGTCAAAATGAATCTTTCCTCATTAACATATTTGTTGAATATTTTGTCACAGTGATGAAAAGCTGACTGATAAAATTGAACACTCATACATATTTTCATTATTTAAAATTTTTCACAGTGATTTACTTATTGCCTGCTTGTGTCTGTATGTGTGTGTTTGTGTGTGTACACTAGTAAATATGTGGTGTGCATTGAAAAGTTAGAGAACAATATGTGGGAATTGGTTTGCTACACCGTATTGTTCAAGTTGCTCAAACTTAGATCACCAGGCGTGATCAGCCTACCAAGCCTCATACAAATTTTCTCTGCTCACTAAATCCTACATAGTAGAACAATAGCAGTTATCAATTTCACATGATTATATACTGCTTGTCTTTACAAAATTTTATGCACTTCTCATTTTGTTTTTTTTTCTACTTTTACAAGCATATTGAGTATTTATTTCTGCTTCCCTCCATCTCTCTCCCTCCAGTCCCCTCCTTTCCCTTCACCAATCCCTCACACTCCCTCCCACCCTTCTGCCTGTATGCTTTTATGGACCCCAGGATGCCCTCTGGCTTGTATACTCTTGTGGGGGTTCAGACCTCTGTGGCATATCAAGGCACTTCTTATTCAATTCAGCAGTTTTAACACTTTAAATCTAGGTTTGCATATAGATTATTTCTTTGATGTGATAAATCTTTGAAGTTATTTACATATCATCTTCATTCTAATGTGATACAAAATTAACAGAAAATGGAATAATAGACTGAGAGTCCAAGAATTTTTTCTTTGGGGGCATTATAAGGTAAAATAAATTGGCATTTTTCAACAACTCTTGAGTTTACAATAACAATTTGGAAATGTCTTATAAATATTCTTGTAGCAGTTAGTTTTAGGTGTCAACTTGATTAAGGGTTGATATGTAAATCTTCGGGAACATTGATAAAGAAACAAGTTTCTGACCAAACCTGTTGAGGATTAGATCATTGATGGAGAGATCCAATCCACAGTGGCGGGAGCTATGTCCCTTCCCTGGAATGGGGACAAAATGGAGACAGAAGTGGCTGCAATTTGCCAAACTCACAAGCTAGAAAATACGCCTTGTTCTCTGCAATTCCTATACTGGTATCATTCTATGGTGATGATCAATTCTAACATAGAACTGGGAACAAGAATAAACCAATCCTTTACTTTCCTTAATTCTCTGCATCATAATTTTTCATACAATTTTCACCACATTTGAAGTTTAACAAAGACAGTACTTATCTAACAATTATTAAAGTATAACATATTCATTACAAACTATTTGAAAAAAATATTAGGTAAGTCCCATGACTCTACAATACTGCTATAATCATCAAAGTATTTCTTTTTTATTTGATGAATATTATACTCTAAATATGACTATGTTCTGCCTAATATAAAGAAAATATGCATGGAGTTTAAACTAAAAATCATTAAAAACTTTTGACTCTGGAGAAAATTGTAACTCTCTATTTCAAAAGTCAAACTGAATGGACATTTCTAAAAGACTCTCAGGGCAAGTAGAAACAGTACCAGTTCCTGTGTTGAGCTATGAACACTTTTTTGTGACTCTGAGAACTTCAACTTCTGTGACCAAGATATGCATATTTTATAGAGCTGGTCAAAGGATAAGGAAAAGAGAAAATCTTGCAGCTAAGGCAGTTAAATAATTGAGATTCAAAGTTGATGATTTTGGGTAAAATCATAAATTAGCCTTGTTGTAGTCAAAGAGGTACACATTTAAGTAAGACAGGAAGGACATTTTATTAGTGATGCATTCCAAAACAATATCAAATGAGATCACTTTTGGTATATACCAAGAGTTGTAAACTAAAATTTATAGGCCAAGCTGAGATCTGCTTTTTCATTTATGATGATATTTATGCATCTCAATGACAAAAAATGGCCATGTTTTTCTCTATTGTGGAAAGTATTGAGATGGTATTTTTTTTTCTGCTTTTGGGAAAATCCTAGAATATTTATTTGTTCTTTGTGGAAAGATTTAAAGGGAGATACATATATTAACAGAGTTCACATAAATCACCCATGTTGTCTAATACTGTGAAACTTAGTACATTCTTTATTTTGTTTTGTTTTCCATTTAGTTAGACAAGGAATATTCTAAGAAACAAAGAAGCACAATCAAGACTCTTGTCCATTTCAGAACACAAGATGAAGTGCAGATCACAGCTTCAATTGAGAATCATCTTTGAAAACTATGCTAGAAAATCACCTTTTATACTGATTAATATGTTCAAAAACATACAAATTTGATAGTATCTCTATGCTACTTAATATCTGTTATATCTTAGTGGACTTCAAACTGTAGTTTATGAAATGCTCTTGTATACTTCAGCTATATTGTAGGCTCTGTAAAATAATGTATTGATATGTGATATATGTATATATATGTCTGTGTGTGTGATAATATATGTGTGTGTGAGAGAGACAAAGAGAGAGATCATAAAGGTGTTAAACTCTGCATAATCTAGCTAAACATTTTATTTCTTTGCTTCTTGCCAATATTTTCTTGCCCTGACTTTCTTTATATAAATGTAGCATAAAATGCTTTAAATATGTGGTCAGATTTTTATAGCAACCCATAAAACTGTAATAAAAATGTTCCATGTAATATTGTACAGAGAATACTCTAAAAATGCTGATATGATCCTATCAAGTTACTTTTAATTTTATTAAGGCTAAAGGATAGTTGCACTTTCAAATAAGTTGCCAAAATAAAATTTTATTTTTATCTCCTTATTTTTAGTTTGCTCATTTAGTTGTTTCTTAAATGAACTGTTTTTAAAATTAGATACACTAATTAACAGTTTTCTATTTCAAATCCCATTTTCATCTCCAAGATAATGTATCTAGATCACTCTGTGGATCTCGTGCCTCTTTCTTATGACCTTTGTCATAATTAATCATTTGAATCATAACTTTTAATGGAAAATGTAACACTGAACATCACCAGTGAACTGAGATATTTGTTTAACATCATCTGAGATAGTATTCAGGGCAAATTTTATGTTTATAAACTATTAAGAATCTCCAAACTATCCCTCTGGAGGTTTAATAAGCACCCAAAATTATTTCTGTGTGGATCACACTCATTAAATTTAACTCAGGAATAAAATTTACATTGAAATAATACAACAGGCAAAAACAAAGTTAAGTCAGAGGACAACATGAAGTGTCAGCTTTCCCCCTTGCTTTTCACATTCACTTCCTGTTCTTATTCCCTGAAATTTACTAAATTCATATTATCTTGCTTAATCACCTTCCTCCATGTAGTTTATAAACAAATACTGGAATGGGGGATAAAGATAAGAGAAAATAAGCAAATGCAAGCTGGGGTCTTATTCAAGCTCTTTGCTAGAGCTCTAGGTAGTACTGATGCTGTAAATTTCCATTAAAATAAAGCTGATTAATGTGCAAATCATCTAGTGCTAGGTTAGCTACTTTCACCATTTCAGTGTAGTAGGAAAACTAGCTTACACTTGAGGGAGAAAATCACAGGAAACAACTTCTCAAAAGTGGAAAATGCTTTGGTAGGTGAATGTAAGAAGTTTAAGCATGAAGGAAGGGGAGAAAAAAGAGAACAAAACAAACAACAGAAAAAGAACAGTAACAGACAAAGCTCTCTATAGAGGATTCCTCTGTAATGTCAGCTTGCTTAAAGCAGTCACCATTGGGTTCCTTCTAAAACCACCTGATTCATTTTCATAGTGTTCTTGATTGTGGTAGCTCAAACCCCTGAAGTAACACTGTCTGGGACCTAAGTCTACCAGAACTGTATTGCCTCATATACACGACAATGAGTATGCAGCAGAAATCTAAAAATACTAAGTTGCTTCCTAGAATTATAATTTGCCATAAAAAAAACTGATGCATGTCATAGTTACTGCCAAAAGATGTTAAGGAATGTCAAATGAAAATTATCTACTCCTCTATATTCCCTGTCTCTATAGCCAAATTTCCATACTAAGGACGATTTCATTCAGGTGAATGTGGAGAAATTTTTTTGTATTATATCTATATGAAGTCAGACAAATGTTTAGTGATTGCCACATAAGTCAGCAAAGGGATAGTCATTAATACTGGCAGAATTTTTGTTCAATTTTTATCATTTTGAAAATTACTTAGTAAAAATGAATTGGCTTTTCCACATCTTACAGGATTATAATAAGGGGCTTTCTAAAAATCATGTAAAAAATCTTGTATTCTATAAAGTATACTATAAATACATAGTGTACAACAGATCATTTGTTAAGTTTCAGAATGAAGCTCTTACAACCAATCATGTATGGCAGGAAAATCAGAGTGATGCCATATTGGCCTACATTGTGTTTTTTTCTAAACTACATTACTATATATTTGTTTTTGCTTTCTTGAAAATATTATTATGTTGACTATAAATTCAAAGTAATGTAACACTTATCTTTTCAGAAATTAAGTCACATTTTAAAAGAATAATACATGGTAATCTTCTATTTCTGATTATAACTCTACACTGAATTTTAATTGACATTTGGTTGTCATCATTAGAGAAATAGAATGTCCAAATTGTGGGTGGGGTACACATCAGTGTTCAGAGTGCTTGACATGAGTACACAAAGCACTGGGTTCAATCCCAGCACAACAAAATTAGGTGTAGTGGTATACACCATAGCAATACAGGAGTCAGGAGATGAAGGGAGGAAAACTAGAAGTTCAAGGTGCTACTTAGTAAGTTTGAAGTAAGATTGAGGTACATGAGACATTTCTCAAAATGACAAAATACACAAATTGGTGGTTGCCAAAATAGTTCAGTGGTTAAAGAATAAACTTGCAAATGTGGCAACCTGAGTTTGATTCCACAGGTGGAAGGTTAAGACTTTTCTCTGATCTGTGCATCGTGACATATGTGTGTACATTTCCTCTCCATCTCTCTGTCTCTTTCTCAAATAAATAAAATATATGTAAATAACTAAATAAAACAACAATGATTAAAACATTTAAAAAATGAATATATAAATAAGCAAATACAATTTACAAAAAGATGGTCTTGTCATGTCTTCCATCATTACAACATGAAGCAGACTTTCTCAACATGCTTTATCTCCGTTCCTTTCCTAATGAAGTAAGATAGGCAGCTAAATCAATTTAGCAGGAGGATGTCTTAGAATTCTCATATATAATATAATAAAGTATAATCATCAGAGCTTTTTCTTTTGGTACCAGGTATAAGGTCTAAATTGATTCCCAGGAACACACACCCACACACACCATAATAATCATAATTTTAAAAGGATCCTATTTGTATATAATTAAGCCAGGCAGAAATAAACAATCTTCATGGCAGGGATCTTTAAATCACAGCTGTTTTCCCACATGGTAGATTTTAGTAGTCTTACTGCTAGATTACTCAAACATCTCATGTTACATATTACTATACATATCAAAAATTCTCCTTTGAATCTCTGGGTAGAAGGAAAAACATGTATAATGGATTTGACAAGAAATTTCCTGGAAAACATATCATGAAAAAATGAAGGTAACTTTTATGGTTATGATATTATAAGAAATAGCAGGAAGGAAGTATTATAAAATAATATAAAAGGCAGAATATATTACTAAAGGAAAACAGTAAAGATAAAACTTGTTTAGGATTTTATTTTTCCTACACTTTTGATAATTTTGTTTTCAAAAACTGAAACTTCTTATTGTTTACTATTAACTTAGATTGGAAGCAAGTATTTCACATTATGGGAATGCAGATAGCTAGAAAAACACCATGTGCAAGGCCTTGAATTTGATTCCCAAGTTGACACACATGTACACTTCTAATTTATAGAATCACATCTGGAGATATATTTTGACTTTTGTGAAATTTTTGTATGTACCACTAGGAAAAAAGAAGTCTTTATTTTAAAATATATCTTGGGTAATGTAAGATTTTAGATTGGCTAGATGACTATCTCAGGAGATATCCTAGTAAAACTAAAGAATCCAAGTTCCATTCCACTGTCAAGTAAAATAATGTGACAGTTAAATACTGGTTTCCTCCAGTAGCCAATTTCTTTCTTAGTCTTTCTTGGTCTACCTTACCCTATCAGAAAACAACCATCTTAAATCAGACAAATATAGACATTCATTCACTTCTCTTCCAGTCAAAACTCAATTATCTGCAACAGAGAAGCACACTTACAAGTGTGAAACCATTTGACCATGTTATATTTTAATTTGTAGAGACAAAAGTGACAAGCAATTTATTTACATAAAACTGTACAAAAGCAAATTAAATTAGGCAAAGTATTTCATAAATAGTTGGACGAGTGTTTAATACAATTCGCCATGTTTAGCAAAGTCTCGTGCATAGTGACTCATAATAAACGATGATAAATTGATCTCTGCTTCACTATCAACATCCAAGTAGCAGAACAGTCAATGATTAACATTACAAACAGATCGTACCACACTGAATGCAAGTGCTTCAAGATGTAGGAAGAGTTGTCTGAAAGTAAACCCTAGGGAGCTGGATAAACAATGCTGCATCTTGATGTTACATAGCCCTTCTTCTACACACAAGTGATATGTTTATTCTACTGCTGATTTCCTTCCTTCTTCCTTCCTTCCTTCTTCCTTCCTTCCTTCCTTCCTTCCTTCCTTCCTTCCTTCCTTCCTTCCTTCCTTCCTTCCTTCCTTTCTTCATCCCCTCCTCCCTCCCTCTTTTCTCTTTCTTTTTCTTTGACAAAATATTTATCACAGATATTACATATCAAAAATGACATAGATCTTTATGCTTGCCACAACTGATTGAGGATGGCTTTTTGGGTCTTGGCATTTTTTTCTAGGCTATGTAGTTTTATTCTTTACTTCCCTGTAACCAAGCTTCCCAGAGTAGCCTTTCAGATGGACCGACGACTTCAGTGTTATCTTAGTTCTTCCTCCCATAAAAATAATGCCTCCCTTGTTTTCTAAAACTCAGGCAGCAGGCCAGTCAAAAAATGAAAACAAAAACACACAACAATAATATCTGGGGACTCAAACAAAGCAGTAGAATTTAGACGGATGCTACAAACATTTAAATACACATAAATTTATATAGTGACTCAATTTATAAATGTGTCCTAATGTAAAATGCATGCAAAAGTCCACTTGAGAATCTTGTGTACAGGAAACAAGTATAGTTCATAAACTGTACAACCAAAGATGAGGACAGCTTAAAGTTGAAGCATGATAAAAAATTAAATCAATATTTCACCTGGCAAAATGGACTGATTTCACCCCTGATTCCCTGCATTATTCCATAATCACTGACTTCAATTTTCAGTGAGATTTTAGCAGCCCATGTTAATGCCTGAATTTTATTTCATGAATGAACAATATTTAAGACTGGTCCAGTATCTGAGTTTTTCAGAAGGCAAATTTTTAATATATTATTTATTATTTCCAGAAAATAAACATGAATAAACATACAGGATCAAAAAAGTTGGGAATAGCCCATTTCCCCTCATTGTCCAAACCCAACAACCATTTTGTTACCATGACAACAGGTATAAAAGGCACAGTTGCTTATTTTGCATTCACTCATTTATTTATTTTTTTGTTTCTTTTAATTTTTTTTCAAAAGCACTCTATATATGGAGTGGCACCAGATTTAACCTATTCAAAATAAAAGTCATACAAACACAAAATATATTTCTGTGTCATGCCAGCTCATTATATAATAAACATGTTATGATAGCTAATTCTACTAGAATTACTGTGAATACTTACAGTACACTGAATTTTATTCTTTCACACCCATTTTAGTTCTAAAGAGAGGCTCACGAGTTAAATGACAATGATATGGCTGTCTGGTACATGGTTCAAATGTCATGGTGGAATGTGGATCCAATTGATCCTTAGGTCCAGTAAGATCCATATTAGCTTTACAGACAACCAAAGGATTTTAAGATAGGGTGAAATGAGCTATCTAGTAGTTCCAAGTGTCTTATGAAGGAAAGAAAATATGCATTTTTAAAAAAGTGTTGAACATTTGTGTTATGCAACTATTTCCTTTGTAACGTGCAAGAAAAATATGTATACATTTCATAAGTATCTTTAGAAGTATTTTGTCTTAATAGGTACTTACAGATTATACAAGGCAAAACTGCTTCAATGCAGTTTCCTAACAAAGAACTAGAATTGCATCTTTCCATCATGTAAATAATAATCAAACATAAACATGTTCAATTGTTGATATTTTAGTCCAATGTTTTTGTTTCAATTACATCTTTTCTTCATTCTACCTATTATACATAAACTAACATCAAAATGAAAACTCCACTTGAGAAAGCGCTTAAGGAAATGACCCCAAAGAGTTACCCACCAAACAGAAATGCTTTACAAAGATAAGTATATTGATGACCTATAGTGAATTATCAACCTATATTCCAGGCTGTTTCACCTTATTCTAAGAAGTTCTGCAAAGCATGAAACTACCCTACATGGTGTCTATTCATTTTCTAGAAAGCTGTCAAGACTATGCCTTAACCAAATTACAAACATTCAGCAATGAGAACATTTGCTCTCTTTACCTGCTCTCCTCTATTCTGTCTATGGATTGTCACTTTCTTCCAAATGTCCCAGCTCAAAATTTATTGTTTTAAAAAAAATCATCTTGCATAGAGCAAATACCTCAAAATCTGCATATTCTGTTTCTCATGAAAAACCTCCAGGTTTTTCAATGTTGAAATTTACATACTCTGAGAAATGTAACTGCCCAGAACTTAATTTCTTTCATGTTCAGACTGGAATTGCTAAAGACATACATTAAAGAATATCTAAACCATATTAATGACAAATCAATCAGGGTGTTGTATTTTTTTTAAATTCTGTGAGTCTCAAAATGGTTCTATACTGCACAGGATTCAAAATTAATGCACTTGTTTTATATGGAAGTGTCCACTGAGCAAGTGAAAAATGCAATAGTAATTCAAAATGATAATGTGACCAGCAAGAATAGCTGGGATTGCAAAAAACAATAGCTGAGTTAATAAACTCATACACCAATATGTCTTTCTCCTTTACACTACCCATTAATATGACTTCAAAAAGTGAAATATTCCCTGACAGTGTAATATGTGATTAAACTTCAATCTCCTTGGCTATTTTTTAAATTTTTAAATTCTTCTAAGCATTCAAATGAAATCCATTGTAGAATATTGGCAACTCATTTCTGGGCCTAAAATCAACTGAAAATAGAGTAGTGTGTAGATGTTTCTGTGTGTGCACTGGTACAGTTGCTTGTGTTATGGCATGGATTTCCATGTCAAGACCAAATAGATTTTATGATTTCCCTGATCTACTGTATGATCTTTGGCCTCATGACACAATTGTTCAAGTTTGCTGATAAGAGTGTTCACCATTTTGAAAACAGTGACTTTACATGTTATAATTAACATAATTGACATAGTCCAGATTGTGTAAGTATAACCTGTGAATTATGGAATTGAAGTTGATGACCTTGACTGCAAATAACACCATACAGCAGCCTGAAACTAAACCTCAACTAAGTATTGTCGCTCATAGTCTTGTTAGAATATTAAAGCTCTCATACTCCTGAAATACTTCTCCACAGAATTCACCTTTATAAGGCCTGTACCATTAGAAGAAGGGGATCATTTTAAAAGGATTGCCATTGATGGTGATAAACCATATTTTGATGATATGACACTTTAATATATTTTACCTGTCTTGCTTAAGTAACCAGCCAGATGACACTCAAACAAAATCCAAATGACTAAAGTCGTGCTTCAGATTAGGGATAATGAGAGTGTGGTGTTCTGCTAATCAGGCTTGCTGCCCTGAAAGAAACTTGCAACCATCTTTTTTGTTTTCTTGTTTTTCTGGAGGGGGGTAGGAAAAGAGAGTTGGGCCTAAGGAACAGCGAGGGGTACAGCAGGCATGCAAGTGACAAGAATCGAGTCTACACTGTACATTGCCGTCAGGCTAACGGTATCACTAAAGGTCTGGTCTGGAGGCAGAAATGGCAGGCAAAGCTTTGTCTCTTTGGTAGCCCCCTCTTTGTGATGAAATGGTTTTGCTCTGTCAGCTTCTTGCCCCTTATCCTCCTTCTCATACATGAAAAGAACTCAGCTGCTGCTCCTTAACAGCCTACAGGTAAACTTCTCTTCTAGTGAGAGTATTGACAGGAGATGGCTTATATTCCCCCGTTTTGGTCAGGGGAATATCCTCGGGGTTGGCTTCCTCATTTTTGCTGAAACTAGCTGCGCTGAAGGTGTCATAGGATGAGGTCAACTTTTTGTTCAGGAGGTTTCTGTTGCGGTCGCCCATGAGAGAAGCCTCGCCGTTGGCAAGCTTTTCCTGGCTTCCTCGTTCGTCAACAGGCATGAAAGTGGAGAGTTTGGGCTGGCTCTTCTTCCTCTCTGGGGAAGTACGGACTGGCATCCAGCAGGAATCGGAGTGACCGTATTCATCACACTCACGGGTGCACTTGCCAGTCAGCGCCACATCTGGAAGAGGCCTTGAATCTGAAATCCAAGAAGAAGCAGCTGTGAGCAATACACATTCATCACCAGACTTCCCCGAAGCAGAGGAGCTTGCCGAACATCACGCCGCACAACGGCTATTTCACATATGGTAAAGATAAGGTTTTGCAAATGTAGGCAGCATAGAGGAGAGAATTAACTTTAAGCATGTAAAACAGTCATACATATACTTATATATGTATATATATTGATATAAATTTTTGTCACATCAATAAGAAAAATTATTAAATCCGAAAATATAATTTTTCAATATCTATAAATTACGCCTGGAATCGTGTACTTTTGCCAATTGGATTTCGTCTTCCTTATGCATTATTCATAGAATATGAAAATATGCAGAACCTTATATTTAAAATACAGTCTGAGACACAAGGGTGACTAAGAAGTAGAACATAAATTGACAAGCATTTTATATGGCAAAATGTGCAACAGCAAAGTGCAAAGAGGTTAAAGGTCTGAGCACATTAGCACTACTAACTAGTTCCAACCCTGCCCATACCCTGCTCCCCACCACGATAAAGGAGGTAATGTGTAGTGTAAGACTTTCCATGAGTGCTATGTGGAACTACACTTGCTAGTGTATTTTATCAGTGGAAATGTGAAATGCCATTTATTGGTTGAGTGCAGTTCAGATTTTTAATGTTCAATGAAATAGTGTATATTTGCTAATTAATGTTTCGTTCTCTCCAAAGGAATGGGAAATATATTCCATTTCTGAAAGGTTGGTCATTTGCACACAGTTCTTAGAGAGGAAAATTAAAGATTGATGTTAAGAATTACTGATATACATAAACAAATGACTATATGACTTCATTTTAGGAGAGTGAATATATGGTTTCTTAACATTAAAATTCTTTTGACAGGATTAAACTTGAGGAGGAAAGAAAGAGAAGACCTATAATACTTAATATATTCTAAGAGAATAACCTGTGGTGTTTTATTTAGTTTATTTTATAGTATATTTTATTGCCACATAAAAATATATAATGTCACTAGAGACATGGCAAATAAACATTTTCTAACTTCTGATAATACATTCACAGACAGTGATTTATATGTATCATCTTAAGTGAGTTCTGCTTAAAATGAAAAAAAGAGTTCTTTCATATTTTCCTCAATACACTTTTACACTCACTTTTTTTTGTACCCACATCACCTGTCATAAGGTATTATTTACATAGAGTATTTCTAAAATTTTATCTGCTAAATGTCCTAAATGAAATAACTCATGACACTTTTTGGTCTTATTAATGGAAAACTGAATATTGACATTTGTCAGTCTATTGATTATTTCAACAACAGTGAACAAGGATTTTTATGCTGCGTGGTGAGGATTCTCTTAAGAAATGCTAGCAGTCTTGAGAAGAATCCAATTTCCTTCTGAAGGCAGAGGGCAAAGATAGTTATTTATCATAATAATCTGAAATGCTATTTGACTTATAAATGAATAGATTCCTTTAATTTTATCACTGTCAAAAAGTCTTATTAAATTTTAAGGTTAAATATTTTTACAGCATCCCATATTTCAAAACAATAAAATTAGAGCTAGAGAGATGGCTCAGGGGTTAAGACTCTTTCTCAGCTCCCTTTCACCTCACCATGCTCCTCCGGTCAGGACGTGAGCGCGCGGTCCAGCCGGGCCTCACCCCGCGACTCTAGGTAAGCCCTGGCCGCGCCCGCCCACCAGAACCCCAGGTCAGCCCAAAGGCACCCGGCTCCAACTCCCGCCATCCAGCCAGAGCCTCCCGCGCAGGGTCCAGGGACCAGGAGGACCTCCCCCAGTGCCTAGGGCCCCGCCCCAGCTGCCCTTGGGTTAAATAGCTTCCCCGCCAAAGCCCCCATCCTCCCTTTACTCCACCCCGCTCCCCCCTGTCTGGACGCCTGCGCAGGTCCAGCCAGGCCTCACCAGTGACCTAGGTAAGCTCTGTCCCTGCCCACCCCCAGAACCCCAGGCCAAATAACTCAGTTTAGTGAAATTGAAAGATCTTAAGAGTTAAAACGACAATGCCAAAGTCAAAGTGCAAATCCATGAGAAGCAACACTCAAGTAAACAAATTTCCCACTGAAGAAATTAATCCCATAATGGTAGACTCCAACCAGAACAAACCCACGGAAAAAGGACAAGAAAGCGTGACCCAGGATAACGACTTTCAAAATATGATCATTACCATGTTCAATACTATGAAAGAGGAAATCAGGGAGGAATTACATAATCGAATCAATCGCTTTGAAGAGTAACAACAGACATTTGGAGGAGTTGAGAAAAACAGTGCAAGAAACAAAAACTGGCATAGAGCAGTTAAAACAAACTCAAGCAGAGTTTGAAACTGAGCTACAAGACAAGTTATCTTCAACCCAGAGAGTCTTATCAACAGAACTAACGAAGCAGAAAACAGAATTTCAGACCTTGAAGATAAAGTGGGAATACTAACCAGCTCAATGGAAGAGGTTGTTAAAGCCAAAAAGATACTTGAGAGAAATATCCAAGAGCTATGGGACACCCTGAAGAAGCCTAACATGCGTATTCATGGAATACCAGAGCAAGAAATTCAAAATACCACCCCTGAGGAAATTTTCCAAATGATCATCAAGGAAAACTTTCCTCATCTAAAAAAAGAAAGGCCCATCCATATACAAGAGGCATTCCGCACCCCAAACAGATACAATCAAAACAGAAGCACCCCATGGCAAATAATAGTTAAAACACTCCACATTCAAGATAAAGAACTGGTGCTGAGAGCTTCAAGGGAAAAAAGCAAGTCACTTTTAAAGGTAAACCTATTAAAATAACAAATGACTTCTCAGTGGAAACAGTAAAAGCCAGAAGAGCTTGGAGAGACATACTTCAAGTATTGAATGAGCAAAAATGTCAACCCAGGCTGATTTACCCTGCAAAACTATCAGTCATGATCGAGGGAGAAAGAAAAACTTTCCAGCACAAAGACAACTTGAAGGGATACATGTCCACCAAACCAGACCTTCAAAAAATGCTAAAAATGATACTCAAGCGTGAAGAAAAAAACAGGCATATCCAGGAGAACAGAAGGCAAATATAACACCATTAAAAGCGAAGCAATATACTTATAAAAACTACTAAACATAATAAATGTCTGGAATTAAAAGTAGATTCTCCATTATAACACTAAATGTTAATGGAATTAACAATCAAGAGACACAGATTAGACTCTTGGATTAAATCACAATCAATCAATGCTGACTGCAGGAAACCCATCTCACCACAAAAGATAGGCACGCTCTAAAAATAAAAGGCTGGTCAACAATTCTACAAGCAAATGGAAGCACAAAACAGGCAGGGGTAGCCATTATGTTATCAGACAAAGTGGACTTCAAACCAAAGAAAATTATAAGAGACACGGATGGATATTACATTTTAGTCACAGGTACAATTCACCAGGAAGACTTCACAATACTGAACATATATGCACCCAATAGGGGCCCCTCCACATTCATTAAGAAAACCCTACATCGTGTAAAGCAAGAAATCAACCCCCAAAAGATAATTTTTGGGGACTTCAACACTGCCCTCTCAACATGGGATAGATCAACAGGTCAAAAGCTTAACAGAGACACTTTGGAACTTAATCAAACCCTGAAAGAAATAGACCTTACAGATCTCTATCGAACTTTTCACCCACGCACCAAAGAATATACATTTTTCTCAGCAACACACGGAACTTTCTCCAAAATAGATCACATATTGGGCCACAAAACGAACCTACACATATACAAAAAAGTTGAAATTCTAACCTGTGCCCTATCAGACCACCACGGCCTAAAGCTGGACATCCAAAACACATCAAACAAGAGAAAATACACGAACTCCTGGAAACTGAACAATATGATGCTGAATGAGAACTGGATTCAGGAAGAAATTAAAAAGGAAATTCAAGATTTCCTGGAAGTGAATGATAATTAAAATACAACTTACCAAAATCTCTGGGACACAATGAAAGCTGTTCTAAGAGATAAGTTCATAGCTCTTAATGCCTACATCAAAAAAATGGAAACATCAGAAATAAACAACTTAACAATGCAGCTTAAAGCTTTAGAGAAACTAGAGCAATCTGATCCCAAAAGTAGTAGAAGAGAGGAAATTAGCAAAATAAGGGGAGAAATATCTGAAATCGAGATTAAGAAAACGATAGAAAAAATCAACCAGTCAAAAAGCTGGTTCTTTGAAAAAATCAATAAGATTGATACACCCCTAGCTAAATTAACCAAAAGCAGGAGAGAGAGAAAACCCAAATTAACAAAATCAGAAATGAACATGGAGTTATCTCTACTGATACCCAAGAAATCCAGGGAATTATAACATCATATTTCAACAATTTATACTCTGTGAAGTTTGACAACACAAAAGAGATGGATGAATTTCTAAGTAAACACAACTTACCTAAATTGAATCAGGAAGTTGTGAATTATTTAAATAGTCCTATAACATATGAGGAAATTGAGGAAGTAATCTTGAATCTTCCCACCAAAAAATGTCCTGGGCCAGATGGATTCAGCACAGAGTTCTACCAGACATTTAAGGAGTTAATAACACCAATACTCCTTAAACTGTTCCATCAAATAGCAAAGGAAGGAACACTACCAAATTCCTTCTATGAAGCTAATATCGTTTTAATCCCAAAACCTAATAAAGACTCACTTAAAAAAGAAAACTATAGGCTGATCTCTCTGATGAACACAGACGCAAAGATTCTCAACAAAGTTTTAGCAAATTGGATTCAAAAATATTAAAAAGGTTATTCACGGGGACCAAGTAAGCTTCATCCCTGGCACACAAGGTTGGTTCAACATATGCAAATCAATAAATGTAATTCATCATGTAAACCAGTCCAAAGTCCAAGACCACATGATACTCTCGATAGATGCAGAAAAAGCTTTTGACAAGATCCAACAACCTTTTATGATCAAAATGCTGGAGACAGTAGGAATGGAAGGAACCTTTATCAATATAATAAAAGCTGTATACAACAAGCCCAACAGCAAGGATTATGCTCAATGGGGAACAATTGGAAGCATTCCCACTTCGATCAGGAACTAGACAAGGCTGTCCACTCTCACCACTTCTATTCAATATTGTACTTGAAGTCTTAGCTGAAGCCATAAGACAAGAAAGGGACATAAGAGGGATTCAAATTGGCAAGGAAGAAGTCAACCTATCCCTATTTGCAGATGACATGATCTTATACCTGAGTGATCCCAAAAACTCCACCAGGAAGCTCCTGGAACTAATTGAGAAGTTCAGCAGTGTGGCAGGATACAAAAAAATTTGTGCAAAAATCAGAGGCCTTCCTATATGCCCAGAATGAAAGAAGTGAAAAAACCTTGAGAGAAACCATCCCATTCATTATAGCCCCTTAAAAAGTGAAATAACTTGGTATAAAGCTAACCAAGGAGGTAAAAGACCTTTACAATGAAAACTTTAAAACCCTAAAGAAAGAAATAGCAGAAGACACCAGAAGGTGGAAAGACCTCCCATGTTCTTGGATTGGCAGAATCAACATCGTAAAAATGACCATCCTACCAAAGGCAATATACAAATTCAATGCTATACCAATTAAAATCCCAAAGCAGTTCTTTAAAGAAGTTGACCAAACAATCTCAAAATACATGTGGAGGCACAAAAGACCCAGGATAGCAAAGACAATCCTGAGTAACAAAAACACTGCTGGAGGTATTACCATACCAAACCTTAGTCTGTATTACAAATCCATAGTTATAAAAACAGCCTGGTACTGGCTCCAAAATAGACACACAGATCAATGGATAAGGATTGAAGACCCAGATATTAGCCCACAAAATTACAGCCATTTGGTGTTTGACAAATGGGCCCAAAGAATCCAATGGAAAAAGAACAGCATCTTTAACAAATGGTGCTGGCAAAACTGGATCTCCACATGTAGAAGATTAAAGCTGGACCCATACTTGCACCATGTACAAGACTTAATTCCAAATGGATCAAGGACCTTGATATCAGGCCAGAGACTATAAAAATCATAACTGAACGGATAGGGAACTCCCTTGAGCTGATTGGGCTAGGCCAACATTTCCTAAACAGACATCCAATGGCACAGTCACTGCTACCAACTCTCTAAAGTTGGGATCGTGTGAAATTAAAGAGCTTTTGTTCAGATAAAGAGATTGTAACACAAGCTCAAAGGCAATCCACAGAATGGGAGAAAGTCTTCACTAACCACATATCTGATAGAGCTCTACTGTCCAGAGTGCACAAAGAACTTAGAAAACTAAACACCAAGGAAACTAATGGCCCAATTAAAAAATGGGCCCTGGAACTTAAAAGAAACTTTACTAGGGATGAAATTAAAATGTCTAACAAATATCTTAAAAAATGCTCCACTTCCTTAGCCATCAGGGAAATGCAAATCAAAACTTCCCTGAGATATCATCTCACTCTGGTCAGGATGGCAAAAATCCACAACACAAACAACAACAAATGCTGGAGAGGATGTGGAGAGAGGGGAACTCTCCTACATTGCTGGTGGGAGTGCAGGCTCATAAAGCCACTCTGGCGAGCCGTCTGGAGATTTTTAAAGGAATTAAAGATTAAAATGCCATATGACCCTGCGATTCCACTTTTGGGTATAACCCCCCATACAGCAGAGGTTCACCTCGATAGCACAAGCACGACCATGTTCATAGCAGCACTGTTTACAATAGCAAAGACATGGAATCAACCCAAATGTCCAACAGTTGTGGATAAGGAAACAGTGGTACATCTATACAATGGAGTACTACTCAGCCATCAAAAATGATGAATTACTGGAATTTGCCAGGAAATGGATGTCATCAGAAACAATTATATTAAGTGAAGTATCCCAGTCCCAGAAAATTAAGCGCCATATGTACTCCCTAATAGGTGGCTCCTAATACCAAACCCACCCAGCCCATCTTAAGACATTCATAGGTAAATCTATGTATTACCTACAGTAATTGCAAGGTTTATGGACAGGAGGGATGGGGTTGGAGGGCCACACCAGAAACAAGGAGAGAAGTGACTATGTTACAGTAGAGAAAATAGGCCTCCATCAAGGACTGCAAGAAAGTAATGTGACACCTAGTTAAGTTCACAATTCGTTCCTGATCATTTACAACTAAGGGGGTATGAACTCACCAGAAGGGGAGGGCATATAGTCCGGCAGATTAAAAAGTAACCATTTTGCAAATGGGTGATTGACCCCTCCCATTGCCTAACGCCTTATGACCCTGCGATTCCACTTTTGGGTATAAGTATTACATCTACTCTTGAATGTGCTCTTATAATAAGACTCCAGTTTAACAGCTTTCTGTCACCAGGGGGTGACATATAGTGCCCATCACGATGGAGTGAAGGGCATTGCAGGAGCAACAAAATTGCAAAAGAAAATCAACAAACCACTATCCAGAACTTCAGAAACTCTATATCAACTACCTAGAACTAGGCCAGACTAATCTCTCCCCATCCTGAGGCTCAGGGACATTTGCAGAAGAGGGGGCGGTAAGATTGTAAGAGCAAAAGGATGGGAGGAGCAATGATTTGCAAGATACTCCACACAAGTTAGGGCCGAAGCAATCATAATTGGACATTGTATGCCCGGCGCAATGTCCAACACACTATTGACCTCACAAAGTCTAGCATCTGCTAAAGGCACCAAGATCCTTGGAGGCAAGGGATTGACAGCCACAGTAGTGTTCCTATGCTTAAGGGGAACACAGGAAGGGGTTCAGGGAAATGCCACTGGGTTCTTGTATGTCATCAGAGAGGAGGGCCTAGAGGAGAATCAGGCATGCACAAGAAAGGACTCTGGGAATCAGGGCGGGAGGCACGGGGGAGGGGACTGGGGGGGAGGGGGGAGGGGAGGGGGAGTAGGGGGGTCGGGGGGGGGAGGGAACTGGTGTACCTATTAAGTTTGTATGAGCTGAAATAATAATAAAAAATGTATTATATTAAAAAAAAGACTCTCACAAACAGAAGGTCCTGAGTTCAGATCTCAATACCACAAAAAAATGCCAGGTGGAAACTGCAGCAGCCTGAACTTTCTGCCCTGGTAAGCAGAGCTTGGAAAATCCCAGACTGAAGCAACAGGAGGCAGATGTGTAATCCAGGATGATTCCCAAAGTTACCTTTGGGAATAGTACCCTCTGATACAAATACACACACACACACACACATAGATACAAAAAAAATTTAAATAAAATGAAATTGCTAACCTTTTTAAATGTTAATTTTGTGATTTGGATGACATAAAAAAGGAAACTGCAATTTCTTTGAGAACAGATACTACCTTAAGACATTTCATTTAATATTGATATACAAGTTTTGCATAGATAAATAATTTAAAATATTTATATGATATGATCTATTTTTGACTCTAAGCATTTATATTATTTACCTCATTAAGATAATGAGGTTTTGTTCTTTTACTTTAGTTTTGATATTGCTTATCCAGAGTGCATAAAAATTAGGAACTTAAGTTATTAATATAGCAAAACTTGTCATGCCTGAAAAAATAACTTAGATGTCTTTGATCTTTTACCCATGTTTGTTTATTTCTTATGGCATGTAGCGTACATACAGTGGCTTACACAGGTGATTTTTTTCATATTTATTTGAGTTTCTAGTTTGAAATTGACAGCCCCTTCCTCTTCCTTTTGTCAGAGATGCATGTAGAAACAGATTGGAAAGGTGTATTAAATATTTATTAGCACCTCTCATCATCTTTAAACTTGCACACAAGAACTTCTCAGAGGTTCTGAGAAATTGTAGGCACATGGATTCATTCATTTTCTGATGAACTAAAAGTGAGGTTTCCAATCCTTGTACTTTTCCCTTACCTTTTATACCAGAGCATTTCCTACTAGAAACTTTTCCTTTTACCTGTTTTTAAAGAACATTGATCTGTCTTTTATGCCATAATCTACATGCAAGCTGCTACGTCTCTATCCAAGATGCATGATTTTTTAATAAGGATCTCCTGTCATCTCCAAAGTCAAACATTTGATTGGGGATCACAGTGGAAGCTGACAAACTTAATTGGTAAGACATGGTGCACTGTTTGTCATCAAATTTAGAAAATAATCAAGAACAACTGTAAGGTAATCATCAAGAGCAATCAAAATTTCCAATCATGATGACTGCAATGAATCTTCAAAAGCAATGTCAATGATTAGCAAATGCAATTTATATTATGATGTGATATATTAAAGGAAAGCATGAGTGGAATAGTATTTTCTTCTGTTTTTATATTTTAATTAGGCAGGCATAGAGTATTGATATTTTAAATATAAAATTTATCCAAGATCATATAGAATCATCACACAATACTTTCTTTCATAAAAGATATACTTATAAAATGTTCTACACATTTGTTTGTGGTATTTTAGAGGCAGACATCCACAACTAATGCATCTTTTTGATCTTTGATTAAAAAGTGTGTTTTCTAACATCTAAGAAAGCTATTTTATATTTGGTTCAGATTTGCTCCCCTTAATTTTGTCCTGAGTGAAAATGAAAATATGTAACTATTAAACTTGCTTGTTAGGATGGAAAAGTTAATAAAAACATAAATGTTCTCTACATGAAATTATAAGGTTCCATAAAATCATTTCCAAAATAAACCAATTGTTTAGAGATCATTTAGTTGTATAAGAACCTTCAGCTTTAAAAATCTCTACCTACTGTTCTCAAGGATTGGAAGACTAGAATTACAAATTGAATTCATTAGATCTTGTTCTAGTTTAGCATTTTTTTTTTTTTGCCCAACTCTGAATTTTTAACTTACTATGCAGTTTATTTGAGAGACTGCGTTGCTTTGGAGAGGTAAAGTTCTTTCTTACATAGTTTACTCCCCTTTCAAAATATAACCATAAACCACTACACTAACAAGGAATCTTGGACTGGATAATATATGTGAAGGACCTTTCCACACTCCAGTCTTTTTACTGAATACCAAGGAGGATGGAAACAGAGAGCGTCAATCCTGTAGTACAGATGAGCCCATAGAATAAGTATTTTAACTTTCACTTTAGTGTTTTTCCCTATACCATATTGCTCCTTTCTAAAATAGCAGCTGAGTTGTTCAGAGGTCAATTACAGCTACTCATATCTATAAGAAGGAGTCTAGTCTCTAGAGCTCTAGTCTCAAAGGAAAGAAGAAAAAAGTATTTGAGTAGCACAGAAAATGGATGCTAGAAATTCATACATTTTACTGCTTAGTAAGAAGAAATGTAAATCTCCTATAGTAACAAAAATTAATTTAAGAAATCAGGTCTTTCCTGCTTGTTGGAATAGGACCCATCCCTGTTACTGTAAACTAGAACAAGAACCTCAAAAAAGCAAAGGAAATAGATTACTAAGGAAGACAGTCAACAAACCTATAGGTAGATAGATAAACATCAAACTGCGCTGTAAGCAGTTGTTATTATACCCATAGAGTAGGAACTCACAGTGGAAACCTTTGGGTCTGAAGCTGGATGAGTGAAGAGAAATGAACATACCAGTGGGGTGGCCTAAAGAGAGGTAACTTGTTACACTATGAAGGCCTGAACCAACACAGGAATAGACAACCAGAGTGAACCCTAAAGTCCATAGAAGCATACAGGCAGAAGAGTGGGATGAAATGGTGAAAGAAAGGAAGGGAATGGGAGGATAGAGAGGAGGAAGCTGGGATGAATACTCAATATGCTTGTAAAAGTAGAAAAAAATAATTTAAAAATCCAGTTTCCATTCCTAAACGAAATTTTATATGTCTTGGCCAGAAATGATACATGTATGGTGGAGAGATATCAATAAGAGACAGAAAGGTATTATGCAGAATCATTTGAAATAAGCAAAGAAAGCCCAGATTGTGGGGTTGTTAATACTTCTCAAAGTGGTCCTCCATCCCTTAAGATGTCATTTTAAGGGAGCTCAGAGGACCTTTTAAGACTACAGAAGACAGTTCTGTGGGGGGAAAGATTGAAAAATCATCCAGAGATGCTTCTTCCTGCCTGAATCCTGGCAAGTCTACTCTAGTCCTTTTTTGGAACTAAAGGTATGCAAGTCTTACCGTTTAGTTTGAGAAGGCAATGACATATTCTATATGCATGTAAAAAGCTTGCAAACATATACTACACATATCACTATGCCCCACACAAACATACATGTGAAAGTGAAAAAAAATTAAGAGCATTTCAACAAACACATGGCAGATGGTATTCAGGTAGAAATTATAAATTCATGCAATCATGTGATCCAGTGAATGTGCCAATTCTTTCTGGATGAGTGGTAAATTTGCAGTTTCATAGGTATCACTTAGGCCATATAGGCTAATTAAAGTGGTGAAGAGTCTTAGAATGTGCACTGAATTATCACAATATCACAAGACCTAAATGAATTGATAAAAGATTGACTTTTGGATCATCTACCTTGCTCCAGCTGTCTTGCCTTGTGGTACAAAGAGAATCGCCATTTTAAAATGAGGCAAAATTAGCAAAAAAGTTAACCTGAAACTCGGAGATTGGAAATTAAGAAAGACAATGAAAGCAAGACAAATAACTTACATGCAATGAAACTTCCAAGAAAATTGTCAAATATAAAACTAATGAAACTAATGTTTGTTCTTCCCAAGCTAGGCAGAATTCACAATGCATGTAAATGATTGTGTTAAATGATGAAGAACTGAAATTCTTTTCACTTTCTTATGCTTGCCTTTGGGATGTGCATGTTTAGATGTAGCTGCTTTTTCAAATCCTCTGACAGCTAGAAGGTGGCAGCTAGAAGGCGATGCTATACTATCTCCAGCCTAGTTCTGCAGGATGGTACCTTTTACTCTGAAGGTTCTGGGACTATCATCCAGAGGGAACACCCAGCCTGACTTCTCTAAATATGAGCATAAACACATAGATGTCTCAACAAATCTGCCACAGTCAGCTCCAGTTAAGAATGGAGATTTTTTGGGGGATTGGGGGTTCTGAGGCAGCATTATATCACTGAAGTAATGACCACAGGTATACTGTACTATATGTAATGTGAAAAGTGCTAATGACTAGCGTGACATCTGGAAGTGATGCTCTCTACCTCTTTCATGTCTCCTTAGGATAAGTACTAACTGATCCATGTAGCCTCAGATATAAAAAATTCCACAAAAATTTTCAGAGACATAAGGATATTTAAATAAGAAGATCAAACAGAAGATTTCCACATTAAGCTTTGAAAATCATAGACCTTTAATTACAGGAATTCACTGTGTGGTACGTTGGTATATTCTAGTTCACCATGACACATCCTAGCAATATTAAAATGTCTGACCATGTTTGAGAGCATCAGCAACTTTTCATCATACCCGAGGCTAAAAATCAGTTAAATGACAATTGAATGCATTGCAGGAAGCCTTTACTGCCACCAGGCTTCGACCACTGTCATCTTGAATGTAGCATCGCTGCATGCATCCCTGGCTGTGCATGCCTGGCTTAAGGCAGCCTTGACGAACAACTCAGATGTACATCTGCTGCTTGAAGATATCACAGTGGCCAAGAAGTGTATGGTGCCTGCTTGGGTATGATCAGTGAATAACTGACAGTTATGGTTTAGCTTTGCTTCAAAACAGGAAGCAAAGTGCCATGGATTGAGCAGAGGCGTGCAAAGAGATGGAAATCCTGGAAATAAGTTTGTGCTCTGAAACCCAGAAGTGACCAACGGCATTTCTTTAGTAAGCATCTAAGTCATTACCCCACTGACCATTAGCATATGTATATTTTTCCCTCATAATACTCATTGCTGTGATGATTTTTCTTCTAATCTCTTGAATTCTCTTATGTTGGAAATTATTTGCTTCAGAGTTCATAGACTTTATTAACCTTATGCAAACTATGAGTCCCCTGCCTACACTTGAAGATACCACACACGGTTATTCATAACACTTTGCTGGTGCTCATGACACTTAAGACACAGTTTCAATAAATTTTCAAAATTCTGGTGGATGAGAGATAGAATAATTTTACAATTAGATTCCTCCCTTGAATTAAATCAAATATTAAGTAATATTTAAGAATTCATTGGCCTGCCCAAAAAAAGAAAGTGTATATGGCAAAGGTCATTAAGCAATAGAGAAATTGAAATGCCACAGAATATGAAGAATCTTTAGAAATAGTGAAAATAACAGTTGATCGTGTTGCTATTTTACATTAAGCTATTTAAAAGTACAAATCAAAAGGTTCAGTATTTTGTTTTATTTAATTGAAAATTCATGTTTTGGGATGTATTTAACTGATAGAGAACTTTTCTTTCTAAACATGTAAATTCGATATTTGCTTAAAATCAATGTTTTGACCAGCCAATAACTGGCTCTTCTTTTATTTACCAAAGGATATATACTTGTGTCATAATGGAACTTTAAGCAAAAATAGAAGAAACAACTTTAAATTAATATAAAATTTTAGCTACTTTATATTGGTTTTATTGGAAGGTATGATTTTTTTTAGTAGCAAAATATATCTGTCAATTTATAATCTATAATGTTGGCCTGAAATCTTTGCGATTCTAACATAACTGCTATTATCCTCCACTGGCATAATATTTTTACTCAATAGTTAAATTTCTTTTATTTTTTTCACTTTACAATCATTTTCTTTTATTTTTCTACCTTTACAAGGATATTGAGTATTCGTCCCAGCTTCCCTCCCTCCCTCTCCCTCCTATCCCCTCCTCTCCCTTAACCATTCCCTCCCACTCCCACTCACCCTTCTGCCTGTGTGCTTCTATGAACAGCAAGTTCATTCTAGCTGGTCTAACTGCTCCTATGCATGCTCAGGCCTCCATGGTATGTCAAATTACCACTCTTCAGGTCACCCCACTTATATGTGCATTTTTCTTCATTCATCTAGCTTTAGACCCAAAGACTTCTACTACAAGTTCCCATCCTATGGATATAATAATAGCTACCAAAATTAGCTGAATTTCTTGATCATTAATCAATTGAATATTACTGAGCATAAGGTTAGAACATGTATTACACAATCCATATTAATACTGCATTAGGAGTGAATGTTTATAGCAAATAAAGGCTCAGTTGTTTATAACAAAAGTAAAGTTCATCCCTTGAAGGCTGTGAGGGATGTAATCATGGCTTCCAAAAAAATATAACTCTATTTAAATGGAGGTTTAAAATGAATCTGAAAAAGAATCATTTAGTAAACACTATTTTCCTATACATTTTTTCATATGTCATAATAAAACCTTTTGTCAAAATGAGAAGTTAAAACCTATCTTCTTTTAAAGTTTATTTGTATTAAATATATACAAACTTAACAATTTGATCATTTCAAATACAAAATCAATTTAATTTCATATTAGTGGGCTACTTGAGGTAGAACTGTGGTTCTTCATAACAATCATGTTATAGACAATAATAGTTCATGTCACTTTTCTATTTGCATTTTTGTACAGATGTTATATTAAACATCAGAAGTCTGAACCAGTGAGGCTGACTTTTAAGTAAATTGTAGCAATTTGAATTTATTGTGTCAATTTTAATATATTATGTGGCAAAAATAATGATGTACATCTTTTCATATTTCAATGTAGTCATTGTAAAATACTTTTCAATTATCATAGTTAAATGGTCATTTTCCAATTATATCATCAAACTCTGCTTAGAACTGCTTATTGAAAGATCTCACAGAACACACAGAGAAGATTATCTGTTTTGAAATTCTCTGATCACCATAAGCTACTTTATAAGTGAATTCTACTGGTATTTGTGATTTAAGAGAAATGCAAAGATTTAAACCTTTGAATAAGATTTGTATTAAACATCAACTTCTGCAGTATTATTGAGTGATGGGGTTCTGAATTTTTGATAGAACCAGAAAAAAATATTCGTGAAATGAGTTTTAAAACACTTGCAATGCTGTGTCTTAAATTCTGTCAGTAGGTTGATGAGTTGATGCTAAAATTGGCAATCACAATTAAGATCAAAAGAGTGCTGAAAAGCTCAGAATGGGAAGAGAGAAAATAAAATGAAGAGGAGGAAACTGACCTCTGATGCCCACCTAACAGCACTCAATGATCAGCTAAAGGTAGGTAGAGGTGGAAATCAATGAAGCAACCCTGGATTCATTTGCTTCATTGTTTTTTGCTGCTTACTGAAATGTCTTCTTTATTTTCTTCCTATGTCCCTGGAGAGTTTTTAGAGTCACAGGGTTGAATGTCTTCATGAGTCTGTGAGGGAAGCGGAGCAAACTGTGGATATGCACTTCTGCTACTCAGGCCATATGGGCGTAGTAGCCAACTCCAGTGCACTACATTTATGCAGCAGCCCTGGTCCTACCCATGAGCTCTAAGGACACTTCTATGATAGACAGAATAATTCCCTTCAAAAATAGACTTTGCCTATCAACATTTCACTATGGAAGGAGGAAGGTCTCAACAGGCTCCACACTTCCTTGAAATACTACTTAAGATTAATGGTAGATGGAGAAGAGAAACTATTCAGTGATTTACCCCCAGGAAGTACTCAGGCACCTACCAGAACAGGCATCCCAGATGAAACTCGTGGGCCATACATGCCAAAGCACATGAAAGTAGGAGGAGACTGACTAGAAAGAAGAAAGTATGACGTGGGACAGGAGGTGGGTGGAATTTGGTAGTAAAAACATATAAATTCATTGTATTTATAAAGTGTCAAAGGATAAAATAAAAGATTTCTTCTGTCCACAATATTTAGTTTAATTTTCCCTTAATTATCTTTTTCCCCTTTCATTTTCATTCTTTGTCTGTCTCTATTGTAGCACTTTATGTATTGGGTTGACATCTGCTTCCCATTCATGTGACTGTTTTTTTGTGAATATTAATTTCATACGGTTAGGAGAAGACATGTCATGTGGATAGCATCGCCACACTGGTTCCATACTCAGTAAGTGCATGAGAGTGAATGAATGAAGGACAGGATGAGAGACAGCTTATATGCCATTGTATGTCTTTATCAGGCTACAGGAAGAACTGCTGTCAACACAACTGCTTATTCTGAGCACAGAGCTACAGGCCATACTGGGAGAGAGAAGATGCTTTTGCTTGTTTGCTCTGTGCTTGCCTATCATTATTTCACCATGGAATTTAGCCCTACACTGAGTAATCATTTGGAACTGGTACCAGACAAGAGAAGGGAACTTCTTTACAGAATGGCTGACACACTGGTGGGTTGATCATATTCCAGTGAGTGTTCAGGCATTTGCCAATGCAGGCATCTTCTATGAGGCCCAAGGGATCACACATGCAGAAAGACATGGGAATTGGAGAGAATCTGGCTGGAAAGGAAAATATGGGGGACAGAATGGAAAGGAAGAAGGAGTGGGATGAAAATCTCCAAATTCATTACATTTGTATGTGAAGCTTCAAATAATTAAAACATCCTGTCACTTAAACCATATCAAAATAGGGGCTTTTGTTTAGCTGTAGAGGACTTGATTAACTGCTACAAGATCCTAGGCTGCATTCCCAGTAGCAGGCATATACATGCACATGCACACACACATGCGAAAGAGAGAGAGACAGTCTGAGAGAAATTACATAGAAAAAATATATGAAGGGAAAATGTATTTACTTATTTCTGAATAAATTAAATGCCACTGAATATCATTTAATATATTTAGATATAATTTTAATATATAGATGATATCTTATGAAAATTTGAAATTGTCCATTTAGCTGTTATTTTAAGTTGCAGCTCAAGGAAGTTTTATCATAATTAAAAATAACTCAGATAATTCAACGAGTCAGTCAGTTACACACTTTGCAGTCACTTCAGGAAGGCCACTGTAGATACTGACCTTAACTTGAGACATTCTGAATTTACAACTAATTCCTTAGATTTCAATTTTCTAGAATTAGGTGTAATTGTGATGAGCTTTCCCGTAATCCACTTAAATCTTCTGATAGACTTTGATATATTTTAGTCAGCATAATGGCAATGGACCCTTTACAAAAGGACAACTTAATGTGACTTCTTAAAGTCATAGACATTAGCATGTAGGACTCGTATAAAACTGTCTAATTGTACTGCTCTAATGCCTAAGTATTAATCTGTCACAATGTCAAATTACATACATTTAGGCTTTTCTTTAGTAAAACGTGTCTGCGCTTAACAAACTCATAGTGTAAAAAATTCAGGAGTGCAATTAGAATGTCATCTCTCCCACAGATGATTTAAGAAAAGCATGAATCAGAGCTTAACAGTCAACATAATTTCAAAGATAATCGTGGCGAAATTATGGTACTGCAACAATTCAAAGAGAGTACAGTGAGGCTCATAGACAGCGATGATCAACTATTCGTCGCCACCATCTGCCCTACATGCTTTTATTTGAGTATCTCTTTTTATTCTTGCTTTTTTGTTTCTTGCCAATGTTTTCAGTTTTGACTTTGCCAGCAGTAGGCCTCACATAGGAAAATAGGCTTCATGGTGTAAACAGATTGTCCCATGTGTGCAATGAATTAGTTTCCCTGGCTGTTCTGCAGCATTTAGGCTAAGAAGACAGACTGGAGGGAATTTGTTTTTCAAAAGCCTTTGTGGATTGGCCAGGGTATCTCCTGCAATTCAGACAAATCAATCCTGTGAGAAACAAAAAAGATGAAACTATAAGTACTGTAAAAATGGAAACTCACAGAAGCATGGGCTTTACAAGTTTTTCTTCAAATGACACCATACTAATGCACACCATACTAATCATTGACTTATACTTAAATGCATCAGATGGAGAAAGTTAACAAATTCTCTCCCTTCTATCATTTCTATCTTCCCTACAAACCATCAAAAGAGCAGTGGAATTCTGATTTTTTGGTATAACAAAGAACTTGGTAGAAATTCCAAGATGAAGAGAAAACAGGAAAAGATGTGCTTTTCAGAAAGAGAGAGAGAGAATGAGAATGACAGAAGAGAGACCGAAAAAAGTTAGACAAAAGAAAAAGAAAAAGAAATGAAGGAAGGAAGGAAGGAAGGAAGGAAGGAAGGAAGGAAGGAAGGAAGGAAGGAAGGAAGGAAGGAAGGAAGGAAGGAACAACGAACGAACGAACGAACAGGAAGGAAGAACAGGAAGGAAGAACAGGAAGAAAAGTAAAAGAATAAGTTGACTTGAAGGCTGCACATTCTGGGAACATTGATTCCACTAATGCAATACTACAAATTCATAAATATATTTACATAAAAGTGAAGTAAGCATGCATACGTTATTTCACTGGCCTATGTTTTGTTGTGGATGACATGACTAGTTGCTTTGGGCTTCTGCTGTTGTGATTGACTGCTTTCTGTAATTATGATCCCATAAACCCTCTCACCACTGAAGTTGCTTTTCTTGGGGTATTTATCACAACAACTGAGAAGAAAATGAAAACATAACAGTAGGCAGTCTGTCCTCAGAGTTGGATCCCAACTGCTCTACAACATCTCAGTGAAAAACACATCAAACTTATCATCTTTGAGCTTCAGTGAAGCTCAAATCAGTGTGCTACACATGGAGGAAAAAATCTGGAACGGGTAGGGTTCCTAGATGTCAGACAAAAGTCTTGTTCTTGCTATGGTTAAAATCTTAGTTTGAAATAGAGTGGATATTTTTAAATCAGTAAGGCAAATGAGAATTCAGCAAGTATGTAGGGAAGAGCATGGGCCAAAATAACAGTGAGGTGTGATACCTGAGTTCAGCTTTTCCCCTTGAGCTTTTCAATTACAGCTGTCCTTTAGTCATCTTGGAATGAGACAAAGAAAATTTATTCCAATGCAAAATTATAAGACTAAATTATGGTGTTGGTAAAATGCTGGAAACTTCTACTACTTTTAAAGTTAAATTCATCTGAGGAAATGTCTCATCTTCGTGGTACTGTTCTATTTTAAGTTCTACAAGGTAGGAAGACCGCTCAGTTACAAAGTTTTGAGTCTTTGTTAGTCCATTTAAAGAAAAGAAAAGCCATGTAAAGAAACTACTGTGTACTAGACTGACTGCATGGCGGATGCCAAAATGTACTGGTGCACTGATGTAAGCAGTGGACACTCTCAAAATATGCAACCCAGTAATGACATTATACACTTGTTTCTAAAAAAAAATTACTAGGGTATATAGGATGCATTAATCACAGATTGGTTGGTTTAATTGACAAAAGAAAGAAGATGACTATAGAGTATTATTAAGAGAAAATGTGAATAAAGCAAGAGTTGACTTCCCAAATTAATCAAGTAATTAAATAACATCAAATGTTATGGTTTTGGAGAATTCATCATACAACCAATGAAGTGAAGCCATCATCCGTAGAAATAGCTAAGGTTATAGACAAATTAAGGGATATGAAAAATTGGGGTGCTGCCTATTTTACCATATATACATCTACTGCTTCTCAGATTAGATCTTGGAACATAAATGACAATTAAATGTATACCATATAACTGTTCACTTCCATCTGGAGTGCTTGCAGGAATCAGTGAATTCATGTGGTAAACACCCTGAGACCTAAGGAAGGAAATATGATGTGAGCTCACATTCTGCCACTTATCTATCAGCTTGAGTTGGCCTCCCTGGTTAGGATCTTAGGAAAACTCAATGAGAGTTTTCTACATGACTAAAAGATATTTATTCAATGTTCTCTTTTTTTGACCCAAATTGAAGAAAGATGACAAAATCTTAAAGTTTTTGTTCATCTGTCTATGACAGAAGAAGAGTGACAAAATATCAATATACAGATTCATGTCTTTGTGTTATATTTTATAATGTCAAGAAGGTTTTTTAAAAATGTTCAGAAAATTAGATGAAGGAAAACCAACTTCTAATGTTGCTTAAAGTTATTTAAATTAATAAATGTTTAAAATGCATTTTATAAACATCTTAGAAGCAGAAATGTAATTTAATTTTAAAGATTAACTCTATATATGTTAATGATTTTTCAGATAGTTCACATTGTATTTTATAATTACTAGCTGTTCAGAGTTAACTGAAACTTAATCTTTTGTGACTTGCTAGTGTATAATAATAAAAGATACAAATAATAGTTAGTATGTTGTCAGTTATTTAACTATGTTTAATCTCTTATTTCCCTTAAAGAAGCAAGTTTTATATAATTACTATTTTGTGCACTTTAAAAATCCCATTTTTTTGAAGTTTAAAACTCAATTCCCTTCTTTGTTTCATTGGGGAGAATTAAAAAATGATAAAATGAAAGAAACTAAAGAGAGTACTTCCAGCGCAGTTTGATCTTAACCTCATTATTTGGGTGGACTTTACATGTATGTTAGCATTTTAATAAGATAATTTGATATAAAGATTCTTTAAGGGACCAGAAAGTTGAAGAGATGTAGAATCCTAGTGAATGTAAAACAAATGACCTTCCAAAATAGGTTGGGGGCGGGGAGAGTTAAGAGACAGCTTCCTGCTCTGCATGTTAAGAGGACTCAATAATACAGAGCTTATGTGCAAAGAAAGAAAATTTAATGAGAAAACAACATCTAGGCATGGCTTGTCTTTTATAGCAATTGTCAAGGAGAACTTGCTTCCTTGAACAAAAGTTATGAATGCCTTAAGAGGTTCACTTATCCTTTAGGAAGTATTAAGGACTGCATTTAACTATTAAAAATGTTGTCTATTCAAAATGAGGACTAATTTATGTGCCCAAGGTATATCCACATGACTTCCAAAAAGCACAAGGAGGTTTGGAACTATTAAATGAATTTATAATTGCAGTAAGGTTCAGGATTCAGCCCAAAATGATCTGAGAGCTATGACTAGTTTTACATTATATGTGAACGTGGAAAAATAGTGAAGGCAAATCCTCCTTGTGGTGTCTCCTTACAGATACCTCTCACATATTCCAAGAGAATCAGCATCAGCATCAACATGCATTTGCTTCTTGAAATTATAATGAAAAATTAGCTCCAGCTAAATAGCGAGTCAGATATAATGGTGATCATATTGAATACTTAACCCCAGGGCTACTAACCGACAAAAAAGGACCTTTATGAACTTTTCCTGCTGGGTATAATATAATTAAATTTGCTGACTTGTAGATAACTAAAAAGAATCCACATTTTTTTCTTCCTCCAAAGTGGAATTCTTCATGTATAATCCATAATACTACTATCATGATATGAAATTAACTTATTTAAACTAAGTTGGAATATCCTAAAATAAATGTATTTGTATTTTCTTCCCAAATCCCTGATATTTGTTTTAAAGTGTTGAATGTTGTTCACATATTTATTTGATTCTTGAGGCTCGGAAAGTTTATCTATACATATGAAAAGATAAAAATACTATGGTTTTTCAGCAAGTAAACACATTTTCCAGTATATATTTTAATAGGTAATGGAACATAATCCATTCACAAATATAATATATATATTATAAATATATATTATAAATAGTATATCTGTTAGATATATATTATTTTTGTAAAACAGATAAACTAAACATTTGCAGACTGGTATATTGATCCTTGCTGCAAATCTGGATATAAGTCTTAGAGAAATATGTTACTCTTAAATTAATTTTTCATGAATTTTTAAATAGTCATTTATTCCTTAGTAGTTGAGAAAATGAACCATATGACATTTTTCCTTCTTTCTAATACTATTATTCTATTATTTTAAAGAATAATTAAACTGCTGATGTTATATTCTCTCCTCAAAATTTCCCTTAAAATTGTATTGAATCTGAAGGAAAATACTATTTCTCCTCTTCCATTATCTGGAAGTAATAATGAAGACAGTGCCCAAAAGATATGCTGGACCCAAAAATGTATTTCTAACATAGTTCCATGAACCTTGAACTGTGATCATGTTCCAAATATTCTTTGCACACCCACATTTATTCAGATAAATAGCTCTAATGTCATGTGTTTGTGCCTGTAAAGAAGCAAGTATAGCTTAGAACATTCAGTAGTCCAGTCCACAAGGGCCATAATCAAGCTTAAATTCCTCGTGACTATTCAATGTCTGCCATTAATCAAAGTTTCTTTGAATCGAATGAAAAAGAGAGTATGACTAGTGTTGGTTTCATTTCCCCAAACCAAAAAAAAAAAAAAAAATGCCAAGCTATTTGTCCAAATGTAAATACAGACAGGAAAAGTAATGTGAAGGATTTCATGAAACTATAGCCTCTGGAGTAAATATTCTTGTTTATCTCATCCTACTACTCAACTCCAGGCTTATATGTGCTAATTAACTTTGCTGAATAATTCCCTTTCCCACTCTCTTGCAATGATTCTTTGAAAAATAAACAATATTCTACTCCTCAAATAATAAGCCTACATACATGAGAAATTTTTCAAAAAACATTTGTTTGGTAAAAGACAGGAGGAAGAGAAAGAGGAGTGAGAATAACCCTTGCTTGGATATGTGTGTTTAATACCCGTGTTTCAGTGAACATTGTAGGTAAATCGAAGAAACATACTAAAAAGGAAGAGCAAAGAGGACAAATAGAACTTGCAAGAAACATGGTAGGGAAAGTAATGAAAGATTAGATCAAACTGAAAGAAAAAGAAGGACATTAAAAGAAGAATGAAAGTATAGAAGGGTGGGAAAAGACATGGTAGGGAGAGATGAATAAAGAATGAGGGAGGAAACAGGATCAAAGGGAAAACAGTATGAGAGTAGAGAAAAAAAAGAGCGATGGAAGAAAAGAGAACAAGTAACTAAGGTAATGGATTGCTTAACTGATGTGTGATGTATGAATGGAATTTATATGGATTTCCAGCTCTGTGTTGAGGTGTGGTTAATTATAAGCATTGACTCTCAGTGGTAACATGACAGATTGACCTGAATTTGATTCATCACAAGCTGTGTTAAAGCTAGCAGTCTCCTTCCTTTTTTTACATGAATGGGCAGGCTGTAACACAAGTCTGAAATATAATTTTTCAAATGACTCTACAGGATATTACCACATCAGCATGAAAAATAACAGAGAATAGGTGAGTTGATCAATCATTTCCTGCTATAAAGAATGAAAAGTAAAAGCCTCTATCTACAGTGAATTTAAAATTGCAACATGATAGACAAGTTAATGGAAAACTAGATTCCCAACAAGAAACACAAAAATAACATTGAGGAAAAATAGGTAAAGGAAACAATTCTAACATTTTACATTATCTATCCCTTAATCTCAAAAAGTTTTTAGTAGAACCTGGTCTGAAAAACCAATGAGTGAGTCAATGGCATCTGACAGGTAAATTACACATTTACTTTGCTTGTTTTTCTCTTGTTTATCTTCCAACTTTCATCTTAAGTGTCCCTATCTAACCATGGAGGCCTACATCTACCTCATTCAATTTATCTTTCATTCTTGCTCATTTGCAACTTTGGTACAGAAACTATGGGCTCCCTATAATTTCAGAACTTCTGCAAACAGCTTTTGAATTATACTCTATTAAGCGTGACGGATTGTACCTTTTGTTTTGTTTTGTTTCCTTCCTTTTTTTAATCCCCTTTTAAAGAAGTGACTGATACTAAACATGTTTTCAACTAAAGTATATTTTTAATCGAAAAAATGATAGATGAGCTTCCCAGGAAGAAAAGACTTTCAAATGAGTTGGCTAGGCAGAGACATATATTTTAGAATAACATTAATGAAATGTTATTTGAGGATTGTCTAATGTTCCAAGAGAAGAGCAACTAATGACCTAAAATTGGTACAGGATTTAGTGTGTTCCCAGTGGTTGATTTCAATTCCCTTTCTGAGTGAATCTGAGTGGTATAATGACAGGAAAGATGCAGCCTACAGAAGTTTAGCTGCTGTCTTGCAGTGTTGGACATAGATTAAAAGACAAAGTGATTTTCTTAGTAGCATTATGAATACATGAATGCCTGTTGTTTACAGGCAGACCTGTGTACCAAGTGATTCAGTTAACATTGTATCTGTGTAAGTCTTTCTAAGGAATGTGATAATACAACGAACTTCTTCACAGTTTGTACCCTTGAGATACTGAAAACATAGGGAAGAGAACATGGGTGGAGATAATTTTAATTCATGTTCTAAACCTCCGCATTTCCTGAGAAGCAAAATAAATGATGTGAAGTGCTGTTGTCATTTGGGCTTCCCATTTGAAATGATAAGTGATCCACAATAGTCACAGCTTCCAAAATTCATTAATAATATGCTTCTTCCTCCTTCCCACCAGAGCTAACGTCCTAAAAGACGTCCTTATCCATAACTGGATGAATGAATAAAAATATTTTTCAATCCTGTTTCATTTCCTTTTATGTTATCATCAATTGTTATCCCTTATCATTCTGTTATGTGGAGCAACAAATATCTCTTCCAAAATGAAAACTTCATGTTTTTAGCACGAATAATATCATACTGTTGCTAATATGCCACTACCATAAAAAGCATATTGGCCTGATAAATACCCTGTGTTAAAAACTGCTTGGCACATCTCAGATGCATGATGAATAATTGTATAATGACGAAATAATGAATACTGAAATATTAACTGTGTCTCAGCACCATAATGCTTCTTACTGTTCCACCAAATGTTTCAACATACACAGGAGTTTTCAGCATTGCTGATTGCAAAGTTCTGTGCCTTTTAATGGGAAGAGGAAACAAATAACACTGATGTACAGTCATTTCTGAACTGAGTTGTAGTCTATGGCAGCATATAAAACATTAGACTAGGGAACTAGCTACTGACCTTTTTATTATTTATAATTTATTCAATTATGCGTGTATACGTGTGTGTGTGTGTGTGTGTGTGTGTGTGTGTGTAGAACCACATTCGAATTCGGGAACACCATGGACGCCTCCACCTCCTTGTTTACTCTGCCCAGGGATTCATAGGCTCCACCCTACCAGGATCAGAAAGCAGGCCGCCTCCGCTTCCGCCTGGCATCTATCTACGTGGGCCTAGGATCAGAACTCCGGACCGGACCTTCTGCCTGCAAGGCAGAGGCTTAACCCCTGAGCCACCTCTCCAGCCCGCTCATTGAAACATATCTATAACTTTTCCTGTTTAAATACAATGTAAGATATATTATGTAGTACTAATAAACATCCATTCAGATAGTCAATATCATATACATCTATCATTCAAAATGTAGCATATAATGCTACACATTACATTTAATTATTTTTAACATACAACTTGGCTTTTATATTTTTACCAATGTATTATTTTTTCATTTTTTGTATATTTCTGTGTGTATTTGTGTAGTTAGGTGCACATGTGTGTAAAGCATATCCACATGTGTGCTTGTGTGTGTAGAGGAGATAGTTAAGTCACAGGTGTTTTTTTCATTAGCCACCCATCTGTTATCTGATCCTGGGTTTTTCCCTGGGATCCTGGAGTTGCTGATTAGACTAGGCCGATTGTGGACAAATCCCAAATTGTATTTATCTCTATCTGACCAGCATTGCCACAACACTTTACTTTTCTAGATGGGTTCTAAGGTTCAAAGTCACATTCTGTGCTACCAAATGACCCATCTCCACAGTCTTGATTAATGTTATTAATGTTTCCTCTTCAATTCATTCTCCTCAACCTTCAATCAAGTTCTGTGCATTTTTACTGGGGGAAAAGAATCAGTCACAAGCTTTTGTTAACGTGAGGAAAATGTCCTCATTATCTACATGTAGATTTATTCTAAGTAGGATGTGGACAACTTGTGATAATCAAGTCTCCAGCGCCAATGACAATATGTAAGATGTCACGATGACCTCTGCCTGCCTCAGCTTCCTCCCAGGAAAGTGATGTTATCTGCACAATCATGGATCAAGTCTATTCAACTTACAGCCTATAAGCTGCACTAGGCCATTTGGACAGCTATGAATAAGATCCAGCATGAAACCAAAAACTTACTTGAAACCTTTGTGATTACTACCTTTAGTGTAAATTGTGAAGCTCTCACCTGTGTGCCTTATAGAGAGGACTACGCTCTTCCACAAGTCAAAAGCTTGAAAACTCTTGCATGTGTCTCAAGACTTTCTTGATGTTACAAGTTTCTATAAAACTTGAAGCTCATAAAAGCAGCAGTTCAGTTATAACTTGTAACAACTAGAAAAAGTCTGTGAGTAGTATTTATGGACTTTTAATAATGAGAAAAATTTTTGAAAAATCAAAGATAAAGTTTTCTTTTTTTAATTTTTTTATTATTTCTTATTTATTCAATTTGTGTGTGTGTGCGGTGTGTATGTGTATGTGTGTGTGTGTGTGTGTGTGTGTGTGTGTGAGTGTGTAGAACCACAAACAAATTCAGGAACCACCAGGGACCGTCTCCACCCTCTCCTTGTTTACTCTGCCCCAGGATTCACAGGCTCTGCCCTACCAGGACCAGAAACATAGCCCACCCCCGCTTCTGCCAGGAGTCTATAAGTGGGGTCTAGGGTCTGAATTCAGGACCTTCTGCCTTCAAGGCAGAGGCTTAAGCCCTGAGCTACCTCTCCAGCCCCAAAGATAAGGGTTTCTGGAGACTTTCTACTCCAAGGGTGTGAGACAGAGTTACACCTGCTTGAAAAACACAAGGATGAAGAGATGGTCCAGAGAGTTTTGCACATAATCTGGAATTATTTAGTGTTATAAGCACATATCACTGAGAGGTCACATCTCTGAAGATCATTTCCCACATCTCAATGGTCAGGTCATATCTCTAAATTTTCGTTTCAACTGTTGAATAGGAAGAGTTTCCACATAATCTAGAATTGCCAGACAGAGAAAGATTTATTCCAGCTTCCTTGTCACTAATATTATCTTGGGAGGAAGTATGAGAGAAAGAAACACATTAGCCATATCTAAGGCTAATATCTGGATGCCATGGAGGATTTCTTTTCCGTATTTATTTTGTGAGTGAAAGAATAGCTAGGAATTTAGTTGTGATAACAGACTGAATTCTCTTAGCTAGCAAAATGCACAATCTAAGACGACTTTTTGTTGTGTGAGATTCAGTCACTTTAGTTAAACTGCTTTAAAATCCAACATTTTTAATCCTAATTATCCTGGAAATTTTCTGCAAGTTTTTTAATCACAATTAAGAATGTATTACACCATTATTATTATTTAGTAAACAAAACATAACAAGAATCCAAAAAGTTTGCATGCTACTAAATGTGTAATTTATAAGTTAACATATAGATATATAAATAAAAGTTTAGAAAATAAGTTTCATACCCATATTTGCCACAGAAAATTAATAAATGAATTCAAATAACTTAAATAATTCATACAAATTAAATATTTATATTAAATAACCACACACATCTCCTAAGAGAACTGTAAATTATCTTATTAATCATCCAATATGTCTTCTTTTTCTTAATCAATCAGACACCTTAGAAGAACTACAATTCATCCACCTTAAAATGCAGCACACATTCAGAATACGGATGATAATGACATATTTTTAAAAGGCCTATGAACAGAAAATCATCAAAATTCTGTTTTCTCCAAAAGTTTCTTTGTGTTCTTTGTTCAAAGCATACAATTCTATTAAAATCAAATGATATATGACAACTTAATTTATCATGTGCTATTTATTTTTCACATGACAGTACATTATTATAATGTGTATGTGTTGTTTCTAGCTGCAGTTGTTCAGGAAATGAATAGGGAAAAGGAAGGAAATGGGTAGCACTAACATGAACTTGAACCAATGCTTTCATACAGTGCAGTAATGAAGACCATACTGTTCTTACAACTGCAGTAATGCCTATAACGAGACAAAGGACTTTGGATAGCTACTGGGAGAAAGCATGAAGCACGATTTCGAGAAAGAACACTTCTCTGCCATCACAGAGACAACTGTGTTCCAGCTAAAGAATGATACAACATAACAATTTCAGACTTAGACAAGTTAATGGGAGAGAAATCTCTCATGCTTATTTAATGGGCCTCATTTAAATATAATTTGATATATATTAAACATACATTCTCATTTCACTCTTCTGCTCTCTCTTTCTCCCTTGTCGTGTCTCTCTGTTTCATTCTGTTTCTCATTTTCTCTTAATTTGAGGTGGCTCACTTTGAGATGAACATTGCTAAAAGAGCTACAATAATATTTATGCTTCAATACTGAATTCTTAAGTTTCACTTGGTAGTACTAGAACAGTATCTTGGATTCAAAGAGAATTGAAATCAATTGTACACCAAAACTGTATGTCAAAACAACTCATACTGATAGTTAGGTTCATTTCAAAACAATAGATTAAATTTCTACATTGTTAAATGGCTAAGTCATAATGGATCCTGTGTGTGTGTGCGTGTGTGTGTGTGTGTATACAAAAACAAATAATGACACATTAATAAAATGTCAGAAGTAATATATATGTAATAATATCAGGGGGTTTCTCTGAAGTAGAGAAATGATTGACTGAAAAAAGAAGACAACATAATATGAAATATATTTGGGTTTGTGGTTATCCAATGAATATAGTTAATATTCATGATTTAAGATGTTTAATCAAATTGTCTAATAATAGATTTAAGATTCTGGTTGGTAATCTCTAAAAATGTTCTGAAATTTAGTATAGTCTAAGAAATCTCATTAAACTTCAAGCAAGAGTTTTCTTTTGTTTATACTATAAAGTGCATAACTGACATATCAAATCATATAAAATACTTAGTAGAGTTAACACATATTACATGTAAAAATGACAGTACATTTATGTAAAAGATGAAACAATGGCCCGCACATCCTGGATGAGAATGTTAATCTTGGCTAGTACAGTACATAAGTCACTTGATATCACACATGAATGTCACCACCATTAAAGTACAAGAATATAAAACTTTAATAATAAATCATTCCAATATCTCTAAAAGACATATTCAATTTAAGCTTTTTCTTACTAGGCTACTTAGATATTGTTCCCACATAGTGGGTACCAAACAGTCTCTAAAGGTGGCATCATTATAGCTCATCTATTTCTTTAACTATTATGATTAATAATGGGAATATGGATGAAAGTTATGCATAATTTAATGTAAATCATAGTTCGAATAAATTTAGATGATAATTTAAACAAATTTGATCTAAGAGGACTGAAATTTTTCCAGTGAAAAATTAATATACAGACAAATGCCAATGCTAATAATATTAAACAGAATTTTTGCTTAGAATGATAGACCTGTTTGTTTATAAAAATAAGAATAAAAAGACAGCATAAAGAGCTGAAAAAAATGATTCAGCTTTTATCTAAACAGGATCTGAGCAATTATACTGAAATTCATGTAGTTTTCAAAATAGAGTCCATCCGAGACAGTAAATCTGACTATTATCCCAAATAGCATAATTACCTCCTCTTTACTAAGTACTCTATGCTCTTTTCAAAAGGATGGGCAGAGGAACTAATTCTCTGTAGTTATGCAAATCCCGCCTAGAATGAACACTATCTGTAATAGCCATAGGTCAATATACTTCAAGATAATATACCAGGTGCCTGCATTGTCAAAATACCTGCATTATAATTCCATTCCAGTTGCTGATTTTAATTAGGAGGCTCTTCGCAACAGGAACCAATCCCACAGAGAAACTGAAACAATTTATTCTAAATACTATAAACAACAAAGATGCTCTGCTTCATAGATTTGAGAGTTGAGATTTTACCCAGAGTTCCCAGCATGTTAAGTTTATTGAAATGCTACAGTATTGATAAACACAAACTCTCACTTCAAAATGTTTACCTGTGAAAGATCACAATATAAATGAAAATAATTTTGATTCTTAGTACCGGTAGTTAAATATTACATTAATCCTTCCTCATACCAGCTTTCATAGATGAGCAAACTTTATACACAAGGGCAAATAATGAATATTATATTACAGTCTTAACTGAACACTAACTTCCAGAAAAAGTATTTCAGGTAAGACACACGTCTTCAAAGATATGAAACATTTTTAGAATAGTGACATAACTGTATGATCCTACATTGCAGATAAGCATGTAACTCTTTTCTGTTTTTCTCTCTGTCTTTCCTCCTCCCTCAATATTTTCTGCTAAATTTTCCAGGCATGGTAAACTTTAGTTGCAGTAGACACCTGCTAATTGAAATCAATTCTGGTCGAGTGTAAATATTTGGTATCCGTTTCTTGGCAGTGAAACACTAAATAATCAATCCTAAATGATCAGTTTCTTAAGTGGCTGTTTGTGTGAAGAGACAGTGTCTTGTGGATGTCCAGGTTTCACTATAGAATTGCATTGCCTCAGTCCTAGTGACTCCAATTAGATATGCGAACTTGGAGAATTATTAATGTTTTCTGATTAAGTTTCTCTGTTCCAACAAGGTTTAAAAATAAAACTAGCCAGCATAGTTTTGTACATAGATATTCAGCAGTAATCATATATAAGAGGCACTTAAAGCAAGCACATATTGATACTTTTTCAGTATTAAATAAATGCCATGTCTTACAATGTTCTAAATGCATGATCCATAACTGGTTAACACCATTCTGTCCTAAGATCAACCACATTTTCTTTTGACACTAGCTTCTATTGAAGCTAAAACTTTTCAGAGTGGATTTCTATGAGTTCCAACTAAGATAATGGAATCACCCTAGTTATAGAAACAAACAAACAAACAAAAAAAAAAAACCCTAAGAATCCATCGTTTTAACATTAAAAAACAACCTAAGAATCTACCACTTGAATCACCAAATAAGGTCAAGCAATGAATATACTGATACAAAAGCCTAAAAATGATCCTGATCTGATCTGATAGGATAGAGTTACCCTGTTGTCCTGTCAGGAGTCCAATGCAGGAGTCCAGCCAAGGCAGGTCAATTAACTCCCAGACAATATCATGAGAACTCTAAAAGAACAGGAACCCCACAGGGAATTCCTCACTCTGGTCCAAATGAGAAGCATCAAAGTAACTAACACACACTTTCTTTAAGTCACTGGTTCTTAAGGGGAATTTGTAGAGCAATGGCTCACAGTCTACTTTTCCTAGGTAACCCATTCTCTTTTAGTGACTAGTGCATACAATGTTCGTCATGTACTTGTTAGGATGCGTAAATCAATTGATACTGCCTCTGTAATTTGGATATGCTTTCTGCTAAGGCATATTGCATATTTTACATACATAATCTCACTTTGTTTCCATACCACTAAAATTATCAATGGGTGATCTATACTTTTCCAGCTGTGATGTAGGCATCCACAGATGGATAAAGACAGGGTATCTCTTCTAGTAGAATCATCACTGAAGATAATAGGAAGCCACACGACATGAGTACTGACTCAGTGAAATAGTACTTGAAATGCATGAGGATTATTCAATTATATGGCATGCCTTCTCCATCTAATTGGAAAGCATGTGTACTTTTTTTACTTGTATGCCTTATGCTAGTTTGATATATTTGCTGCTTTATTTTTAGAGCACAACGATATGTATTAGTTCTATATATTTTTCATGTTAAAACTTTTTAAATAAAACCCTTAATTTTATATTTAAAAAGAGTTTTGGCAGTATTGGACATAGTAAAACAGTGAATACTTATTTGCTTCATACTTGGAGCAGGATTGTAGCCTATAGCTTAGGAGTTTTAGTGATACATCTAATTTTAAAATGATGGCTTTCTTTATGCTAGCATAAAGGACATACAAATTTTCTTTCTTATAGTTCACTTTGGAAATTTAGCACAATCAAAAATAAAGTTGTGATTTATTTGGGGGCCTTAAAGTTAGATTTTGAATCATACTTTAGTTTGCTAGCAATCAAATATCATTTCCTTTTTTTTCCCTTGGATGAGTTTAAAAACTGTTATTTCTTGGGTAATCAAGGTAAAATATTTACATGTTATTTAATCATCAATATCTACAAATATTCTGTAACAATGGTGATCTTTTGCCCATTTTAAGAAATTTTAAATCCATATTCACTTTAATAAAGACAAGTTTTTAATTTTCCTGAATACAAAGGCTATAATTTTTCTACCATATCCAAAAGGACTTTTACTTTTTCAACCCCCAACTATGAATTTTCCTTCCATTGAATCAACATGAAATCTATTATCTGAAAGGCCAAAGTAAAACTCAAGCAAAGCAAAAGATTAGGAATACACCCAATGCCAATGCGTTACTCAGTGGTACCTGAATCAAAGAACTATTTACACCTACATCTCTTATGTGTCTGATGTCCTGCTCTATCTCAGAAAATTCTTTTGCTTCCCTGTCTTCTGAGCAAGAGAAATCAGAAAGGAGATTGCTTCTGAATTATTCTAATTATCAAAACTGCTTCCTTACTCTCATTGCGTGAATTTGGTCTCTGCTGAACTACAGTGCTTCAGAGATATTGGAGACCAGTTAATAGGATTTCTATCACATATATTTATATCCTTCTTCCTAATTAATTGTGAGAAAAGAAAAAATAAATGCAAAATGCATTTCTTCACCATCAATTTATATTTTATCATCATTACATTAATTTTATATCATGTCATTAATTGTAAATTTTAGTGCTTAGTTATACAGAAGCAGTGCTCAGAATCATGTATGTGAACTATTTTGAGAACTGAATATGAAGATGTTATATCAGCTAAACTTTTAACAATGATTTATAGAAATTCATCTTAAAACGTTACAGAAAGGAAATATAGAAAATAAATTGCATTAGCTTCCTAAAATTAGCTATCTTAAGCCCACAACTAGACAAAGGAAAGTAGAAATTTAAAGCATGAATGGGATGTAAAAGTTAAAACAAATAGAAAAAATAATAATGCACTAATAGGAGAAACTCAGATGATAATCCTTAATTAAATATCTTAATCTATGGATTAAAATATCCGTGACAAAAATCTATTTTCCTTCTTCAATCATACTGAACATGTTTCTGAAACAGAATACTGCTAAGTAGAGTGGATTTCTGAACCAGAAAGGATAGTATAAATATGATTCCTTTCACATGGCTTTAGCCCTTTATCCCTGTCTACCTTTTATTATGTTGCAAATAAATTCCTGATAGTTGACATGTACTAAATAGTTTAATTCTGGCACTCTGGGGCCAGGAAGTATGCATAATAAGGTTAAACAGGAAGTATAATGACATCTATATTTCTGCCCAAAGGCAGCTCTACATTTAGCTCAGAACCCAATTAGGAAGCTGCTTTCCTATCTAAAGAATCAGAATATGAAACTTTCTTTTCACCACCAGCAGAACACAAGCAAGTCTCTCTCCATCACCCTCGGAAAGGCCAGCCAAACAGCAAGAGCTGCTACTATCTCTGTAGGCAACATGAACTTGATGGACAACACACTCAAGGTTCAAAGAGAAATGAGATTCTCCTTAACAACACATAAAATGATTCTGCCTTTTCAGAGCATTTTTGATCAGTCTCTGATAGAAATTGTAAATATTTCTGCTAGTACTATTAAGAGTTAACCCAAAGCAACCGCTTCCTAGTATAGATCCTGGATGAACAGCAATGTGATTGGAGAACGGCATTACAAGTGCATCAAGAGCAGGAATGGACAAACTCAGCTGAAACAAAGATGGCTAGAAGCAGACTTCAAGTTCTTCTCTTTTTTTTTAAATGTAATTATATATTTTAAAATTTTTTACCAGTTCCCTCCCTCCCCCCTCCTCCCCCCAAACCTCCTCCTCCTCCTCCTCTCCCTCCCCATCCCCCAGTGCCTCCCCCCCAATTCCCAGAGAGTCCTTTATTGTGTACGCCTGACTCTCCACTGGGTCCTCCTCTCCGATGACATAGTGGCATTTCCATAAGCCCTTTCTCTTGTTCCCCTTAAGCATAGGAACAATACTATGGCTGTCAATCCCTTGCCTCCAGGGATCTCGGTGCCCTTAACAGATGCTAGACTTTATGAGGGCAACAGTCCGCTGGACATTGGAGGGCATGCAAAATCCCATTATGATTGCTTTGGCCCCAACTATTGTTGAGAATCTTGCAAATCGTTGTTCCTCCCATCCTTTTGCTCTTACAATCTTACCGCCCCCTCTTCCGTAAATGTCCCTGAGCTCCAGGATGGGGAGAGATTAGGCTGGCCTAGTTCTGTGTGATTGATATAGAGTCTCTGAAGTTCTGGATTGTGGTTTGTTGATTTTCTTTTGCAGTTTTGCTGTTCCTGCAATGCCCTTCACTCCATCCTACTGGGCACTGTATGTCACCCCCTGGCCAGAGACAAAAAGCTGTTAAACTGGAGTCTTGTTATAATAGCACATTCAAGGGTAGATGTAATCAAAGTAGGAAACCTCAGTGAGGGAAAGTTCTTCTCTTGTTTCTGTCATTTTCTGTTTCGAGAAAATAAAATTAGCAGCTGGAGTGTTGGGTCAGTGTGTAGAGGGCTGGTTGTACAAGCATTAAACAGTGAGTATGGTCTCTGGGATCCACACATCTCAGGAAGTGCACTTGTTTGATCCCAATGCTGAGGATGGTGGCAAATATTGGTGGATTTGAAAAGAGAGGAAGACATACAATGCTATCCTCTGTCCTTTCATGCACATGCACGGGTATACACACACACACACACACACACACACACACACACACACACACACACAAAACACCAGAGAAAAATCTTGTAGATCATCTTATATTAAATATAAAATGTATTCCTCCAAACAATCCATAGAATAGATGAAACTGTGATTATCTTCAGTCTTCCATTATTGTCACATTCAAAAACTATTAATATTTGCAAATGAACTGTGAACTGGTGAATTTGACTTCTGAGTTCTTTATTGCAGGAGACTGCTTCATCCACAAACAGGAAAGGAAAAAGGAAGTCTCAAGAGCGAGCACCCCAGAGAATATAGTCTTAATATGGATATTGCAGCCTGGAAATTTCACACTTTTCTATCCAATAACTAAATATAGGTGATCATTTTCTAAAAGGAAGATATTTCTCTGACTTACATGCAAATGAAATTTCAAGCAGACAATGAAGATTTTCAGACTTATCCACACACATTATGTTGACTGTAGCATTTTAATGTAACCACTCAATATGAATTAGACTTAAGAAATTAATTTACTCTTGGAAACTAATAAAATGGTCATGTAATTGAGTCGATAACCTGATATTAAGGTGGCCTTTATTTACAAATAAGCACATGAAATAATGAGTAAGGAGTGAATTTACATATTATTATTTTCTATATCCATGATTGAGGTATAGGTGTATGTGCCACAACAATCAAGAGTTGGTCTGAGGACAATAATGTGGAGTTAGTTCTGTCCTTCTGTCATTAGGTAAGTTTGGCAATAGACCTCGTGTTGTCAGGCTGACACACAAGGTCCTTTCCCTGCAGAGCCATCCTGCTGGCTCTCCAGGACTGTCTATTTTCCACAGGTAACTTCATTCCTCTTTATAATTTGCATATAAATACAAGAATCATCTCTTGGTTAAATATAAAACAATTTTCTATTTTTACATTCAAAGGAAAATTTTGAAATGCATATAAACTGTCATGCATTTCTGAATATAAAATTATGCATTGATCTCCTGTTAAAAACATTCCTTCCCTTTCAACTTATATCCCCCCTGAATTCTTCCAATCCAGTTTTGTATAGGAGGTGACTTCCATTTAGGGCCAAAATTTCCCTTTTCTAAGATGGAACTAGTCGATCAGTAACCTCATCCTTCAGCTGTTCAAGCAGCCACCAGGCAGCCACAAAAAACACAATTCTGGCAGCTCCCAATGTGTGTCTCTGCCTGAAATTCAGAGGCAGTTTTCAAAGAGTTTACATGTAGACCACGTCGCTCTCAGAAAGCTCAGTGTGAGGATTTTAAACCGAAGCTTATTACCCACAGGGTCCTCCAAATTAAATCATTATAAGTAGTTGCTCAAAATAGTTGGAGAACACAAAGTGCATGCTAATATATTATGATACATAAAATTGATTTTTTTGAGAAAAAAGAAATGCTATGGTAAAAGATAAATATTGCAGCAAGTGGCACTAAACATTGATTCAATTAAATACTGCATTATTTACCTGTAAGGAGAAACTGACTTCATCCTAATGTAAATTACAGAAATCCAACTGAATATATAGAGGAATTGCTGGATGCTTTTAATGTTACTTTCTTTAAATATATTTGACAGTCAGTGTTACTTCACACCTTTAAGAATACACATATGTACATAAAAGCTCACCCAGCCATTTCTTCAAACACTCTGAGTCACTATTTTTCTGTGTGTGTGTGTGTGCATGTGCGTGTGCGTGTGTGTGTATGTGTTCGCAGACAGTATGTCATATAGTCAGAGTGGATCACTATGTACTAAAGGATAATTTTGTTTTCAGAATCTGACTGCCCCAAATTCCCAGTGTTAGGAGTGCAAGCATGCACCACCATGCCAGTTTATTTGGTGTTGGAGATTAAACCCAGGGCTTCCTGCATGCTATGCAAATATTCTACCAATGTACCAATGAGGTTACCCCCTCTTGTGTGTTATGACAGAAGGACAATAAACAGAACTAGTGCTTGCATAGCAAAGCTCTCAGCAAACTAGAAATCACAAATGCTGATAATCTCCAAATGCAAAGCACAAAGCATTGTGCTGATGAGGCCCATGTATGAGGAAGAATTTTGCCTGAGGAACTTGCTTTTAATCTGACTTGCAAAATGACTGACACTAGTGAAGTCACAGAGGTATGAAATGCTGCTTTGTACTTGAAGAAACCAAGTGTCCTGGAATGAATAATCCAGTTTATATGAGTGGAACAATGATGGAGTTAGGAAAGAAAAGTAGTCAACGGTCTTCAGAGCTTTGCCTAGGGGGTAACATAACCTTGTAGTAAACTACTGACCAGCTAAATCTTTTAAAATAGGTGGGATGATAAGATCTGTTTTTGGAAGCAACATTGCTACTTGAGAGAAAATAAGTGTGAGAGTCAGGGAACACTCCAGTAATGTACACAAGTGTGCTAGCTGGTCAGTCTGAGAGAAGGGAGATTGGAGGGGCCTTTCAGAGATAAAGTGGATATGTAAAATCTAACAGAACAAAGGGTGTTAAAAGAAAAATAGACCTCTTCTACAAAGTGCATAGCAATGAAACTACCACTACTGCAGAATTTAGGGACCGTACTAAATTTTCTCAATATGCATTAAAAATAAATAAAATGACCTTTAATGCTGTTTAAATTTTCTAGCTATAGAAATACTGCTGGACACTTCAGAAAACAGATATCTAAATTGCTTGCTATATCTCAAATTATAAAATTATCAAAAAGTAGAGAGCACTATTCAGCTTGTCATATATTTTAAGAGAATCTGTACAAAAATTCATCTGACAATATTACTGTTGACATTTTACTTTTATCTATCTACTACTTGAGATGCTAATAAACCCATCAAGTTAAAAAAATTCCCACATATTAGCAATATTCAGTAACTTCAGTTTATACACACTGAATTATATTGTCATCAGAGTTCTGTAAACATATATCATAAGTTATACGTTGCTGAATATCAGTAATTTAAGGCCAAAGTTGGTACTAAATTCCAGGTCTAATATATGAAAGCTTAAAATGGTACACAAGTAAATGAAAACTAGGTATCCAAATTGTGTGTGTATGTACACACATGACTTAATACCAAGATTCTTGTATTTAAGCTGGATATTCTTCAAAAGTCTTTTTCTTTTGTTTACAAATGATATTCCTAATTGTTTTCAAAGTATGTTTCAACATAGACAATATGGAGACTTACAAGAATGAAGGTTCTTCCCATTAAACACAATCACTCCACAGAGAACAGCAATAAAATCATTTTGTTTGTAAATTTTTTTCAGTTGACTTTAGACTTGGTTCAATTATTATTGTGGGCTAAACACACAGTTTAGGTTTAGCAAAAACAAAGCCTAACAGTGCTTCAAAAGTGGTTGCATTTTTGGGCTACCAGGCATACCACTTTTCATTTAAAACAACGCTTCAAAGATTGAGGCCTGTTACTTAAATTCTTAACATTTTCTTCCATTTTGAACAATTTGTTACTGGCAGATATGAGAACATTAATAAAGCTTGAGAAATGCTCCACATGGATAATATTTAAATCATTAGGGTCAGAGTCACAGTAAGCTTTCCATGCATAAATGGATGGGTTTGTTAAGGTAATATATTCCTACCATGTTCTGTTCATTTGTAGTAGAGAATTATGCCTGATTCATCCATATTTTACCATGAGAGTATACAGATGCAACATGCCCACATGGGGACTGTCTCATATATCTTTGAATCGCTCAATATGCTCTGCAGTGCCTTGCATCTAAATATGTGTGCTAATGCATTCTCTAATATGCTGGGTTTTGAAACATTTCGGTTGTAAGGAAGATTTAAAGGTCAATGCTTGCTCTGCTAAGATAAGACATTTCCTGTGCTTAGAAATAGCAGCCCAGTATGCAGGAATTCAACACTCGCATATTGCTAAGAATCTAAGGGGAAACAATGAATTCAGGTTTTCCAGAGCACCTGAATATATAATGTTTAAGGCACTTGCATCTAGACAGACAGGACAATTGTTAAAACAATCATCTTATTGTTAAGTATAAGAAAGAGAAGGTGAAAAAAGCCCTGTTTCATTGTGTAATACACACCCACACACAGCCTCCATATCTTATCACTAAAATATATAACTACCCAAGTTATACTTACAGGTATAATTTAAGTGATGCACAGAAAGAGTTCACCAAAGAAAAATCTTTATAAAATAAAAATATCACTTTTGATACAGCAGTCCAAAATTCAAGACACAATTAAATACATATGATGGATTTTGCTGAGTGCTTAATGCATGGAAAATTTCCTTTGACAATTCAAATTTAAACTCATGTTAGTTCTTATAAATCTTGAAAGAGTATAATTGACTTAACTTTTTTTTCCTAAACAGCTAATATATTACTTTCATTTCCATCTGAATTTTCATATAAATGAGAAGAAGAGATGAAAAACTGCTACCTGGTAATAATCAACAGAGAAACACATGGAAAAATCAAATGCATTTTTTCTCCCGTGTGTAGGCTTTTGTGTAAGTTTTGGGTGGTTTGAATATGATTCATTACAGTCAACATAGCAAATAGGGTAAAATTAATTTTAGAGTTGAAAATATTCTGATAGGAATCAGCAAAGAGAGTGCTCTGGGCAAAATTAACAATTTTTCTCTGGAGATTATAAAACCAATTTTCTACACGACAGAGATATAAGAAAATGCATGTGCAGAATGATCTAGATAAAAGAACATTCCTATAACTTTGAGTCCAAGCCATCTGTATAAAAATTTTCTTATCCTAACTCTTCTACTTCTTATTATCTGGAAAATTGGAGTAGAGTGGAAAGACACAGGAGTCAATAGACCTAGGTTCTATAATTTTCAATTCCTGACTATTAATATCCATATATTTCACTTTCATCTAGAATTAAGGGATGGAACTAAACTGCACCCAAGACTTTAAAGATTCTGAAATCCAACTCCTGGCTTCCATGCTAAGCACATAAGAAAGATAGAATGTCCAACTTCCTATCAATATTCCCAACATAAATCTCAGAAAACACATGGATCTACATATGAATCTATGCAACAGCATGTTTCTTCTAGGTTTGTTTATCTCATGCACATCTTGCTGGAGTTCAGGACTCACAGTAATATGAAACCTTGCATCCATATCTGGTTGAAAGCCATCATCAATCTGTTCACATGTTTTAGCTGTGCACATCTTTCACTGTACCTTAGAAACTCGGCTAAGATGTTCTTCTGTAACAGATCTGCCTTCCATACTTTCTCATCATTAATCCTAAAGATACATACTTTTGTCTTATCCTTGTATCTTATCCTTGTAGTCTTTCATGATTTAAAGCAATTAGGATTATTTTATTTGACTTTACCTAAAGTTTGCATGCATGGGTTAATATTTGTATGTGGTCCTGCAGTACATTTTAACAAATACACATGAAGCAGAATGTCAAGAATGACAGAAAGCCATACTCAGATTTCCTTCACACAAAGCATAGAAGATAGTTATATTGAATACTGACCATCTGCCAGTTAACAATCATTACAATGATCAGCAATCTGAAGTGACCTATAGTCTTTGACTGGGTCCCCAGCATCACCACAGTTCTCTCCAGTTATTTATAACGATGATGAATCTTTCAGCTGTTAAGCTCTTTTTAAGCTTAGCACAATCCCATTTACAGTTCAGCATTTTTTAGGAAGATTAGAAATGATGTGCTGGTATGTAACAGGTTCTCAAAATGTGATAATTGTGATTGTTGTGATATAACTTTAAATACTGAAAATATGCCAAAAATACATTTTTAAAAATCAGCCTATGATTACGTCAGACTTTTTCCAGTGGTCAAACAGAGAAATCAGGAAAAAAAATGCTCTCAGAGATGAAAATACAGCTACATGTAAATCTAGTTAGTGACCATGGCATTTCTGTGTGGTCAGGAATGTGCTTGGGAAGTAAGAAGATGTTGGGGCATAAGTGGAGGTTTTTATTCTAAGAAGAACTGGATTCTGTATGAAGAAGCATCTGAAGGACCATGGGTATAGTGCTACTCCAAAGTACTATGTTAGGATAACTCATGACCTTAAAGTCCTTTTCAACAAAATCGTCCTTTTGTATTAACTATCTTATTTTAAAACACGTAAATGTCTTTACCAGGAATATAACACCTTTGTTTTGACAGTTCTCAGTTAACCATGTTATTCTGAAAGGAAATTTCTGTTTCATAATGAAAAGAGCAGTTTCTTAATATAGTTAACGACTAATTGAAAGAGAAACATTCATAAAAAAGTACACAAAACTCAGCCTTTTTAAAAACTAAGTCAAATCTATTTTCATTGTACTTTCATTCTGTTCATTTGATTTGCAAGGTAGATAGCAACTTAATATAAATCGTGCATGGATGTGTATTTGCAAGTTCACATGTGTGTGAATGCATATTTTAACATGGATTTATATATCATGTGTATGATAGCCCAAGGTTGATGTCAGGAATCATCTCTATCATCCTTCCATTTAATTCTTTTGTTCTTTGGAGACAGGGTTTGTAATCGATTCAGAGATCACTAGGTTTAGTCTGGCCAGTTAAGTTCTTTTGGGATTCTCAGTCTCAGTTCTTCATAGCTGGAATTATAGGTAAGCCACTACATATATTCAATATTTTATCTGGGATCTGAGGATCCAGACTTTGGTTCTTTTGCTTGCATGACATGTGCTTAACTGCTGAGCCATCTTCCCAGTTATAATATACATTTTTGAAAGGCAAATTAAACATCAAATAGTGATAAAGCATTTTGGAACAAGATATCTTGTTTATAACATAAGTGAATATGTGCTGTACTCCTTTGCAAATAGGTACTATATGTTTCCATAATACACATTTCTATGCAATAATGAAAAAATAAATTAAATATATATATTTAAAGATATGCATTACTACTGAATAGTCTAAAAGCTTATAGACTAAAACCATTTCGTTTTAGTCATTGGGTAGTGACTGTCGGGACAAGACATGAGGAAATTGTATTTCTTCTTCACCTCTTTCTCTCTCTCTCTCTCTCTCTCTCTCTCTCTCTCTCTCTCTCTCTCAAAGTCATTAGAGTTATTATTAAAAACAAAAAAATAAATTGATATCCTCATAGTGATTACAAATTTTTATTGAAAATATGCTCATGGGATTTTTTAGCTGTTTTTCTGAAGATACAGTAAGTTCAGCAACACATTTTAGGATACAAAAGAAAATGAGGATTGCTCTTTTCCTCCTAGTGATGAGTATCTATGATTTCAGTGTTTAAAATGTATAAATTTCCTTACCAAAAATAAAGTGGCAGAGACCTACTGTTTCAGTAGATTGACTTTTCAGGTGACCACCTGATTATAAACAAACTTAAATAAGCCCCTAGTTGTGTTTCTCACTGGCACAGAGTTCCTCATCGATGTATCAGTTTGTACCCATGAAATCTGCTCTTGTTTTTTTCTTTTTTCCAGTTTGTCTTCATGTTGTTGATAAATACATGGCCAAAGAGCCTAAGCAAACATGGGGCTTCATTTTTTTTTTGCCTGAATTTCTAGTTACAGTTCATAGTCCAGCTTGGTAGGAGAGTTCATGCCAACACTGGAGATTCCCACAACATAGCCTCAGAAATGACTAAGGATGGCTAAACTTTCTCACTTGCCAGATGGCTGCAGGCCCACTTGCCAAAATATTCCAACTAACTGAACCAGTTCTCTCCATCATACTACCTGTTCAGGGAATGGTCCCACTCCCTGTGAATTAGGTCTCCCCTCATCAATTAGATAATTTTAAACAGGTTTGCTTAGAGTTTGCCTTAGATCACAATTCTTCACAGATGTGTCCTAAGTCTTGGTCTTCACTTGTCACATTGGTGCCAATATCTAACTCATGCAGATTCTTCCTATGTCATTCTCTGTGTTTTGCAGTCGTCGAATTGTCTATTTGATTTTAGACTCTAGATATAAATTTCTTCAACTTTCTGAAGCTATAAATCCCACAGGTTGATTATATGTTACACAAAGATTTCTAAATTAGCTAACTTTAATTGAGAGTGTCTACTTTTACCCAGTATTTTGGGGCAAGGTGAAAAAGGAGATTCTCCTTTGGATACTTTTTTTATCTTTCAATTGCTTCTTAATTGTTTTTCCTTCCAGAGTCAGTGGCCTGACCTTCTATTTTCAGGTAAGCTTGATCACAATTTTTTTTTTTCTGTATTGGGAAGGTGACTTGAAATTTGAGTACTATCTAAGCAAAATCCACTGCAGGCCCAAATATAATTCTGACTGACTCCAAATATTTCATTGCAAAAAAACAATGTCTATGCATGAACTGTTACATAAAAGTTGTGTTGCACTGGGCATTCTGTTAATTACTGGAAACATAAAGCAAGTCCACAAATGAACCAAATGAACTCTCAATAAACACACTAATGTTCAAATCACTTAAGAGTTTTTATTTTATTTGTTTGATTGCTTACACAGAATGTTATTCCCCTTTTAGAAAATCTTTACTGATTACTTCATTTCTGGCATTTCCAGGAGTTAACACACCAGCGTTTGGCCTTCTACTGCTACGTAACTCTTGTGTTCAGAAGAATATAGTTTGATGTTTTAATACATTCAGCTTTTGTGTCCCCAAAGAGTATTTTGTAAACATGTTCTCCAATGTGACAAAGGTACAAATGTGAGATGTTTAAGAAGTGACAGAACCACAAAGTCTCAATGCCATCATAGTGGAAGTGGAATCCTTACTGTGGGGGCAAGTTCTGTCCAACTCTAGCTTTCCTTGGACCCCTCTTCAGCCTCGCACTCTGGGACAGTATAGTGAAAGGTCTAACTAATTCTTTGCCTTAACTCTCTGGCTTCTCAGACTCTAGAAATGAGAACCAATAATTTCTTTTCATTATTCTATTAAGTATGCAGTATTTTTCTATATCAGCATGAGAAAAACTAAGGCACAAACTCTTTGTAGAATCTCACATAGAGCTATTTAAATTCTCTTTGATTTCTTATCCTTCATCACATCCTCATTAATAATCAAGTATGAAAAGAAGGGTGGTACACAGACTCACAAGATAAATGAAATGTAACCTAAACTAGTTATCATATTAAACATGAGACCAATTTCCATGCCTACAATGAACGTAAGTAGAAGAAGGTGGCATTACAGACATTTAAAACAAAGATGTTAACCATAAATAACCCTGTCCAGCGGATTCACTCAGGTCTCTTGGCATCCTCATATTCCTAGATGGCTAGGTCTTCAAAATCGCTTATCACATAAACAGGAGGACCATATTTGATTTATCACCTTACATATATGTAATTACCACGAAATTGCTATTTGAGGGTATCGGTATCAAGCATCCTGCTTTTTTCAAATTGATACGTGATGCTAATTCCCAAATAACACATCCCCAAAGCAAACATTAACTTGAATGCTTTTAAGCATTAAAAAGGAGATGTGCTTTGGTTGCAGACTGTATTTGGGAGGAGCAGCCTTCAGCTGAATCATATGCTCTTTGTTTATGTGTTCATTATCAGTAATAATCAGTAGTATCTGGAACAAGGGCAGGATTTTTGATAAAGCTCTCACAGGTTCCATTTGCCTCTAGCAGATGCTGTGAAATGGCTCCTGGTCCCGCTGCTGGATGTGAACTTTCTGATTTACTTCTGTTTATCAGGCCTGCTTTCTGTTATCTCAGTATGACCTGTCTGTGATTCTGCGGGATAAACTAAAATATTCAGTGCCAATAAAGTACATATCTTGCCTTACAATCCATTGTGAAGATTTTTCAGTCTTTAAGACATGCATTGCCGATTATGTAGTCCTGCACTGATTTGTTTTAATGTGTCCTTATGTAATATACTGATGTGACTCTCATGAAACTATCTGCCTTTTGAATGCAAAATCTAAATGGATTGGTTCAGTTATTTACCAGAATGCCTAGAATATTTCTGCTGCAGAAGTTGTTGCAGATAGTGGCACAAATTCAAATTCTAGTTCTGCAGAGTGAATTCATTCTGATGGCTTTTATTTATGCTGAGATTTGGAAGGACAAGCTATCATTTTTTTATCTTAGCAATGGAGGTTAATAAATTTGTTTTCACATATATTAATTCATTCACGTGGGGGACACTAACAACCAATTACTGTTATAATTGTTCTGAAGACTCGGAAATTATATAGAAGGGCATGACAAGATGTTCCTAAGCCAGTGATTTACATAAGACAAGTACTAAAATCACGTCGCCCATAAATGGAAGGAGGAGGTTATATAAAGATTACAGTTATAACTGATGTCAGATTTAAATGACCTAACAGAGACATATGAACAGCTACATTTTAATTATTTTTACAATATCCTTCTAAAATCCTTTCTCATATAAATCCTAATAGAGTTTCTTATTTAATCCTAATAGAGTCAAGTAAAAACAAAAGCAACATCTGGGGCATATTTATGTCTTCTAAGTCTCAGAAATGTAACTTCTCTAAGATTACAAAGATATTAGCTAGTGTAGGAGACATATCAAATTGACATTCTATGTAGTAAAAATAATTGCAATGATGTTTTTAAAAAATTTTATTTTTGAGAGTTGTTAAAAGATACGTAATACATACAAATATATGCAAACATTTTACAAATGTGCACACAATTAACATATTGAGAATTAGTACTGTAATTGGCCATTTAAATTTTGTCACATCTTAATAAATGTCTGGAAAGCAAATGTATTTTTTATGCTTCTTAAGAAACTTCTGATATACTATCGTATCAGGAAATAGACAAGTAATATCTTCTTAAAGAGCGCATAAAATTGAATGCAAGTTTGTAAGTCATTTTTTTCTTACCAAATTCTATTGTGTAAGTTCTTAGAGAAAAATGGTGCAAAAAATAGAATTTGCCTTTTGACTATTACTAAGGGGAAGAAGAAAACAAGCAGTACTACCATTGATTCTCCCCTGAAAGGATAATGAGATGCATGAAATGAAAATTAATGTCCCTGCTATTTTTCTGTTGTCACAAAGCTCTTTTTGTAGGAGATTCAAAATAATTCCTTGTGGTTTACAACAAAGATGATCGTATTCTGCTTGAAAATCAGGTAATATCTGTGGGAAATAAGAATACAACAGCCAAGTGCCTCTCACTAGAAAACAGATTCCCTACTGAACATTATTCTTTGGCAAATGCAAAATCAAAGAGTAGAGAAGTGGGAGCTTCATTTGGAGCTTTACAATTGTCACAATAATGCATATGCACACACACAAAAGATACACATGCACTTGTACATGTCCACATATGTTGACACACACAAGCATACATGCAAATGTACATACATACAAACTCACGAATACATGTACCTGCACATGCACACTCATATATGCATATATATATATATTCACCCACATGTACACATGCACAAGTCCATGCATACACACACACACATACAAACACACACACACTCTTTAGTCTTCCACAAACATACATAATAATGATTAAATTATATCTGGTAGAAAGTTTTTTTCTTACATCTTTCTATTCCATCATTGGCATACAAGAAAGAGGAATCTGAATGAAGATCCATCAGTGCAAAGGGTCAGATAATTTAATGATGTAGAAAAAGGTCACTGGAATTGAGGAGTCTGATATTTTCTAGTGGTCATATGTATACTTTTCCTGAAGTGACACCCACACAACCATCTTTCCAATCTAGATAAGTTTCATGGCAGACCAACGTAACAATTACACCAAGCTTCAACTTGACAAATCATGGAGTGTGTTGAGTTTGCTTACAGGAGTGGGAGAGCTTTCAGAATTAGGAACAAGGGTTATTAATAGAAGCAGGGAGGGACATTTCAAAGGCAACCCAACACTGCATGACTGATGGCTTCCCCACGGCTGCCAGATGGAGCCCTTCAACTAATCCTCCTCAGTTTATATATTGTAGGGCCTCTCCTAACATCAAATGTTAGTGGATGTTGTTGGACATATACACACGCACTTACATGGGTGCATGTGCAGTACATGTGTCAGCGAGTGGGCAGATATACACATATAGGTACATGCATTTTAGCCTCTCCCAACCCCCCTGTCAAATGCCCCTCCCAACCCCCCCTGTTTCTAAGAGAACATTGGCAGTCAACAGCTATGACCTTAATAGTTTTGGAGAGACTGATAGCTGTTATTTCAGAAGGAAAAGTCTCTGATGCACTCACCCTATAAAATGAACTTTAAATAATTAGAAGCTTTCAAGTATCATGGCATTCCTATATAGATACAGAGTGATTCAGCCTTATAGCTAACAAAATCTTAAATTTTATTATTTTCTTTTATATTTGTATGGGAAACAATAATCTCATTTCTCAGAAATGTAAAAAGATGTGTGCTACAGAGAATGTATAGAAAAATATTGATCAAGTACTTTACTTTATTCATACATAAAACAGCACATAACACACGGACCAGACACATGTGAAGACAGGGATTCATACAGTTCCTCATAATGTAATATCCAGAAAATATGAACACATATACAGTGAAAGAACAACTACTCCATCAGATGAGAGACCACTGATGCAACATTACAGCAGAAATCATAGTACTTCTGATACAGGCTGATTACACTCTCACAGTTCAACCTTCATAAATACTTCTAATATTGCATTTCCTTTTATCATGAAGCATTTAGCTCTAATTTTTAATTATATACATATCGAATGTCACAGTCTATGCCCTGAAATTCTTGAATAAAGTATAATCTTTTCTCACAGATTCTATAAGTGGAATGAGAATTATGTAACACATGTAATTATATAATGTGTTTGGTTTCAAAAAACTTTCCTTAAAATTACTGACAGATTGAACAGATCTCAGGATACAATGCATTCATTACACAGAACTTATTTAATTTGACCTTTTTCATTTGATAAGATATAATGGCATGCAGCGTTTTAAATGTAGACTTTAAACCAGCAGCTGAAAACATAGTTTGCAACATCAACATGAATCTGCAGGCTAAGTTAGCTATCACAGTAATGAAGTTATCCACCCTCATCTTCTTCCTTTATCTTAGCCTCATCAGGAGAAATTCAAATTTCTTGACAAATTAGAAGAACATTTCTCTTAATGCTTTATATTATTTAGTCTGAGAAAGTCTAAAAATAAACAAAATCCAGAATTCTACAAAAAAGTACAAAGATTTTTAACATCTTCTTTAGGTAAGGAAAATATGAATTGTTAAAGTATAGACTGAATCTACTTTTAGTTTGCATTTGCTGTACCCTGTGGATTTCTTTAATGTGTTTGAATGCATCGACTAGTCAATGAAGTTATTTCCCATGGTGGAATGATTCTATCTGCAACCTCAGAAAGTTACTTCAGGCCTTGGTGAAAATATATAATAAGAACATGTTCCATGAAATTGCTGTGGAAAATGGAAAGCTAAAGTATGAACTGAGTTAGATTAGTATATTGTAACAACAGCTTGCCATCTTTCTTCTAAGGCTGATTCTATTGAGAAAACTATTAAAATGCTCATATCTGTTTCATGAGTGTGTTTTAAATGTATAAGCTGTACTATTAAACATAAACTTTGAGAAGTAATAAAAATAAGTGAAGAAAAGAAGTCATGGTAGAAAATTCATTAAAGTCAATCTAGATGAAACAGTGTGTCATACATGCAGAAAGACATGAAAATAGGAGGGAGACTGGCAGGGAAGAAGGGATATAATAGGGAAAGAGGAGAATGGTATTTGCAAATAAGGTATTAAAATATCATAAATTCACTATATTTATGTATGAAATACCAAATAAACATTAAGTCATCGAGTATACCTGAACGTAAATGCATAAATTTAGAACAAAAATAAAAATAAATTAAAAGTGTACTTCTCATCAATTTATAACTTCCAAAGTAAATAAGCAATCTTTATTGCATACAAAGGTTGGTATTGAGTTTTATGACAAGAAAAATATTTTTGGCATCCTCACATTATTATGTATTCTCTTTATTTATATGAGATCAGGCACATTCAGGGTGGCTGAAAACAGCTGCACATGGTCAAACTATTTGAATTATATTATTGTTAGCCTTTGATGGAATTTATATCAAGAGTGGTTTACAAGATGCTGGTAAGGAAACAATTCTTTTGTTTTCTCTTTCAGATTGCTTTTCTGTACCATTACTTGCAGGAAAAGGTCCTACAGAGCTGAGCAGCCAAGATATGTGGCTTCACGAGGACCATACCGCAGAATTCAAGGAGGTTTTCTAGCTGTTTGACCACATGTGTGATGGAAGATCCTGTACAGTCAGTGTAGAGATGTGATGAAGGCTCTGGGCCAGAACCTTACTCAAGGACCTTGGAACGCCAAGAGAAATGAGATGAAGGTAGAGGTACTGGACTTTGAACACTTCCTGCCCATACTGCAGACTGTGGCCAAGAGCCAGAACTGGGAAATCTGCGCATTTTGTGGAAGGACTTCAAGTGTTTGACATGGAAGGGAATGGTACTGTCATGGGCACTGAAATTGGTCATGACCTGGTCACCATGGGTGAGAAGACAGGAGAAGAAGGACAGATGTGGCGGTAGACCATGAAGACAGTAAAGATTGTATCAACTATGAAAAGCTTATCCAGATGGTGCTGAATGGTTGAGGACATCCTATATCTCAAGCCTGTGCCTTGCTCTGTGAGAGATTTTCATGTACCTCCAGAGATTCCTAGAGTCACCTATGCACAGCATCTTTCCCATCAGGTCTCTTTTGGATGTTTGCCATCAACATTCACCAAATAAATTTCTCTCTTTGCCTCAAAAAATCACTTTACTAAATACTGAAAATGTTTAATTCTTGCATACTTAAAGCACTTTCCTTGTTAGGTGACCTGAACAAACTATCCCTGGAAAACCAGCCCGTGGACTGCTGACTTGGCATCTAGCCATGGCAGTCGCAGGGGAGGGATGGTGATGACTTGTGGCTTGCATATGTACATGGCGTCTGAGTCAGGTGTTTCTTAATCACATCTTTAGGGGTAATTAGTAGGTCAAATTGCATTTGTCAAGCAGCTCTGAAATCTTAGTAAGTTATCTGGGGCCTGAAAAGGAAAACGAGCTCATTTTACTCGACAAAAATGTCTGAAACCTAAACTGCTAGGCTCATTACCATAACCGTTTTTAGGCTCTGTCCTTATTGTAAGACTGTGATAGTTAGCTGATGGTTCTCTGAAAAATAATGTTACTACTCCATTAGCTGAAATTACTATACAAAGACCTTTTTAAGTAGAATTATGGGGGAAAATGAAAATTGTTACAGAGAACTTTTATAAATGGCTTCAGAGTTTCTCAAGTAAGAAGTCATATCTAAATATGTCACAGTTCTAAACTTAGCCTTAATATTTCTATACAAAGAATTGAATAATGTGAAAACACAGTAATAACTTAAGCCATTTTGAGCACTTGACACAGCGCTTATCCAAACAGAGATTAATTTACAATCTTACTCAAATTCACATCCAAGAAACACCAAGAAAATAAAAAGAAAAAATCTTGGCACTTTATATTTTGATAAAATAACCATAACTCCTTAAACCATTAAAATAGTAGGGTGGTCTTTAAAAGGCATATATGGTTTTCATGTTTTTACTACAAACTTTTTCTTTTTCTCGAATGCATTATATTATGTTCTTTATGATCCAAACTATGTTTGCACCTTATAACAGAAAAATCCTTTTTAAATGCATAGCCTTATTTTACCTTGTTGAATAACTTTGAAAACATATGCCAGCCACACAATGCCACTGGTATGTGGACACTTCCAATGTGAGAGGTGATGAATGACAAGGAACTCATTTATCTAACACAAACAAGTAGTGCTCTTAACTGGCATTTGACTCAGAGTTATGAGATAACATGTTTGAAATAGCTCAGGAGGATAGTACAAAAACACCATATTAGGAGGGAAAGGCAGAATACTCGAAGTGTAAGACATTTTCATGGAGTTACACTGAATGTTCTTAAAATGTAGCTAAAATAACTATTGAGTTACATTATCATTGAAACATTTCAAGAATATGATGGTTTCAATATACTTACTAAGTATATGAAAGGAACTGATTAGCTGTTTTTAATGCTAACTCAGAGAGGTGATTCCAATGGAAAGATGATATGTTACAAAAATTGCACCTTTCAAGAAATTTTTAAGATGAATATTCACTATAAAAAACTCAGCAATAATGCTTTCAAGAACACATGATATTCCATTGATTATTTTTGATAGCTATCATTAATATTTTGAAAGGTATTTTTTCACTATCAGGACTGAATATTTGAAGATAATTAAACCATGCCTTTTGCCTTTAAGAAGCCTAAAAACTGAAAGGAGACATGCCGAAATAAAACATGAAGAAAATATATGTCATATTTGAGATGCAAAGGCAGGCTCAGGGAAAATAAGGGAAGAGCTAGAAACTGTATGTGATCATTTTAAAATTTTCAAGTTAGTCTTCTGCTTATGGCCCACAGAAACTCCTTTTGTCCAAGGCACATTCTGAAGCAAACAGTGCTCTCAGTTGTATTTTTTTCAGAGTTTTATGACTAAGAACAATTGCTAAGAACAAGGCAGTGACCTCAACAGATGCCCCATCAAAATACCAAACAAATAACCTCTTTATGAATATGTATGCACCCAAATGAATGTATTTAAAGGGTAGTCGGGGAGTCTTTCACTGTACTTGAGAACACAGAATTAGAGAAAGACAGTCTGTTCCAAATCGATGAACTAACAGAGTGACCCTGACATTTTATTTTAAAATCTCCACTTTTCCATATTAAAACACTTAAAGATTTTAGGCTGTATCTACTCCAAAAAGTCCTTTGTCACCTGATCATTTAGTCGTATCACTATCTAATTAAGAAGAGCACACTATATGCTGACAGTTTCTGAATGCATTGCCATCATTAAGTATGAAAACGTTAGGGTCAGCTCCAGAGAGGTAACAAGCCCAACATCTGAGTGTGGACACCCAGAGACCATGCAAAAGTGGGATGCATTAAAGCAAGTGTCTTCAATCCCTGCACTCTACTGGAAATGGGAGGCAGAGACAAAGGAACTCCAGAAGCATGAACACCAGCTAGCTTTGCTTAGTGGTGAGGAGATTCTCTCTATGACCATGTGAAAAATGAGGCTACAAGAGGGCTCTTCTGTGACCTACACATGTGACTGGAGGTACCCACAAGTTCATGCACATATGTGTGCTCATTCTCTCTCTCTCTCTCTCTCTCTCTCTCTTTCTCTCTCCAATGTAAAAAATAATATAAAATATATGAATGAAATTAGCTTGAACTCTGAATTGATCAACAATATAGCATCTTTCATAGTAGCTCCCAACTTTACTTAAAATCTTTTCCTTAATTTCTGTATTTTTCGATTCTCTCTCCTACTGTGTCATTTTTTTCTCACCTGCCATTCTACTCATTTCCCATTGTATCTGTCATTATCATATCTACATCTGTCTCTACCTGGATTCCTATGCTTCCCTATGTAAGACTGCTTCCCTGTGAAAAGATCTCCCTGTGAAAAGGACTATTTAAAATATACACAGAAAAAAATAGTTCCTCTAAGAATAACAGATCTAAATGAAAGAAATATCAGGATGTCTGAGTTTTACCTTGGAAATAGATATCATTCATCCTTCCTTTTTTATAACTCTTCCCACTGAATATCACATGGGTAGCATTCTATTACTGTAATAAATTAAAATGTGTGGCAGAAAGCACGGTACATTCTAAGAGAAAAGAAAGGTACAGATGCCGCAAAGATAAAAGATTTCGATGCCCCTCTAGCTGCAAGTTGATGTACTGGCTTAGAATTTGCGGGAGCAGGATGACTACCTGCCATCCGTTTATTTACTCCCACCATTTGAACCATGCCACATAATTAATCACACTCAGCACTAGCAGTGAGGGAGTCTGCCCCCCACGATGCAGCGAACGGTTATTTGCCTCTTTCTCACTGGGTGTTTCTGCAACCCTGTTGTGATTTTGTTTCCAGAAAGACTTCTGTCCCTGCTGTTCAGGGAAATGTGTCTATAATGTCTTGATCCAAGAATTTCATATTCAACAGATGGTATTCTTGGCTGCGAATTTCGGGTATTTTGCTGAGCAGAGCTGAGTGCTTAATATTCCTTGTTCTCTGCCAATCAACTCAGCATTTAAGTGAATTTTGATCAAAAGTGTATTATCCTTGTGTTTATACTCTGACCTTTTCCAATTATGATCTTCACCTAGCATGAACTGTAAAGATTCCAAGTAAGGTAGACCTCTGGCACTATGAATAGATAGGCAGAGTTATACATATATTTCTATAGGTATAAGTGTTTGTGTGAAAATTTTCTCCACAATAATTTTTCTCTGTATGCTTCACATGATATATCACTGCCAAAACTTAAAAATCTAAGAGAAATGTTTGCAATGAATGAATTTAGGATTAAGCATCATTTTAAACTCTGCATTACTGTGTGGGTATATATACAAATAATGAGATAATAGTTTACTTGTGTGCAGACACACACACACACACACACATACACATTACATATACAAGACACACACTGCATGCAAAAACAGATTTCTGACAAGTATCCATGAGAAATCAACATCTGATAAATCTTTGGAAATACTTATGTCAGAAATTAGGATTCTATAGGACTTTTCTTTAATCTCTTACTTGAAATCAATAAATGCAACTTTCCTTGTTTCTTTTCTACAGAAGTCTAGCCCCTAAGAAGACAAATAGAGGAAGTAAATAGCAAAGAGAGTGAAAAGTTTACTTGCAGCAAGAACTCAAATCTTATTCATTGATCTGACTCATCTAACAAGCCTCCTCACGACTAAAAGAAAGCTTCCGTTTTTCCAAACAAAGAAAAGCCAAGAGTGAACAGTATTAACAGATTCAAAGCAGTCAGTATCCTAATGCTTTCCTCGCTGACAAAATCCACTATTTTTCTTTTTCAACTTTGATCATTACTTCCTGGCATTCTTTCACAGCACCTTCCTGTGAGGCATTAAATCTACCATGCATAGTTGTGACATGGTCATTTGTAGACAAAAGCCCAGGATGTCTGAGGAGGCAAAGATGAGGACATCACTGAGTCAGATGTGTAGGATAGTCTATAAACTTTTGACTTGATCAAAAGCTAAATAAGATGAAAGTTAATCAATTATGAAATTACACAAACTATGAATACATCCTCTAGTGGTGTTTCAAATTCTCTATTAATAAAGCTCAGTAGATATACATTTAAATAATTTCACATCTCAGTCTATTAATGAAGACAAATTAAATATTTCTGTATAATCTGCCCATATAATCATTATGGCAAATCAAACATCTTTCCCTTGAAATTAGATGCTTATATTACTGTTATGCAGTCATCTCAATTTCACTTTACATAATACAATGTCAGAAAGTATAGTCACATTTATTAATAAGCCATATAAAATATATCTAGTCTTTACATGAAATGCCTAAGTAATATACATTCCTTGTATGTGATAAAAATAATAAGTAGGTTGGATGGTAAAAGTATTATTGACCCATAACATATGATACTTATTAAATGATTCCTGATTTCCATATTATTATTCCTTAATTTCTACTTGGAATTTTCAAAGAAAATGTATCTGTGATTGTTTGTATTTCCTGTTAATTATTTCAGCATCACCAAATGGACCAGAAAAGACTATGTTTACAAGCAAAGAATGCTGCAGTAATTCCCTCTATAATATTTAATAAAGTAAAGGTCTTCAAGGCTGACACATGTGACTTGTTGGATAGGGTCAAAGACTCAATGAATCTTCCTTTCCCTGACTCACTACTGAGAATTTAGCATATTGAAGAGAGATTGGAGTGTTCTTAGGGATACTGCAACCTCTCTTTTAACCCTACTGGAGATCTTCCACTGTCTAGGAATACCTCCTTTGGATGTCAAGATTAAGAATGCAATATTTTAATATTTGGTTGAGGCATAAGCAAAGGTAAAGTTATTTTTTTAACTTTTTAAATGTATTGCAAAAAGCCATGGTGCTCCATGTAAATTGGAAAACAAGACAGACATGACTTTGAAAACCATTTCATTCAGGTGGTGGATAATGATAAAAAATAATAGGATTTTAAACACTCTCTTAACATTGGTAATAGTTAATTGTTCATACCCACACTGTGAAAAGGCACTAGATTAAGAGTGATATTTTCAGTATCAACAATATATTGATTAAACCTTTTATTGAAAACTGAGGCAAAATTAAGTTATAATAATATTATAACTTATTCTTATCAAGTTCTTCCTTTCCACAGAACTTTCTTATCAGACTTCTTATGCAGACTCCTGAACATTTTGGAGGAAAACACTGTTAATTTTGTTTATATTAAAGTAGCACACAAAGAAATAAGTTTTTAGTGCTTTTAATATAAGAGTTTTGTTTTAGTTCATCTAACTCACACAATTTCTTTCCCAATCCCCTGCACTACTTCTTGTAGAGCCTCTTCACATGTTACTTCACTCTTCTCTTTCTTTACTTAAGACTAGTTTCCACCTTCTTTGGTCTTCTTTCTAGTTCAATGACCTATACCTATACATACATATGCACATAGTCAAAAATTAAAACCTTAGGATCTCATGAAATGTTTAAGTCTGGGTTATTTATTTAATACAATACTTTCTAGTCCCATCTATTTCACTGCAAATGGAAAACACTCCAACATTTTAACACTGCTTACCTGCATTTAAAATATTATTAATTTTAAATGTTTTCCTAAATGTTTATTGTATCATATTTATATTTAATTTATATTTAATTTAATTTATTTATATTTATTCCACATAATTAAAATAAATCATATTTTATTGCAGGCTTTTATAGGTGTGCTTAGCATAACTTTCTCACTTACACAAGTCTTAGGCGGGCCTAACGTTTGAATTTTGACTATTAATTTTAGCAGTCAACACAGAAAATTTATTCTGAGGCTAAACTATACCTAGAAAATGTGGTTTCACTTGGTTTTGTTTCTGTATCCTGGAACTCTTAAACTTTTATATAAAAAGTACTATGCTTCCATATTTCACAAATTTGTTTCTAATTCAACTAAGAAAAAAGCATGAGATAAAAGTGTTTTAACCAAGTCCTCCACATATCTAAATGATTACTCAGAAAGATAACTGCTTGTTCTGCCTTAAAGAAAAAGAAAGTTGGGGAAGAGGATAAATAATAATGTTCGTGATATAAATTCACATAATCTCAGTTGTTGTTGCCAAAAATCATATAAAAGAACCTAAAATAATAAAGTTACAATATTGGAAGAGCTAGAAACATGAAATATGAGTCATTGTAGAAGTGTATTATGGAACATTTGGCAAAGTTATAAGTAAAAGTAATGTTATTGTCACATTAAGAAAATATTATTGAAAGTTTCCAAAATCATCATGGTTCTCCCCAAAGAATATGTGAATAATTAAAGGTGCATGTAAAATAGGATTATACATGTTTGGATAAGAAAACTAAGAAATATCAAATATTGTCAGCTCTGGAAACCAATATGTAAGAGTTCAACCATTGTTAAGGATTCCTGATTAGAGTTCATATAACCTTTTCCATTTTGTTTGAAAATATTTTTACTATTGAGAAACATTGCCAAATAGACTCTGAGAAAGCAGGTATTTTCCCTGGAAATCTACAGCATGAACACTTAACTTAGTATCAGAACTTTCTGTTAGGGTATTTAGTTTTTAATCAGAAATACCATATGTTCTGTAAAAATTTTAACATTCAGAATGGTTCTATTGCTCTGTATAAAACTTTCTAATTGTGTATAATGTTTATTCTTCATTTTACAATTTTCTGTGACTTTAATTCTGCAAAGAAACTTTGCTGTAGGTAACCTTTAAAGACAGATGTAAGAGTAATGTGAGAATTAAAAAATGAGCTCATGCCAATTGTCAGGAGCTAGTTCTTTATAGCACAGAGCTCACCTACACATCAAATGATTAGCTCTTATACCTCTTCATAGTCCACTGTCAACTTACTGAGGGATTTTATAGTTATTTTCTTCACAGATAAAAATATAATGAATATTTTCAGATATTTTAGACCTATTAGTTAAAATTCTAATTTACAAAGTCAAACGGATTGATCAAAACTTGACAAAGGAATGAATAATTTAGCTAGACACAACTTTCTAAACAAGGTAAAGAAAGTTTAGAGAGTTTTTTGTGAGAAAAAGACAACTGGGATGACACTTTGCTGCTCACAATCCTTATAAGCAGAAGAGATTTCAACAGCTTGTATCTAGATATTTTGGAATAACTAAGACATACATGAAGAATTATCAATGATTTAGTTGATAAATTAAATATACACAAGAAATTCGCCTTTATATTATATTTTAGGGACAAACTACAGAACAAAAATTAATCAAAGGATGGATTCTGTGAATCTAGAAAGCTGATTGGTACTTCCTGTAGAGTGTTTTTCTTTCATGGCTTAATTTCTCTTTGAGCAATACTCTTTTCCCCATCATTTTGTACTCCTTTAAAAATTAATTTTTTCCCATTTTTAACCAAACTCTCTAATTTCACTCATTCGTTTTAAGTGCAGAGCAACATGACACTGAAAGAGTCCAGCCACATATGCAAATCTCAATTTGTAATGGAGGGCATAAGTATATTTCCCAAGGGGCAGTTAGTCTTCTAGCATGCTTCTCAATGTGCTCATATATGAGTCATTCTAAGGTCTGTCTAGGAGGAGCAGTGTGTGTAGTTGTACATGTCTTGAATTTAATGATATTTTGAACTTACTTGCTAAATTGTGTGATTATAAAAAAAATCTCAACCAACAACATATGAAAAACTCTAGTTCTATATGTGTTTGACATGCACTCAATGTTACCAGATGTTTACTCTTAATAGAATCTGGAGGTTGTCAAGTAGTATATAAATATTGATACAATCAAAAATTCCTTAATTATTATAGTGACACTGAATATCTTTTCATGTCTTTGCTTCTCATTTTGTTATTTCCTCTGTTGTTTTCAACTTCTTAAAGTTAGCCCGTATTTCCCACTATCTTCACACTCTGCTGATATTTTCTCCTTATTTAGTTTTTGGGTTTTCTGTTGCATTCATGTTTCTAATGCTAATGAAGTCAAATCTATTAAATATCTTTTGTAGTTTGTCTTTACATTGTTTTGTGTAGTGGGGTGCAACCTCACTCTGAAGTCAAAAGTTTTCTTATGTGGGTTTCTTAAAATATTTCATTTCTATCATTAAAAGTTCTGTCTTTAATTCACCCCCAATTACCTCAGAGCATTTAGCGGCCATAATTCAACCAACTATTGCTTCCCATTGAATTCTAATGAAATATGAGTAAATTAGTAATCCACATAGGCAGAACTATTTTTGTTCCACCTTGTATTTAATTTGCTTATTTGTCTAACATTGTAATAATATCAAACTTTGAATTATTCTGTCTTCTCTACAGCATTTGGAATTAAGTGTAGGATATTCTTCTTATCATCAAATTATTTCTCCTAAAATTTTTCTTGTCAACTTTTTCAGACTTTTCAAATTCCAAATAAAATCTGGGATTGACTTGTTTTCCAAAATTTATCCATGATGTTTAAATATTTGAAAGTAAAAGCAGGCGATGACTAGATGTTTCCTGGTTCTGCCACATATTTAAAGCTGACTAGAGGGAGGGGACATGAGTAAATTCCCATCAGTTAGATTCTTCCACCTCTTTTACTGAAACCACCATGCCCGGAGTGGCATGCAGACTGTTTCCAGTTTCTGTACCTACTTTAGTCACTAGCAATCCAGTCCAGAACAGGAAATCACTTTCTGTTATGTCCTGCCACTTAATCCTTTTTAAACAGGATTAAGACCATCCTAGAACAGTTTTTCCTGTACAAGTCTCAGATCCTATCCACAGGAAGCAGCTATGCTATCTCCGACCTAACCAACTTCCCTGCAGGCTGACCTTACATTACTGCCATTTTATTTCTTCCTTCAAAACATTTTCTCCCCAATTTCCTCCTTTGTTTCCCAGATTTCTGTCTGAAAGTCATTTAATAGGACAGCTTCCTACAATCTGTCAGGATCACATATCAGATTCCTCTAGGAGAGACATTCAAGACCTTCTTTTGAGCCTTTTTTAGAAGATGCATGCACTTTCTTGTCAGTTCTATTTTCAAGGGGATAGAGGGAGAGAGAAAGACAGAGAGGAAGAGAGAAAGAGAGATGCACATTATAAAATAAACTTAATAATCATCATCTATCTTCTTATAATTCTCTCTTCTACTCTCTCTTTTTAACTTGAAGTGAAGGGGCTATTAGAAGGCAGAAGGTAAATACTTCTGTTGTTTCTTTTCAATATTTAAAATGAACTTGCCTACTGTCCTCTATTAACTCTAAGCATTTCCTTTAATGCAAAATATATGTACTTTCTTTATTTGCTTTTATATATCCATCATATCAAGTTTGTATATGTAGATACATATATGTTAATGTGCATAAAATAGCATTTCCAATCCTTTTATTTTTTTCCCTTTGCACTGAAGATCTCAATTACTATCCTATCCCATTACTGTCCAATTTCATATTTATTATTATTTTATTATTTCATATTACTATCCTGTTCCATTACTGTCCAATTTCATATTTTAAAAGAAGCCTTATAACGTTTTCTCAAGAAATATAATTACAAAAGAATCAAGGAAATTCTTTTTAATCCAACTATGTGAATATTTTTGGCAGGAATATGAGCTGTCTCATTTGTTTATGTGTAATTAATGTAATAATTAAATTAATATAAAATAATATAATTAATATTACTCTTTTAACTTTAATGTGATATATCTTATTGTGACCTGCATCATAATGTAGTACAATAATGTTGAATGCCAATTCTTCTATTTCATGTCATACAAATACTAACTATAAAATTTTGAAAAAGTATGGTTTTCACTCCTAACTTTGATAAGTAGAGATTTTGAAAAAAAAATAGGTTCATATTTAGTTTGTTGCATAAACTACAAAGAAACCTTCCATGTATCAGGTCATTTGACACAATATACATGAGAAAAAACTACAATAGCAGTATGTTTTAGACAGTACTATTGCTTAATTTTTAGTTATAAGAAAATTAGAAATTAAAATATTTCTCTATTCAAGATATTCTGCTGGAAGACTTTGGCATGAGAAAATGCACATTGATATATAAATAGGTAACCTATCAACATAATTGAGACACCATCATAATAATTGAACCACACAAGAAAGCATTTTCAGGGAAATACAAAGGTCATAGTTATGACCACAGAAAGGAACTGAGTAAACCAAAGTAAGAAAACAAGACCAAATAACAGACTTAAGGAAAACAATGTATTGTTTAAAACAGATGTATGAACTGATACAACACCATCATAGTATCTGCATTATTATATATGTATCTGTGAAAAAGAAGGAGTGAAGTTCGCTTGGTCAGGCCCTCTCTCTCAGGATCCCTTTCAAAGTCTTTCACTATTGAGCCTTAATAAGCACTCCGCGGATGAGAAGGATGTGACTGATTATAGTCTGGAGTAGAAGAAAGGCCACTCAGTGCATCCTTTAATTTGTATTAATTTTCCTGGGACAAATGAAAAGAAGCTATCAGTGGGTATGGATTTCAGTATAGAGTTGGGAGTGAGGGTGGAACTCTAACCACATAAAGAAACTCCTCTTTCATAGTATGGAGATGACAAAAGGATATGGCTTTCCTTGTCCATCGGAAATACAGTATTTAATCAGTATTGTTCACATCACTTTTAATGTGATATCTTATCTTGCTTTAGGAATATCTTGTTTTCTTTCATTCTGTCTTCAGACCAAACTATCTCTCTAATTACTCTGGAAACACTGAACTAAACACACCAGGCCTCATGAACTTTCCCTTCTTTCCAGAGAGTCACATGCCATTCTGTCTTTCAGATTCTTGCATAGCTGCCATTGTCCTGTCTGTTTTAAGTTAGCTGCACTTTCTAATCCTAAAGGCCACAGTCATACTCAATAATATCACCATTCTTACCTGTATATCTTTTTTCTGGTGTTTATATACAATCCCTTTCTACTTCTGTCCCATTACATACATACATGCAGACACATATACAGACATAAATGCATACATGTATACATTTAATTCAACTGAACATTTCTTGTTCCTCTGTCCAAAACAGTTGTCATGGTACAAATGAGTATGACTAATCTTCACATTTTAAACATTTAGTGTCTGTATTTATGTATCGGGCATTACAAATTTATGTATTCATGCATGCATGCGAATATTCTTAAAGCAAAATAAAGAGATACATTATAGGCTTCTAAACAAAAAAATGTACATGCTGAATGGAGATATGTATTTGTCCTGTAAAGTTACATATACATCCATTATGACAATCCTAGGCAATCATTACATATCATTCATAAGTATCATATGCTGATATAAAGAAGCTATTGAAGAAGTCAAAGAAGTTACTATTGTCCTTTATGCAGCACATGAATTCATTTTTGAATTAGTGTGCACAACATTCTTATGAACAATCATCCATGACCTTTTTTAAAATTGTTTTTGTTTCACCACAGATATGCACATGGCTTTCAATGCATCAGTATCTGAACAATAGCTGCTTTCTGGAAAATCGAGGTTTATATTATACATACTTTGTTATATAATAAATGATATTTAATGTACTATATTATTTTCATGCTATTAGTAAATATTTATGAGTTATTTGGACTGATTATGTAATTACAGAATCTACATGGATAGATTCTGCAATTAATTTTGTTATTTACTCATTTATGTGTTACTTTTAAGATCAAACCCAGTATACTAGGCATTCCAGACAATGGTTTACCACTGAAAAGCATTCTTGTACCACTCAATTCTTCTGAATGATTAACATAGTTTAAAAAGTAAACTTGGTGGTATAAGATGAGAAGACAATCTGGAAGATATTACATATCAGTGTGTTACTCATGATATAAACTTTTTTATCTTTTTCATTGAGAATTTTTCATATATAAACAAAATGCATTTATATGTTTGCTTCATTACACTTGCCTTCCCTCTCCTCTCCTATCCTCTCCCACCTTCACCAATCTAGCCATATTTCCTCTCATCATCCTATCCCATCACAGGGATTCCTTTGGAGTGTCTGTGCTAGTAAAGAACCAGGTCTCTGTGGTAGCATGTGGCCCTTTAGTGAGCACACTCACAAGTAGTTCCTCTTAATTTGTCCAGCAACTGCCCTATGGATTCTGGGTGTAGTTGTTTCTGCTGAGATCATCATTGTACCATGGGGGAATGTTGATATGTTAGCCATGTGTAATTTTGGTGGTAGTAGTGCTCAGTAGTGCAGTGACAATGAGCACTTGGATATAGTAGCTGTTTTTTGACTGTAGTGTTTTGGTAGCAGTATTTTTCTGGGATGCTATGAATCAATATTGAAGGCATAGTGCTAAAGTTAGAATAAAATCCAGTCACTTGTATAATGGAACACTAAAAGGACTAAGTAGTAGATGTAAGTTTAGCTACCTTAGAAAACACCCAAGACCCTCTGTTCTCACTGGACTTACACATCACACTATCTATCCACCCACACTATTGTTTATATATACATAGCATCTAGCACAAGTGTCAGCTACTCTGTTCAACTTTTTTTGCTTTTCTCAAGTAGGATTATTTTTTACATGGATTTTATCTCGCAGGTGCTATATGTATCAATTTTCTACTTGCCTATGTGCTAATATTCTGTGGAGTTCACTGAATTTCCTAAGTCTACCACTTGAAGGAACTCAATGAATTCAGTGGATTAAGGAATGAATTGAAATATATATATATATATATATATATATATGAATGGAAATTTTATATATATTTATTATATATACTTATTTTATATATAATTTCCATTATTATTTTATATACATATATATGCTGTCATTTATTGTGTCCTTAGAATTTATATGCTTAGTGTCATTAATCCATGAAAGCTACTAAGTACAGTTACAACCCTAGAAAGAGGTCATCAATGTAATAATGTAACAGTGCTATGAATGTTAAGGGTAATACTAGCAGTTTTCTAATTGGATTTAAGGCTCACTTTTCAGCAGAGATTACTTTCTTGGTAAACAGTAAACCAGAGCAAGAAACTATGAAAGGAGAGGATATAGGTCTTGGGGGGGGGGGGAGTGCAAGCTATTAACTTTCTGTGTAAACACAGCCTTTTTTTTAATGTTTTATTATCATTTCTGCCCATACAAACTTAATAAGTACACCACTTCCCTCCCTTCTCCTCCTCCCGATCCCCCTGCTTCCCCTCCCCTCACCCCTCCCTACCCATCCCCCAGTGCTTCCCCCCAATCCCCAGAGACTCCTTTAATGTGCATGCCAGACTCTTCTCTGGGCCTTCCTCTCCAATGACATACGAGGACACAGTTGTATTTCCTTGAACCCTTTCCTGTGCTCCCCTTAAGCATAGGAACACTACTGTGGCTGTCAGTTGTCTTTATATCCATAGACAGGAGGAACACTCAACACTTAACATAGGAGTTTCCTTCTGCAACCGAAGGTATTCATTACAGAAAATCCCAACTGGCACAAATTAAAAAACTAAATCATGATTGACACTTCAGCTTTAAGCCACCCAATCATCCACTCCAAGATTGTAAGATCCTGAAAGACATAAGGAGTGGAGCCAGGCATTATCTCCTGGATAACAGGTCTGTTGCATCCGTGAATACATATGGCTCTATATATTTCCATAAGGTTTGCATGGAGTTTGCCTTCTCTACTCCATATTCTTACCAACAGCACCAATGCTTCTTTCTTTAAATTTATCTCTTTTTGCCTTTTAACTGTTTTTATTAACTCATACTTATTAATGCTTGTCTCTTGTGAATTTATACAACTGCAAGTTCTTTAGACAAGATTATGTTCTGTTTCCTTGGTACTACTTTTCTGTAGGGATGTATGTCTGAGTGCATGTTTCAAGACTATAATAATTCAATGGGTATAATTAAAAATTGGTTCCTGTTATCATTTTTTTCAATTTAGCTTTTTCTTATTAGTTATGTTCAAGATGACAAGTCCCAGAAAAGCATTTTATTGAGTTGATCATTGTTTTAGAGGAAGAAATAAACAATTTGGGGGGTTTTCATGGTAGTTTCTTTTTCCTAGATGTGTGCTAAAGTGCATCTTTATGTGGGTGTTAGCATAAAATATTGTTTTCCCAAGAAAACTGACTGTGTTGCATTTCTAAACATAGAAAAACAGATATAGTAAAAATGAGTCATAGTGTTAACACTGGTTTACAGAAGCAGTTATTTATATATGCTAATTGAAAGGTAATAACTAAATAAAGTGTTCTCACTCCCTGCAGAATGCAACAAAAAGCAAGTATCCTACTGTTGGTATCTACTACCAACTGCAGAATCTGATCTCCATTAAAGGAAAGTGGGTCTCTAAATGCTTCATCTCAGCAACTTTAATGAACAAAAGGAAGTGAAATGTGAAAAGCTTATGCCAGGAAGGATGCTGGGAATGTGTTCGATGTAAAACCACAGTAGCTGTTCTTCAGATGAACTGAGGTGTGGTGCATAGAGGCAATTCACTTAGCTTTCTCTGCACACTTACTCTATTTTTCTATCAGTAATGAATTGATTTGCCAAACATCAAGTACAAAGAGAATCAAACTCTAAAACTTTTACTAAAACTTTCATCTTCCCTCCATAGCTCCAAAATGTCATCAGGATAGAATGCTACTATAAAAAAATACATTATTTAGGTTATAAAGTGGTACAATGTAAAACACACCACTTTTTCTGCCCATTTTTTAAAAAAAATCTTTAGTAGCATAGTAATTTTAATACACACAAGTAAAAATAAGTAAAATTATTTGCACATAAGTACACGCACACATATATGTATATATATATATATATATATATTAATTTCATAAGTATGAGAGAATTGCTAAGTTTCAGCTATCAGAAGAAAATGGAGGTTTGGCTTTGGGAGTACAACAACTTCAACAAGAATTAATACTATGCATTTACTCTGTATATTTTCTCCCACCAGAGACTCTTTGAAAAGAATCTATTAAATACTAGTCTACCTGTGAATGAGCTTTGAATTACTTGTGCTCTGTCAAAGCCCATTTATCAAGCTGACAGTGCGAGTCTCTAAAAGCAAATAAGGGCAAGTAGGGTCCCTGCTCTTTTGCCCTGGAAGAATAAGCTGCTTCTGCAGGAGGGGAAGATGTCTGGAGACAGCTGCAGTGCTCAGTGAGGTCTCAGCAAAGCACTTCACAATGTGAACTTTTGGCTAGCTCATATAAATGGTTTTTGATATAATTCTGGCTGTTCCTACATTGAAACACTACATTAATAAATGCAAACATTACAAATATTTGTTTGTTTTCATAAGTATTATGCACTCAGATTTCAAATATAAATTATTAGATGGAAACATAAAATAAAGCAAATCTTACTACACATTATTTGGGTGTGCTTAAGTACACCCAAAATTTGTATGCAACATTTGTATAGAAGCTTAAAGATAAAAGGAAGCTAGATATTTAGTTCTAAGCAAATCTCAGTTTAACACAATGCATCCTAGATATTTGTGGAATGATTTGCTTGAGCACATGCCTACGAATAAACATTCAACATCAAGACACAAATGTCTATGTTTTATTACCCAGTGTCCTTGAGAACATATCTATGTAACTGGAGCAACTCCTTTTTGCTAATGGAGTGGAACATTCTGGAGAGAATTCTATTAAACAAAAAGTCAGTCTTATTATTGGATCTTGCTGGATCAATGATGCTAGAAACATGACCCAGTTTGAAAAGTGACATTATCAGTTGACCATTTAAATAACTGTGGTCATATCATTGTATTGAAGGAACTCCAAAAATATACTGCTGAATGAGTGTATTAGTCATTCAAGTCCGATTACAGTGAACCAGAAGATTCAAGGAAATTCAGGGAAAAAAATACTGATGGTAAATAGAAAGGACTCATTACCATAAGTAGTGCTTATTTCACATATAATTCTGTAATTCACCTATTAATTCATCCATCATATGTTTTGGAAAATATTGACTGTTGCATATATTTCTAAATAAAACTCAGAAGAGCTTTAACTGGATATTTAGAAATTAAATAATACTATGGATTAGGGAAATGACTCCAGAGTTAAAATCTTTGCCTTGACAACACAAGGACCTGAGTTCTGATTCCCAGATCCCTTGTAAAAAGGCAGAATGAATATGGAAGTTGGCAATCAGGGTGACTCCCAGTGTCAACCTTGGGCTGCCACAGATACATGCACAAACACACACAGACACACACACACACACACACACACACACGCAACAAAAATAGGTAAGTGACAAAGTTACTATGAAAAATAAGAACAAAGAATAATGATAATATCAGACAGATAATGTGAAAAAAAGATTCCTTTTTATTCATATAATTTGCAAGGAATCACCTTAATCATCTTTCATTATTATTTACTCTGAAATTATGAAGACAAAATTGAAGATTTTCCTGAAGAAAATTCTAGTTCCAAAAGTGACTTTTTTAATAGTTTTTTTTTAATTTCTAGTTTTTTTATTATTATTATTTATTCAACTGTGTGCATATGCGTGTGTATGTGCGCGCGCGTGTGTCTGTGTGTGTGTCTGTGTAGAACCACGGACGAATTCGCGAACCACCATGGACGCCTCCACCTCCTTCTGCCCCGGGATTCACATGCAGCGCCCTACCAGGACCAGAAGCACAGGCCGCCCCCGCTTCCGCCTGGCATCTATATGTGGGATCTGGGATCCGAACTCAGGACCTTCTGCCTGCAAGGCAGAGGCTTAACCCCTGAGCCACCTCTCCAGCCCCCAAAAGTGACGTTTTTAAGGAGAATAATGAAGTGTTATATTTCTAGTTTTTTAATATGTAACATTATAGATATTTTTCCACTCCTTGTTTGTTAATAACATTTTATAAAAAGAATATATCAAACCGTACCCAAAAGCCTCTAAATTCCATGAGAAGGAAAGTTGTTTTCCAAAAGAACTTAGGAATAGTGGTAACAACATTACATTTGCTTACTTCAGCAAAGAGAATAAATTAGATGAAGTCTTTGCAACTTGGAAGAAGCAAATTCCTTCGTGGACAGTATTTCTGAAAGGTAGAAGAGCATTGTCTGTTAACTTGGCCTGGGTTTGCTTTAAGATGGTAGTCAACTCCCTTTTCTAAACCCCTATTTATCCCTAAAAATAAAGACTCCAAGAAAAAAAAACAGTAATGTTTTAAAGGTATTTATATTATCCAGCAATTTAGCATTTAGCTCAAACACAACAGTTATGCTTAGTACCTACATGCCCACACACATGCATACATGTATTAAGGAGTTATGTGTACTTAACAAAGAGATCACCCTTTTGTCCTCCATAAATTCTAAGTCTATAGTCAAGAGAGTCTGCAATCATATTTCAAAACAAATGTTCTTGTGAATTATAGCCTTTAAGTCTGCTCTGGAAATAGACAGTTGGCCAGTGTAATTATGGCTTACATGAGTCATGGAGGCGGCTCAAGGCACCATTCATTCTATTTATACTCCAACCCTGGAACAGTACTAAGAAGCTGAAGAACCAGACACAAAGAACGATGCCAGGTGGAGTTTGATGAGCACAGTCTCCTTTCATACCACTCAGACACAACTTACGAGTCCCAACTGACAGGCTAGAAGATCAGCACCTTACACTGGAATGTACAAGTAGGTCATATCTTCCTTACAGGTATAACCTTGCTGGGTTATTAAAGAAATTAAATTCTACTGAAAAATTTGGCCAGAATTATTTACTCTGCAACAGAATAATATGATCCACCAGAGAAGTGTCAGGTTATTGAACTCTTTGTGCTAAAACATGCTTTACACAAGAAAGTTCTGTAATCTACAAGCCAAACATAGTTCCCGTGCATTATCTGCCTTCAGTTTGTAAGTGTGACTGAGCAGGAATATTTTTAGGGCAACAATTTTGAGTAAACATTTTACATCTCTCTATTTTCTCTTTTTTCATATAAAATTAATTTTTCAGAATAATCTTTAGTTCACAAAATTTTTTTCAGGCCATATAAAGGTATCATGACCCCACCTGTCTTCCTCCTCTCAAGTTAACAAAATGAATGGAAAAAATTTTAGGTTGTGACATTTGGTATCAAAAATAAAAAGAAATTATTTTAAGTACTGGTTTCCCATAAGACAAAGTTACTGAATTTAGAATGCTTTCACTACAAAGTTTTTTATACATAAGTGAGACACAAACTAGGTGAACTACAAGGCGTCATATAAAAGAGACTGTATCTACTGAACTATGATACAATTACATCCCTTTCCTGAGTTGCTACATAGACTTTAACATGGTTTTAATTTTGCAATCCCCCTTTTTCAGCCTCCCAAATGTTTGATTCATAGCAAAGAGATATCATTTTTTTATTATTATTTTTTCCACTCATACAAACTTAATAGGTACGCTGCTCCCCTCCCTCCCTCCCTCCACCCCTCCACCCATTTCCCCTTCCTTTCACCCTCCTCTCTCTCTTTCTCCCAGTGCCCCCCTTTTCTCCCCCATCCCTGGAGCATCCTTTAGTGTGAATGTCAAACTTCCCTTTGTGTCCTCTACTCTGATAAGGTGTAAGGACTCAGGAACATTCTTTAGAGCCCTTTCTTGTGCTCCCCTTTAGTATGGGAACATTATCGTGACTGTTAATCACTTGCCTCTAAGGATCCTAGTGCCTGTGATCCATGCTAGACTGGGGAGTCATTGATATGTCAGTCATTGCTCAGATCATGAAAAGTCCTATTATGGTTACTTTGGCCCTAACTTGTGTGGAGTATCTTGCCTATTGTTGCTCCTCCCCATCTTTAGGCTTTTACGATGTTATCACCCCCTCTTCTGCAAATTTAAGGGAGACATCATTAAGCAGTAAATTACAACATGTAGAAAACTCTCTTTATATAGTGAAATACTGAATAATACAATCTTCATTTTGCTCAGAAGTGGGCTCAGTCCACACAAGCATGAGGAAGTGAGATTAGAATCCCAGTACCAAATTATGTATTCAAGGTCAGGAGAGCAAGCTATAACCATAGCACTGGAAGGGAAACGAGAGGCAATGCCCTACAGCTCATTTGCCAGTCAGTCTAGCTAAATAAACTGCAGACTCAGTAAGGGAATCTTACTCAAAGTAGATGGACTGAGGTTGAGGAAGAAATTCAAAATTGACCTAGTGACCTCATCACACATATGAACATACCTTGCAACTACACGCACAGGTGCAAAGACATATACACACATGATTAATCTTATCCACACAGGGCAAACAGTATACATCATATACACACACACAAACACACACACACACACACACACACACACACACACACACACACACACTCGTACAAACACTCATATTCTTTCTGTAGGGAAAGTACTTTTTCCATTTATATTGGTTTACCATACTACTCGTTATCTATTTTTATTAATGAAATATTGCTAGTCAGTCTTCCATTTAATCCAAAGTAAAATGATTCAGAATCCTAAGTGATCTAGTTGGTTTGTTCAACTTATTTTTTCAGATATCATGAGTTCATACATAAAAACACCACACTGCTCATATTGCTGAACTCCTCTCTTATTTTCTTTTCTTCCTATTCCTGATAAGATTTCATTCAGTGATCTGCTTATACATTTTCTCCCTCACTCTACCTCTAGCTTATATCTAACTGATAATATTTGAAGTATTGTAATCCATGCAGTAGTCATGGCAACCAAACAAGTGCTATTATCATTGCCCAGTAGGGAAAAAACTGTCTGAAACCTTGAGTCTTGCCTTCCAAGACAAGTAAGCAGCAGAAACTGGCCAAAATAAAACACTACTTCTTATTTCTGGCAAGGATATGTTAATATAGTGATAGTATTTCTTTGTTTTGACTTTGAGATTGATACCTTTCTTGAAACAGATCTTAGAAACCACTGAAACAGGGATTCACCACTGTGTTGTGCGTTCAAGTCATTATGGAATTGGACAAAAAATGGAGTAAGGACAATAACTGTAATTTAGATATTTGTGGACGGGGCAGTACTAACATTGTGTTTTTTCATGTTTCTTTAGCAGAAATTGATGTGCAGAAGTAATTAATATCCTACAAATATTTTATTTTTTATCAGAATATTAACACTTGTGTACATGACCATCATGGAAATGAAATAAATGTCCCTTCCCTCTCACTCTTTCCTTTATTTTAATCAACAACTATATATATATATATGTATATATATGTATTTATGTATGTATGTATATATATATGGATTAACTATTCCTGGGGATTGCATAATACTTACTTTCATGATATCGAACATTTCTTTCATAAGCTTTGGATAAAATTACCAAACTTATGGGAGAAAATGGCTTAACCATATTGATGAAATACAAACTCTCCTCTCCTTTTCCTCCCTTTCTTATTTTTTCTCTCCCTTTCTCCCTTTCTCTATCACTCTTGACAGACTTTGCACACATTAACCATGAACTTTACCACAGAGTTTTATCTTTAATGCTGCGTATAATTTTATTTTTTTTCAAAAAATGAGAAATGCAACCCTTATGAATTTAGGCATAGAGGATGCTATAATTATGTAAGAATATTTGTGGTATTAAGTGGTGTGTCACTGGACAATAAGACATAGCCGAAACAAGCAGGAACCTCTTCCCTGCTGGCCATTGTTCATAGTTCAAGAAGGTAATATGCTAGCTGCTAGGGGAGAACTACCAGAAACAATCTCCCCCAACTGTGAATTCAGTGCCCTGCAAGACCACCACCCTGACACGGTGCTTGTCTCAAAAGAGTCACAAAAGTTATGGGACAGCCAACTGCTTTCTAATCAGAATAATGTCTGGTGCTCAGCACTCAGCAGGGAATATAGAGCTGACAACACAAACCAGAACCAAGACCTGCAGAAGGGGAGACCCTAGGATTTGGGGAGGTATAAACATCTAAGATTAAGGTAAGCAGATATGATACCAAGCTGCTATCTGAATAGGTATCATTGTAGCCATGAGAGGAGCTCTCAACACTAGACCTAGTTGCTTTCTTTTGAAATGGAAAGAATTAAATACAAAGAATCACAACTGAGAAAAGTGTAGAAAGAAATGACTGGAGACAGCTCACTTCAAAACAGGTCACCTACATCATCATGGAGTGGAAGAGGATTGGTGAGAATGTGCAAGACTGAGGTTGGGGAGAGGCGGTGGTGGGCTGTATCTTCTGGCCCTGATAATGTCTAAATCCATGAACTCCATCCATGAACTCATTCCTGTTGTGTCTGCTTCCACAGGAATGGCATAAGTTTGGGCCTATCAATATTTCACCATAAATGGCACACGATTCCAAGAAGCACCACACAGTCCTGAGAGTGAGAGACCACTGAAGGTTAATGCAGGATCAGGAAGGCAGTCAATACTTTCCTATCAAATATGTCATCCATGTTCCTGCAAATGCTTGGGTACAGGCCAGTACACACAGTCCAGAAGACACTCAATGCACAGCACACACAGGAGAACATGAGAAGAAATGGAAGATGGGCAGGAAGAAGGTTTGGAGTGGGAAATGGAAATGGCATGTGATTGCATAATAAGGGAGGATAATAACACAGATTCATGATAGTGATATATGGAATGTTGAAAGAATGCAGTAAACATTTGAAAAATATGTATAGTGTCATTGAATTGGAGAATATATATTAGGGATTATTTGAACAAATATCAAATCAAAGTACTTTAAAAGAGCAATGGCATTCTGAAGTGAAATGCACAGAACTTCTTAACAGAACCTGCTGAAAGATGTTCAAAACACCTTTGGTAATGTGGCTCTGGTGAGGCAGAAGGGCCAAAGCCACGTAAACTAATGTCCAACTTAAATCCTCACTTGTATTCATTTACCAAATAAAAACATAAAGATGAAAATGCTATGAAATTTCTGAATAATTATTAGTATTTTATTATTTTATTTTTCTTGTTTCATAAGCATATTGAGCACTCATCTGTGCTTCCCTCCATCCCCCCTCTCTCTCATCCCTCTCCCTTCCTTTCACCAATTCAACCCACTCTCTCCCACGCTCCTGTCTGTCTGCTTCTATGGACCCCAGGGTTCCCTTTGGTTTGTCTACTCTGGTGGGGGTTCAAGCATAAAAAATTGCCTCTCTTCAAGTCACCGCACTAGTAGCAGCATTTCCCTTCATTCATTCAACTTTAGTTCCAAATATTTCCATTGCATATTCTTCTCTCACTTGAGTTCCTCTATAGTCTATGGGGGTATGTTGGTATGTTAGTCATTATGCAGGTCTGGTAAAGATAATGATTCTTACTAATGTTTTTGAAAAGAATGTCTTTATACATTTTAATATTTCATTTTAAGAGCTGCAACCTAGTTGACAAGAGTCAAGTTTTAATTCTTAGACCCTTTGAGGAAACAGATATAATCTTTCTCATAATTTCCTATGCTTTCTCCTCAATTAAAGAAGAAAGGACACTTGTCTTGCAGTGTCCTGCCATTGTCATACAACCTCATGTGGGTAGTGGGTGTAATTTGAAATCAACTACTCAGTGAATGTATTAGCACGTGAGGGATGGAAAAGTCACTATTCATGTGATTTCTCTCAGTACAAGAAGAGTGCTCAAATGAGACACTGACCTTCCCAAATTCTTAATGATGATTACAATGCTACAAACTGATCAATGAATCAATTGTCTAATGTATGTGTTTGCTGTTTTACCTCCCTTGCTAATACAATGAAAGTTTTTATCAAAGCTTATATTGCACAAATGTCCCATTTGCAGATGGTATCACAAATGGAAAAAAATCTATTACATTATAGTTAATTTAGGAATAAATATTTTATGTAAATTAAATAAATTTTTCTTAAATTAAATATCTGAAAAACCAGAACACAAAAGATAAAGCAAATTGCTTACTGTCACTGAGACAGACACAAGACTTATTACTGATCTTTCTGTTCATGCTTCTTCTTTATTAATAGTCACTCGTTAAATATGTGAATGATTTTGTCTCTACTAGCAACTTTTTTAAAGTTCTTATAGACTACAAGCTACATTTTCTCTTCACTGGTTGACAACATGCCTTGCAATTGGAAAAGCATTAATTTTTACAGTGAATGTGATCTCTTAGCAACAGGTAACTGAAGGAAAGGAAAGTTGAAAATTGCAACCCTGACTCCAAACTACAAAGTGAAGACAATTTTCAGTAAAGTCCATTTAATTTAAAATCTCTTTTCCGCCTCTCAGACAGCCTTATCACTAAGCACTGCTATTAAAGCACCGCTCACTCATTGCACCTAAGGATTGCTCTCCTGGAGGTTGCGATGACTCACTGCTAAGTACACTAGATTGAAGTCACCACACAGACCTTGTATTTATTGCCAATATGCAAGCAATGAGAATATGTCACGTTTCTGGAGTTCTTGCACTTCCATTAGAAACTAACAAAGGGGGTTAACACAGTGTATATCAGTGAGGTATTTTATCTCGTCAGCAGAGTAGTATTGTGGTGATTACAAGTACATTGCCATATGTCTGATGAGCAAGATGCTAAATTAAAAATCTTTAGCTGCCCTCTGGAAAATCAAAGGCAACTTGACACTTGCAATCAAAATTAATCTTAATTAGTGACAATGTAATTTGTTCACAACAGACTAGGTGAAGGAAGTATGAAATGTTATGTGAACTAAAATTTCATTATGCAATTAAGTAAAATGTGTATCTGTGAGTGCATTGAACTGCACCCAAGTCCTCACAAGAAGTACCACCTCAGAGTGAAGCCGTTTACAAATTGGGTTTTTGCACATGTAAATAAATTCAGTAGGAATCGTCATGGTTTGAAATGTGTCTCCCACATACTTATGTGTTTGGGAAGGTCATGGCACCTTTAGGAGGTGAAGTCTTTCTGCTGCAGGAAGGGAATCACAGGGGGCGGGTCTTGAGGTCCATTAGCTCCACCCTACTTCTGGGAGAGGTCGCGTCTAACTAACATTTGGCCATTTTGCAGCTCTCAGCCTTCACGAAGGACTTGAGGTAGCAGACTCCAGCTTCTGCTGTCAGCTATGCTTCTTTGGCCGTGAAAGACTGCACCTCTCTATGGAACCAAAAGCTAAATAAACCTCCCTTTCCTCCCTTTAGTTTCCTGACTTTGGGTGTTCTCTCAGAGCAACACAAGAGAACCTAGTACAGGTTAGACTTCCTCACACTGACTAGGGTCTGCAGTGTAACAGTCAGAGATGGGAAGAAAGCAGTATGAGTCCAGGAAACACCAAGGATTGTTGTCACAACAGGTTAAAAAGGAGGCAACAGAGGAGTTACTTAGAATGTGAGGAAGGATCGCGCTTCTGGCAACACTAATTTTGCATATCTAGCCACCAACAGTGTGAAATAATGATTTGGTTCTTATTATTTAAAGTCACCTAGCTTGGTTGGGGCATTTAGTAGGTAAGATGTTTGCTGGGCAAGAAAATGTAAGAACCAGAGATTGGATTTCCAGAAACCAGATAAAGGCTATGAAGATGTTGCAGAAATAGGTAATGCACTACTTCGCAAGCTGAAATATAAGATCCCCAGGGATAGATGTCTATTTAGGATAACAACAGACTCTGGATATGAAAGACCCCATCTCAGAGAATAAAGTAATGAAGATGACAATAGATGTTCACATGTGTGCATCTACACATACATGTACACATGTGCATGTAAAAACTATTAAGTTTATTTTATTAGTTTGTAAGTCACTCAGTTTGTGACACTTCATTATGAGAACCTTAGAAAATTAATTTAATTTATAAGCCCTTAGCTACCTCTTCTATTTCACAACATATTGTTAAAGAACACATGGAGGTCTGGAAGCATTTAGAAGCAAGTGATTTTTCCTCCACTGAAAAATGCTTATAAATTACTTATATTAAATCTGTAATTCTTTGTAACAAAATAATAGGAAATGACAAATAATCATAGAAGTGCTACCCTCTGGCCAGGCCTCCGGTCCTGGAACAAACTCTAATCTGATTTTCATTCATTAGAAACTTAAACATTTGTATTGATTATTTAATCTTCATTTTAAAACAGTATTGATGTTTTATGTAGCCTAAAACCTTTCTACAAGATCTTTTATTTAATAATCTGTAATAACAATGTAAAATCATTTAGATCTTCTTAATTTCATAATGCATTTTAAATTAATTTTGTGCCAGTATTTTTTTCTAAAAAATAGCACATACATATTCTCTAGAATTTTCTTTTCTAGTAACTATCACATATTTCAACAGGTTTGATCCCTCAGCTCTATCATTCTCAGTTTCTTCATTTGCAAAATGAAAATATTTATAAAACCCAAATCTTAATATATTTATCTAATATATATATGAAATTCTTCAGTCTTAAAGTATAGAACAGATATTGCAACTGCTTAACATGCACATTAATTTTAACATAATGCATTTGTCAAGAAGAGATAAGACCAAAATTTAAAAATCAAGGCTTCCATGTTTTGAATGTCAACATTGTTGCTTAGAACAATTCTGTGGCATCTACTGGTTATCGCACCTGTGAATCAGTTTTGGAATATTCCAATATGTATATTATATATTCCAATATATATTCCTTTCCATTAGAGCATAGTGCATTTTTCGAAGGATAGCAATGAAATTAAGCATCACAAGTTATTGATTTCTTTAATAGTGTGTCAGGTGCAGGATTAGACACAACATACCTCACAGCATTTTGAATCTCTGATAAAGAATGTTTTGAATGGTTTTGAGTTGTTCTCTGAGCGTTTAATACATATCAATTAAAAATTGGTTGATATTTGAAACAGAAGTTATGATGTCGTCTCTGCTAATATAGTTTATTGTATCCTCATTTTTGAAAACGGTTTTGAAAGGAAGTGTAATGGCTTGAATGTGAGCACCTTCAGGGACCCACTTGTTTATATCTATTGCTGATGTTAGTGGTTGGGCACTATTAGGAGATGGAGCCTTGCTGGAGAAAGTATGTCACAGGATGGGGGAGACCCTACTTCTCTGTTCATCCTTGAGCTCTCTGCTTTCATGATGGCAAAAGGGACTTGAAACAGCCTCCTTTTTTGCCATCATTCATGCCTTCAGCTATAGGATTCCCACTGTAATGGACTATTTCTCCTCTCTGGAAACATAAGAAAATAAATCTTCCTTTCTCCCCTTCAGTTGTGAGGAGTGTTGCTTCTCAGCAGCAAGCAGAATAGCTACAACAGGAAAGATATGCATTTATGACCCCTGCCATAACTATCTATTTTTCATGTACATTTGCAAATATGTGTGATAAATGAATGTTACTGAATTTTTGAATATATTAAATAATAATATATCTGTTTAGAGATATGAGTCACAATTTTACTTGAGAATTGTACACCTGAAGGTCTTTACATTTGAAACTTCATTCTTTCAAACTCTTTTCAGACACTGATAGAGAATGAATTCAATATTATTGTGCATATACATAATGTGGCAATCCATTTTTTCATTCAAAGCACCTTGAGCCCATGAAAAGTGGACATTAATGTAACTCACAGTTTTGGCAGTTGAAGGTCTTAATATAAACAGTATGATACCAACCTGTAGCAAGGAATATGTGGCTATGTCACAAAATGATGAAGAAACAGAAAGAAGACAACAGCATGTGGAGGAAAACATGTAAATAGGTGGTCCTGCTCTATAAAAATTAAGTATTTCCTGTGTGACCTGACTGCTAACCATATAACTTAATGGTCTTCTCCTAGACTCCACCTTTTAAAAGTTATAGCACCTCACTTTTGTCCTGCTGAAGGGTCATACTTTCAGTCCACAGCTATTCCATAACAATTCTACATCTAAGCATTTTCTCTGTACACAGATATGCTCCATGTAGCATATTATCTATCACTGTAGTCTCAAACTTCATATGAGAGCAACAACAAAACTTATCCACGCCATCAATTTCAAGCCAACCAAAGCCCATTTTTTTGTGTGTGTTTTGTTTCAAATCCCCAAAGTTATACTTTATATAATCTAAATGCACAGAAAAAATCAGGTTTCATGGGATGTACACATAGAAACACAAAATTACATTTTGTACAGCCTTAGGGAATTTTGACAAAATGACCCTGGAAAGAATATAAAGAAAGAGTATGAAGAAAGGATCATGAATGTAGAAGAAAATTGCTTTTATTGATTTCCATTGGCATTACAGTCCCTAACATGTGAGCTAAACTTATAAGATCAGTTGTCAATTTGGCACTGAGAGGAAGACTTTTCCAGAAATCAAAGGGCTTGACTTACGTGCTCTTGATTATTAATTTTTGAGTTCCAGGGAAGTTTCTGATATCCAAATGACAAGAACTAATACAAACGAAAGGAAATTAGATATTGCAAATAAATGAGAAAGATATTATTCTTAGACAAATCCTCCACTGAGATCTCATAGTCTGGTCTGGTTCTTTATGTATTACTTGATTTTCTTTCTGCATAGAGATACCTAGTACCAAAATAAAAATCTGCCTTGGAAATGTAAGAGATATAAAGCAATATCCTTAGTTCATTCAGATACATCCGATTGTCCTAAGATGCACTCACTTTTTTTTAGAATGGGGAAATTGTACAGTTATAACAGATGGTTATCATATTGTCAATGACTTTGGTTTTCTGATAACCTAACTTTATGGCAGCCAAATTTCAGATACCATCTTTAATATAACAAGCAAGTGCACAATGCCAACTTCATGAGAATCTGAATGAATTGTAAAGGTTGTTTGTCTGGATGTTAAACAATTTCAGGATCCACAGCTATTTTCCCTTATGTATGGTTCTATTTCCATTTGCTTTCCGACACATTATTAAATGTAATCATACAGTGGAGTGTTTCCTGGAGCAGAAGAGAAGCTCAGGGAAATTATGTTACTCAGAATATCTTAAATCCAATAAACGAAATCTCTGTGTATATGCACAACCAATTTAACCATGTTGACTCAATTGGTCAATCAATTCTGATTTAAAGAAAAGGTCAGCTCAGTCAAACCAGCAATCAATTCAAAGAAAATTAGTAAAACTTTCACTTTCAATCTACATGCATTGAATATTATAGGTAACACAATTATTCCAGAATAAAAGAAAATACATGTACACTTTGGTAAAACTGACCTTAAGACTATTGAACTTTAACTTTGCTTTGTTAGAATATTTTTCTATGTATTTCCTCCTAATAAAACACAAGTTAACATAAGAGCCAACAGATACAGTTTTTCAGTTACAAAATAAAGATGCATTTTATGATGAATAAAATTAAATATCACTTTCTATTTCTACTATTTGGGGTCTCAGAGTAAAAATAAAGATAATAAAGATACATTGGGATAAATACCCTGCATCTTAATTGAAATGTAACCTGAAGAGAAATTAAGTGCAATTTTTATATTTTATATCATCTTGTAACTATCTTTACAACACGTGAATTAAGGATTTCTAAAATGAAATAAAAATACAAATAATTTTATGGGACACCCAGTGCTGTTGATCAAGCATAGTATATTGGTAATCAAAGTGAGAAATTAATAATCAGTTATTTAATATTTATATAATTGAAAGGAGCAATTATGCACTAATTATCAAATACATTGGATACTTGAGAAATTTTGAGATGGGACAAAGTAATTACTCTTTGGGAGCATTTAAAATTGACTAAGCCCAGTTTCAAATTTGCTCTAAATTAGGTTAATTTGGTAACAAAGATTTGGTGAGGAGCAATTATTGATACTCAATAACAAGTCATGAAAAATATACCTCAAAGGACTTTAATTAAATGTTTGACCACAAGGGCCATCTACACAGTATGGGAATAACATATGGAAAAATAAAAGAATTTATGAACCTAACTGGGTAGTGGTATCTCTGGAACTACAAAGAAATAAAGATTTCATTGCGATTTAATATTTGCAAAGATATAATTAAAAGATCCCAAATAAATTAACAATCTGTGGGTATCATCTTGGTTATTTGAAGTAATTTTCTATCATGTAAAGATTCCTAATTTCATTATGTAGCTGGGGTGGGTAGTGTTCCCACAAAATATGGGATCTTTATCAGCCAGACACAGATAATTTATTCTTTATAATTTTAATATGTGTATATAAATGTGTTTGACATGATAAAAAACACTTTGTTCTGAAATGAACATGATTTCTAATTTTGGGGAAAAGTCAAACACATGTGCATCATAGAAATGATGCCAGAAAAGTGGCATCACATGGATTCTACCTTTCATCATTCCTCAAGAACTGTGTCACTTTATGTATCATTTTGATTCAATGCTATTCAGTTTTCTAAGAAATACACACTAGATAATCTTTGCGGTAACTTTGGGTCTATTTGCTGAAGAATGAAAGGACTTGTGATATGAGAATCTAACTTCTGGGACAAACACTTCTAGCTAGCAATTGCCTTGCCTTTGTTTCCAGTGTTTCTTCATGTGGCTGATAAATACATAAACCAAAAAAAAAAAAAAAACATAGGGGAATAAAGGGCTTATTTGCTTATGATTTTTAATATCAGCATGGAAGTAGAGTGCATACCAAGATCAGGAGTCCAGTGAAATAGTTGGATCATATCAATAGGAATTGCTGAGGAAGTCACTAACCATCTCCTTAGAGCTTCTAAATCTACCAATGTATGCCAAAGTATACCAAAGTACTGAAACCAGTTCTCTCCAAATTATCCACTTGCCCAGGAAATATACATCCATCACTGATTAGACAATCTCCCATGTCTTAATTAGTAATTATTAACAATTTATCCAAAATCTCAATCTTCACTTGTCCTGTTGGCAGGTACGTAACATCATGCTCATTCACAACAAATATTTCACAAATGAAATATGCACATCCTAAAATAAGATAGGCACATCCTAAAAATGAAAGGCTGGTCCAAAATTCTGCAAGCTAAAGGAACCAGGAAACAGTCAGGGGTAGCCATTATGCTCTCAGACAAAGTGGACTTCAAACCAAAAAAAAAAAAATCATAAGAGACACAGATGGATACTACATTTTAGTCACAAGTACAATTCACCAGGAAGACTTCACAATACTGAACATATATGCACCCAATACGGGCTCCTCCACATTCATTAAGAAAACCCTACAGCGTCTAACGCGAGAAATTAACCCCCAAACGATAATTCTTGGGGATTTCAACACCACCCTCTCAACATGGGATAGATCAACAGGTCAAAAGCTTAAAAGAGACACTTTGGAACTTAATCAAACCCTTACTGAAATGGACCTCACAGATCTCTATCACACTTTTCATACATGCACCAAAGAATACACATTTTTCTCAGCAGCACACGGAACTTTCTCCAAAATAGATCACATATTGGGCCACAAAACAAATCTCCACATATACAGGAAAGTTGAAATTTTAGCCTGTGCCCAATCAGACCAACACGCCCTAAAGCTGGACATCCAAAACACAACAAACAACAGAAAATACACTAACTCCTGGAAACTTAACATTATGATGCTGAATAAGAATTGGATTCAGGAAGAAATTACAAAGGAAATTCAAGATTTCCTGAAAGTGAATGATAACGAAAATACAACTTACAAAAATCTCTGGGACACAATGAAAGCTATCCTAAGAGGTAAGTCCATAGCTCTTAATGCCTACATCAAAAAAATGGAAACATCAGAAATAAATAAATTAACAATGCAGATTAAAGCTTTGGAGAAACTAGAGTAATCTGATCCCAAAAGCAGTAGAAGAAAGATTAGCAAAATAAGGGGAGAAATATCTGAAATCAAGATTAGGAAAACGATACAGAAAATCAACCAGTCAAAAAGCTGGTCTTTTGAAAAAACCAATAAGATTGCTACACTCCTAGCTAGATTAACCAAAAGCAAGAGAGAGAAAACCCAAATTAACAAAATTAGAAATGAACATGGAGTTATCACTACTGATACCCAAGAAATCCGGAGAATTATAACATCATATTTTAAAAACTAATATTCTGTGAAATTTGACAAGACAAAAGAGATGGATGAATTCCTAAGAAAACACAACATATCTAAATTGAATCAGGAAGTTGTGAATTATTTAAATAGCCCTATAACATATGAGGAAATTGAGGAAGTAATCTTGAATCTTCCCACCAAAAAATGTCCTGGACCAGATGGATTCAGAAAAGAGTCCAACCAGATATTTAAGGAACTAATAACACCAATACTCCTTAAACTGTTCCATCAAATAGCAAAGGAAGGAACACTACCAAATTCCTTCTATGAAGCTAATATTGTCTTAATCCCAAAACCTAATAAAGATACACTTAAAATAGAAAACTACAGGCCAATCTCTCTCATGAACACAGATGCAGATTCTCAACAAAGTCTTAGCAAATGGGATTCAAAAACATAGCAAAAAGATCATTCACAGGGATCAAGCAGGCTTTATCCCCAGCACACAAGTTTGGCTCAGCATATGCAAATCAATAAATGTAATTCATCATATAAACCAGTCCAAAGTCCAAGACCACATGATACTCTCGATAGATACAGAAAAAGCTTTTGACAAGATCCAACAGCCTTTTATGATCAAAACGCTTGAAACAGTTGGAATGGAAGGAACCTTTATCAATAAAATAAAAGCTGTATACGACAAACCTTCAGCAAGGATTATACTCAATGGGAAAATATTTGAAGCATTCCTGCTTCGATCAGGAACTAGGAAGGCTGTCCACTCTCACCACTTCTATTCAATATTGTACTTGAAGTCTTAGCTGAAGCCATAAGACAAGAAAGGGACATAAGAGGGATTCAAATCGGCAAGGAAGAAGTCAAGCTATCCCTATTTGCAGATGACATGATCTTATACCTGAGGGATCCCAAAAACTCCACCAGGAAGCTCCTGGAACTAAAACAGAAGTTCAGCAAGGTGGCAGGATACAAAATAAATGTACAAAAATCAGTGGCCTGCCTACATGCACAGAATGAAAGAAGTGAAAAAGCCCCGAGAAAAACAATCCCATTCACTATAGCCCCTAAAAAAATGAAGTACCTTAGTATAAACCTAACCAAGGAAGTAAGAGACCTTTACAATGAAAACTTTAAAATCCTTAAGAAAGAAATTCCAGAAGACACCAGAAGGTGGAAAGACCTTGTTCCTGGATTGTCAGAAGCAACATCATAAAAATGACCATCCTACCAAAGGCAACATACAAATTCAATGCTATACCAATTAAAATCCCAAAGCAACCTCTTTAAAGAGGTTGACCAAACAATCTCAACATTCATATGGAGGCACAAAAGACCCAGGATAGCAAAGACAATCCTCAGTAACAAAAACACTGCTGGAGGTATCACCATACCAAACCTTAGTCTATACTACAAATCCATAGTTATAAAAACAGACTGGTACTCGCTCCAAAATAGAGACACAGATCAATGGATAATGATTGAAGACCCAGACATAAGCCCACACAACTACAGCCATTTGATTGATAAAGGGGCCCACAAAATCCAATGGAAAAAGAAGAGTATCTTCAACAAATGGTCCTGGCAAAACTGGATCTCCACATGCAGAAGATTAAAACTCGACCTGTACTTGTCACCATGTACAAGAATTAATTCCAAATGGATCAATATAAGGTCAGAGACTATAAAAACCATAGGTGAAAGGGTAGGGACTCTCTCAAGCTGATTGGGCTAGGCCAACAGTTCCTAAACAGACATCCAATAGTACAGTCACTGCAACCAACTCTCAACAGATGGGATCTTGTGAAATTAAAGAGCTTCTGTTCAGATAAAGAGATTGTAACATGAGCACAAAGGCAACCACAGAATGGGAGAAAATCTTCACTAACCAAATATCTGATAGAGCTCTATTATCCAGAGTGCACAAAAAATTTAGAAAACTAAACACCAAGGAAACAAATGGCCCAATTAAAAAATGGGCCTTGGAACTTAAAAAAAATTTTACCAGGGATGAAATTAAAATGTCTAACAAATATCTTTAAAAATGCTCCACATCCTTAGCCATCAGGGAAATGCAAATCAAAACTTCCCTGAGATATCATCTCACCCCGGTCAGGATGGCAAAAATCCACCATACAAACAACAAATGCTGGAGAGGATGTGGAGAGAGGGGAACTCTCCTGCATTGCTGGTGGAAATGCAGGCTCATACAGCCACTCTGAGGAGCCATCTGGCGATTCTTAAAGAAATTAAAGATTGAAATGCCATATGACCCTGCTATTCCACTTTTGGGAATAACCCCCCATACAGCAAAAATTCACCTTTATAGCACAAGCAGGACCATGTTTATAGCAGCACTGTTTACAATAGCAAAGTCATGGAATCAACGCAAATGTCCCACAGTTGATGAGTGGATAAGGAAAAAGTGGTACATCTATATAATGGAGTACTACTCAGCCATACAAAATGATGAATTAATGGAATTTGCCGGGAAATGTATGGAATTAGAAACAATTATATTGAGGGAAGTATCTTAGACACAGAAAATTAAGTGCTGTATGTACTCCCTAATAGGTGGCTCCTAGCATCAAAGCCACTTAGAGACACTTAAGGATAATTCTCTGTAATACCTACAGTAATTGCAAAGTTTATGAACAGGAGGGATGGGGAAAGAGGTCCACACCAGAAACAAGGAGAGAGGGGACCATGTTACAGCAGAGAAAATAGGCCACCATCAAGGACTGCAAGGGGTGACATCCAATACCCATCAGGATGGAGCAAAGGGCATTGCAGGAGCAGCAAATTGAAAAAAAAATCCACAAACCATAATCCAGAACATCAGAGACTCTATGTCAACCACCTGGAACTAGGCCAGCCTAATCTCTCCCCATCCTGAAGCTCAGGGAAATTTGCGGAAGAGAGGGCCCTAAGAGTGTAAGACCAAAAGGATGGGAGGAGTAATGATATGCAAGATACTCCACACAAGTTAGGGCCGAATCAATCATAATTGGACTTTTCATGCCCTGCGCAATGTCCAACACACTATTGACCCCACAAAGTCTAGCATTTCTAAAGGCACTAGGATCCTTGGCGGCAAGGGATTGACAGCCACAGTAGTGTTCTTATGCTTAACGGGAACACAGGAAAGGGTTCTGGGAAATGCCACTGGCTCCTTGCACCTCATTGTCTCCAGAGGAGGACCCAGAGGAGAGTTTGGCATTCACATTAAAGGATGCTCCGGGAATGGGAGGGGGAGGCACTGGGGGATAGGGAGGGAGGGAGGGGTAGTGGATTGGAGGGGAGGGAGGGGACCAGTGTACCTGTTAAGTTTGTATGAGTGGAAATAATAGAAATAAATTTAAAACAAAAGAACAAATATTTCCCAAATGAAATAAAATTTTCCTTTACATAATTAAATTTGTGCATATCAACTATACTTATAAGCAATATTCAATTTATAACAAAATTTAACATTGATTATTTTATTTATATTATTAGAAATATGTCATTGAATTTGGAGCGATTTCAGCACACTATTCTACCACAGAAACAGATTATTGTCTCCTTTAGAATGCTATAAAAATTAAAAGCTCAAAATTACTTCATTTTGTTTTAGACACAAAATCATATATATCCTTGGAGTAAAGAGAAGATCATGGAAAATATATTATTGACATGCATTATAATGATACAGAAGTTGAATTAATATGATCTAAACAATCTCTCCACATTGAATGCTATTGGATGTTTTTGCTGAATATGAAGACTATGAAAGCTATGATTTTTAATAAATGTCAGAATCATTTCTTTAGAATAATATATTTTAAATTTTATTATTGTAGGAATATTTTAAGTAATTAATAAAATCATAAAATGCCATTGGTCAGTGAGAACCGTCAAGTACTTCTTCTCAGAATGAAGAACAGCTTCAAACATGCAAGTGATTAAAATTTCAGTCAAATATTAGTAGCTCTAAACAAAAGTGAAAGTTTAGAAATATACAAATTTTCTTTAAGAATGATGTAAAATCAGGATAAATGTTGTAACTTCCAAAAGTAACCAGAAAGACTTGAAGCTTTTTCTAAGCATCATATTTCTCTTTATAAGGAAACTTATTTCAGTTTATATCGTCTTGTACAGGGCCTATGAACTTCTTTCCAATGAAAACAGAACAAGCAGTCTTAGGTCTGCAGTTACTCACATGCGGCCATCAGCGTCAGCTCATAAATAGCTTCACAAATCTGTGTCTCAGTGACTCTGTTGTTTCTCTACTTGGCTCTGCGCATTCCATTGTTTATTTTCAGTGACTGTGTCTGTGACCCTCTACTCAGAGATGCGATCATTATCTGAAGCACATCTGTCTATATGAGAGAGTATTTATTAAGTTTGTTACTAGAATGCCAACACAGTCAATGTAAAAGGCTGCCAGGCAATTAACTTTTTCATTCAGTAATTTCCAAATATATTACCTAGATTGTCAAGAAGGTCTTTTATATACTTAATTAAATCAGTTGTCAGATTAAATTTATTATCCTCAGAAAGCTCATTAAAGTAAAGGCAATAAAAGTTGTGAAAATCATCCTCATAACTGAATGTCATACACATATATTATGTACTTCTTATGTGATACACTTTGCCTAACTAAGCTATTGCTATATATGTATGAGCTTTTGGTTAAATTTTCTCTGATAGACTGGTATATGCAAATAAAGCTTGAGCACATAAATTAATGATTTATATAACCATATGAATCACATAGAACTTTCATCATGGGGGATTATCAATTTACTGAAGCATTTATTTTGATCTACTTTATGAAAGTAGCTGTAATGACATGAGATCAATGAAACTTAGGATTTTAGTTCCTTTTCAAGGTTTCATTTAAGGAAACTCAGATGTGTAGAATGTCTAACAGCAACAATTGTCTTCCTGTGTTCTTACTTCCTGTTGATTACAATTTAACTAATTAATTTATTTGTAAGTTTCACTTTTTAGAATTTTCATTTAATTATTAGATTCTACTCTATGGGGATATTTATTTTAAAAACAATTGTGCAATATTTAGGGTGTCCTACAAATCATTTTGTCAGCTTGCCATAATTTTAGTTCTTTTGTCTCATTTCATGCAAATTTTTAATTGCTGTCAATCTCTAATTTGGTTTTCTCTCTTATCCTTTTGTGTCAATAACTCTACATATTTTGTTCCTAGATATATCATTTGCCGAGAGCCAGCCAGCAGACAGTGTTGCATTAGGTGATGCTTATAGAAAAGTAAATCATTCCTTAAAAAAAGAATGGAAAACTTAGATAAGTTAAAATATCATAGCTTTCCAAGGATAATGGAAATACTCCAGTGGTAGTCTGAAACGCTGGGGCCTTCTGGAACCCCTAAAAATTAAGGCAGTAGTAACCTGAGATCTTAAATTTCCTTCCAACCAATCAGAGATCCCATCCCTGGATTTTCATATAGATTCCAAGTCCCCTGTTTATCCACTGTATATAAGTAAAATCTGGTAGCACTGAAAGCCAGATTTTCACCATTGCTTATTCTAAGAAGACAGTAGACTTTCTATCTATGTTGACCTCACTTTTCTGACTCTTCTCTGTGTTTCTTTCTCTTCCCATTTTTTTTTCATATTTTCAGCCTCAGAGTAGCTTCATGAAGCAGGGATAACGGCCAGGAGATCACCCCAAAACTTCTAACATTTGTGTTTCATAATAGCAAATATAATTATGACACTGCAGTCAACTAATTTTATCTTACAAAATCATTTTTGGTCCTGTATCTGTTCTTTTATGAATTCCATTTCAATAAGAATGCATATTTAGATGAGATCAGGCTTGTACAGGGCCTGATCTGTACAAGCGATATGCAAGATACTCCACAAAGGTTAGGCCCAAAGTACCCATAATAGGACTTTGTATGACCTGCGCAATGACCAACATATCATTGACCCCCCCCAAAGTCTAGCATGGTTCACAGGCACTAGGATCCTTAGGGGAAAGGGATTAACAGCCACATTAGTGTTCCTATTCTAAAGGGGAACACAAAAAAGAGCTCTAGGCAATGCTACTGAGTCCTTACACCTCATCAGAGAGGAGGACCCAGAGGGAAGTTTGACATGCACACTAAAGGATGCTCCAGAATTGGGGGGGGGACGCACTGGGAAAAAGGAAGGAAGGGGGAGAAAGGAAAGGGAAAAGGGGGGAGAAAGCAAGGGGATCCAGGGAAGGGTTGAGGGAGGGAGGGGAATGGGGTACCTATCAAGTTTGTGTGAGTGAAAAAAAAAGATTGCATTTTTGGAAATTTATTTTCCAGCAAATAATATCATAAGATTTACCTTTCATGTTTATAAATACTTTATCAACAAAATTTGAATTTTGGAGTAATTGCATACTTTAATTATCATAGTAAGCAAAATACTTTTAAATACTAATGTTTGAATATTCTTATCTATACATTGTGGAGTCTATTATCTATTACCTGCACATTTTGAAGCATACAAAAGTTTGGGTGATATGCTTTTTAATATTTCATTGTAGACCTTGAAAGAGAGACAGCAGATTTTTTTTAAATTAGAGATGGAAACTTTCTCACTCACCATAGTAAATGCACATAAGTGTGCTGAGTCCTAGTACTGAGACTTAAAATGTGAAAGCTGTATGATCTTTAAGTACACATAAGTGGGATTCTTCCTAAGCACTGATTTCTGAACAAAGTAATCTTCTGACCTCCACCCAGTTTCCATATTATACATGAGTGACCTTTTTTTCTTTTCCTTTCTTTCCTTTCCTTTCCTTTCCTTTCCTTTCCTTTCCTTTCCTTTCCTTTCCTTTCCTTTCCTTTCCTTTCCTTTCCTTTCCTTTCCTTTCCTTTCCTTTCCTTTTTCTTCCCTTTCCTTTCCTTTCCTTTTTCTTTTCCTTTCCCCTTCCTTTCTTCCTTCCTTTCCCCATCCTTCCTTCCTTCCTTTCTTCCTTCCTTCCTTCCTTCCTTCCTTCCTTCCTTCCTTCCTTCCTTCCTTCCTTCCTTCCTTCCTTTCCTTTCTCTTTCTCTCTTTCTCTGTCTGTCTCTCAAAAATAAATAAAATATTTTTCAAACAGAAACTCTTCATCATAATTGTCACCAATGAAATATTTGCAAAAATAGGTTTCAGGAATTGCAGCATAATTTTCAAATGTTAGAACTAAATTGATTGTATTTACTAATGTTCTCCCATTTAAACTAAGAATACCTCTGAGAAGTGAATTAAGAAAATAAATATGATGAGGCTCAAAACTTTACACACATATCAATGAATTGAACAATTCACAACATTTTTAAAGTATGTTAACACAATAGCATTGGCATCAGATGATTAATTTTACCAGATTTCTATGAAACCTTTAAGTTTGTTTAATGGTTAAGGTGTCCATCAAGCAATTAGATGAACTGGGTATGTCTGTACCTCTGAGACAAAACTTTAACATGGAACTCCATGAAAAAGGGGTGAAAAGTGTTCCATAAGGATTTCAAATGCCGCTTTCTCCCATCTACACATGTGAGAAATGGATGAAAATTTAAGAAAATGCTCTATGGAGGTGCTATTATGGTTTGCTTATTTTAAATAAATGTCAGTTTTTAGGAAAATAGTCTTCAATAACAAATGTGAGGACCATTAAATTTACTCATTCCAACATATTCACATAAATGTGTTTGATTCAAAGCATTTATAAACTCATGAATCCTTTTTTATTCTTTTCCTCCTAAATTTTGTAGACATGTTGCTAATCAGAGTTCACTTGTCTTTTCCGTTTATATATACTCATGAAACAATGACATTATTTTAATTATTTTGTTTATGTACTATTTTATTATCCATCTCTTCACAATCATCATGGAAAATTAGACAACATTGCCAAGATATTACAGAAAAATCTACTAAATAGCATAAGTATCATCACTTTTAGCAGTAGTGACTGAGAGAAAATATTTTAGACATTGAAAGCAAATTTATTCTACATAAACGTATTAATTTGCCTTAGTTGATGATTGGAGAAAAAAACCAGAACATTGCTTTGTCTCAGTGAGTAAGGTGGGCTTCAATGATATACCTAGTAATCTAGGCCACATGTTAGCTAACACAATAGGACACATGTCATTTAATTCAGCTACCAAAGTGGCACATATACTCCATGAGAATGGAAAAAGAACAAAGCAGAGACATACACCATTAGGAGGAAACTGATAAAGAAAAAAATTAAAATACTCTGTGATTTAAAGATATCTTAACTTGGAAAATAGGCAGAAGAACCCCATGGTGAACTGTCTAGCTGAACGAGCCTTTTACATATATCTGACTTCAGTTGAAAGAACTTTCCTCAATAATTAAATGGAGAAAAATTAAGGAAGACATCCACATCAACTCTAGGATTCTACATACACATATAATCACACACATACACATGCATTCACACACAAATGCACACATATGGTTCCTACACATGCAAATACATGTATGCATACATACATCACACATACATACACAATCACATACATGTGGAAAAATAGGAAAAAATTCTATTGTTTGTAACATGAGTCAAATAACAAAACATGCCAAACACAAAAATAAATTTCACACATTCTCTCTTATTTTTGGAGTCTAAATTAAAAAGTTCATAGAAGGAGGGTATTAGAAGCTGGAAGTGATTGAATAGTAAAGGGAAAATGATAATTAAAGGTTAGACAGCTTGAACTAGACAGAAAAATGTTTAATTTTCTTTCCTATATCAACACCATAGCAAAATGAAAATAGTATATATAATGAGTATAATCTAAACTAGCTATGTGTGTAGCTAAGAATGTATTTATAGTGTATTAATTACAAAACGTTATATATCTGAAGTGGTGGAAACTTTGATTTGAATAATGTATGCATTCCATGCTATATTAAGACCATAACACTGTTTTATGGTCTCACTATATATATGCAAGCATAATTCATAAGATAAATAAATTTTAACCATATTATGGAGTTTGTCTTTGCCACAGAAAGGCTGGTTTGATCATATTACTTTACTTTGTTCTCATTTATGAAGTTATGGAATTTAATCTTATGTAAGTCATTCCTACAATAAGCTAAAAAGTCAAACACTGGCATCAGCAACAGTTGTCTATTTCCACAGAGCTTTTAGTGTGTCAGAAACAGAGAACAGAGGTCCTTCTATTATGCATATACAGACAGAGACTTCAGAGTCAGTCATGCTTGAAATGATTCTTTTGACTGTAGTCATTCTATTATATCTTGAAGAGCCATTTTTACTTTATAAGATGGCTAGATTAGATCCCCAAAACTCACAAATTAAAAGAAGAGACACATTTTCAGTCTTCTCCCATTTTTGTTGGAGTATACAGTTAAGCTGGGAAATTTTGAAACAAAATTTATGCGTGATAGATAATACAGGGTGATGGGTTCAGTCTGTAGATCTCTCGGAGCAGAAAAGATTTACAAGAAGTAAGGAAAGAGCCTAGTGTTAGAACACTTGCTTACATGCTGAAGGTCTTAGGTTACAGCCTTCATGTAGCAAGAAACAGTCAATTAAACAATTAATATTAACAAGTCCAGAATCAATATAAGTTCTTGATATTCAGTAGTGGAGAAATAAGTTGCTGTCTGACAATATTTTCAGGCCGTTCAGTTTTATGGTATTAATACTATGCATACAAGGTACTGAGTATAGGCAGAATTCTGACTTTTTAAAAGGATTTTTATATTTATTTATTTAATTAGCTAGTTAGTTAGTTAATTAGTGATTTCTTTTTTCATTTATTTTGTGTTTGTGCATGTATGTGCCAGACGGCACTTACTGTGCATGATTTTGGGGTGACCTGGGGAATTATCCAGTGTTGCTCTACTTTCTTATATGTTTGCTCTTGGGATTTACAAACTTTGCCTTTTAGGCCCTTATTTATAGGTTGCTGCCATTTCTGCCCTCAGTTTTTTCTGCCCATGATAAACATGTGATGTGGGATCCAAACTCTGATTCTTCAGCTTTGCAAGTCAAGGGTTTTAATGCTAACTGTTCAGCATAGAATTTCCTATCAGTTTAAAAAAGATTCCAGTATTTCTACTAAGAGCATACTATACAGATTATACTTTCAGGATTTACTATTAGAATTCATTTCCTTCAGCACTATTTCAGTTCTTCTCTAATGCCTTTACAAACATACACATTTACACTTAATTTCAAGACATGGAATTCCTAGGGTTTCCTCAAATATGTGAAAACATAATGTCTGCACTTTTTAATTTTTTTTTTAAATTTATTCAATTGTGCGTGTGTATGTGTATGTGTGTGTGTGTGTGTGCGCGTGTATGTGTGTGTAGAACCACCATGGATGCCTCCATCTCCTCCTTGTTTATTCTGCCCCGGGATTCACAGGCTCCGCCCTACCAGGACCAGAAACGCAGGACCACCGCCGCTTCCGCCTGGCGTCTATACGTGGGGTCTAGGATCCGAACTCAGGACCTTCCACCTCCAAGGCAGAGACTTAACCCCTGAGCCACCTCTCCAGCCCCCATGTCTGCACTTTTTAAAAGTACTTGTGGAATTAATTTTTTTCTTTCATAAAACCATAACTAATTAATTAGAAAATTAATAAAATTAATGTCAAAATAATAGAATATAACTAGCATAGAAATAAAGGTTATAGATTTTTTTGCAAATCTACATTAAATGGATGAACTATTATGAAACATTTTCTCAATTCCCATATGAAGTACCAAAAAAAAAACACACACACACACAATGCTTTAGTTTTAAAAAGACCAGATTTGCTTCACATTATGCCAAAGTGCAAGGTTTCTGCTCAGAAGATAGAATGCCTGAGGAGATGACAGCTCAATACTACTTTTTTTTTTATGAGGCCATTAGGCACTTCTTGAGTCATACATTAGAAACGTGATTTAGTGCTATTTTATTTTTCTTGAGCAACAAGACCAGTATAACCAAGCAAAACAACAAAATAATTAAATCTTCTGTGTAATATGTCAGGGCTACAGTGTCCAGATCAAGACAGAATTAAACTTAATGTGACCAAATTGAAAGTAGTAGCTCATGCCTGTACATAACAGAGCTCAAGAGGCTGACACAGAATTTCCCATATTTTGAGGCCAGTATTGTGTACATAGTAGGATCCTGTCTCAAAGTTGTAGCCAAAATATGCTTCAATGAGGCACTTTAGCAACAAAGGATTGTTACTCTGGGTATGCGGAACATTTATTAGTTCCTCAAATATCAACTTGATCATGATTATATGTGAAGTTCCTGGAGTACTGGTTACCTGGCATACACAATCAGATACATGTGATAAGATCTTTATCTTCAAGGTACTCAGTGTTCAATTGAGAATGCCAGATAAATGAACCTCATATAAACAAGGCTTGTTTATATGAGGATTCAAGGAAAGCATTCAAGGAGGAGTATTGTGTTAAAAGGAATTATTAAAAAGAATTAAGAGTTTTCAAGGCAATTCAATGAAAACCAATGAAGAAAGATGGCAATTACTGAATGGGAATCATGTCTTGCTCTAAATACACTATTGGAAAAGAGCAGAATCCATATGAGGCAGAGGGATGCTACACATGACACAGAAATATGACCTGTGAAAATCTACTGAGTCTGCTGTCAACCTCTTAGATACATATTATAAATATTCATTCATTAAATTTTTGAGGAAAATATACTTAGTTTTAAAGTACTTTGCTAGTATTATCTATTTCATTAGAACAATCCCTATCCATATAGTCTAGAACTAGAATTTTCAAAATGAACATTTTACAAAAAGCAAGGCCAAGAAGAAACATTTCATATTCCTCTTTAATGCACATATTATTTCATTAAAATGTAAGAGACATGCATAAGTGTCATTTACACTATGTAATTCTTGCTGACTCCTATGGATCTAGTGAATTATTCAACATGAGTATCTATGATGATACATGGATTATATTCAGGAAACATCATTTATAATCACAAAGCCTGGCACATATTCCTTGTGTCCTGAATGAAAATATTTTCCCAGTAATTTCAGTTGACTTCTGAACTCATTCATTTGCAATTACAATTATGTCACATAAATACAAGTATTCACCTTTCCGCTCTGGATCACAGTTGGATCCTTGCTCCTCACAGTAAGGTTGCCACAAGCCCACGCCCTAGGCCCCAGTTCATCAGTGCATATCACTAGCCAATTGGCCCTTTCTATTCCAGGTCACAGTGGACTCCCTGCTCCTCATGGTAAGGTCACAGCAGCCCCTAAGCCACCCCTGTGTGTCCAGCAGCCTCTAGCAAAACACCTACCATCCTTCTGTAGTGTTCTTCATTCTCCTGCTCCTGGTTTCTTTCTCTGTCTCACTCCCCCTCCCTTTCCAACCTTTAATCACTAAAGAACCTCTAAGTTTTCAAGAATTCAACAGAATCCAGAGAAAACCCTAGCAACAAAGTTACAGAACCAACATCTGAGGATTTCTAAAACTATCGCATAAAACTGGAAAGAATCTTCACTTCCAACTCTAACATAAGTAAACACTATTTACATTCCTGTTTAATATTTCCATATAACCCACCCAAAAACACATACATCTTAAGGGACTATACCATTCACCCTCACATGTTGCCAAGGAAATAAAACCTAAAATGTGCACTACAATACTAATCTTCAGTTCCAGTCTACTAAACCCACTTTAATTGATATACAAACAGAGCAATAGCGTCATCTAGGAAGCAAAACAAGCAACACCAGATAGAAACATCCAACTCCAAGACAAACACTAGGAATAACTGCTCAAATACTGCCTAAATCAGATCAGCCAAAAAAACACATCGAGACAGACATAAGCAATAATTTAAAAAATGCCCAGATCACAGCACAAATCCATGAAAAACAACAACGAAGACAACAAATCTCCTACAAAAGCATTAACCCCATAATGATAGAATCCAACCAGAACAAATTCATACAAACAGTCAAGAAAGCTATACCCAAGATAATGATTTTTAAAGCCTGATCTTTACTGTGATCAAAACAATAAAAGAGGAAATCTAGGAGGAGTTAAATAACTATATCAACCAATTTAAACAAGAAGACAACAGGCACTTGAATGAGATGAGAAAAGTAGTTGAAGAAACAAAAACAGGTATAGAGCAGTAAAATCAATCTCAAAGAGAAATTAAACTTTTACTAAAAGATCACCTATTTTCAACCCAGAACACGATAGTTAGTTGTATCAGCAGAACTAATGAAACAGAAAATAGAATATCTGATCTTGAAGACAAAATGTAAGAACAAACCAGTTCAATCAAAGAGATTATTAAAGCCAAAAAAATACTCGAGAGGAATATTCAAGAGTTATGGGACACCTTAAAGAAGCCTAACATACACATTTATGGAGTACTAAAACAAGAAACCCAAAATACCACACCTGAGAACATTTTTCGAATTATCATAAAGGAAAACTTTACTCATCTAAAGAAAGATGCCCATCCAAATACAAGAGGCATATCACATCTCAAATAGATATGACCAAAATAGAAACTCCTCATGACAAATAATAATCAAAACAATAAACATAAAGAGGATGTGCTAAAAGCTTCAAGAGAAAAAAAGTCACTTTTAAAGGGAAATCTATTAAAATAACAAATGATTTTTCAACGGAAGTAGGGAAAGCCAGAAGAGCTGGCAGAGATGTACTTCAATTAATAAATGAGCACAAATGTCCATCCAGGCTGATAAACCCATTATAACTATCAGTCTAGAAAGAAAAATTTTCCATGATAAAGACAACTTGAAGGCCTACATGGCCACCAATCTAGGTCTTCAAAAAATGCAAGAAAAGATACTCAAACTTGAAGAAAAGAACAACCACATCCAGGAGGACAGAGGAAAAATATAATACCATCATGACCTACAAGTTAAATAACACATATGAAAGCCACTAAACACAAAAATTGCCAGAAATCAAAAGGAATTTCTTTTTTATAACCCTAGGTGCCAATGGCATTAGCTCACCAATTGAAAGACATGGGTTACAAACACGGATTAGAAATCACAACTCATGGGGCTGGAGAGGTGGCTCAGGGGTTAAGCCTCCGCCTTGCAGGCGGAAGGTCCTGAGTTCGGATCCCAGATCCCACGTAGTTCGGATCCCAGATCCCACGTATAGACGCCAGGCAGAAGCAGGGGCAGCCTGCACTTCTGATCCTGGTAGGGCGGAGCCTGTGAATCCCGGGGCAGAAGGAGGTGGAGGCGCCCATGGTGGTTCGCGAATTCGTCCGTGGTTCTACACATACACAGACACACACACACAGACACGCACGCACATACACACGCATATGCACACAGTTGAATAAATAATAATAATAATAAAATATTAAAAAAAAAGAAATCACAACTCATGTATCTGCTGCCCTCACCATAAAAGATAGGCACATCCTAAAAGTAAAAGGATGGTAAAAAATACTTAAGCTAATGGAAAAAGGACACAAGCAAGAGTAGTAATTATGCTATCTGTCAAAGACTTCAAACCTAAGAAAAAAACATAACAGTTCAAAACAAAGAAAATTAAAAGAAATACAGAAGGATACTATATTTTAGTCAAAGGAGCAATTAACCAGGTCAAAACCTCAACAGAGTCACACTGGAACTAAATAAAACCCTTACCTAAGTTGAACTAACAGAGCTCTACTGAACCTTTCATCCAAGCACCAAGAAATATACAAAATGAGTCACAAAATGAATCTCCACATATACAGGAAAGTTGACATTATAGCCTGTACCCTATTAAAAATTATAGCCTATACCACCATAATCTAAAGCTTGACATCTACAATACGATTCTAATTCTTGGGAATTAAACACCTTGATGCTGAATGAGAAATGGGTTCAGAAAGAAATCAAAAAAGAAATTCAACATTTCCTAGAAACAAATGATAATGAAAATAAAACATATCAATGTATCTAAGAAACAATAAAAGCTGTCCTAAGAAGTAAGTTAGTAGCTATCAATGCCTAAATTAAAAAGAATGGAAAGGTCAGAAAAAAACAATTTAACAATGCATCTTAAAGCTTTAGAGACACAAGAGCAATCCAATCCCAAGAGCAGTAGAAAAGAGGAGGTTAGCAAAATCAAGGGAGAAATATCTGAAATTAAGATAAGGAAAAAGATACAAAGAATCAACCAAAAGAAAAGCTGGTTCTTTGAAAAAAAGTAAGATTGATACACCCCTAGCTAAATTAACCAAAATTAAGAGAGAAAAAAATCCCAATTAACAAAATTAGAGATGAAACTGGAGTTATCACAATTGATACTAAGAACAAAGATTTGTAAGGTCATATTTCAAAAACTTATACTCCATGAAATCTGATAGCCTGAAAGAAATGGATAAATTTCTGGGTAAGCACAACTTACCTAAATTGAATGAGGAAGTTTTAATTATTTAAAAAGTCTTATAATAAATGAAGAAATTAATGAAGTAATCCCTAATCTTCCCACTAAAAAATGTCCTAGACGAGATGGATTAAAGAACAAGTAACACTAATACTCTTTAAACTGGTCCATAAATAGTGAAGGAAGGAACACTTCCAAATTCTTTCTATGAAGCTAATATCATACTAATCCCAAAACCTAATAAAGATATACTTAAAAAAGAAAACTATTGGGCCTGGAGAGCTGGCTTGCAGGCAGAAGGTCCTGAGTTCGGATCCTAGACCCCATGTATGGACGCCGGGCAGAAGCAGGGGCGGCCTGCATTTCTGGTCCTGGAAGGGCGGAGCCTGTGAATCCCAGGGCAGAGTAAACAAGGAGGAGGTGGAGGCGTCCATGGTGGTTCCCGAATTCGTCCATGGTTCTACACACTCACACACACACACACACACACACACACGCACACACACGCACACACACGCACACACATACATGCACAATTCGATAAATAATAAATAATAAAAAAATTTTAAAAAGAAAACTATAAGCCAGTATAGTCTTTGATATATCTTTGATAGACACAGATGCAAATAGTCTCAACAAAATCTTAGTAAAGAAGATCTAAAACATTTCAAAAAGATCATTCGCTGTGATCAAGTAGGATTTATCCAAGCCACACAAAGTCAGTTCAACACACACAAATCAATAAATTTAACCCATGATAACAACCAATCCAAAGTCCAAGACCACATGATACTCTTGATAGGATACAGAAAAAGCTTTTGACAAGATCCAACATCCTTTTGTGATCAAAACACTACAGACAGATGTAATGAATTTATATCAACATATTAAAAGCTGTATACAACAAGCTAATAGCAAGAATTATACTAAATGGGAAAAATTGAAGCATTCCCTTTTCGATCAGGAACTAGACAAGGCTGTCCACTCTCACCATTTCTATTCAATATTGTACTTGAAGTCTTAGCAAAAGCCATAAGACAAGAGAAGGTGATAGAAGGGATTCGAATCGGAAAATAAGTTGACATATCTCTATATACAGACAACATGATGGTATACCTGAGACATCCTAAAAACTCCACCAGGAAATTCCTGGAACTAATACATAAGGCCAGCTTAGTGGCAGGTTACAAAATAAATGATCAGTGAATAAACACTACACACCAAGGATGAAAAAAAGTGAAAATGTCCTAAGAGAAACAATCCTATTTACTACGGCCCCTAAAAATAGAATACTTCAGTATAAATCTAAACAAAGTAGTGAGAAATCTTAATAATCAAAATTTAAAACCCTAAATAAAGAAATTATAGAAGACACCAGAAAATGCAAAGACCTCCCACGCTCCTGGATAAGCAGAATTAATATCATAAAAATGACCATCCTACCATAAGCAATATATCATTTACAAATCCACAGTAATAAAAACAGGCTCCAAAATAAACGTATAGATCAATGGATAAGGGTTGAAGGCCCAGATAAAAGCCCACAGAATTACAGCCATTTGATCTTTGACAAAGAGGCCCAAAATAGTCAATGGATAAAGAACAGCATCTTCAACAAATGGTGCTGTCAAAACTGTATATCCACATGGGGAAGTTTAAATTGGACCTGTACTTGTCACCATGCACAAAAATCAACTCCAAATGGATAAAGAACTTAATATTAGGCCACAGACTATAAAAACTCTGGTTGAATGAGTACAGAACTCCCTTGAGTGGATTGGGCTGGCGATCATTTTCTAAACAGAAACCCAATAGCACTGACCCTAGAACCAACACTCAACAAATGGAATCTTGTGACATTAAAGAGCTTCTGTTTAGCTAAAGAGATTGTAAATTGGGCAAAAAGGCAATCAACAGAATGCGAGAATATCTTCACTAACCACACATGTGATAGAGCTCTGTTATCCAGATTACACAAAGAACTTTAAAAAATTAAACATCAAGGAGATAAGTAGCCCAATTAGAAAAAAAGGGTTTTAAAATTCAAAAGAAACATTTCCAGGGACAGAATTGAAATGTCTGATGAATGTCTTAAAAAATGCTCCACATCCCTAGCCATCAGGGAAATGCAAATCAACACTACCCTGTGATATTATCTCATCCTGATCAAGATGGTGAAAAATCCATAATATAAACAAGACCAAATGCTGAAGAGGATGTGGAGAGAAGGGAACTCTCTTACATTGCTGGTGGGAATGCAGGCTCATACAACCACTCTGGTGATCAATATGGCGATTTCTAAAAAAGTTAAGGATTGAAATGCCATATGATCCTATACCACTACTGAAAATAATCCCTCAAAAGGCATCAATTCACTATATGAACAACCATGTTCATATCAGCACTATTTACAAAAGCAAAGTCATGGAATCAACTCAAATGCTCAACAGCTGAGGAATGATAAATGAAAATGTGGTGTGTTTATTCAGTGGAATACGACTCAGCCATCAAAAAAGATGAATTAATGAAATTTGCTGAAAACGGATGGAATTAGAAAAAATAATATTGAATGTATGGATTATATTGAAGTATTCAAGACACAAAAAGTTAGACACCGTATGTACTCCCTAATAAGTGGATCCTAGTTGCAAACCCACTTAAAGACATATTCAAAGGTAAATCTCCGTAATACCCATTGTAATTGCAAAGGATTATAAACAGGAGGGAAGGGGAACAAGGACCTCAAAAGAAAGGAGATAGAGAAACATGCTTCAGTAGAGAAAAAAGGCCACAGTCATGTATTGCATGTAAGTAGGAGACATCTGGTGTAGCTCACTCTCACTTCCTTTCTGAATGGTCACTTGGGACTGAACAGGTTTGATCTCCCTGGTGAGGGAGGGTATAGGGACTAGCAGTTCGATTGTAACGAACTGGCAAATGAGTGACTGACCCTCTTACTGCTGTGTCCTACTCCTATTCTTCCATCTACCTTTGAGCCTCTTATAGTAACATTCCCACAGCCTGTTTTCCTGTTTGTGTCTTTTAGTTCATATACTTGTCATCATTGTTATTCTTCTCCTCACTTGTACTTTTCTTCTTAAAGGGCATTTTATTCTTTTCCATTGTGGAGCTCTGTTGGGGTAACATTTGATATGATGTTCTTACTGGAATCTCTGCTAGAAGAGTGTGCACTGTTAAATACACTTCCTGTGAGAGGCAACAGCGAGCTTTCTTAAGAAATTGCACTTTGCCTTATTCTCTCTTTAACAGCACCAACAGATGCCTTCTGTAAAGCTGAGTATCTGGCATATGGAAAAAGGAATGTTTAGGCTGAGCAGGTATGGTTTCTGGGGACTTATGTAGGGATCCCCATACAGTCAGTGGATTGTAATTATCAGTTCACTCCTTGAATAAAGAACAGAAAGTCTGCAAACTAATTCTATGCTAATCACAGCAAATTAGTCTTGGATTCTACTAACATGGAAAGATTCTAGTTGGCATCACGCCTGAGGACTCATAATAATGATATTATCATGGATTCAACAGTGTCAATATCTGCAAGCCATATTAATGTGCAATCATTATTGAAAATAGAATGACTAAGTTTTGCACTACAATGTGATACTCATATTGTTAGCAAACCTTTTCTCATTGTTTGTTAGGAGTGGGGAGTAGCCATTGTTAAATTGTCTAAATATATTTTCAAGTAATCTCTCATTTTTCAAAACTGATGGGGTTTTCCCTCTTTTCCACTTCTTAATTGTGCTTAGTAATTGTGCTTTGTTCTATCAATTCATTCCAGAAGTATCTATTGAGTACCCCTCACAAAACCATTCCTTAGCTGGCAAATAGAAATACAATTTCATGAGGAATATTCTAACAAATGCTCACATTAATTTAATTAATTACTGATTAATTAAAGATTAGAAGAGTACAGGTACTATGTATAACATTTATTATTCCTGAAGATCCATAAGTAACTACATATCTGGATCTTGGAATAAATTAGTTTAATATCTAAAAATAAAGTCAGTTGTATAGTGCTTGTCTACTCACATAGTCCCAAGGATTCAATCCACAGCACCACAAAAAATTGAAACAATAAGTAAGTGTAAAGGCTAAACAAAATATCTATTAAATGGAATATTTCTGTGTTTTACAGTCAGTGTTGAGTTCAAAATATAAACTATGGCTTCAAGGCAGGAATGCTTTAGATGAATGATATGTAGGTAAAGACATCTGACAAATTTGTCTTTGCCCAAAAAGCATCTAATTAAGTAAGATGAGAACTTTAAAAAGTCACTCTAGTTTCAAGATGCAGAAATGATAATAAAGTCCTTTAGAAAGTGAAGAAATAAACCTGTTATCAATCAATCTAATATATTAGCAGATCATTGTATCTTTTAAAAGTAAATTTTGAGAAAAGAGAAATGACAATTGTTTGACTCTCATGGAATCACAGAAATGAGACAATTAGGGAAAGCCAGGAATGGTGGCTCCTGCTACAGTAAGCATTTGTCCAAAGACACAGCTGTGCATGCTCTACAGCTGCCCTCCCTGATTTAAAACATACAAACAAGGTAGTCAAGTGTTAAAGCACCACTTTGCACTTGGAAGTTTATAAGCTGCAATCAAAACAAGGAAGGATAAGCATGCTTTTGAATAGTCCCTAAGGTATGAGTGTTTGTTTTTTATTTAGTTTTCAACCTTAATTACATAGTATTTTTGAATCCATGAGAAACAGGAATTCTGCTTAAAAATTCAGATTATTTAAAGTTCAGACAATAATAAAAAACACATATGATATTTTGCTAATTTAAAACCATTAAAATTTAATCATACAAATCTATCAAAATCAAATACAAATAAATACCAGTATTTATAGAAAGTTCAAGTTACAGCTGTGACCTTTGAGTTCTTTTATTTTAAAAATAATTATTAAACAATTCATATTCTCCTTATAGAACCTTATGTTACAATTCGGTATAAAATTCAGTACTAAATGAGTTTTCTTTCCTCTTTAATATTATTTGCAAAAACAAATACTTTAATATGATGGCTGCAATTGTTATTTAAAAATAATATTTTGAATTGTTTCATTTTCTGTTCTTTAAAAGATTCTGCTTTTCTGAACAATGTATATTTGTATCCTTTGGAGATTGTTTCTATAAATGGATACTGTAAGTCTATGCTAATTAACTTAAATAGTGCAAATGGATTGAAAAATCAAACTTTTGTCAAAAACCAACTATGCTTTGCAAATACATAAACTTGATAATATGTAGCAAATAAAATAGAGAAACTGGAAAACATTAAGATTAATGAAATTAGCTTAATATTGTTTCTCTGTAATTCCATAAACAATAAAACAACCGAAAGAGAAAGTGCTTTCTTTGTTCACATTCACATACTCTAAATCATTAAGGCCAAGGAACCTGGCTCCACAATCAATGACATGTATGTACATATCATAGACAATTAATCATTTGCGTAAGCTATGCATTAATGGAAAAATATGAAGGACTTTTAAGTGGACATGTTTGGAAAGGTACTTGTTATCAGACCTAGACTGGAATCTTACCTCAGAATATTAACCCAAACTTTACTGATGTAAAACGCATGCATCGAAGCACAATTCAGCACATGATTTTCAATGACAGACAGATGGGAAAAGCTGTTGAGAGTATGATATGTATGATATAATGGTGTAAGATTAAATCCATATAAAATAGATTAAATCTTTCTTCGAGTATTGTAAGGGGTTTTAACAATAAGACACAAATGATAAAGTATATAAAACAGGTGGCAGTGCCCTCTTGAGGATACTGCTGAAATATGACACCAACTATCTATTGTGCAATCTTCAGGTAAAACTGATTCATAGAATCACTATGCTTCACTTTCATAATTTTAAGAAAAATACAGGTAAAATAAAGGATCTATTCGCATTGTCTCTTCAGACTGTTCCTCAAAAGGCAGCCTCTATAATACTATGAAGATCATGTAAAATACAGGTGCAACTGTTTGGGTATCCAGAAATAAGAGAAACGCATGTTGCAATAATTGGACATACAAGAATGTTTTGGTTTGATACTGAGTATTTCAGAAAAAGCAATGTTCTAGCTGTACCTTTAGCAAGGCAGCTTTAGAAAAGCAGGAACTTCCTTTAACCAAAACTAAATATTACCATCATTTGGATTAGAGGACATTTATTAGGCAATGAATTCACAACAGCATCCTGTTGTGTTTTAGTGACTTAAAAACTCAGTGCTCTGCTATTTCCTTCTACTGTCCCAAGGAGATATATATCACATGTGCCCATGAATCCACATGCACAGGTGATGCCTTTTAAACCCCTTCTGTTAGTGAAATTTCACAATCAAGTAAAAAATTCAAGAACAAATATTGAAATAGTCTTTGAAAAGCTCAAGTGAAATGTGAGAAAATAAATACTTATACACACATACACACACAAAGAAGAAGAAGAATCCCAAGCTTATAAGAAAATAAGACATTCATAGAATCCTCTAGGGGAAACACTCACAAATTAGCACAGCAAGAACACAGTAAATAATCACAAGGATGCTTTCTTGAAGCTACAGTAATTTCCATGTGCCATCTCTGCAGTAGAATAAATTGATAAAAAGCATCAAAATTATAAGCCATTTTTCTACTAGTTGATTTGCTTCCTGTAAAATCTAAATGTCTATCTATATTTCACCTAGGAAACAGAAGAAATATTAAAAGTCAAAAACAATGGAAAAAGGCAATGTATACCATACATTGATTGCCCCATGAAGCTACTCCAAGCTTACTAAAAATAATCAATTAACTTAATATTCTTATAATTGTTCGTTAAAATCTCAAATTAAATTACTAGGGATATTCACTTTTTAAAACTTTGTTGTACTACATAGCAATTAGTTAAACTGTCACATAAAAGTATACTGGTGGTTTATTATCCTACATGTATAAAATCACATAAAATATTATATTTTTGAATTCCATATAAAATCCATAAAGGTATAAAAATGAGTCTTTGGTTCTGTAGCATGAGGAAACAGAAATACCACTTAACAAAATATCAATTATAGCTAATGTTTTACACATTTTTAGTCCTGATAATTATATTTAAAAAGAAAATGAGAAGAGAAAATTCTTATGCATTGTTGTCATAATATTGTGGTTTCTATAGGAATATGAATTGTTTACAATTTCTTGAAGAAAGGGGATCATAAATAACGTAAGCACAAAATCCAGAAAATAAGGCTATGAAAGCTATCTTCTTAACATGGCACAGTAAAACCATCTCAAAGCAGTTTCGGCTGCTGTTTCAATGGAACTTGTGCAAGTCTAGGCCTGCCATCAGTTACATGGATTCTGATAAACTCCCAGTTCCCAACACACCCCTGCCTGATGGATAATTGGCTTCTGATGGACTGTGAGTGAAGAGAAGAAATTGCCTTCAATTAAGTGTACACTGAGGAGCCCAACAAGCTCTGGTTCATGGTTCTAAACCAATGGTGCCACAGTCAACTCTAGTTAGACTCAATGAGTCTCAAAGCAGAAAAGGAAACCAAAAAAAAAAAAAAAAAGAACAAAAAAATTCCCATAGTATGGGTAAGGGACTAATGTGAGTGTATGGTACCATTGGCAGTACATCAGGAAAGGAGGTTACAGTGATCAAAATTATATATACATGTACAAAACTGTCAAAGAACATGGTCTATTAAAAGAGGATTTAAAAAAAAATAAAGAGTGCAGATATGACAGTCTGGCCTCCATTTTGGAGCCCACCCGCTGGAATGAGAACAACCTCAGAAAGTTGGGTGTGACTTTAATGGAATGTTCATGGCTGCCCTCGCTTTTTCTGTACCTCAAATAAATATTTTTTTAAAAAATCAGATCATAGGTTAGGCACTCTGAGTATGGCTGCCGAGTTACACCTCTTGCTTGTTTTTCATGGGCTCATACAGAAATCCCACCGCCTTCTCGGTCAATCTGCAGAATTTCTGCAGTTGGGTGTGACTTTCAGTGGAATGTGTGTGCCTGCCCTCACTCTTTCTCTATCTCAAATAAATAAATATTTTTATCACAAGTTTGATCATTTTGTTTTCATAATTAAAACTTTAATTTTCTGTTCAAAATCGCCCAATGTAAATTTGATCATGATCTTTAAATTTGTCGTTCTAACAAAATTACCTCTTATTTTGTGTTCATTTTATATTTTGCAGTATAATAGGCAACATTACTGAATCCATTCTTGCTTCATATTCATTGAATCTTATGGGATATTTTAATACAACTCCAGCTATTTTATTTCACTCCAATATATTGTGTATTATATTGCCGTGTTAGTGTTTTTACTGCTGAAAAGTATACTATAGCATGCCACTATACAAGATGTAAAACCATGTTGTTTACTCTAAATGTCTTTATCTTGTCACATTTGATTTCCTTTATCATCCAATTTATTATGACTTTTCTGAATAACTCTCCTACTCTAATTGTTGCTTTTGAATCCATATGCACACAATTCTTCTGAAGGAAAAGATGTTCAACTCAATGAAAGAAAAGCTTCTCTGAATATTTGTGTAATTGTAAACCCGGTGGACAGAGTTCCTTGATTCTTAGACATAGTAAAATATGCTTTCAAAGGGCCACACATTATCTTCTTAGGTATAACCCAATTTACTTAGTAGTATTTTTACATCTTTAATAAGAGTTAGTATATTGGTTAGACTAGAAACCCACAAGAGGGGCTTGAAAGATGGCTCAGAGGTTAAAGCTTAGACCTTGGTAACAAAAGGACCTGAGTTCAGAATCCAGATCCCAAGTAAAAAATGTAGCTTATAAATGACAATGGTCAAACTTCTGGTCATCCACAGCAGAATATGGGAAACCCCACAGCAAACCGTTAGGAAAGCAGAGCAAACCGAAATGATTCTTGATGTCACCCTTGGGTCTTCACAGGTATAAAGACTCATGTGTAGCTTTATTTACTTACTTTCTAAACAAAATGGATTGTTCTAATTAATATGTATGAATACATATGATTATGTATTACAATACATGTAATATTTGTAGTATCATCTCAACAAATACAGTCTAAAATTATGGATGCAGTGAGTGATTTGAAATGTCAGTTCTTCATAACTTAAAATTTTAATGATATGTGCCAATTATCTCTTCAATGATTCCACAGGATGCTACTCCACTATTTTTACTTAAGAATACATGCAAAACTTTGTATCAAGGTTATTTAGCCTTTGAGTATGGATAAAAATATGAAGTTGCAATGAAAATTTTAAAATAAATGAATGTAAGTAGAAAATAAATAAATAACAAAATTCCTGGACCAAGTTGCTTTGACACTAAAAATTTCCAGTCAAACCCTAACATAAGATGACTGATGACTGGTGACTAATTTCCTCTGAACTTTTCCAGCAGATCAAGGACTTAGCTAAACTCTTGACAAGACACATTTTGCATACCATGTAATCTATTTTCTACAAGCACATCTCTACTTTGATCATACTTCTAGAATTTGAGGTCCAGTTTCTCCTCAGCAGTGGTGGTCTGTGCACTGCCAGTCTTTTTTTATGTGTCTACATCTTTCCCTAAATTCCATTGGCATCTTTACTTGTTTTCACAATTTGAAGCAAAATCCATACTCTAAATGCTGGTCTCAGAGCAAGGCAGGGAGTTTAGAATGCAAAAGCTTTGTAAACACTCTATGCCATGCATTCCCTATGATTTCTGCTAGGAATGGGCAAGAGGCAGGACTGACGATCGCATTTCTGTGAGGTGATAAAGTCCTCACCATTCACCTGTTCCCAGAACTTCTTGTTTGTTGGCCAATGTTTATAGAATCTCTCTCTCTCTCTCTCTCTCTCTCTCTCTCTCTCTCTCTCTCTCTCTCTCTCTCTCTCTCAAGGATTAAGACACAGTTTCTTAAGGGAGAGAAAGAACAAAACTCATGGACATGAATCCTTGAGTGGCAAGAGAATCCTGGAGAAATCATGGACTCCAGGCTGGAATTCATAAGAAATGAGAGAAAAGTCAGATAAAAACTCACGGATTTCAAACATGGAATTCTATGAGGGGAAAGGGAGCCCACATTAGAGAATCTTAAATACTTCAACCATTGAAACTACAATAAGGGAAAATACATGACCTATTATCCCTAGGAACTAATTCATCATAATGCACTTATTATTGTGAACACAATAGTACATAACTCAGATACATTCAAGATTGGAAGTGTGTACACCGTACCGTGAGATCAGGAAACTTCCTTCTGGAACAGTCTGTGATATACAAGCTAAATCTTAAAGGATATTAATAAGGAAAATACTACCAGCAAATAATAAGAGTGAGGTAACTGTACTAGATTCATATTACTGTAACAAAATGTCAGAGCTAACTAACTTAGAAGGAGAAAATAGCTACACTGTATATAGAGGTTTTGTTTTAGCTGTTTGGTTTTTTTTTTTTTTTTTGAAGCTTTTAGGGTTATACCCAGGATTGTGTACATATCAACAAGCATTCTACCACTGAGTTAGGATCGTGTACATGTTGACAAACACTCTACCACTGAGTTAATCCCCTACCTGAAAAGATTTATTTTGTCACACAGTTTCAAAGGCACAGTTCCATTATCTGTTGACCTCATATTTGGAGAGTACAAGAAGGTGGGGATGCATGGTACAACATAATGCCTCCCCTTGGCACTTGAAGCTTATATGTGCACCCAGTGATCCGCAGACTTCCTACAAAGCCCAACCTCTGGAAGCTTTTACCAGGTTCTAATGATGCTTCCTCAAAGACAAAGGTTTTAGCAGACTGTGCTTAGAAAGATATCCAATATACAACCTGTATTAGCAATATTACAGACATAATATGTGTCAGAGATATTGGATAAGAGTTTTGAAAGATAAAGATCCAAGAGAATGGAAAGGGTTGGGCAAAGGAAATGAGATAAGTAGGATGAAATCAGTTAAATAGACATATGGGAATGGTGGTGGACAGGTGAAGGTGCTAAAAAAGTATGGAATTCTCGAGTTTCACTGATCTACAGCTAAGGTCATCATAGGATGTGCTATTGTCCAGCATAATGCTTTACACACAATAGACTGTCCAGAAATATATTCGGTGAAAAACTGAACATTACATGGCTTATTCCCTAACTCAATTTTCTTTGTAGTTTAACAAAGTAACTTCATATACTATTTATAATATTTCCAAAGACTTTTGTGATGAAATAGACTATTGTCTCCATATTTTAAGAACTACAGTTTCTTAGCTTTTATTATCATGAAGAAAAACCATGATATTATCAAATTAGTCTATTCTATGAACTAAAACAATAAAAAATGTACATTTATAATATTTTGTAATATTTTTGCCTTGATATTTTTAATGTTTCCTGCAATTTTCAAATCATATAAAGCATATAAATCCAGGCAGCAAGTTTTTTGACAGTGAAAAATCAAAGGTGAAAGTCCACTTACACTTCTTATGAACATCTAATGATGTCTGCCAAGGAAACACTTATCGCTACCAGAAGCATTTTGCTATACCTGCCAAAAAATAATTACACACAAACATTTTGAGATCACTCGAATGCCAAGAAAACCCTTCCACATCCTCAAGGAACTTTAAAGAAAACACTCTTTGAAAGAATGAACCACCTCCCATTTTCCTCTATTAAATGATTATCTGATGTCAGATACTTGTCACTGACTTGCATCTTAATTACATGGCAGCACTACCATTTGGGGAATTGCAGTCTAATGTCATGCTCACCTAAAAGCAATTTGCATGCCACCTGCTCCTTGGTTCTGAGGATGACATCAGCCACCACAGAAATTTAGAGCAAAAAAAAAAATGTTATTTGTAAATGTCTGAGGTCATATCAGATTGATGCTTCAGAATAAGCCAAGGACAAGTACATCTCCTCCTGGACGGGAGCCTTCCTCACTCATGTTTCCTGTTAAAAGAGACATAGATTCCTACAGGGCCTTGTCAATTTCTGTAAGAAAAGTAACCTGAATTATGAGCTTCTTCTCCAACACTCTGCTTTGAAATAATCATAAAAGCTACTACTGATCAAGTTCTGGGTCTCTCAGTTTCAGGTTGAGGAAACCTTCTCCTGTATTGCAAGGGTGTAATTAATGAGGTGCAAGAGCTTCCCAACCTGTGGGTGAAGGTAACAGGTGCAAATTACCATTTGAAAGAGTGATTCCTTCGCCAAGACTAACTGCTGACTAGGGAGTCTTAAATCAACTCTATTGAAGTTCTGTTGTTTTTTCTTTTTTTTTTAAATGCTGACAGAGAATTCCCACTCACACACAGCTTCAGACAGATAAGATGTGCTCCCTGCCCTTGAGTCGGCCATTTCGGTGAAACAGATGGTGAGATTACAGAATGAATGTGAAAGCAATGGTCAGGGAAACTACAGTGGATTTTTAATGTTCCCCGAAGTTCTGCAATAGCATGGCCTCCAAGTTACTGCAACTGATAATACAAATTCTTCAATTAAGAAATACAATTTAATTTTTTAAAAAGATACTCAGTATAGCTCGCGCTTTCCTTGGTTGTGATAATTTTCTTTAAAGAAACGCATGTTCTATGATAGTATTTACAAAGAAATTTGAAAACCAAGTACTTAAATGTCTTCTCGCATATGAACATGTGATTTTTAGTTAGGTAACATGGGCTGATCTGGCAGTTGTATAGGAGACAAGGCAATTTTTATGGGAAGAGAAGTATCATCATGTGTATTTAAGGATGAAGTAGGGGAAGGAATAGAAAGAGAAAGGGGCGAGAAGGAAACAAGAGACCAGGACTAATGGGCTGAGAGACAATAAACTGGGCTCTCCTCAGAAGGTGATAATTTATATTGGTCTTCTCTGTGTGTGTGTGTGTGTGTGTGTGTGTGTGTGTGTGTGTGTGTGTGTGTGCGCGCGCGCGCGCGCGCGCGCGCGCACATGCACATGCGCACACACATGCTGATCAGAGGTCAAATTTGGGTGCTGTTCCTCAAGAGCCTTTATTTTGCCTCTAACTTGGATTTAGTTCTCAAGATTTAGGGAGGCTGACCAATAAGGAAACCATAAGGCTTTTTCATTTTCCCTAAACCTAACCCTGAGTGCTGGGATTACAATCTGCAACCACTGCATGTGGCTTTTTCTGTGAATGTGATAACCAAAACCCAGGATTTAATGTTTGCATATCAAGGTGTGTAGTGACTAAGCCATCTCCCAGATGAGTAGTCTTATGCGAAAGAGCCCATTGTGATGGCTCATGCTTGCTATTCCAGATCTCAGGGAGAAAAACATTTGAAAATTAAGATAGAGTGACTTTGAAAGTCTAAAAGAAGTGTAGGGGGGGCAAATAGAGAAATGTATGGAAAGTTTACTTTAAAAAGTGGAAAAATACGTTAATTTTGTTCTACTAAATTGGCTATGCAAATTAGAAACTGTATTGAGTAAAAATTATGGCAGAAACTATACCTGAATATTTTGAACTGAATGTCTGAAACTTGCATATGGATTACCTGATGAAATTGTACTTAACAGTTAAAAGTAAATTCTACGGGAAATATAGTCCTTCCTGCCATTATTCTCCCTATCTCCACACAATCTCTCTGCTTATGTTTCTGTTTCTCTAAAATATATTGTAATAATATTTTGTTTTCTAAGTAATGTTCCCCGATGTTATTTTTTCTTAACAAATCCTGAAAAACACATTGCAGTTTCAAGCAATATTTTCAAATTTTATTAAGTTGTACCATAACTCCTATTGTGCTGAGCGTTGTTATAAACGATCTTATGTAAAGCTCAGAACTAGTAATAAGAACATTACTCTCACTGTATACAACCAACAAATGCTGTATGTGGTAAGAGATTTAAAGATAAGTAACCAGAATAAATACACATAACAATGGTTCTTTCACATTTGATGTTTGCATTTTGTATTTGGGGCAAATATCTTTGAAAAATCAGATGTTATTTTAAAATTATTTATTCTATAAGGTTTTTATGAAAGCCTACTAACACAGTAGTTGATGAAGTAACTATGCTTTCATGAAAGTAACCTTCAATAAGAGAAAGACAGTGCAACAAAAGTAAAGAACAAACTATTATGTAACTATCAAAAGCAAATCTTGAGGACAAGAAACAGACACAAAATCCATTTCTAATTTATTGCTGATTATCAAAGGGATACAAAGAGAGGACATGATTTCATGGGAAAAATGTTCTGCTATTTTTTATCACATAAAATAATTCTATGCATGTGAGCTTTGATTTTTAAATAGTATATTTTGATGAATGCTACTTGCAAAAGTCAAATGTGATATATTTCTTAAGTTCTAGAATATTTATCTATGTTTAAAGTTACTTAGATCATTGAAAAGAAATATGGCCCATATAAAGCCTTTGTAGATATGACTTCATATGTAATTTATACCTACATGATTCTACAATTAGAGCCCTACCCTTTTAAGAAGGGTGTTTCATCTGATAAAAGTTACTCTGATCTTAAGAAACTGCTTATGATATCTTAGCACATGCAGTTAATTATAAACAAATAATTTTACTAAGAGAGGCAAAGTTTTTTAAAAAGTTAATTAAGAGTGAAATAAGTAACTATGTATTTTATCTTGATTCTTATGAAGGGCAGAAAATGAAGCTAGTTATCTATGTACAGATAGAGCATGCCACTTATGTGCAATTAAAATAATCATAAAATGTCATAAAAATAATTAAATAGGTAATAGTAGAAAGTCATGTCAGAATCATGAAAGGCTTGAGTTATAATCCCAGCACTTATCTGAAGCAATCTCTTATTCTTCATAAATAAGTTGAAAAGAAATTGGCAGATGAAAAGAACACTTTTCCAGGGAGTTATTGAGTATACTTCCTACTCCTGTATTAATTCTTTGCACTAAGAAAAAATATATTTGAATGGAATAAAGATTAGCTTGTATTTGAGAAGTTATTTGAAGAGTAAAAAAATTAAATTCTATTTCATGAGATGTAAGACATTTTGTTTGGAAGGTATCTAAAAGACAAATAACTAAAAATTTAATTCTTTTTTTAACATTTTTTTATTATTTATTCAATTGTGCATGTGTGTGTGCACGTGTGTATGTAGGTATGTGTGTATGTATGCGTGTGTATGTATGCATGTGTATGTATGTATGTGTATGTATGTATGTGTATGTATGTATGTGCATGTGTATAGAACCAGGGACAAATTCGGGAACCACCATGGACGCCTCCACCTCCTCGTTGTTTACTCTGCCCCGGGATTCACAGGCTCCGCCCTACCAGGACCAGAAACGTAGCACACCCACGCTTCCGCCTGGTGTCTATACATGGGGGTCTAGGATCCGAACTCAGGACCTTCCTCCTGCAAGGCAGAGGCTTAACCCCTGAGCCACCTCTCCAGCTCCCAAAATTAATTCTTAATGTGCTACAAATGTTTAGTTCTAACTAACCTTGTGCCTTACCTACCTTAATCTCATTCCCTATCATAACCCATATTAATGGATACCTCTACTACATTATTTTTTCAAAAGCCCCAAGCCTTGCTCATATGAGTATTCTTTCTCCCAATTACAATGAGTCTTTATTACAAAGTTGGGAATTCCTTGGTATTGAGACAGGGTCTGACCGGCTCTCCTACAGTGCACTTGATCCTCACTAGGAAGCTCAAACTTGCCACAGGTTTACTACAGTCCTGCTACTTTTAGCCCCCAAATGCTGATATACTGCTATGTATTACTATAGCTGCTTTCCTTGGAAGGCACTCATGAAATTAGGTTGAATTAATTTTTCTCCCAAGCGCCCATTATGTGCAATAGCAGGTAGTTAACAGCATTCATGATCTTTATATACTAAAAGCTACCATTATTTCATCTACTGTGACAAAAAAAATCTATAGGCAATACCAACATCCCATGGAAGAGGGTAGGTGACAAATTTTCCCTCCATAAAAATCATTCTTCAATACCTTATCCATGTTTGATAAAATCGCACTACCCATCTCCTCTAGACTTACACAAAATATGGTCCATTTTTGTATTACTTACTTTTCTTGTTGCTGTGCTAATATACTCAAGAGAAGCAATTTCAGGAATAGAATTTCAGGACTGACTCTAGATTTGAGGAAATATAGTTTGTTATGTTAAGGAAGGCAGGGCAAAGGGAGCAGATTAAGCCACAGCTATGAGCCTGTCTTCATGTCTGAGAGCATCAGGAAACAGAATGTTCCAGAAGACATAACAGGCTTCAAAAATCTAGGCCTGCCTTCAACAGAGTTCTCCTTCTTTCATGGAAGTTCAACACTCTCTCAAAACAGCACGTGGTAACACGTGGTCAAACACATAGATAGGCTTATAATATCTGCGTCTTAAAAACATATTTAAACATTAATCTCTTTCACCTCATATTACAAAATGAATTGTGTCTCTTAAAAAAATCCCAGTGGTCTTTATGTGACATATAGCATTAATCATATCTTATCTGCATCAGCACAAAACAATCTGAATACCAAAATCACATGTCTTCCTTGGTGTATCCAAAAAACTTGACTGCAATAACTTTGTTCATTCACAATTATTAACTAAATCCCTATTAGTTCACTTATTATCAAATTCCATTCACCTATACATCACTTTCTGTATCATAATTTTTGGAAAATGGAACACAATTTTCATCTCTCTGGTGAAAGGTATAGATATGCTCTAGTTCTGTCTCTCCTTTCATTATTTATTTACATAAAACTAGAGAATAAGTTATTTGTGTTTAATTCAGTAATGGTCTTGTCTTTTCTCTCTTTAGATAAAGTTCATTATGAATCAAATTAGCTTTTCAATTACTGCAGCTAAGCCACATGTAATTGGAATTCACTAGAACTTTCATAGTCTTCTTTTCTAATTGTTCTTTAAGATTTATCAATGACTTAAAATAACACACAGTCATGTGTCTATGATATACAAAACGTGAGAATGAAAGAGCAGTTTGAACGGACACACAGTTTGGGTAAGAAATTTCAATCTCTGTCTCCCTCCAACACTTCCTTCTTCCCTCTGTTTGCTAGAGAGAATGATATCCTAGTACCAAATGTTAAACTAATGTCTAAAAGTAAACAAAACATAATGAATGAAATCTTTAATTTAATGAAAAACAAGTGGTTATGGATCCTAAGAACATGTGATGCACTGGAAAAGCAAATCTTTAGTTCCCTTCTGGTATTATAGTCAACACGTGCAGGATGAGTTCACCAATTATAAATTTTTATTATTTATTATTTATTCAATTGTGCGTGTATGCGCGTGTGTGTATGTATGTGTAGAACCACAAGCGAATTCGGGAACAGACATGGACCACCTCCACCTCCTCCTTGTTTACTCTGCCCTGGGATTCACAGGCTCTGCCCTACCAGGACCAGAGACACAGGCCAAGGCCGCCTCCGCTTCTGCCCAGTGTCTGTACGTGGGGTCTAGGATCCGAACTCAGGACCTTCTGCCTGCAAGGCAGAGGCTTAGGCTCTGAGTCACCTCTCCAGCCCCGAGTTCATCAGTTCTAGAATGAGACACTGAGCAAAACCATTTGAGGCTGTGAGGCAGGATGTCCACAATGATGACAAGGTGGGTCTTATGGGAAAAGTGAATCTAATTTTCAGTCTTGTCACTAAACATACTCTTCCATTCCTAGACATTCTCACTTAAGATAAAACTTGTTCTCCCAGTTATGGTCTCACTGTAGGTTTGCTCTGTTTTATATTACTCTTTATTTCTATTTACTTTGCAATGCTAGAGGTTAAAGGAGAACTCTACCATTAAACAAGCCCCACCTTTAACATTGGCTTTAAGCCTCTGAAGTCTTTGCCTAGGTCTGTTTACTTTCATGGTTGTCATATAATCACAGACTCATCATAAAAACAGATACCAAGACTAAGAGATGTATGTCTCTGTGAAGTCTTCCATTCTAAGGATGATCTTAGAAACCAGGGCTGGATGTCAGACACTCATTAGAAATCTTCTGTATCTACTTGAGGCTTCCAGATTTATGCCAGTGTTTCTCATCTGGCATTCTATTTATTTACATGCTAGAATTTTTGTCATAATTTCCTTAGGACATAATAAAAATACAGAAGAACATTAAAAAGTACAAAACCAAGTAAGTCTGACTTTATAAACTTCAGTAAAGTTCATTATGAGGGTTGTGACCAAGACTTAGTAGTGTACTCAAACTATGCTACTTTTTTCTGAACGATTCTTGAATAATGTGTTCTCAAAATCCCCTGTTAGGTTGTAGAAACTCATTTGTCACTCAGCCCAAAAATTCCCTCTAACTTCCACAACTGCTCAAGATTCTAGACACCTATGGTACTTGATGACCTTCTTTCTATCTTGAAACCAAGTCTTTGAAAGCAAAATAACCATATTAAGTTTCCAATTAATTAATCAGGCTTCCACTATAATTGGCATCGCATCCATCTACTATGCTAAACAAACTTCCAGGTCTTTAATTTAAACAAAACTGCTGTCGAGGCTATAATACCATTTAGTGTTTTCTCGTGGTCACAAACACACATGAATGATTAGCAGTCAAAGAAATTAACAAGCCTTCAAAACTGAAGACATATTTAGCAGTAGCTACATTTCAAGAGGTACAAGATAAAGTTTCATAGTAACTTATGAAAATTGCCACCAGTTGTACCAAATTATATTTCTGCAGGCCTTCCTAATTAGCTCTTACCCAGCAGTCAGATATCAAAACAAATCAAAGCCAGACCACCAATCTGAGCTGCTATGACTTTGAAGCTGTTACATGCATGACACAAACTTTTTTTCTTCTACTTTTCCACACCTAATACATTTCCCAAACCTGAACATTATCTTAAAATCAGTGATTTTAATTTTTTTCCAGATCAGCTCTTTTCAATGTTATCCCTCATGTTTATAAGTTATGAACCACTGCAATTCAAGGAAGATTAAGTTTAAAATATGCTACTAAAATCCTACACTACTTATCCTTAACCTTGGGAAACCTTAAATGAAATACATATCTGCTCTTTTCTTATAAATAATTTTTACCCTCAAGTAATCAAGTTTGAGTATGTAAAACATAAAAGAGCAATTTTAAAGAAAACATTTAAGTATTTTAAGAATGCCATTTTTATATTTATTTTATATATGCAAATCCAAATAGTCATGTCACTATTGATTAAAGTTACTCAAGTTGGTATCATGTAAAAAATGTCTTGGCTTATGTAATAATATTTTCCATTATTTCATATATTTCAAAGAAAAATATTTTAAATTGAAAATAAGGTTATTAAAAGAATAAAATGATCACAACAAATAACAAATCATGTGCAAGCAAAAGGATTTGCTACACTTGGCATTCAATTGGCTAATTCAATTTCCACAGGAAATTGAAGCATTTCTGCTGATAAACTACGCCAAATTCACAAAATAAATATATAGGATAAACAGATTGACATGAAACAATTTCATTTATATTATATAATATTTAAAATAAATTGAGAGAACGCATAAAGGCAAAACTTTTTTGCTTTGATGTTACAAATATGCTTGTATGTAGGAAAAAATGGTTAAATGCATGTTATGAAATATACATGAACATATGTACATATGCGTTAATATAAATTTTTAGAATCTTTACAAAGAACAATGGCAATTGATATAAATAATAAGGCGTGATAGTGTATCCAATTTCCAAAGGACTAAGGTATTTTATAAATCATAAAGCAAACTTCCTACACAAAGAGCAGCATGCCATTTTTGAAGACATTCCAATAAAAATCAGTTAATCACTTAATGATTCCTTGTAGCATGAATTTAGTGACTTTTTCATATTTAGCAATAATTTAGTGGATTTATTCTAGTGAAGAAAGATTTGTGCCAGCAACAACCTATATGGTAGAACACGGTTTTATAAGGACTTGGATACAGAGTTCTGGTGCAATAAGTACGTTTAATTTTCTTAAAAGAAAAATTTAAAAATATGCTAACATCTTAACTTTCACTTATTTAAAATGTAATAATTTGAAGAACTTAGAATAATACTAATAGATATGTTATTTTTATTAATACTATTAGATATGTTATTTTTACTAATTAAAATATGTCAATGAGAGCAATTGGCTTTAAGACAGATTCAAAAGTATTTATTTCAATATACTGGTCATGCAACATTAGCTAGGCTCTTAGAATCAGTCCCAAATTCTTTCTCACTCTCTCGCTTTATCTATTTTTGTGTGTATGGAGGGAAAGAGAGTCTTTGTGTATGCGCAAACATGGGATTGTATATGTGACATACATCTCTTTTATCTCTCTTTCTCAAATGAAAACCCAATAACACAATAAATTTATAGCCCAAAATGAGATGTGCTAAAGATATCAGTGATGGGTAGAAACGTTCAACTCCATGCACTGCCAAGGTGGCAGAATGTTGTGCTCAAGAGAAAGAAAATGAGGCAGACAGAAAGGCACGTATGCTATCACATATTTGCTCACAGACACATACACTTTGCCGCTTTAGAGGGAACACATAAAAATTATGCTGCAGACAATATCTTTATACAAATTTATCACAGCATCTGTCAGCTCCATAATATGTTCATAAAACTAGGAGCACACGTCTTCACAGTATGCTCACTTGAGCAAGCCCTCTGTTGTCTTAACTTCACTCACTGCTTGCCTAGCCGTTGCCTTCAGATCCCAGATTTTCAATCCTGGTTATTTCACCTACATGTCACAACTATGGAATTTAAATTTAAAACCACTAGAGGCTCAACTGATATAAAAATATTTGAAATGACATTGTCCTTAGAAAAATTAATTCAAGAAAACTTCTGGTACTTAGGAATCTGGGGAATGTTCTCACAGAAAAATATGAAGAAAGGGAATTCATGAAATTCAAAAACCATCAAAAAGAAAACCTCTGGTTAGATTAAAGTTGATGAAAACACAAGTTGGAATCACTCAGTAATGACAGGGCAAAACATGACATGGGATAATAGTAAAACTGCTTTATTTATATACAAAAAGACAGCTGGGTGAATTATTGTCTACAATGTTAATCTTGTCTGTTACGTATCATTCCTTTTCTTTTGTTACTGTGTGTAGAATGATGTTTCTAGCATCTGCCCCAAACATTTTAATAGCAAAAAGTTTTTTTATAAAATTCATATTACCTATGAGTGTTTGAAACATATTTTTCAAGTATTCAGGTGCAGGCTTTGTGTAATACTAGAGAAAGTGCATCTAGATATACATAAGAAAGAACAACACCAACTCACAACATACTTGTAGAGCTATGTGTGACAGCAATAAAAGAGATCTTTGATTTTTTTAAGGTTATGTAACAATCAAATGGAAGAATCCTCCTTAATTCATTAGCTGAATACCTATGATAATTAGGAAATAAATCATCCACTTAAACACAAACTTAGATCTCTGTTGGTACTTTAAGAACAATACAAGACTCTAAATTCTTGTGAAGTAGGATCAAAATATTTCACCCGAGTGACAAGCAAACAAAAAAATTCCTCCAAATACTTATGCTCTTTGCCCAGAGTTGGGATTTCGTCCAATTCTTAGTGGAGCCACAATAGGAAACAAGCCACTTCTTAATGCTTTTTGTACACAGCCATTTCATTTAGCTGAAAATTCAGGGCAGATAATATGTAAGACAGCAAATGCAATGTGTCCTACATCCAAGGCAAAATCTGAGATCCTGAGAAAATTATGTTAACCTTTTCTTTCTCTTGGCTACTTCTTAAGCAAAAACTGTGCATTTCATGAAGACAGCCAAAAATGAATGGCAACAGATATAATCAGCAACCTAGACTGTTATGCCAACCTAGACTTTTATATATACATATATATGTATACATATATGTATACATATATATGCTGGCATTTATATATTTATATGACTTTTATCTAAGTAATAGTGTGAAGTTTCAAGAATTGAAATGTTTGCATCTTAAATGATAAAATAAATGTGGCAAAAGAGGAGTGCAGGACTTCTATGCAAATAGGTCCATGTTCCTGACTGTCTCTGATTATTATCTTTCTGATCTTCAGAAACTATATTCGTCATGTTAGAAAGACAATAATTATTATAGCCCTTACATTTCTTAAGGAAAACTTAGTCTGATTCAGGCATGTTAGTGCATACATTGCAAAAACAATGTTGAGCTACCCAATAATCCTCTTCCATGTGTAATGCTAGTCTAGTTGCCAACAGATGTGGGGGTAGGGAGGAGTTAAAGGAAGAAACTTATACTAAAATAAAAGTTCTGTGAAGGATTTTAAGTATTAGAAGAAAATGTATTCTACTCAGTGACAAGAATCATTATATTCTGAAAAAAAAATGCTGTTCTTCCAATATTATTCCCCAGAGCTCTCACTCCTGCTTTCTGGAGTGTATATTCCCACTAGCACAGCATTCTGTTCCATCCACTGACCTTCCATTCACACCACATAAATCACCATCTCAAACATTATTCTTTACTTGCTGATAAACATGGACTCAGACTTCTACACTATGGGTCTCTGGGACTCAGAGGAAAGCCTAGACTAAGCTTCCTTTGCCGTACTTCATGGCAATCATCCCTGTCTCCCTCTACCCTGGTCCTGCCCTTGCTACGTTGAAGACTCTCTTTGCTATTCTTTCTCCATGTTCGCCTTCTCCTAAACCCTGAGTGTGGTTCCTCAGAACTTTACTTTGAATTCAGCCTTTTTTTTCTTTTATGTAACATAAGACAAAGACATTTTTGTTCTTTCTCTCTTATAGTCACTTTTCTGTCATTCAAAAATAAAAAGATTTGTAAAACCAATGAAAGGAGGCTAAAATGAAGTGATTCCTTGACTTTTCCATGAAAAATATGTGAGGCATGGAGTGAATAATTATACCAGGTTTCTGTGGGGCCGCATTGTTCAGATTCTCACCTGCATGTGCATGTTATTTTATTTCTAACATTAGTTCCGCATATGAGGAGTTCTGCTCAATTTCATTTACAAATAAGTTTGGATTTAAAAAGGAATTGTCAAAACCTAAGTATTTCTCTCCTTGACTTAATGGGATGAATTCTGAGAAAACCAGTTTGGCACCTAAAAATACAAGTACAATGAAATCATACATATATCTTTCGTGTGTAATTCATAGACTAGGTTATAAAATATACCAACGGTCACTCCCAATAATGTAGAATGTGACAAAACACTAAAATAGGAATTATGCAAATGCAGTCTCTTTAAACATCAGTATATTTTCCTTTATGAACCGTCAAACTGTTTTTTAGAATTTAATGAGTCATAATAAAATTGCCTTAAATTTCTTTTGCATCCTTATAAATGCATGGCTAGAGGATGCATGCTGATTGTAAACCTTAATAATGTCATCTTTCTGTAGTGTACACTTTTGTACTCACGGGGAATGCTACATGACTTCTCCTTGGCTTATGCAGATGGCCAGCAACAGGGTATCTGAGCTTTGGAACCATTTCTAAGTAAAACATGAATCAGTTGAAAACATCACGGTGAAACTGTAACAAGCTGGTCATGGCAGGTCGAAGCTGTCAGTTTTGTACTGTACCTATCAGGCCTACGACTTACGATGGACAGAGACTCACTTGCGAGCAGGTGACACAAAGCAGCTCGTGAGACATTTTTATCACAGTTCTTAGAACAGCATGCCTTAAAGCTCATGATTTAGTTCTTTGCTTTTTTTGAACTCTGAAATTTATATTTTCAAACAGTAATTGACGTGTTATCACTGGAACTTAAGAAAGCGTACTATTGGTTGCAGATACAGTGGGAATTTGATGGCAGGTCTCAGAGAAAATAAATTGCCATTCTTCCCAGCAATTCTCTTGAGAGAGGCAGAGCCATGCAATATCTGTTACATGCAAGAAGCTGATCTGAATTCCATTGCCTGTTTTTTTTTTCTTTTTGTTAATAAATTTTTATATGCAAACAAGTTTCTACCTATGCCCCATGACTCTGCCAATGCTTGTCTCCCATCTGCCCCTTACTTCACACATATATTCCATTCCCTTCCACCCTCATGTCTCTGCATGTGTGGATTCAGGGCTCCCTTCGGGGGTCCTGTACTTATAAAACAACAGGTCTCTGTAGTAGTATATGTAGAACTTCAGTGTGTAAATCCACAAGTGGAGACGCTCCTGTTCACTGTCCAGCGCCAGTCCCTTTAGACAGCCTTCGTGCAGCTTAAACCAACTCAGCACACTCCATGCCAATTGCAAGCCTAGCTTTGCCAATGGTCAAGTTTGAAAGAGAGTGTCCAAGTTACTTCTGTCTTCTCCACATCAGCTCTGCCAATTCATTTTCTACTGACAGGCCTAGAACTGAACACCCAGACCTTCATTTGTTTACATGCTGGCACACACCCCCAGATACAGAATGCACTTATCTACTTGCAAGTACACACCCCCCAATTATTGCCTGAGCCTGTTATAAGGCGTGTTGTGAGTCCTGTTGTGAGAGCATCTCCCTCTCACTTGCTTTTGCTCACTCAGTCTAGTAACTTATGTAAAACACTTGTTGCCTTTCTTCTGATGATCTCACTTCCATTCCCTTGTCACGTCAAACTGACATCTTTTTTCTTCAAATTTTTGTTGTTTTCTCTATTTTTTTCATTGTGGATTCTTGATCTGTTGATCTCCATGTCTCCTTAGCATCAGCATAATATTTCTCCTTGAACTTTGCATGGAAGCATAAAAAGCATGTGTGTGTGTGTGCGTGTGTATGTATCATATTGCTGTGTTTGATCTTTTTTAAAAGCAAAGCTTAAGTGATTCATGACTGACTGCTTCTCTTGGTTCCCAGTGTGTTAGCCTACACAATAGTTTCAATCAACCAGATACAGATAAATTAAATTTTTCCATGTAATTTTCATTAAAAACATAATCAAAAGTATAACTTTTATGTATTATATATTCAATTATATATTACATATATATTATGTATTTGGTGTACATATCAAATACGTTATACATTATACATTGTAATCATGTATTTTAAATATTATGAATATATTTTAAATATAAAATTATCTGATATATATTCATATCTATATGTATATGAATCAAGAAATATAATTGACTTAAAAATGAAACATCTGGGTAAAAGTAGATCATAAACATCTATTTTGTTTACCTCTGATTTGAGAATGAGTTCTTATTGAGGAAACACAAAGAAAATACAAAATATTCAGTCATGCATCACTTCAAATTTATTTTTCTACTTTCAAACTATGCCTCAGAAAATGTTTTCCTTCATTACCTAAGTAGGTTTAATGATACAGTAAGCAAAATTATGTACAATAAAACTAAGCACTAGGAATCTTAGAGCTTATACTGTGCATTTTTAAAGTCATTACCTACTCTACCATTAGAAATAATCATCATCAACTGTGCAAAATCACAAAATCTCCGCAGTGCCAAGAAGACTTTTATCTGCAAACCTAGGAGCTGTTTTCCAAGCAGAACACAAGAGATTTGTAAAATGATTGCTCGCCCCCACGGGCCCCTGCATGGAACCAGCTGCAGACAGAGTCGGCTCCTTCTCAAAATGCAAAAAACTCTTTACTGTTGACTATTGTGGGGCCTGTACACTTTGTGAACTGATTTCTTTAAATGATCATTGCTGTTTCTCTTCCTGATGTTTATATAACTCTAGGCCCCAAGCAGCTTAGGAGAACAAGGGATTAATTCTTGCTTACTGTTCTTGGTTATACTTCATTAGCATGGCAAGAAAGCTCACAGCAACATCAGGACCTGAGGGACTGGTCACACCGCATCCACATAAGCAGCTGAGATGAGCATAATTCCTTGTAGCTAAAATGCCCTTATGCCAAAATATGCCCGAATGCCACATTTGTCCAAGGAATGCGCCAACCCACCATGAGCTGAGCCTTCCCATATCAATTAGATAATCTCCCTCAGGCTTGCTCAGGGCCTTCCTTAGCTAATAATTCTCCACAGGTGTGTCTTGGCCTGTGTGACAAAATTTCAGTTGTCAAGTTGATGCCTGTATCTAACTGATGCACAATGCAAGTAGTCTCTCCAAAAGTCAGGAAAAAAGTTGTATTCATGTCCTAATGCAAAGAACTATGAACTTTATCATTTCTAAACAATTAGAGCAACAACAATTTATAAAGAAAAAAACAGTGCTCCTTCAAAGTCTACAGGACAGTAACTAAATTTCTCAAAAAAATTCTTATAATAACAAATGGTATGATGCTCATTTGATCACATGTTCCTCTTTTAAGACTCAAAATCATGTTTCCATATATCATGGAAAGGAGATGAAAGAATGGCTGAATCCTAGAGGTGTTACATCTGAAACTGCCCATAAAGGAACAAAGAAAAAGAGCATATGTGCTAGGTCCCTTCTTTTTCCTCATCTTCTTGTAGAGCTGAAAAAGACTACAGTTATAGGGCAGATCAGAACTTCAAGTTGGGATGAGACCAGTTCACACACAGACCGCAGAAAGCCATCCCTCAGTGCCTACACATACTCATTAGATAAACAAAAACTCAGTGTCATTACTTCTATTAACAAGGATGACTCTAGGGTTACATATCACAGCATCTACCCGAAGTTCACGAACAGATTTTCAAACATGCCTTTTCAAGTGAATATAGCTCTTTGATTGGCTAGGATGCTCACCTGCCTCTTTTTATACAGAGACAATTCCTCCAATAAAAGATTTCAAGGGAAGCCAGAAACTAGGGATGCTGTCTGAGAGTATTGTATCTCTTCTCATTACAACATACAATTCCCTGAGGACTGCAGGAGCTAGGTTAAGGAAACAATTGGAAGTGTCTTAATGAATTAGAGGTAACAGAATCTGCCACTCTGGGCCCTGTGCCATCAGAGACTCACAGCTCATTACTTAATCATCTCAAACTGTCAAATTCAAATCAATGTATCCACCATTTTGAAATGCATGCTTTATCTTGCAGGTCAATTACAGTATTTACAAAGTATTTCTTCCCTACTGTGCTAAGAGTCGTTTTCAAAAGCATTATTTTTATTTTTAAAAGTGAGTGTGGAGAAAAGTTTTGTAAAGCACACATGCATCTTTCTACCATTTGAAAACAAAATAAAGGAAGGAGACTCTGGGGAAAAAAACAATCAATTTAGATAGAATCTTTGCACACAATCAGCAGGCAGAAATCAATGTGCCTCCTAATCGAACATGGATTTCACAGTGTGACTATACACAGTCCTGTGCTACTCAAACAAATGGCCAGTGTTGCTGCGAAGTCATAATGAAGCCTGGATTGCATTTGTATTAATGCAGAGAAACTCCTGTTGTTCATTTACTAAACAAGGATAGCTGAGGTGTTATAGTCTGTGCCATTTATACTAGACAAAAAAAATTATCTTATGAGATCACACTGGGTCTCCAGTGACTCAGGGCCTAGAGTCCTGGATGTGCTCCTGTCCTGTGCACATCCCTGGACTCCAACACTCTTGTCCTTACATGAATCCTTGGCCTTGGTGCTTCTCTTTATCTCACAGCTAGTGCTGGATGCTAGAGATGGCTTAAGAGCATGTAGCAAGTTTACAGTTAAGTTATGAGCTTGAATTCGATTTATCAGTACATTTTGAAAGCTGCTTCACTCTCCAGTCTTTTTAAAAGTCTCATTTTACAAGTGTACACCCTTACATGCTTTGACATAAAATCCAAATAGACATATTCCAAATAGATAAATTTCATAGACAATGAATGACAGAATCTTCACCTGGAGATTTTGCTTATTTTGATATGGGTCCAGTGATGCGGGAATCTTTACTTATTTAAGCCTTCAATGGATTTTACAAGACTGAAACAAACTTGGATTAGGAATTAAGTTATTTTTCACATGTCTATTGCATACCTGTGAACCACTGGGTGTCCAGAGTATCTGTATATTTTTAAAGGACTGTATGCTTCCTGTTCTATTTCTAAAAAAGTCATGACACTGTTTTGTCTGCAAAAATGTCAAGATGAAAAGTATTATTTCTGGTTGTAAATATATTTTATTTCCTCCTTTCATCAGAATAGCCATTCTCTCTCTCTCTCTCTCTCTCTCTCTCTCTCTCTCTCTCTCTCTCTCTCTCTCTCTCTCTCTCTGTCTCGCATGCGTGTTGGAGTAGTTAGTCATGTGGTTAATGGATATATTCTTCAGTTTATTGTGACCTTATCTTGTATAAAATAAATGCTGGTTGAAAGTTTTATGGAAAAACGACCTTTCTTGAACTTAGTCAATAGATCTCATACAAATGAAAAGAAGGTTGGAGTGTAACTTGGAGGTAAGTAGAAAATCAGATGGGGAAGGAGGGTGCAAGCAAAAACATTCCGAAACAAATGTCAAAATGTCAATATAATTAACTCATCAATTTCTTTTTAAAAACAATGCACTTAATCTCATGATAGTATAGTTCATTTATCAATACCCTTCTGGAGACATCAATCTTTCTTTACAGCTATGTACCATGGCATAGAAAACACTGATGTATTTACATTTTGTGTACTTATCTTATTCTTAGATAAACTCTTCTAACTAGAGTCTTATATAGTATTCAGACATATTTATCTGCTGTACATATGTTTCTATGAGTGTATTAAAGATTCAAAGAATTTACACAAGCTCATCAGATTTATATGTAAGTGCATATTTGTAGTACATCAGCACTACAGATTTTTACCTACATTTCTACATTGATCATATGGGAAAAAAATACAGATATTTGGTATTTTAAAAATATTTTTGGAAAGTTTCTAAAATTTGCTTATATTAGTATTTATATCTTCATGAATGTACCCTGGTTGTATAATTAACTTGATAGGTTATATAAGATAGTACAAGTGATCTCAGAAGAAATCATGCCTGGTCACAGTCAGGCTGCCTGAGATGCTGGGAATGGGGCAGTCCACTTTTAAAGAAGAACTCACAGCTGTTGCCTTCCTAAGCAGACATGGCACAATACCATCCAAACACATATTTTCAAACCAATGGAGTAATGCAGGTTTCTGCATATATGAAGACTTCTTTAAACCAAAAATGGTCAAAGGGAACCACAACTGATCCAAGGGTAAAATAGTATTCGTACATAAGCAGGACACCCAAAGTGGCTCCATTCTCCCAGGATAAACCACAGAGGACAAGAAAGAAAGAACCAGATCGGGGAGATTAGCAGTATCCTCAAGAAATAAAGCGATCACAGTGTAAGCACACTAAAACCATGTTTGCATGCACAAGATACAGGCAATTGACTCAATACCATACATCATAAATGAGGTAGAAATTAGGTGATCCCACCCTTCTAGGAGTAACCACTAGTGGTCAATGGTGGCCAAAAGAATAGACTTCTTATGCATCAGGAGACTAGCTGTGAAAAATTGCATAAGCTTCAATGGGTACCCAGGCACAGTCAAGGAAAGTCATCCTCTATGGTACTCAATGATATATATCCACAAGAAGGGACATGGGGTTAGAAGCTTATGAGGAAAAACTTATCCATCAGTGGGAATGGGGTGGGTACAAGATAGAGTAATGAGAGGAAGAAAACTGAAGTCCATTGTAATTTTAAATAATGAATGAAAAAAGAAGATACAGAGTAAATAACAAGTAAAAATAAATTTCTAAGTAAGTCCTTGTTTCCATTTGTGGAAGACAACAAGCGAGTTTGTATAGGATATCAGCGGAATTATAGGTGGTTGTAAATTTTAGCCTAGGTCCACTCACATATGCCTGGTTCATAAATTTTTAGGCTCAAACCTTGCACAAACGATGAGTGCAGTTGACATTGCTAAAAGAGTTTATTTTATGGGCCTGTAAACAACCCAGGAAAAAGAAAGCTCCACAGAATAATGTTTCTAAATGAAATGTATAGGTGGTTCCGTGCTTTGGAGACAAGCCAATGGCAGGAAAACTGAAAATGAAATTTATTGGCAGCAGGGATGTTGGTAGAAAGAGTAAAATAGTTTAAGAGAATCAAGGGTGCTGTTCAGACAAGTGCAATATGTGCCTCCACCTGTAATTCTACTTTTCGTTCAGTGACCTTTGCTTTCTGATTGTAATTGTTCTTCAAAACACACTAGGGAACATTTCCTTTCATTGATTCAGCCAAAGGAAAAATGAATGTGAGATAACGGATGATACAGACAAAAACTCAGGTCAGGTTAAATGTATCAGACTTTGGCAGAGAAAATTTTTCATTATCCTGTCAATCACCACATGCTAGTAATCTGCTTTTCCAGGCTTTTCTCCAAGTTAATTAAGATTTCCAAATAGTCATAAAAGTGAAAAATTCCAAAGTTTAGAAAAATAAGGGTTCATGCTTTGATGTCACAAATCTGGGTATTATTAAAACTGTCTAATACCTAATTAAAATACTGTGGAAATTGACTTTGCTTTATTCAGATAAAGAGAAAATTTTAGAGGTGTGGTAGTGGCAGATACATATTCGCTTTCACTCAGACCAGCATAATCTCTCAGTAATGACACTATTCAATTGTCACCATTATGTAGTGGTTATTATTGTACTAAAAATCAAAGATGGAATCAACGGACACTGAACTAGGTCTATAATTTTTTTCTTATTCTGGTTTAACTATTTGGAATTTGGTGAAATGGCTCAGTGGTTAAAGTGCATGTTTACAAACCTGGTGACCTGGAGTCCATAGGTCCACATGGAAGAAAGAGAAAGTGGCTTCTAAAAGTTGTTCTCTGACTTCCATTCACTTGTCATGGTCTCTCTCTCTCTCTCTCTCTCTCTCTCTCTCTCTCTCCCTCCTCCATCTTTCCTTCTCCAATCTGTCCTTCTCTCTCTTTCCACTCTACAGTTGTTTCTTTAAAAGGCTGTTGAGATAGTTTATTCAATTTATGTTACACAGAAATGAGTACATGAATAGAGTGCAAATTAATGAATCTTTCCAATCTTAGTAATTGTTTCTCATAACATTCTGCCTGTTATCAACGCCACTGTATGGGAAAGATCTAAGTCTATCACTCACTTTGTGGCTTATGTAAGTGTGCCTTTGATTTTCTTCATGGCTGAGCTTGTGACTGAATACTGGTTACAGATGCTATTGCTTGCTCCTTTCTGCCTAATGAAATTAGCAGTGCTGTTCCGCAAGGAGAAGAAAAAAGGTAAAAGAGTAATTGTCTTTTTAATTCCTTCCTTTCCATGTGCCAATAGTTGACTTTATGGTTCTAAAAATATTGAGTCCAATTTCAAAGGAATTATTCAAAAATGCCCAAAAAATTTTAAATCTTTACACTACTCAAAATTCTACATACAATGCTTTTGCACATTCGTATCACTCTTGTAATCTCATAATTGTCAATGTGCAGCCACTACACTAACAGGTGGAGGTATGTACTTTTATTGGATCCTTTGAGAATTTAAGTATGTCTTACACATTAACTTTTAACTGCAAAAAATAGCCTGAACATTGGCCATTAGTAGGTGTTACTTTAATGTCCTTGGATATTTTAAAACCACTTTATTGCACTTTTATAATAATTGGTTGTATTTGGCAGAAGAAATCCTGTCCTTGAGAGTTTAATTTAATTAAATATAACAGGTTATATTATATCCACCCACCATATTAGGCCATTCTTTTTTCTATTGCTAGAAGCTGTGTGTCTTAATAACCACACCACAAGATTAAAATGTGAAAATTAATCAGTGTACACATAAACATAACTGTAGAATCAGTTGCAAAATAAATTTAAGTTAGATGTTGGACCTTTATGTATTAACTAAAAGCTGCTCATATACATGTGGTCTATAATTCAGTGAAATATCTGTGCAGGTAATCCTATGGATAAGGCATTATGCCAGGTAGTTTGAACATTGTTACTACCTCTAAGAATGCACAGCATGAAACCAGTTATATTAAATGGTCATATATTAGTAGTGTTTACAGTAGAAAACAATGTGCTGCATGATGGTAGGCAAGTGTGGATAAAGCCTTATGAAAGGGTATACAGACAAATTCTGATCTGTCGAGAAATCTAGGAAAACTAACTGGAGAGTCGGCATTGTACTAGGTTTTGACAAATAAATATTTACCATTCTCTATTTATAATCAATTCTTTTGAGTATATATTTTTATGATGAATATTGATTGACAGAGATAAAGCATTTCATGAATGTATTATGTGTTTCCATTTGACAGACATATTTTATTATGTCAAAAAACATAAAACGCACTGGGAATCATCACCTGGGTATTCTGAGTACATGTCTATAAGATTGTGCTATACAACTGTCATGCAGTTGACATGCTATCATGAGCTCTGCATATGAATCCAAAACACCTGCACTGGATTTATGTGCACAATAAACCAACTGGTAGTTTTCTGAATTCGAGAATGTTCTTATTTCAGATCTGGTTAGATAGTTATTGTCACTGTGGATATTCAGGTACTCTGGGCAGTAAGATATCTTATCAATGAAGTTGCAAAACAAAATGCCATGAAAAGCAAATTCATCATATAAAATATATAATATCGTAAATATGAATTCATTCCATTAACTTAGCTACTATTTTCATGTGTCACACATCATAATGTTTCTCATATTTCAGTGATTTTCATTCTAACAATTGGCAACTAAAGGAAGTCAAAAATTGATGAGGTATTGTGCAAATCCTGTGTCAGAAATAAAATGCCAGGTAAGAAAAGAGGGAAGGAAGCTAATGAGGAAACAGAGGCCACTACAAACACATACTCACTGAAAATCAAATAATTTTCTAATTAATATTCTAATTGCATCTAATGCATAATTTCTTATGACCTTAATGAAGGGAAGAATATTTGTATGTTTTATAGAATTATTTATATCTATTTCTATCTATGTCTATATTTATTTGTATATAGTTTTTTCAAATTCATTGAAAGATGGAAGAAAATATATTTTCATTTAATACTTTTGCAATGAAATTTTTGTTAAGAAACTGCAATGTGGATTGGACAGGAAAGACATAATTCTATAACTAAAGGACATGACATATATAATACACATACATACATAGACGCATAACATAAATTCTTCCCTTTCTGTGAAGCATTCTTCTCTTTCCTTACTTCTTGGCTTTCTGGTACATGCTTTTATTTTCCCATCTAAACTTTTGCAGTTTTGTGAATTTCACTTGTGACTAAAAAAACCACCAAATACATTGGAATTGGCCTTTTTTGTGCAGTGGTACAAAATATTGTAGGTGCCATTTCCAAACAGATTTTATATTCTATTTATTGAACAACTATTATATAGTTCAGGTCCATAAATTCATGGATATTAGTCTATACAATAAAATAATATCAAAGAATTTTCTATACTTAGCTGAAATTTAAGGAAATCAAGTGGTAATATAAAACTTGCAACAAATACAGTAATATTAGCTCATGGTTTGTTTGAGAACATTCTTACAAACCCCATGTTCCTAGCTCATTGTGCTACTTTGAGAAGTTGTGGGAAAGTGCAGAGATTACACCTATCAGGAAGAACAAACCTCCTTGAGGATGGGTCTGTAGTAGGGTCTTGTCACCAGTCCCATCCTATGTACATGGTTCCACTTTCTCTTTGACATGAGATAAAGTAATGGTCGGCATTGTGGATTCTGACACTAGATAACCAACCATTCATCCTCACCACAAGCTACGTCTGCCATGCTCCACCTCACCATGAAACTGGATCCATTGGACACAAAGACTATGCACCAAAATATCTGAAAATCTGAGTAAAAATACTAATCTCTACCTTTAGACCTCTGTCAGTTGTTCTGCTCATGACACCACACAATCAAGCAGTACACAGCAGTCGTATAAGTTGTATAAGCTTGAAAGGAAAATAGTCAACAGAGGACAATTAACTGAAACTTTAAAACCTCAATCTTTGAATATGCTGAACTGATTTGAATTTTACTCCATGATACTTTGTGAGAACTTGAAAGTACAACACTTCATTGTTCTGAGCTGTGTGATTTCTGGCAGTTACTGAAACTGTGTGCCTCTTCTTTCCTAACAGTTATATAAATAGTATCTCTGTGAGCACATATGTTTTCCTGTGAGGACCTTAATCTTAATAGGAATAAGATGCTTGAATAAATAACAGGGTATGTTATTTTGGTGAGTATACAGTTAATTATGTATTAATATTCACAATGTAGCTGTGGTACTTTATATATTTAATATCAATGTTATTGATGAGACAGACCTTCAAAAAGCATTAGAACATAAGATGTAGGTCTCCAAAATCTAAAAAATCCTCTTTTTTCATTTATAGGATTATTACTTTCTGAATATAGCCTTAAACACATATCTAGCAAATATGTTACATTTTAGCTTTGAATTAACATTGTTTTGATATCCTGTTGCTATAAAGTTGAGGGTTAAGAGCAAACTGATATATTATTTTTTTAACAGAGAATTCATTAATGCCTCTGACAACTCCAAAGCTCTCATTACATGTTTTCCACAGCATCCCAATGAGGAGACTTTTTCTTTCTAAATTTAAACAAAATATTTAAACATTAAACCATCTCTCAATGTTAAGAATAGACAAAAAAATAAAAATAAGGAAAAATGGTCTGAAAGCCAAGGAACCTATTAAAAGTATCAGCTACCAGCTTGTAATTCGAGATCCTTCACTAGACATTTCGATGGTTGGAAAGGAGCCAAATATCTAGAATAAAAGATCCATCCTGAATCTTAAAAACAGAACAAGTTCCCAGAATAATGTCCGTGTTCCAATTGGCATACTGAATAAAAAAGCAATCTGAAGTACTTTCTTATAACAGCTCAGTTCCTTAATATCATCTTATAAAAATGGCTTAATACATTTGCTGCCTCTCTATTTGATTTCTTTTATGAATAATCTGTCTGTAAATTCTACACCTGCTGCAAAACAGTAACCTTGTAGTAGCTCTGGTCAATTGAACCATTGTCTGCTATTTACTGTGATTTATTTTGATCACAATGGTTAATTGAAGGGTATTATATAAATATTATAAGAGTCCACAGAAAAGTGATGGATTTAATTTCTGTGTGTGTCCAGCATATGTAAGAAGTCTGATATTTTGTGGGTATTTATTCTTTCACCGAGAACATGTAGCACATGTGCATTCAAAATTACTTCAGAGGTTGAAATCATCAAAATCATCATCTTACTTTTTTAAATACAGATGAGAATAAATGATGCTTGAAATTATCAAATTATTCATGAAACAATTTTTCTTCTTATCTTCTGTAGGAAAAGGTCTGATTAAAGGTTCTCCTAGCTACCCTTTTGAGGATTGTTATTCTTATTTAAGAGTATGTGAGAAGAGATGGGAATTAGAAAAGTTAATATATGGACATATTTCCTTTGAAAAATACTTAATATCACTCCATGGTGAAATGCAACTCAAATATGTTTTTAAGGTATAAGCACCAGCTCTGCATGCAATTCTAACAAAGTAATTTTGACTTCTGACTTGTGGCATTCACACAGCAGGGATAGTCAGATCAAGCTAAAGTTGATTCCTATTGCTCTACCTCCTGCCACCCTAAATCCAATCTAATGAGATGGTTACAATTCTTAAAGAAAGCCTTGCTTAAATTTACTTATTTTATCATTAAAACGTCAGATAGTGAAGGTGAAGACTTGAAAGCACAAAGTAGACATATAAACTAAAACTCCATGAATCCTTGATAAAAGAAGGATTACACACAATCCGTTATTTGCATGTCAACTTTTGCTTCACCTTAAGTGCCTCACTCTTCACAGAGCCCACAATAGAAAGGTCAGTTTGAGCAGCCAGAAAAATGCCTCTAAGGTGTTCACCCAGGCATGAATTTCAAACCTTTCCAGCTTTTCAAATGTGAATGCAGTTTGCTTTGCTCAGTACAATGAGGACAATCTTCTAAGTTAGAAATTTAATTTCTTCAAGGTAGTCCTGAATCACAAAGTTATGAGAAACTGGTGGTTCAGAAGGGATGCATTTAGCTGCTCTCTCCTTCCTAGTAACTCAGGAATGGCAGAGCTATATTTATCTAAATTTCCTCCATTCTACTCCCCCCAACCCCAGTTCATAAAATTTTAACCTCCTACAAACTGTATTTGGAGTTTTATCAGAAAATACACGTTCACTTCAGCTGCCAATTAATATAAATTATTTCTCCTTGTTAATCATTGTTAATAATATGCATGGGGTCAAATCAAAGGCAAAGCTGTTTCAGAACTGTGAATACCTTCATGGCTAGTTATGAAGGAACTGAACCCAGAATGCATGTTCTGATAGTTTCCCATACATGATGATAAAGGTAATGTAGATGTGAAGAAATATATTCTAATAGCAAGATAAGTGGCAGAAAATTAATGTCAAATCTCTGAGTCTTAGAATAGATTCAAAACAGTGACTGGAATATTGCTTGATTAGAAGTCAGAACTTTGCACAGCATTATTGGTAGGCCGTGCTATAGATACTGACAGGTATTCAAGCTTTCTGTTTCTTCGCACTAATAATAACATAAATTGGGATTCTATGTTTGCATACACCTTCATTCTCAAAATTAATCGGTAACTCATTTGTAAATTTAAGAATATTTTTCCACTTACATTGTCACTGATTCCAATGCCAAAAGTGGAGAATGCCCCCCATTCAAAAATTGCCAGCTTGATTCAGTAGCATGTTTGGTGACTTGCTGCTTGAATAAAACTGTTCTTCTCTCATTAAATATTTTGAAGCTATTATTTTCTATTTAATAACACAGTCAATGTTATGTAAATAGGCATTCATTCTTTTTCAATTTGTTCTAATTTTCATGTGTATTGTGTGTGGGGAGATGCACACACTCATATGCTTATGTATATGCAGGTGTGTTCAGGTACATGTGAAAATATGTATCATTTGGAGTCTTGAGTTTCACATGAGGAATCATCCTGGATTGATCTTCCATCTTATTCTTTTGAGGTAGTATTTCTAATCAAGACCAGAGTTCACCAAAGGACTAGTTAGCCTAGACAGATTATTCTAGAGATTCCCAGCTTCTTTCCTATATACATGGAATTAGAGATGAACCGCTATACCCACCTATCATTTTACATGGGATCTCAGGATTAACACTATGCTCCTTTTCATTATGTAGTAAGCATGCTAGTTCCTAAGCCATCTCCCCTGTCTAAATTATTCTTAATTCTGCTCATTCATGTATCAATGACTGGCCAGTACAACTTTAATTTTACAGTTAGGATAGTTTGCTGGTGGACATAGATTCTAAATATTATTTTTTCATTGGCCACAAAATGTGATGTGAATGAAATCACTAGGGGCCAGATGTAAAATTAGATAAGTCTACAAATTTGAGAATTCATTGAAAAGAAGAGCTAAAATTTAAGTAAAAGAAATAAAGCTTTGCAAACTCCCAGGGAGGTTTTTCCTTTAAAATTATTTTAAAAGGGATTTCCATAATGCAAACTTTACTGAACTATTTTAAGTAAAGAGAAGCATGAACAAATCCATAGTAGGCAATCTTTTGATTTAGGATCTAGAAAAAGACAACTTATCTATTAGTTTTATAAAATAAGACAAAGTTTAAAATGGACCTTTAATTGATTTGCATAACTGTTATTTCTTTTTAAAGAAACTCAAAAATTAATAAGAGAACTACTAGAAGATGAACACTAGTATTCATTTAAAATTTTCATCGTACTTTTATTCTTATCAATTTTCCCTGCCCACCCAAATAAGTCCTCATGTTTAATCCATGGATTCAGAAAGCAAACAATAGGGTATGATTTGAGAATAACTTTTAATTATAAATTAACTGAAACTAGGCAAATATCTATACATGCTTTGAGGATAACTTTAACTGTGAACCAGCCTAGACTAGCTGAAACTACTTGGTATATTATAAGCATATCACAACATAAGTAAACCAGTGTTTATTACTTAACATCCCCAAAGTTATACTCTAAACTTTGTCCTGAAGTAATACATTTAAGCAACAACAATAAATGCAATTAATGAATATAAACCTGAAATGTAAAAAAATATATAGTTGCGTGAAGAATATGCTATCCATATTCTGGTATTTGATTTCATTTAGGAAGAAAAACTCCTTTGACTAATGCACCTTTTTCCTTCTCCAGCTGTGGAGCAGAGAATGAGCCTTCTCTCTGAACATCACATCATCTGCCATTTCCCACAGATAATTCTCTGGTGGCTGTGTTTATCATCAACTTTTCATGGCATCTGCCCCCACCTGCCTGTAACTGCCACCTCATGTCATGCTGCAGTGATAAAAAGCATGCGGTAGACCTAAGAGACAACTTTCTTTTATCGTGAAGCTTAGGGGAAGAGAGCCTTTTGTGCCTTAAAGGAGCTGACTATGTAATTCACTTTCCACTAACATGTCAAGGGTAATCTCACAGTGGTTGCCTTCGAATCCTGAAGTCATATACTAAAGCTATTACAAGTGATTTAATAAATACATATTTAATTATTGAATCAGTTTAAGTGCACTATCTAATTTCCTTACCACAGATGGCACACAATTACCAAATTTACTCAGGTTTCACTAAGCAATTTCCATTAGCATACATTCTCACTCTCTATTCCCTGCATTTGAAAACTATTTCTAGAATGGACTCATTTCCCACCCAGACATTTAAAACAGGAAAAAACAAAAAAGAAACAAAATATCAGTTAAAATTGTACCTGGACAAGCTATGTTAAAGTTCATAACATTTCAAGAAAATATGGAAAAACTGGACTAGATGAATTCGATATATACTCAATTTTTAAAATGTATTTTTCATGTTGTAATAATACTTGTGGGAGTTGGAGTGATGGCTCAGGGGTTAAGACTCTGCCTTACAAGCAGAAGGTCCTGAGTTTGGATCCCAGGTCCACATAAAGGCTAGGAGGAAACAGCAGTGGTCTTCATTTCTGGGTGAGCAGAGCCTGGGAAATCCCAGAGTGAAGCAAAAAAGAGATAGAAGCTCCAGGGTGATTCCCGAAGTCATTCTTGTGCCTCCACGGGGGCTCTCTGCTACACACACATGCACACACACACACACACACACACACACACACACACACACACACAAAGTTAAAAAAATAATAATTGCAATGAAAAGAATTGAAATGGCACTTCTATATCATATTTTCTTGTTTGATTTTCGTTTCTTTTAATCATCTTAGCACAATTCAAAACATCGAATACTTTACTCCTCATTGCACGGGTGATTTTAATTTTTTCAAAAAGAGAATATTAATTTCTAAAAAATTTGTTGAGTGTTTTGGAAATATCTCATGTGGGTTGTGAAGGTTGTTTGTGGAGATAATAGGGGCAGCAATGTCCAGAAAAAGGGTGGTGTTCTATATAACAGATTAACTAGATACTAAGTAAGTTTAAGGGTTCCTGAAATTTTCCATTTTCAATCTTCCTTAAAGGGAAAAGTCACCAGGTATCTCTATCTCTAGGACATCTCACTGATTTTTAGCATCCGTCCCAACTACTAATGCAATCTGAGGATTGTAGGATAGATAGATAAGAGTGAGAGAGGTTAGGAGAATTTGTCAAAGTGACAACTAGTCACATCAACGCTAATGTCCCATGTAGAATACAGAACATATAATATATTCACTAAGTATTGAGTCCTGTTCTTTCACTAAACTCATTCACTAAACTGTGAATGAATGTTCATGGTTGCCTCCATTTCACAGATGAAGAGGAGACTCAGCTGCCTCCCATTTGTTTAAGTCACCCTTTTGTAATGAAGGAAATTAGTTGCTAGCCATCAATCCAGCAAAATGACTCACCTCAGGATTCCTTCTGGCAACCTCTGTAGATTTACCCTAGATGGTTACTAGAGACTTCTGATTAGATCTGCATCTTAACATCAACAAAGACAGACTTTGAAAACAACTTGTGAAATAGGCCATTTCTCAATCTTTCGGTAACTTTCTGTGTCTCATGAAGAATGAGCTAAATTTACATTTGCACCATTTGCACGTGAAATCAGCTGTGACATTTTTATTCTATTTATTTTTCTTATTTGAATTAAAAAATTGAAAAATTACACGAATAGCTATCTTTCTTTGGCTGTAGCTGCTAGGCATCTCAGCTAAGGTCATGGCTGCACATATATAATAGGGATATATAATAGGGTTCATGGCTGTCCACACAGTTCTACTCTCAGGATCATTTTTCTTCTCTCAAAATTACATTAAGCATTTCAGTCCAGCACCTTGTGATCTAAAAAAATGCTTAATTATTCCAAATGTCTTGCATAAATGAATAATATATAAATGAATAATATATATCAATATGTGAACATAAACTTCATTTTGTTTAAATATTATAAGTGCCTATTATCTTATTGATCTTAATTGCCAAATGTAAAGTTGATCATTTTATAATATCGTTTAACCTCAGACCTCTAAAATTATATCTGGACCTTCATGATAACTGCCAAGATTGATTCGTTCTCATCTGTACAATATATTATGTACACTACAGGCCTCAATGATAATGACAACTGTGTGAAGTAAGTATTACCATCAACCACATGGTGTGGAAGAAAAACTGAGGCTTAAGATAAGCCTGTCTTAAGATCCATTTCCAGGAAAGAAGGAAGACAATGACAACCCAGGAAATGAAAATCCATCTTGACTACTCAGCAGAACTGCAAAAGAGCACCATCCAGGTGAACTTCTTCCAGTGACATAAGGCAGGGATGAAAACTGATTCTTGTGCATCACGACTTGGTTCTTCATATGTTTTACTTTCAATAACTATAAATTTAAATAACATTATATGGCAAGAACTGAGAATGCATGCTTAACTTCTCATGTCAACATCGTGTATTACTACACAGTGAAACTCAGCATATTTTCAGTTATGTGAAAAATGGCTAAATTTTTCCTTCTGATTCTGAACAAAATAATCCTAACAAACTCAGAGAGAGAGAGAAATAAATTCATTTGTGATTTTAAAATCATACGCTGTCAATAGGCTGACAGCCATAGCTTATCAGAGAAGGCATACCTATTTTGAATCTGGTCTCTCTTTCTTTGCAGCTGAACTGCTGATTCTTTTGGAAGAAAGGATAGCATTCAGTGATTTTTCAGCACTTCCTTGCTGAATCTCTTCTTCCCATATCCTTTTAAATCCTAAACATGGGGATAAATTCAGAGAAAACCCTGGCAAAAGAATATGACATCTGGTTTTCCAAGCCTGTCTCTTATAGATAGATCGAGAAACACTATATTTAAAAGAAATTAGTCACAGATAAAAGAACTAATATTTAAAAAATCATATGATAAAGTACTTTTTAAAGACAAACTATTTGAACTTCAAAAAGCTGTAGGCTTTTGTTTTATGAATAGGAAGTTACAATAATGGAATGCAAATATTACCAAAATGCTATTTCCTGAATTATACTTACCAAAGTGATTTTGAAGAGTTCTTTTAATAAACATTCCACTGGCGAGCTACTTATACTAAGTTATCCCGTGTGCTCTATGAAACTGCCTGAGTCTATACTAAAGTGTGGAAAACACTAAAATATATTGTGTATATGGCTCTGCATAATTTCCTTCATTCAGTGTCTCTCATGGAACCTGAAACATGTCATTGTGGTTAGTTTGGCTGGCTAGTGAGCTTTCAGGATCTACCTGTCCCTGCCATCCTTTTTCCTATAACACACGTTACAGGAAAGTTTTAACGTGATTGCTGTAGTTTCACACACAAGTCACCATGTGATTTCAGTAAGCGAACTTAAACAATGAGTTACCGCTTCATTCCAAACTGCCTGGATGGTAATTGCAGCCATTATCTGCATAATAATGGGCAGATTAATTAATCATGCTGTGCTTCTGATTTTTATCATAAAAAAAACGAGAATCACATAGTTCAACTGTCTTCACCAACCTTTGCCACATTTTCAGGGTCACTTTTCTGAATATCAAAAGGCTTTGAGGAACATGGTGTTCCTTCACCTATTTGAAAAAACGCACCCATGCCACATCAGTACAAGAACCTATTTCATTTAACATTAGTTAAGGGGTAAGCAAATGGTATCACCTAATTTATGAATAATGATAAATGAGGGTTTGTACCAGTAGAGAGCTGGCATAATTACAAAAATAAACCTATTTTGTATTTTTATGAAGTACTCATAGGGTGAAAATTCCCTTCTGAATTCGTTGCAGACTCAGTAATAGCCATGATTCATTTTGTACATATATATTGACAATAGAAATGAATCTATAATAGAAGTAAACTTGTATATCTTCAGACAAGAGTCTAAAAGTAACACTTCTAAAAGAAAATACATCTACAACAAGGAAGTCTGGAGGTAAGCCAGACCAAAATAAACACCATGAATACATTTTAAACAAGTATGGTTCTAACCTATTGTGTTTTTTGAAAGTACCTTATATATAAAAGAAAATACTTGTTTTTTAAGAATAAATTTGTCTTTGGGTATATTAAAGTATAAGAGCTAAAGTTTATAAACTAATTAAAATATGTGTTACTTTTCTTCTGACCTCAAAGAGAAGTTCAAGCTGGCAACAACATGAGCCAAATTGCACCTGGAGAATTAGGATTATAAATGGCACAGAGTCTTGGATATTGCAGGTATGCATATGTTAAAGTATTTGGTGCTTTAGCTACAGACAGAGTCAATAGAATAGGCATATATATCACTCTCACACCAGACTTTTCTATTAAATTGAGCTGAGAACACCTCAAGGAATAATTATTTCATGCCAAAATTACAGGAAGTTTTTCATTAATTACTAAAGTATAGTTTCCTTTAAGGAAATATTCTACTTTATAAAATGTTTTCTAGTGTTCTTGGTTTATATCTCTATTCCTACTCAAGTCATAATTCAAAAACTAATGTTACTAACAACATTGTAAAAAAATCTCCCCATGTATGCTCAAGAGCAATCTAAATAGAGTGTGTACGTTATGAGTTTATTTATGCCAATTTACTTTTAAAACTGGCCTACATTAAATATATTGCAACATTTTGCTGAAATGAAACTGCTGGGCTATTAAATGCTATTAAATTGTGCACATTGCTTGAAATCAGAATGGTATGTCTCATTTAGAACCATGTGAACATATACTGTTGGTGAAGCCATAGTGCCTGGATGTTTATGATTTCATCCCCTGGAAAGGCTAGCAGGGCCCCAGAATTAATTTTTGATTCAAAAAAGTTAATGGCTGTTCTCTGCTGGCTTTGGTTAAACTAAGATCAGTATATCTAGTTTTGGTTAATATTTTTCCAATACGTACATTCATATTTTATGTTGATTATTCCCAATGAGGTGAAGAAAAAATCAGCTTGAGAGAGAATGGCTGCTTGCTTATGGTCTTTAATAACAACTGCCAGACAGCTTGCCTTCCAAGTTAAAAGAAGCTATAGTCGCTCATATTAGTTCAGGATCCTTGATCATTGCTTTCAGGGGTTTATAATTAGTTTCCAAAGTACAGCCCTAGTGATGCCTTTGTTGTTTTGTGATTGTTTTCAATTGACAAATTGAACTTCAATATTATACATGGTAAGAAAATATTTATATCATTGACCATAGAATAATGGGTAAATATTTTTGTTCCCACAATAAAATATAAACATATTACTGTAATTTTTCCTTGTGTATGTAATAACTATTTTCAACAACAACAAAAAGTACTGTTCCAAATAATTTCTCTATAATCAGATTTTGGCTCACTTTATTCACCTCATGATTTAATGACCACGTTGGTAGGTATGCTTTACAATAACCATTTGAAATTGAATTCTATGCTTATAAATGCAAATATGCATTGTTTGGGTAAATTCAAGTTAGTGAGTCCTTACATATTTGAGTTGTGAGTATGTTTGTACTTGTATTTAGTGGTCATCAAACACATTGCATTAGAACCATATATATATTATCAAAAATCAATGTCCAATTTTGTGAGATCTATCATCATATGAATCAGCACAACTTGATGTTGACTGAATACACATTTCACTTGCCTTGCTAATGATGCATATGTAAGTTCATCTTCAGTACTTTATTACAAAATGGTTTTAAGATATATTCTCAAAAAAAAAAACCAGCACCCATACTCACAAATACGAGAACTATCATATTATTTTACATCTTCTGAATTTAAATATATTCCCTGTTTTTAACCAACATGCTTTTAAATGAGGACAAATGAGTAGAACTAAGGAGCAATTGATGTACTTTTTATTTTATAAGGAAATTTTTTATTGAAGGTTCAAACTTTGGCCAAAATTAGCTATGAAAATAAGAGCATAACTTGCATTTTAACTACTTATTAAGTTTACATTTTTGCCTTCAGAAAGACTAATATTTTCTGAAGCTGTGTTTTATAATAAACATGTTTATACAAACATGCATGTTTATAAATGTATATGTCTACATAAAATATGTCATCATTATGGAAGAATTTTCAGGGTTGCTCTCCTAACAGCATTTTTGTTACCATTTTTTCATTTTATCAAATATTAAAAAAACACCTTTATGGAATATACATTTTTTTCCTATCTCACTTTTTGTTTTGTTTGGTTTTTTTACATGTTATAAGAAATCAAAGTCAGGAGAATTATTACCCACTAGGTGCTTAGATGCATAAAATATAAGGATTTGTTCAATACTCAGTTTCTTGCTCATAAGATCTTACAAAGCTTGTTCCTAAAAATCCAATACATTTAGATATGTGTTACTAACATTCTATACAAGCACTCTTTTGGAAGGGAAGAAGCACTACTGTAAACAGAGATTCTTTTCAGCATGAGAGGGATAAAATACTAGCTTTGACATCTACAGACCTTATTTTTAAAATGTCAAAGCTGACAACAAAAAATCTACTAATTGATTTCTATCATTTGTGATATCTCTAGCCCATATGGGACCACAAAATTGCTGCACTATGTTCTCCAGCATATAATTTTGCTCAGTAAAATTATTATGACTTACACAGCTGGATGTAGTCATATAAACGACACATGTGTGAAAGGATTCTTGGGTTATAAGCTTTGTAAAACTCAAATTGAATTTATACAACCACACTCTAATTTATTGGAAACATCAGCATGCTCATTGCTCTAGGGTTGCTCAAATGGTGTCATTCCTTTTCCAAGAGAAAACGTTTATCATTTCATATTCAGTATTAACACAAATGTTTTCCTCAGAATTATTATCTAAATTAGGTGCTTTAAAATACATCAATATATCATTAACTTCTTACTTTACCATATTAGATCTATAGAAAAATCAATTCTCCCTAACAATGGTGAGAGAACCTAATCACTCTCTAAATTTACTTTTAATTAGGATCATCTGCATTAATTGGTATAGCTGAGAGCAAAAACATTATAGAGCACTGCTATTTTATATTTGAAATGTAATAAAGCTTTTAGTCTCATGACTCTCCAAAAGAACCTGGGTCATTTTTCTGTGTTTGCCCAATAAATATTTTCAGATGCACTGCTCAATACTTTTCCATAAGGCATTACTACAGGCAACTCTATCAGGGATGCTCAATGTAAATGAATTCCTTGGTAACTATATATTTGAAAGTGTCCTAGGAAATATTTTTCTCTTTTCTCTGTAACCCCAGTAAAATCTATTATTTATTCACAAAATTTTTGATAACCATAAGAAAATCAAATAATTAAAACAGCCAAAACCTTGTCATCTTCCTGCTTCAGCCTCCTTGGTTCTAAGATTATAGGAGTAGGTACTGTGTAAGGTTATGTTATTTTTATAATAATTACAGAAGTTGTCAGTATTTTCAGTTCTCTTGAATGGATGGTGGAAGTGGGGAGAGGCTACTGCTATTCTCTTGTTAAACAGATGTGATTTTCCTGTCAGTCACTTTCTGATTATTTGTGTGAATACTGCTGCTGTCAGTGTAAATTACAGTAGGAAACTTTTGTAGTGGATGATAGTTACTGCTGGAACCATAAGTGGAAAGTTCTAGAGAATAAGTAACTAAGTGCTACAGCATGGTGATCCAATGCTTTGCCATAAATAGAATAAAATAATCTATTATAGCTTTCACGACCTTCAGAGAAGACGGGACAGAAGAACATAAGAGTCAGAGGAAGGAGTGTACTACAATATTATAGACATAACCTAAATCCTCATTCATTCAAGCATACCTCTAATACTGGGTAAATTCACAGCCTAAAACCCTATCCATGCAAATGTCAAGCTCAATTTGCACTAATTTTCTTTGAAAAGAGTACTTATAACCCAAATTATCACATTTTCCTATTATTGCTTATTTACTTCTAACATATTTATAAAATGAAAAAGAATGATGTAATCAAATAAATTTATTTGATTTCTTTGACAGTTTAAATATATACTTTTTGGGTTAAGATTTACCTACAAATTTACCTGTGTGGCATTTATGCAAAACTTTGAGGAGTTGTTTTGATTTCATCTGCATAATAAAAAACAGAAAAGTGAAAGGAGTACAAAAGAACAAGAAGCAGAAAAGAAGAAAGAGAAATAATAAATAGATAAAGAAAAAAAGAAAACCAGACAGAGAGAAGGAAGGTAGGAATCAAGGAAAGAAGGAAGGAACAAAGGAGAGACAAGAAAAGCAAAAATGAAAGAAAAATGAAGGAATCAGAAGAAAATAGTAAAATACTGTAAAATACTATAGTTTGCAAAGTATCATTTTCAGAGTTCTTTTTATAGTTAGTTTTATCTTTTGGTAATTTATAGGAAATAGTAAATGAACACTTATTTCTCACTGTGGTTAAAGCATTATTATTCTTGAATGTAAGAAAATGTAAGAAAGATACAAGCATTGAAACTTAAGGTATGATATCTTAAATGTGGGCTTAATTTAAAACTATGGGTCGTTATCTTTGAAAAAGTCTTTTAAGTCATTTTTTTATAAAAATGAGATCATCAAATCTCGGCTCTAAACTCCACTCTCACTCCCTTATAATTGTACCAAGTTTTCCAAAAACATTATTTAAAAATAAAGTGGAGACGATCAAGTGTAATTAGGAATGATTTGACAATAAAACTTATTCCCATTGTCAGTAAATGTTAAAAAAAATGCAAAATTTCTACTATATTCTACACTTCCAGAGAAATTACAGGTCCCAAGACAATCTCAAAAGGCCTGAAGAGTTGCGCTTGTAGGGAAGCAGAAGAGTAGTTTTCCGCCTTTCTTTACCTTGATTTGTCTAAAGGCTCTTTGTTCTTCATGAAAGGTCAACTGACTCTGTGCTGAATTTGTGCTCACCCAGTAGCATTCCTACTCCCTTGCTTGAGAAGGCGACTGTGTCCTTATTAACCTACCTGAGTAAAATACCAAAGCAACAGCAAATCTAGAGGGTTTTTGTTCTAATTAAAACCACCTAATTAAAATGGACTACTTAGTTTTTCCGTGTTGGCATATACTTGTCTTTGACTATGTCTAGTTAGATGAAAAGAAAATCATCAGAAACTTTTAGTAAGACAAATTCCTACTCTAAGGAAAAGAGAAGCAACAATCTGAAGAACACCAAGGAATCAGTGGAAAGAGAAAAAAGAGAGAAAGAGAGAGGAAGGAAGGAAGGAAGGAAGGAAGGAAGGAAGGAAGGAAGGAAGGAAGGAAGGAAGGAAGGAAGGAAGGAAGGAAGGAAGGAAGGAAGGAAGGAAGGAAGGAAGGAAGGAAGAGAGGGAGGGAGAGAGGGAGGGAGAGAGGGAGGGAGAGAGAGAAAGAGAGAGGGGAGGAAGGAAGAGACAGAGAGAGAGAAAGAGAAAGAGAGAGCAGGAGGGAGAGGAAGGAGAGGAAGGAAGGAAGGAAGGAAGGAAGGAAGGAAGGAAGGAAGGAAGGAAGGAAGGAAGGAAGGAAGGAAGGAAGGAAGGAAGGAAGGAAAAAAAGAAAAGGAAGAGGAAAGGAAGGAAGGAAGATAAAGGCAGAGAAAGAGAAAGAAAGAGAAAGATAGTTGACAGTACCACAATACTTAATTTTATTATCAAAAATAAAAGTTAGAAGTTTATACAGAAGCATGGCTGTATGATTTCTTTTTCCTTGAAATAATTTATCAAACATTTAAGAACAGAATAGTGTCCCCAGGTTGCTGTACTACCTGCCTTTCAAATAGGACCTTTTAAAAAAAATGTAACTAAGATGGTGAACAGTCAGAGACCTTCACCTATGACTATGTGAATCACCTATGTTAGTCAAAGAAGTAACAAACAAGGTGCGGCAGAAATGTGGGGACAGACTAACTTTAAAATATATAAGATGGTGACTTCTTGCCTGAGCTGTCTCTGTCCATCTCAATTCCCATGAGATTCACTCTCCTGCCTTGTTTCGGTAAAGAACTTCTAGACATCAAACTGTAAAGTAGAACTTCTGAAAATCATCATTTCGTTTCACCCCACTTCTGAGCACAGGTCTGAGGGAGCTACAAAAGTGCCTGTCTGTGTCTGTTTTCCTGTTTCCTGTAAGTAAAACTACATGGGCAAATATAGTACTTGATCTCTTTTTGTTACACAGATGCACCTGTTATTATCACCCCTGGTCTCTCTTATGAGGAGAGTAGGTAAGGAAGGGCTGACATCCACCAGCATGCTACATTTCTCTAAGTTGAAAATCATCTGTTGTTATTTCACTAAAAGGAGAGAAATGAAAAGCATTTCTCTGAAGACTTCTTGCATACAGACAACCCTCTATATAGAACACTTAATAAGATGAGAAGACCTCCTTAGATATATCCCAACAGACACAACATGTATTTTCACAATTCTTCAATAACTGACCTCTGATCACTCCTAGTGATGGAGAAGAAAATGTATACCTTAAAAGATTTTGTTACTTGTTTAAAATCAAACAGATAGGCACAGAGTTAGAACTTCACATCCTGTTTGACTCTAAGCCACAGTTCTAAACAGCACACAGGAGTAATGTTATGCACAGCTCCGTGATGTATGTATGACTGCATGTAATATTTTCAAGTTTTATTTACTGAAATTCCATTAAGAAACAGACATTCCTCATGATCTACATGAATTATATATGAATGTTTACATGTCTGTTTATGCATATGCACACGTATGTTTTTGTTACATATATAACATATAGATGACATTTATATATTAATATAAGCATATATTATATAGATAAAATTTAGATGTTTCTTAACAATAGCATTTATAGTGACAAAAGAGGAAAAAAGCACAATAAGCCAAATAAGAAAAACTAGAGCTACCCAAGTAGCTACATGAGTGATCACTGGTTTTATTTGATTATTTTGAGAGTATGCTTGCATGTGTGAGTGTATGTGTGTGTAGACACAAGGATGACATTGGAAATCATTATGAATTGTTTTCTTACTTTATTGTTTTGTTCCCGGAGTTTCCCAAACTTTTCCCTCTAAGGCTAGAATTATAGTTTTTATTTTTAATGTGGTATTTGTGGACACAAACTCAGATCTTCTTGTTTGCCATAAAAAGGCTTTAACCACTGGATCACCTTTTCAGCCCTATTCTTTGGTGATTATTTCAGATGTTAAGTTAAAAAAGGCTCAAACTTCACATTTGGAAGTTAAATGATTCTAAGTCTCTATATCCCTATTGACCAATATGATTCCATTTAGATGTAAATTGCAATTGAACAAATTTGAGAAGTATCTCCTCGGTTACCACAGTGCTTGTGCCACCAAATAAAACCAAGTCTCAAGAGTTGCTTTGGTGAAGTTTGGTGCAACCTAATCTTCCCATTTAAAATATCTGCCCTTTTTCCCTGTCTCCTGACTGCAGTCTTTGCAGGAAGGTAAACTAGATGTCATTGGCATTCTGTCTTTCCTGCATTCAACTGGGCAGTTGGGCTGCTTATGAGGAAATGAGAGCTGCAAAGTCTGAACAGACCTGAAAATCTGGGTGAGAAGCCAGGATAGGCCAGGCCAACGCAACACCTTGCGAGAAGATATTTTCTGAAATAACATCTCATAGGGGACACGGGGGGCTGTCAGGTTGGTGTTCAAGAGAAAGAGTGTTTAATTAGATGGGCTTCTCGAAATGTGTGATATCTAGATTGAAAGAAGTATGGTGAGTTATCGTTAGAAACCAAGCATTCGTCATACATTTTTTATTTTCTTCTCTAATTACAAATTTTATTAAAGAGAGGAAAATGTGAAACTATGATAAATGCTCAATCTTTTCTGACTAAACTAGTGTTAAATTCTTTTATAATGGTTAAGAGAGAAGCCCTACAGAATCAGAATATCTACTATTTAATATAATGGATTTTGTTGTCTATTTGTCTATTCATCAACATTCTAACCCGAAGAACTAAATTCTCATCCCAATTGTCTAGTCACATCTTAAAGAAAAGTATTCTGATAATTTGATATTGAAATAATTGTCATTCTTAGATAAGTTCTAAATGCTAGTTTATTGTGTTTCCTATCAAACACTGCCTATGACTGTGTAAAAGAACAAGTTCATTCTGAAAGGGTTCAATGTCTGCCTTGACTTTGTAACTGCTGCCCATTCTTTTAGTACCTGCAGTTCCTTGGAAAGGTACAGCACCTGGAAAAGGTTAATGAGCATAGACACTTTCAGGTATAATGCAAATTACAGACAAACACTACACAGACATTGCATCATTAAACAGACAAGCAACATGCATGCTGCAGGCACACTACAGGTGGCAGGTATTACTGCTGCTTCGCTGCTGACATACATCTGAGACATGTATGCTTAGTGAGATGTCATTTGCAAATGCTATTTCTAAAAGCGAATAAAAATCATTTTTCAACAGCCTTTAGGCAAACCTATCTTAGACCAGTTTACAAGCAAATATTTCTACTATCCCTATCGTTGCAAGGCATTGTAAGTCTTTTAAGCTTTACCAAATAAATAGAATAATCAAGAAAGAATATACTTTGTGAAAAAAGATTTATCTACTTCTATGTAAAAAAGAATAAGTAATTCAGGCACCGGGTCTTTATTAAATGTGTTACTGCTGAAAATAAATTATAGTCTCAGATCTGTAATAAATATTTTAAATAGCATTGAACTCTGTGATCTATTAAAACACAGAGTGAGGACTTTTGATGAATCACAATTTAAATAAAGAAATCGAGCTGTCAGGTTTTCTGAAACTTTTGAATTGTTTGCCTTGAAAATTGCATTTCTGGCTGCATGGAGTCAGTAAGCTTAGGACACATGCATTAACACTACCATCACTGCAGAGGGCCTGCAGAACAAGAGTTCTTCCATTCCCAGTTTCACATTTAAACAATCTCTTGCTAATTTTGTAGCACTCAACACTAATACAGAAGTAATCAAATTAGCATTAGCAATTCACATTGCAAACTTCAATTTGTATTGCTACAACATCAAAGAAATAATTTGCATATACGAAGTGACAAAGGAGGGATTCGAATTAATTTAGTGTCTTAAACTAACTAGGCCTTGATGGTAACTTAAAAGATAATTGTTCACAAATATAGAATTTGATATTTCTTTCCAAGAAAACCAAGGCCTGTGTACTACATGCTAATGAAACATGAATATTAGAAAGAGAATGGAATATGACAGTGCATATGGAAAATGTTAGGTTTCTCATCAACTGAGAACTCTGTTAAACTTTAATTCAGACTACAGTGTTTATAACTAAGAGTATGTTAGTGATAATTCTATCTATCAAACCATGTCTCTCTGGCTAGCTAACATATTGCAAAGTTCTGAGCTTAATTCTCATCAGTTTTACCATGTAAGAAAGTGTGGTGGAGTTACTACACTTGGCAAAAAATACATGTCAAAATAATGTGCTTCCTACGAACTGCACTTCTCATGTTTTAATCTGACTACGTACTCACACAGTTTCCAGTTTCCTGACACAGTGATTAATTTACCAATGTCCCCTTTTGGTTGACACACACCTTTTTTGAGTTGGCATTTAATGGAATTTATATCTTGGCTCTCCAGGGAATACTGTGTTTTCAGAGATGCAACTATATGACCTTTAGAGTTATTATGAACCTCCCTTAGCTCGGTCTCCTTCCGATGGTGGCTTGATGAATTATGAGTGTTTGCTGTGGAAGGCACTTCCTAAAAATTAAATATAACCTAATAAAGTTAGCTGATTCTTCCCATCCTGGCACAGATTCCCAAATTTCCTTGATAAGTACTGGCTGAGTCTCATATTACCTCACAATATGCTGATGCTTCATTTTGTTTCTTATTCCAACTAATCTTTACAATAAAGTATGTTACTATGGTAATACTGTACTTTGAGATTCTTTCAGTAACAGTATGCATATGCATACATATAATTCACATATCTATGTATAAAACAATTTAATGTATCCAGATCAATTTTATTTTTAATTCTATGTCCATGTATAGAAAAAATAAATTTTTTCCTTCAGAAGTTATTTATATTATATGATGTAGCATAATCCAGTTACTATTAATGGCTAAATTTCCTATAAATATTAAATATAATACCTCAATTTTACAGCTATCAAATGAGACTGATGGATATGTAATATGGCATCTAAACATGGAAGCTTAGAGGTAATAACGATAGAAAACAAGATGAGAGCTTTTTAAGTACAAGCTTGGGACTATTACTTTCTTCTACTCTTCTTAAGTAATCTGTAAGTTAATGGCAGGATACTTAGGGAAAGTGAGGAAGTAAAATGAGGAGTGCTCTATTATTCATTTATTAATGGGAAAGAACTTAGGTTTAAATTGGATTATGTTTTTGGTACTGGTAGTTGGACTTCCCTATAAATACAGAGGAAAGATTATGTAGAGAACAATGAGGATTAGGGTTTTTCCATTGAAGTCTTAAATGAGTGCCTAGACATGGGCCACTTCCTTTACCCTAAAGTTTATGACAATTGTAAGTTCTCCATAGGTGTGATATATCAAGGTGTGTTTCAAGAATGCTATACAAAAGATAAAGATATTGTCAAGAATACTCTTAGTACACTAGAAAAAAATTTTGTTTCATATAAGAAAATTAGAATTGCACCAAGATCACCTTTGCTATTCTCCAAAGATTTCTTCACAATAAATTAGTAATATCGTTTATTTTGTGGGAGGACAGATGTAAGGATTGCCTGTAGATGATTCACAGGGTTTGCATTGTACATTTACTACGGTATCAATAAAATAGTGAATTACGTAGTGATAGAGTAAAAGAACTATTTCTTTGTTTACATTGCTTAAGAAAAACTTTCCTGGTTAGCTTCAAGCTATCTTTAGAGGAAATATGAGTAATCTGTTCTCCAGTGAATGAAGTACAAAGCTTTTTATTTGGCTTCTTGAAAAGACAGGACAGAGAATTGCATATTATTATAATCAATATCATGGAAATATGTATTAATTGCTAGCCAAAGAATCTGTAATTTATATCTGAATATCAGTAATAAAAGAGAAATTTTAGACTCAATATGTGAACTTGTTTAAGAAAGAAAAAATAATCCATTTGAAGTCTTACATGTCTGGGCACTCAGCTGTTCCCAGTGGAACTATTTCTCAAGTTAGTTCACCAATAGTTCCCAGTTGTGTTTTGACAGTCAAATAAGTAATATATTCTTAAATTAGGACATATTATAGTAAAACTATGGTAGTTTGACACAGGCCAGACAATTGAAGCACCTCTTTTTGTTGTTATTGGTGTTCTTTTGAGAGTAAACAGACCAGAGTAAACATGTGGATGACTAAATAGTGCAGTATTTAACTCTGTAGTTTAGTCCCTCCCTTTTATTAATGTAAATAGTTGAGTCCAAGAAAAGAGTAGATTATTCAACATCTCACTCCCAGCACCAAAAGAGAGATGAGTCATAGGTTTACAAATCTCAAGAGTTGGGAATTTTGCTTATTTAGAAATAAGATATTAGGATAAATGAAATAATGATGCTAAACGTCCATTCCTTGAAAGACAGATCTGTACATGTATTTATCTGTATTCTTTTCATGTCATTGTAGCAACTTTCAAGAAATCAGAGATCTAATGATTTTTTTCAGATAGAAACATCTGATAGACTGTAGAAAGTCTGCAAATTCACAAGGTTAATGTCATGAAGAAACATCACTGCTATCCAAAGCATTCTTACTCAAAATGTGTGCTCCCTTCATTTTACTAGATGCTAAAAGAGCTGACCCTAAGTTTTTTCCTATAACAATCCAGCCTATAATATTGTGCATTAAAACAATGAAGTTATTTATTTCCTGCACTTACTTAATGGGCATCTAAATATATATATTTGCATATATATATATATATATATATATATGCAAAAAGTTAGCTGAGCTTGGCCCTCCAAAGAAGTGTAAGTGAAGTTGCTAGATAAAATCACATGTAAGTAAAATCACATGCAAAGATATGTACAAATATGTCCTTTCTTTTGATTATTTTGTAATGTTCTTGTCTTTCACTATCACAGTTAAGTGATTTTAGGTTATTTATACTTGTTTGTATTTATTTGCAGGTGGATTTCTGTGCTTGGAAAAGTATTCTGATGAAATCTGACCCTGTCACATTCTGTCTAGATCGCCTGATTGTCTAAAGTGGTCTTTGTATTGAACCAGGAAATGTCACACTAGAAGTAGCCAGGTGCTTGCCTTTAGTGGTAAGTAAATTGCATAACTCCAAAAAGAATTTACAGAATTAGTTGCACTCATCATTATATAGCTTTGCTTTCCAATGGGCCTTCTATTCCTTCAGACACCAGTTATCTTTATTAATAACTTCAGAGTCATTTATAGAGATGGCTGAAAAATCCACAACATTGATTACTCCAATTCCCTTATGTTTAAGAATGACAGGACAGACAATCTGAAAAGTAGAGCTGACTTGAAAGCAACTACCAAGGAGTGGCCACCTCAAGGCCAAGTGCAGAAATCCTGACCCGTGATGTTTCCAGTTGTTTACATGATTCCATGAAATATTTATTCCCTTGACAAAGATTCAAAAATATTGGTTATATCAAAGATTAGAAAAAGGCCCTAAACTTTGTCCTAGAATATAATTTTGTTTTATATAGTCTCAGGTTATGGGAAACAATTTGTATTAATATTAACTGCTGCATATTTTCCTGCATGCTAATTTTATCTCCCTCATAGTACACGTGTATCTTCTTTTGATTTTTACATATTACTGTCAATACACTTGAGTCAGAATGTGTTTTACAGATTCTTTCAATTATCTAACTCTGTAAACAATAACCAAATCCACACAAAGACTCACTGTAGATACTGGTGTAGGGCACTGTGAAAGTACTATCAACAGACAAATAGAAATGTACTGTTACAATGCTATTATTAGTATTTATAACAGCTCTAGTGCTCTTGATAAATGAAGCCACATTAATTAGTTTCAGGATTCATTCTCACTTTGGCATATCCACTAGCACTTCTGAGTATGCAATTAAAATATTTCAAAAATGTCACTTACATTTCCTTTCTACAAGAAATGCATACTGATCATGGCCCCTTGGATTGTACTAAGCCACATATATTTGTACACAAAAATATGTAATATTTTAGGAGATACGAAATCATCCAAACACTACATGGAGTACAACTTAGTGAAAAAATAAAGCTAACAATGATTACATAATTGTACAACTGTGCTATTTTTCTGAGTATAAAATATGCCTAATTATATTGCTAAGGATCATTCTGGTATTATATGTTTAGTTTTCATTTTTTAAATATAAATTCATCAAGGCTAGTAGATTGTAATTAATGAAAGTAGGTATATTTTCTTTCCATTTATTTTATCTTTTGATTGTTTTTGCTTTAATGTCTGTAAGCTAAAGTCACCTATCCATGAACAAGTGATGTTTAATATGAATGCTAACTGCTGATTCATACCCTGATTTTACCAGAAGTTAGTAACTCCTCTCTTAAGTTGATAAATATTGATTTTCATCTTTGTTCAAACAATAATAAAAATTATTTGTTTCAAAGCAACTGTGATGAAATCTTTCATTACTACTATCACTCTTTCCCACTGCAAAGACAACTAAATTTGTTGAAGATTACTTGTATGTATTTGCATGCATACATGTAGATATGTATTTGTGTATTTTGTATTTACAAATATGTGTTTGTGTGTATCAGAATTTGCATGATATTTTTCCTCAAGTTTTTTGACCAAAAACGCCAACCAAAACAAAGGCAAGGTACAAAAAGATCCCTACAAGAGATTTCTGGGTAAAAGTAGAGGGGTGTCAATTACTTCCTTATAAATGATAAACTGAATTTGAAGGACGAATGTATCATTTATTTGTAACATCCCAACTGCAATTAATGTTTAAAGCTTGAAACAATGAAGCAATTTTACATTCTCTAGAATCACTAAATTCCACTTCAACTTTGCAGCAGTAGTTTTTTCATACTGTTGTGCTGTGAGAAAGAAGTTTAAATGTTCTTACATTAGAGATGTGAATTAAAATGTAAGAAATAAATCCAGAAAAAATAACAGAAAAATAAGTTTAGTGTTAAATAAGGCTAAGGTGATTGGGGGGAAAGGCAAAAATTCTGATATCCTGAAAGGTATTTTATATATCACAAACGTAGTCTTAAATTTAGAAGGTTTTAGTTTGGGAAAAAATAGAAGAGGTCATAATAACTTTGTTCTGATAATGGTCCATACTTTGCTATTATTCTTGGATGTCAACATTCTTGGATGTTTATAGAGAGGAAGCAGGTCAAGATTATTGAGATAAGAAAGCAGGTCAGATAGTGGCCCAGCTAAAGTGGTAGAGAAGGAAGAGAGGAAAACTAAACTTGAAGAGAAGGTAAGATGAGAGCTTGTTTCAAGTGTCATGAAGATTTCTCAAAGAGCTCTATGTGCTTGTTCATAAATCTAGCATCAGAAGGCCATTGAGGCAAATGTCTCAAAAAACATTTGTGACAAATGTAATAGAGAATGACTGCTGTGTTGTTCTATTTCATCACACATCATCTGTGGCAACTGAAGGCAGTGTGGCTCTGTTCAAGCCCCCTGAGGATTCTCAAGACAATGAGAGCAACTCTGGTGGATGACGAGCCCAAGGAGATGCTGAAGAGGCAACCACTGTTCCGATGACCTAAAGTGCAAAGACAACAGGGTGCTTCACCTGGTGTTCTACTACCTCATGAACCTCAATATCATGACAGTGAAAGCCAACATGAGCCATGGAGCTTATCAACCCCATCGGCACCCCTTGTTATCTCCTGACTTAGTCCTGAGCTGTTTGTATCCTGGGGAATCACAGAAAGGAAACTCCAAATCTAGCTAATCAGTATCAGTTTGATACAGTCGGCATCCTGACTTTGAGAGACTATGTACTTGAGTTAGGTCATCCCTTCTTGTGGGTACAGAAACTGAGTGGCCTCCACTTCCCCAAAGAGCATCCCCAGCACATGGTGGTAGCTGATCACTCATAGAGTGCCAGTCACATGGAGACCACCATGAAACTGCTGGAGACCAGAGCACAATCCCGCCTCGCTATCCACAAGCAGTTTGCATCTCCGGAGCATGGCATTGTGCCAGTTACCAGTGACTGCCAGTACCTCTTCCCTGCCAAAATTGTTTCTCACCTTGTAAAACGATGACATTTGTCCATGAGGATTAGGCAGGACTGGCTGGGGATAGCAATCTCTACTACCTGACACTTATTGACAGGGGCACAGCCAAACTTCAGGCTGCTGGTATTGAACCCTGGTTACTCCTCCATCTCACCCATTTTCCTCCTCTGTCTGAATTGGAAAGGGGAGAAATCCAGCAATGATGACAATATTCGGGCTTTGGAGAGTGAGGTCAATGTGTGCTATAAGGAGCTATGTGGGCCCCGACCCAGCCACCAGCTTTTGACCAACCAGTTGCAGGAACTGTGTGAGCTGCTAGAGTTCTACCTGGAAACTAAAAGCCATGATGATAGTGTGGAGGGACCCAAGGAATTTCCCCAGGAAAAGATGCGCCTTTGGCTTTTCAGAGGTCCAAACAGGATGAAGCCATTTAAATAGAACCACCCACAGGGATTCTTCAGCCATCACTGACCTCCACTATGCCCTGCCCTGCATCCTGCCTGAGTCTCTGCTTTCTGCTGTGATCACGTGTTTTTTTTTTAATATTCTCCCTGAGATGCTGAACGGATGAATAAATAATGTCATATAGTTACCAACTCTTATGGTTGGTACATCTAAAATGCATTTTCTTTCTTTTTAATGTATGTGTGGCATATGTGCTTGTGCGCAAACATGCAAGCAACGGAGGAGGACATCAGACATCACCCTCTACTTTACTCCTTTGAGACAGGGTCTCTCGCTCACCCTAGATTGAGCCAGCTCTCAGCACTGTTCCTTGATTGCTTTGTGTCTGCTCACCCACAGTTAAGCACAAGCAACAATGGCCAGCATTATACGTGTGTCCTAGGAATTTATACTCAGGCTTCCTTTTGTTCAGCAAAGGCTTGTACCCACTGCAGCACATCCTGCACCCTGAAAATCTATTCACCAGTGATTTTCAAGAACATAATGATTTGTCATTAATTGCAGTCAACAGGTTTTTCAATAGATTACTTGAACTTGGCCTTGGTATTGACCTAAAGGCATATTCTGCTAGTCTATGCACCAACAGAAATGGAGAAGAATCTACCTAGGAAGGTGAGTGGTGTGTACTAATGTGCAAATACATGAATTATACTCTCTCCAAACTAGAGAAAATATGACGATAATATTTTAGCAGAGAAAAGGTGATATATAAGGGAAGTATTGTTCAACACTGGAAAATGACTTCACACAGAAAGCCAAGGTTAAGAAGAAGGTGAACAATAAACTTTTATTATTCTTGGATACCATAGCGTAATACATAAACTAATATGTCCTATTAATTTAAAAGAGGATATTTGAAGAGGTTATATTTTATTCACTGATAGGCTATGGACTTTTTATTGTCTAAAATTGATTTGATTTCTAGTAATATATTCGCTTCAACCTTGGCCCGTTCAGCACAACTTGATTCAATATGAGAGTATTCTGAAATTATGAAAGATTGTGATATTTTTCACTCAGCTTAATTTTTCTTATGTTGTCTATCAAATTCAGCTTAATCTTTCTTATTTTGTTCATCAAATTCATTTCCCTTGTACCTGAATCTGTCATGAATCAATGTACCCAAATGTGAACTATGCTTGTCATCAATAATCTACTGTCAATAAACTTAAGAAATCCTTTAAGAAATCAATACTTTCCAATGGATTTGAAAGGTTTTTTATAGCTGATGACAACCTTGATAATACTATACAAGTTAGGGAACTGTGGTAAGAAAAGGGTAATTTTTCCCCCAATAGAGTTGTATTCTGCTTTTAATTTTCAGGACCAAAATAAAAAAACACATGCAATAAACATGGTAAATTCATGCTCTAATTTAAATCCATATTCAATTTATAGCCAGTTGACCAAAATTGATTCCTTTTTAACATTTAAGAATTATTCTAAAACAAAAATAAGCATCAAGATAAATATTGCAAGTGTGTTTTAAACATGTCACTAAATAAACAGCTTGTATGGATATTGTGTTTAGTTTCCTTTGCAAGCAGTGTGCTTTCTTGCTGTGGAGGAAACTGGATGTAAAATATTTCCTGTCACATTTTTTTTTCTAACAGTATCCATTGCCTGGATTAAATTGGATCAATCATGGAAAGAAGTAATGTATCTGGTTCTTCTCTTTCCAAGAAAGAATCAATCTGGATTATTTATATTATCGTTATTTCAATAGTCATCTAATTAGCTAAAGACTATTATGAACTTGCATTATTAGTCTTCTATTTATAGAAAACATTTGCTTTATTACCAGGAAGCTGTAGTTTACACAGTGTCATAATTAGATACTGGTGTTATCAACTAAAGGTCCTGAGCTCTGGACATAGTTGTGAGAAATTAGTAGCTGACTTAAGCCCTGAGCAAGCCCACAAAAGATTTCCTAATTGATGGAGAAGATCCAGCCCATGGGGGGGGGGGGGTAGAAGGTGTCTAGGCCCCAGCCAGGTGAGCAAGATGGAGTGAACTCTTTGGGGGAAGTTGGTATCCTTTTGTATACTTAGACAGACATGTTGGTCTGGTAAGTGAGGATCAACACTCTTAGCAGTGGATTTGTTGGTAGCAGTACCCTCTGAATTTGGTGTTTTTGTAGACTCTTCTGCCAAGCTACATTAGGAACTGTAACCAGACTATCATAAACCTGAATGAAATCTCTTGTTTCCTTAAGACATTTGGTCACAAATTTATAGACAACAATGCAGAGTAGCTGCAACAAGTAGTATATCATACTTGGAATTAACTGTAGGATGAGACAATTATTATTGTGCTCATGTATATTATAAAAAGAAGCTCTAAGAATTTTAGAATAAAGGAAGTTCATTATCCTTCAGAACTACAAACACTGGTAGTTTAGGAAAGACAAAGAACTGGGATAAAACTGTGTAAAAATCACTCTAGTAGCAATACTTTTTTATAATAAACTTCCAAGAAGGTTGGAACTGGGATTTTTGGAAGCATATAGGTAAATTAACAGCCTGAAGGTTGTAACAACTGGCTTGAAAGTAACAGATTATATAGTCTATGTAGAATAATTCCACCATTATGGAAGAAAATTATTTTATGTATGCTCATGGCTAATGACACAAAAGTAAAACAGTAAAGATACAGTCCCTAAATTGAAGGACATTTCTATCTAGATGCAAACATACAATAAGTAGTACCAGTGGGTAAGAAAAATGTAGTAATGATGTCATTTCTACTCCCATGGTAGTAACTGTAATGTTAGCATGCAGAAAGTTGTTAGGTCTTGAGCAAAATTTTTACTGTGTTCTGAAAGAGAATAAGCTCTCGAAGATCAGATTATAGTGTGAAAAGGGAGATATACTTAATATATTGTCCAGAGACTCCGTGACTACTGAAACTTGTATTATTGATTATTTTACACTCTAGCTTTATCATTAACATTTCTTTATTTGGCAAAAATATTGGGCAAATTATCAGTCTAAAGTACAGGTTCAGTAATAAACAGGACCAAAATAATTTTTAAAGGATCTCTTATTCAACTATTTTATGACTATCTTTCTTCACTCATGAAAACTATTATTATTAGACATGAATTCTTTGTGGCTTTGTTTAAATATGAAATTATCTTTATTAATATTAGAGATAATAATTAATTTTTATCCTACTGAAGAAGGACTTTTCATTCAAATCTCTTTATTTAACTTCAATGAACATTGAACTTTTATTAATTTTCAGAGAGGGAAAATATCTTCAATTTTCAACTGTCACTCATGTGCAGTAGGTTAATTAGTCATTGACGTATTTTGTTACAGACATTGTTAAGATTAAAGAAGCATATTGCACTAAGTATGAAAAAATTATTAAATACCAATTATGTGATAGAAGTTCCAAGTCTTACAATAACTTTAAAAGTATCAGAAAAACTAAGACTATAAATTTTACAAAACTCACCTAAGATCTCATGGCTAAGTAGAGATTTGTCCACAGATAAAGACAAGTCACATCTCTATTTTTCCAGTATATAATAGCATTTCTCACAATGAAAGAATCTCACACAGAAAATCATGTTCATCCTCCTCTAATGACAAGATAGGATACCTGCTAAACAAAGCGATTACAGAGTTGAAATAATTTCTTTTTTTTTGTAGTTATGGTTTCGGAGACAAAATTTTACTTTGTAATTCAAGCTCAAACTTGTCTATGTAATCCAAGCCGATTTCTATTGGCTTAACCAAACAAATACTAACATTACAGGCATATTATGCTGACATGTCTGGTTTTAGCATAATCCTTAAATTGAATTGCAGTGGAAAAATATTGGGAAAATAGTTACCAACTTAAATAGTCATTAATTTCTACCTGAAGAAATTAAGGGCTCTGATAAGCCCAGCTTCATAAATTCTGAGAGCTAAGCCAAGATTGGAAAGTGTTCTCATAGAGAATACTCAGTTCTCACTAATCATGAAATAGTTTCTTTTTTCAATGAATTCTGAACTTTTATTATTTACCAAAGAGGGAAATTCATGCCTAATACTCAGCAGTCAACCACATTTGGTAGACTGCATATCAATGCATTTTTGTTACAAAAGTTATAAGGAAAAATAAATTAATTCCATTAGGAAGGAGAAAAAAATTGTTAACTTCCTGAGTAATGCGATTACATAAGCAAAACAATTTCATTTAACTATTGTAATTCCTTTCAACCTAGGGCCCCATGAAGTCAGCTATTTACTTAATTTTCCTATACTATTCACTTCATAGGTCTAATATTCCATTCACTGGATATTTTAAATAAGCAATGTATAGGAGAAAATTGCAAGTTGGAAAAAATCTAGATTGATGAAGATCAGGCACCTACATGCCAATATCAGTGTATATGTGAAATTTGATACAAAAGGATTTTGGTTGGAATTAAAAGACAATTTTACATTTTAAGATACTACTTTGAAATAGTAATAATAATAATAAGATCAAAATAACAGAACTAATCAGGGGACCTGACAAAAACCCCAAGGCATTAATATCTGGGGCTTAGGTAGCACAATGAAGAGACCCGGGTATCCATGAAACCCTCATGGGTGTAGCTACAAAGATCAAAGTCAGAAGGAGCGATGTTGCAGTAGACAGGATACTCAGAGATCCTTTCTGAGAACATTGCTGACTCTGGCCACAAGTACTTCATCAAATTTCTGATTAAATAGTTGGTTGACTGGCCCAGACCTGAATTCCAAATAATGCAGAAACAGTAAATTGTCTGGTGAGCAAGGGCAACTTGGAGAAAGAAGAGACAGAAAGGCATTTAACTGTATTTTTCATTTAAATGATAATTATAAAAAAGTGAGAAGACCAGGGACCCATCAAAGGGGACGGGGAGGGAGGAGGGTGAGAGAACAATGGGACTGTTTAAGTAGATACTACTTCTGACTTGCAAATAAGGGGCAGAACTATATATCAGTAAGATATGTTTAACAAATTGATGTATATATGTGTGGGCAGTGTATGTTTGGTTAGATGTGTACGTGTGTGTATATTTACCAAGATATTCTAAATTTGTCCTTACTTAATGAGCTTGTGCATTTAATAGATTACAATCTCCATCATCACAATAATCCTACTTTTCAATATGGGCAATTGTTCACAAGTAAACACAATCAGAGACTTAAATAACTTCCTATTATGTATGAAACTGAATTTGGTGGATGTTTAGCTTGGCAGTTTCCACTTTTCATAAAAAGCAGTTTATTATTCAAACGAAATAAAAAATTGACTGATTGACTCTGAAAAAATCAAATAGTATCATTGTTCACTGTTTTTAGACAACGTTTCTCCTAATTCCTGTCAATAATGAGATTATAATAACCAAGGAAACCTTTTCAATCGAAACCAACATGTTTTCCATACTCTTGTATGGAATCTATAATGGCACGTACACAAAATCGCTCCATACAAAGTAAAACTTCTTGGAGTTATTTATGAAACTCCAATTCTATCTACAGACCTTAGATATTAGATCCACTTTTATTTTTATTTGAATTTTTTAACCCAAGAAATTCTCAATTTGAAGTGACAGCAGATATTTACAAATAACCACAAAATGAGAACTGTAAATTCTTCAATTGAGACTAACACTGATCACCTTAGGAGTTCTCTATTTAACAAGGCTGAAGGAGATGAAAAGACACAATGGATAATCTTGTAAGGGGTCTTGGGTTGAGATCAAGGAACCCCTGGGGGCTCTGACATTCCTGCATGGTTCACTTCACTGGTACGAAGATGTCAATGGAAGGACACAGCTGAAGATTTATAGGAAGAAGGTGGTAATAAATCTTCCAGTAATTGTGCTTTCAAAAGAAAGTTATTTTCCCCATATAATTTTAAAGAATTTTTATTGCTTATACAATGAATTTTATCAGTTTACAGACTGAATTTATCAGTTTTGATTGGGCTACTTCTAAGCTTATATCTGAGATTAGATTGCTCATAGAAGCTAAAAAATGATTTAAGTTATTAAATAAGTAAGTGAGTAAGTGCATTACTGACAGGACTATTTAAAATATGTAGTACAAATAGGGAAAATGGCATGGTATCTTTTTTTCTGTAAAATCGGAGCACTCTAAAATGCAAAACAGGTAACATCTGTCGAGGATGTAGCTGCCAATCATTTAGTGGCCTTCTGAAAGTAAAGGAAAACACTGGTTACGTGAAGATTTTTTGGATGAGTAAAGGCTTCTTGTAAAGTAAGGAGTCTACCTGTGTGAAAAGAGGCCCTCATTGAATTAGTGATGAGGAGCAAAGATGCTAATGACTGTGGAAATGTAATATTTACTTTTAGATCTTTCACAATGTTATGTCCTTGGAGAATCTTTCCTGTGGTTGTAGAAAGTAACCAGTGGGTGGCTTGAGGTAGTGTTTAGTGAAAGGAATACTTTCCATGGTTCTTGATAGACGTGACAAAACACATATACTTTCTCTCTCTCTCTCTTTCTCTCTCTCTCCTGGATGAGTTCCTACCACACAGCTTGACTCTCCCACTCACTGAATTGAAACACCCTGAAGTCTTCGCTAACAATCATGCTGACTACCAGCTCTAGTCATCAGCTCACATGCTAGAAAACCAAGATGCAGCTGCCTTTTCAGCTGGTGTTTTTAGACAAGCTAACCAATATGCCTAATTCAAGTGGCAAAGAGTAAGGATCTTACCAGAGAAATTGAGGCCACCCAAACAAGTGACCTTCTTTCTTTTCTCTGTGGCTGTTGTTAGCTCCTTCCATTTTCCTCTCCTGTCTACTCACAAGCTGTGCTCCATGTTCTGCCTCCTTTGCAACAGCCCCCTTAACACACTTAAAACACTGACACTTACATACTTCTTTGAATGGCTATTTACATTAAATATGCCCAGACCACAGAAAATACTGTCAACATTATTTCCAAGGAAGTTTAAAGACTTCTGTACATGCTTAATTTGTCTCGGCATCTCTAAATATTTGTTTAATAATCAGAAATCAGCTTGAGGGAAAGATTAATGTTTTCATCCAGCCAACACGCAAGTGGTAGTTTCTAGTTAACATGTCCCATGACAGCCTGCACCCTTTTTTATCATTCTGAAGAGAATCAGGAAGCTTGTGTGGTGAAAGTAAGTCCCCATTATCCAATTTAACTCATTAAGTAGCTGGCTTTCTGTTATGAAAGAAAGCATGTCTGAATCTGTTCTTTATCTGAGCTTTCATATTTAGTACAGAGCTATTGTCCGTGGAGAACGTATGTTTTCTTTTCTTCCTAGGCAACCCAATGGATTGTATGTAGCTATGAGATTAAAAATTCAGATTTCCTTTAACAAATAAAAGAAAAACACAAGAATCGCATTTCATCTATGGCTATTGGAACTCCTGTCATGAGAAACAAGGCTGAGTATTAGAATGTTTTGAGTTTTTTTTTCTCTCAATACAATTTGAAGTGACGTGGTATCTGTACAAGTCTAGACCTCCCACTATGGCACATTTGACATTATCCTTAATTGAATTAAATAAGCTTGCCTCTATTTTTTCTGAAATGAAAATAAATCGATATAAATGAAATGAATAACATTTCAAATAAATCTCAATTTATCTACTTATTTATTAATCGTCATCAGTCTGGGGACATAGGACAATCATATAATTATTGTCTAGGAAGTAACTTAATATACCTGGATAAGTTTTTCATGGCAAATTTGATATACATTATAATAGAAAATAAAAGAATGTCTACCTTCAAGCACACACTGGGAACTAAAAGAATCTGAACTCAGATAGAAAAAAAAAAAAAAGACAAATTAGCGATTAGGCTAGGCATACCTAGAATATCTGCCAACATGTTTTCATTCACCTTCTAGAACAAACTGCTGGCCTCCAACTGTCTTTCTCCCTGCTTGTCCTGTGTTTGACAATGTTAACACCCAGTGTGTATCTGTTTCTTCAATGTGCATTATTTTGTTACCTACTCTTAGCTTTTTTAAAGATTATAGTTAAAAAAATTATTACTGCATAAAATTCAATGCCCCAAAGGAAACTGTTTTGTTACTGTTATTATTTTAAGAAACATACCCATTATTCCAGAAGGTAAATTCTTGATGTTATAAACAAACAGAGCAAGTACTTCAGTCTAACACAGCTGCCCAAACTCAGCTTCCCTGACAATTCTCCTGGCAGCCTCTCAACAGTTTGCTAGTTCCCTGCACTCAGGTGCTCTGTGCTTGTTCTGTTTTTCAATGCTCTTCCTTCTCACTTTACCTAAACAAATGTTGCTACATCTGGAGTCCTCCTAACTCCTGAGCTCTTTGGTCATCATCATTTTTGTCTCTATTACATACTTGTCCACTTAGTGGCAAGTTAACCATTGATTAAGTCCTACCCTGACAACCCGTTGCTACACATCTTATGGAACTGGCTTCTAGATGTCACACGCTTTACTTCATGCCATCTCTTCAGTATTCAACAAAGATACTCATCATTTTTAAGGAACTCCAAGCATTTATTTCTCATGTAGAAAATATAAAATAGGGTAGACATCAAAATGTTGATGCCAAAAGAAGGGAGCACGATGACACAAAGGCAGAGAGGGATGGGTGTTGAGATTAGTTTGTTTGAAGATGGGCAGGAATACATGCTGCCAAGGGAATCCATTGGTATTGGGTAAAGCACAGTTGGGATGAAGTCGGGCTGACTCCACCCAGGTAATTATATGTCATGGTAAATGATATGAAACTTGGTGTGTGTGGGAGGACGCGGCATGGACTATGATTTTATGGGTAAAAGATCTGTGAAGCGGAACTGAGATTCAGAGATAATTTGTTTGTGTTGCAGAGAGAGGACAATTACACAAAATGATTTAAGCATTATAATAATTTTTGATGACCTTACACTTTGGTGGAGCCTTGTGCTCACTGCCAAATCTGATTATTGAACTTACACCACTTTAATTGAAGGAAAGAAGAACTGCAGAGTTCCGAGGAACCCTAGGTCACATTCTTCATCTTTCTTCTATGAGGCTGAAAATTTCTAGTGCTTGCTTGTTGTCATTTCTACCTTAAATCTAAATAGATGTTGGCTAACACACAGAATAACATAGGCTAATGCAGAGAACAATAACAAAACTGATCAAAACACAGAGAAAGTTGTTGTATACTAATCAACCCTGAACAGGACACCCAATATCACCCTCCCTAAGACACAGAGAAAATCATGGAAAGAATGGAATAAACAGAAGGGAGAGGGTCTTTCTACAGTGAGTACTGGACATAAGGTTATAACATCCATGAACTCATTACAGTTGTGTTTCCCTGTGAAAATCCCGCACAACACGGGACTCACAACCATTGTAAACATGGAAAATGGAAGAGCTCACTTTGTTCCCAAACTTTCTAAGTGAGTGTGGATGGGTAAGCGGGCTGGGGGGGAAGGCCAATGTTGTACTGCCTCTGTTGCACTGAGTGACCAGATACATGCTAATGCAGGCAACCTATAATAAACTAAGTGGGACGCACACACACATACGCACACACACACGCACGCACGCACACACACAAACAAACACAAGAAAGAAGGATTTGACTTGAGATAGTAAGATACTATGAGGAGAAAGTGACAAAAATGTGTTAGAGTGTGTGTGTGCGTGTGCGTGTGTGTGTGTGTGTGTGTGTGTGTGTGTGTGTCAAACTGTTGAAGAGCAGAAAATGTCTAGAAGTGAAGAAGTGGGGTTCAGTTGAGATTCTGACTTTCAAGCTGGGGCTGCTGGAGCTGGGCCTATAGAACACAGGCATTCCTGGTACAGATGGCTGCATCCTAAGAAGTCCTCATCAGATTCACAGTAGTTACTGATAAAGCTGGAGTTACTGAGGTACAATTACCTGGGAAACTTTAGAGAAATAATCCTGCCTGAACTTGATTTACATAAACACACAGCAGGTGTTTGGGTTTATTTTCCTATTGCTTTGCTGCCAGAATTCAGAGTAATTGGAGCCTTGGTTTCACTCTACATGGGGATGTTTTGTTTTGATTCCTTAGACTGAAAAAAAAAAAAAACTTGAATACACTCTTTGCTAGATGGTTTTTCCTTCTTTTTTTTTTCTATTTTGCTTCTGTTTTTACATAAAAGAAGGTCTCTATCTTTCCCAGACTGGTCTCAAATTCAGGTAATCATCTCATGTCAGTTCTAAACACTGGGCCTTCAAGCATGAGCCCCTGTGCCTGACTCTATTAGTTCTTTAAGGTTCCTTTACGTATATATATAAACTTAGTTTTGCAAACACACGAAGAAACCCAGACTCATGTTTTAGACCTTATATAGCCCATCTGTCAGTCCCACAATGTTGTACTTTCTAAATCGTGGCAGTAAATTCCTTTGAGCATTTCTAGATATATGGATCTAATCATCTTAAAACTTACAAAATTATTCATTAGATTAACCTGAACTATCATTTAAAGGTTGCATAGCTTATTTTTAAGCTTTGACTGGAAAAAAATCCAGATCGATATGCTTAGAAATAAATGGAAGAATCATTTGGGTTTGAGGTGTATGATTTTACACAAAGAAAAACCAGTAGCTTTAGCACAATTAATAAGTCTCATAATATCCAGAGCTTCATTAGAATACCTGGATTTAGGAGAAAGTAAGTAATACCATCTCCATGTATTCTGTAGCTCCACAGAACGTCCAAAAACAATCTATATATGAGAAATGGAAGTAAAGCAATATAGATTCTGAGAATCCAGGTAGATTACCTATGATGCTTAGATACAGTAAAGAAAGAAAAAAAAGATGAGTGAAATTTCTGTTGATTTAACAGGATGTATTCAATTCCATGAATGTACTGTTTGTGCCTGGAAGAAAGCTATGCTACAGCTTTATCTCACTTCTGTGCTTTACAATAACATGTCTGGAACATGATAGGTGTTTGTCAGAACTATTAGCGAAAACCCATAAACAGGAAACATGCATCAAGTAGCAGTATATGGTATTCAGACTCTGTGATCAGACCACCTGGGCAGAATAGGAAATGGATGAATAGAGCAGAAAGACTAGCCTTGAGCCTTAGTTTTGTCATGTGTGAAATGGAGGAAGATTGTTGGGATGATTACAATAATTAACATGTAATTCAGAAAGCAAAGCTTCTGAAGTGCTCAACAAACAAGTGTTACCTCTTTAGAGAAAACATTTTGTGGAAAGAGACATTACACACATCAGAAAACCATTCATTCAGCTCATACGTGTAGGCGAAAAGGTTTTCATCAGGAACGTTTGGCTCTGTATCTTAAAGTACAATCGTGATCTAAAACTCTATTTGTTTTCTATGCATAATAAGAGATGAGATTCTTCAAAATAATTATTTCTCATGAAGCTTTAACCTCCAGGATTTCTTTTTTTTGCTTGTTTGGTTTTTCCATTTCTCTCTTTCTCCTTTGCTTTTCTTCCCAAGCAGAGATAACTTACACGTGGGACCACTTCCTCTTTTCTCCTTGGGTTCTGTTGCCAATCTTGGCATAGGAATCCAACAAAACTTCTGCTTTGCTTATGTTATGTTCAGTCAATGCCTTCTCTAAATTGATTTCCAAGGGCGCCCTTCAGGTACTGAAAAATTCACAGACCAGACTGGCACACCCCTGGGAGCAGAAAGCTAAGCTTCTTTTTAATGCAGAATTTTCCAGATAAGTACAACAGAATAGTTTTAAGGAAAGGAATGTGAAGGCATCCCTGCAATGCCCAGGGAGTCTGCATGCGTGAGGCAGCAATGCCATGTGAAATACGTCACTGGAGAAGCAAGAGCCTGGTACTCTCTGAACAGGCACTGACCTGAAGTGACTAAGCGAGTCCACGCTCTGCATTCTGACATGAACAGCCCTGTCTCCTGACCTGAAATATTGCTTTTCTCCTGGTCCAGTGCCTTCTACAAGACAGGTTCTCACAAAATATTCTCTGATGGAGACACATGCAAAAGGAGAGATGAAGGGAAGAATATATGGCAATTTCACACAGGACCCTGGAACTGTTCTGTGAATTCATGGAAGAAGCTATTTGTGGATGGTTGAAGAAGAGTTGTCCAAAAAAAGAAAAAAAAAGAACCACAGGAGACATACACATCCACAGGCTTGCTTAAGACACTCAGACTTCTCAGTCCTATATAGCATTTTAAGGCAATTTCAGATTCAAACTTTAATACCTTAGCCAAGGTGTTGTTCTTCTTCACCTAGAGACATACTAACTGAAAGTCATCAAACATTTCTTAGTATCATATTCAAAAGAAATATCAAAAGACCTTTAACTTCCAAAATCTGTGATTTCTACATTCTTTGAGTTAAAAAAGCCTACCTATGTCTATATCTAATATGCTTGCATGCACACACATGTATGTGCATGTGTACAATACTGCTTCTGGAAGTTTAAGGGGGTGATAAATATGATCCTGAATGAATCAGGATAAAAGCACAATCCTCCATGTGCTGCCTTGTCTAAGAGTTCTTTTGGATTAATGTTAAGTTGAACAATCTTTATTCCCTCTTCTTTCCCTTCCTCCCAATCGCCTTCTGTCCCTGATTTCCTAACTACTTCCTATTCTTTGTAATATAATACCCTTTAAATATATTCATAACCATTTCCTTATTATCAATTGTCATGTACTTTTACCTAGTAATCCTGAATTTGCATTAAGGCAAAGTCATTGTGTGGTACTTTGCTTCTTTTTTCTCTGTGGAGGTTAAACAGTAACTTGATGCACAATTTCCATTAAAATATATTTGTCAGACAAATGCAATAATAAAGTCGAGGGACTTATTCATTATTATTCATTTTCAAATGGCATAAAATGTTCTGCTTGAATATATGATGAGTATTCATGTTTTATTATGTATAGAATATATTTGGTAGATATTTTATGAATAAGTTGGTGAGGGAATAAGAAAATATAAGGGTTCTATAACCTTTTATAGGGCTCTTCTTTTCTCCAATGCTCAATGTTTACTATTGCTAAAAGTGCACAAAATTGTCTATTTGTTCCTCCAATTACAGTCTGTATAGTTTTCATTCAAAAGTACAGACTACAATTTTAAACTGAGAGAGCAAAGTCATCATAGCCAGTCTGTCCATTTCAAAGAATAATAGCAACAATAAGAATTGCTTGATGCTAAATGTGCAGGAAATTTGATTTGGCCTAATTTGAGAAAATATCTACTGCAAGCTATTAGGTTCTTTTCTGATTAGTAGTGAAAGTATGGTCTGAAATTACAATTCACACAAAATGAAAAACCCAGAGGATAAAAATCAACTGTGTTTATGACAGAATGTTTGTCCTTTTCTAGTTACCAATTGTTACCTTCCCTTGATAGTTATTGCTCTTGTTAGCTGCAATCTTTATACATATTGAAACCATCTTTAAAATTAGTATAATTTTGAGGCAAATTTTTTATTCTTTATTTAGAACATCAACATTTATTTATATTGTCTAATTTTTAAATATCAAGCACACAGGATAAAAAAAATTAAACATGGTGTTATTACATCTTTACTCCAGTTCTGCAGTTTTGCAATTTCAAGTGTAGGCAGGAGAGACTGATGGGTTGTCTAAATTGCTTCTTGAGAAGGACTGAAATGGGCATTCTTGGTTTCTATTCAGATGCTCTCTTACTAAATTATGCTCTCTCAAGAGAACAAAAGGAATTCATTCTAGAAGATGATTTTGATAAAACAGTCTTTCATTTCACCTTTTTAAACAGTCATTTGATGCATTCTTTTGGATTCTTTTGGATTTGCATCTGTTTGCTGCAGAGCAGAGTCATAGCCTAGGGTGTCTCCTTGATGGCTGGAGCTGCTAGACCAGTTTTGATGACAAGTCTTCATGATTTTCTACTTCTAACTTCTCTTGAAAATTGGAAGAAATAATAAAAATCTTTACTTACTCACTACATACCTTACTCCCTTCAGCAAAACATAAGGCAAAAGAGTCTAAATATATGTCTTCTATTTGTTCATATCAAAATTCCCCCCCAAGGGGGCAGTAAGAATGTAAGAGCCTAAAGATGGTGAGGAGCAACGATATGCAACATATTCCATACAAGTCAGGGTCGAAGCAATCAAAATAGGACTTTGCATGACCTGCGCAATGACCAACATATCTAGTCTAGTATGGATCACAGGCACTAGGATCCTTAGAGGCAAGGGATTAACAGCCACAATAGTGTTCCTGTACTAAAGGGAAACACAAAAAAGAGCTCTAGGCAATGCTACTGAATCCTTACGCCTCATCAGAGAGGAGGACCCTTAGGGAAGTTTGACAGACACACTAAAGAATGCTCCAGGAATTGGGGGGGGGGCACTAGAAGAAGGAGAAAGGGAAGGAGGGGGGAAAGGAAGGGAAAAGGGGGAGGGAGGGGGAGTCCAGGGAGGGGAGGAGGGAGGAAGGAGAATGGACTACTTATCAACTTTGTATGAGTGGAAAAAAAAGAGGCAAATAGAAAAATAGGAAATATGGGAAAAAAATTTTTCCCACTAAGACTTCCTTTCCTAAAGTACTCATTAGTGCAGACGCTAAAAGCAACATATTTACACTGCCATGAAGCAGTTCACAAGTCTTGAATCCTGGCCATAAACAATAACTGCTTTCTTGAGTTACTAGAAATACCAAAATCGGGTATTTTGGTTTCAACAGGGGAAGATAAACGTGTGCCTTCCTATTAATCCGGTGGAGACTTTTCAATATGTGTGACTCAAAGTTTGAGTCCTTGCTTTAAAATACTATGCACTGACTGGAGAAAAAGCACCATGTAGTTATTTGGAGAGACTGCAAGCTCTGATATCTAGCCAACAGCAATCAGTACTCCACAATGAAAATCCTTTGATTTAAATAGCTCTTGCTTTAGGAAAGTCTAATGAGTCATGATGTTGGTGGTCAGAAACAGCAGACTATGTTTAACAAGGCCAGGTTCAATACCTAAATCATGAGGTGGGTACTACAAATTTGTTATTCTGAAAAGTTACAGGAGAGAAAAACATTTTGGCCAGAGAAATACTTTTAGATGAAAATGCCTATCCAGTTTAGTCATAGTGTGACATTTATATGTAATAATATGGTTTGAACTGTTCTTGAATTTAGCAAACTTTTCTTCTCTTTGCTTCTTCTACCTTCCCTAGTTTTATTCTTTTCCTTTCCTCCCTCTCTTCTTCCTTCCTTTCCTCCCTCTCTCCTTTCTTTTCTCTCTCTCTTTCCCTTCTTCCCATCTTTCTTTCTTATTCTATCCTTCCTTCTTTCATTCCTCCTTATTTCAGTGCCATATATTACAACCAATGGTTGCTAGAAGTACACTCTATCACCAAGCTTACATTCCAACATAATTTCCCCCTTTTAATTCTTCTACTTGAATATCAAAGTGATTCTGTTTGTGACAGGAAACTTCACATACAAGGAAAGAGAAGGTTAAATTATTTAACATGATTGTATCCAATATATATGTTCCAATATTCCATTTCTTTTCCTTTAAATTAAATACTGATTAGAATGAATAACATCTTACTGGAGACTTTACAGGATAAGAGAGTATACCTATTACAACACAAAAACAACTAAAACAGACCTTTTGAGATTAAAATAACTGAATGCAAGCTAATACACACAAATGTACCCTTATTAATTTCTTACCAAAGGTCAATACTTTATGAAAAATCATGATGTAAACACAAATTTTTAAAAAAACTAAACTCAATCAAACTTATAAGAGTTACTGTGTGGATATTTCAAACTTTCCCTGAAAGAGAAACTTGGGCAGCACAAGAGAACCTTCTTTTGTGCTCACTACAGCTAGAATTGCATTAGGAATAAAACCAAACTAAAGTGCTAACCATCGAGGATGTTCATCTATGAACTGAAGAGGAGGGAAATTAATTTCTCCTTTGTTACTGAATTGCTAGTGCAGAATTATCTACTGTTTTACACTCACAGCCACACTCCACTCCTCTGTGCTAAACTGTCTTGTTCTCTTTTGCTGTAGCTATAATATATACCTGACACAAACAGGTAAAGGTACCAGGAATTTACCCATGTTTATGATTGTGGGTTACAGTATGGGTGATGGTAGGAGAGTGGCAGCAGATGTCAGGCACCTGGTCACATCACAGCCACTGTGAAAGCAGAGCAGGCAAGGACCATGCATTCTTTTTAGAGATTGTCAACACTTCAGTCTCAGCAGTCTCCCACTATTCACCTGTCTGGGGTGTTATCTCATCTACCACAGGCTAGGTCTTCACCTGTCAATTATGAAATTAAGACATTCTCCCACAGAATTTTTTTAAACCAAATAATGTGTTCTAAGTGAAAGCTGAAGCTAAGACTCACACATATATACACACAATATTGTCACTTTTTGTTGTCCAATGTTCTGATTGGCACATTTGCAATTTTCTACCATCCAAGTATTAGGCAGGCCTGACACTGCTTGATATCTATGATCAGACAAGGATGGTATAGCTGTGGGCATATCTGCTGTTTCAATCCACCTTAAACAGATCAGAAAAGAAGTAATTGAAGGTTCTTATATGCAGAGATATTAACAATAAGACGCACTAGTCCCTAGACAAATATAAGCACCATTCTTATGATACTAAAAAAATCATTTTCTCCAATAGAAGAATAAAGACACAGATTAGACATTCTCCTATGAAAATAAACTCTGATGCAAAGAGCAGTGTCAGTACGACCCATTATTGGTACTACGTGATATATAGATAATTGGATATTGACAGAGAATGAAATACTTTCTCAAAGCCAAAGCACAGATATTTGATTAAAACACATCAAAGGAGCAACATAAAGCATCGATTTGAAAAAAGAAAAATATCATGTTTTGTGTCTAGTACACTGTGGAAGTTGTGCTGAAACAGTTCATCTAAGTAAAAATATGGTCCTTCTGATACTGTCAAGATCTGTAAGACTCTGAGATCTTCTGATTTAGGTCTCATTCACAGAGTCAAGGAGGATTTAACTCATGTCAAAATTCTTCTAAACCTGAAAATTTATTTTGAAAATGAAAAATGTGGGTTGCAAGTTGGCTGTTGCTGTTTTTCCAAGCTAACGTTTTTTTTCTTTTTTGGCACTCTGTTCAGATTTGGCAGGTCACAGAGTAGGAGATACACAGCACAAATCTTTTCATCCAAGAACTGTCAAAAATGCAAGAATTTTCAGTTATTCTAATTGTCATGCAAGAAAATATGAAGGAAAGACAACAGAAGCAATAGACTGAGTTCTGCACATTACGTGTCCCAGGTATGGGCAGAAAGAGGATGCCATAACATCATACTCTGTGACAAAATTAGTTCCCACCATTTTCACAAAGGTACACTCCACCATAATGATAAAGTATTCAAAATAATAGAATGTATCAGAATCTAGGTAAATATAATAATGAAGATAAACTATATCTACATGAATAGTGAGCATTTGTAGAGAAATTTAGAACAGAATATGAAACTACAAATATTTAATTTCCATACATGTTCTCAGTCAACATAAGACATGACATTTTGCTTATTATTTACTTGCTTGTGGTGTTCTTTATACACATCTATTTGTGTAGGTGCACATTTGTGCGTTTAGAGACCACAGGAGGATGTTTGGCATCTTGTTCTATTTTCTCTACTTTTTCCTCCTGGAGAAAGGATCTCTCATTGAAGCTAATAAACCCCAGAGATCCTTTCTGCCCCACACAAGAGATGGAGTTACTGGCATGAACCTGGACATGTCTAGCTATTGTGTGTGATGTGAGTAACAAGAAATTGAACTCAGACCCATTTTTGTACAAAAAGCCCTCTTCCAACTGAACCACCTCCCTTCCTCCTGCAAGCATCTGACTGAGTAGCTTCAGGGCAAAATTAGAAGCATCTCAGTCCTTTCCCATGCTATCTTTGTCATTAGTTATCAATGGTCTATGGTTTGTTCCAAATGATGATTTCAGTAACGCCCAAATACATGCCTAGTCCCTGTTTCTCAATTTAAAAGGAATCAATCACCTGAAATGTAATAAAAAGAAAATCATGCACCATGGTCTGAAAGCTGACTATCCCAATTAAGATGTTGCTAATTTCCCCAAAGTAAAATAAACGAACAAACAAACAAAAAATCACCTGAAACAGAAGGCAAGGAAAATGTGAATATGGATCCAAGAAACATTTTGAAGTCTAAAATGTAAACAATATTCCATTAATAAAGAATAGCTAACAAATTGTCTTTCCTCTTCAATTTGAAACACAACACAGATGCATCAGTGCATGTGTCTACACTGTATCTATACACACACTGAAGCTTTCACAGAATCTGAAGGTTAAAATTCTCAGGAAGGGATGAAATAGACTGTGGATTTTGAAAACCCTCCTGATGTGACATGGAAAACACAACTTTTTCCAGTAATGGCGGCTGAATATCATCATTTTGCAGTCTGTAATGGGTGTCTATCAACTAGAGAATCATAGGATTCTTAGAACTTTATGTAACTAAAGAATTCCCTGTTGCAGGATCTTAGTGATCATTCATAAACAGGAAGAAACTAAACTTCAATTCCATGTTTCCTACCACACCAATCTCATGTATTAGTAATTGAGAGAGAGAGAGAGAGAGAGAGTGCATGTTTTGTAGCTGAATTCACTTTCCTCTGCCATCAGGCTTAAAGGAATTGTAGAGCATTAATGAGTATAGGTGGAATAAAGGGGACATAGATAATGAATGGAAAAGGATGAAGATGGTGCTCACAGAACAGACAAATAAGTTTTATGCATATAGAGTCTGCATAAATTGACAGTATTCATAAGTGTAAACAATCAACAGTGTCACATTTTTTTAATAACAGAGAGAAAAAGGACATATACAGCCAACTTTTACATATTTGGAGCACAAAGAAGTATGAGTATTTGCCAGTTCCATGGTATTATTTAATAAGCCACTTAAGTAATTTTAATAAGGTAATAAGACTGAAAATCATTAATTTTAAAGAATAATATCAAAAGCACAGTATTTTATCAATGTTTCTATATTATAGCTCTTGGGTGAGTGTGTTCATTTTGCAAGAGAATATCTGCTGGAAAAGAAAATAATCCTCCTAGGAGATTTATGGTTTCAGGCTCTCTGGTTTCAATATCTAATGTGGATTGGGTGTCCTTTTCTTGTTGTTTGCATACACAGTCACCTAAATTATTTAGTGAAATTCACTTTAATATTTTAATTCAATGTTAAAAGGCAAAATATTTTTAAATAGTTTAAAACTTTTTAATTTTCCTAGTTTTACAAACATAATGAGTAGTTGTCTCTAACCCTTTCTTTCCACCCTTCCATCCCTTCATAAATCCATCCTTCTTGTACCCACTCTCCTCCCTGTCTGCTTGGGTAGACCCCAGAGTTCTCTTCTGGAGGTTTATATTGATAATGCTTAGGTCTCTGTGGCAGATTCAGTGCCCTTCTTTGGGTAGATCACTGATAGGGATACTCTCCTTCACTTGTCCAGCCCTAGCCCCTGAAGTTCCAATTGCGTGTAATTATTTCTCTGGAGTTCCTTGCTAGTCTATGGTAGAATGTTGAAATGTCAGTCATAGTGCAAGTCTGGTGAGGATAAGTTTCATTGCAGTAAGTTTCTGGATGCAGTAGCCCTATCATGAGTGGAATATCTTGGCCTGCTGTGGACCTCCCCAACTTCAGGCTCTTACATTGTTACCAACCCCATCTTCTGCAAGGTTCTTTGAGCCTTAGTACAGGGAGAGGTTTGGTTGTCCTGATTCTGGCTGTTTTAGGGTCGCCAGTACCCTGTACTCTGTTTGGTGTCACTGTCTAGTTCATTAAAGACAACTTTTATTTTATTTTTGTTAGAATCAGTAGAGAACTTTTGTTTCTCCTCTATGGCTCAATTGTTTTGTTATTCTCCACATTTAATAAAGTTATGCATTTGGAACAGAAATTCACATGACGGAAGAAAGAGACCTCTGTAACAAATGTGACTTTTTCCCTAACATTTTGCATGAAATGTATCCAATAATTTATTCTCAAGATCTTTTCTGCAATCATTGCATATTAATTCCCTAAGAGATTACTACTAAAAAGTGACAATGTCAAAGAAGCTGCCCCACTAGAAAACAGTGAACATGATACAAGGAGCAAACTTTATTAGTAAATGCATCTTCCTAGCGACCAATTCACTCCCAATACACTTCTCTAATACCACCCTCTTATTGATTCATTTTAACTGTCAATTTTGAATGCATTCCTTCCCTGTTCCATGTATACTGTAAACATTCTTTTTTTAACCAATTTCTTTATCCCATTTCATACCATTTCAATAATGTTCTCTTGAACTGGTAGGAGAGATTACATATTAATGTAGGAGACTGTATGTTCCATTTGCAAGCAAAGAAATAGAACACAGTGTTCTTAAACTACCTATCAACATTGAACAGAGGATAATTTAGTCCAAGCACTTTGCTTTCACATGAAACTACTCAAATATCCGGTCTTCCATTTCTTTCAATAAGCCTTTTTCATTTACGACTCTTGTTAAATGGCATGGGAAATCTCATTTATTTATTCAAAGTAGAAAAGACAAATAAATAGCCAGTACTTATTAAAATAGATGAGATGCATATAAACACTACTATAACCCATTTAAGATAAAAGGCAACTCTCATTTGCAGCTTATGTGTCTGATTTCATTGTCAATAAAATAAATCCCAAGGAGTGAATGCATGGGTACAAAATGATCCACATCCACTCCTGGATTTAACATAAATGCCACTGGAACTCTGGGATAAAAAGTCATCTGCACATTTCTACACAACTGAAAAAAATGATTTTGAGTTCTTAGGAAAAAGTAATCTCTAGTTCTCTATCATTTAATAATAGTACATAGTTTTCCTTTTCCCAAGAATGCTCATGAAATAAGCAGTCACAATTTTTCACTCTGTTTCTTCCTGAAAAATTGTAACTCATCCAATAAAATATAATAATTTACAACTCAGACATTTGGACTTAGAGAGGATCCAGAAAATAGTTCATCACTTTAATTACTAATGGTGCAGTATATATCATATATTTCCTTACAGTGTGCCACTTTGAAATCTCATGGTTATTTATAGCAAATACTTGGCATTAAAGAAAAAGCACTTGGAATTGCTAAAATGCTCCTCTTAGTGTCTCTCGATTTATGAGAAAATTTTAAAAACAGCGATTCTCATTAGAAATCTCATAAATAAATTATAATTGCAGGTAAAAGCTAAGCTCACATCAAAATATAATTCAGAGGCTTACAACATCTTTGAAAAACATTACCATTTTTCATTATAATTGTATGTGATTTATACTTAAATCCCACACCAACTAGTTTTGGAAGTTCAGTGTCTTGAGATTTGCACTATTAAAGACTTTCCTGCTTCTCCAACATGTAATACACTTTTGAATAATTGATATCTTCATAAAGAATTGTATAAATATTAAATGAATAGGAAATGTAGCTATGTTGGCATGTATGTTACTACATATGAAGTAAATTAAATCACTTCTATGCTTTATTATTTTTATACATTTTCTTTAAAATTATTTTATATGTGATGGCCAGATTTATAACTTGTCATTTCTTCAAATTTTTCGCACTCACATCTGTGCATATGTGTGTCTGTATGTGTGTGTGTGCACGTGTGTGCACATGCATGTCTTTGTGTAACAGAGGCCACTGTGTGTGCCTGTGGAGGACCAAGGATGATTTCAGGAATGATCCTTGGTTGCTTTTATCTCCCTTATGCTTTTCCCAGTCTCCTCCTTCCAAAACCTGAATTTCAGGCTGCTGGGTGTTTTTAGGGAGGATCTAGGATTCATAACTTGGGTCCTTCTGCTCCCAAGACAGTCTTAATCCTGAGCCATCTTTCCAGTGCATCAAATCCCTATCCTTTAAAAAATACTTAGTTGTAGGAAATACATTTTTATTCTTTCTTATTTAGGCTATTAGGCTAAAACTTTCTCAAAACAAGACAAAATGCTGCATTCTTAAAATGCATAATGTACCTAAGTGATTTATTACTCTTGCAAACCATTTCACATTCAGGTTTAAGTAATTTATTTGTCAAACTATTATTAGTTTTTAATATGCTATGCCAAAACTCCAAAGGGTTTTCTTCTTTAAAAAAGCACAGACTCTTCTCAAAATTAAGATAGGTCTATTGAAAATAATCTTATCACATAAAATATTTCATTTCATTTTCTGAAGTTCTGTGAGTTTTCAAAAGTTGGAGTTCTCCATAAGATGCACAAGTATTTATATAACATATAACATCTTGATGTATAATTTTTTATGGTCACACCAAGATTTCTTTTCTTGATAAGTTATGTTTCTGTAACATTCACATATCTGTCACATGTATGCCAGCTGGAATGACTGAGTCTGTGGCATTATTGTCACAAGTCCTTTGACAGGTGAACACTTAGCTTCCTTCAACCTTTAGGACACTCCTACTCCCCCTCCCATTCCTCCTGTTTGCTTTACTATATAAACTCAAGCAATCTGACTGTAAGCTAAATACGTTAAAAATAAAGCCATGATTTTCTTCCTCATTGTCTCTTCATATACACCTGCCATTTGCTCTCACTTCTTTATACTGTCTTCTTCTTCCATAGTTTTCTCCAACTGTAACACTTCAACAGTTATTTTCACTTCCTGAAAGCATATCAACATTTTTTATTATTTTCATATTTCATGTTTGATAGTGGATTAAGTATGGATTCATGCTTGCACATGTGTTTTTGTGTGTTGCACAGAACATCTGTAAATGTGCGAGAGGAAACCAAGGTTATATGAGGAATCATCCTCAATTGCTCTCCTTGCATATTCTTTGTGAGACAGGTTGTTTAATTAAACCCAGAGCTGAATGTTGATAGGGCCCGCTTACTTTGGGGATTTCCTTTGTTTTGTTTTGTTTTTTTCATTTTCTTAGGATGGTAATATACTAGGGTTGCCACACCCACTTTGGGATTCTGCAAGCACTTTAATTGCCTGGGGAGCAATTTAATCAGTGAACTATCTACGCAGCCCATAGTCACTATTTTCTTATATTTGAGTGTCACGAAACCAATTACAAATTAATTTTGTCTTTTTCTCTCATTCATACTATAGCCTAATAACATTTTGTCTATTTTCACTTAATCTGTTATGATCCAGCAGAGTTGACAGCTGAAAGTGACCCTTCTTTTATGTTACAAGATCAACCACAATTTGTGTTCTGGAGAAAAATATCTTATAAACTAAGATGCTTTCTGTGGGAAGCTTGTTTAATTTATATACATACAAAACACAATATTTTAATGTATAGTTGAAAATAAGGAAAAATCTTTGATAATATGGATTTTATGAGAAAAAAAGTGATCCACAATAGCTTTCCAAAATAATCACCACTCCAACCTCATCTCAGCTCTAAAATATGTGCAGAAATCAATTAAAGCCAGTATTCTATTATCTTTCAACAAAATGTCACCCTATCAAATTTAGTTTAACACTTTGTGTTGTGTTGAAAATGCTCTTCTGAATTATTTGAACTGACTGTGTTATCATGCTGCTGTACTCAACAAAGATTATGAAGTATTAAATTATGAGCACTATATAACACTCAAGTCCAAGGAAGGTTCTCCATTAATTAACTGACATCCTAGTGGAATTAGCTAATGTATCTGTGCTAAGAATTTTCTTCATAAGATGTCTGTTGTCCTGATTAGAGGGGACAGGAAAGCTTAAATAGTGATGGCTGCGACTGGTTAATACATGTCTGGAAATCTTTGGTGACTTGCTGTGTTTCATTTGCAGGAAACTCAGTGTGCTGCATTATGTGGTGTCCAGGGCAGATATAGTGGTGACAAATACATGATATGCAGCTCCTGACTTTATATTTGAATGTGTCTCTAAGCATTCTCACATCCAGAAAAAAATGTTCAGTAGATTACGAAGAATGTAATGTCAACTTTTCAAAGAACTGCCGATCAAAGTCCATGTCCCTCCACAAACACAGCAGGCTGTGCCACCTGTTGCTTTTCTGTTTCTTCTTTACAAAATTGTTTGTTTGCTTTCCTATTTTACCCTGCTGATTCAAGGCATGAAGTGCATTCAGAGATGCAAACGTAAGGGTCAACTATCCAAGATTTTTACTTTCAGGTAAGCTACTGAAATATATTTGGTTACTCAAGACTGATGTTTAGGATATATGGTCAAAATACCCTCACCAACTGAATGATTTGAGAATCCTTTTCTTATCTAGATTTGAAGAAGAAATTCTCCCAATCCCTTTTAGGTAAAATAAGGCATTGTTCTATGTGTATGATTTATATTTTATATATTAATGAGCAGAAAACAATCAAACATTAATTTAGTTATGTAAGTAAATTAATTTCAACAATTCTATAGTCATGATTCATATGGAAACAGAGAAATAATATTCAAAATAAAAATAGAGAATATAGCTTTCAGTGAGGAAAAGAAATGATAGATCCATAAAAGAAGTTAATGACTTTCTTTTCACCAGTGTACCTGCAGTAAGAACTGAAGATATCAGTGTATTATTACAGCATTGGATAAGAAGAAGATGACTTGGGTTAGGAACCCACCATCATCAATTCTCATAATTTTTTGAGAATAATATCACAAAGCTACAGTACAGGATTATTGCTAGTTTCATGTCTTTTGATTATCTTGGAAATACAGATCATTAGCAGTGGGATTCATTATGTCTGACTGGCTGCTATCTTATGAATAAATTACTTTAATAATTGTTTTGACAATTTGTCATGCAATCTAAAGTTTAATGTCTTCATTGATATAGATTTCAAAACAGATTATTTTATAAACCACATTTTACTGAACATTTCTTAAAGTAATAAGTTTAATACTTATATGGAGACACACTTACCATGCAAACCTACTGTCATTTGTTCTATCACTAAGAATCACAAACCATCAGTTTAATCTCTCATCTGTCTTCCACATTAATGTTACAAATGTCTATCAAGTAGTTTTCCCCTCATCCGCCTTTCCTAAATCCAATAAAAATTTTCTTCAGATCATATATTTTGAAGCAGAAGAAACATATATATGTTAAGCATACATATATATGTATATATATACTTAAGTGTGCTATATCTTACATAAATATACTTAAATATACACACATGCATATGTATTACCAAATATATTGCAGTTTAAAATTACAGTTTTTTGAATGTGAAACATTTGGGAATTTATGCAGCAAGTCTGAAACAGTAATTAATCAGAGTTCTCCATGCCACTGAGTGAAAATCAAATCTGAGAGCCCTGTTCTCAAGTGATACAAATGCAGAAATAAAAATATGAGGTACTTGTTGACACTGAAGATTACATTATCTAACTCTGTGCCATTATTTTGCAGGCAGGAACCCATGGTCCACGGAAGGATAATGGGCAAAGCTATAGTATAATTCTCATTTCTTAGCACCAAATTCCGTAATACCTATTTTCTATATCTGGTAAATTTGAAAATGTTTTTAAAGATGAGCTGGTCCAAGTAATACAGACTTATGAAGTGGGCGGGATCTTGAGGATTTAAAGGTTAGTCAATGTTTCCTGCTTTCTACACTGATCTTTATGATACTGTGAGAAACTTTCTAAATTAGACACAATGCATATGTCACAACCATTCAATCACAGTGACAGACTAAAAAAAAGGCATATTTTAAATATATTTGCCTAAGAATAAGATATGCAATCTATTACCTAAATAGTATTCCTTTGAGATATGCATATCAAAAAATAAGAGGAGTAAATACATATTATTATGCAACTTAGAAAGCAACATTTGGTGCTACAGGAGAAATAATTTATGTACATGCTGGAGCATTTGAGAAAATAAAGTCAATCAGTGTGATTAGCATAAAGAAGACCTCCATTAAGATTATGTAGGTTCATAATATATGAAGCACATTAAAAAATGAAACCCATGGTTGAGTCAGAGAAAAGGCATGTACCATAAAAAGGGTACTTTGCCAACAAATTAATTAAATTTCACAGTTCTAGAAAGGTCATATATTTTGTGGGCACTCACTGGAAGTTAGATGTCCAGGGCTTCTCAGAGTGTACTATCATCTACTCATAATAGAAGCTGCTAAGAGACATTGACAGCAATTTGGCATTTAGCAAGACTGAACATAAGTGAAGAATTTATTTTTGTAACATCTTTTCTTGGAGAAAACTCACATTTGACATGATGTACCTCACACAGAATTCACTCTTATTTTGCTCTCCTTTGATCTCCATGTAACTTATTGTTACATATGAGCTCATGCTATCATCAATCAATAAATTTTAATTAAGAATAATAATTGTTTTCCTCTTTGCTTCCACTGACACTATTATCCATTTAAATATATTGTATTTTTAAGTACTGAATTGTTTAATCTTTCTAGTAAAGACACATGTTAACAAAGAATAAAATGTTTTTAACAAAATACTTTTGTCTTTAAAATTAATTGACATTCATTCTTGCATTCATTTCTGTGTATATACTGCACAATAGCCAGACACTTATATTTATGTATAAATTCAGACTAAAACCTAATACAGTTTTAAACTATTTGCTTTTATCACTAAAGGTATTTAAATGGAAGTATGAGACCCTTTAAACTGCTTATAAATGAGTAAAACTATGTTTTATAAAAAAGCATTTTGTTTTATAAAATTAGATTTATAAAAATGCATTTAGAATTAATGAAGAAAAGGAGAGAAGCCAGGACACTAAAAGGGGTTGTAACAAAATAGCAGTGCATTCAGATGAATGGGCTGCAAACCAGAAAATACACACACACACACACACACACACACACACACACACACACACACTAACACACTAACACACAGTGATATTATGTCTATCTGAAACAGAGTCTTAAAATACTCTGAATCTTACTCAGAGTCTTAAAATACATTTGAAAAAGAATTAAGACTTATTTTGTGTTTTTCCAAATGGAACATCCAAGATAAATGGATATAAAATAAAGAAAATTAGATTTTATGTAAAAATATAGTACAGGGGGAAGAAAAATGAGGAGGAGGAAGATGAAGAGGAAGAGCAAAGGCAATTATGTCTCAAATTAGTTAGCTTTCTCTACATCTCTACATTCTCTAAATCAAAACAAACTATATTACATGCTTCTGGCAGTTTGCATAAACAAAAAGGGACAGAATCTGATGTATAGTCACAGAAAAAATATTAACTTAATCCACCTTGGTTCTTCATCAAGTTCTATCACAAAGACATTGTCTTGGCACAACATTTTCCATTCTAACCAGACAGCTACAAATTAGTGCATTTGTTCCAGTGTTAGATTCAAAGTACTGCTACATCAGAAATGAACTTTAGAGCCTACAGCACACCCAGACCTATGTATCTTACTTTGCTTTTTTCCAGATCATGAAGCCTTTGGAATTAAGGAACACAAATTTCTTAACAATGTCTTTTTTCTCTTCCTAAATTGATTTTTTTCTAGTGTTATTTTATATTTGTTTAGCAACCTTCCATTATTTTGCTTTTCAGTAACATTTGCTCTTTTGTTCCTTTTAATTTATTCATTCTTTTTGAACATTCGAATTCCTTTTTCTCAAAGATTTTATTTTGTCTTTTTTTCTTGGTCTACCCTCTTTCCCTTGTCTGTATTTTATTTGTCTAGCTTTTTCTTTTTTCATTATATATGAAAGATATAGGGGCTGGAGAGATGTCTCAGGGGTTGTGACTCTGTCTCACAAGCAGAAGGTTCTGAGTTCGGATCCCAGGTCCCACGTTAAAAAAAAATAAAAAAAAAAAGATATAATTTCACATTTTAAGTATATTTCCTTTATTTTCCTATAATATAAAGTATATATTTTCTGATTTTAGACTCTTCAAATCTATAAAACAAATGCATTGAGTTCCTTCTTCTATGTAAGATATTCTGATAACTTTCTGACTACTAGATTTGGTAAAACTTTATAAAATTTGTAATATCAGTTACTTTTACATGTATATCATAATCATACTTTTTAAATAAAATTATTCATTTTGTATGTAAGTGTATGTGCGTGTGCACGTGCATCAAAGTTCACTATGTGTCCCTGTGGAAGATCAAAGATGTCTTTGGGAAGAATTCCTGTGCTTCTACCATCTTTTTTGCTTTGCTGTAGGATTTTTTTACTTGAGACCTGGGTCTTAACTGAGGTTCTCCTGCTTGTGAGGCAGAGTCTTAACCTCTGAGTCATCAGAGCTGTGTTTGTTTGTTTGTTTTACAGAGTCTAACTCAGAGGAAAATATTTATCTCTTATAAAAAAAGAATAAATGGGCCATCTTATAAACAACTGTCAAAAACCACTAACTCTTGGGAATTAAAACGAAGGTATGAGATAAATGGGTGAAAGGAAGGGTTGATTTTAGGCAAACAGACAAATGGCTGCTCTGTAAGCACTCCTGTGTTCATGAGGAGCTTAGTAAAAGATGCTATGAGATGAGTGTGTTCCAGGGATTCACAGGCCATTGTAAAGAGGAGCACCGGTACCAAGTAGGATGATGGTACGGTGGGAAGGGGCATCACACTTGAGGTCATCTGAGTGATCTCGGCCACTTTAGACTTCTTCACACTCAATTTTTAAATCAACACATGTAGCAAATAATAAATATTTTTAAAATAATGCTATTTTGTGAGGATAAAGTTTTTAACAAGTGGATGCTGATGTCATTCTCTTTGACTTGACACACTGATCTTTTGGTTTGTATTTTTTGTTCTTCCTGTTTTGAGTTTTTCCTATATTTATTGATCAAAGGTGCTCCAGATGTAAAAACCTATGGACAGGGAAAACTATGCCCACTGAGTAAGATACAGTGCCCAGAGCATGAGATCTGGAAAACTTCATAAAAGATGAATCATGATTAAGGTTTTTTTTTTTGGTAGGAAGCTTCACACAAGCAATTAAAGACAAATTTTCCAGTTTGACAATCATTCTCTTTCCAGAGATATTCTAATGCACTTAAATATAGTGAAGCAACTGAATATGATCTTTGAATTTATAGCAAATATATGTAAATTAACATTTTTTCTAAGTTAATGTACATAGACATACCTCAACTATGCTGTTGTTTTGAAGAGAGGCACACTCAATGCCCACTTAAAGATACATACATTTGCTGCCAATCATCTTCCTAGCCCAAAGGTAGCATTCTCCTCATCAGACTAAAAGAACCAGTGAAAGTCATGATGATGTAATGCAGAGCCTAACAGATCTACAAAACAAGCCTCTGCAGAAGCCAGGAAAACCTGTTCCACCAGGGAAAAAGGAAGTCAAGAAGACAGGCGTTTCCCCTGGATGACTAAGTGCTTATGTTCTATAGGCTATGACCCTGCTAGAGTTTGAACCCCGAGGGTTTAGCTTCTTTCAAAATGTAACACCCTGAATGTAGGATACCTTGAGACTGCTTGACTACAGACATCCCTTCCATCTCCCTCAAATGCTGAGTTCATTAAACAAAATTTTGCAGAAAGCAATTAGCATATATTCGACTTTCACATCAGAATGAATAGCTTCATAGGATATTTAGATTTGTTTGAACTAGCGTATACCTAATTTTCTACAACCACATAAGTACTATAATTACATTCACATGATTTTGTGCAATGTTGTTGAAATTGACAAATATTATCAGTAAATTTTAAATTAAATTTCACGAAATACTCCTATTTTACTTTTTCAGAACTAGGATAACAAAAAGTGTATAAATGCCACATTCCCTCTTACATGTGGATACTAGCACTAAACTCTTATCTATACTGTTTGACTTCTGATTCTGATGCGACTATACAATTTGCTGAAAATACTCAACTTGTTATAGTTACTTATGGTCTTGAGATGCTTGGGTGAACTGACAAATTCTGCGGCATGGAATTAAAAGCAGAGATCAAACACTGTTTAAAAGAAGTGTTTGTAAACTGAAAACAACAACAAATCATAATTCGGAACATAAAAGATCCTACATTAATCACCTGGAACCAGACCAGCCAAATCTTTCCCCATCCTAAAGCTCAGGGAACCTTCCGGAAGAGGGGACAGCACCATTGTAAGAGCCTAAAGATGGGGAGGACCAATGAGATGCAAGATAGTCCACACAACTTAGGGCTGCAGTATCCATAATTGGACTTTGCATGAACTGCATAATGGGTGAATGTCAACGAACCATAGGATTCTTAGAAACAAGGGATTAATAGTTCTAATAGAGCTCCCATACTAACAGGGAGCCCGAGAAAGGGCTCTGGGCTTGGCCACTAAGTCCTTACCCCTGATTCACAGGAAGGACTGGCATTCACACAAAAGTATGCTCCAGAGGATAGAAGGGAGAAAGGGGGAGGCACTGGGAGAAGGGGAGGGAGGGAAGAGGGTTAAAGGAAGGGGAAAAGCAGGAGAGTCACAACAGGAAACTCAGAAGGGAAAGAGAAAGGGAGAGGAAGGGGTACCTATTGAGCTTGTATGATTGGGAAAAAAATAAAATGTGAGAGGAAAAAAGAAGTGTTTGCACTAAGCAGCAAGTGTTTTGCTTCTAAAATCTTGCTTTATTTCTTTGTAAGTGATTGAATAGAACGTCTTTCTTTCAAAATAATGTCATTAATTTTTATGTACCCTGCATGAAAGAAAGAAAAAACTCTCCATATAGGCAGGGAATTCTGAAGTGCATCACATGTTTGGAAGTGGAGAGATAAACCAGACTGAGCAATTCTTTCGCGTGTTTAAGCTGGGCATAGTGAACAAAGGACTGTTGTACATGTGAGAGGCTGAGAGAAGGGGCAGCTGAGAACCGCCATACCTGTTGCTTAATGGAGAGGCCTTACCAGCACCCTTCTTCCATGCGTCTTGCCATGAGGAAAGGGGAGGAAAGGGAAGGTGGTGATAGCAGCAACACCTGGGGAAGGGAGATGGGGACATATGTGAAGGGAAAATCAGCAGCCCCTACAACATGGTGTCCAGCCTCAGACCTCATCAATAAAACCCTTTCTAAACCCAGAGCATCTGTTTCTTTTTTCTCTTCCATTAAAAATTATAAATTTCAAAGACAACATGAATGAGCTAAGTACTTTGAAATGCGTTAATGCCAATAGTCTCACAATTATAATTCTTTAAGGAAACTGTGGCCTCCTGTACATGATGAGCCAGAATCCTGTTCTCACGTTTTAGCTGAACAAGGGAGCTTAAGGCAGAAAATTTGTATATAGGCATAGGTTTCTCATTTTTAAACAACAGGCTGAAGAGAAACATAGTAGTATGTCTTCATCATACCTCTACTTAATAGAAATTTAACTTTCTAAAGAAATACCTTCTTTCATTCTCCTAAGGAGATGCAGTTATAACATCAAAACATCTTCAATTTGGTATAAAAGTGAGAAAACAAACTTAACAGAAGCCCTATATTCTGAACAAGGTCAAACTTACAAAAGTGCAAGCCCTTCATGTTTTAATATTTTTATAAATGTTGTTTAAACTGGGCTATGCAGGAATCTTAAAAGGGTAATAGAATTATATGGGAAGAAGTGAATGAAAAACTGCATAGTAAATAACAGCAAATATTTTAATAATATTAGCTATAATAATACCAATATATGCTATAAAACAAACCTGAAAAGCAAGCACTGCTACAGATTTTTACACTTAGTGTTTAGTTTTTGAAAGAAACATTTAACTTTTTTGGTTATATTTAGACAGAAACTAAGTGCATGAAGTTTCTTTCAAACTGTTTATATTGAGTGGTTTTAAACTGTGCAAATTAGTAAAATTAGATGGGTCTGCTAACTAAATCAACATAAACTGCAAAGTTACATGTTCCAACAAAGGCAGAAGTATTAAAAAAAGGAGACAATTATTTTTCCTTTGTCAAAGAAGTTGACTCCTCAGACAAATATATTTCTTCATGTTTTTGTTACAAAAGCACTAAGATCATGTGTCTGCAAAGACAAGAATTTCATGAGAACATGTTTGCATTCCTGTTTCTGAATGTGATTTGAACTTTTAATCCCAATGTTTAAGAAAGCAGCTATCACAGTTATCTTTGGGGTTTGGAACATAATAATCCTTTTAGTTTTACTTTAATCCTATTTGGACAAGCCTTTTCAAAATTTTCCAGTTTCTCAATGTCTTTGGTCTGAAAAATACTTCTTACTATCTTTTTAACATGACCCACCTAATGATTAGTCATTAAATTGAGAAATCTGAAAACCATTAACCTAAGAGAGTAGTATCAAAAAATATCTAAGTCATATGTAGTATTGTTAAATTGTTTTATTTAAAATTGTTAAATTTTGTTACATAGAATATTTTAAAGTTTAAACTTCCCTTCACAGTTAAAACTACATGTCATCAAATATCAATTTAAAAAATAAGCTAAATTATTCATATCCTAATATATATTCATCTTTGGATGAATCAAATGTGGGAATTTTGGAAGCTAAGAAAAAAAAAAGAGTAGAATTCACATGCTCTAAATTTGTGGCCAAATAAGTGCAATTAACATGATGAAATACATTATTATTTTGCTTATAGATCCTTAATACGTCAAGTCTTATATATAAATTTTTATTTGGCCTTAGAAAGATGGAGTAACAGTGGGGAAAATATTGTCAAATTAGCATGACATGGTAAGATAAGAAGTTTATTTCTTTTTTTCAGATAAGAAGTTTAATAAGTAACTGTTTACAACACATAAAGGAATGAAGCTATTATAACTTACTAAGTAATATAATTATATAAATGAATTAGTTGTTAAATACCTAAACCATAGAGATTATTCTGGAATATTAAGCTAGAATTTTAAATAATCACAAATTGATAGAATAGAAGTTAGAACTTTTTGGAATGTAAGAAATAATAATGATTTTTTTTAAAGATAGCATCTAGAATAATCAAAGAATTCTTCACATTCTTTGTAAGCATTTGCTCATGGATTGAGGTAAGATAGAGTTGCAACTGGAAATGAGCAGAAATGTGCTTACCAGAACATGGGAAGACATCTTTAGATTTTTGAGTTTTACTGAAAATAGCCTGTGGTGACTTAGAAAAGAGAGAGAGAGAGAGAGAGAGAGAGAGAGAGAGAGAAGAAAGAAAAAAGAAAAAAATGAGAAAAGAGATAAGAATGAGAAGAAGGAGGATAAAGAAAGAAAGAAGGAGAAGAAAGGAATGAGAAAGAAGTGAGAAAGAAGAAGAATGAGAAAGAAGAGAAAGCAAGAAATAAACAAAGACGAAAGAAATGAGAACCAGAAAGTAGAAGAAAGCGAGACAGACAGAGAAAGAAAGAAGCGAGAAGAAAGAAAGAAAGAACGAAAGAAAGAAGGAAGGAAGGAAGGAAGGTTCTCACATAAAATACAACAGAAGCATGGAGAATACTATGGATCATCAAGTCTGACTCTTCTAGCCGGCTGTGGGAAAAAGTGTAACCAAGGTAGCAAGAATGGTATTTCTGAGTATCTGATCCTAGTCTCTGAGATTTAGTAAAATAGGTACAGGAATCTTAGGAATGTGACCTTGGTCAATATCCTCAAGGACCGGATTGTTTGGTGAGGACAAAAATGAGAGAAGATGGTTGATAGTTAAAAGAGAAGAGATGAAGAGAGTTAAATCTATTGACAAGACACACTAAGCACTGAGCAGGCTATGGTGACACTGGGTTAAGAACTCTGTAGTCAGGGAAGTGGACATAGTTCTGCTCCTGGAGAGGAGCCATGGAGTTCTTTCAGCCAATGAGGATTGGACAGTGGGAAGGGTACAAGTAGTGTTCAAGGAGACACATGGAATGAGATCAGCATAGTGGGATCCCTGTCCTCCACTCTGTGCTCTTAAACCTGTGCCAGAAGTTGGTGAGTCTGAAATAAAGATATTAAGCAAGACCTACACATTCTGGATAAAAACACTGCTTTATTCATCCTGGTTGTAAAGCCAATTTTACTGTAACAATTGGAAAATATCTATTTTCTGGGTCTTAGTAAAACTTTTTCAAGTGCGGTCAACCTTAACCAGAGAAGCATGATGCAACAGTAGAAGAATCAGAAAACCCGGTCAAAGGGAGGGAGGGAAGGCACATGACTGCTGCACAGAGCAAACAGCGCAGCAATAGAGGGGACACGGCTGACTCCCATTTTAAGAGGAAAAAACAGTATTTATATGATAAAACATGTAATCACAGAAACCTTATGCGGTATAACCATATTTATTTATATTTATATGATAAAACATGTAATCACAGAAACCTTATGCGGATTTAAAACTACAGAGATCATGAGAAAGAAAATAAATCAAAAACACATCACGTAAGTACCACTTATACTTTTTTACAAATCAATAAATATCATGAGTCAAAAGAGTATCAGATTATAATACTGTATTGAGGTTCTTTTATAATTTAAGTGTTTAATGGTATGTCAGGGGATTGTTACATATTATATTCCTAAGATTTCAAAGAATAGGCTGCAAAGATTAAAACAGGTTTAATAAGACAATTGAACAATGAGGAATGTGTAGAACTGCATAAACATGATTTACAGATAATTATTAGCTACAATTACTAAATTACATTATAAATTGTTTTGAGATTGATGCACGTTATATATACGTGAAAAGACAGTTTACCATATTTGAGTATTCAAAGTGTGATATATTAATGTTATAATATGGTGTCGAATGGGAGGGAGGAAGAGGGTATGCACTCAGGGAGGGAGAGGGGATGAAGGTAAGGGGGAAAGGGGGAGAGTATAATGGGGGATGATGGGGGAGGAAGGGAGAAGATGGGGGTACCTATTGAGCTTGTATGATTAGGAAAAAATAAAATGTGGGAGAAAAAACCATATGGTGTTGAACTGTTTTCAAATTTGTAATAAATAAATGCAATATTCTTTCTCAAATTTAATTTAATTTTTAATTTAATTTTAATGAAATATTTGTATCATTACTGCTTTAATAAAGATGATTTTTTAAAAATTAATTCTTCAAATTATAATTGAACTAATATTGTATGAAAATCTGGAATTATTGATAAATTTTTCTTACCTGATATCTTTATTAATATTTCAAGCATTAGGTTAAATTAAGCATTTTTAAAGTTTCTAGGAAATTTCATTTCATTTAATTTCAAATTTGTAATGTCTTAAAAATATGTTTTCTAAAGACCTTGCAATGTGTATTCAAAAGACTCATTCTCATTTACACAAAATCAATAACCAGTATTTGGTTCTATATAGATAAACACAATGAGGTATGTTGGCTTATAGCTTTAATTTTGATAAATAAAATGTGACATTATCCAACCAATATAATAGTCTGGGTTTTTTTCTTTTCTTTGCATGTCCTGGGGTTCTGTAACTCAGGTGTCCTTTCACAGGTAAGGGGGCAAGAATGCCTACTTGGCCACAGCAGTCCTGAAGGAAAGAGTTAGCTGCAGTATAGTGCTGGCTTTCTAGACCTGTGTGGTGCTGAGGGCAGCGTTTTGAACCAGAGACCAGGGTGTAAGGCCTCAGCTTTACCCACTGTGCCATACTCCACTCCCCAACATGTTCCCTTTTTTAAAAATGATGCCTTTTAAGTATGAGTCTTTTCATATCCTCTGCATGATATAATTATATGTTACAGTAAACATAAATTTGTGGAAGTTCTAAATCCTCACAGGAAGGCCTAAAGTCTCTTCAATTAAAGATGTTATCAAACTAAACAGTTCATTTTCTTCACCAAGGCTAGGCACTGTGGTTCTTGTGGTACTACAGTATTGAGTATCTTGAGTATTTCACACATGTGGAATGCTGCAATTGATGTTCTCCAAACTAAGTGTTGAAACTAGGATGCTTCTAAAATAATATTGACTGTGTGTGATATTATTCATAATAACTTCTCTATGTGTAGATGTAAATGTCTTTATGGAAAGTTACCATGTTCTAAAAGCATTAAGATTGATTTTCTATTATTTTCTATGAGTACAATGACAAGCATAGTACAGAGAGGAAGTATTGTCCTCTCGCCTTGTACTGGCTGTGTTGCAATATCAGAAAATGCAGCTTCAGAAAACTACCTTTTGTACATGAGTAATTAAGAGTTTCGAGGACAAATAGTAAATATAGTAAAATATATAAAATAGTAAAACAAAAATAGCTTTGAACACTGGAAATGTGAGACCACACTTTGATAAAGACCTTTCAAACCCCTTCAATATTGATCTTAATCATGATGTTGATGATTGTGATAAAATGTCCTCTCCATGTAACCATATACTAGAAAGAAAAATATCAGATAATAAAGATATATGTTAGGATATATGAAAAGAACAGAACAAGCTCACTCAGAAACTCAGTGACCACATGATAAAGGGATAGTTACAGAATGTCTGTGAGCTCACTGGGAAAAGAACAAAAAGTACACTTTAATAATGTACTAAAGGTTAAGGGAGGTGAAATATGTATTTTCATACGTGGCAGTAATTAGAATATGTAACAATATTATGGTTTTGCTGCATATTTGGAGAGTAAGTAGTTTTGTAGGTGGAGAGCCTAGTAGTAGGTTTTGCTGCATATTTAGAGAGTAGGTTGTTTGTAGGTGGAGAGCCTAGAGAGCAATGAGTGTGCGCAGAATGAAGGTTACAAATCAAAAGAGAAAGCACAGAAACAGCACACTACTTGTAAGAAAGCTCAATGCAATACATAAAATCACATGAGGGATTTTTAAAAGCAGAATTATAAGCACATGAAAAATCCATCAGGAAACTCAAAAGAAAGAACACCTCTTCTTATGCAGAACTGGCTACAAGCATAGCAAATCTTAATTTCTACTCACTCCCATACTTTTCTCCTATAGAAAAAAGACGGGTTTTAAAATGTACAAAGGAATTTTGATGAAAATGTATGAAATTTGTGAAGTGAAATTTAGAAAAGTAAGTTAAAGCGGAAATCTAATCAAGGCATTTCATAGCTGACAGAAACTCTTTAGATATGAGTCATGCAATTGTCTTTTACTTTTGATATGTAACTTAGTGAAGAATAAATGAAGGAATGGAGAATAAGTAAATAATTAATTGCAAACTAGCAATATAGTATGAATTTAAACTGGCAACTCTGATGTTCTAATGGTGGAGGCACTCACAAAATTTACTAATCAGTACCAAAATGTAATTAAATAAATCTGTTAAACACATTGTGCATTAAAAAAACATAATTTTCATGCTTGTTATATGTAGTCATCAAAATCCTTGCTAAGTAAAGGTTTCAGAAAACCCGTTTATCAATAGCAAAGCAATGATACCATTACATTTCATGGATGTCCCTGTATTATATCAGCTATTACACTCAAGTCACAATATACTTGCAGAAATAGTTTCTAATAAATGTGTTCTTCCTCATGTCTCAGACATAATCAGGGTCAACGTATACATTTTTATGAAGTGCAATATTTATATTAATCAATAATTTGGAACAAATTCCCTTTTATCACAGTTTCACTGCAACTAAATAATCATAGGAGCACGCAAAGAAAATAGAATATTAAAGCCAGGGTAATGTGCACACTCTGTTCTAAAATATGCATGCATGAGTATGGGGAAGTTTGTGAAATAATCAACCTATTTATAGCAATGGTTACTTTTATTCAATTAAGATTTTGAAATTTTGACTTTATGCCCTGTTCTAACCATCCACCTTTCTCTCTTACTCTGCCCTTAATTTTTTTTGAAAAACAATTTGTTTTGTACATTTTTAGTTTTGGTTCACCTTCCTGCTACTAGCGTGATATTCTGATTTAACCAAGTCAAACAACAGTTACCAATTTTGAGTCAAGTTAGCCACATAAATGCAATTGGTCACTCAAAATTGGGAAACATTATTCTATCTTAAAAAGATTTAGTCTTGAATACAATTAGCAGAAGCTAATCAAAGCCATTTTGAGTTTACCCAAAAAAATGAAAACAAAATGGATGAATCTCTTCTTACAGTAGAAATAAGTTTTTGTACTGTTATTTATAATCACGAAACCTCAAGGAATGATTATTCACAGACAGGCAGAATGAGAGGGAAATGAAACAGACTGTTCACCCTTCACTGGAAATACTTCGCACACTGTTCTAAGTTAATGTATTTTAATTTATTTTTAAAATGCAACTTGTCCTTTGGCTATGAAGCATTTCAGACATTTTATAAAGCTTTTTAAAAAATATTTCCCCTCCAATTATTCATGCACAAGCAAACATTGAAGCAGCATGCTTGAAGCTGGGATTCAGTTAAAACACAGAAATACCTTTGACAATGCTGTCATTTACATTACATGAATTAAATGTCAATTTAGGCAATGTGATTTCTTCCAACCACAGATCTTATTTCATTATATATGTATGTATTCGTAATGTTTTATTTCAAGCCCATAAAATATGGTATACTCTTGAGAAACCTGACAGATGATAAAACTGCAGAAGGGAGGGCCATGTGCGCATGTTTTCATACTTCCACATAACTGCTGAATTCTCTTTATTTCAATCAGCTGTCTGAATTGGTTGATGATTACACATTTATTAAACAGCATATGGATCTACTAATGCATGTGAAGGGCCTGTTCTCTCTTTTTTCCTCAACATACATGGTCTTTTATAATTTAGTCAAGTAAAGCATTTCCTGGATGGAAAGAAATTGAAAATAAGCCATATGCCACATGAATTTTGCTGTAAAAAAAACAATAGCTAAATTTATTTTAAGACCATTGTAAAAAAAAAAGCAACTCAATTTTTGTCTTAGTATATTTCTCTATTTGTGCATCATGTATAAGAACTGTTTTTATATTTTATGCTTATAGATTTTTTTGTTTTAAAATATATAATTTTATAACATCTTACCTTCTGTAGCTAAATGTTTCCCATGCCTTCATGTATTCAATTAGAACATCCACTAATGTTTTTGCTTGTCAGGGTTGGAGATTAATACTACTTACTTATGCATACCAGGCAAGTGCTGTACCACTGGACTACCCATTCAATCATAAACTGGGGGCTAAATTTAAAAACCTTACATTATAAATAATATTAGAATTATTTTTCCATCCAAATATATTGAATTCCCTAACTGAGTTTCAATCAAACTCAATTCTCAACACGTGACAATTAAAAAAATCAATGACAAGGAAAAATTCTGATATACAAGTCAGTATTTATAACAGTCTAATTTCAAATAGAACAAGAAAGACAGCAAGCATATTTGATACATTGACTGCATGTTCAGGATATTGATACATCCTAAATTCCTGCTGCCTGCCACATGAAGTTTTGTCTGGGGTGTTTTCTGATCTCATAATCATCTGGCTGTATCATCAACCTTAACCTTGATTTCCTGTTATGAATCCAATTAAGTGTCCTGCTCAAAACAGATAAATCTATTCTTGCCTATGAAAGAGGTAGATGAGAAAATCCATCAAAAACAGTGTGCATACAGAATGCTATTTTCTGCAGCAGCAAAAAATACTTTGGAAATATATGATCATTCTGAGTTTTCCTACATCAAATTCAAATCTGCACAGTCAGACAATGCATGATTAGAAAAGGAAAAGTAATAAATCTTGAGGATATCTGCTTTGCAGAAGTCAGAGCAGCAATGTTTTTACTAGGCATTGGTGGAATACTCTCCAACATATATATTAGATTTTAATGGGGAGAGCCATGTTTCTACAAGCCATAATTTCAATAAATCTTCCAACATATTACTTTCATTCTCACTTTTACATTACCGAATGGTTTGTGCAGAAATTTCCTTAGTCAATGATGAGACTATTCAATGATATAAATAAGTAAATAAGCAAGCACTATTTTGACATAAAGTTCTTGCCTCCAAAGAAAAAATAACTTCTGAAATCTACAAAACATACTACTCTATTAAAAAAAAAGAAGACAGTTATCAGTAGCTGTATGTTGGACTGCATTCATGAAGGTTTATTACCAAGAGTATCAGAAGGACTTTATTACAGCAAGCATTACAGAAGCCAAGCAAAGAGCTGTGGTTGGCTTCCAGTGCTCGGAGAAAGCATGAAAAGCTTCATATACCACAATGCTATAGTGGTTATTGTGAGTAATAGGTACTTTTACATCAGCTTCTCTGAGGTTTTCAACAAAAACTTGAAATGTCAACTCTGTGAGATCACTCTGAGGAAACAGAAATTTTTCCATTTAACCTGGTGCACATTGCAATGGACAAAGGTAACTGTTCCTAGAGACATTTAAGCTACTGCCTAAGAAAATTCTCTTGGAATAAAACAAAAGAACTTTAGGTGTGAAGGGTTTTTTAAAATAATAAAATAGTTGAGGCAACCTAATAAAATAACCTTAAAGCAATATTTTAAAGTCCTCTAAATTAGAGATTTGTAAGTTTATCTTATGTAAGTTAACATCTTATCTTGATGCATAAAAAGCACAATAAGATATTAGGAAACTATATCTTTAAAAATTCTTATAGGATTTTACCTAAAAGACCATACTCTGTACCCGCCTTGTATGTTAATTAATAACAAAAGATGATATAAATTTTAAGGTACAGGCACCACTAATTTTCTAATTACAATTTATAAAACAGACTTTAATGTGGGTAGGATTAGTCTTTTCAGTGTACTACTAATCTCAATGTAGTTGGAAATAGTTAATTCTTCATTAGATTGCCTAAGAGATTAATAGATTATTTCCAAAATAATATCTTTTCTCAGTGTAAAATTTAGTACTGAAATTACTTCCTAGACATGCTCTAACATGTCTGGAAGACTGTAGACTTCCACAAGTCCACTCATACATTCCAGATTGTACATTGAAAATATGTAGTAACTGAGAAGTCAAATTCTCTGCATGTCAGTCCATAAGATAAAATATTTGCCCTCAAAACTGCTTAGCATGCACAATAGGTCCAAGTAGGTAGTTCATAAAGTCCAATCAATAAGGAGACCAGCTAAATGAAGTGCAAAAATTATTAAAATGGATCCTTCGCTCTTGGGAATCAATGGCAGTAACCTTCATCTAGAAAGAATGTGTGTCTGAGCAATAACGTGTAGCAATATTTCTCCAGCTGCTAAAATGAAAAGAGCTCAGAGGCAGACATCTTTTCGTGCAGCTATATTATATTTTCTGTTCTTCATTTTCTCCTAAATTGAAGTTAGGGAGTTGCCCTAACTACCCCAGCGCTGTCCTGCCTCCTTCCCAGGAAGAAAGGGAGAATCTTACCAGTAATGGTAAGATGCATGCGATCATTTCAAATGAGCAGCAGGGACAGATGGGGGCTAAGAGTTGCTTAATGACAAAGTCAGTTATTAACAAGTCAAGCATGACAGTTGCTCAGTGGAAGCAGGTATTTTTACTTATCCCTTGTTGAAATATACAGCATCTTTTCTGCAGGTGTGTTCCAAAATGTCTGTGATACCATTGGTGAAATTTTTAAACTTACATTAATCTTATTTTAGAAGGAAAAATGAAACATCTTAAGAGTTAGTTCCAAATAGTCACAAATATCCTTTGTAAAGCATATCTTCTAACTATTACTGAAAGATTTAATCAAATGTAACTAAGAGTAAGGAAAGTTAGTAGTCTGTGTGCATAGTGCCTGCATGCTTCCATGTCTTTGCACTGGTGATTTTAAAAATCTTTTCACAATGCATTTGAATTTGCTACTATACCCAAGAAGGCTTCTTATGCTTAAACAAGTTTAAACAAGCCAAATAATTTAGATCAATTGGTAGGCATAATTAAAATAAAATATTCCTCATGGAGATGAGAGATGGACTTGAGTTGGAGTCAAAGAGATGAGTACTGAAGTCTTGAAAGAAATAAGACATTTTCTAAATTATGTATTTTTTAAAAAATCATATAATTTTCCTGCACTTTTTAAGGCAGTGATTTGATAGTATATATTTGCTTTCCTTTCAAAGAGAAATATAACTTTACAAACTTAACTTAAAACTTTTGCTTATTTTGAAAATTCCAGAAATATTGATATAATATGAAAGGTAGTGAGTAAATTGTTTAAAGGTAGTGAGTAAATTGTTTAATCCTCAGTTTCCTAGTTCATTCAAGAGTTTCCACAATTGAGTTCTTTGTATTCTTTCTATAATATTTTTAAGACTAATCACTAACTCCAGAGGCAGATCTCAACAGTGATAATTTCCATGAAGTTGAACATTTTCCTTATATTGGTAAAAGTATGAAATAGAAGGGGTGTGTGTGTGTGTGTGTGTGTGTGTGTGTGTGTGTGTGTGTGTGCTGCTTAGTACCAGCAAACTACAAGCATCAAATTTAACAAGTAAATAAAGAACTTGACACTTATTTTTATACTTTTTGAGGTAAGTTCTAGTACTTTAAGGGTACTAACACACTTAGGCTATTATTCTGTTGTTCTTAAATTTTCAGAGAAATGAAGTATAAACAACAAAACCTGAGCTATCGGGATCCTTCTCATTTTTTTGTAATATGAACACTTGATTATTTTACTTAAAATCTCATATATCCACATTCCTGTTGAAATTTTAGGTTATAATGGATTATGATAATGAAATAAAATATTGCTTTATATGAAGAATTTAAAAATGTCCTGTGTGTTTTAATAAATACATACCAAAGATAAATTCTATGAAAAACATAAAGGAATGAATTGTTCCTTTTCTTAGACAAGCAGGAAGCAACAGAAATGATTGTTTTAAAACCAAGAAATAAGTCAGTGTTTCTACTAAATATAAAATCAAAGGTATTTTTTCCTACTTAGACAGAAATGATTAAAATTGTTACAGGAAGTATTTCTATGCGTTAAATGAACTCCTAGAAACACAGGACTTTGGAGCTAAGAGTTGTAAAATAGCACAATAAATAGTAATCCATATTATGTTTAGGACACATAGAAACATTAGACATATCTCTTTCCTAGTTTTATTATCAAAGAAAAGGCAGATGTTGTTGCCTCCTGCAGGGTCTTTATCAAGCAGATGGAGGTGCACAACCCACAGATAGGTAGGCATGTACTAAAAATTCATTAGTTTATTATTCTAATTCTTCCTCATCAATTGATATTTTATTTTTAGATAATTAATGAGGCTACCGTTCTATTGCTGTTGCAAGCTTTATTTTGTTCTATTGTGGTGCTTCCCTCTGTGAGTGTAGGCAGGCAAGTGAATATGCCTCTAATTCATTTGCTCTGCCACTTTAGGCACCTCCAGTGACTTGGTGGCATCATCTTTTTGTGCTTGAACTGTATTATAATTAGGTGCTTTGCACTGTGCTCTTAAAATTATCTCAAGTACCACATAAAGCTGATTTCTACATTTACAAATGTATTTGGCTTAATGAACAGCTTCAGTAAAAATGTGAATGGAGTAATGAATGAGAGCCTACTTGCAGATTCTGTCCATTTTATGATGTTGCCCATGATCTTTACAAGGCTCTGGATTTTGTCCTGAGTATTTGAGATTCATCTATAATGCCTTTTTTTTTTTCTAGTTCTATTTGAGCTACCCTGATCTGGGCACCAGATGAAATTAAATTAAACTACAGTTAAGAAAGACTTCTTAAACACTGAAATTTGTGGAGAAGACACTTCAAGAATGTATTTCAAAAGAAGAGAGACATTTGACAGACTCAAATGAATGACTTCTGATAGAGGAAATGAATTATTTAATCACCAAAAGGTTATATATAAGGCTGCAATGAATGAGAAATGTCCACGGTTACTGAGTTCACAACAAGCAATAGCATAAGTTTATTAGGATGAGACAGTGCAGAAGACAAGACTCAGTCTGTGGGACAGATCTCCATTTCTTCAGAAATCAAACAACTCTCTGAGGAATTCAAGGCTTTTCATTAAGGCAAAGAATAGTAATGCATGTTGCCCGATCTTTTCAAAAACTTTGAAATATCAGAAGCAAATTAATCTACTCAGAAATCCTGCATTTTGTGCTCTGAAATAAAACGTTGGTTACTTAGGAAATACACATCTGGGTATCTGCAATCCTGCAGACAATAGCTGGAACTAATTTAATGGGTCCTTGATCCCGAGGACATTGAGAACACTCAGACATGGCCCGCAAGAGAAAAGATGCAGACTGCTTTCACAAAAGAGAATAAAACAGGCTACAGCTGAAAGGGGAAAGAATTAGATTTCAGGATCTTCACTATTCTCAGAGAAAGAGATAAACCAATGTTGTCCAGGAAACAAGCAGGACCTCTCAAGATTGAATTTCAAAGAAATGGCGAAAGCTCAGTACAAATGATTACACTGAATAAGGGCAGTACACTTAAGGGGGAAAGTTTTGATAAAGTGTGGTTCTGTGAGAACATGCTGTTCTCGGTTACCTGTTCAAAGATGATGTATACGCAACATGGCTTCATCCAAAGTGAAAGGAAAGGAAAATCACAGGCCATGAAGCACAATTTCTTCAAGACCTCATAAAATAGAGGCTGAGCTTTCTTCAAGTGAGAACTATATCTGTCATACTTAATAGTAAGTATTATTTATCAATTATTAGAAGACTAAGAGATGCACAGATATTTCTTTGTAACAGATTTAAGTATTAGTAATCACCAAGAACAGAGGAAATTTGAGGAATGATTCCTGAATGTGTGGGTCATGTAAAAACACCTAACAGACGACACCAGGAGATAAATCCTCTGGTAAGACAAACATGTCTGAAGCTAATGTTAAAGTAGCTTCTTTCCATAAATAAGAAAGAATGTGGAACATCATTAAAAAGAGAGCCATAAGATGAGAAGAAAACTTTAATTGGAGACAAAAGATGGTATTAGAACCTAGTTCTGGCTTAGACATTAAGTGACAGAACTGAAAGTGTTGAGGTTTTCAGTGGACTTCATTCCAGGAGAGGAGCTTGTGAAAGCCCAGGAAGACCTGGTCTCACAGACTCTCTTGAATTTTCTTCACTAAAGAAAAAATGTAAACAGTCTAGTGACTTAATAAACATGAAAAAATTTTGCTTTGGACGCACAGAGAAGCCCAACCTGTCTCAAGAATGGGGTATTCTTCCGTTCTAAATTTAATGAATGTTGCACTTAGGAATCAGCAATAACTGCTCAGCATATTAGGCTTTGTAAATCCTGAGGCACTGATGGAAGTGTGCTTTATGGATCAAGAAAAAAAATTTCAAGATGCAACTTGGCCACAATATATGTATCTGTATTCTTTCCACTGTTTTTAAACAACACAGTGAATGAGACTATGACAAATATTGTCATTTCTAGAGAGATTGTTTGATGAAGTGAATAATCATATCAGATACACATTTTTATTTAAAAATATTATGCAACAAATATCCATTATAAACAGTAGGATATGTTTTATTAGTATATTCCTAATTCATAATTCTCACTATGCAACAATGACCACAGAAAAAGGAGAAAAGGTTGTGGCGTTGATGGTTCTATATGCACAAATAAAAAGAGCTTGGGAAATCAGGTCACTTTGCACTCAATACATTGAGAGTCATTCTTCCTTCAGATGCCGTGGCATCTGCAGTTTCCCTCACAGACACTGAATTTGGATGGTGCTATGTGTACACAGAATGTGCTGGACTCAGACAGATGTTTGTCCAATACAACCTGAATTCATTTCTTATTCAAATTCCATTTTTGTTACTTTCTGTTCTACAGCACTTCTACTTGATTGATGTCATTCACTATCAACAACAATGCCACATTGTCAAGGATCTTAGAATCACAAGATGTTTTTGTAATAACAAGATAATTACTTGATCTTACCACCAAAACAATTAGTCATTCTTTTCAATTTCAAGTAATTAAAATGGACACATGATTGAATACTATAAAATAAAAAATGGCACAATAAAGGACAAAATATATTCTGAAGAATAATTTTTACTCAAGGAAAGAAAGCAAAATCAGCTTATTGATAAATTTCAAACTCTGAAGGAAATGTCTTAAAAATATCCTTCAGGCTCCCTTGCCGCTCACAGGATTCCATGTCTGGACTCCATGAGTTCCTCTCTAACTTTTCTCTCACCCCTCATGGATATCATGTTCAGAGTCCATGAGTTCTCCAGAGCTGTCTTGCCCCTTACGGATTCATATCCATGAGTTCCATTCTTTCTCTCCTCTAATAAACTCTGCCTTAATCCTCAAAAAAAAAATCTTTCAAAATTGAGCATAACAGTATAGTCCTTGACAGCAAGCTTTAAGATAGATGTGAAGGGACACAAACATTACTTTGTTCCTACTAGTGTCATCTTAGACATGATAAGGTGAAGAATCCTCAAATATGTTCATGTACTACAGTCCTTGGTCTCCTGCTTTCTTGGCAATCCAATATCCACTGAACATGCAGCATCAATATCCAGTTCCTATTGAAAACCTATCATATAAAGCCCTCTTTTCCTTGATTCCTCTTTTTGCTTTACTTGAATATATCTAATTATGTGAATGCCTTTCTATATTATAACAGTGAAATATGCAGAAAACAGCCTTCACCTTTGGATCTTAGTAGAAATTTGGATAGACTGTTCTAGTCTAACTCAATGAACCTATTTAACTCAGTAAATTCTCATAATACCCCACATGCCATGTTTCTTCCACAAAATTTCCATTCTGACTTTTATGGACTGTGCTATGAGCTCTGGTTGGTGACGTGTGACCTCACACACACTAGAAACAATATACAATTGAGCTGTGACTTGGAGGACAACAGCCTCTGAGCAGCATGTCACTTGTGGGTCCCAGGGACTACGTCAATGCATGTGGTGATTGTTTTACAAAATACATAAAATTAAACAAGGCATATTTCTAGATAAGAAACAGTAATTTGGAAGGCTTCATATAGCTGATTATAGATCTTTTATCTGTTTGTTTCTAAAATGTTTCATACTATTTGTCGTGGATTTCATTCGAACACATTAAAAATCCCTTTCCCCTGAAATTGACACATACTAAGAGACAAAAGTCGATTTTGGACAAAGCATTTAAATTTGCCTCTTACAATTGTTTTCACTCTTATAAAATGAATAAAATCATATTTCTGAACAGCAATGAAAATACAACAAGATAATAAAACCCAATAACACAACAATATCTGTCTTCTTGAATTAAGTAAAATTGAACGAAGACAATTTTTTTCTTTTTTTAACACTGCACATAGCAAATTTATAGTATTTTCATCGCTTAGTCCAAAATCCCACCCCCCCCCTCTTTTCCCCATGGGACCTTCCTCATCTTGCCTGTCAAATTCCCTCTATTTTAAATTTTTTTCATTTATGTAGACCACTGTGAGAAACAAGACTTTGTAACAATGTCATCACCTGTCCATACCATACCTAAAGCAGATAGTATAATAAAGACAAATACTCACTCATCTAATGTGAATCTTGAAAACAAATATAATTTGGGACAAACACTGAAAGAATTTTTTTGTGTTTTTGATAGAAAATATGTATAATCAAACTCATTATTCTCTGCTGTATTGTGATATAAACAGTTTAAAACTGGTTGACTGCTATAACTTATTTTCTGATCACAGAGATGATTTCATAGATTTCTTTACCTGCTTTTATTAAAAGGCCTTATTTGAAACATATGCATATTTAGTTCTATAAGTTTATAAGTGAGGAAAGAACAAAGATATATAATCAGTTTTATAGTTCAACCAAAATTTAATTTCTTCTGCATTACTACAAAATCCTATGATTTTGTGATAATTGTATTTAGTATCAATAAATAAAAGGAAAGCGCTTTTACAAAAGATAAAAATAGTTTAAAAAAAGAAAAAAAAGGGCTGAGTAAATGGGTCAGTTGGTGAAGTGCTTTGCAGCACCATCCAGAGGACTTAGATTTGGTCCCCAGCACCTATGAGAGTGACTCAGGCAAGGCAGAGTCCTGACTTCCCAATACTGGGAAGGTAGAGAAAGGAGATCTCTGGAGCTCATAGGCTTGCTAATTTTGCTCAGTTGGAGTGCTTCAATTTCAGGGAGAGACACTGTATAAAAAAGACAGTCAATGTCAATCACTGGCCTCCACATGTAAATAAACACATGACCAAGCTCATATACATAAGGTGTGTATGTACACACACACACACACACACACACACACACACACACACACACACACAGAGTCAATTAGGAAATAGTAACTTGATTAGGAAATAAAACAAAAACAATTCAATTTTATCTTATTTAAAGCTCGGCTTTCAAGGCAATTTATAATTGTTTTTAAACTAGGTTTAATAAAAATTGTATTTCAAGGTATTATTCTAGCCCTGATTTTGCTTATAAAATATAAATGTACTTCTGGCTATTAGTCCTTATAATCCCCCTTTCCTTGCCCTGTATACATTGAGATTCTCCAATGGGTTTTCTTCCTTTTGCATCACATTTAATTCCCTACAAACAAGACTACATTTCCCCTGATATGAGGACTTCCATTTTGAGAACAGGAGTTCTTTTTCATTTAGTTAAACTTTCTCAGAGAATCTTGGTTATGTCTTCTTTTTGACAGACATTTCTTGAATAAAAATGAAAAACCATAACTTTATGTGTGAATGATTATTGCATGAAACTAGGGCCATGAAAGATATCGTTCTGCATCTTTTACTCAAGGAGAAAATGTGTTTTATACAAAAAAGAGAGGCTGCAATACAAGAGGTAACAAACAAAAGTGTTTTGATATGCAAGATAAATGTTGAAACAAATTAGTTTCTCAGTAAGTAAGCTAGCCCTTGAGGTCAAGACTGTCAACTATGCTTTCACAGTTCTATTATACTTTCTTCATTTTCTTTGCAACTAAGAAATTACTTAAGAATATTTCACCAACATCCGATTTTATGTGTAATTCTGGGTGAAAAACAACAGAGAGAATGGAAGTAGATATGATATATATGCTAAAAAATAATCAAGAACAGTGAAAATAAAATCCTTAACTGAAGAAAGAGCTAAGTAACCAAAGGTCTCATCAACTCATTATGGCCAAAATTCACTGAAGACCAATGCTTTGAGTCTGAAAGTAATAAGCCTACTCACTGAACTCCAAAGTCACTTTGAGAATTGATGAGAGCGCATTGCCTTCTTAAATGTCATAAGAGTTCAGCAGAGTGATGCAGTTTTAAAGGACTGGAATTAGAATAAAAAGGGTATTACAACCACATTTTATCAGTATTAATTATTAATACTGAGATTAGAAAAGAAAGGACTGAGAGTCTGGTAAGCATATAAATTGAACATTTTTTTAACTCAATTTCCATGTCACTGTGAATATCTTGCAGCTGTTCAAAGGGGGGGGAAATGCCTGAAAAACAATGTACTCAAGTGAAATACTGAGTATAAAATGAAAAAAAAACTTTTAAAAAGAGAAAACAAAATGCATATTAGAAAGATAAGGTTGTTACCTTCTAAGCTTGGTTGATAAAAAAAAAAAATGGAGTGTTTTGATGCCAGAAGATAGAAGACTTTCTTTCATTCATTTTCAATCTTCGCTTTCTTTATAGTACTGCCTCTGAGTTCCCCAAGCTGGACTCCACCAAGAAGGAGAAACTTACTAGAAATTACAAGAATATTATTCGGAGGGTTTACTGTTCAAATTCTATCTCTGTAAGACTCAACACTGTTTCAAACCCTCAGACATCATCTTATATCACTCTGTCTAATGTTAATAATAAGTTATCAGTTCATATAATAGGATATTGCTGCATTCATTTTAAAATATTTTGTGGTAGCCTCACTTTTAATTTCTTCTTTAAACTATACTTGTACTTAAAGAACCTGGGACTAAATATAAGGCACTATATATATATATATATATATATATATATATATATATATATTAGTAAGTGATAAAGCCACAAATCAAACTGATGCCGTTAGGTTTCAAAACCTGTTTTTGAAATCACTAGATTCTTCCCACAATGTCATGCATCTTCTAGAACAATATATTCTTAGGTTCTTTTATATTTACACTGCTTCTTTCACTGGCAAGCCAGGAAGCAGCTGTCATAGAAGATCTTGACTGGCTGAGTTCTGCTAGACAGTATCTATAGTTACTTTCTCTGTATAATCTCTGGGAAGAAGGAGAGAATTTGGACTTTCAGAAATGGTGGCATGCAAATCGCTTGAGAAACAGAGACACAAGATGGATGGAAGGAAAAGAAGAAAAGTTTTATCAGTGAAATAGCTAGAATGTCACGCCGAGATGTATATCTGTGAAGATGATTTCTTTGCAAGGTATGTTAGATTTCTTCTATGTAAAAAAGTTATGCTGTAGACTTGAAATATTTGTCTTGTGCTGTTCTTAAGTTTGTGAGGACTTTGGGAAAGATGAAATGGGCAATCCTTGTCAATAGCTCAGCCAATCTGGAAACAACATAAGCTTATACCAGATTGATAAATATCCCAGTGGTGTCAGATAATCACAAGGGATATGGAGGAGAGGTGACCATAAGGTTCAGCCCACAGAAAAGTATGTATCACCTAAGGCCATATGAAAACCCTGGTGAATATTGAAGCATATCTGAACATAAAGTGAAAAATCTCATGACAAAAAGAAAGCAGAGTCACAGTGCACTGTACCATGCTTTAATTTTCAACAATGCTATGTTCAAAATGCTGTGAAAATCATTTGGAATGGTAAGATAGAAAAGACAGGCACTCAATGGAACTGACCTTACATATATTTGAAGGCTCAAAAATTGCATATAAAAATTATTAGTGTATAAGAGTTAAGAGTATTTTTTAATCTAAGAAGGTCAAGATTCATTAAAATCAATTATCCTTTCAGAGTGGCCAAATTTATTAACCTTACATAACTCTTAAAATTTTGCTTGTTTTAGCATCTGCTGTTCTCAAATTTTGATTTAGTCCCACATTCTGTTAGCATAAAGTTATACCAAGTAAAAGTGATATGCCATGTCCTACCTCTTTTCATTTTTTGAATAACACAAGTTTTCATGTCAAGCAAGATGAAAGCATGCTTCTTCTGCTGTATTATCTATTAAACACATGGATGTCTGTGATGGGCATTGTGGCCAGGGTGAGATCATATCTCTAGCTGGCTCTTCCTTAGAGTGATTTGAAAGAGGTGTGCTGAATCTGTATCCCATCCACCCACTAAAAAAAAAAAATCACAGCTCTGACTCAACCCACTTCTTTGACTTATGTGATGAATGTATTATCTACTATTAGAATATGCAGATGTTGTGTGGGTTGAAAGGGGCAGACCTTTAGAATTACTACTGCACTGCCCATATTAATACATGTTATGAAATTCACTGCCATCTCACTAAGTGATACAAAGAACTTGTCTTATCTGTAGAGTAAAAGATACAAGAAAAATGGGATGGAAGGTCAGCATTGCAGAATAATGGACCAGGTTGAGCTTTTCGAGTTTGTTTACTTTGCTGCCTTGGAGATAATCAGATACAAACCCACAAGGGTTATGGACCTGCCCACCACTGATGACAATGTTGGAATTAGAAGCCAAGAGGAATGCTTTCTGTATCTGAGCCTGTTGTGTACTACAAATAAACAAGCCATATATAGAAAAGGCAAACTTATTTGGGAAACATGACTCAGAATAGGGCTTCAGAAAGAATAAATAGGCAGGGGCAAGAACACAGGGACAGTAGGCCCAAGGAAAACAGCACTCCAAGAGAAAGTCTAATGTCTGCTGCATTAGAAAGATGGACAAACAATAGAAAATCAATATTTTTCTTTAATACTATGATGCTTAATGTTTATTATTTACTTGAATTAATGCTCTATTTCTGTAGCTTCAGGGGAAAAGGGGGGAGGGTACAAGGGTGTCCAGGGAGGAGTGGAGGGAGGGAAGAGAATGGGGTACGTATCAAGTTTGCATGACTGGAAAAAATAAACTAAAAAAAAAAAAACATACTGGAGGCAGTAATAAGACACAGTGACAGGATGTGTCCCTTGATAAGACCCACTGAGAAGACTACATATATTCTCTGTGATGTTTTCATCAAAACTGCGTAATCTTAATCATCAGAGAACATCAGACAAACTCAATTCAAAAACATTTTGCAAAATCATCTAACCAGCACCCTTAAAAAATATTGTAATCATGAAAAACAAAGACAAAAAGAACAGTAAAAGCTTTTTTGATCATTTAACATGTTATCATACCTAACTTTCCAACACAAACTCAGTATTTGGAAATATTTTAAATTAAAATTTTAATGGAATCTTAGGCAAGCTTTTAGTCAATTTTATCTATCAAAAATCAGCACAAGGTCAAAATGTTTATAATAATTAAATATAAGGAAATATATTAGTAAATTTTGTTTGAATACATACATAGTTCAATTTTTTAAAAATATTTCAAGCCGCATAATTCCTGTCATACATATTGGAGACTCAAGGGATATCACTTCCACAAATTTGGAACTTGAAAATCGTGGGTTTCATTCTCTGTTATTCTAGTTTCAAGAAACTCTATTTTGCTTACAGTGTGCTAGTTTCTCTCGGTGGGGAGCAAAACTTCTGCTTCCAGGTAAGTATTAAAGAAGATCCAATCCATAAGTCCAATGATAAAAGCCTTGGTTAAAAGGGGGTTGCATTTCAATGTGTAACTATTTAAATTTGTGTGTCAAGGAAGACACTGAAACAGAAAAATCTGTGACATCTTATTCTTATCACTACTTATCCTAATGTGTTTATCGTTTGTAGCAAGTAACTTGGTGCTCTGTGCTTGATGATGAAAGTTCATCCAAAAGAGTTTGTGATAAGTACATCACTTCATATAGGCTAAAACTAAAGTAAAACATTGGAGGCAGTGAAGTGAAACAGCATCTATATTGGTACATTATGGAAAAGTCAAATGATATCCAACACAAATCCTAAATAAAACCTAACCCAACAACACACAGCATATTACCTGGATTCCAGGCATATGTGACTGAAGTATATGTGACAGATTTCAATTCAATTCTACTTATGTCAGAATGGTCCATTAACAGTGAAGATGAAATCATATTTTATGTGAGAAAATCTTTGGATTTGGAGCCGATATAACTGCTACTTAAATGATAATCATTGCGTCTGTCTCACTCACTTCATCCTGTCTCCTGCCATGACCTGTAGATCATGGTGAACACGGGTCACAGCCAGCAAAGGATAGATCAGTAGCAAACTCTTTGGATGTCAAGCACTAGTCACACACAGTCAGAAAGGACAATGGTATTGCTACAGCTCTTTCTGTTGACAGGATTTAACTTCAGATGGTGAGGAAGAACTTCCTAGAAGACTTCTTCAGGAAGTATTAACCAACGAACTTTGTTCTGTGCACATGCTCACCTGTGATTTTCCATGATATGCATGTCTTTGAAGATTTATCTATATGTGTTTGCATTATAGTATTATGCTTTGATCATGCATCATTTCCTGGTTATATTTAAAATGTTGACTTGCATAAATTCACCAAACACGGGGAAAAATTAAGATGTGCCCAGAATGTCAATGAAACAATGACAACAACCAGAAAACAAAACAAAACAGAACAAAAAAACCAGCTGAAAAATAAAACAACATTGGTGGCTTGCATTAAGAAGGCACTTATAAAACATAAGTAAAAGTACATCATGATTAAAGACAACCTTGCATATGATAAAACCCCAAAGTTAAATGATTCCTACCTTAATAAGAAGATATGTTTACATAGCAATGTGGGTTTTTAAATATATTTAATTGTATCCAAATAATTTTAATTGCCTTGTACATTTATATAGCTATATAGTCATCAGCATTTGAATCCAAATCCAAACTTTATATTCATTTAAAAAAATTATTGAAAAGATTAATTTTAAGAGTCACATCAAACTCCCATCCACATAAACACACACCACCATACACACAGATAAGCATGCCTTTATAGCCATGAGGCAAAAATGCCATTTAAAGTTTGGAGAATTAATCAACAGGGACATCAATCAACAGGACTTGGTATGTTATCTTAGCACTTGGTCATAATGCAGATAGATTATTTAGTATATTTAATTTAGCACAATTTACTTGGGGTCATTTGTAACATATCCACAATTGGATCTAAATATTAATAGATAAATTTATAAATTAGAAAGGAAATTTTCCATGCATTAATATACTGTATCTTTCATATGAAGAAACTAGAATAAACAGCAAAAAGTTGCTATTTCATTAGAGGTTTGAAGTGATGAGAAACATAAATCCATTTTGACTTTTCACTAGAAGTAAAATGTATGCAATTCCCCTGCCCTGCATGATATATAACCACATCTCTTTTTCCATTTGAAATAATAATGAAATTAGGAAGAATTTTACTGGTCTATTGTTTTACAAAAAACATATTGCTCAAGCATTCACCTACTACTTGAAATGCAGACAACAAATAAGCGAATTGTCTTTTGGAACATAAACAAATGTGAAAAGTTTCTCACATACTGTGTGCTATATAATTTTATGACTTATACAAAGCTATATACATAAAGCCAATTTTGTGACAGTTTTGAGAATAGCCTCACAACAGAGTGAAAGTAGGAGGGCAGAATTTTATGTTCCTTTCTCTTGCACAAGTCAAGAAAACCTTATGCCTCAGGGGGAGACGAACTCTGAGGGTATAAACTATGGACAGCAGGACAGTGCTGTTCTCATTTTCTGACTTCATTTCTTGTGGCATTCAAAAGAAAAGGCTTTGAAATGCTTTGCTGAATATCCAGGAAAGGAAAAAGTCAAGCTATGTGTACTTATGATCATTTCCTTTCACTAAGACTGGATAGTGACTATTGAAGAAACAGTTGCGTGACAAAAATGAAAAGAAGAAAACAATCAAATGAGACCTTACTTAGTGGCTATTATTTAAGAATCGTGCACTAGGTTAGCATTTTTCATAGCAGGCATATCTCTGACTTATTTGTAAATGCATTTATTCCTGACAGGTTATTTTTTTAAATAATGGTGCAATTTTGGTGAATTTTATTTGTAGAGTTATGTTCCTTGATTTGTCATTTCTATATTTTAGCAAGTATTTAGTGTTTTAAAGAAAGCAGCTTGGGTGTCAGCTACTTCACTTCGATTTTCAACTAACCTCTACAAGCCTACTTACTGTGGCTCACTAGCGTGATTATGTGTGTGGATGCTGTGTTTGCCCCTACCATTTTCCATATGCTCTGCCTCACCAACACTGCCATCCGGCGTGGTCCTTTCATAGTTGTCCTCTGGGAGTGGAAGGGCACCCAGTCTTGGCCCTGATGAACTCTTACTGCTTGGTGTTTCTGACTCCTCCAGCCCGCTGTCATAGCAACTCTGCAGTGACCCCTGATGTGGGTCCTGAGGCTGACTCACAACAGAAAACGTCACTCTACGAAATGGCTGTAAAAGAAAAGATTCTGAATGTCACTAAGATACAAGATTGTAAATGATCTTATTTCAAAATACACACATATATATATAAATATAAATATACTACACACATACAGGTCTTACTAAAAGCAATTTAACATAAATAAAGTAAGCAGGTTATAATATAAATATGATTTGAGACAAGGTCTACGGTTTAGATTTCAATATGGAAATCAAAAATATCCTTTTCTGAACAAAGGTAAGAATAAAGCAGTTTTACCAAAACATTCACGTAAACCTTATATGCCTATTGTACATATTCAATCTTCTACTCAGTAGCTTTTATGCTTTTCATAAACAGATTTCATAAAAAAATAAGGATCAGTGGTTTGAGGAGGCAATAAATTCTGAGCCAATCCATTATGAAAAAATGCCATTTAAAAATAATTCATCCAAATGACATAACACATTAAAAATCGAGTCCATATGACATAGAGCTTTAAAGCTGTGTGTGCTGACATTTAACTATTAAAAATATAGATGAGGAGAAATGAAAATTTAGATGCAGTGCTAGGAAATAAAGAAGCATTTATCATATTATTCCTATTAAACATTTTTATTTTAAATTGTGAATATTACAGTTAAATAACATTAAACTTTCTTAGTCCCAGGAATGAAAAAACAAATTGAAATGTTTAATTACATGTTTACCAAGATCAAGTTCATTCTAAAACAGAAAACTCATATATAGTCTTTAACTTGTTTCTTAAAATGCTACAAAACTATCCATCCAGAAAAAATAAACAGCTATGCTAGTGACAATGGTTATCCTGAAAATATTGTAGACATGGAATTATCTTATTATCTTAACTAAATAATAAAATGATAATAAATTTTGCATTGTTAAAGAAACAAACGAACATCATATATTGACAGTACTATATCATATTATAGTTATAGTAAAACAATGTAAAAACAATTTTTATTCTGCATCAATTTCTTGGCTATAATTTTATGGATTAGGCTGGTGTGTAAATTTATAAGTGATATAAGTATGCATCTTTATAAATTGATACTTCACATTCGTACTTTCAGTATAAATTTAAAATTTGTCAAATAGTGTGCAAAATTTAAAAACTTTTTGTGCATAATTACAGCTTGAAACTAGGTACAAAATCAGAAATCACTCTTATGAACGACAAGATTTTGGAATATCAAGGATATCTGAGCATGGCAGGCTATTAATGAGAAACCTAAAAAATCTCTTTCCCCCCTAATTTATAAATTGACTCAACTGAAGATGACACATATTTCCAACGATCTTCCCTCCTGTTTGTTACACAAATACATTGGAGGTATTTCTCTGCTCTCTCACTCTTCATGAATTTGTTTGGAGCATACGGTCTTTACAAACTCTTTTTCATTCCATTTCAAAAAACAAGAACTTAAAACAGCTAGCTATGTTGGAATGTAAGGGAGTAATACCTAAATCACATTCTCTTTCTTATGATACATAGATAGAACTGGAAGAGGGATATGAAAAAACAGTCACAAAATATTTTATAATAGTAATGATACAACTCTAGAATAATTACCTTTGCTTCACTGAAAATCTACTATATCTTTATGTTAATAATAGTTATATTTTAACATAATTCTACATAACATAGAATAGTTTCTCTTTACCCTGATGCATATTTTCATTTTATTTTTTTTTCCTGATTGCTACTACAGTGGTTGCAAATCAGTTGACATTATATGAGGAATTTTGCTTCATTTTGAAAATAAGAATACTATATATCGCTTAAAACCACACTGTTGTGAACTAAAGATACTCATCAAACACACTGAATATTGAAATATAAACAACAATGTTGAATTTTTATTAGAACTTGAATGTTTGGGAATATACAATTTTTTATAAAAAATTAATGCACTAAGTACATTTATCTACATAAAAAGGTAAAGGAGGGTCATATGCTATCCTTAATTCTATTTTAATGACATTTTTAGGATCTGTTTTCAATAACATAACAGTTCAAATCAGATAACAAATCATTTAAATTGTAATAAAAAAGGATAAAATTACAACAAAAGGTGTTCCCTTTCAATATGAAAATATAAAGAGAGTAGTATATGGGTAAAGAGAGTAATCTCAGAATCTGTCTTAAGCCTTGGCACTAAGTAGCCATGAAATAGTGGAGAGAGAGGCCATAAGCAGTTTGCTTTATGAAAAATACCAAAAATAAAACAGCTATTAGTCTACAGCAGAATATATTATGACCACCACAAACATATGCTATTCACTTTCTTGATATTCTACAATATTTGATTATATTTTAATCTCCACAAAATAAAGAATACTAGAACTTTAAAATCCTAAAGATTTATTTAAACATCAAGTACTTAGATACATTGTTGTTTCCCTTTTGTATACTTTTTCTATGAAACAAAATAGCCACAATTAAACCTAAAATGGAAATCATCACACAGCAAATAGGATTTATGCTACTCTCCATTGCAATGAACATTTTAGAACATTTCATAACAACAAGGTTATGTCAACACAGTATTATTATAGGTTAAACATTATTTGATACTAAATGATAAAAATATTGCAGCAACACATTTATATTGGTAAGGTAAAAGTTAATTCAGAATCTTAAGTTCTGAAGAAAAAATAGAGGCAAAGTTTTAGATTTAGTTCCAGTAGTTTTCAGTCATATTTAGGTAGATGGATGGATGGTAATGAGAGAAAGAAGGAAAGGGATAAAGTGAGAGAAAGAGACATAGAGAATGGAGGAGAAAGAGAAGAGATAGATCAGACAGAAAGGCAGGGAACACAATTATCTGTTTATCAACCTCCATTATCAAGTCAGGTATACCCAGAAGATTGTTAGATATTTACAGTAAAAATTACGGTACAATTTATATCTTAATATATTCCAGAAAGAAAAAGCAGAAATGTAGAACAGTGTATTGACTTCCCAGGCAGAGAGAATGAATTTAAATTGCATTTCATTACTAATCCTGTGATGCATACAGTATAGTAAGTGGTATTTCTTTTTTTTTATTTCCACTCATACAAACTTAACAGGTACACTGGTTCCCCCCTCCCTCCAACCTCCTATCCCCCTGTTCCCCCCTCCCCTCCCCCTGCTCTCCCCATCCCCCAGTTCCTCCCTCTCCCATCCCCGGAGCATCCTTTAATGTGCATGCCAAACTCTCCTCTGGGTCCTCCTCTCCGATGAGGTGCAAGGACCCAGTGGCATTTCTCAGAACCCTTTCCTGTGTTCCCGTTAAGCATAGGAACACTACTGAGGCTGGTAAGTGACATTTCTTGAGTTTACATGCACCATAGAATCACCTGTAGACTCTCAAAGAAATAAAAGTTAATATATGATCCCCAACATAAGCTAAATGAAGTATCATTAAGAATATGATCTAGATAAAAACTGATAATGAAACAAAGAATAAGGAAAAGACTTTCATAAGGAAAACATCTGCAAAAACATTCAAGATGCAAACTTCAAAAACCAATTTGATTCCTCATTATGCACAGTTTACAGTGGGTCAGTTAGAGCCATGAATAGTTCTAGCTAAATGTTCAAGAATATGGAATGGAAAGCTATCTATTCACCTGAAGTATAAGAGCTTCTGTTTTGTGTTTAGTGATAAAGGTTTTGTATAAAGGAGAAGATAGCAAAAAGCTTAAAGAAGATTATGTGCCTTGCAGATCTTTAAGATAGTCATGAGTACTTCCATTTTGAACACATAATGCAAAAAAAGTCTCAAAGAAAATTGCTCAAGCAATTATGGTTTTGTATGCCTGAAAATTGCAATCACAACTAGAAAGATCCGATTTAGGTCTGAATGAATGAATGCTGTCCAACAGCAAAACTTTCAAGGAGAATGAGAGATAAGACCTAATAATTACTTACAAAGAAGAAATGTTTAAGGAATGTAGATGAATATGCTAAGAAGTGTTGAAGTTTGGTGACTCATTTGCCCAAAGTAACTAACAGAAATGAAAATGTAGAATGAGATCAGTGTTGCTGAACGAATATGGTCATTCAGTTAGTAGCACTAAACTAGTTCGCTATCCTTGAATTCATTTGGATCCCACTCTTTTCCATGAGTGCAAACTTACATACACTGAAGAAATTCAAAGACCTTTATAACCTGTAAAAACAAGCAAAATGTTCTGCAATAAAATTATGAGTAGAATATAAGTTGGAAAGCATGCTGAAAAATTTGCTTGGGAATTTAATGCAGGTCATACCAAGGGCTTGTGAGTTTACTGTCTAAAATAATTCTGACAGTTAGTATTTATTTAAGGACCATTAGAAATCCCTGAGTTGGGATGTTGTCTCACTGCTTGAAATGCTTCCATCTTAGAATCTACATAAATGCTAGATAGGTGCGACAGCCTACCTGTAATTTTGCCTCAAAATTCAGACACAGGGAATGTCTGGACCAAGTTGGCTAGCAAAACCCATCAGCAAGTTCTGGTTTTAATTGAAAGATCTTGTCTCGATGATTAAATGACCAGGAATGATTCCTGACACCAACCTCAGGCCTCCACATTTGTGTTCACACATATGTACATTCACATATATAAATGAAAAAGAAAGAGATTCCCAATTCTATGCTAGCATCAATAATAGAACAGAGAGTGAGTAGAAAACTCAAATCAGTTGTGAAGCTTCTAAGTCCGGGACACAGATCATAATCAGGAAAAAAAGGCATTCATTCCAGAATGATTGGAGCAATCAGTCATCAAATGAAGGCTGACTATCATGATCCCTTGGTCTGATAAATTAAAATTTTCCTCATAGGATAAAAATCCCTACAAGATTGGAAACAAAGATATACCAACTGCTCTACATGTTACTCATAAATTCACAATCAAATGGGAACAGGGGGGATAATTTTATCTCATGATTCCTGGTTGCAGGTCCTTGTCCAGCATGGCAGGAGAGCCCACACCACCACAAGTGTAGGGAATCGGTCAAATAATAGCCACATGACGAGTAAGAGAGGGATGATTCTTACATGCTAGACCAGCATGTCTAACCAAGTATGAAGACAGATGCCAACTGTCAACTCAACCAGTTCCCTCCTTCTTATTTACTTGCCCAGCGACTAATTCTGTTCACCATAGGTTGGGCCTTCCCCATCCAATAAACAATGTATTTCAGGTTCACTTTGGGCTTAACTCGCCTACTAATTCTCTACAAATGAGTCCAGAACTTTGATCTTCAACAATCAAGTCAACATCTTTATACAACTATGACAAAAGATAAAAAACTGAAGGGGAAAAAATAGAAAGTATAAGCTAGCATATTTAAATACACCTGAGGGAGAAATACAACAGGCATTAAAGGGAAAACTTTATGTAGAAATTCCTTTATAGATACTTTATGTCTTTATTCTCACTGAAGTATGGTTATTTAAATGTGAATATTTAAGATGCATGCAGCAAAAGTTATAAGATTAAAAGTAGTCAATGAAGACTAACAGAGAAGTTATATTCAAAGAATTATAAAATCAAAAGAAAGAAAACACAAAGAGGAATTTTTGATATAAGCAACATGTAAGTGCATATATATACATGCAATGAAAACAATAGCACCTTAAAATGATAGAAAAAGTTTTCTATTGCAAATCACAGGTTAATTTTCTGGATGACCTTGGCCAAGTGAGTTGACCTTTGCTTTTTGTGCCTTAGGCTCAGGGTCTATGCAATGGAGATAATAATATCTGCCCCTTACTAACTTAAATTCTGGAAGAATTAATGAGAGCTCTAAAAAAGAGCCTTAAGCACCCTCAAAGACATAACCTATAAAAGGCACTTTACCGCAGGCCACAGCTAAATAACCAGAGCTACCTCTCATCCCATCAGTTTGTTGTTTTTTTTCTTTTTTCCTCTGAACATAATACAGTGTTAGCTCAGTAATTCATAATGCTGCTGAGAGGATGCTTTAAAATCCTTGTAAAATTTCAACCCTAATAAGTTTTTATTGTTTTGAATGCAAGTTATCTTAACACAAACATGCACAAGCAATAACAGACAAATATTTCTAAAGCCACTTGGTTTTATTCTTTGTTAAGCTAAATATTTTAGAACTCAGTTAATTTATAATTACATTTTTTAACTATTTTTGTGCTACCTTATCATTCATTAGACACTTTCATTTGATGACACACCCAACTGTAGGACTTACTCAGGCTATTTTAGTGGTTGTTACAAACATTCAAAAATCAACGTAAGATGCTCACTAGAGTACTGAGTACTCAAATTCAGTAGAGGGAAGAAACAATTTTCTAAAAATTTATTTTCAAATACCTAGTAAATTGAAGCAAAATTACGCCATGAAGAATAAGTTTAAAATTTGTTTTAAAATTTAGAATATTAACATGTATCTTTCTTTTGCAAAGCATTACTATGATATATTATTTTCAATCTATATACTTGCAAAAACTAATTTTGGAATTATCATTAATATATATGCTACTAATAGAATGACTTTGGTTGGTTGTTTTTTCAGACTATATTCATTATTAAATGTATAAGATTTTCAGATGCCACCTATTAAAATTTATCAGAAATGTCATGCATTTTTTCCAGAAAAAGAACATGGCTAATGTTCAAATATATGTATACAAAAAAATTCTTGATTATTCATTTTATTTGCTTTTGGTCTATGTTAGCAAAATCTTCCAGCTCCAACCTGTAAGAAAGACATGTGGTCTTTCTTTGATGCAGCTGTAGTCAATTTCAGTAGAGGAAAAAGAAGAATTTAATTTTATAAACATTGTTATATCATCTTCTGAGTAAAGGAGGAAATAAAGAGGAAATATACTGTGTTACAGAAGAGGGCAAACACTTGCCCCATAGAATCGTGTTTTTTTTGTTTTTTTTTTTTTCTGTCTAGTGACTAACCTTTTATGAGGATTTTATTTGCAGGATTATGGAACCCTGAGGATTCCATGCATTGGAAAGAAACTCAGGTTAAAGCTTTTCCTTATTGAACACTGCTGTGTCTAACTGACAGCTTCACTGGGAACTTTAAATCTTCACCTTCCTTTTTAGCTTCAGCAGTTTCTCCATAAATTTTCTCCTTATCTAGACCTCACATACAGCTGTCTCAGTAGCATCAATTATTTCTGAATAGGCTGAAAAGGCTTTTTTATTCTTTCCAATTCACTTCGTTATGTCCATCAAACAGACTTCTAATGACTCTGTTATGAAGAGACTCTGGTTTTTGCTGCATTTTATGTGGGAAGTGGAGCTTTCTTTATCAGGGAGAACTTTCCTTGTAACGGACAGGCACTTGAATCTGCAAGCATTCTCAGTCTATGTCAGCACTACTGAACAAACATACCTAAGATTCCATGCAGCATTAGTGGTAGGATATTTGGCAGAACCCTCAAACAAACTTTAATCAGGCCTTTAAACCTTTTAGGGGTGTCTTCATTTTCTGAGGTCTCAACATTCCTCAATACTTCAAACTGCCTTTCTTCCTTTCAAGTACATAAGATGAAAGGGCATTCAGGACAAACATGTTGAGACATGTGGATTAGTTCACTAGGGAGGGCAAAGTTAAATCTCTGACAACCTATGCACAGTCATATATATGTGGTATCACTTTATCCATGTGCTCTACAGAATTTAAGAACACAGATGAAGCTTCATGGTTCTGAGTCCACTGGATCATCGCTTAATTATTCCAGAGGAAAAGCAATTCCAACATTAAATTGTGGCTTCCAGAGGCTTAGCATATGTTGCCCTTTATTTCATTTTCTATTAAGTCCTTTCTGCTCATATTCTGGCCTTATGTGTCAGATACTGACTTTACAAATGAGAAAGAATAATGAATTTCAATACCCCAATTCTGCAAAGAACTATTTAATCCTAAACACAAAAATTGGCCCCTGATAGTTTTGTTTTCCCTGTAATGAAAAATTTCAGGAGACACAATAGGCAAAGCCTAAAACTTTGGGTAAATATAATCATTCTTTTTTGGTTATCTGAAACTTTCAGAAAAGCAAATGTTCAAAATATAAGGTGTTGACTCTCTGCTGTGGACACAATGGTCGGGTGTATTGTTGGATCTTTTTTGGTGGTTTCCTAAAAACCTAGTCTATTATTTGGCAAACTTTTCCTTCAATGGGCCAATAAGTAAATAGTTCAAGTTTTGCAGGCTTCTTTTCTGTGCCGTGAGTTCTCAGGCCTGTGTTCACGATGTGGAAAACGCCATTGTACAGACAGATGTTAACGTGTGGCTGCATTCCTGGAGGACTGCGCTTCAGATTTAGATGAGTTTTCTGCTCCATGGCATGCTACTTTTGCTATCTTTCAATATTTGCAAATGTAACAAAAATCATTCTTAACTGGATAATCATCCAGCATAAGCAGAGGGTAAGTGCTGACTGAGTCCTGCCGCATGGTATTGTCCACTACAAGATGCAGGAAGGTCTCCAGGAAAATGACACTTAACGTTCAAAAGGGAACATTCCAGTCTGCAGATTATTCACATTCATTATTCCAGAAACTTGCTAAGTCTTGATCTGTGGAAGTTCACTTTCTAATTATCAACTCTATAAAATGTTGGCAGCACACAAAATAAAAATTATGTCAGACTCTTGATTTTTTTGCCTTCTTATTTAATGTGGAACTAAGACTAAGTTAGAATCAAACGCCTTTCTCAACTAGATAAACTGAAGATTTCAATATTAAATTATGAATATGTTCTGCTGTGCAACACAAAACAATGTTGTGAACATGTTACTACTTTCATTGTTTGCACCAAAGATGTGTCACTGCCTGACTTTCCCACCAAAAGAAAAGTCCATGGTACTCAAGACTTGCACTTCTTCAGACATTACTTCCTCCCCCACTGATACTTTCATCTTCGGAAGAATGATTGCAAATAAACATAGATATACCAGGTGCTAACAGAAATGAAGAACCATTTAAATCATGATGGTTTCCCATAGTGATCCAATGATGAAATTGAATCAAGCACTTACATAAGAAACTTAGGTTGATTATCTCCTATGTATCAGTTACTCTGAAAAGTAGTGGAACACAGATGATATTTATGCATAATTTTATTCTTTAATTTAATGCAAGACTGGTAAAGTACATCTCTGTGCCTTTGTAACAAGTTTAAGCTAATAAATATTTCCTCTTCCCATTTTTCGTGTGGAATGATACAGGGAGATGAGTGATGTGAACAGAAATTCCCATATCACTGCTCAGTGCAGTTGGAGCACAGAAATGTTCTTTGACTCCACCATCCCTAAGGAAAAGACTGGAAATAGATATAGAGCTATTCTCATCTGTTAATAACAACCACATTGGACTCTAAGGACATTTAATGAAATATCATTCATATTCTTTACAAAGTTGTTGTATAGTAGTTTCCTTCAAATTGAAAAATTCCATCTGAGAGGGAAGTTCATTATGAACAAGAAGTTTCAATTTGAAATATTTCATCCTAGAGGCAGACTTGTTAAGACTCAGGAAGTAAACCACTCATTTATTTCAGGGACTATCTGAAATGTAGGAGACTCACAAGCCCTCTCTTTTCTCTAAGGTTGTATAAACCTGATGTTCAGATAAACTCCTGACATGCTGCAGTGTCTATAAGTTGTGCAGTGGGCCCAGAAATGCAACTGTCCTGAGCTGCTGGGATGGGCTTTTTGGTAGTTAAGCTGCACTGAACCATACATTCATACATTCTTCGGTATGTCATTAGTGTACTTTCTGGTGTGAACAGATGGTTGTTCATATCACTCCAGAAAAAAAAAATAACTCACCACAAAAGCACAAAACACAATACCATTCAGTGGATGTTATTTTGAACATGCAATGAACAACTTAGTGTAATGGTATCTTCGGGTCATTATCTTTGAACCTGTTAGGCCTTTATTATTGCTTACAAAAGTGACCTGAAGTCACCATTCCTTCCAAATAGTGTAGTTATTATGTGGATTAATTCACTATATTGTTTTCCAAGTGCCTTGGTTTGAATATAAGTTGTCCCCTGAAGACTCATGTGTTTGAATCCCTAGTTAATGTAGTGTGGAAAGTCATGGCAACTTTAAAAGGTAGAGCCTTACTGCAAGACGGCACATCAGAGGAGGTGGGCCTTGAAGCTGGTTAGCCCCACCCTCCTTCTGCTAGCGGTCTGATCTTGCAGTCTGCAGCTGGCGACCTAAGTCTCCTCCAGCTTCTGTTGCCTGACACACTTGGTCTGTCATAATGCACTGTATCTCCCATCTGGAACCTTAAGCCAAACAAATCTCCTTTTTCTTCCATCTTTTTTTTTAATTATTTATTCAATTGTGCGTGTGTGTATGTATGTGTGTGTATGTGTGTGTATGTATGTGTGTGTATGTATGTGTGTGTATGTGTGTGTATGTATGTGTGTGTATGTGTGTGTATGTATGTGTCTGTGTGTAGAACCACCATGGACCGCCTCCACCTCCTCCTTGTTTACTCTGCCCCGGGATTCACAGGCTCTGCCCTACCAGGACTAGAAACGCAGGCAGCCCCCTCTTCCACTGGCCTCTATACGTGGGGTCTAGGATCCGAACTCAGGACCTTCTGCCCGCAAGGCGGAGGCTTAACCCCTGAGCCACTTCTCCAGCCCCTCCTTTTTCTTCCCTAAGTTGATGGTGTGGTGGTGTTTCCCAGTAGAAGAATGAGTAACTGAGACACTGAGTCCAACACAGTGTATGTGAAAATTGGCTGCTGATCTAGGACCCAAAACTACAATAAAATCAAATCCTAAACTGCAAAAGAAAATCAACAAACCACAATCCAGAACTTCAGAGACTCTATATCATCCACATAGCACTAAGCCATCCTGATGGGGGGAGCAATGATTTGAAGAGTCTCCACACTAGATAGGGCTGAAGCAATCATAATAGGACTTTGCATGCCCTGCGCCATGTCCATCACACTATTGACCTCACAAAGTCTAGCATCTGGTAAAGGCACCAAGATCCTTGGAGGCAAGGGATTGATGGCCACAGAAGTGTTCCTATGCTTAAGGGGAACACGAGAAAGGGTTCAGGGAAATGCCACTGGGTCCTTTTATGTCATCAGAAAGGAGGACCAAGAGGAGAGTTAGGCATACACAATAAAGGACTCTCTGGGAATTGGGGGGGAGGCACTGGGAGATGGGGAGGGAGGGAGGGGGAGCAGAGGGTTCGGGGGGGGGGGGAGGGCGGGAGGGAACTGGTCTACCTATTAAGTTTGTATGAGCGGAAATAATAATAAAAAATGTTTTAAAAAAATCAAATCCTAACCCCAAACGATCTGCAGTTCAGGAAAAGTCATTTTGACTATCAGAACTTTGGTTCCTATAAATTAATATAATGCTTTCTAGTAATTGGAACACAAATGTTAAATGCTACTACATGTCAAAAGCAGTATTTTAGAAATTACATATATAAAATTGCAACAATAATATAGCGCACTCTAAATATCTACAAGTAAAGTAGCCATTAACAATGATTTAAAGTACAGAACTTATTTGCTTGTATTTGTTGCTTTTGCTATTGTTGAAGCTATTGTTTTTGCTGGTGATGTTGCTGGTAATGGTAATTATATGTGTTTGTGCGTGTGTGTTTCATATAATAATAACATGAAAAATAGTAAGAATTTGGGCCCAGGGATCCAACACCAGAAAACATTTCTACTAAGAATTTGGCTTTTACACCAAGCTTTGTGAATTTTGCTGCACTTTAACATTTATATATTTCAGGGGAAGTTGAACAAAATTATGAGTTCCATGTTCCCATATTTTTCCAAAATGCAGGTAAGTACACAGAAGCATCCTAGTCCAATTTCTAATCTCGATTACCTCTAATTAACTTCACTCACCAGAATTGGGCATTGCGATCTTCACTAAATTTCTCCATATGAGTTTTTAATCCAAGGGGTACCTAGGGATCTGCATAGTCAGGGGGACATTAATTTAACACCTTTACTGCCTGGTGCCATAAACCCTAACTAGTCTTCCTTTCGATGCTTGGCTGCTGAATTCCACACATAGAAGGAACTGGTTTGGATATCTTTACATAAATATCTCATATAATGTGTATTTTTAATTATTCCTGGAGCTGCAATCTCTTGATTTTTGTCTGAAATACAATATTTCCATTCTATCAAACTATTGGAAATTTATACTTTCTATTGGAACAAACGTATGTTATTGTTTCTCCAGTTGTTTTATTCTCTTACACAAGCATACTGAAGCTGAAAGAATACTTGCACGGTGTTAGTGAATAAATGGCTGAAATCAAGGATTTCAAAATGATGTACATTTGCCCATTAAGAAAGTCTTTAATTATGCTTAATGACCTTGACAATATTAATCCATCTTGTCATGCACTTATTCATCAAATGAACTTTACAAACAAAACTATGCACAGTAATCCAAGATTCTAGCTAATTACATTAATGAAGTTACAGAGATGGCAAGCTTCCCTCACACTTAAACAGCTTTGTGGAAATGTAAAGACCTTTCCAAAATCATCCGCATAAAACTGCTTATTTAAATCTTCCTGATCGCCTAAAGATACCGCTTCTGTGATTCCTTCTTTACCCAGCCATGTTGTTAATTATGTCCCTACTGTGTGCAAACACAGTAAGAGCACATTCATCTCCAAAATGTTTAATCCTAATAGCAGGTATTAGCAAGATTGGAAAAAAGCACAATGGTGAAAACAAGCTGAACCACAGTGGGATGTCACTCCCCAATTCATCTGATACGCAGCTCTTTGTAAGCCTCTATGTTTTCATGCATAGAAAGACAGAAAAGCAGAAGACTCCTAGGTAAGAAGAGGAGACTATTGACAGGCAACTAATGAGAAAAATACTATCTTCATAATGACATTCAGTTCAACAAAGACTTTTTAAAGCAGTTGTTTTGTGCCTACTCCTGTGCTGAAAATCTAGATCTGGCAAATTCGGTCATTAAACACAGTTGGCCAAGGTGTACATTAATCATTCAAAAGCATTCACAGGACACAAGAAGTGTTACTTTGATTTTTTTTTTATTGTGGCATCGTGATAAGCATCAAAAGCTCAGTTCACATGCTGCTCACTTGCTTTGCATGACTGCCCTACACACCTATGGAGTTCCAGAAACAGCTGAATGAGATCGATAAACCTATGTGGTAAATTATACAGTCAGCGCTGGTCTGCTGCAGTTCACAGGAGTGATGCACAAGAACCAAGCAGGATTCCAGCAGAACTAGCCAGGTTTGTAAATGTTAAACCATTAGAAATGAACAAAAAAGGAGTGATAAAATACAGACTTTGAAGAGTACCCTCCTTAAGTACACAGACACACAGACAGGAGCCCCCTCACAAGCTCCCCAGTTGACTCTCCCACGCTGGAATGAATGAAAATGAAATATGCATTCTCAGAACCACTTAAACAGATGCTCCGCTTTTTTCTCGATTTCTTTCCCATTTCTATCTTAGACATTTCATCTAAACTGCACCTGGTGAAATCTGTTTAAAAAACTACATACATTTAAAATCTTTGAGCTTTCATATTCTATGGAATGAAGGTTTGTGTCCTTAGATAGCTTCCTCTGTTCTACATAGACTCATACATCTGACAAGAATCAAAGCAGACAAACAGAGTAAGACTCTGAACTGATAAACATGGAATGATTAAACCGGACAGAAACTAACATTGGAATGTAACCACTGAACCTCTCTTATTTGTTTGCTTCCTATTTACCTGAAACTTGCTAAAAGAAAAGTGACCAGTGACCACAAGGAGAAATATAATCAGTGTCTAGTATATACTTATTCATTCCTTCACAGTAACTGACTTCAGAAAAATAAGGAAAAGTAGAATTCAAAGCAGAAAATAATGGCCTCCTAACACAGTCCACATTCTGTCTGTTGGAAGCTGGAAGTGTATTACCTTCCATATAAAAGAGAATTAAGCTTGCAGATAGAATTAGGTTTGCTAATCAATCGACCTTAAAGTGGGGAGATTAGATTGGATTATCTGAGTGTGTCCAATACAATCACAAAGGTTGTTAGAAGTTGAAGGAAGAAGAAGCAGAGGATGTGAGAGTGATGGTGTGTAGGAGGACTCTGGTCTCTGTGAGTGAGGAGGCTACATGCCAGCAGCACAAGTGACCTCTAGAAGATAAGGACAAGACAGCAGGTTGTCCCTAGAGTGTCAGAATGAATGCTGCTCTGCCAACACCCACATCTTGCCTCTCTAAGGCACTTTTTTTTTCCTGAAGAAAGAATGGTAAGGTAGAACATTTATATTGCTTTGGCCATTGTGTTCCTGGTAACTAGCTATAGAGCAATGGAAAATTTACAACGTGAACCATGGAGTTGGGCTGTGGTAGGGAGAAGATGAACGTGATGTAATGAGTGGTCTTCAAATTTGTGATAAAGGCTACTATCTATAGTTATAATTCAGATTTAAATAGGCATTGCATTAATGGGGAATTTTAATTAGCATGCCCTTTAAACCAGGATTGTGCCACAATAAGTAAGTATTTCTATTCTGTCATGTCCTCAAAATATTAGCTTAGTGTCCTATGGCCAAATAAAGTAGTCTTTATAACTCTATATTTTAATTTACTGCTTTTTTTGTTCATTTTGTTTTGTAAGACAGGGTCTCACTGTGTAGCAATACATGTTGAGGTACTTCCTGTGTCAACCAGGCTCGCATTGGACTTAAAATTATCTTCCTGCTTAGGCCTTCCAAAAATGAGTTTACAACAGGTAGCAAAGCATGCCGTTGTTCTTATAATACACTGAAAACACAGATGTCCCAAAATAACAATAAAAATATAAACAAATGAAGAGTATGAAGAATTGGGAATATCCTTGTAACAGATCACCATTTCAAATATATGTGATAGTTATGTTTTATTGGATAGCTAATACTGTACTTGGGAAAAATCAGGTCAAAAACAGATTTCTTTCTCTTATTATCAAGTACAAATTGATCAATCTTAGGTAATTTACTTAATTTGCCTAAACCATTTTACCTTCATATACCATTTTATCTTCAATAAAATGATATATTTAAATCTTAAATACATGCATTTAAATGATGTTTTTAAATCTTAAATAAATGATGTATTTAAATAAAAATGATAAAATGAGAAGCCAATCTACAGAGGAATAAGAATAATGGCATCAAACAGGACATTGAAATCACTGTCCCCCCATCCCAAGGCTCAGGAAATATCAGGGAAGAAGGCAGTACAGTAAGAATTAAGAAGCTAAGGGGCAGTGGCTGCCAGACAATAAGCTCTGCTCATGACAAGCAGACCATATCTGAGAACTTCCTCTAGCTATGTCTACTTCCACAAGACCTGCACAAAATTTCACCTATCAACATTTTACCACCGAAAAGGCAAGATCTCAAGAAGTTGCACACCTCCCTGAGTGACTGCTGAGGGTTAATGTCAGAGGAAGGAAAGAGAGCTACTTTCCTCAATCTTATACACACTGATATAACATCCATTCTGTAGGAAGTCTCCAGATAAATGAGAGTAAAGCAAACCCAAATAAAAAAGCACTGAATGGGAGTGAATTCTTTTTATAAAAGTGCAAACTTCTTATAAGAAAAATAAGTAAAAATATAGTCACAAAATTGTGTGGGAATTTTATAATTCTTTAGGGAAATGTGGATACTCACAGCCTAATGATAACACTAGGACTCAAGTGATTCTTTGTACAGTAAGACCCATGGTTAGAAGCACATGTGGCAGCTAGAGTTCAGTATTAACATTTAACTTGATAATGTAATCTAGCTATCCAATAATACACATATTTTTCCAATGTGCAGTGGTGTGAAAACAACTTATTTTATTCACCATTTCCTTGAGAAGAATGATGATTCAACCATTCCAGCATCGAGCTCATGGAAATAGACATTTAAGCAAGTAAGAAAAATGAGTCTGCAAGTCACTCATAGAAAAATTGTAATTTGTAACTGGTCATATTTGGCTATCTGATTACCTTCCGTATTTGAAAATGATTTGATAAGTGAGGCATACTTATAACCTTTTATTTCTTTCTTTTTAAACTTTTTATAAACATCTTACTTTATTTTCTAATTTGAGTTTATAAACATTATCATTCTGTACACATTACACTACTGATACATTAATTTTCACTTTAGAAGTGTTAAAATTACAACATATCTGGCAGCTATAATTTGTCAAATTTATTATACATTAAAACATTGACTCACTGGTTTTTCTTGGACCTCATCCCATGCATTCCAAGAGTTAAGAACCATCATTAATAATAAAACATATAATTAACTCTTATTCTGGGGAGGAGAGTACGGCAGTCTTCTTATATTCAGCTTTACTTTTTTATGAAAATGCTTATATTTCAAGTCACTACTTAAGAACGGAACTTGAGATCTACCTTCAATTTCACACAGAATTTTAAAATGAAAATCAGTACTGTAAGAACTGCAAAAGAGACAGACAAACTTAAACACATGGTCAGCAGAAAGAGAAGCCAAATTGTAGTGAGAATCTGCAAAAGATAATTCTCAAGACATTCTGAAGAAAGACAGTCTTCTCAGCTGAGAAAGTGTGTGGACGTAGAATGCATTCCTATATTCTCTAACACACTTGGATTGCTTACTGCATGTCCATTCATTACTCATTAGCTATCACAATAGCACTGGGAATAAGTCCCCCTGTTGTTGTGCATTTTACAGAAATTGCTAGTGATCGTGCAGGGAATGTACGCACATGCACGCAGCTGCTGAGTGATCCACAGATGGCCTCTTACTCATCAAGCAATAATGTGGCCTTGACTGAACCTTGTGCAGTTGATAAACAGTAACTGCAACTTTTGCATATATTGATAAGAACAATTGTCTAACTAAGCAGCCTTCTAGCTGCTTATTTGAAGGAAAAAAAGAAAAAGAAAAAAGAACATGGATTACACAAGAAAACTCATCCTCCGGAGAATAATGCCAATAATTTTAGCAGCACTGTAACAGTTTGTCACTGATTTCTTAGGCTGAAAATGTAGAAATTCAGACTTGAATCCCAAAGGACACTATCTATAGGTGGTTGTTACATTTAAGTCAACTGTAAAAGGAAAACTGTGTAGTTCACATCCTGTCCCTTGATCTTGAGCCATTTTCCTAAGGTCAAATGCACCATCCTGCCTCATTCCCCAAAGGTCAGCTATTTGCAATCCTGTAGACACACTTGAATCATTAGGGAAACGAAAAATAATGATACTAACAAAAATAAAATATTAATGCCTGGATTCTCCATCCTAAGAGTATTTTTGGGACAGGGTTGAATATTTATGTCAGCAAGATTAAGAAATCCACTCTGGCTCTAAAATAAAATGGGTAATCAGTACAATTTAACTTGCCTTGACTGCTAGTTAAATCTGAATCCAGTCACCCATAGCTATAAGCCTACACAGTGGAAGTACATTTACTTTTCCTCTATGTGGTTTTAAGGACATTGTTTCTATTTAGTAATCTTATTACATATCTCAAGTCTTTTGGAAATACATACTTCAGATTTTGAAAATAATCACAGAAAAACTTAAATGAGCATTCATCCCATTTGCTTTATCTATGTCATGAAATTTGGTCCAGTTATCTCTTTTATATCCAAAATTCATTCTGAGGAGAACAAATTGGTAATAAAAGTCAGCTTGGGATTTTGTTCAGACTGCGTGAGTGACTACTCGAGTTTTATTTATTAGCTAGAACTAGAGTGACCAGCATGCAAAACAGAGGCATACTCACCTTCATGAAGTTATCTAGCACTTATCAAGAGAACCGTAAAACTATTTTGCTGCTAATTAGCAAATGATCTTGTATGAGTGGTGAGCAAGCCATTCATGTTATGAATACTTATTTCTGACTCTTGTTTCCAAGTGGTGCAGTGCCAGCTCCTTCTTGTAGACCAGGAGAACTGATAGGATGATATCACTAAACACCAGCAGGAAACATTTTGAAAACCATGTCCTCATGGGCAGCAAATCTTCTAGCATTTCTTATGTCATCATAGACTTGTTTTTTTTTTTTTTCATTTTTCCTCCAAATACCTCAAGTCAATCTATGGACAGAATACATCAAAACAAACCAGTACTAATTGTTCTTCTTTGTCTTGTAATTCTGATGCATTGATTTGTATGTATCCATGGTTACAATAATGAGCATATTTATTTAGAAAGCACTGCTTTCTAAATTCTGCACTGCAACCCTCAGATAACACAGTGCTAACCTAATTAAAATGCTTTGTGCCATAAGAACATCTTTCACAATTGATGCAAAATTTCAAGTATTATCTCACTGAGGTTTCAGTGAACTCAGAGGATAAGACTGAGAAAGGAGATTGAAGCTTTTAAGGTTTTTTTTTAAGGTTTGCTTCATTCCTTTTCCCACAACTGGAATTGGTTCTTGATTTGTAGTTTATGCATAAGTATAACATTTTGGTAACAGTTCTAAAACATTTCTCAACTTTCTCCCAATATCTGGTTATATATCCTGGCTTTGTCATTTATTCATCCTATGAAACAAGGCATGATAATTCCTCGGTTTCCATTTTATGATCTCTGGATGGAGAGAAAACTGTGGTACAACTTATGAGTTTCTATTAAACAGTCTAATTTCCATTCTTGGTGAACATGAAATTGTTTGGGAAACCATTCAATACTCCTATTGCTATTAATATCAAAATCATCCTGTCTATGGGTAAAAGTGAAATATGATTTAGAGATGAAAATGAACCAAGGCTCAAGTTCACCCATTATCAAAAAATTTAGTCAAGGCAAAAACAATAGTGTAACTGGAACCAGTTTCTGCCTGTACTTCAATTCCACTACCTCACACACACACATGTAACTTGTGAATGATAGGTAAGGGATTAATTAGAATCATAGCCAAGTAGGCTTCTCTCTAGAAGGATGCTGAGCAACGTAAAAAGATATGATTTCAAAAGCAGAGTCATGGCAGGGGGAGCACAAAGGAAGCCATCTTAGAAACTACTAATGCTCTAGCTCCTCCTGGCAGACCACTTACTGCTTCCTACAGGCCCAAAGGCTTGGCCCAAAGCAAAATCAGGTGACAACGACCAACCATAGGGCAAGCTCCAGTGACTAAGCCCCGAAGGAGAGACCTGACTATTGAAAAATCTGTAAGTAAAATGGATAATAAACAGATTGGAAATTAAGTAAAGGTTGGATAATTAATAGAGACATCATGATAAAAATAGTCAAGCATTATTATTCTTTAAAATACTGAACTTAGCAGTTGGGTCACCCATGATAAAGTGAACTTAAATAAATTCTAACTAATTTAGAAAGAGAGTAAAAATATGAATTATTCTGTAGTCATTTTTAAAATCTACTTTAAGAATGCAGAACAATGACCTTCAAATTTTCTTTTTTAAAATCCCAGCTAAAATAAAGAAATAAACTTCACTTTTCAATTCCTATGATTTCCCACTCCATGAACAGAAAAACCTTATTAAGCAGTATTTTTCATTACTTTATAGAGTTTGTGATGTTTTGTTATATTCCATTCTTATTTAAAAGGGCTGGTTAAGAAATATTCACTAGGTTGTATAATCCATTATGGTCTCTGTATTTTGGTGTGAGTAAAAATGTCACTTGTTTAAGACGGAGTATTCATCTATCTCCTCCACACATCAGACACACCTTCAGCAGTTTTGAGTCCAAAGTCAGGGCTGTACATCATCCAAGTGGTCAGTGAAGATCTGTGAACTTTATAGTGAAAAGTCTCATTTAGAAATACCTGCTTTCTTGCACACTTATGTCTTCCACTGTTTAAAATCTAAGATTCTGTTTAAAATCTAGAATTAGAGCCTGCCTGTTACACCTCAGTCATATGCCCAGTGTCACATTAATCAAAGGAGTAAACTGAATCATGGAAAACACATTTTTAAAATGTCGTTAAGAGTTTATTTCCCAGGAATAGAGATGGAATGCAGGGCTCTTTCATTCGTGCTATGCAATGTATTCTATCACAGAATATAAAACCTTAAAGTGTTATAGAGATATCAATGTTCTTCTAAAACCCCCAACTGGACATAAGAAGGAAAATAAAAAAAAAAGAGAAGGGAAAAAAAGAGAAGAGAAGAAAGAAAAGAAAAGAAAAGAAAAGAAAAGAGAAGAAAAGAAAAGAAAAGAGAAGAAGAAAAGAGAAGAAAAGAAAAGAGAAGAGAAGAAAGAAAAGAGAAGAGGAGAGGAAAAGGGAAGAGAGGAGAAGAAGAGGAGAGAAGAAGAGGAGGAGAACGGAGGCGAGGGGAAGGGAGGGGAGAAACTTCAGGTGTAATCTATGATTATTTTGTTTTCCCCCCAAGGCTGCTTTTATGGTTAGGAAATAGGAAAATGTTAAGCCAATGTGACTGACCTCTATTTTTAATGTATATTTATCTTACTGCAAATTGGAAAAGCTAACTTTCCAATTTTCTTATTAGGGCTTAACAACACAATGTACCTTGAAGGCAAAAGGAGGCATGGTTTCCAATATACTCTGAAGACGTTTCTTTAAAGAAGACCATTACTGAGCTGAGAGCCCCTTACTTTAGGTTGCAAGAATGGTCCCAGTATTGCCAAACAAGCAAACATATTGCACTAATTCATTAAAGTTTAAAATGATTTCTCAAATAACCCAGAAGCAATTTTACTACCATTCCCAAGATAGCACTACAGAAAAGTAAATTAAGCCCTTTTCATGTATAAATAACATTGACCTCTGTGATTCATTACAGAGACTTAAACCATTATGTATGTTTTAATTAGTTCAACATATGATGATTATTAGCAATTGTTATTAATTTGCATAAATTCTTCCAAGGAAAATTTGGAATTATGGAGATCTAGCATATGTAGGGTAACAGAAATATATCCAACTCATATTCATATCACATACCTTCACCTGATTTTAATCAGTTATTTACTTTGGAAATTAAATAACATTATCATGTAGATTTACAAATAGTTTTGTTTGCTTTTTGTGTAATAAGGAGTTAAAATTAAGCTGCAATAGGAAGTTCCTTTTTAACTGTTCATCTCTACTTTGGTATGGTTATAAAAAATGGATGAAATTATTGAATTTCTTACTTATGATTTAGAAGACTATCAGATGCACCACATGTTGAAGCAAATGAGAGAATGGTTTTTATAACTTTCCATGCTCAATGTTTGAGTTATGTCTGCAAAAGGTGCCTGGTACTGTGACAGAAGACTAGCAAAGGAGCCAGATCAAAGTAGGAACTATTTAAATACTATTTCAAAGCATACTGGTATGGTTTTATTAGCAAAGAGGTATGTATATATTGCAAATAATTCACATTTCTGTACTATAATGTAATGTTTGAAGTCAAACACTAACATTCGGCTGCTGCTGTAAGACAGAGTAAATATTTCCAAAAGCAATGCAATCTTTATCAAATTTCCCACTTCTGCATTAAAATTTTCCACACAATTAATCTGAATTAGTGTGCTCTGGCTGCACCTTATTTTTTAATTTTTTATTATATTCAAAACTACGAAAGGAAAAAGTTATTACTTGTGCCAAAGTTGAGGCATGTACTATTATTTATTCAAAGATAAAAGCAATTCATAAGCTCATAAACAAACATTTTTGTCATTTTTGTCATTCATGATGTGGAACTCAAAGGGCAAAATCATTACGGAATAATCCAGTGATATGCAGCTCAGCACTGAAGTAGCTCCCGAGTCAGCAAACTAAATTAAAATGTACTGGAATATATGAAAAATTTAAACAAATAACATTTTATATTTCATTTGCTTTCCAATTTCACAATAAGAATGTTGTGCCTGTTCAACTCGATGTAAATCATACTAAAAACTCTCTTGACATTTCAAAATTTGCTGTCCAAGTGCAAATGTAACTGGATTTAGCCAGAAGTCTTCTATGATAAAGAGAAAGGAAAATAAGCACAGTATTAGACTATTGAGTTATGGTTAGGAAAGAAACAATAATTTCTGAATCTCCTCATTGTTTATGTGGTAGAAAAGACACACTCTTGCTTATAACCCTGGATGGGGCCCTTTGGATGCCCTTGATATCAAACCAGAGTTCCATGCAAGTTATAAAGATGAGGACTCACATTCACTTAGGTAAAATACACACACAAAAAAAGCTTTGATGGAGTTTTCAATGATGCACGTTAAGGAGACAAAACAAGTGTCTTTTTTGTCACTGTCTTCCTGGAGTTACTTTCTTTTGGAATGAGGCTGCAATTACTTAGATTCCAAGGACAGGACCCTGCATGACTTGAATACTGCCAGCACGTGGCCTCAGGCGGGACAAGGTATCCTGTCTATGCTGGGCCAGTTGATGAAGCCATAGAAGAAAAAGATCACAGACTAATTGTGTGGGGAGATTGATAAGGTGGTGAACAAGTATACAGGTCAGGGTATTGCTCAGTTGGTTCCTGGCATGCTGATTTTTGATGAGGTCCACATGCCTGACATCCAGTGCTTCATCTACCCCTCTGAACCCTGAAATCTTCCATCATCCCCATTGTCATCTTCACACCCCATTGAGTGAACTGCACTAAGGATGTCACCTCTCCCCACGGAATCCCCCTTGACCTTCTGGACTGAGTGATGATCATCATCCGTACCATGCTGTGCACGCCGCAGAAGAAGCAGATCATTAAGATCTGAGCCCAGACAGAGGGCACTGGCATTAAGGAAGAGGCACTGACCCACTTGGGGAGATTGGTTTGAAGACCACACTGAGGTACTCTGTGAAGCTGCTAACCCCCTGCCAATAAGCTGGCAAATACCAACGGGAAGGACAGCATGGAAAAGGAGCATGAGGAAGGTCAGCGAGCTCTTCTATGATGCCGAATCCTCAGCCAAGATGCTCGCTGACTAGCAGTACAAACACATGAAGTGACCAGAGGTATCCAGAGGCAAGTCACACTTCTGGGACCAAATTCTGTTGCAGTTAGCCTGCATGGTTGCTGATAAAATTCTCATCAAACTACTTCAAGAAGCAAAGGGTTTATTTTCTTACAATTGTTACAGTTCTTAGTCCAGCTTGATAGGAAAGCTCACGCCAACACAAGGTGCCAATGGGACTGGCCACAACATCTTTACATAAGGGCTGAGAGAGGGACAATCTTTACTTGCCAAACCAACATGTCTAGCCAAACCAGATTCTGCATTTTATTTACCTATACAAGGCCAGTTCCACCCACCATAGTTTGGGCCTTCCCTATCAAATAGACAAAATGCTGCAGGTTAGCTCTGGGCTTAGATCAATTACTGATTCTCGCAAATGTTCCCAGAGCTAAAACTCTCAATTATCAAGTTGACGCCTGTACCTAACTATGATACCTGTATTACATAATATTGACAGAACATGGTGACATTACACATCCAATGAATGGTGACATCAATGTTCTTGCATAACATGTGTGTGTTTATCAGTGTGCATTTAAGTGTGTGTCTGTGGAGACCCAAGAGTGACTTTGAAAATAATATTGTTCTATCTTCTTACTGCCATGCTGTGGAGTTTCTAAGAATCTGCCTTTCCAGTTCCAAAATTTCAGATCATCACAATTTCTGCCTGGCATTTTCTATCTGGGATTAGGGGATTTAAACTTGGGTCCTTTTGATTTTGGGCAAAGGCTTTAACACATGAACCATCTCCCATCCCTTGCATGATTTTTGTGAGGAAAGGAGGAGTTATTGCCTATTCTATCTGTACAGTATGTAGAAAAGGAAAGCTATTCAAGTCTTCATCACTGGTGTGCTATGACTCTGATTCCATTTTGAGAGCAAAATAAACATGAGCAAATTGTGCTTTCACTAGAATAGGTTGGAGGATGGTAAAGAAGGTACATTTGGAAAATCAAGCAATAATCTATAGCAAAGTAGAAGTACAACCAATGTTGTTGTAGATTATTCACTTTTAAAACTTCTGATTAAGATTTCCTAAATAACACATGCATTTTCTAGTTATCATACCTAAAGGCAATTCATATACTCCTATTACTTTATATAACTGAAATTATGTTTCATAAATGTTAAAAATCTATCTAAAAGAATGTGTGGTAAAAATGCCTCCCTATGTACCTGTTTGTTCTCTACATACCTTGCTGAACAATTTGTCAGGAGTGCTGGGCTCTGCCTTCCCTTGAACCCATCAATATTGTCAGTGTGAAGTTGATACTGAATATGTTGGTAAAAGTCATGTTCATATCAGAATGTTAGGGTTTAAGTTTTAAGAATCAAGTGTATGATATATAATTTTCCCTTCAGAGAAAATTAAATTGATACATGTTATAATACTGAAATAAAATAATGTGATAAAATAAATGTAAGATTTTAGTAATTATAAGCTTATTAAGATGCTAGAGGTTTGTTTATGTTATTTGTTTCTCATAAACACAATATGAAGTAAGACTTTGATTTTATAAAGCATGAATTTCTATTTCAAAGGAGTTAACTAGTTTCTAGCATGCAACAGAAAGACATTATGTATCATTCTACCTTCACAACTGATTTTTTTCTCATAATTATCATGTTCATATGATATCTGAATTTTATTTCAGATATGAAAAATATCTGAATTTTTTCATCAAATATTTCCTGTGACCAATGCTTATTATTGAAATAGTTCTTCCCTGATTTAAATTATGAGATGATTATTTCAAAACACAAAATAATCTTTTCCCAAATTCATCTCATAGCTAGTCTGCAGACTTAGCCTTATCAATAGCCCTCTCTAATCACCCAAGTTTCTTAAGAAAGCTACAAAACCAAGAATATGTTCATTATTATTCACATATACAAACATTGTCACAGGTAAAAGTAACTTCCTATTAACCACTTGAAAATCAAAAGTAGCATAGCCATGCTTTGGGCTTCGCATGTGCTCTAGGGTCCTGCTGCTTATTCCACTGAAACCTGCCACTTGCCGGAGCCAACTGAGTGCAAATATGAGGTAACCACAGTCTCCCACTTTACCTAAAGATGATGTATTTGCATGCAGTGTTACTTTCCTGATTATTCAAGAAAAACATATATGTATGCACTTAATAATCATCAAAAAGTTTTGAGAAGGAAAAATGAACTGTATCCAATTGTCCATGGGACATTTAGAAAACTGGTGGCTTTTGTTGTCATCAAAAGCATGGATGTCCTCCCAACGCCATATTGATGGCACTAAGCTGGAGTGGAGACATACTAAGCATGACACTCTGTATGATCTTATCCTACACATCAGAGATGTGCAGCTAATGTAAACAGCAGGGTCAGTTCTTCCTACAAAACATATTTAGTTATTCCAAAGTGAGATTCACTCCTTATTTTATCCACAAGAGAGAGGATAGTGTCTGAAGCATGCTTACAGCAATATTTGACAGATGATCACATTCATCACAGGAAGATAGATGCTTCCAAACTACACATCTAACAAGTCAAATCCCTGCAGCAGTACTTCACACACCTGTAAATCTAGACATACACTGAACAACCAGCTTTGTATCACAAGTAGGAAAGAGATATACACGGGTTGAAAATAGAAAAATACAGCTATATAAATAGCAATGTATTGAATAGTCCATGGTTCTATAGAAAGTTATCAGTAATCCAAAAGGAATTACACACACACACACACACACACACACACACATCATCATCATCATCATCATCATCATCACATATATCATTTTTCAGGAAATGGTACCATCTTTTTTTTTTTTTTTTATCTATTCAACTGTGCTCATGTGCGTGTGTGCGTCTGTGTGTGTGTGCGCCCGTGTATGTGTAGAACCACGGACGAATCCGCGAACCACCACGGACGCCTCCACCTCCTTCTGCCCCGGGATTCACAGGCTCCGCCCTACCAGTACCAGAAGCGCAGGCCGCCCCCGCTTCCGCCTGGCGTCTATACGTGGGATCTGGGATCCGAACTCAGGACCTTCCGCCTGCAAGGCGGAGGCTTAACCCCTGAGCCACCTCTCCAGCCCGGTACCATCTTTTAAAATCATAAAAATAGGGCTGAAGAGGTGGCTCAGGGGTTAAGCCTCTGCCTTGCAGGCAGAAGGTCCTGAGTTCGGATCCCAGATCCCACATATAGACGCCAGGCGGAAGCGGGGGTGGCCTGCGCTTCTGGTCCTGGTAGGGCGGAGCCTGTGAATCCCGGGGCAGAAGGAGGTGGAGGCGTCCATGGTGGTTCCCGATTCGTCCGTGGTTCTATACACACACATACACACATGTGCGTGCACATACATACACACACATGCACAATTGAATAAATAATAATAAAAAAATTAAAAAAAAATAAAATCATAAAAATAATCTCCCTATGAGATACTATAAGCTGGTCTTGAAAAATTTTACATTATTGAAAATAACATCTTAATAATAATGCTTAACTAATGGACTGATTCTTTTGTCATGGAAATCAAGTTAGCTTGAGTTCATACTTACAATTTTGAGATTAGCTTACCTATGACATATAACATAAGGTAAACATTATATGAATTTTACAAACAACATATTTCTTCAATTGGTGTCTATGACATCCCAAACACACTTTAAACAAAGACTATTTCACTTCAGTGTGCTACTCAGATGAAAGTCAGAGACAGCGATTGCATGATTATTTTCACTGGAGACAAAATGTGGCCTATTGAACTCTGGTAAGAAAGAAGTGATACGTGGATGGATTGGGTCAATAATGCTATTTAATTAATGATTGTTCAGTGTCTCATATGTTAGTACTCATATTTCTTTCAATTAGGGAAATAAAATACATTTACATAAATGAATCCCTTCTGCATTATTTCCTATCCCCATTACATCTAATGCCAAAAATATGAGAAAACTCATTTTATCCTATTAGAACATGATTCCTCATCTCACAAAAAGTGTTCAGTTGCTATGATTTCACAGTATAGATCCACTAAAGCAAAGGAACTCAGAGACCTAAGCTGACATCATTTTGGACAGACCTGTGCATTAAAACTTATTGAATAAATTCCACATGGATTTAAAGAGCTATCAGCTCCTTAATTAGCATTATTTGATTCATTTTCTAGTTAACTAGTGAAATAGTCCCATAAGTTAATTTTGGAATAATAGGCTATGGAATAATTGGCTATGGTATCTGTCTTAACACTCTTCCCTTTGCAGGCAATTTAGAGCATCTATCTTTTGAACCACATATTTTATAAACAAGAAAGTCTCTGTCCATCTTTGTCCACATTTTAACAAACAAGGGTCTTAAAGCAATGCATCTAGTGGTTCGTATATTCATTAACATATTAATTTGGCATACTTTCTCTATTTTTCTATTTTTTGCAAATGCATGCCAGTTCATGAAAACTGTGTAGGATATTTCTATTTAATAAATTAGATAAAAACTAGCAGTTGTTCTCAAAAAAACTGTCAGTAAAACCTTATTACTGAAGATGCAACACAAATGGATCACAGAACATCGGCAAAATATATCTACTGGAACTGCTCTGAAGACTTTCTCCTTGCCAGATAGCTTACATAGTACCAAGGAATATTGTATAGGCTGCTGGGGAGAGAAATAATCACAAGCCCCATCAACTGGCATGAGATCTGTAAACTGCAATATAAATCACCATGACAACAAGCGACAACAGTGTAATAGTGCCATGAGTACCAAGGAGAAAACCAACAGCTTACTGACTAGATTGAAGACCTGCTTGTCAGAATAGTACCTACCCATCCCTTTTATTGTAAGCTAGAACAAGAACCAAAAAAGGGGGGGGAAGGAAATAGGTCAATAGAGAAGACAGCCAATAAACCTATAGGCTTATTAGCCAATAAACCTATAGAAGACTAAATCAAAGTGCTCTGTAGATAACTGTTATTATACCCATAGAATGGGAACTCATAGTGGACATCTTTGGATAAGTGGGGGGAAATGCACATATCAGTGGGATGGCCTAAAGAGAGGTAACTCAATATCCTACGGAGGCCTGAGCACCCACAGGAGCCAGAGTGAACCTAGGGGTCCATAAAAGCACACAGGCAGAAAGGTAAGTGGGACTCAGAAGGAATGGTGAAGGGAAGGGAAGGAATGGAAGGAAGGGGGAAGAGAGGAAAGCTGGGATGAATACTCAATATCCTTGTAAAAGTAGAAAAATAAAAAAACCTTAACTTGCTATACATTCCTCCACCCCATAATGTTTGCCAGAGTAACTACACTCTCTAGAAAATCCAGAATATTAATATTAAATAATAAATTCCAAAACCAAAACAACAATAACAGAAAACCAGCCAATTGAAAGCTAGAGGAAAGAAAGTCAGAATTAACTAGTTGATAACAACATCTATCAATTGAGAGCATTCTCGTAAGAAGGTGGCCTTTGGTACCCGATTTCACTTTCCTTAATGCAATTTGTTGCAGCTGCAATGCTTCTATTTAGTTAAAGGGAAAAAAAATGGTTAATTTGGATTGGATACTATTACAGAGAGTAATCATTTCGCCATTAGGAGGAAGAAAATTCTTTAAAAGTAGCAAGATGCCAGCCAACTATTCATTTAATCTCCACATAGCCAGGTAGACCTTTTCTGTATATTATTTCACAAATTTGCATACAGTAACTATCCTGGGTTTGATAATATCAGGATTAATATTTCTGTGCAACAGTGCATACCACACACACATAAGAGACAGGAAATGCAACACCAGGATTCATCGGAGAGCCACACTTTTTGGTCCAATTAATTAAGTGACTGCCCTGATTCACTGAAAGGTTGAAAACAGTCACTGTACCACCAAAGTGTGACTGATATATCCTCTTTTTTCCTGGAAAAAAATGCATGCAATCCGCACTGGGTCATGAGATTAAATTAATTTAAGAACTTTGGTAGTTTTAATAACAAGTAGATGTGGTACTGAGAGACAACCCACTATGACAGTCTACCATGAAGGGCCTGTTTATTTAAAAGCAAACTAGAAATAGAGCTGAATATCAGAGAGGGTTAAGAAGCTTGGGCCTGTGTGTCCACAAGAGCTTTTATTGTTTCTCCGGCATTAGATACTAGTAATGTGAATAGATGAGAAGCAACTACTGTGACAACCCAGAAGCCTTCAGGAATTCCTCTTCTGTTGTTTCAACATGATTACTGATGCAGACCTCTCCATTCAGTGCTGCCACAATGACCACGCAGAGTAAATGTCCTAGTTTGAGGATTTTATGTTTCGCTCATATATTATTATCATATTAGGGGGCAACTGTTTGCCTCAAGAATCAGCATAAGATTTTTAAACAAGACTTGACGATAGCTCAGGGGTTGAATCCTTTGCCTCACAAGTTCTTGAGTTGTGATCTCCATATCCCACATAATAATGCCAGGCAGACCGGGTGGCATCCTGCAAATCCGGCCCTGTAATTTGGAGTGTTGGAAACATCAGAGCAAAGCAATATGTTGTAAGAGCAATTCAGGATGATTTCTGAAATCACTCTTGGGACTGCATATACACATGCATTCAAGTGCCTTCTTTCTAGCACACACACTCACACACACACACACACACACACACACACACACACACACATTCCACAGCAATACTGGTATGGGGCATATCTATATAAATATTGCATATTCTGTTCTTTCTTTTTCCCACCCAACCTTGAAATATTTTAAGAGGAACCAATGGTCTGAATTCCTCTAATGTACATCAAAAAAGATTAACTCTTTCAAAATGTTGGGAGATCTTCATGGAAAATAATATAAAATACATTTAAGTGCTTAAAACATTTGAATGTCTGCAATTGATACTGACTACATAATCATGCACAATGTTAAATGATGAAATGATTCTCATGCACTTCTCTTTTTCAACCACCACAGAAAACAAAATATATTATAAATGATGTTCTACAACAAGGTATTTATGTTAAGCATGCAATAAAATAAAAGTGTGTAGGACATTTGTTCTATCCCTTCAGCTTTGGAATCCTTCTAAGTGAATATGAATTGCATTAAAAGAAAATCAGACACACCGGGCACATAAATTATGACCTGGTCAGTGCTTTTCATTTTCTTTGTTTGAAAAAAGATCTTTGTAAGTACTGGGCAGAGGCATATTTCACTCTATTTTTTTAGTTCTGAACATCTGCTAATGATATCTCATTTATAATTTAAATTACTGTAAGCAGAGGCTGCAAATATAACATATCAAAAAGATAACAGTCTTTCCCTAGATACATTTAGTGATGCATATGCTGATGTGATTTATATGTCCATGTTTAAACTACACTTTTGCTATTCCACTTATTCTATTGTCTTACGATAATTTACCCATGTATCATCTATACATTGAGATTGCTAATTTGAAGGGGATTTTTGCTTATACCTATGCATGAAGTGCAAGAATAGGCATATATACTCCTGTGGTGTTCATGTATGGGTCTGAATGTGCCAAACCACACTCTTCAAAGATGAATACAACCTTCAGGTATCAGTCCTCTCCATTTCAGTTTGGGTGAACAAGCCAGGCCTAGCTGGCCTATGATGCACTAGAGTGTCTCGTGCCTTACCTTCCATTTCCAGTAGGTGATAGTTAAGGCCAGACCATATGTAACTGATTAAATTATAAGGTCTAAGTCCTTACATATACGTTTAGTGCTCTCATGAAAGAGATTCTAGAGGAATACCATGCTCCCTCCATCATGTGAGGCACAGCAAGAAGGTGCCATCCATGCCAAAGAGGACTTCCTCCAGACAGCAAGTCAATTTGGCAACTTGATCATAGAGTTTCCAGCCTCCAAAAAGAAATCAGTTTTTCTCTCTTTAAGCTGCTCTGTTTGTGGCAGTGTCCTATAATAGATATAAAACAACAGTATAAACAACAGTATAAAATGATGAGTATAAAAGAGATGGTGTAACAGTTTTATAGCATTACAAATTTTGTTAATATTACCTGCAAATTTCACCTTATGGAACATACATATGAAACTCTTTTGCAGTTTTAAATTTTAAATATTTTATAATGTGGTCAGTGATCAACTAGATAGAGTTTCTAGATATTATTCTTTCTTTGCAAAGAAACCAGCATATATATATATACTGTATATGCATATTATATACTTAGGCATATTTATGTGTGTGGGTATGGATGTATAGGTGTATTGTAATAGTGTCTGGCATATGAGTATATATGTCTGTAGAGGCCCAATGGTGACTTGAGGAATAACTCTGGATTGCTCTATCACCTTATTGCTTTGCTCTGAGGTTTTTCAGCCTCTACCTTCCAAGGTTGGAAGTGCAAATTTCTGTTTTAAGTCTGGCATTTTTTTTACATGAGACCTGGGATCTAAACTCAGGTCTTTTTGCTTATAAAGCAAAGGTTTAAATCCCTGAGCCAACTCTCCAGCCCTTAGTAAATCTTTTCAAGCATTTGATTATTAAGTACTATTTTCTCAAGATTCTTCCCTCTGTATAGAAACTGATATTTGCACTATATACCCAGTCATATTTACAGTCATCTGAAGCATTTGATTAATAAAAATTATTTTCCAAAGATTGTTTCTAGAGATAGTTACCAGACTTAAAGTTTAGCATGGATCACAAACAGTAAGATCCTTTGAGGCAAGGGATTAACAGTCTAGAGTTCCCATATTAACTGGGAGCCCAAGAAAGGAATTCTTACACCTCAGTAGGGTGGAGGACTCAGAAGGAAGTTTAGCATTCACACAAAAGGATTGGAGGGAAGAAGGGAGATGCACTGGGAGAAGAAGAGGGAGGGAGGAGGTGAAAGGAAGGGGAAAAGAGGGGAGAGTGCAAGGGGCAACTGGAGAGGGGTGGAGGGAAGGAAAGGACAGGGTTACTTATTGAGCTCATATGATTGGGAAAAAAATAAAATATGGCAGAAATAAAAGATAGTTACCAGTATTGCCATTAAACACGTAGTCATATTCCATAAATCTTTTTAACAATTTGATTACTAAATATTTTCTAAAGATTTATTTCCTTGGAAAAGAAACCAGTATGCCATTATATTTGTCACATTTAACAAGATTTTTCAAGCATTAGTTACTTTAAACCAGAGCTTATGCTACCTTAAAATTTCTCCACTTTCCAGTCTAATAATTCTACTCAATTTAGTGAGTGATACAATATTAATATATAGTATTTCAGATTTTTATTCATAATGGAGAATTTTTTACATGCACAAAAGTTCAACAAAATCCTAAGCCCTCTCATGCACATAGCATTCAGCATCTGCAAGTATCTTGTAAGCTTCTCTTGCTACCTTCCTTTTCCAATTACTTGGCATAAAATCTCAGATATCACTTTACTTCGTCCATACTTTACTGTCTATCAATAAAACAAAAACCGTGTAATCAAACCATGAGTTTCATCACATAATTAATGCACAATAATTCTTTTAAGACATGAAACATCAAATGTTTAAATTGCCAAATGTTTCCTAAAAATAATATTTTGCTTATTGTCTTTTAGTAGAATCTGCAAAGGTCCTATGCCTGATACAATGATAACTGATTGCTATGCCTCTTTAACCTGAAGATTTTTCTCTGCCTTTCAAAATTTATGCTTTATGGTTTATTTGTGGAAGAAAGGATGTGTTTTGCCTTGCCTATCTGCATTATCACACAAGTGGATTTTGTGGATTAGTACAAACTGACCATCTATCCTGTAGAATTACCATGTAGTTTTATCATACTTTGTATATATGTGCTTGTTCTTGTCTTGTAAAGTATCTATAGAAAGTAAGTATAACATTTAAATTTTGAAATTATAATGTATCTATTATGTGATTTCATTTATAAAGGCATACATTTCTTTTTGTATTTTGAAGATTAAAAAACTGCCAAGTGAGTGCAAAACATATAAATTGCCATGAGTGAGTTAATTTATTCTTCTTGCATATAAACTTTCACCTGTAAGACTGACTAATCATGGCTTTGTGTCATGCCTAAACTTTGAATATAAATTTAACAAACTTACCTTAGATAAAAATGTACTCAGACTTACTGTTTTTTAACATGAAAAAGAGTGGAGAATAGAAAGAATATATATTCCTAGTCATTCTATTCAGGTCTACAGCAAAACATTATCTTCTTTAGGTAACAAATGGGTGTTTTATCTTGCTATGGAAGAGAATCACATTGGTATTTTGCAATATGGTTCACTATATAGAGACTGCACAATACTCATTTATTGAGTACCTGTTACATTAAATTGTGAAATCTTAGGATATAAAGATAAGCTTGGCAAGTAGTATAACACAATAGGGAAAACACACACAGATTATTTCTGCTTCAGTGTCATTATAATGTAAGCATGCTCATGGAAATCATGGCTCCAAGAATTCAAATCGAAAGAAGCAATACTTGTTTCAAGAAATCCAATACTTTCGCTATCAACAGGGGTTTAATATTGTGTTATAGCTACCTTAACATACTACTGTTCAACTGGCCAAAAAAAGACTTGTTCTATGTATAGCCCTTAAAACACAGAGAGAAAGGGAGAGAGAGAGAGAGACAGAGAGAAAGGGAGAGAAAATATGAATATGAATGAGAAAAAGAAATTTTCTCAAGGAAAATTTTCTTGAAGGAGATTAATATCCGCAAGCATGCTTATTATAGGTTTTATGCCCTGATACATTTCATACTACTAACTCCTTTAGCCCAACCAACGGTTCATCTGGAGCACGATTAAAATTGCCATGGATGGGCAAAGAATTTCAGCCACTTGCCTGATTTTTCACTTACACTTACTAGGCAGCCTAGCTGCTGAGCCTGTTCTCACCACTGTGGGACAGACCCTCATCATCAACCTGTGTAGGTGTGAATCACAGAAAATGCACCACACCATGCCATCTGGACTGGAATCAGAGGGTGTGGGCTCCATTTCTGGATCCACGATCATGTGTAAAGAACTCCATGCCTCTTTCTGCCTGGAAACTATGAGCAAGGATAGTCATGCTGCATATGGATGTCATGCAGATGTATAAACAGAGTACAGTATTGGGAAATTAACAAGGCACTCAAGAATGTCAACTATTATCTTTATCTCTATGTACACAAGACATAAATTATGGCATGGTGTGTTTGTATTTGAATGAAGAGAGCTACTATGTCTAATAGAGACTATCTAAATAAATTTAAAAGGAGGTACTCTGAAAAATAATCGTCCTATAAAAATGTAAGCAAAGGGGGGCTGGAGAGGTGGCTCATGGGTTAAGCTCTGCCTCGCAGGCAGAAGGTCCTGCGTCCTGCGTTCGGATCCTAGACCCCACATACAGACGCTGGGCTGAAGCGGGGGCGGCCTGCGCGTCTGGTCCTGGTAGGGCAGAGCCTGTGAATCCCGGGGCAGAGTAAACAAGGAGGAGGTGGAGGCGTCCATGGTGGATCCCGAATTCGCCCGTGGTTCTACACACAAACAGACACACACACACACACGCACACACGACTGAATAAATAATAAAAAATATAAGCAAAGGAAAAGAGAAAGGCAAGGACTTTACTGTCAAGAAGGATTAGGAAATGTTGGTGTGTGTCTATGATCTCAATGTATAAGTGCTACACCCCTGGAAGAAGTGATATCCCATTTTAAGTTATAAAAACAGAGACATGTTCATTATTGATTGTGAAACAAAATGCTAAGATCAAAAGGCTTAGACTATGTCTCTGACACCACGACTTCTTTAGTTTTCCATTCAACTAGTATTTTTCATTTTATCTGTCATAATATTATAGAGAATCATGAGGTCATTTTCACAGATTATAACTAGTATTAAAAAGAAAACAGAAGGGAAGGTAAAATATCCATATGAGAATGATGAAGCCTAACAAAAAAGCAAATACATTTAGCTAGATGAAAGTATTGAGGCTAGTAGTTGCCATAGGAATTATATATCTAAATGTCTGCAGCAGGAAAACAGAGCTAAAAACATAAAACCTATGTCACATTCCTCGAATTGGTAAGATTAACAAATTAGTACAAGTTGAGATCCTTTACTGTTAATGTCATGATGACCTAACAATTGTTTGGACCTGCCCCTCTTCTAAAAATACTTCAAGGATAAAAGATGATATTCAACTGGGAAATTTTGCACATTTGCGTTCGACTGCACACTGTCAGGATGTACCTGAACAATTTTGTTTGACTGAGTTTCTACCATCACTAACAAGCTGAGTCAGTTGATACATCAATTAAATTTCATGTGTCATTTTTCCCCTCCATAAAAGAGCAGATGACAATTTAGTCTCACTAATTACCTCCGTGGGATGGTGAAGTATTTAGGGAAAAGTCACTGTGATGACAAACCGATGTATTCCAAAGAAAGGTGTGTATGGGCATGCCAAGCACACCCTGGCTGAGAAAATCCAGTGTCTCCAAGAAGAATAGCAATAGCAGAGTGTCAGATAAGAAGTCAAGATATGCACTATGATCACACAGAAACCACAGATCCTTGACACTAAGGGATATTTTAGCTTTTTATGAGATTTGTGGACAATAAGAGCTACTGGTGATAAAATAGAAAATACTGATTATTTGGGAAATGGGTTGACATTACTACAGAGGCATGAAGATAGTGAGGATGGCTACTAACCCCCAGCATGAGTTCATACCCCAGTAGCCTCCTGCTCCCCCTTCCCCCGTGTGGAGGCAGTGACTTCTGTAAGCAAAAATTTTATTTTGTTTTTATCTTCTTTCAGCTCTTCAAAGAGTGAGGTGTACAGGGAAAGATTTATTCTTTCTCACAACTAAAGCTCCAAAATGGGAACCTTTCCAAGTATATATTTTATTTATTTGACCACCTGGTCCAAAGAAAAGAAAAGAATAAAAAAAGAGGTTTCCACTTAACATCCTCAGAAAAAAAATAGAACAGCACTTCCAGCATTATTGCTCTGAAATTGTGGCATCCAGAGGAAAACCTGGGTTCCCATGTGGAGATTGTTAAAGCTACTCTTCGGTGTTGGGGTCAGCTATATAGCCAGTGCTAAAGGAATCTCACTTTCTATGTGGCCTCCGTTTTACCTCAGTTTTTGTAAAATGAAAATAAATAACCAAATTGTACTAATGGGAAAAATGCTTTAGACTCAGGGAAAATGTCCCAAACTCTAATTCTAACAATTTAAAAACTATTACTAAGGGTTAATCTCAAACAACACTGCTAAAAATTGTGAAGGTGAAAGCTACAAGTCAGATAAATGAAGATTCAATTTTGGCCAATTTTAACTTAATATGAGAGCAGCAGATGGTGTGACTTATTGAAAGCACTTTTCAATTTTCTGGGCAAAGTAATTTCTTAAATGAAAGGGCTCCTTTAGGCACAAGCACCACATTCCAAAGCTGTTAAGAGACCTAACTGCAGTAGAAACGCTGGTAGAGGACAGCTAGAACTCAGCTAAATGGCTCCTCATTTGTGCTAGAGCTGACACAAATTCCTCAATGATATCTGGTTGTTGTAACTGTGAATGTTTGTTTTCATGCTGGTTGTTCAGATGTGGGTAGCTGTTCCATTGGCTTGCAGACATTCATTTTTCTTGTGGTAAGACAAGATATAGTTTCCAAGTGAAATCATTCCTTCTTTCTTCCTGTCTCAGAGTTGATATGCTGACCCTGTCAACATTTCCAGGGTTCGTTACAGGACCTGTAACTTGGGAGTATCTTTTTCTACATCCATCATTCTGTGATGATTATTCAAGGAGGAAAAAAATGATGGGCTGCTTGACCACTAACCTTACTAAAAGAATTTGATTCCACTATTAGTGTGATTACTGTGTGAATAAAGGATTTGCTGTAAAAATGTCAACACCTGGATTTGCATCCCAGCGAACCATGAACCTGACACCTCAGTGTGGGTCTATAACCCCAGGGCAGGGGGATGGACACAGGCAGATCAAAGGGACTCGCGGAACCGTCTAGACAAAATGGTGAGACCTTGTCTCGAAGAAAATTAAGTTTGGAGCAAATGAAACAGAGACCTGGAATTTATTTCTGGCCAGTACATGGGCACACAGGAGCATACTTTCTCACACACTGCTGCAGTTATTCTTTCTGCTGCTGTTACACAACAATCAAATACAACTTAAGGGAAAAAAGGGAGATTTGTTTGGCTTACGATTGCAGAGGGAAGATGTAGCCACTACGACGGGAATCACACAGGAGAAGGTATCACTGGAAGCAATAGCAGGAAGGAGGTTCAGGTCACGGCTGACTCAGGAAGACAGAGAGAAAAAGAGCAGACAGAAGCAGTGGTGGCCCCTGCTCCCTGTGTCCTGCCTTCTTCCAGCAAGACTCGATCATTAAAGGTGCCACATCATTCCCAGACACTAACACACCACCAGCAAAGATTGCAAACTCATGAGCTTTTCAGGAGAGACTCTTTTTTTTATTATTATTTATTCAATTGTGTGTGTGTGTATGTGCGTGTGTGTGTATGTGTGTGTAGAACCAAGGGTGAATTCGGAAATCATCATGGACTGCTTCTACCTCCTCTTTTTACTCTGCCCAGAGATTCACAGGCTCCGCCCACTAGGACCAGAAATGCAGGCCGCCTGGCTTCTGCCTGACGTTTTTGTATGTGGCATCTGGGACCCTCTACTTGCAAGGCAGAGGCTTAACCCCTGAGCCATCTCTCCAGCCCCGAGACTCTTTCAAACCATCACACACACCAACTGTGGAGAAAGCAACACCAAGCTAAAGGAAAATTGATCAAACGAGTTGATTTCATGACTATTGATTCGGATGTGAAATATTCCCAATGGCTCATACTCTTGAGAGTACTATATGTGGAAATTTAAAACCTCTAGCAAGTCAAATCTACTTGGAGGAATTGTGTTACTGAGGGGCGGGGCTTGAAGGTTATGCCCACCCAACTTCTCATCTAACCAACTTTATTTTCTGGAAGAAGCTGTCAGCCAATTCCCATTCCTAGAGACATTGATTGTTACCTTGGCTACCAAGCTGGTGATGAGCTATATTTCTTCAATGAGTCAGAAGAAAAATCTCCTCTCTTAACTTATTAGGTACTTTTCAGCATAAGGACAGTAATTCTAAGGTCCTCATTCACGTCCCTAGGTCAACTACATCTATAACAATGGTGCCTCTGAAGACTCAGCAAAGTGCATTGGGAAGTTCACGATTACACTCCTCTTATTTATTTTAGCTAAATCAGACTGGAATTTGAGCTCAGAAATCCCCTCACTCACAAGCAGAAAGTCCTGAGTTCAGATCCAAGAACAGATGTAAAAATCCTACATGGAAATAGTAGGAACCAGCCGGAAGGTGGAACATAGGAAATCCCAGAGCAAAGGAGGTAGACGTAATCCAGGATGATTCCTGATGTTGTCTCTGGACCGCCACAGGCACACATAGTGCCATCTGATACAGATAGACAAAGAAACACACACAGACACTTGAGTACACAAACACATGCAGAAAACAAATTTTATTCATAAATTCACTTTCAGGCTTCATATTGTTTCTGTGCTGTTGCTCTTGTTTAATCAAAGAGGAAACTGTTTACTTCCATTTTTTTGCTAAAATACTCTGGTTAGTTAAGGTGGGTTCTCCTAACATAAAGAAATATCAAGGGCAGTAAGAGAAAATGGAAATAAACTTCCATGACCATAAAACTCATGTTCCTAGATTTGTTTTGTTTGTTCAGCATGTAGGACACAAAGGAGATGATTTTTCAGTAGATAGAACAAAACTGTATTGGAAATTTCACAGGAAGATGTTTATATTGAGCTGTACTGATGCTGATCTCACTGACTCAGAACTATGATACCTCTGTGTCCTATAATGGCTGCACTTTGCCTGAACATTTCTATAAAACAGTGGAATCAAAATTTGTTTATTTAGATAATTTTAATTAAGTAGCTTATATGAAATGTCCTTTGCAATACAAACTTTCCATAGGGAATCAGGGCACAGTTGTTTCTTTTTCTTCTGTAGTTTCATTTTCCTGTACTACAGAAAATGATCACTTACACGACATATCTGTAGGAGAAACCTTGACTTCTTCTTTTGAATAAATAGTTTATTATACTCCTCAAACCTCCTTGACGTTCTTCAACTCTTTGTAGGATTTACATGCTGCCAAGAAGTTAATATTCATCCTAAGTAGTGAAATAACAATGGACATTCCATATACTATTCCAGTATATGAGCAAGAGTATACATATCTAAGCATTATATTCTGAAGTGGAAATTAGGAAATTACTCTGCAGTAAGGTTAAGCAATCTGTTCACCACGTGCTGAGGAGAAATGGTTCCGAAAGATCAGGAAGAAATTCTGCTTCTAAGAGAGAAAATCATGGGAAAAATAATATTGTTTCCTTTAAATTTCTACTTTGCACCTATCTTGTCAGAAACCACCTTCAGCACAATGTTAACATCTGCAGATGCCAGACGTTATGAGTAGATAAAATTAACCACAACATAATCTTCTCAATATTTCATATCATCATGCCAATAATTGCTTTATTGTTCATTGGTCAGTTTCCTGGCCAGAAAACATAATCTAAAATGAAAATGAAATGCAAGAAGCATGTCACAATGAAGTTCAGTGCAACCATATCCAAATCCAAGCAGCAACTTTTTTTTGTTTTTTTTATAATTTTACATTATTTTGTAGTTAATTTTTTATGACACCTTTTTATTATTATTATTTCCGCTCATACAAACTTAACAGGTACACCAGTCCCCGCCCTCCCTCCACCTGCCCCCCACCCCCTGCTCCCCCTTCCCCTCCCCCTCCCTTTCCATCCCCCAGTGCCTCCCCTCCCCCAATCCCCAGAGCATCTTTTAATGTGCATGCCAAACTCTCCTCTGGGTCCTCCTTTCCGATGTGGTGCAAGGACCCAGGGGCATTTCCCAGAACCCTTTTCCTGTGTTCCCCTGAAGTTTAGGAACACTACTGTGACTGTCAATCTCTTGCCTCCAAGGATCTTAGTGCCTTTAGTCCACGGTAGACTTTGTAGGGTCAATAATGTGTTGGACATAGCGCAGCTTATGCAAAGTCCTAATATGATTGCTTCGGCCCTAACTTATGTGGAGTATCTTGCATATCATTACTCCTCCCATCCTTGTGTTCTTACAATCTTACCGCCACCTCTTCGGCAAATTTCCCAGAGCTTCAGGATGGGGAGAGATTAGGCTGGCCCAGTTCGAGGTGGTTGATATAGAGTCTCTGATGTTCTGAATTATGGTTTGTTGATTTTTTTGTTTTGTTTTGTAAGCAGCAACTTGTAAATCTTCAAAGATATTGCCACTTAAGTGGTAAGATTTCAGATCCCAGAGGAGAAATTCCACAAAAAAAGATATAGTACTGCTCAAATGATCACAGTTTGGTGCTGTTCTTAGTGTACATTCAGCTACGACACACTGGAATATAATCAGACCTCCTGTTGTTAAGAAATCAGATTCTGATCACTGTCTCTGACAGAAGAAAGGAAAGAAGTAATCAAAGATGGTTGAAAAGAAGTATAAAAGAAAAAAATGAGAGGGGGCTGGAGAGGTGGCTCAGGGTTTAAGCGTCTGCCTTGCAGGCAGAAGGTCCTGAGTTCGGATCCTAGAACCCACATATAGACGCCTGGCAGAAGCGGGGGCGGCCTGCGTTTCTGGTCCTGGTAGGGCAGAGCCTATGAATCCCGGGGCAGAGTAAACAAGGAGGAAGTGGTCCATGGTCCCGAATTTTCCGTGGTTCTACACACACACACACACACACACACACACACACACACACACGCATAATTTAATAAATAATTAAAAAAAAGAATGAGAGAAAGAAGGAGGAAAAAATGAAGAGAAATCTGTGGGAGCAGGAAAAGAAAGATTTACATTTTGTGTATTAACTATAATTTGCAAAGAAACCATGATTTCTGTAATACTTGGCTTTAATTTTGCCCTATTTCTTAATTACCTTGCAATATTGAACATCAACTTTTACTGTGTATCATTAAGTGATATACTTTTGATATTTTTCTCCTTAAAGATATATTATTTACTGGGTGGTGGCTAGGCTGCTCTAATAAAAGTTCCCAGTCACAAACTAGAAAACCATAGCGGGTAAATAATCCAGAAATTACTGTGTAACAAAGTTTGAAGGTAAGTTGCCCAAGTGGACAGCAGGAGTCTCCTTTATTTGACCATTCAGAGACCCGTGTCCTTCCCTGCCACAACAAACTATCCAAACACAATTTGGAACAAGGCCCCTGGCTATCTATCCTTCACTCTTAAGTCTACTCTTTCCTTTCTCAATACAAGTAGGTCAAAAAGACCTCACTTTTCAGTCTCTTATAACAAATAAGTAAATCCACTTGACATTTCTGTGAGTGACACCATGTATGCAGAAGTGATGCATAATAACTGAGCTATGTTTCTAATGGTCCAGAAAGGGTTGTCCTATCCTTCAATCTTCTATCACTAACATGTGTCGATGTTATAAAGTGTCATAATAACCATAGCAACGCACTACGGGTAGCTAAGAATTAAGTCCAAAGGAGCTCACAAGTAATATCACAGAAACCAGCCACTGTGCAAGCATGATGGGCTTTTCTGTGAGAAAGGAAGAGCATCCTACCTTTGCTTGAGTCTGCTTGAGACACTGGGTCTAGGTTTCAAAAGTGCAACGAATATTGTAACCATTGTGTCAGCATAATATGAACTGCTAGCCTTCATCTTTTCTTCTACTACAGGTGTGTTTTTTCATGCTTTGGGGGCAGATAAAATAGACTAAGACACCCTAACAATTTAGATTTCCTCATAAGAAAAATGCATAATTATCTCCAAAATGCATTTTATGTTGACACTCACACTCAGTCACTCACAGGTGTTTTGTACCTTTATCCATTGACAGAAAAATTTTTTGAACTGAAAAGTCTGTTTAAACGTCTTGCTACTGAAATTTCTACTGAATGACACATCAAGCAACCAAAGTGAAAATAAGAATATAAGCTTAGAGTAAACAGATAATTTTGAAAAAAAAAAGGACATAGTGTAAAGCAATAAACTCAAGAACTAATTCCTCACATTCAAATTCTCTATGTAATGTCAGTATGGTGGATTATTTTCCTTTTTTGTTTTCTTGGTTGCTTGTGTGTGTGTGTGCGTGCTTAAGTGCAAGCCTGTGTGTGTGTGTGAGAGAGAGAGAGAATGAGAGAGAGAGAGAGAGAGAGAGAGAGAGAGAGAGAGAGAAAGAGAGCACTGTATGTGCTTGTAGAGGCCCAAGGGTGACTTCAAGAATCTTTCTGTATTGGGAGTAGAGTGCACCAGGCTCTGCCTTCCAGATTGGAAACGCAGGCCTCTTCCATTTCTGCCATTTTCATGTGTGATCTGGGATCTAAAATCAGGAACACAGGTCCTTCTTAACCACTAAGCCATCCCTCTAGTCAAGCATGGTAGATTCTAAGAAGGCAAAGGGAAGTTTATCTGCCTGTGTCATAGGCTTGATGCTTACTTGACTTTATTTCATACTGTGTTATGATGATTTTATTACACACAAGTATCTTTCTAAGTCATGTTGTTCTCTGATAGCTATAATATGTTCTTCTTCCTGTATATCTCACACTACACACAGAGGGAGACACCCAGGAAATTTATTTGCTGTATGACTCTTACTATTTACTGACACTTTTTGCATGTGTTACATCAGTATTTTTTGACAGATTTTTTTGAGTTGACAAAAAATAAAGAGTTCTTGTCACCCTTAATATGTTTCTGCCCTTCCACGTTGGCGGACCCTGAACTCGGTCTTGGCATATCAAGCTTTTGCTCCTTTCCAAGGTGTTTTCCTGGTACTTTCCTGAATGCACAAGCCACAGTTTAGCATTAACTTAATGATCTAAGTAACTTTTGTTATTCTGGTGAAAACTTTTCATTTCTTTCGTGCGTGTGTGTATGTGTGTGTGTGTGTGTGTGTATGTGTGTGTGTGTGTGTGTGTGTGTGTGTGTATTTGCCTGTTGCTAGATATATGGGTGAGTGATATATACCCTCTAGTGTGCATGTCTGTGGAATCTCAAGGGTGAAATTGGGAATCATTCTTGATTGCTCTTTTACATTATTGTGAGTCCAGGCCTGTATTTCATCTCAGAACAAGCCATTAGGGCTAGTCTGGTGAACCAGTTTGATCCCCAAAGATTCCCAGACTCTGCTTTCCAGGCTTGAATTACTGGTATCTGCCCGAGGATCCCAACTTAGGACCTCTTGCTTGCCAGGCAGAGTCTTTAACCATTGATCCACCTACATGGAGACATCACCCCAACTCTAACAAACACATCTTATGCTTCTCATAATACTCCACAACTACTGATAAGAAGACTACCTGGATGATAAAAACAACTAAAACATCACTGCCTTATATTTATTTGGAATATGCAGAATGTACTTCAGATTATATATCACAGGAAAGTAACTCATTTTTATGCCTGTCTCTTCTCTGAGCTCTAAAGTAGTTTTTAAACTAAAACTCTCAATAAACTTTCCATAAAATTTGCATATAATATCATAATACAAAAATACCCAGTGTCTTAATAAAGCATCCTCCTGAAAGTGTTAAGTATATTGGAAATATGTATTCCACTTTTATCACCTTTAAAACATTTTTGCCTTTTAAATATAAAAAGGTAATAGAAACAGTTGTTGCTAACTTCTCACATATTGTGTATCTTAAGCTCAAAATAAATATACATTTAATACATCATGTACTCGACATGTTTACTAAAATATTTTCTATAAATAATCTCTACTGTTTTAAAATTTGTCTATTCAATACATGAAAAAAAGAACGCAAAAACTAAAGATTAATGTGAGTGTTCTTGAATCTGCTAACTCCTCTGGCTAATAAATGTATGAGTGGCCAGAAACAAAGCAGAAGAAATAGGCTGATTTGGATATCATAAGACTGACTAATCCTTCACAGATACTACAGGAACATCAGAAACCAAAAATGACATAGACATACTTGGTGAAGAGGGAAGAACTTCTTTTTAGAGAGTCAGATGCTACTTACATAACTAAGAACAGCACACATCTAAAAACCACTATGAAAATCACTAAGTAACAGATCCTGTTGAAATTGACAGGTCAAATGTCTCGCTATCACCAGGACTACAGAACTTAGTAAATCCTCCCTGAATGAATGAGAGGATATCTAGATGATACGCATAAAATCATCAAAAGTACAACTATAACTTAAAACTTTAAGCTAAGATGTAGGAAGATAAATATGGAATCAGATGATTTTAAATCACTTCCACGTGAATTATTGAATTTCCTATGTAAGTACAATTGATCTGTCTCAGGAGAATTTTGTTGCATTAATTATTATATAGAGGCATAACTGAACACTCTAAGAGAAAGAGTTAAAAAGAAAATCAACTTTTGGATTTTTGTCCGTATTCTGAAGAGAAGTTAAACACATGGCAAGGACTGCTGCTAGACTCTTCCTCTCATTTCTCACAATGAAGAGGTAATTTATCTGCACAGTATCTTTTTGGCATTAAATCAGATTGTGCCAAATGCTTATACTGAAGCCTTCAAAGCTCAGTACTTCTGACCATGACCTTATTTGGAAACAGCCTTCACAGAGGTAATAGAGCTGGAGTGAGCTAATTCAATATAAATGTCCTTTTGGAAAGGGAAACCCAGAGACAAGCATATAGGAAGAATTCCAGGTGAATTGCAAAATGCTTACACATGCCAAGGAGAAAGAGCTACAGCTGGCTGTTGTTCACAACCATTAGAAGTAACTAACCCTGAGAACACCTTAATTGTGTGCCCTTCACCTCCAGAATGATCAAACAATAAACTTCTGTCATTATTTCTGTGGTACTTTGAGACAGCAGTTCTTGCCATTTGATAATCTCTGAAGGCCTAACTGTAAAGGAGATTTAGAGAGATTGGACACCTGAAAAAAAACTGAACAAAACATATATAATGTGGATAGGATGAAGTAAAAAACAATTTGAGTGGATGGAAACATTGCTGTGAAAGAGCTAGTAAAAGCATAGAAATGGCCACAGTAATGTAATGGTAAATGTTGCAACAACTGTAGTTGCTCCATGAGTTAATTATGCTAAGGCAATCAAGTTAGACTCTGCTTTGGTGGAAAAAGTAAAGACCACTTTTCAAAATTCATTGTGCAAAGACTAGAGAGATTATTCAGTAAGTAAAGTGCCTTTCTAGACAAGCCAAGGAGCTGAACTCGACCACCAGCACCGACATTAAAGCCAGTCTTGGAGGCTGGAGCTTGAATCTCAGCCAAGAGCAACTAATTCAAACTCCATTGTTGGTAGCTTTGTTTATGTAGATAGATAGACAGATAGATAGATAGATAGACAGACAGACAGACAGACAGACAGACAGACAGACAGATAGATAGATAGATAGATAGATAGATAGATAGATAAAATAAAATCTCTGCATGATGATGTACTTGTAATCTTAGAACTAGAGAGAAATACAGAAGATTCTTTGGGGGTTAACATATACAATATGTAAATATTATGTGAGAAGTACCTAGAAATTCCAAAAAATAATATTCAATCGTGCTTCTTATTACTAAGTAATGAGGAATACTGATTACAATAATGTCCAAGAAGCATAGGTAACATTTAATGCATGTTTCTTAAGTGACAGGGGATGGTTTAATTGCCCACTAAAAGCTCGTAAGTAAGCTGTTGCAGTTCACCTGTATGGTTCACATGCATGACCATCAAATGCCTTAAGGGAAAAAGGGATTTATTTTGTCTTTATTTTCTCTTACAATAACTGGTTATAGTTCTCAATCCAGCTTAACAGGAGAGCTCTCATCCACCAAGGCCAAGGGGAACTGGCCCCACCATCTCCATGTAATGGCTGAGAGAGGAATGATCCTTACTTGCCAGACCAATATGTCTGGTCAAGTGTACATAAGGATGACAACTCTCTCAATCAGCTCTCTGTATTTTATTCCAGTGCCCTATCCCACCCACCATGGACTAGGCCTTCCCCATCAACTAGACAGTCTCCTGCAGTTTTGCTCTGGGCTTAACCCAACCATTAATTCTCCACAAATGTGCCCAGAGCTCAAGCCCTCAACTATCAAGTTGACACCTATGCCTAACTATGACATAAACTAAAAAATAGGTGGTTGTTATTTCTTTTACTTTTTTAGCTTGTCTGAGTGTGTGTGTGCATGTGTATATGGTGTTGTGTTATGTGTTTATGAAAGGGCCCACAAGTGTGTGTCTGTGGAGATTCAAGGGTGACATTGGGAATCATCTTTAACTGTTCTACTTCCTTATAGCTTTGCTCTGGGGTTTCCCAGGTTCCATTCCCACTGCCACATGTGAAGACTACAGCTACCATTTCCACCTGGCATTTTTACATGAGATCCTAGGATCCAAACTTAGGTCCTCATGTTTATAAGTAAAAACCATTAATCCTTGAGCCATCTCTCCAGGCCTAATATTTCCATTTTAACAATGCAGAAATTTAGATATAGTGATTTTAAAGAAACTTACGCAAGATGCAACATTACACAAAGGCTGTGACAGCCTTTCAAAGAGCAGTTCTGCCTCCACAAAGAAACGGTTGTACAAACAACTACATATGCACTAGAGCCGGAAGGTACTAAGCAGAGCTTAGGAGAACTGTTCTCATTTTAGTGATGAGGAATTTCCACTTAGAGTGGTTATATCAGTAAAGATAATTTAAGACCACAACCTAAATTTATGTTTCTGAACTCAACATCAGAGTTCATTACACAAAGTTCACATCCTGATTTATAATGAACCATAGTCTAGCACTGCAGTCTGAATATTATAGTCCATGGCCAAATTCAATAAAGTAAATGGATTTCAATGAAATAAACTTTTAGTGGAGCAGAGACATGCTTGTTCACTTATTCGTGTCTCTGTCTGCTTTCATGCCACAATGGTAAAAATGAGAAATTGTGAAAGTAACTGCATGATCAAAACTTCAAAATTGCTAACTGTATGTATCAAAAATGCTCGCAGACACTTCATTGATGTCTTCCCAGGAATTTAAAAGAATCTCATATCATTTACATGTTTGTAATTAATATGTCAACATGAAGTCATTTTGAGAATTAAAAAAAAGAAACAAAAGAATTCAATACGACTGTCCTGGGTTGAATTTTGTCTTCTAAAATGATGTGATGGAGTCTTAACCCTGATTAGCCATGAATCTGACCTCACTTTAAAACACTTTGCACTGATGTACTCACAGGCAAATGAGACTGCTACTGTGGCCTTTCTTCCAATATAACTCCATTCTTCAGAAGAAGATAAAAACACCATGTAAGGTCAAAGAAACTGCTGTGGAAACAGCCTGGTTGTGGAGAGGATGCTTAGCATGAGTGAGGCCTTGAGTTTGATTCCAAAAAAAAGAAAAAGAAAACAGCATTGTAGACAATATAGAGTCACAGAATAGTGAGGCTATAATTTTCAAATGCCCATGACTTTGGGGCACTGCAATAAGGAAGGAACAGGTAAAAAGGCATTTTGCCCAATTTCAGAGGGATCATGGTTCTTCTGGTCAGCACTATGGTCAATTTCAAACTTCTTCTCTCCAGACCTACAAGCACATTTCTATTTTCACCTTTCATTTGTTACAGTTTTCTTCCCTTTAGATCTAGCATGTGTCATGTCTGCATGAGTGTATATACATGCATGGTACAAGTGTTTGTGCCATGTATGCAGAAGAGCAGTCGGAGCTCTTCTTCCATCTGTGCCTAAGACTTTGAGATGGGGTCTCTTCCTGAACCTGTGGCTTGTCTCTTCACCACACTAGAACTCAAGTCCCACAGGTCCTCTTTCTCCTTTATTCACCCTTTTTGGTACTAGGATTGCACGTCTTTGCAGAGACACCTGGCTTTCTGTGGGGCTACTGGAATTCCTAACTCTACCATAATGTTTTTGGAGGAAATATACTTAGCCACTGAGCAATTTCTCCAGCCTCTGGTGATAGTCTTCTATATTAGTTTTGAGAACTAATATCATGATATTTTAAGAGGTATAGAGGTCAAAGAAAGCATTAAATTAATGTTATGAAGAGTGCTGATTGACCACCAAATATTTGGCTTTGATTTTTATTAAGTGAACTTATGAGTGGAAAACAGATATTGTACCAGAGACTTGTTTCCCTGTTTCCACTGGATTTTATCACAACTGGGTCATTAGCAACTATCAACCTAATATCAGTGAAATCAAGAAGACTAAAGCACTTAAGAACACGGTGTTCACTTCTGCAGGTTAAATGTAAGGACCCAGAAAGTGGATGGGAAGCTTTGTGCATAATTCATTTATGAGATAGAAAGAATCAGGCATTGAAAAAAAATGCATAAAAGGATATCCAGCACCCATATTTGTAATAGTCTGCATTTGATACAAAAGCAAACTAATGACTTGAGTTTAATCCCTGGATAGTTTTTATCATACCAGCTACTATTTTATCAAGCATATTAACTATCAAACATAAAATCAACTTTCTCAGTATTCCTAAGACTCAAAATCCTCAAAACTAATTTTAAAATACTGATAAATGAATAAAAAGAGGAAGCACAAACACACACACACACATGAACACACACACATGTGCACACCATTTTCTGTCAGCAAGGACCCTGGGAAAGAACAAAATAAAATATAAAAGATGGGAAACCTCCAAGCACCTGCTCAGTACAGAAAAAAAGGGAAAAAAAGGTGGAAACTTTTGGATTTTAAAGCACAGAAGATGCTTACTGTTGCCATGAAATACACAATCTGGTGATAAGATGTAGTCTGGGATCTCTAAACAAGAAGAGCATCCTGAGGATTACTCTAAGGCTTGAACAAGTCTGCACTTGAAGTACATCATTAAGCGCGAGGTGAGAAGAAATGAGTCACCTTGCAGCTTTCCCTTCTGCAAACAATAGCTTCCAAATGATGGCAAAATGTGATCTTCATGTGGGTGCAATGGGGAAATCAATGATGCTATTTTCATACTTCCTCGACGGATAACACATGGAGAGAACAGTCTTTGTCAAAGATGGGCTTAAAAATACAACTGCATAGAAGCTATGTGTGATAGCAGGAACATTTACCTGTCTTGAATAAAAGAAGATGTGGTGCCAAGTATAAAATTCCCAAATTAGACATTCAATGTTCCTTCCTTTCTTGTTCTCTTTTTTAAGTCAGTCTAATTAGACTCCAAATCTACACAAGCTACAATATGATCTATTAGTTGATTTCTGAAACAACCAGAAGGGCTGTCATTCTGAAACTGGCCCTTGTAATATACCTGTGGCATCTAACAGAAGGGCTCTAAGATTCTCCATCGCTAGCTGAAGGAAAATTAAAACAACAAAACCTAAGTTAGTGGCATCCTTAACTTCCTTTTGGTTTAGAACATTTTTAATTTAACCTTTCATTTGGTCAGTTCTTTTTTCTATAGTTGGACTATTTGTGCAAATCAAATTTCAAAATGGAGAAGGTTTTGAGTGGAAGTCACCCTGCACATCAGTAAGCCAGTGTTATAGACAAAAACATCTGTCAACATATGGCTAAGCAGATGCAGAGCCGCCCTTTAGAGTTTGACAGCTTTACATTGGGTATGCTCTTGAGTAAAGGAACAAATTGCTTTTTTTAAAAAAAAAAACAAGCTTCTCCTCTGAATAAAGAATTCTCCATTTTCAATTCTGATTTTCATCAGTCACACGTACATAAACATGCAATGTGTTCCCCATCTGAGAGCTGATCATTTAGTTATATTGTTTAAAAGCATACAAGGCACAAAGAGAACAGGAAAGAAAAATGAAGCATAAGGAATTGCCATGACACAAACAAGTCCCGAATCAACATCATAAAACGGAAGCCACTGAAGACTACACATCAAAACTGCTCTGAAAAAAGCGAAGACAATCACTAAAAAACTAAAGTCAGTAGCAAGATGTCTACGCTTGGATTGTGCAATCTGACACACCACTTGAATTTTAGTTGTGCCATTCTAGATGAGCCTAATATGTGAATCCATCTAAATCAACACTCCTTCATCTCTAAAATAACATTACAGCAAGGATTAAATAAGGTAATGTGTATAAAACATTAGCACAGTGCTTGGCGTATAGGAATTATATAGTCAGAATGGCAGGTTTAAAAAATGAATATTCATAACAGTTGGTGTCATAACTGAATTCCCTGTTATTAGTACGCAGATTTTTATTTCTGTCAGAATGCATGTAGAAGTGATGGATTTTATAAGACATGCAATGACACATAATAACTATTAATAATAACTAACATGGTTTCAAATTTGAGCCTGTTTCAGGAAAAGTTTCTGCAGCATTCCCTTATAGAAACTCCATTGTGACTGACAGACTTAGATTTTAACAAACATCAGAAATATTGTGCAGTTTTCTTTAAACTCCACCCTAACATGGAGCTGAAATGATAGTTTTATATTTTATTGGAGTGAAAATTTCACCTTAGATAAAATCCAAACACCTTTTTTAAAAACCTGCCAATCCTGCTGAGAAAAGAATGTTGTTTCTCCCTCAGGTAATCCACCAGGATGACACAGACATATAAGCAAGTTCCCATTTCCTTGTAGAGTGTCTGACTTTCTCTTTTTCACAAGAAAGAGACCATTCCAATGAAGCATGTGCGTTCTGTGTCATCCTCTGGGGAGGGGGACAGAGCTGTGATGGGCTCTCATGAACTCAGCGTTCCCTTCCTTCTGGGAGCTGAGCAAGGAGCCAGCTGGGGAATCCAGGAGGAAAGAAAATTAGCAACACAATATCCACCAAGTCCCAGGCGTGTTCAAAGAGGCCATCCCACTGCAACATAGTAAAGCATTACTTGTTTCAGGAGAGTATCTGCAAACCTTAGCTAATCACAAAGTCCATCACAGAGCTCGCATGTTTTCCCTCTGCTTCGAGTATATTTTTTAAGCTCAAGCCATTTCCTGGAAGGAGCCTCAGGGAAACAGTAGCTTGGCCCTTCACCTTCCTCCACCTTTACACACAAAGGTTAATTCCACTTGAGACAAGCAAATCAAATCAGCGCACAAAAGTTCAAACCGGCAATAACTCTCAATCTGTGGCCAGCGTTTCCGGAAAGCCAGGGAGAGTTTTGATCCCCAGATGTGCACAGAAACCTGCCTGACACACGATTTGATCTCAAGCCCTCAGCATACAAAACCTCCACTTCCACTGGAGAGTGAAACAGTGGTGTGTAGGAAAGAAGTGTCCTGTTTCTACCCACTTTTCTTCACCTCAGACACAAGGTCTGAGTTCTGTTTCTCCTTCCTTTACGCAAGCACAGCTACTTGTTCAAGACAATGAAATGAACTGCCGAACTAGAAACAAAACTGAGCCCACAGTCCCACTGGCCAACTAGTGAGGGCCACATGCACAAACGGGGATTTATTAAACTGGGAGATTTTCTCTGCCTTTCCAAGCCCTGTGGTTCTGTAAAATATTGTCTTATTCCCCTTGACCATGTAAGGATTATTTCAGAGAAAGAAGTGAAAACACATTAAAAAAGGAACAATAGCTTTTTTTTTTTTTTGGCCCAAGATACTATTTGTGGAAAGCATTTTCCTTTTAAGGCTATGACCAAGAAAGCAAAGGATTACTGAGCGGAGCTATGCTCACAAAATATCCATTCACTTCATTTCACAGAAATGCAACCTGAGAACCGAACAGCAGAGTTAGACACTAGAGTAAATTTCTCTGTAGCCATCTGCCTAACAATATCTATATTAAAAAACCCCTAAGTCAAATAAGGGTGATAGGAGTGTACAACACACCGCACAGATCTCTGCTGTAGCTATACAACTTACTAAGCTCCTGCATCTTGAAATGTATTACGGTGTCAATAATGCTTCTCTTTTTCAGTGAGTTTACAGACACCAATGAAATAATATTAGATATGTTAAGGACATAAGTAAGTCTGCAGGCTTGTAAGTATGTCTAGACTTTCCAAAGTTCCTTCATTATGAATATGTAAATTATTTTAAACTTGAAGCAGCGGCTTCTCTAATCTACAAAGTGAAGCAGCAAAAGCAATGGAAGGGACTAGAAGGAGCCATGTGAGAAATGTGAAGAAATGACTCAATTGGAGAGCTTTGCAAAGATTGGAGTGAGGTCACATGTCCATTTTTACTTGAAGAAATTAAACTAACTGTCTAAGATGACAAGGAAAATATGGACATCATTTTGTCCAATTTATAAATATAATAAATATGCACTTCCAAAGTCAGTTGATAGCAAATGAGCAGGTATCATTTCTCCTCAAAGTATTCCCTCCAATCTGCACGTGAGGATTGCTCCATGCCAAGTCTGACATGCTGGTTTCATAAGTCCCTTGTCTACAAGTAAAACAGCCACATCTTCTGGAATCTAACAGGAGTCAGTCATTCGCATTGCTGTGCTACGAAGACTTAGGAATGTTTGGCTTTGATTCTCTATGATGCTTTCCTAGTTTCTTTTGCTCAAAATATGATGTCATTGTGCATTAACAAAAATACTCAGCAGCTATTTTTAGCACCTTTCCACTTTCATGGGAGACATACCGAGGATTTTTGCGATTCACATGATTGGAAGGTGGTATTTGATACAGCTAAAGCTAACATGACTCAGGTGCTTAAATTCCCCCTCATAAGTGTCAGTAAACAGCTGCTCAAGTGGCAGTCCAGAAGCCGAGATACTGTGGACCCTTGTACAAGACACACACTCACAGTGCGGGGTCCGGGCTTCGTTTCTGAAAATAATCCCACAGAAGTGCTGTACTATTCATGAATAGAAGCTTCAGATCTTGTACTTTTCCATTACTGTCTTGTCATGTGAGCTACAACAGAACTTTTCTTGAACATGACAGATATTCAAGTGCTCAAAACTTAAAAGATGCATTTTATGAATTTCTCAAGAAACGTTCCCAAAAAGTGAACATTGCTAAGATCTCTAGCTTTGCTTTCTATGGTGTTTCCCTATGCTAATTTTCTGTCTTCTAAATATTCTTCTAATTTTTAAATGTGTTGTGTGACTTGCTACCTATACATGCCTTTAGAAATAGGCACAATACTACTTGTATGGTTTGATCAGTGTGAGACCATCTATAGGCTCCTTCCTATATTCTATGCGCTAACAACTTAATCTTAAGAATTCTAAAATCACATGTGCTCATTTTGCTGTGAAAGCAACACTTGGTGCTAACTTATGTTAAATCTCTGAAGCTTTTGTACTGCATATTGCTCATGAAGTTTAACCCCTTCACTCACTATCCAAAGTTTCCCTTTGTAAAATATGTCCATTTTTCGCCATATTACACTGAATTTTGGAAAAAGCAAACTCTAATCTAATTGATAAGAACCTCCTCTAATTGTTCATTTTTCAATGTTTATCATCTGATAAAACCATAATGTCTTAACATCTAGGAATGTGGATTAACATTTGAAAATGCAAACTTCCTCATTCACATTGCATGACTATTTAAAAGTAATGCAAATGTACCTCATTCATATGAACTGACTTTTGCTGTACAAAAGCAGCCTTGTCAACTATAAAATTTACCATGACATACCTACACTTCTACAAAAAAAAAAAAAGCTAAAACTAAACCCCTTTAGGTTCATTGTAAACTAAGCTATGTGCCTCAGTAACAAAGATATGCATATCTATGTGTGCTTTTCAATAGTTTTTCATTCATTCTAATAAAAATTTTAAAGGATCCTTTCACATTTACTGCTCATTAACCTGGAATCTACAACTTCCTCTTTTTTCAAGAGACGGAATTAAGATTGCTCCTGTGGTCTTATTTGTATGTCTGTCTCTCACTCTGAGCTTGGATCTACATACAGGTCAGGGGACATGTTCTATTGTTTATTGTTCTTGCTGTAATTAATATGCTCCTGGTGTAATTAGCACATTGTGCTGAATGAATAAATATATAAATGAATGAATGAAAAGGTCACAGAATTGAAAATCAATACAGAAACAAAGACATGGTCTTGGAATAATTAACCAACTTCCTCTCTGGTTGCAGAATTCCTCTGCCAGTCTTTTGCTCACTGTGTTGAGCTGATTACAGATTAAAGTAATTACAGTGAATTCTTGATTACTGGCATGCGGTCTAGCTATTTTGTGGATTACCTATCACAACTCATTCCAAACTTATCTTCTGCCACCCAGCATATGTCTGAGTTTCAGTCAGCATCACTGACAGCAGATGTATCCTTCGAGAAAGCACATTTATGTTGATATTTCTGTACAGAATATATAATTCTGAAATTCATTCTGTTGGGGGATGGAGCAAAAACTAACAGGCATTCCAGAAGTAAAAGCAGAGCTCTCTGTTTTTTTTTTTTTTTATTGTGCAGATCTTTTGTGTGCCAAATTTCAATATAAAAGTTTAATCTCTTCCAAACCTCACTAATGAGTATATGGAGAGAAAACATAAAAACCTAACAGTCGTTGCCAGACTTCCATTGGAGAGTCATTCACCAGTCAGTGTATATGGAACTCCTTTTGTATTCAAAGAAATGTTAGCAGACAGACCAGCCCTTGCACAGTAAGCACTACAAACCAGTAGACATGAAACGCACAAAGCAATAAACATAATGTGCTTTATCAGCCTTAGCACTATTGACATTGCGGCTCAATGATTCTTTATGGTAGGAGCCCAGCTAGAACCCTAGAATACTCAGTAATAGCCATGTCCTCCTTTCACTAGATGCCAATAACATCCCACTATATGTGACAACCAAAACTCTCTAGAGGAAGCCAAACATTATCCCAAAGGCCCTGTCACCACCCATGGAGAGCACAGTTTGAGAGTTGCAAGCACTGACTGGGGACTGCAGAATCAGAAATAGCCAACTGTGTAATCAGGGAACGAAGCATCACTGTTTCTGGGCAGAAAACCAATACAATATCCTCTTCATTCCATAATATTTTGGAACCAGGGAAAGTTATTCCATAACAACTAGGCAAAAATCCAACTTCCTTTAGTGGAGTTCTGATCCCAAAACACAAATGATCTTGAAGAGATCTTTGAAATTATAGTATGGACATATTTGTTGGCAACATTAACTCTGCCAGACAAAATATTAAAATTTCCTTTAACTGTTTTTAATAAATATGAATTTATTTTACTTCAGTACTTGTGCTTTGTATTGGGCTAATTTTTTTCATTCTTTTAACTCAAATTGTGTAGTAAGAGTTCATGATTAGAATTTGCTTCTATAGTCACATAGGAAAGATCTGCTATACTGCATCATCTTGAGGTGTTACATCAAATCTTTAATAGTGTAATGTTACAGGCATCAGAATATCAAGAGAAAAGATATTCTTTTACAAATGAAAAACCAAAATGAAGAGATGTTCAACCTAAACTCACTTATGACCGTATAGCTGCTAAGAAGGTGGAGGGGTCAAATCCTACTTTTTTTTTCTTTATATTTATGTAAAACCAGAAATTACTGAGGCTTTAGCAGAGGCAGTAAAATCTAAAGGGATGCTAGTGTGAGATAATCACCATGAAAGAGAATTCTGGCAAAAAAAAATTACCAATTCCAAAATATAATCCAAAGACAGATTATTTCAGAGACAAATTTCAATAGTTCACCATGGCCAAACCCCTCAGCACACAAACATCTCCTGTGAACAAGGGTCTCCCAAGCTCTCAGCATCTTTTTTTTTCTTTCCGCATTTTATTTTTTTCCTAATCATATCATCTCAATAGGTACCCTATCCTCTTCCTCCCCCCTCTCCCTAGTCAATCCCCATTGCACTCTCCCTCCTTCCCCTTTCTTTCACCACCCTCCCTCTCTCTCCCCTTCTCCTCTTTTCTCCTTCCCATCCCCTGGAGCATCCCTGTGAGTCCTCCACTCCAGTGAGGGTTCAGGACTCAGTGGCATATCCCAGAGCCCCTTCTTGGGTTCCCCGTTAGTATGTTGGTATGGGAACTCTATTCTGACTATTAATCTCTTGCCTCTAAGAGTCCTACGGCCTGGAGCCTTCTCCCCTGTGATTCATGCTAGATTTTGGAGGGTCACTGACATGTCAACCATTGTGCAGGTTTTGATACTGTGGAATGTTACTAAAACTCTGTGTCCTAAAAAGGAAATGGACCAAACTACGGAGCTAGATACTCTTGGCATTTCCCTCTCAAATTCCTGGATGTCACTTCACTTTAGGCTTTTACTGTCTCAATGAATTGCCACTTGCCTTTCTACTGTAATCATTATCAGCATCTTACTATTATTTTCAAGTTAAAAGAAATGTGTTATGAGTAAACTGGAACTAGATTTCAGAGAACCTTCAAAGCTTCCCAGTAAACAACCTTGATTTGAACTATAACTCTCTTCAACAGGAAAGTAAAGTCTCAAAAGACTTTATTTCCTTGATCTGTTTCAGCTCTACTGTTTTTTAAACTTTACCACTTAATGTGATTTTAATAGGGTTACATTTTCTAGGCTTAGAATTTATATGAGGTCCAAGGTGAATCAGAAAAATTGACTCAAAAATAAATCAAATAAAATTTAGCAAAGTGCTACTTGGTAACTGAAGCATAATTTCTGGTTGATCAAAATGTGATTTTTTTCTAAAACTGAAAATATACAACTAAATTACAAGCAATTTAATAACATTTTGACACATGTTAAGACTCAGTAACAATACTAAAAACTAAAAGTTATAGGTAAGTAAGAAAAGGAATTAGTTGATGCATTCAACCTCTTTAACTGCATTGATTTGAAGAATCGTATCACAATTTAAAATCGATAAAAAAATTTATTGGTCCCCAAACTCTCAATTCACTCATTTTGAAACATATAGGCACAAAAGAGAGGTTAGAAATATGTTTTACTTTGCTCTGATTATTCTTTTACTGCACAAATTGCAAAGAAAATCACCATAAAATGGCAAAGAAAACTTGATACATATATCTGTACATGTTGCTCATGATGATAATATACTGTCATATATAGTCTAAAAACAGCAGGCATTAACTGTTCAGAATCTCCTTGAGGAGAATGTAACCATCAGGCTGGGCAGACATGTCATGCCTGCATTCAGTAATCACTGGGGAATTATAACCAAGAGAGTGGGGATGAATCAGAGAAATGCAATTATCTCCACTGGAAAAACAACTCCAGATCATGCACTACTCATGTGGGATCATTACAGGAATCATCGTCACAGAGAGGAAAACAGCATGTTATGTTTGCAAGGTGGACCTATCATATAATAGAACAGATTGAGTAGATAACTTGTGTATAAAACCATTTTCCTTCCTAAATTATCACAATAGTAATAACTTCTTACACAAATTCCTAGCTCTTTTTAATATGCCAGAAATATATAGATAACAGGATTTTTTAATGGTTCTATGTAGAAAAGTTTCTGTGTGTTGAACATTAGACAATATCATTCAAAAGCAGATGACAATGGATTAGATATTACACATTGAAAGACAATGGCAGGTTTGTCCACCATAAGTCTAGATCATAATTTTCAAAATGAAATAGGCCTGTCAGTGAGTGTTGCACGTTCACATTGACTTTTGCACAAAAGTTTAATGCTTGATTGTAAAACCTCACAGTCGGGACATTATGAAAGGCCAGATGATGTTGGAATTGGTTACATGAAGGTTGAGCAAGAAGGTCATCAGATAGGGTGAGACTATAGTGAGAAGACAAGCAGAACATCAAAAAGTTCACATAGACTCAAAAGCACAAGCAGGATGAAGCATGAGATAAAATTTATAATGACTAGACAAGCTTTAGCTGGGAAATCTAACCTAAAATGTTTCCATTTGAAGATACAATTGATATCAAAACAAACAAAACAGTAAGCAATGATCCCTACTGTTCAGTTCAAAGAATTTTTTTTCCAATTCAACCATATTTATCCTGACAATCAGTGAGTTCAGCAAGTACTTTTATTCCTTTAATACATTACTTCTTTCTAGACCTTTACTGGAGACAGAAGGATGTTATTAAGAAGCTAGAGAGAGACGTAGTGCTCCATTTAAAAAATATATGTGTTGACAAGTATATAAATATATATATATATATACACATACCCCTCAGGTCCCCAGTCCTGTATAATGGAAATGTAAAGAACCACCTTTTAGAGCTCTTCAGATCCAACACCTTTACAAGCTAATGCTTGTAAAGACTTCAACACATGGTAGATGTTTTCACGAAGACTGATACCCATTTTTTTATATTTTCCTGTATGTACCAACAGCAAAATTCTTCTAGCTCTTCAGTTCATTCCCATCATCTAACCCCTTACCTTTCCTAAGTAGGATATTGATGCTTTTTAAAGAATCAGTGGTCTGTCTGCTTGCTACACATACTAGATATTAACATTAATATCTGTATCTTAAAAATAACCATGTACCTAGAGGGAAATATAGAAGGATTAGGATTCTATTTGACAAAAATATGGTCTGACTACACCTCAAGAGCTGATCAATTGTTTAAGACATTGAATTGGTTATGAGTACTTAAACCCTTTCAGTCTTTGCTACCAAGGAAAGAAACAGGAGGAAATAATTATAAACAAATAGAAAAGTCTGCAAATGAAAAAAAATGGTTATGCTAAATATAAAATGAGCATCTTCAATATAACAAAGTACCAAGAGTAAAGGAAAAGGAAGGAAGGAAGGAAGGAAGGAAGGAAGGAAGGAAGGAAGGAAGGAAGGAAGGAAGGAAGGAAGGAAGGAAGGAGGCAGGGAGCGAGGGAGGGAGGGAAGGAGGGAGGGAGGGAGGGAAAAGAAAGAAAGAAAGAAAGAGAGAGAGAAAGAAGAAGGAAGGAAGGAAGGAAGGAAGGAAGGAAGGAAAGAAAGAAAGAAAGAAAGAAAGAAAGAAAGAAAGAAAGAAAGAAAGAAAGAAAGAAAGAAAGAAAGAAAGAAAGAAAGAAAGAAAGAAAGAGAAAGCTGTTAAAAAGCTGTTATGTCTCTGGCCAGGGGGTGACATACAATGCCCAGCAGGATGGAGTGAAAGGCATTGCAGGAGCAGCAAAACTGCAAAAGAAAATCAATAAACCACAATCCAGAACTTCAGAGACTCTATATCAATCACATAGAACTAGACCAGCCTAATCTCTCCCCATCCTGGAGCTCAGGGACATTTGCGGAAGAGGGGGCGGTAAGATTGTAAGAGCAAAAGGATGGGAGGAACAACGATTTGCAAGATTCTCAACAATACTTGGGGCCAAAGCAATCATAATGGGACTTTGCATGCCCTGTGCAATGTCCAGCGCACTGTTGCCCTCATAAAGTCTAGCATCTGTTAAGGGCACCGAGATCCCTGGAGGCAAGGGATTGACAGCCATAGTAGTGCTCCTATGTTTAAGGGGAACAAGAGAAAGGGCTTATGGAAATGCCACTGGGTCCTTATATGTCATCGGAGAGGAGGACCCAGTGGAGAGGCAGGCGTACACAATAAAGGACTCTCTGGGAATTGGGGGGGAGGCACTGGGGGATGGGAAGGGAGAGGAGGGGGAGGAGGGGATTCGGGGGGAGGGGGGAGGAGGGGGGAGGGAGGGAACTGGTAAAAAAATTTTAAAATGTATAATTACATTTTTAATAAAAAGAAAGAAAGAAAGAAGTGGAAGTTATTTCTGAGGAAGGATGAGTGTGACGAGCTCAAGGCTCACTGAGAATGGCAGAGAACTTCAGCACTGCTGGGCAAAGGTACCTGGGATCATTCAGCCGATCAGGCAGAATCCCTGCAAGTGCTGGACCATTATTTCCATGACTCCATGATGAATTGGCCCTTGGAAAGGGGAGTGAATTCTAGGTAGGAATTTCAAAGACTTAGCTCTGAATCCACCCTAACATGGAATATGTAGTATGCACAGTTTTCAAAAAAGCTTCATGTAGAGCCTTAACACAATAACAAGACAAAGAATGAAATGCTCAAGGGATACTAAGTCAATGGTAAGAAAGCAGTAAACAGCTAATTAGCCTGGTTACACTCTCTGGCTTCTTCTACTGCTGTTTAATGAGAGACCCTCTCCTTTCTGAGAGATATTAACTATATCATTTACTTGCAAAGAAAGATGCTTGAAAATAATCTGGTTTTTTTTCTTTTCTTATGACTGTACTTATCCATGGCCCAACCTCTCAATATAATTTGGCTGATAAACTTGCTTAATCATTTGCTAGCTTTGTAATACATTTATTTTTACTGTAAAAGAAATACATGCAAACAAAAATAATGAGAAGATATAGCAAATTGGAAGCCCTAAGTAAAACTTAGAAAAATGCTAGCAATGTATTTTAGTGTCTAGACAAAACACAAAGAATAATAAGATAATGGTTAAATGTAAGGGCAGGACAAAGAAGGCCGTGGCAGTGCAAACACATCTGAAAAAGAAGGACTTGAAGAAGTGATTGTGGGATAATGATGAGTTAACAATTTTTTAAAAAGTGCTTTTAACATACAGTTGATTAACAAAAATAAAGTTCGAAAGAGATCTGTATTTAATTTCTTGAAACTGTGATCTTAGGTACAGTATAGGAGGTGAAGGAAGATATGACACACTGTCAGCAAGAGAGTGATTATTGTGTATATCGATAAACAAAACTTTACCAAAAATATAATTAGAGGCAGATGTATGAAAATATGAACCATAGATTTGAATGGTTGCTATAATTCTTCTTGAGGTTTAGTGGGTTTTTTTACTTTATTTAATTATATATTTGAAATTTGCATGCAAACAATACGAAAGTAGTATAGCTGCTTTTGTAAGTCCTTTCAATGTTAACATGGACAGAAGTCTGAGATTTGTGCTGTAATTCAATGAAATATAATTAAAAACAATTACTTTTTAAAAACTGATATAAGTTACCCCGTTTTTAATGTCCTGGGAAAATAACAGAAGTAAAACTGGTAACAATAGACACAATCAGGGTGAGTAGGAAACACATAGTCAGGAGGTCTGGGTGGACCTCCTCTCATTTATGGTCCTTAGATCACTCCAAGTTCCAGGTCCTTGTCCTTGAAATGAGGAACCTGGTCTCAAGGCCTACAGGCTAAAGAGCTGAGACCCTTACATCACCTATTCACAGCCTAGCCATGTGTGTATGTGGAGCAAGGTCTTAGAACTTCAGGAAATCCTGCAGGCAAAATCAGTGGAATTATGATGGAAAACAGCTCCACATTACAAAAAAAATGAAATAGAAGAAACCACATTCTTTATAAAGGTGAAGGGGTTATGGTCTTCAAAGAATAAGATGTTCAGAGTGAGAGAGAACTTCCCCGTGTCACTCTCAATAATAATGTTAAGGACTTGATAAAAACAACATCCAGACAGTCTGAAATTGTTAGGTTTCCACAGCATCACTCATCTGAAGCAGACAGCAAAATTAGATTTCTAAAATATGCCTATTAAATGAAAGACATTTGGAAAACACACCCCAGAAGAGAAGTCAAACAGCAAGGTTGCCACGAGATTCAGACAAGGCGGAGCGAAGTTGTGTTTTGACAGTGGGTTTGAAAAGGTTTCATTCAAACATCACCATTAACCTTGTTTTCTAATTTCAGAATGTATTTCATTACCTCTCTACTTCAGCCTCCAGGCTGAGTCACCACCACTACTGCTGTTCTTGGATAATTGAGACACCTGATGAAGTGGAGTCTTTTTAAATTTAACAGAAAAAAAAAGAGATTCTAAGATGATTTAAAGTTTAGGGTAAGATGAACAATTTTACTCTGATACTACAGAGTTTGAATTCTAAAAAATGAATCCTTTTAGCTTTCTTCTTAATGGCAAGAAAATGTCGATTTTTGAAAGTCAGGGAGTAATTGCATCCAATGGGCTATATTTGCAGTCATATTTGAACATATAATCCATATTTACAATGGATTATAACAGGCCTACCTGTGTGGTAGCTAATTACAAAATGATTTCCAAATTTACTCACAGTTACAGTTCCTTAGGCATTAGTAGTAGACAGTTTCTGTGCATTTGCATAAAATTGTGTTTTTATATTTTACAAGTAGAAGAATTTGTGATCACACTCACAGTGGTATATGACAACTGCAAAATACAGTCTGTCTTTAATATCTGACTTCTAAGTTTTTATAACATCTTATAATCTTCAAGTATTTCAGAACTTCAAAATTTCATCTATATGAGTTTTTTGGGGGGGAAATTTAATGTTAAGAAAAAAGAGAAACAAGAAACAAAAAGAAAATCCAATTCTAATAACATGAAATAATGCAACTCCTATACATACATGACAGTGGGCAAATGCAGATACTAAGAAGGATTACTGTAAAACACAGCACCTTAGTCCACGACAAAAAAAGAGAGTGCATCCAATCTTGTAAAATTGCTCTCATGTCTTGTAATCTGCTAATTCTTCTTGGCATTACCTCTCAGTTAACTAAATTTAGGAGTCAGGGTGAGAAACACTGTGTTTAAAACTGACATGGAACTCACAGTGCTTTCTAAAAATGTCCTCGTTTTCCACCAGAAGTAAGAAAATGGGTTCAAGGAGAGGAAAAAAATCAAGAGGGTTAAGTTCTTACTTGATACTTCAATAAAATTACTTGTCACCACATCCAGCTGCTGATTTCCCAGACAGTGCCCTTTCCATTAACTATGCCGACAGATCAGACATTTTACTGATGACAGAGGCCATCCAGCAGATTAAAGCACAATGTAGATTTAATCTCCCAATGACTTGATAGCCTCAAATGAATGATTCTCAAATTTCATGGTTCTGACCTATTCGGGGCGAATAAGTGTATAATAAATTACCAGTTCCCTATCTTTATAACAAGAAAAAGAATAGAAATGGGGTCTCCATGTGCTAACTGCAGTGTCTCACTAAGTTTACCAACATAATCTGCATGCACAGAGCAAAAGATCATCCTGTTTAACAGATTTCAAGAAATTAATTTGCACTGATGAATGAACCTGCTTGGTGCCAGTACAGTGAGGTGAATCAGCAGGTGATGGAGAAGCCAGATTTCAAGAGAGGCTCATTTCACTCGTGATGAAGGACAACTTTTAGCAAACGTGATTTCTCACTAGGGTGGAAGGGTGAATTCGCTGTGTAGCAGCAATGCCTATTGGGCAGGCAGCCTCAGTCATAGGAAGTGTGCAAGTCAGGGTCACGCTGTCTTGCTGAAAGGACAATAGACCACTCATGCCTTTAGAAAGCTCAAAGTCAAAGACATACATAATAAAGTCAAGTCCAGAATGAAGAAGCTGGTCTACCTGGATGTTTTGTTCTGTGTATGACAAAAGGAGCATTTTCCCTAACTTGGGATGATTAAATTAGAATTTCTATTATCCAGCAATCCTGCTGCCTATTCACAGGCATTTCAGCAACCTGCAGTTTCTTGTCCTTGCAGCAAATCCAGAAATACCACAACAGCAGATTTCTTGGACACTGAAAATTAGCAACGAGCCTTCCAGCTTCAGAAGGCAAATGTGTGTTGTCCTGTCCAGAAGCAGAAGACAAAAACAGAGGCTTGAGCGAGTCAAGGTAAGATTTAGGTCTGTCTTTTCATTTAACCCTGGAGGTCCCAATCAAGACACAAATAACAATAAAACTTATTGTTAAAAAGCTATTTGCAGACAAAACAAAGATTACAAAGAGTAAGTTTTACTTCTTCAGGGTTCTTAAGAAGTGTATGTCACCCTACTTGCTTATGACTTGCAAGCACACTGTTTCTAACCCTTGGGTTAGTGTTTTTTTCCTGCACCTGGCCTCGGTCTTGGGAGTGGTTTTCAGCTTCTCCGTGGATCTCTTGCCACATTAGGTAAAGAAATGTTATCTTTGGGCTTACGGAACCAGTTGGCTCATAACCTTTTGTAAAATACATTGTCATTGAAATAAAAAATGAATATTATCATTTCATATTAAATATCAGTAAAAATAAAAAGTGAGGAAAGAAGCTTGAATTTCAAGACTGAGGCTGCTGATGAAGTTCGGTTCCATCCCTCCAGGAGGGAGAGGGCGTGGCCTCTGGTGCCTGAGGATCACAGTGCCACCCTGCAAGGCATATATGTTTGAAAAGAAGTCATCTCAAGATTTATCTTAGTCCTGTAACGTTACTTCTTAGATCCTGAAATTTATAATAAAATAATTTTAACTAAAAAAAAAAAGAAGTGTATGTCTGCCTTCCACCACCTTCCACTTTCATGTCTCCAATTTCCTTACATAAATTTCCATAGTAACTAAGAACAAGGACATGAGTTCAAAATTCTGGGTGGCATTCATAGAAGATTTGCATGGCTCCAGCAGTTTACCTTTGGAGTGAACACTTTTAACCTCTTCCTTCTTGATCTTTCTGAATCAATCACAGACTTCCCTCGGACCTGTTGTCTCTGAAATCATGTTTCCCTCTAAGTGACAGGAAGATCAAACCAGATTAAGCTAAGAGCTATACCAACTATATGGTATTTAATACTTTCATATACGGAAGGAGAAATCTGGTTCAAATAGAAGAACTAAATGCTGCAAAGTTAGGGAGTGTCATGGTTATGTACAAGTGTCAACTTGATGGTTGAGGGTTTGAGCTCTGGACACATTTGTAGAGAATTAGTAGTTGAGTTAAGCCCAGAGCACATCTGAAGGAGACCGTCTAGTTGAGGGACAGATCCAGCCTATGATAGGTGAGACTAGGCCCTGATTAGGTGAATAAGCTGGTTGAGAAAATTGGCATCCTTGTGTGCACTTGGCCAGGCATGCTGGTCTGGAGGGAATCTTCCCTCTCTCAGCTATTGTGTGGTGATGATGTGGCCAGTTCCTTAGGTTCTGGTGTTGATGTGTGCTCTCCCATCAAGCTAGGCTGAGAACTGTAACCAGCAATCATAAGAGAAAATAAGCCCCTTGTTCTCTTAAGCCATTTGTTGGTCGTTCCTCGGCAACCATGCAGACAAACTGCAACAGGGAGCAAAAGGAATCACAAGAGGTAACCTCAGTTCTCCTTATTCCTAAGTCTAAGCCTTGAATGTGAAGACATTTCTAGTTGTCACAAACATCACTTAGGGGAATGGCTGACTCACTATGTGCCTGCAGGAGATAAAGGCTGAGCATACTGCTAAACAGTCCACAATGCATAGGTTGGCTCATAAATAAACAATTACTCTGTCTAAAATAGCATTAGTGCCAAGGCTGAGAAAACTTTATCATGCCTAGAAAGGGGAGATATTGAGATGTTTTTCATAGAAGTACTTTTAATAGAAAGTGTAATCAAGTTTGAATTATATCTTGAAATGTCACTGCCAGTATGTTAATAATGGTTTTCCTTTCAAATTCCCATTCTCTGCCCAAATATACCATGAAACAAAGTGTTTCCAATTCTGTATAGAACTGGTATTTACTATCACTGCATTTCATTTTACCTTGAAATGTTAATTGCTGTACAGCAGGGCTGCATGGTTGATTTAAATTTACATTTGCTTTTAAATTTGATTAATCTGGTCTCTTAGGAGCTCGTTCTTGCATATCTACTCAAAAGGAAAATGGGTTATGGAGTACACAACAGCTTTAAAAAGAATCCTTCCTGATTTAATAAATTTTTACATCCAATGTGACTTTAGCTTTAATCAGACACATATACAAACCACACAGACACACACACACACACACAAACACACATGCACACACTTGTGCATTCACAACGATGCTAATAGAAGAATAAAGTATCTTGTCATTTATACTGGGCATTTGTCATGAACATCTTAGGCCTGCTGTGAGACACTAACAAACACAAGAAAACTTAGCTTCAAGTTATTTCCATATCCCAAGAAATTTAAGCTTTTCTGAATATCCTCACATATTTGATTTAAAAAAATCAGCATATAAAATTTGAATAAGGTCTCTTAGGAGCACTGTGGTCACCTACACAAATCCACTGCCAGTTGGTAACTTCTTAATTTACAACTCACTGCTGCGAGACTCCTATTGGGTATACATGAATAGGGGCCAGAGACGGGCTGTCTGGTACAAACGAGCTCCATGGGCACATAGATGCCAAGCAGTCTGAATAGCTAGTGTTCCCTGTGTTTGTTCCCAGATTCCTCACTAGATTCCACTTACCCTCCAGAGACTAGAAGAATGATGTCATTCTTCAGATAAGAAATCATTGCTGCTAGTTTCCCCCATGGTCATGTAAAGAGAAGCAGACCATTCTTCAAATTCATGTTTCTAACTCTAGACATCTACTTTCTTTCCCTTTATAAAAATTTTCTCATGTCTCACTGTCAGAAATGGCAAATCCTAGCTCACTCTCATCCCTCGCATTGCAAATCGGATATCCTCAAATGTTCATGTCAGTTTCCCAATAACTGGGTCTACCATAGAGTTTCTCACAGAAAGCAGTCATTGGGTCTTTTTGGAGCAGCAGGTAGTATGTGTCCATTGACTGTCTCAGTAAACTCTTAAATGTCCATAAGGAATATTTGATGCTCATCAAAGGTGAATTAATGCTCTGCAGCTGAGTTTTCAGGTTTTGCTTGCTTGAGCTCTAGATAACTGAGTCTGAGTCTGTTTCTGCCCCTTTCACATGATGACTTAATAAAACTCTGTCTCTGCCCCATTGTTCAGCAAGGAATCAAAAGTTCCAAAGCAAAGCATTGCCATTTCAAGGGCATATTATTATTAAATAAGAATTTCAACAGCAACGCATTAAAGTCTTTCCTCCTTCAGTGTTCTTTTTTTCTAGAAGGACCATTATGATTCAATAAGGATCATCAAGTAATGTTGTTTGATTTGACCACCAAGAGGTTTCCCACTCTAGCACCATTTTGGTTAACATATTAATAACTCGAGAAACTTCAAGTAGTCTCAAGAGACAGTTTAGGAATCTAGCTGATTAGATGAAGAAGTATTGCTGAAGGATACATCCTCATCTAATGTATCCGAACCTACTAATTGACTAGACTGCTCCTTAAGATCTAGAATAAGTATTTGTTCATCCTCTAGTGCCCTCTGCCTTTTGCTTTCCTGAGACTGATATTCATTGTTGAATTCCAAGCTCTGTGAATCTGTATACATGTATATGCAAGCAGATGCCTTTCAATGACCCTGAGGAGACTCTGTTACTTGGTAACTCATGCCTCAGCATGAGTATTATGCTTTGTTATAGCCTCTTAAATATAAAATCGCTAAAACCGTACAGAGACACCCAGGCCAGAAATAGAAATGCTTGCAGCACAATCCACTTCATTTAGAAAGACACATTTTTAGGCCTTTTGTTGATGTAATCAACATAAAATATCACTGAGCATTAGATGGAAGCATCTACGTATCTTGTTTATTCCTTTCCATCAACAATCTGTTCTCCTAGGTTACAATTAAAGGTTTTATTTGACAAATAACTAACCACCATGTCCCTTTAACTTGACATAACCACTATGCAGCTGATTTTTAAATATCTATGCTAATTTTGGGAAGTAGACTATTGTATATTACAATTGCTAGGTAAGTATGATATAACACTGATATATATGGCATCAGTAGTCATAAAATATACCAACTCAATCCTATCCTTCAAGAAAGATAAATAATAACTATTACACAAAGGAAAGCCACAGTTTTCTGAAGGAAGAAGAAAGAGTTCTATTAAAAATACTTTCAAAAGATCTCATGCCATTGATGGGGCAATTGTTTATTTTTCTCCCCAGCAGCTTCTACAGTATTCCTTGGTACTGTATAAACTACCCATTAAGGAGAAAGTCCTCAGACCAGTTCCAGTTTTATATTTACTGTTATTGTGTTGCATCTCCAAAAATAGGGTTTTACTGACAGTTTTTTGGAGAACAACCAAGAGCCATGGCAAAAGTCTATAATGTTTTGGGGCTTTTAAGACCTCTGTGATCAACATTTTATCAGATATCATCAACATGTATGATCTTACTTTTCCCATACAACTGTCTTTACCTTCATGTTACAACTGAAATTCCTAGAGCTTGAAGATGTAAAATAATTTGACATTCTCCTTGTCTTCAGTCATTTACACTCAGGAATGGTAAGGCCACTTATCTTGTATATTTTTCTCTAAAATAAAGAAGTACATAAACATGGATACACCTCTCTTCACAGACATTAACTCAAGATTCTCAAGCAGAGAATGTCTTACATCACAGCCTGTGAAAAGCATTTTGAAGACTGGTAGGCCTTAACTTGAATTCTATTTCTCTATGTACAAGTTTCTCATGTACAAGTTTTTCAGGGTCACATAGTATTTGAAGGAGCTGAATTCAAAATAACATAAACCTGATACCCACTTCAAACCTGAATTACTCAAATAATATCCTGAGTTTTTCAATCATCTGTATGATCATTCATCATTATATGCAGATTCAGGGCTAAAGGAAGTCTGCAAGGTTGTGAAGAAAATGGTCCTCATGTAAACCAAGACTATACGTCTCTAACAGCATTCTGATAAGCAATTTATAAAGAACTGCCATGTTTCTTGGCTTGCTCTAACATAATCATCACAAGAAATTAAAATATGTATCATTTTTCCCTTGAGCTTCCACAACCCTAGACCCTAGAAGCAGAAGGGTAGATTGTTATTGAGACAAGCTCATACACACAAACCACAGAATTACTAATGAGTAATCATCTTGAAAAGTAAATGTAGGGAGAGGGAGTCATAGTTGGAGGAATGAAGATATCTGGGTGGTGAGTATCCCAACATGGGACAAGGCTCTCATCTGGGTAGCATCCCTTAAAACTAGAAGAAGGGCTATGTATGCCACAGACATCAACCAAGTTAGCAAGCAACTTTAAAGCAAAGAGTCAGACTTAGAAAATTAACAGCCAAACAGAGGCCTGGTTTCTAGATTTCCCTCTAAAGAGACACAGGACATGCCATCAAAGCTCCCATGACCTTGGTTTTCTCATATATAATATGAGATGAAACCAAATTATCCCTTCAGTTATCTCTAGCCCAAAATCATTTATGGCTTGTTCAGAGAAACAAGGAGAGAGGCAGTTATCAAAATTGGAGTTGGAGTGAAGAGAAAAATCAATGTTCACAGTAGACTCAATGTTGAGCCGTCAAATTTCACATCAAAGTCCTTGTCTGTGTTCTGCCTTCAGTGAAGATGGTGGGGGGGACAGCCTGTGAGTTATGGTAAAGTCTCATGCCAGCAAAGATAAGTATGTGAAGGATTTCTTCACAGTTGAAGTCTTAGTGAATCTGTGTGGTTTAATAACATTGGTAATAAAACAGGATTAGATGAGATGAGCTAATAGTTTATGATTGTGGAGAAAGAAAAAGAAAAGATAAAAAGAAAGAGAAGGAAAAGATAAAGACCCATTAAAGAAAGAGTAGGCAGAAGAGGCAGAGAAGACTGGAACTCTGCAGAACAAAGGAGCTCTTACAACAAGCAGCACAAAGTTACAGATAAAAATTAAACTCCTGACAGATTTCAGTTTTCAAGGAGAGATTCTGACTTGAAGTTAGAAAGTAAAGACCAAGGTACCCGACTAATACAGATACCTTCCTGCTTACAGTTGGCAGAAAATCTGTTCTGCTCCAGACTCCAGAAATAGAAATCTAACAAATATCAGAGAGGAACAGGGAACTCAAGTGATTCTACCATTAAGGGGAAGGCCCATGTCAAAGTATTATTGGCGATAAAGTGATCGATGATTTCTATGTAGTGAATTAGATCGCCCAAAGGAAACAAGGTTTATGCACCACACACAGAAAGAGACTGGAATGCCGAAAGGGAAATAAACAATCAAAATTAGGTTTAATTTTGAATAAGTACAAGTTCTACATTTATAGTAACCTAATTCATACACACCAGCACACAAAGAAAGCATGAAGAAACCTCTGTAGTCTTCCAGGTTTGTCTCCATCACATTTGTTTACTTCACTGGGGACCTGCCCAAGAGCACAGCAGGGAGCCCGTCATAGTTAAGCACAGGTGTCAACTTGACTGTTGAGGGTTTGAGCTCTGGGCACAGTTGTAGAGAGTTGATGGTTGAGTTAAGCCCAAAGCAAACCTTAAGGAGATTGTCTAGCTGATAGGGAAGACTCAGCCCATGGTGGATGGGATTAGGCCCTGGATAAATCACAGAGAGCTGGTTGAGAGAGTTGGCATCCTTCTGTTCACTTGGCCAGACATACTGGTCTGGCAAGTAAGGATTGTCCATCTCTCAGCCGTTATGCAGTGATGGTGTGGCCAGTTCCGTCGGCCCTGGTGTTGGTGCGTGCTCTCCCATCAAGCTGGACTAAGAACTGTAACCAGAAATCGTAAGAGAATAAACCCCTTGCTCCCTTAAGCCATTTGATGTCATTTATTAGCAACCATGCAGGCGAACTGTGACACTTGGTATGCCACATGAGGAGTGGACAAGCCAGAGGGAACCCTGGGGTCCATAGAAGTAGATACTCAATGGCAGAGGCAAGAGGTTCACTTCAAGTCACCCAATGCTGCACAGTTAGATTGTCTCAAGAAACCAAAACAGACTAAACAAATAACAATAAATAAGAGACAGGTGTACTCCATGACTCTTTTTAGCGGTCATAAACTGGGTTAGTCTTGTCAGATACACAAGTTCACAACTGCCAAAAAGTAAACTTTCATTCAAGGACATGTTCTCTGGCTTGCCGGCCTCTTCATACATGACAAAAAAACACAAACTCCAAGGCTATGCCTTTTTGCTGCTGACGCACAAATAAATGAATGGTTTTTTACTTGGAATGAAGTGTTAAAGGCCAATAAAACTTATTAACAGGGAAAAGAATGTTTAAACCTCTTCATTTTAAAATCCATAAAGAACCTAGCATGATTTCTCTAAAGGGTTCAAGCTAAGCAGTGTGCTTTTCTGTTTTATAATTAGTAATAAGAAGAGGTCTTGAGGAAAGAAAATAGTATTTCCAAAGCCCCAAAGCCAGGGCTAGTTTATCACCTAGCTAGAATAGTGCAATTTTAATTGCATATTTAGGTCTTTGGCTGAAAGTGCTGATAAGCTGTTACCATGAACCATCCCAAAATCAATAAAGAAAATGTTAGAAGGAGAGGGGAGTTGTAAATGGAAATGTTAAGAGATTCTTAACTATGCTGTCTTAAATGCTAGTATTGGAATACAGGCTGAACTTTAAGCATGATTTAGCAGAACTACGACAAGAAAGACCTCTGAACCAGAGCACTTATTTCCGATTGTACTGAAAGCTAGCAGGGTTGTGTTTATGCCAGACTAATTTAGTCAAGAGCATAAGTATTCACTTAGGCACACAGTCCTCATTACGTCTGTCCTCCTCTGAGAAGACAAATGTAATGCAAAGGAAGGAGTATTCTGCTACAGAGCTGTCTAAAAATGCTCAAAATCATTACTGTGTACACCATAGTAAGCCTCAGCTGCGAGGGATAAATCACAAGCATTATGATTCAGATGCTGTGTTACTTCTACTATCCTTGTTTCCAACTGAATCACCAAGTTGTTTATATAGAATCCTTCCCTTGTTACCATATCTCTTGATGTGCTACACAGCCAGAGGTTGGAAACGCAAAATTGTATGTTCTAGTAAAGGTTTCAAATTGTCATTGCTGTGCTCACTTATTTTAGAAAACAATTTATATTGAAAAGACAAGGTGATTGAAAACTGTGCTTAGCTATTATTTGTAGTAGTTAAATAACTGATTTATATACAGTTGGTTGGTTACCTGTTTTCTGAAAGTAAGAACAGTATTGTTTATTAAAGAAATAGCAGCCTATGAAAAAATCATTAAGTATATATTTATCATGTACAGTTATCAAACTTATTTCTTGTACATGTTTGGTATGCCTACTTGAAAATGGAAACAGGTATGCACATTTTGCTGAAAACAATTTTAAAATAATATTCTCCCTTTCTTGGCATTAGTCCTAAATCCCATATTGAATCTAATATATTACTATACCCTGAGATACTGTAGAACAGTAAGTTTTAGTCAAGTAAGAAAGAAAGGCTTAAAGGAATGACAGAGAGAGGATAAGCTTTCCTAAAACATAGAATGTGTTTCCCAAACATGAAAACATACTATTGCTTACTTATAAAATTTTGCATTTTTTAATCCCACAATAAGAACAACATACGATTATGATCAACTAATTCAAAAATTGAAATATCAACTAAATTTTATCATTTTCTAAAGAAAAATTCACTAAATCATATAGAACACATGTGGAAAACCTCCTAGTTCACTTGGTGGCTAAAGAAGTGGTAATTTGATGTTACCCTGCTGACACTGCATGGTGCCTTTGCCTACAAGAAGGAACATGAACGTTTCAGCAAGTTGGACATGACCACATGTTGAGTGTGGGCAACAAGTACGTCACTGGAGAGTGGATGCACCAGAGAAGACACTCCAGCCGGTGTTTAGTCTAAAGCTTTCTGGTGTGAAGCAAAGACCCTGAAATTCTACAGGTTCTTGTAATGTTATTTCTGTGTGTGTGTGTGTGTGTGTGTGTGTGTGTGTGTGTGTGTGTGTGTGTGTGTGCACGTGTATGCTTGCATAGCAGAGGACACTGAGTGTGCCTGTGGAGGGCCAAGGATGACTCCAGGATTCATCTGGATTGCTTCTACCTTTTCTCTGCTTTACTCTGGGATTCTTCCCAGCCTCCATCTTCCAGAGCTAGAAGAGAAAGCTACCACCATTTCTGTCCTGAATTTTTATGTGGGAACAGGGATCCAAACTCAGGTTCTTCAACCTGTGAGGCAGTCTTAACCCTTGAGCCATTTCTCCAAGCTTTCATTTTAGTTCTTTTTATTTCTGAATTTATGTGTTTAGCCCTTATTCCTTACTCCCATCTTTCTTCCTGTTTTGCTTTATACTTTCTCTTTTTCAGTCAGATGCCCTTCTACTGTCAAGTCCTTTTTGCATGTGTGGCCCACTGGGTTTCATCTGATATGCCTCTACTGGCAACCAGTTGAGTACTTAGGCAGAGGTATAATTTAATCTATGGATAAACCAGTGAATAAAGAAGTTCCCTTCTCCTGTCTGATACTACCCCTCACTAATCTTTCAGGAATGTATAATATTTCCTGATATGGTTCACTCATCCATGATGCAAGGTAACTAGTGCAGGTCTGAAGAAAGTGGATATTGCCACAGTCCGTTCTTGAGGGTAGCAGCCCTGTCATGACCAGAGAATAGTCTGGAAGAATCACTCACAACGCAGAGGCTCTTACATTCTTATAGCTCTCTTTTACAAGGTTTTCTGAGCCTTGCTTTAGTAGAAGGAGGGATTTTGATGGCCTTGTTATAGCTGAATACACCACAATCATTTATTCTCTATAGTTTGGCCAGTTTTATTTCTCTGCATTACACAAAGTGCCAAAGGCCACTTCTGGTTAGTGTGGTGAGAGCTTCCCTAACCTGTGGGTATAATGTTTAAGTGTTTAGATGCAAATCCAGTTTGAATCCACCTGAGGCAGGAAGTTCAGACTGCCTGTAGTGAATTCTCATGAACATATATTGTGAGCAAGAACATTCTAATCTGCCTATGTCTTTTGTCAATATATCCCATGGAGATAGTAGAGCTGGGGGACACTATCTGTACTGGCAGCAGTACAGCAAATATAATTAAAGTATTTTTTAATCATTGTACACTCATGCCCTGTCTTTCTACCCACAATACTGGTGGGGTAGACATAAAATACACATATTCACAATATACATTTTGAACAACAAAAAACAGTTGTACAGGTTTATCTTAGAAGGATTGCTCTTTCAGAGGCTCTTGGAAATGTATTTAACTGTTTCAGTAGCACTACCAGAATTTAGTATGCATACATTAATGGAGCTGGAATATCCTATACACTATAGGACAGCTACTAGCAATACAGCATGCAAACATATGAGTCAAAGCATGAATATTGTCATGATTAGAAACTCTACATCTGTAGCTGCAGATCATATCACTGTCACTATGTAGGTAATATTTCAATAAGTTGATAAGCACTATATCTGATCATTAAGCAACCATGTACAAGATAGTTATAAATTTTAAAATGAAATTAAATAAAATATCTCTAAAGCACTTTTTAAAAAGCATTGAGTCAATTGATTTCTTGTTTCCCAGTATTTGATAAGAAATGGTAGAGCATCCCACTATGTTTACATTATCAACACTTCTATTAATTTCAAATATGCTATTAATGAGTAGTGTAAATCAATAAAAAACCTCATATATTGAGATTTACACTGATATTGATTGATTTTAGTACAATAAATGTTACTGTGATGCAAATTCATGACTCTGAACAGGTATTAAGTGAGTGTCCTGGAAGTTTTCTAATGGCATTTCTAGGGCAAAGCACCTCACACTAACATCCAAAATAAATGTGAACAACAACATGTTCCATCAAATACAGCATCTGAAAATGCCTGGTCTCCTGTCAAAAGAGCCAGTGTGCTTCTAATGTGTTTCACCTTTTGTGCCCAGTGTGTAATAAAACCCTCAAATTAAGTAGATTGCATTTTAACTTAGATAAACTAATAGCACAATTAGAGTACCGCATAATTCACCATTACTGCTCCAAAGGAAATCACTTAAAGTATTTAAGCTCTTTAAAGCAACTTCCTGATAATGACAAAACTCTCCTGAAGATTAGTGGTGTTGGTATCAGTGGTAGGTGTAGGTGGGAGGAGCTAAGCTATCTGAGAAGTTCTTTGAGTGGCCAAAATTATACCTAGAGCTTTGGAGACAGGTTATGCTTCTTAGATACAAGTCATCTCACATGTCACAGAGATAATAGGACGGTTAGTCCTACCTGACTTTAACAAAGAAAATTATAATAGAAAGACAGAACTGAGACATAGCATCTTGCATTGTTTTCAATACCCACATCTTCCCTCCGTAAGGATTTCTTCCATTAGTATAAAAATTGCAGTAGGCTCTAATTCTTTTTGAAATAAACATGAACATTTGTACAGGAAAACATAAACAAATGAATGAATGTTGTTTTGTGAGTACATGACCTGTGTTCTTATGATTTCATTCTGGATCCTCAAGTTACATATTGCCTTACAGATGACTGTCCAGAGGAAAGGCTGAGAAAAATATCATGTAGTCATCCCATGTCTTGGAAAGTCACCAGAAGCCTCAACTCCCCCAGGAATTAGAGATAACTAATTAAAAATCAGATTATTTGAAAAGTGTATTCTGTTGTAATTACAAAGATGTACACCAAAGAAAGCTAAATTACTGGTGATTCTTTTGGTTCATTCACAGAGCAATTAATTCCGCAAAAGAATAAGCTAGATTAAGCACAGAAAGGCTTTTCTCACGTCCCTAGTTTTCAGATGACACTGTTCATGCTTAATTCCTATGTGAGCAGTTAGTCAGAATAATAGACACAGCCACAAAGGACATATAAGAGACCAGTACTTGAGGATTTTCCATCGCTGGCAATTACTCGATAATAAAGGACATGTAGATATAATGGGATAATCTGAATTTTCTAGATAAAAAAATTCCTGGGCATGGAAGAAAAAAGAAGTACATAATCCGGGCAGCCCTAGCCCTCATGGCATTAGTGCCATGAGTTCTGTTCTGTGCCTGTTTCTCATGCATTCCATGAGTTCCTCACTCCTCATGGATTCCATGCTAGGCTCCGTGAGTTCTCTGGCATCCTAGCCCCTCATGGCACTCCACGTCTGGAGTCCATGAGTTCCAACCTTTCTCTTTCTCTCCTCTAATAAACTCTACCTTAATCATCAAAAAAAAAAGAAGTACATAATCCAAGTGATGTGTATGAGAAAATAGAATTCTCTTGCCAAGACTGCGTTCCTAGACACTATGACTTAATGCTACCACTGACATCCATAGGAAAATTATCAGCATGGATGTCTTCTTTAGAGTTTTGAAAGAATTTTAAATGCCTAGACATGGGGAAATATTCTCTGTTTCTAAGAAAATGTATGGTCACCCAACTATATTCAAATAGATTCTTATATGAGCAAGAAGAGTCTGTTCAAATCATGATGAAAAGGTAAATTGCAATCACAGCCAAATATTCAAATCTCTGAAGAACAAAATCCAAGCAACTGCTCAAAAGAAAATGCTTGTTCTTCAGATTATATGTTAAAGCCAGCTAGGATATGTTTGGGTTATCTGTTTGCTTCCATTCTAATAAAACAAACACACAGATTCATGAATTGAGGACAAGTCAGAAAACGTGGCCATTTGTACAAATGGCCTTTACACTACAACTCACAGATGAGTTATGTCTGCTTTATCTCAAATTTCACATTTGCAATACAGAATGCAATAAAAAACAGAGAGTCCATGAAAATAGTGGGTAAAATTAACATAAGACATATAGATTGAATTACACTTATAGCTGCTTTCTAATATAACTCAAATTCTTTTACTTAAAAGTTTTCTTTATCAATGCACATTAATTGAAAACCTATTATGTGACACTAGCTGTAATCACTGATTTTATACTATCATACCAACAAATATCATCTTTTACAGAAGAATAGCTAGTAGTTTTGAAAACAAAAAAATTAAGAAACAGAAATATCTGAGATGCTAAGTACCATGAGAATAAAATTTCACAAGTTCTCCACCAATATGTTCACCACTGTCTCCCTTCCTCCACGTGACTGGCACAGTGGTTGGTTGAATCATAAATTTCACTGTCAGAATTCAGGCAAAAGTCCCTCACTATATGCTATGTGTTTTAAATTCACTACTCATCGATCCAATAAAATACCTGACCCAAGAAATTTAGGGGAAGAGGAAGTATATTCCAGCTCTCAGATGCAGCTTACAGTGCATTGTGGCAGGAGAGTCACAGCCTCCAAAATCGAAAGGACTAGTCCCGTGGTGAGCACACAGAGAAAATTAGTCAAGGCACACATGGCTGCTGCCTGAGAGCCCAGCTAGCTCTCTCCATCTTTCTTCTGTATGGACCACCTTGCTATGGAGTAACATCATCCATTTTGCTTGGTTTTCCCACTTTAATTAAACAATCAAAACAGTCCCTTATAGACCTGCCCAGCAGCAAACCTAAATCTGGAGAATACCTTCCAGGCTAAATTGAAGACCTGTCCCTTATATAAGTTGAGAATTAATACTGACCAGTACACCAACAAATACATACAGGGACTTTCATATTCTGCCTTCTCTACTTATTCAGTTTCCAGTGTCATCTACAATAGCAGGTGTGACTATGTCATATTACAGATGACTGATTTTTTTTCAGTTATCCATTGAAGAAAATACTTTTAGAAATATGTACATATACATGATATACAGTAATAAAAATATAAATGTGCCTTTTCACTTAAAAAAAGCTAAATCTGCTATAGGATTGAGACACTAAGAAAATTTCATAAATGTGTTACTCATTTCAAATATGGAAAGTGTTTTAGAAGACAAGAGTGTGGTATTGATAAGGTTCATGAAAAAAGATATGACACCCAGAGCAAAGGCCAACTGGGCATTTTGGGCTTTATCTCACTGCATTCCAGCTGTGTGTTCTTCTGTTCAGTGCATTTTTGTGTAACAGTATGCTGTTTCTGGGTAATTAACCCAGTTATGCAGAGCACATGAGAAACATTCAGAATAATAAAGGGATTTTCCAATAAGTATGCACCTCTTCTTAGTATATTACAGAAGGCTAGTTTATTATCAAATCTGTGGCAAAAGACTCAAGCACAAATTGGTATTATCGAACATTTTCACGTTGAGCTCTGCAACCTGTGTCTTTGCCTTTCTCCTGCCAGGACTATGAAACTGTGGTCTCAGGCTCTACATTCCTGAAGAAAATATATTACACTGCTGACATCTCACTGGGAGGTTATAGTAAATGGATACAAAAGAAAAATTTCTATCTAGTGCTAGAAAACCCTGGGAAATGCTTAACTTGTCTCAAAGCTTTTGAGGATGGAATCATTCCATTCTTAAGCATAGCATGCAACCAACAAGGTAGCCATGTGTCCTAGAAGGTATAGTGAGCTACAGAGAATCTAGAGGAGTAAATTTTGAGCACAGCCAGTTTACATGCTTATCTTTCAGGGTGTAGTGACCATTTCATATTTTCATATACTCAAGGGGGTATTCCTAGCCTACATTTAGAGGTAAGACATAATCTGCTTCCATCTATTTATTTTTAATGCATAAGGCTTAAGATGTTTCATAGAGATGATAAATTCATATCAGAAAAATAACTTCCTTAAAATATCTGGAGGGTAATGTTTAGGATAGATTCAATTACAACATAGCAGGTAAGTTGCTGGACTGCAAGATATAAGATTCTTTTTAACTACAAAGATACAGCACAGAACTGCAAAGTAAGAATGGCAAAAAAAAATTAGTTCTTTTAATGTCTAAACAGTTTATTCCTTGAACTTATTATATGAAGATGAAATTTGAGAAATCGTCTTCTTTATAAAAACCTCTGGAAAAATATCTTACTAGGAAGCAAATTGTGAAATCTTAAGGTAAAATGTATGGCTTCATTCATTATCCTCCTTTGTGCCTGTCACAATTTAAGATTATTATCTTGAAAAGAACCAAATTATACCAGAAAATTAATGTTTCTGTCTTCAGTTTAATTCTGTTTCTTTAACAGAGTACATTAGAACTACTCTAAAGTAGTCTTGGCAGGTGCAGTACTTCAATATATGTACATCAAAATCAGTTGAATTTATTTAAATCCCTTACTCATTTCAAGTAATTTTTTTTAGTTGTCATTTCAAATGTTCAAGCAAGGGGATTTGAAATCCACATCAGAATCCTCACTTGTGGCAATGGATCCCCAAACATGAGAAAGCAAACTCCTGGGTTTGCAGTAGGAAAGAAAAAGGACCAAAGAAATTATATGAGAGCAACTGTATGTCCTTTTACAGCTAGAAGTTGGCTTTACACATTCCACGCCTCATAAATAAACAGAAGAGTTCTGTGAACTATATGCAGATGGCTGGCTCTGCACTGGGAGCCTTTTGTGATGGCTTTGGTTTCCTTCCCTATCTTGCCATCTCTTAAAATATCTGCAAATTTTTTTTTCTTACTCTGCTCTCAGAAATAGGACAAGTAGAATCCTGTGACTTAAGAATTCGTTCTCTACTTGCTTAGACCTTTAGAATGCTTGGAGAAAATGTATTTTCCTCTCATTACTGCTCTCATAAAAATATCTTTCCCCACAATTGGCAGGAAAATGCTTTATGTTTTAAATATTTAGTGTTTTATTTTTAAAAGATAACACAAGACGGAAGTACAATGAGGGGGGCTAAGCTTGAAGGTGGTAGAGGAAAGTAATATACCAGAAGGAAAAAAAAATCCCGCAAACCACATAAAGGAAGAGATGAGCTAAGCCACTTAAGGAAGCAAGTTTAAGGTTACCACACTGGCACCGATCTAAGTGTTCCTGCCAAGCCCAGATGAGAATAGCTAGGGAAGGATGCAGGCATCTACAGAGCCAACAGGGAAGAGGCACCAAAGTCAAGTGGAACCGCTAAGACAGCACTTTCCTGTCATTTTTTAAATTTTCCTTTCCACATGATTTTGATAAAGAAATCCTAGCAGGATACTAAGGACAAGAACATAAATATAAATATACTGAAGCAGGCATGCACATTGGTATTTGTTATTAACTTAATGTTTCAAATCCTTTTACTCAACTACCTTCACTCCTTCGGACTCTCTCTCTCTCTCTCTCTCTCTCTCTCTCTGTCATTACTACTATAGCAACAACCATCTGCTTAGCTAATCATAGTGATGCTTTGTCAACAGCAAAAGCTTAAGGGTTTTGGCAATGCAAAAAGTATTGGCATTTCTCTGATGTATATTCAAAAATCTATATTACAATTCCTAATTCGGCATCCATGAGTCAGCAGAAGATACACTATGTCTTTAAAAAGGCATGAGGGTTTCCAGTCAAGCCTTTTAAAGCTTTACAAATAACATTTCAAGAGGGCTGAGAATGTGCGCTAAGATAGCAGAGGGCTTTTAGTACCACACTGCTCCAGGATCCTTTGATTTTATTATTTTTGCTTTTGATGATGCTCTTTTCAGTTTGTTTTGATGACTTTGTAGCCTAATGGACTGGAATCAGATAGCAAAAGCCAAAAACCCCCTACACCTTAAGGACAAAGGCTGACTTATTGGATGACCTTGAATAAGTGTTACATTTCCTCATCACAGTTTCTATGGCAAAAAAAAAGAAAAAAAAATTGGGACACCCACCAAACTGGATGGGCCAAGGAGATTACCAAATATTATTCAACTTGTATAGTGTGAAATAATATTTGCTCTAAGCCGGACTGTATTTCATGTATTAAATGTGTGTTCGGCTTTTACAAAATTAGTATATAAACTACAAATGACCCATTTTACATGTGAAAAATGAAACCAAGGATTTTTTTGTACTTATTATACACCAGCTTGACTGCAAGCATCTTCCTTCTTTTTTGTGCTGCATCATACCTGGTAGGGGACAATAATTATTAAGCCATAAAATGTTTAGTAATTATTATTTGTAATCTTCATAGCAGTTAAATATTATAAGTTCAGAGTAGTCTTTTCATTACCGCTTGATTTTGAAATCTATATCCATTAATGTATCATTACTTGAAAACAAATACCCAGAAAGAAATTAACAGGAACAAAGCAAGGAGGGAGGAAGGAAGAAAAGAAGAACCTTTGCTTTCCATAGGTTCTAAAGATTTATTGGATTTTCAAATTTGGGAATGATGAATTTATTTATAAAAGTTTATGGCCCTCTCTTGAGGCTGATGTTTGGTTCTGGATCTTATGTATTTACTGATCCTTCATTCAGTCCACATTGCCTGGCATACAGACAATGCCTTCAAGATGTGCTTGAAAAACAGTGGTAAGAATGAGGCAATTTGACTTGCACAATGGCTGACATGATAGAGGGAGGGAGGGAGGGAAGTAGGAGGGAGGGAGTAAAAGAGAGAAAGAGAGAAAGAGAGAAAGAGAGAGAGAAAGAAAGAAAGAAAGAAAGAAAGAGAGAGAGAGAGAGAGAGAAAGAAAGAAAGAAAGAAAGAAAGAAAGAAAGAAAGAAAGAAAGAAAGAAAGAAGGAAAGAAAGAAAGAAAAGAAAGAAAAAGAAAAAAGAAGAGAGGAACAGAGAGAAAGGAACAGAGCAAAGAGCAAAGAGAGGAGAAGGGGGAAAGGGGAGGGAAGAGGGAGGGAAAAGGAAGGGGAGGGAGGGAGGGAGAGAGTAGAGAAAGAGAAAAAAGTTCTAGAAAAGGAAGAATCATGTTATAGAGAGGAAAAGCACTCTCTTCAAACCCTCATTCTATTACCAGGGAAAAACCACATACTCTGATTTCATTAAAATGTAATATTGTGTGTGTGTGTGTGTGTATGCGTAATTTTAATTTTCTTTTCACTTTGTCTGTCATATATTTAGTCAGGACCTCAAAGCATATTAGAACATTAATTTATAATGCTTGTGCGTATGTAATAGAATCCCCTAAGATCTTAAGGATAACTTGCCAGTGGAAAAAAGGCCATATGGAGCGCCAGGGCATTCTGTACACAACTGAAGTCAATTCTCTCTCCTAGCCCCTAGCCCCAGCATGACAGAGTGAATATTTGGCTACATATTTTGGAACCTAAGATGCTCTTGTGGACTGCTGATGCCAAATTGGAACCAAATTGGTTGCATATAAGACAATGATGGACACAAACACAATAATGTTTTAATATATGTATGTGTGTGTATATATATATATATATATATATCTTTCAAGTATGCACTTTGTTTAATGCTTTACATTACTGTTTCATTTGTGAAGACATTTATGACAGAGTGGAGTTTAATTTGCAAAGACTGGAGGAAACAACAATCTTCAGTTGGCAAGTTTATTCTCTTCAACTAATAAAACATAGCCTGTTCAGAAAATGTATGTGACTGTTCAGAATGTAAAGAAGCAATTAACTTATGAGTTTATCAATCTGCAAAGAAGTGCAACAAAAATGCAATGAAACCAACATGCACTTGAAAAGTTGTTTCTTCTCAATCTTCACTTTAATTTATATTCTGCTTTTTCCTTCGTTTCCCATGTTGCTATGACTTCCCTACTTATGGAAAACCCAGCTCTTGGGCATTGCAGTTTGTGTGTGTGTATATACACACACACATATATATACATGCGCACACACATACACACACACTCAGTGGACACACAGAAAATTTGAAAAATATATATAATATAAAATATATACTATATATACATATATTTAAATCACATAAACCATTCCTAGATAAAATGATAGGCAATTATCTCTGGAATGCTGTAGAAGAGAATTCCTTAAGCTTCTGACTAGCTGTAGAAGGGCTTACATTAATCATTCTCTCTCTCTCTCTCTCTCTCCTTGTCTCCTCTTAGTAGTGGCCAAAGTCAAGTCAGACAGTGCATGCAGGGCCCAGGATAGAAGCATGAAAGGACATCAGCACTTACTTTATGTGGTCATCAGGAACAAGGCTTTGGTAACAGTAATTTCTGTTCAAGCTTAATCCAGTGGTTTGGGACAGGTTTACTGGTGAAATCAATCCTTATTATTTAATTGGTTATTCAACATTTTGAAAAATAGCACATGCAATTCTTATAATCCAAGGTGCATTTTATACATCTGTTATGTGGTACTTTTTTCAAAATACTAGCAACCTCAAACTTACTTTTCATAGTCAAATGTTCCACATGTATGTCAAGGAATAGCTGGTGATACCCTACTGTGCTGGTCAGGAGGGCTGTAAGTGAGTCGACTCTAACAAATACTGAGCACTCAGCTTAGCTACTGAAGATAAATGGAGAGCTACTTTGACATGCATTCAAGGTCACAGTAATGTAAATGTTGTATTCATCAGGGGATTTTTATCTCTCATGTCTGATATCTGCAGATATTGTATTACCATCCTGAAATTATCTGAGCCTGCTAGAACCTGACACTTTTTTTATCATTATCATAACCTCCTGGGTACAGGTGTTCATCATAACATTATTTTACTGCTCACCTACTGATCATGTTTTCAAAACTATTCATTCTTCACAATAAAACTTTCAGCAGAGAAATTTAAACTGTCATAAACCACAGTAAATATTGCTGTGAATAAACTTCACCAGCATGTATAGTCTCTCACCTGGACAGCATTGGCTCTTCCTCCTAAACCAATGCGGGAGGTTTCAGGAAGTTGGCAATACATTCCCTCACACTGTCTCCTTCTTGCACATGGCTTGGTTTTAATTTTTTTGTTGTTTGTTTCTTACTGGGATGAAACTGAAACTGTCACTGAGGTATCTCCTGTGCTTGCTCCCTCCTGTGCATAGCAGAAGTTATTCTCTTACAGCACTTAACACATTTGGTCTTATATGCACATCTTTCATATCTATTATCACTCCTGAAATGCTCTCTGCAAAGGCAAAGACTACATCTTATTAATCTTGTTTAGCTATGCATCACTTGCAGTATCTTATAAATAATGAAGGCTCAATAAAATAATATGATGAATCAAGTCAGTCAGTGCTGTTACCTTATCCATTTTTGGACTCTCTATAAACTATCAGAGTCACCCAAATATGGGTAACATAAGATAGTAAAGACTAAAGTAAATTAGCTAATGTAATCATAGTCTTTGATTTATCTTGATAACATCTGAATCACTAAGATTAGGTAAAAGAATGAGATAGGGATTGAGATAAAGTATTTGCACTTAACACCAGGGTAGGTTTTCTGTCCCTTCATTAAAAGTGTATGTTTATTTATTTATGCATTGTGTATGTACATCTGTGGTCACAAAAACCATGGCATATTTGTGAAGATCAAAGAGCAACTCACTGGAGTTGATTCTCTCTGCACGCATTTACATGGACTTCAGGGATCAAGTTTAGGTTTCAGGCACGTAGAGCAAGCATCTTTACCAGCTGACTCATCGCATGAAACTCGTGTGTGTGTGTGTGTGTGTGTGTGTGTGTGTGTGTGTGTGTGTGTATGTGTGACCTAGGGCTTCTCATGATAGAGCTAAGCAGGCACTCTATCACTGAGATCTATTTCCCTCTATCTCATATTTTGTGACTTTCTTGTTCATCTTTTGTTAATAATATATCTGCCTCCATTTTGGTACCTTCTCAAGATGCATTCGCATTCTTAGGCCCAGTTACTTTTATCTATAGTATTGTGTATAGATGGCGAGTGATGTATTGGTGGGATGTGAACTTTTAAGTTTGGTGAATCAGCATTAAAGTTTTCAAGAGTGGGAGCTGTATCTTTGCTCTCTTGCCCCACACCTGCCAAGGTTCTGACCTGGCACAGATGATTGTCTCAGGCCGATACATTGCTGTGTCTTCAAGAAAACCTTTGGTTTTAATTGCTAACATTAAATTCAATGTCATTTTCTTAGCATGCCAATATCATGTGACATATTCCAAGCACTGAACATGATATTTAAAATTAATTAGGAGTCTTAACCATCAAACTGGACATGTGGGTTCACCTCTCTGGACCTAGAACTCAGAATCTTGCAGCAGGATATCTGAGTTTGAGACTCTTCATGGTTACACAGTGAAGTAATGTCTTAAAGCAGAACAGTCTAACAGCCAAAATTCTGTCGACTGCTTTTCTCGCCCATTTGATCTATTGTCACAGATGGGCATTCTATTCTTACCCTATTGGATATTAAATGAATTAAAATTCTTAAAGCTATGCTGCTGATAGATTTGTATAAAAACAATATTCATAAACTTTGAATTTCTTAGGAATAAGTTAGAGTGGTAGAAAAATATTACTCACTGTAATTGTACCAAATCTGTCTAGAAAATTTTGTTGTATAAATGTAACTAATAAATATTTAATAATGGGCGCTGCACGAGCAAATCTCCCAAGACACATGATTATGCAAAGAGGAGAAAAGCTGGTTTAAGTCTGTTTGAACAAATGTCTTGGAAGAGACTCAAGAATTTTTGCTTTACTTTCATCTGTATTAGGTTAAAAATGAAATGAACATTTTTTTTAACCAAAGGGCAACAACCGTAATTCAGTTCAACAAGCACTTAGCAAAAGTTTACCACGTAGCAAAGTGTTTCATGGTTGGGAAAAAGTCATGTGGAAGAAAACAAAATCCATGCCTTCCAAGAAGGGAATGGATGGCTCAAAGCTCAAAATGCCTTTGTTTAAAACCCAGACTGTGCGGTTGACCAGCATCATAACTTCGAGCAATTAACCCTTATGTGTCTCAGGTTGTTTTCAATGAAATATTGAGAAATTGAATCTAAGGCAAAGTAATTTTTGTGATAAGATCAGACTATAACATTTATGGGGCTTAGAACAAAGTAAAAATATGAGGACCAGGTTTAAAAATAAAAATAAATTGGGGTCTGAAAAATGACTCAGTCAGTAAAGTGCTTACGAGGTAACCATGAGGATCTGAGTTCATTCTCAGCACCCACATGAAAAGCTTTGCATGACAAGCTTGAAGTCGTAGAGTCAGATAGGTTTGTAATCCTAGAACCAGGGAGAAGCCAGGCAGATCTATCTGGTGTTTGCTGGGAAGTCATCCAAGGATAATAGAAAAATTTCAGGTCCAATTGAGAGACTCTGACTTAAAAAAAAAATGAAAGAAAATAAGAAAAAGCCAATGCCTCAAAGCAAACAAGGGTAGTGATCTCTGGTCTTGCACACACGGGCAGACATATATCTACATATATTTACAAGAATTTATACACACATGAAATAATAATTATTTAAAATTCTAGATAGTAACAGAAATGCATTTAAAGACATATTTTATGATACTTTTCCATTTGTTTATCTGCATTATTTCTGTCTCAACATAGTACAAAATAAATGTAACAGGACAGCTTCTTGTCAAAGCTTCAAGTCCTTATCTCTCTTGTGTTCAAGTGGAAAGTACCTTCAGTTTGCTGTTGATATTTTAACACTTTTTAATATCTAATCCTTAATTTAAAAAATACCTTGTACAAAATAAAGTATCCTTTCCCTGTGATGGCAAACATCCTAAGTCCTAAAACTTATAAACATATTACATCACCTTATAGTGAATGAACTTAAGATTTCAGGTGAAATGAGGGATGGTAAATGACTGATTTGAAAATAAGAGATTATGTTGGGTTATCCATGTGGGGCAGGATGAACATAGCAGCTCTTAAATATGGAAGAGAGACAAGTGTCAGAGTGACAACTTGTGAAAACATCTTTATCATGACTTTGAAGAAGAAGGAGGACTTTGGGATAAGACATCAAACAGTTTCAAGAATCTGGAAAAGACAAGTCAGCCAATCCTTCCTTGTGATTCTACACAAGAATACAACTGTGATGACAGTAGATTTTTATCCCACAAAGATACGTCCCCACCTCCTGACCTCCAAAATGATAAGATATTACCCTGAAGATGTTCTAAAATAATTTTGACATTTGTTTAGAGCAGCAACAGGAGGCTATCAAGGTATAAATCCAGGTGTGTGCTTAGTACACACAGACATTAAACCTACTCCAAAATTGCTTTTGAGTATTGAACATTTCTCTCCTTACACATTTGTAAATTCTATAGGGTCTTAAACTCCTTAAGTCAGCAAGATCTGTTCTTTTAACACTGGGTCACCTTTCTGGGGGCAGAAATACTACACAGCATGTACAAACAGCCTATCAGCCTAGGTCAGACTGAATATGCTAGCACTGTGTCTACTTTTCAATCACCATGGCAATTACATTAGTTGATAAATAATACTCTATTTTTTTCTTACTCACTAGAAAGGCACTGCCTAGAGCAAAGAAACTGTTCTTATTCATATCTGCCTAGCCAGTACCTAGATGAGGATTATAAAGGGACAGAATCATCCAAGATTCTTGGTTTAAATTAATGGGTAAATGCCTACAAACCCCTTTAAGGCTATGAGCACATTTTGGCATCTGCGTGTGTAGTGGGGTGAACATATAAGCAAATGGATTCACAGGGGTAACATTATTCTTGTATTTCTTTGTTCTCTAACAATGTTATGAGATAAGCATTGTGTCAGTAAGTCCTGGTAGAGATTGTCTGTAAGGTCTCATTCAGGAGTCCAGACTTGTCACTATGAATAGATATTTCTGATCATTGTGGAATTATCAGTGAAATATAAACAGGCTCCATTGTTATTCTTTAAATGTACTCAAACAAACATCTATCAGTGCTCCAAGATACATAATATTTCAGCATACATAGAATTTAACCAATAGTGTGAAAGAAAAACAAAATTCTCCCAAGGCCTACACACTAGATGTGACCCAGTTGCCTGTGCAAGAATAAGTGAGAGAAAATTCTTCAACAGTAGAATCACAGATCTATTTTTGCAGTGTTGTGGATCGTGTCCTTTCTAGCCGAAGTGCAGATTCATTCACCCTTGGAAAGAAGAAGCTCACAAGTCTAAGTTGACTTGTGATGCTCAGCTCACTTTCGGATGTGAATAAGTTTGTGTTTTCTCAGTAGAAATTTAACAAATCTCTCCAGACTTGTGTGAGTTACTGTGCTTTTTATAAAGTGTCAATTTGGGAAGTCATTAAAATACTGAATCATATGTGGCTACATCTTAATGAAAGGTTAGACCCTAAAAATGCAACAATTGGGAAAGGTATAAAAACATTTGAATCATGACTAGTCCATATACCTCTAAAAAGGAACAGAACTGGATATCAGAAAGATCATTTGTGAACAAAAGGATAATTAAAAAATATGACTGGTGGTTGCATATGCGTCCACTTGACAGGAAGAGCACTGAACTAGAAACTAGCTTTGGAGTCAGGCCTTCATCTTGTTCTGATTAGATCACGTTGACTCCCATGCTTTCCCACCTGGTTCAAAGTTAAGGTCACTGGACACAGTGCCCTGTGAATAGAGGCACTTCCGTCTGCTTTTATTTGGTTTTACTTCTCTTTAGTTAGCCAACTAAAAATAGTTTCATATGCTATTTTAATGATGGAAGAAATTACATTTGCTAAATTTGTTGACAAGTTCATTACATAAGAACCAGTCTCGGAACTGGCATTAAACTTGGCTCAATAGTATTCGAAGAAAGCTATTCATGGATGTAAGGCTGGATTCCTGCATCAGACTTTACATGACTCGCTGACATAGTGCTTACCTCATAGCATTGTTGGCAGAGGACAAAGAACTAAAAGGATAATTGTATCCCCCCATGTATATGTGTGCTCATATGCCTATCTTCTCTTCTCTCTCTTTCTCTCTCTCTTTCAAACACACACACACACTTATTCATACCTTTAGGTGAGCTCACTATCAAACTGACATAGAATGTTGTTGAAATGATATCCAATAATGATGAAAACTTACATTATCTTATATAAAGTGTTATTCTTCCATCCCTTAAGTGCTAAATGCTAAGTTCACAACTTAAATCCACTTCTTTAGGTTTACAAATTCACATAACAAGCATACTTTGGGGGATTAAATCTTAAGATGGTAGCATAAAGCAATACATTCCATCTGCACAAAGTATAATGTAACACTTTCCTCTTTCTTATGTGACAAGGCATAAATCACTAAAGTTTATGAGGTATTAAAATCAGGCCAATTTGGTGCCAAAGAGATGGTTTCTTTTGTAAAGTGCCTGCCATGCAAGCATGAGGAACTGAACTTAGATGTCCCAGAAAACATTTTAAAAACATAGAGAGAAAAAAGAAAAAGAAAGAAAGGGAGGGAGGGAAGGAGGGAGGTAGGGAGGGAGGGAGGGAGAGAGGGAGGAAGGAAGGAAGGGAGGGAGGGAGGGAGGGAGGGAGGGAGGGAGGGAGGGAGGAAGGAAGGCAGGCCCATCTTTAGTTCACTCCCAGGGTAGAGACAAGCAGACCAGTGAAGTTCACTGGCTAGCAAGTCTGTACAAATGAGTGAGCTCCATATTTAGTACAGACTCTGACTCAAATCAAATAAAGTGGATAATTATTGAGAAAGACACACCATGAAACTTTGCCTCCACAATCATTCATATGCACACATGTGTGCATGTATGCACTCATGTAATTTATCTGTCTCTGTCTCTCTGTCTCTCTCCCTCTCATACACATACACACACACACACACACACACACACACACACACACACACAATCTTTTGAACAGAGCATAAAATGTCACCGAGAGCAAGGCCCAAGCACTGCAGAGAAGGCAGTGACTACAACGGTGAGAAAACACATATGTACTCCCCCAAAAAAGAAAGAATTCTAAAGAAAGGAACTTACTGTACTTCGAATGATTAGACATTTATTATATTTGATAGAGGTGCAAGATTTACTTAAGACAAAACAGTAAAATGAGACCCAAAAAGGATGTGGTGAAAATAGGGTTATTATATTGAAAAAAAAGTGCAGAGCTAATGTTTTTTTTTCCTATAGTGACTAATTTTATGACGCACACAATTTTGTGAACAAAGAAAGCAAACAATAAGAAAAATGCAAGAAATTCCTGGGTTGTTAAGAAGAACAGCGGGGATTCTGATTGTGGAGTGGCTGCTTTCTAACCAAATGCAGGGCAGTGACCTCAGTGACCTGCCAAATCCCCCAGATCTAGGTCCAGGTTCTATTAATATTACTCCTGTTAGCATTGTGGAGCAGGAAAGTAAAGATAAAAGAAGAAAAACAAGTCCTGTCTAAACTGGGGAAATGAGAGCCAGACGCGGAAGGCAAGCAGAAAGTGTGAAGGATGATTCTAAAAGGAACAAAGATTTAAAAAAAAAATCTTATTTTATTTTTGTCTTTTAAGTCCAAAATAATGAACCAGAGAATATGCAAAATAAAGCCATCAATAGCATGGTGTATAAAGCTCCTATTTTTATGTTGTACCTTTGACTACTACTGGTGCTGTCAGACAAATAGTTGTATGTGATGTGAATACTTTGGCTTTTTTTAAGACTAACTTTCATTATTGCATACATTGACACCATGCAAATCTGCAACGTATATAATGTAGAAATACAATTTTAAACAATTCAAATCATTCATGTTTAATTGAAAGCATGCACTTAGGTATCTCAGATGAATTAGTTTAGACATGCTATGCATTTAATGAACCCTTAAGAAAAGACTATCAAGGGAAGAAATTTTGTAGAAAAAGAGCTAATAAAATGTACAATGAAAATTACAGGATAAATTTTTACAAAATTAGCACTTTCCAAAACCAAAGCATTCACTGATTGGCTGGATGTGTACCTATGATTTACTAGCCTTCTTGTTCTGCTTTTCGATAAATAACAGGGTGTCAAAGGAGCAACTGTAGCATCATAAAACACCAGGCCGTAAAGGGATCCACATGACAGTACATCACCACCTTTCCACCCTTTTTATATTTTAGAGAAGACTGTGTGTGGTAAGATTCACGTTACTACACTTTAGTAGGCATATTTCTAAACCCATGAATCATGCAAATTACTTGACTTTGTCCTTTCTAGTTTACTGAAAGCAACACTTGGTGGCACTATCACAGTCTTATCTACTTAAAAGAATGGCGGGTGGTAAAATTTCAATCTGGACACCTGATAGTAGAGCAACTATCATTTGCTGCTGTGAAGAGCAATCTGACCATATTTTTCAACCCCCCATGTTTGTAGCAGGAGTTGTACAGAAGTTGTACAGACACCAGTTACTTGCAGACAATTGTTTCATGGAGAGCTGTTATAAACTCAGGCAGTTTCTACTGTGTACTAATATACAATACCTGACCTACCAACAATTTTGCTTCTGAAGATTGAAAATGTGACTAATAGAAAGTATCTCTCCCATATTTGCATAAATATTGTGAAATGTCCTAAGAATTTTCCCTTGATGTTCCAACTGGTGCATAGCATGGACTTTCTTAATTAATTCTGTACATTGGAATACCACTTGACTGTTAACGTAGGAGCCGAAGAAATGGTATTCCACATTTACATATTGATATGGACCTTGTTTGTACTGAGCATTTAATGAATGCTTGTGGAATGAAATGTTGATTTATCCATCTAGAAGCATTTTCTGCCTACAATGTGATTTCCTGGGTGGAGTCCTCTCCCTTTATTTTTAGTCTCCAAGGTCAGTTCTTCAAACTGCTTCCTCACAAATTACACACAACGGAATGGCAGCTACAGTTCAAAAAGATGGAGCAGTAAATCAAGTGAACATGTGCTTGAGTCTGCACATGTGCGTGTCGTAGAGCTAAAGCAAACCCAGCCATAAATCATCATATCCACGTTAGTTTACTCAGGAAAATATGCCCTAACAGGCCAAATTCAAAAAAGAGCTGACGACACTGAGAGACTGTTCCATGTTTCTTATTAAACATAGTCAAATGACTGCAATAAATGAGAAGTATATTGGTCATGTGCCTTTTTAGTGGACATGGTTGTAAAACAGAGGTTCCAGGTTATTACATAGTACATACAGAGCCTTATGAATGATACACTGGAAAAATGCCTTGGTAGCCATAGTTATGCAAGTGCTGAGAGTGAATGTGTAAATTGTGCCTAGGAAACAGTTAATCTGTGGTTAAAGGTGTATGTTCGAATACCACTTGACACGGTTAATTGGAATACCACAGTTAAGTACCAGATTAGCTCTGTGTTTCCCTTGATTTAATCCCACACAGCAAAGCACCACTCTGTGTGAGTCCACATAACCAGAGGAGACTTTGTCCTCACAATCATAGGAACCACCTCTCCTTTTTGCCTAACGACACTCTTAATAAGAAATATGCAGATGTTGAAAATATTTTTATATTACACTTATTTATCTAAGCATAAAAATCCTCCATGATGACTACATGTATTTTGCAAGGCTGATTTCATATTTAACAGCAGAATCTACCTCAGCTCACTGACTCTGTTTTTTAGCCACTAACTGGTGAAGAACTGACTAGACCTCACATGTTTATAGTTGAAATTGAGACATTCACTGCGTCTCATGCCACTTTAGAGGTTTCTTTATTGCTCACTTGAAACAACATTGTGACTCTTCCTCTAGAAGCATGCAGTATGCATTTACTCTTTCCTCTGTAGTTCACACAGGTGACATTTGCTCTATTTTGCTATTTTTTTCCTGCTTTTCTTTGCTAAGATAATATTTTTTGAGCTAACATTTTATTGAATACTTATTACACACCAGTCTCGGCTCTAAACACATTAACACTTTGTAAACACTAAAAATGAAAATTCGTAGTAAACACTTGGTTCTTTGTTCAGAGTACTTAGGATACTATGTGCTGTGACTGTGTATAAAATAGTCATAAAGTTGGCTGCATTCGTCACCTTCATTTTATAGACAATGGAGACAGAACTAAATAAAGTAAACCTCTAGAGTTAATACACTAATAAATGATGGCACTTACTTTTGGATATCTGTCCTGTGACTACATAATCTACATTTTTAACCGTACTAGACATGAGGTGTATGGTTGTCCCTGCAACAACTAAATTCTATACATGCTTTTCAAGAAGCTTAGCAGGCTTGAAATGTGTGTTTTCACCAGAGTATTTTCTGAAAACACATGTCCTTTCCCCACTCACTTCTACCAGGGGGATTATATTTTCTCATGTGTATGTACAAAGTGGTTATGCATCACTTACACTGCCCAGAGACTGATGATCCTTAGGCTGAATGTGATAATATCTTAACTGTAAATTTTATCACATATGGAGTGAATATTTATGACTAATGACATAAACAACCATCTAGTGTACTGCTGAGATGTTGATACCCAGGTACCAGTTCAACGGCAACTTTGTGCATTTCCTGTCCAAGAAATAACTGTCTAAAATACAAACAGACAAGTATATGTATTGTACTTTAAAAAAATAATGATTAAGACCTTAGCAGATAGTGACGTAGGCTTTTGTCCCAGTTCTACAACTGGAGGCAGAATAAGCTTTGAGTTCTGCAACATGTTCCTTAATCTTTATGACCCTCAGTTACCTTGGATTTCAAATTAGAATTCCAATACCAATTTAATTAAGTTGTAGAGAGGATTAAATCAAACAAGAGTTGGCACAAGATGTGCTCCAGGTAGTAATACTGTAAGTTGTTTTCCAGACCTTCTACATAAATAAGGAAAACTTGCAAATAAGTCAATGAGATTAACTGGAACTTTGAGTTGAATATGTAGATTTTTCTTCACATTCTTTATAATTCTAGAGGGGAAATGCATTTTCATTGCATATACACACACTGAGCATAAAAGGTGTGAAGCATATGGGAAAATACAGAGTAGCGCTGAATAAAGAAACAAAATTTGAAAATAGAAATTTCCTGAGAGTATTCACTAGGCAACTCTGGGTCTTCTCAGATAACAGTCTGATAGAGTTTAGTATGGTGGTTTAGTAATGTCCGAATGTTCATAGTGGCCAGTGCCCATTTACATATAAAGCTGCAGAAGTATAAATTATTAGTTCATATTTCCAAGAGTGAAGCTGAAGGAAGACCATTCTCAAAATAAGATCCAAGAGTGCATGAGCTAGAAGCTCAGTTGGACCAAGATGGATTATATTACTGTGATGAATTTTTTAGAAGCATGTGTTTACCTGGGTAAAGAACAGCTCCACTTTTTTTCCCATTGTTGAGTGCATTTGTTTTATTTGCATATATAATCCTTTCCCGATGAATCCTGACCACAATAGAGCACAAAACACTTGGCTATCTGTTGGTCCTGCTTTCCCTTCACAAAATTTATAATGAATATTTATGACTCTAAACTCAATATAGTTACTTGCAATAAATAGGCGATACTAGTGTCATGGCTTTAATGAAGTTACCAAATGGAGTAGAACTTAAGGCTCGCTATTGAATTTTAAAGAATAGTTGGGCAAGAGCAAAGCCTTCTTCATTGCGTGAATAATGACAATGGTGGCAATTACAATGCTGGAAGAGGAGGAGACACAGAAGGGAGAAATAAGGGAGAGGTACAAGACAGGACAGACCAAGGATTTTGGAAATGATTGCTTTCCACTTGGACACAAACAAAATGTGACAAAAAAGCTACATTTATCCAAGTCATATTGTCCACTGTTTTAAGATACTGGCAGACATCCCATCTAATGAGATACTAATTTAAAAGCCAATCCGTGTTTGGCTTAATCTGACCTGCCATTTTGGAATCTTAAGACACAGGAAAAAAATAGCCATGCAAAGTACATTAGTTTCTTCTGATAGGTAACAAATGATAGAAAGACTAAAGCACTTAACGATGGTGGCCCCTTCTCAAAAGATCCAGTGGATCTCTGACCCTTTCCTTGTAGCTCCTTTCTGCTTTTATTAAATAACTGATATATAACCCCACACTAATAGCAGAATAGCAGTTAACCAAAAGGCACCAGTAATAATATTACAGGTTTCAGACTTGTTTCTTCCAGGCTTGCTGACAATCCTCAGAGAATGAAGCATGTGGTTTTCATGAAGTAATTCCTAAAATTTTAATGTAGCAATGATCTATCATCAGACTCCTAAAGCCTCATGAACAATATACAAAGGGATGTAACTATACAGCTGAAAAGGGAAACACATTGAAGTTTTGTTGTTTTCAAAAGCATCCATTAATGTGTACATTAAAATGGTACTACTTACATAAAAATAATACCATCAATTACATTTTAGACATATCACAGATTCTCAATGGAGTCACTAAAGGCAAATCACTTATGCAGCATGCCACACCAACACTGAAGGAGAAGGAAAGTGAAGAAAAACTGGTGATATTATCTATTGCAGCTTCATCTTCCTATTATTGAATGCATGTAAGTCCAAACTAAGGATCTTAGGGCAACAAGAGGTTTCAATTCCAGTTTGATTTTTTGGTTGGAGTTTATCGACATGGCAGGAGAGCCTTAATAAATTCAAGAAACTAGGGAACTGGACATAACCTCTCTCCACAAAGAACTGAGAGAGGGACATACTTTCAAGTTTGCCATCTGTCAGTTTCCAATTAGTTCTCTGTCATATTCACCTGCCCTATGAATGGTCCCATCTAGTATTGGTAAAGTCTTCCCACATCATTTACATGCAGCTCCCCACTACACAAACACACACACACACACACACACACACACACACACATGTGGTTCACACTGTGAAACTCTGCTATTTCTTTGTCACCAAATTTTGAACTATTTAACTACTTGCTACCACATTTTAGTTAAAACAATCTCATACATGCACAAACACACACACACACACACATATACACGCACACGCACGCACACACACACACACACACACACACACGACAGAGGCTTGTCCACAGCTTTCCCTAACTAAATAATTCTTCACAGGTGTGCCTGTTTATGTGAGTGCTCAATTGTCAAGTAGATATTATATCCAACTACTGCGCCTCCTCTGGAAGTAAAAAACTTTAGCTGGATCACTGCATCTTATCAATCTCATCAACACTATGCATCCACATGTCGTCCACACCTATGTGAACCTTCCATTATTTCTCCTCATCCCTATTTCATGATTCCCCCTTGATCCATGAGATCACCTGTGTGACCTTGCTATCTCTTTGTTACTGAAATTTGAACTTCTAAACTACTTGCTGTCACATTTTAGTTAAAACAATCATGTCTTTATAAACCATTCCCTCACAAAATAAAGTCAGAATGCTTCTGGATGCTATTCACCTAACCTCAAGTGTCAGTACCAGAATCATCCTTGGACACTCTACTGTATGTGCCTACTTCTGGAACAACTCCCTGAGTCAAAAGCATTTTCAGATTCCTCAAACTGTGCTTCACATTGTTTCTTCTATATTTGCTTCATACAATCTTACTATTGATCATAGTCAAATATCTTTCCTCAGAAGTCATACAAAAGTTATGACGAAGCAGGAAAATGCCACTAGTATCTGACTGTATAAGTATCTCCACACTAATATCTCTCTTGGGAGTTCCACATATCTTTGAATTGCAAAGGTAGAATGGTGGAAACACTAGCCTAGTTTTGGTTTTTTGTTTTATTAAGGAATAGATGCATTTTGAAGGGTCTGCAATATCTCTCTGTAAAATGCTACAGCAAAAAGTCTGAGACTTTCCAGAAGAACATTAAATCAGATTTCAAGGCATTCTATTTTTTTCATCATACTTTATCTTCATCTGTCTGTGTTCCCCTAAATAGGATTTGTCTGTTCATGATTTTTAATAAAATTATGTAAGTATCTACATTTATATATAAGCACTTTTTTAGTCTAGACAGAGCATACAAGCCACACTTTGTGGAGTGTGATCTACAGAAAAGATAATGAGTACAGGCTCTTGGAGCTATGGAATAGAACTGAAAGTAATTCTTCCTAGAAGATGGACCCTGAAACATGCATACCAGGGAAGAGGAAAAAAAACCCACTTTAATTACAGACTATCAGACACACAGACAGACTAGGCGGGGCACTGTCTTCTCAGAGACTGGTAATCCTTTGAAATCCTAACTTACTAGCCTCTCTATTTCTGGGTTCTTTACTTCAAATTTGCTAAAGAATAAAAGGAAACTGCTTTTGCTGAGCAAAACAAGAAAAAAGCACTTTCAGAGTGAAATGTAAATGATAACCCTAAAATTAGAGAAATTAGAAATTCTGTTTTGGTTGAGTGCTTTTTGTTCAGCCCAGACAGCATGTTCGGACCTGTGCTGAGTTTGCCTATCCTCTTCTGGAACAACTTAAGTATGTCACATTTCCACATCGTCTGTGCTCTAAGATTTTAGCATCTGACATTGTCAAGCTAAGACCAAGGTGTTTCTAAAACATGACCTCAAGTAGCTCTTATCATTTCCTGTCCTCTGAGAGGCATTTCTTCTAATGGTCCTGTTATCAAAGCCCCTGGCACACCTCGGTAGCATCACATTTAAATTTTCAGAGGCTTTATTGTCATCTCAGCATTTATCTGGCTGTCAGCAAGAAGGTGGCCTAATAAGCTATAATCATTTTGCACACTCTAAGGACAGGTCTTGCAGAAAATGCTTAATTCTGGGCAATGGCTCCTATGGAGTCAGTAAAGGGCACGTGCTAATAAGGCCCGACCCAAAAAAAAAAAGTATGGATGATGCATGCTTGCTTCAAAAGGCAAGCTCAGCAGATTTGCACAGCTAATAGAACCATTACTGCTGCATGTCAAGCTATGAAAAATACCAACAGACAGAAGCATCAATGTGAGAGAGACGAGGAGGGAGCAGCAACAACAGGAAGAGATAAATCAGAATGTCTGAAACACAGCTCCATTTTTCTGACCAGCTGAAAGCTATACAGTCAGCCATGATATCAAATCTATGAACCAAAAAAAGTGCCAAAAAACCTTGTGTGTTGCATCATTGTTTCATGTTCTCATCTATTGTATCACAACTGCAACCAAACTGACCATTATATAAATGTCTGCCCCAAGCCCCTTTTAATGATACCACTGTTCTCAGATGCTACTGCACCTAAGCCCCCTACAGTTCTTACCTTCTTTATTACGTGCTTGCTTTTGTTTTCCAGTCTCACATATGAAATGTAAACCCCACAACACAGCAAAGGATGATGAACAAAAAGGACCCTGTTGCTTTTAAATGGGGATTCCTTCTACATGTTACTTGTAAAGGCTTCTGCTACCACTCGAAGACTGAGTGAAGTGAGTTCAGTAGGAAATCAGGAGGCAGTCAAGGAATAGTGCTCAGGTCATAAGAAACCATGTGGACAATACCCTGAGCCTGCCCACAGGACACCCCCCACAGTTACATTCTCTACTGAACCCATCCTTCACGCGCACTGTCCGCAAGAAGCATGACTGCTTAAAAGCCTTGGCCTTGAAATGCCTATCTAAAAAGAAAAAGACATAAATTTTTAATATGAAGAGGTAGAAGTACAAAATAAGTAAACCAAGATAGATTCATGAAAATGCACACAATATCCCCATAGGAATGCAAAGTCTCTATTTAAAGCTTACAGTACCATTTAGCAGCCAGAAAAAATAATAACACAAACAAAAGATGAAAATGTAACACCTGACCTTTTACACAGCTCACTGCTAGTCTGCGCTTGGCAATGGTTGTTTAATTCCACCCAACAATGAGAAAATGGTTTTGGAGGTGGCGTGTGGCTTTCCAAATCCAGTTTTCACTACCCTGTACTGTAAAATATTTATCGTGCTCAGCCTTTCATTAGACAAGGTGGAAATTTACTCATTATTTTAAGTAAAAATGAACTTAAATAATACAAGATGCTTGCAAATGAATGTCAAAGCAGGTGCTCTTAGAAAATGAATTCGCTTGCGGTGGGAAGGCCTCCCATGACCTCACCATCAAGGAGTTTAATTAATCATGCTTGGATGAGAAAGGAGATGCTCGGGTTACAGGCCTGAGTTTAAGAAGTCACTCTCTCTGAGCTATCAGCCAGTATCTGAGACACTGATCGGTCTCGATCACTCGTTACTATGCTACCATGTGATAAGCGCACCTCAATTTATCTGGCTCTTAATTTAACCGTTAATAAAAACTGAGTATCGAGGAGCATAACTCAGAAGGTTCTGAATAGTGCCTCTGGGATACACATTTTATCCTTCCCACTGTTTCTATTCTTGTTACATCAGTATGCAAAAGTCATTTCCACCGAGTATTCCTAGACACAATAAAACTCGACTCAGAAGGATGGAACTGGGTTTAAATAAAAAGCTGCAGAGTCTAGCTTTTCTCCATCTTGTGAGCACCAGGGTACCACATATCCTGGACAAGTGAACATGGGTCATTTGTCACAGAAGTTAATAAGCGAACACTATGAAGGAGCAAACGCATCTCTTTTTTTAAACAGAAGGATACAAATACACTCACAGCAAAAGACATGTTCCCTTATGCTTATTTCGGAGCAGCCTAAGGGGTAGGAAATCTTGAGTAGCCAGGACTATGCCAAGTGTCTGAATTAGATCTTGAGAAAGCCACAATTCTTTGCTTCATCTCAGAACCAGTTTAAGCTTGTTTGTACTCCAGGATGTTGTGTCAAACTAGACAGACCAAATGCCATGAGTCAACTTTGGAATTGCATGTCTCCTTTTAATCTCTAAAAGGGGCTATTCTCTTGCCTCTTTGTGATTTTGCTTATTCTAGAAGCCAAAAATTTACCGAGAGAGGGGGGGGGAGAAAAGAGGAGAGCAGAGGAGGGGAGGGGAAAAAGAGGAGGGGAGGGGAGGGTAGGAGAGGGGAGGGAAGAGAAATCAGCATGGTTTTAGACATGAGTTCATGACTCAATGCTTAGCCATCACTTCCTTCTATTTCTCAGAATCCAAAGAGCAGGCAAAGCCAATGGTGAGGATGTGGCCTTTACAATCAATCAATCATGAAGACAGAATTGTCACTCACCCAATCCATGAGTATAAAAGCAGTCACTAAAGTTCTTAAATTCATTGCCCTCATCTCTAAAATGGGTCCAATGAGAAAATATTCATCAGGTCCTCTCTTTTTCTGTATGGCATACTAGTTTTCCTTTAATAACTGAAGAGCTTCTCTAGAAAACTATCTAAATTTTTAAACATAAAAGGCCTATGGTAATTACTTTGATAGCAAAATACCTAACAGATCAAGATTTAATCATCTTAAATGTTTTGAGAATTCAAGTTGGTGAGTGATGGACATACAGAATAAGAAATGTGTTCTGATGGGGCTGGCAGGATGGATCAGGGGTTAAATTTTTGCCTTGAAAGTAGAAGGCCCTGAGTTTAGATCGCAGATCCCACATAAATATGCCAGGCATATTTACAGCCTATACTTCTGGCCCTATGGAGCAGACACAGAGAAAAACAATAAGGAAGCAAAACATTCCAGGATGGTTTCCAAAGTTAGTTACCTTTGGACTCCTTTGGACTCCATAGGTATACACAGCACTCTCTTCTATACACACACAAATATACATACTAAAAAAATGCTTTTAAAGAAACAGGTTTAGCTGATTTTGTCATAGAAAGCACATAAATAAACCTAGAAGCCATTGCCTATTACATACATAGGCTATTGTATACATGTATAGCCCATCCATCCATAACTGAGCAAAATGTCATATGGCACAGTGTTTATTAGGCCATGGACAATACCTGTTGGTCTTATCTTCAATGATGATATCTTCAGGACTCAGGAAAAAACCAGTACTACCTCTTAGCATCCCAGAAGAGACTCCATTAATCCTGTTTATCCTCAAAAACCTGTAAGTTAGATTCCTCAAAAATTCACTTTCCAAAAGGGATGGGACACTTTTATTAAGCCAAATTAAAGAAAATTGTTCACTGGAACTTGCTAGAGAAAATGTCTACAAATTCAAATTTTTCTGAGCAAAGTCTCCAAAACAAATGATTTTATAACTATTTCTAAATTAATTATTCAAGAAATTATCATAACATAACACCCCCATCAAATTAGTGGCAGGGATAGACAATCTAAAGATGAGTCATTTAACTTGTCCTTAACAAATGGCAATAGAGTCTATTTTTACTTTATCTATTCAATTCCTCCTAACAATGGAAAATTCTTGTATAAGCACAAAGCCATTTGCACTTAATTAATCACACAATTCACCCAAACATTATCAGATCCTAAGAGAATGAAAAGTATATATATTTTAATAGCATCTTCATGTAACATATTTAAATCACATTATACCTGAATGATCTAGAAAAAGCCAAGTCTCTGTCTAAAAGTTAAATCTGTAATTTCAGTTCAGCAGAAGACAGCTAAGCATCATCTATCTATTCCAACTGGCGATTCTCTTGACACTAATTTTCCTTCTTAGAAGACACGGCTTACTTTGCAGCTTACATGACAGGAAATTTTCATGTGTCCTTATCTGCTCTAAGTACAATGTATTCTCATGCACAAGGAGCAGATCACTCTCACCATGTGATCAATGTTTTGTGCACTGTGGGTCATGGGCTAGCCCCTTCTGTCTCCTTGCATAACAACAGAAATGATGCACTTTTTTCCCCTTTCTAGTCAGAATGTAAAAACTGAAAATGGTCAGAAAAGTAAGAGATTAGGACAAAAATCCATTAGATTAAGTTTTAGAACCCTGGGTGCAGAACAAAGTGGAGTTCATTGGAAAGCCCAGGGCTGGGCTACTTCTCAGTGCTCACTGCTGGCAGGTAATCCCTTCTTTTCCAGGTCTTAGGTTGCTTGCTTCTTTGTTGGTCATGATATTCCTTCAGGCCTACTTTGCTGGGTGCCCTAGGAACTTGATGTTCTACATTTTAATACAGACTTTTCCAGTATGAATGAGCATGTCTCAAGTAGAGGCATCAGTAAAAGCCTCCTTGAGTTTTATCAGTAAATTCCTGTTTTTCTTCTTACAAGGAATGAAACTAAGGTTTAACATGTTTCTATGGTTACAGCTATATATACATATCATTGATTTTGATAATTGATGATAATTGGAATTGTTCATTTCTCTTCAAAAGGAAAGGACTCCTTTCTCATTTTGGAAGTGAAAAATAGTAGTATAATGTCATGAGGAAAAAGATGTTTCCTTAACCCTACAGCTTCTGTTTGAATTCATACAACTGGAAACATGGAAGATGGGAAACCAAGAAATTCTAAATTTATTTTTTTGATATTTATTTGGGAAGAGAGAGGGAGGCAGCAAAAAAGAGAGGGAGAGAGAGACAGAGTGAATGAGAAAGAGAACGAGCAAGAAAGAGAGGGGGAAGAGAGAGAGAGAAAAAAATATGCATGCATGCCAGCAAGCATGGTGGGTGGAGTTCAGAGGACAATTTTCAAAAGTCAATTCTTCAACTATGTGGGCTTTCAGGGATCATACATTTACAAACAGATCCCTTATGTGTTAAGCTTTCATGCCAACTTAGAAACAACCAACTTAATTTGACAAAATACTAAACTACATGTTCATTAAGTCAAAAGGAAAAGGAAAAAAATGTCCCATTCATACCCCTACATTCATACCCCAAGTAACATTGAGATAAATCGAAAAGAGTCATGGAGTGGTATGGAGCAGTGGTGCCGATTCATACAGCCTAGCCAGGAAGGGTTCAAGATAGCATAAAGAAGAAAACAGATCATGACACCTGAAAATTTGCAGGAGCACATTGGACCATCAAGCAAATATGGAGACTGAGCAGGAAAAGAAGCTGGTCTTTCTGACATACCAATGACCCCCAAAGTCTAGCATGGATCACAGGCCCTAGGTTCCTTAGAGGCAAGGGATTAATAGTCACAGTGTTCCCATACTAAAGGGGAACACAAGAAAGGGCTCTAGGCAATGCTACTGAGTCCTTACACCTCATTAGAGTGGAGGACCCAGATGGAAGTTTGACATGCAGAGTAAAGGATGCTCCAGGGATTGGGTGTGGGGAAGAGTGGGGCACTGGGAGAAAGGGGGGGTGAAAGGAAGGGGAAAAGGGGGGAGGCAGCAAGATGGACCAGGGAAGGGTAGAGGGAGGGAGGGGACCGCGGTACCTATTAAGTTTGTATGAGTGGGAAAAAAATAAATTAATCAATAAAAAAGAAGCTGGTCTTTGTCCAGGAAAACGGGAGTTAGGCTGCAGTGGGTGAAGCTGGTTGGTGGAGTAGATGACAGGAGGTGTGAAGAATCAACACCATGCAGGACCTCAAGGCTTCTGGCTTTAACTAGGATCAAGACTGAAAGTCACTAGAGCCGTCTGAGTAGAAAAGGAATTTGAATTATGTTTTCAAAGTAAGATGCCGGCTACGGCTACGAGTTTATAAATAGACTGCTGTGGGGGCCAGGGTTGGAAGCAGAGAGACTAATTAGAGGTATTTAGTCACCTTCTGCCAGGCAGACACTGAACAAGATAAGAGTATGCATGCCATCATCCAATAAACAAAACACATTGACAAGGAAAACCCTCAAACAAAACTACAAAACATTCTGAATAATGGAAATCTCTGATCAACTCATTTTCTCAGACTATGAACACTCATTAAAGAAGGGAAAATCCAGTAAGGGAGAAAAACATGTTATGTCCCTCAGTCTGTTACCCAAGTTCCTACTCTTCTACTTCCTCTGTAGCTCCTGCATGCATTTTTTTCCTACAATCACTTATTTAGTGACATTTACAGAACAACTACATGAAGAGGAAAGAAAAAACGGAATCCCAGATGTTCAAAGTACCATTCAGCCCCTTTTCATTTTATAATTAAAGAAGACTTAAAAACTAAGCTTTAGACATCAGCATAACACAGCTGAAGCACTGAAATACAAGGAATTTCAATCTGAGGCATTATCAGCAAAAACCTCAGAAATCCTTTTAAAGGACTATTATACTTTTTAATATCATCTAGATTCAATAATAATAGGGTACTGAGATGACAAACTGTCACCCTAAGATGAGATGAAGATGGCTTAGGGGTTAAAGCATTTGCCCCACAAGCAAAGTACCTGAGTTCAGATCCCCAAATCCCAAATATAAATGCCAGGTGGAAAAGGGGACTGTGGATTCTGGAAGGCAGAGCCCAGAAAAACTCAGGACAAAACAATTAGGAGATAGAGAAATCCAGGATAATCCCCATGTCACCCTATGCCTCTACCAACACACACACACACACACACACACACACATACATGCCCTTTTATACATATATATGCGTGTACACACATACACAAGATGAAATGAACTATGGAAAGTTCTTAATCAGGAAAACATTAGAGGTCTAGTCAGATCTAAGGATATAAATTCAGTTCCTGTTTATTTCTATCACAATTGGCGTGGTCATATTAGAGAATAGTGTCATTGTTTTCTGTTCATTCTTCCAAAAAATTAAATTAATTAAAAAATTAAAGATTGCATAACCAAAAAATGAAACATCTGAGCTTATAGGATGGCTCATAGGGTAAAAGCACTTGTTGTACTGTACTAATGACCAGAGTTCAATGCCAGGAACCCACTTTAAAAAAGTCATATGCAGTGGTACTCATTGTAAGCCAAGGCAAGATAAAAGGTGAACACAGAATTGTCTGGAAGCTTTTAAGTCAACAAGCCTCGATTCTGAAGCACAAGAGAAACAACCAGAGACCAAAACCAAAAGTGCAAGGATTTCACAAAATTGTCCTCTGCCTTTCGAACAAGCACCTTGACATGGATACACCAAGCTCATGAGCTCACACAATTATCATCATTAAATACCTAAGAGTGATCAAGATGGTCAAAAATAAAATTGTACAACATGAACCCTATGGGGTAACTCACTGAATTTCTGGCATGGTGATAAAGGAATAAAGTTATATGCTAACTCATAATGAAGAGGCTAATCAGGGGCTTCATGAAAAAGAATGAAAGCCAAGGATCTTTTAATAACCTCAGTGGAGAAAATCTCCAATAATGTTCTTTTTCACCAAGCCTGTCTAAGGAATACCTCACTGATAAGATGATATTTCCCTATTTATAGTGAAATCCTTTCTTCAATTCCCAGAAGAAAATTCATTGCCTTCTGAATAAAGTGGTGCAGTGATGCTTAAGTCATTTTGAGTTCTCATTTATAAATGCATGTACACCAATGTGCTTGCTGCTCCCCATGCCTGTAACAAGTAAAGAGAGTCTCATTCCAAGATATTACCTAATTTTGGAAAGAATTATGATATAAATTTAATTGAAAAGAAGCAACATAATTAAAGAGGAAAGTCCCTACTTGCATGTTTTAAAAGGTCAGCATCAAACCTTGACACAAGAAAATGTGTTTCAAATTGCACCTTTTAAATTTAAATTCCTCCTTGAAGCGTTGCTCTGCAGGAGAGAAGTACTTCAGGGATTTTAGAAATGAAAGCATATTCTGAAGCAAAATATTCCACTGGTACCATTGTACAAAATCTCCAGAGAACCTGACATGACTCACATTTATGTAAATGTGTACCACATATTTTAAAATACATGTGAAGTGCATTTGACCAAATTTCATTGTGTACGTTTTCCTGAGTTACTGTTAATTTAAAACACGAGGTCAATGTGAGGCAAGGTTGTGTCTCAGTTGATAGAGTATTTGTCTAGTATGCTGGAAGCATGAAGTTCAAGCTCTCTCAGCCCATTAAAGGGGCAGGCATGATGGTACCAACACCAGGAACTCCAGCATTATGGAGACTACAGCAAGAGGTTCGAAGTTCAAGGTCACCTTCAGCCACACATGTTTAAAACCAGCCTGGGATACATGAAACCCTTTCTCAAAAACAAACAAAAATATATTGAAATTTGATTATATTTTCAATTTTAAGAATACGTATCAATGTTGTTTAGCCTTTATTGTATGGATGAAAACATGAAATCATAGTGAAAATGTAAAGGCCAAAATATATTAATGAAAAAGTTCATCTATGAAATATTACAAATCAGTTATTAATTAGGATTATCGTTAGCGGATTGTCCCTGTATAATTAGAAATCTGTTCACTAATCTACTGAATAAGTTCACTTGTGTTGCTTCAAATACCTTTTCTCAAAGTTCTAGTTTTAATAGGTATTTTTTCTATCTTTATTACACTTAATATATGCATACACACATATTTAATTTGTACTTAAATGAAGAACATGGATACTAACAGTCTTAACATTGAGTTTTATTCTCTCATTTTAGTTAATATGCTTTTATTTACTGTGTATTTGCAAAGATTTATTCTGCAAGCCCATCTAGTACAGAAATAGAGCCATACTCTTTTTTACATTCTCATCACGTTAAACATAATATAAGAAGGCAGATGCTCAATTCATGAGTCTTAATTAACACATTTGCTTTAATAAAAATTATGGGGAAATTGACTCTAATTCATTTTTATACCCTTACATTAGTAATTAAATTTGAGAAGCTAGGAACTTTTCCCGAAATCTAAAGACTACATTGAATTAGGGATTGATACAACTGTTTACCAGTATTTCCAACCTTAGCCAACTTTCACAAGAAAAAAACACTATCTGCTTTTTGTCCTTATCTTCATAGGTAGGTGGAGAAATGCATGATGAATGTGTGTGCATGCATGCATGCATGCTCTAAGATCAAGTTGTGAACCTTGGTGCATGTTAAACCTGTGCTTTATCCCTAAATTCCTATATACTTTGATAGCAGTTACTAAGCAGGAGAACAAAGAATGCTGAACATAAGTGACAGATTGCTATTATGAAGGGACTGATTGCTGTAGGTGGAAAATGGAAATGGGTACTAACAAGGTAAATTCATAAAAGTTATTCATAAAAGAAAATGGAAGTAAAACAGAATAACCATTGTGTTTTATAACCACCATCTAAACACCTTTCATCATATTCGTAGATAAGAAAAGATTTCAGCCCTCAACCAAATGCATCCTGTTGCAAAAATGGAAGATTGGTGAGTCTCAAAACCACAACACATCAGAGTACAGAGTATTGGTGACCCTACATTGCTCAGCCATAATCAGGCTATCCAAATTTTTCCTCTTCCCAAGACGGGGAACCTGGTGGAAGAGAGGGTGGAAGATCATAGGAGCCTAAAGATGAGGATGTGAACTGCCAGCGAAGACATGCAGTCATGACTGCGCCGCTGCATCCAGGAGCTCACTGCAATAAGATCTACCCCAACCAAATCTACATGGTGATTGGTATATCAACATGCTCCATGGACCAAGGAGGGTCCCAAGAGAAACAACCACATGCAGTGGAAACCCAGAGGCAAGTGCTGGACAAGTGAAGGGGTGCATCCCCACCTATGAGTTTACCCACTTATACTGCACAGACCTAGGGTCCCTTACTAGGGCGGGTACCCTGAAGGGAACCTGTGACTCAACACATGCAGACCGGCATGAGAGCAAGAGGGACAGAGATAGATTACTGATGGGAAGAGAGGGGAAGAGAAGAGGGGGTAAAGACAGAAACTCATTTTGTCTGTAAAATAATCACTTTTAAAAAAATCACTGAGCCCATAATTGAAAATAATGTCAATAAATGACATGGCTACTATGGATCTGGTGTGAAATTAAAAGAAAAAAAAACACAAAGACTTGGTGAAAAATATCTTCCATATGCTTCATATTAATAATTTTAATTTTAGTATATACATTTAATATAGTCTCTTTAGTATCTATATAAAATTTCATACATGTAAGCAAATGCTCCCATATATATAGATAACTGTAATATTAAAGTGCATTGGCTAATACAAATAAGAAAAACACACAGAGGCAGGAAAAACCTCCTAATTTCAGACACTGGCTTTTTCTGAAAAAAACTGTACATATTATTTGGTTAATATTCCCAATTCTTGAGAAACAAACTCTGACAGCTACTGGAAGTAGCCTATGTTGATTTCAGAAGAAGGCGTCTTTCTTCTCGACTGTAGGATATAGCCATATTTGACAGGTGATACTTTGTTTCCCCTACTCAAGAACAAGGGATTGTGATTTATGATGCACAAATATACACACACCTCAAAGTTTATATATTATGCTTATATAGTATATATTACACTCATACATATTACACTCTCTAACTTCTGCAAAGTGTTACACAAAAGCAATGTTTCAATAAGCAAATAAGTAATATTTACTTTGTGGTAACCAGAGATAGACAGAATTATTGAAAAAAATCATTTAGTGAGTAATATATACATATATATATATATATGAACCAATATCCTTTGATTTTGTACTCTAAAAGTTTCACTGTGGTAGGCGAGAGACTTAGTGTGTATAGACACTTATGAGAAAATTTAACAACCTGAATTTAATGCCATAAAGATGGAAGAAGAGAACCAGTTCCCCAAAGGTGTCCTCTGACTTCCATGTGTACACCACAGAGTGGCACGGACCCACTCCCTCACTGCAGCTGCCAAATACATACTTTATACACAATAAAATGAACCTGAAAATGTTTGCTTTCAGACATCAGTATGAAGCAAATGAGAAAATATGTTTTAAGAGCACTTAGTTCTCTTTATTTGTTAAATATTTGATAAAATAGAAAAAAGAATTATATTACATATCCAACAGGCTAATTGCTCTCTCTCCTGATAGATTGACTTAGTTTCCAAGAAAACTAGTGTTGTGCACTATATTTATTTCCAATGGCTCAGTAAAATAGATTTTCAAAGCTTTCAGTATAACTAAAAATAAGACATTCTGATTGAGTTACTTATGTCCCTAGATGTGTTAAGCACCAGAAACCCAATATATCTTCATAATGCTTAGAATTATGTTTCCTCCATTTTCTAATTAAAGGCTTGATTATATTTATGACAGTTGGAGAATTTAATATGTGCATGTTTATGTAGCTGAAAAATTAAATTCATCAGCTCACCTACTATTCCACACAGCTTATATAGTAACAAGAAAAATGTAAGTAGCCTCACTTATCATCTCAAAATAAATTAGATGAATGGTGTTTACACTATTACATGAAAGAGAATAAAATGAGACAGAATAAGAATAAGATTTTTTAAATATGGGAAGGTTACATGCACCCTGGTAGAAACTGATTAAAGCTAGAATAGAATGAAGTCAACAGCATATGCTAGAATGAGTTTCATCTTACTCTTTAAAATTTTGAAAATTGTTACAGAGAAAACCCATTAGTATGAATCACTATCAAGTTTTGAATTCAAATTTACTATAGAAAGAAAAGCTGCTTATGAGTAAATGCCTCCGTACATGCAGTTAGGATTCATATTCTAATTAGAGTATTCGATTAATCCTGAGTAAATTTCTGAGAGCCAGAATAGCTTACTTTACATATGTTTTGAAATGTCACATTTCTAGGCAATATTTTCAATATGTGTATGGAGAGGACGAAGGCAAAATTCAATGGTAGAACACTTTCACATTATTCATGAAGGCCTGGGTAGGTCCCCAACACACACAAAAAAAAAGTTTATAAAGAAGAATGAAACGGAGTTAAATTCATAATTACTGACAAGTGAAGATTTTTGAAACTGAAGATGCTTCTGAAACTACAGTTCCTTCTACTCTAACTAATAAATATACCACATAAACTGAAAACCTTGAAACACTATAATGGCAGATTTGAAACAATGTAATGATAGTCTTCATCTTTTCTCTTTTTAGTTGAATGTTATGAATGAAATAGTTATATTCTAGTTTCATAACTTGCCCAGCAACAAAATATCTGGCCCAAACAACCATGAGGGGAAAAGGAGATGCCATCAGTCAATGCAGGGCAGTCAAAGCGCTTAGTACTGAAAGAGCTAATCATAGGACATCAGCACAAAAGCAATGCGTTCTTACTTGCTAATTCTTACTCTCTTCATCTTGAGTTCATTCCCAGACCACATGACTAGAAAAAAGTCCTGCCCACAACGCACTGAGCCTTCCTACATAAATTATATACAATTGGATAATATCTCATAGGCCTGCCCTCTCTCAAAGGGGACCCGGAGACCTGCTTCCTAGGTATGAGGTTGACAACACAACCAGCACAATAAACCCCAACACTCCAAAATATGAAGAACTCAGGAGCCATCATGCCACAGTCTTCAAATTTGTACATGCCTCCAAATGTGTACCTTTACCAATTCGTGTGGTTTAATCTCCATCTAAATGATCTGGCATTGGAAATCTGTCTTGGGAACATCTGAATTACTTCATTTCACAAGTTGGACATTGGTTTGGGATAACCTTTTGATCCTCTACTATGTAAAATGCCATAAATTTGTGACAGACACAGATTTAGTGCTCTGAATTTTTCGGTCACTCGCTCCACATTTTGACTAATTTGTCTTTGTGAGACACTTTAATCATTAAAACTCTATGAAATATATTTGGAACTATATTGGTGCAAAAAGGAATATTTAGAAATTATACACTGAAACATTTTTACTTAATTCAAAGGTCTTTGCTTAAACTTCTAGTTTAAAATAAAATGAAGACATTGTTACTGGCCTCTAGAAGTACTTTGAATCCAAAGCACTGCTCCACTGCCCAGGGGAAAGGTAGCTTAGGAATCCCCTCTAACTTGAAGGCCAAGTAGATTTTGCATTTTGTAAGCTCACAGCAGTTTATGGGTATTCAGCACAGTGTTTATAAAACAGCAGATTCTAATATGTTTGTTAAATGTTACTAATTGGAATTTTACCTTTTACAGGAAATTGATTATATTTTTCTTTCCTGTACTCCCATGAGTTCCTCAAAGAAAAGGCCTTACTTGCCTTCCTAAATCTAGAGACTTATAAATAATAAATGTCTATCACATTGATCTGAATGAAACTATGCTCATCTTGGCCAACACAGAGTAGATGTCAATGGTTTCCCTTCCAGAGCAAACATTCCTCCAGGAGACAATGCAGAATCCCTTGTATGCATTAATTATACATAAGCTAAGAACTTGTGCTAATGCACACTCCAGCAGTTATTAGTATTTAATATTGCTTCTGCTATGGTTTCAGTATGAAGTATCTACCTCCTAAAACATTTGACCCCACCTGGTGGCAGAATGGAGTGGCAATTGATCATGTGGGCATTAACTTCATGCAAAGATTCAGTTCTGATGAGTTTACAAATAGGAGACCCAAGAAGATGGGGCCTTTTTGGAGCACTTGGGTTGCTGTGGAAGTGACTTTGAAGAGCATATATCTTATGTCCTGCTCATGTCTCTCACTGTTTTTGCTTCCTGGATGAAACTAAGTGAGCAGTTTTCCTCTATCATGTCTTTCCTTAATGGCAATTCTGATTTCCCAGTCATAAGAACAATGCTGAAAACTATCCACAGACCAAAACTCTGAAACAGATTTTTTCTTTTTCAATTGATTTTTTCACAGTGATTAAAACACTAGTTGTTCATAGATTCATTCAACTGACATGTAATGCATGCTTATTTTAGATACCACAGCAGAGAAACAGCAATGTGACACATACCAGTCTAACCTAGCAAGACAGTTATACAGTCAGTTTACACTCAGATAATTATTAAGAGTGATGAACAAGTGTAACATTGAAACACATGAAAATGGTTTCTACTCCTGCTTTAGGTTACAGATAAAGAACTTAATATTGTCAATAAAGTCTTGTATTTCAAATTACAAAAGACATAACAGAAAAATTAGAAGTAGAAGGGAAGCAAGAAAACAAACTTGAATCTTAACCACGCGAAATTAAGTTGCATATTGAAGAAAATAGGGCAAACTTAACAGGTCCAAAGGATACACTTCCATTGCAAGCATGCACCAAGGCAAATAGTCATAAGATGCCATCTCAAAATAAGGAAAGTCCCTGGAGCTTGGAAAGAGTTGGAACAAATGTATGCTAGGGCAACCCATTCTGCATCAGGCTTCCTGGGGCATCAAAGGCAGATTCATGAAAACAGAGGTCTCCCCTCTAGGTCCTCAGTAGCAGCAGTGGAAGGTTTGTGAATATCCACAAACCTCTCAATGACTGGAACAAATCTACACTGAGAATTTTACACATTTCTTTCACACATAAAAAATATTTTAAGTCAACATTGCTGGGATAAATAAATGATCTGAATGACTTAAGCATCATGTATTCTAATTCAAAGTCCATTATGGCCAGAGAGTTGCCAACAAGGGCCAAGGTAACTGGTTATATTATACCCACAGTAATAACTGAGAGAAGGGCAGAGACCAAAGCATGCCTTTTAAAAGCTTGCCAGTCTACCAAAGCCAACCACTTTCTCTCCATCTTACCCACCTACACAAGGAATGGCCCCACCCTCTATGAGCTAAGTCCTTCCTAACAATTAAATACTCTCCACACACTTGGGGTTTTTTCCTAACTAAAGATTGCTCCTAGGTGTGCCCGCAGGATCAGTTTTCACTTGTCAGGTTGACACTTGAACTGTTACAGTAACCATGGTCACTGACTCTCAGGGATATGCGAACTTTTGTTAAAAGTCAATGTTTCAAAATAAAAGCACTTATACATGGAGTCTTGCATCAGTAAGCACTTGGAAAGCTGAAGCAGAAAGATCAGCAATTCGAGGCAAGCCTGGTTGCATTAGATTCTGCCTCAAAATAATAAAACTCAAAAAGAGTACCAACATTGGGAACAGTGTTTTTCTTACAGTGGAGACAACTGGGTATTTGAAGCCTATAATTTTACAGTGTGCAAAACTGAGAACTTTGAGTGAGAGAAGGAATTTGATAATACTATTTCAATAATTAATTATGAGCTCCATTTTCCCTTGATTTATTCAAATAATTGCTTTAATTTTCCATTTTGTTGACTATATGTAGATACAAAACCATATCATTAATCTGAATTTTTAAAGGTTATAAGCTTAATGGAGAATGGAAAAAAATTGATAAACTTTGTTTTGCCAAATACATTTGTAAGCTTTTCAATACCAACACAAAAAGGAATATTTCATAATTGCACATTTTCTTTGTGAGGTCCAATCATCATTTTAATACAGATCTGTTAATAGAATTACCAGATGGGTGCTTTATTTGCTTTTAAAGTGGGTTACAAATAGCAGCAATTAGTCATTGATAAAGACCTCTAAGTCTAAGAGGTTTTTCATAATTCAGCACCACGATAATTTTGTATCATCTGCAAAACAATAAATATGAAAACGTTTGTAAAAGCAACATATGTCTTGACAATTTTCTAATTATCTGTGTGAAAATTCTTAATTCTTCTGCAGACTGAGCTCTCCACATGGCACATTTGTACATGAAAGCATACAAAAGATTGCTAGAAATCAGTTAGACGGTATTTCTACAATTCGCTTTTACCTGATTCCACCCAGCTAGAGCCCAAAGTTATATTTATTTCCCCACCAAAAGTGGTAACTGCTTATATGAAAAACAGAAGGAAGATGGGTGTTGAGCTGAAAGCAGCATTTGCTCAGAAATAGCATTAGAGACTAGATTCCACACTTTGCAGTGGAAATAAGATGGAAAGGATGCCAGATGGAAACTGGCCAAATAGTGTTCTTTTAGGAATTGTGCCTAAGTTATCCTGAAAGAAAAACAGAAGAGAATCAGCAGGAGAAGGAGACTTGAGCTGGAAGTCCTATAGAAGTTCTCACGTCTTTGGAATTAGAAAAGTCACACCCCTTCACACACTTAGGAGAGAAATGATTAAGTAATTAACCTCAGGAAATACAATTGCAGCTGGTTTTCTGTGATTTTTCTCATATTTTACAATTGTGTCCTCAGACATGAAAAGCGACAGTTACAGTTGAGGATGTTTGTTTCTTTAGTTAAGACTAAAGAAATCCGTTCCACAGCCTGAGCACAATGTTTGGCTCCCAGTAATCGTGTACTGATCAACAGATGTGTGTGTATGCCCACCTCTTCCTCCTCCTTACACTAAGAAAAGACACTCATGTAACTTCAGACTCCCATGAGAGCAGGCTGTGACTGCGCATGCTTTGTTTCCTTGAGATCAAAGGAATGGGTTGAGAACTCTCTCACTGCAGTCTCTGTGAATCTGAGCTCTCCTCATGCATCTCTGTTGGGGCACATCAAGTACTGAGAGCAGAGAGCCTCTCCCCCAGCCTCTCCTATGCCCTGGAACTCTGAAAAGTACAGGTAGTTCCATGCTTCCATTGTTGCAAACAGATGATGATAATAAAAACCTGTGCTGGCTTAGACCGAGGGATGGAGTATTGAATCAGAAGACTTTATTTCATCTTATCTTCAAAATTGCATCCAGATCTTGAAATATGAAGCTATGGTTTCAGATTATACACAGTAAAGCCCATCGCACATTCAGCTCTTTAGAGATTATATATAAAGAACTAATTGGGGCAACAAACATATTTACATTCAATGAAGAAGTGTCTTTTCTGCTTTAAGTACTGGAAGTTTCATGATGACTCTTGACTCAAACTTCAGTCTCCACATCTTCACATAACTATTACTTGACAACGGCAATTCACAAACATGCCTCCGTGGTTAATGTCTTGGTCTCAAAACAAGTATTTATTAGCACAGCACATAGAAGTACATGTACATATGTTATCACCACCAGAAAAAAATAAGAAATTCGATTTTCATTGCTTCGTTTAAAAGGAAAGCAAGTACAAAAAGATATGCTTCAGCATTGAGGAGATGATCATAGTTAAAGTGCTTGCCATGCGATCAAAAGGAGGAGTCCAGATCTCAGTTAAAAATGCCTGGGGATATGTGACTATGTGCTAGTAACTCTAGCCTCACAATGGGGAAGGCTTAAGGAGTCCCCAGAGTAAGCTGCCTAGTCAGAACTAGCTTGTGTTCTTCAAGCTCTGAATGTACAGATCCAGCGACAAAGAGTAAAGAAAAAGAGCTTGGAGAGTGACTGTATTACAGAGGACTGTAGGAGAGCCATTTAGCAGGAACACAGCTGGAATGGCAAAGCCAGCCTTCCCCAAAATCAGAGCCCTGCCTGCCTCGTTTCTCCAGACAAGGGTTGTTTATACCTGGTTGTCCTCCCTACAGAGTTGGGTGCTGCCAGTAAAAATCACAGCCTCCTCATTCCCATGCCCCAATAAACCTGCAGATACAGCTATTTTTATTAGCTAGCTGATAAAATAAGCATGCCTGGGTCAAGCAGCTGCTGTTATTCTCCGGTAGCCCGCCTCATTCCATCGTTCCTGTATATGTCTTCGTCTTTTTCTTTTCTTGAATCCCACACAGGCCATAGGAAAAAAAAGTATTCAAGGATGATTCCCCATATCACCCTCACACCTCCCCATCCACACACTTACACATGATGTACACCCACATACATGTGTGCCCTACCCACACAAACAATATTCGTACACACAAGCACATACTCCACACATAAAGAAAAAGAAACACAATCTCTTAATTTTGCTGATATTTCAGTGCTTATGCTTTTGGAAACCATAAATGAAATCAGATTCCTCTGATACATTAACCTCATTCATAAGACAATTATTCATGTGAAATGCTTTTAAGCTTGAACATAACCTTCATTTCATTTTAGAAGTTCCTCTGGTGCTCTTAATTATGTCAAAAGAACAATAACTTTTCAAAAATATCATTCCTTAAGAAAATCCACATCCAGGGGCTGGAGAGGTGGCTCGGGGGTTAAGCCTCTGCCTTGCAGGCAGAAGGTCCTGAGTTCAGATCCTAGACCCCACGTATAGATGCCAGGTGGAAGCGGGACGGCCAGCGTTTCTGGTCCTGATAGGGCGGAGCCTGTGAATCCCAGGGCAGAGCAAACAAGGAGAAGATGGAGGCGTCCATGGTGGTTCCCGAATTCGTCCGTGATTCTACATACACACACACACAATTGAATAAAAAAAAGAAAATCCATATCCAAAGCAAATATAGTTATTATTTCCTTCAACTTTTGTAAATGTGTGAAGCATAGCTGGAGATGATTACCAGCCCACAATGCATACTGATTTAACTGATACAAAGGAATAACCTCATTATCAAACATATGGCCAGCTGCATACATAGAAATAAATAATAATATAGTTATTTTTCTAGATTTAGGAGTCATCAGTATAGTTAAACTGGAGCAAGTTAAACTCTGCAAGGGCAGAGACTACAAATCACAATGAGTGCTAAGGAATTAGAGAGCAGACCATCATGGCAAATTGGTGGGGAAGCTACTTTGAGAATGTGACAAGAAAGATCTGTGTGATGAAGAGGAGGCAGAATGAAGAGCTGAGGGAGGAAGTTGTTCCTAGCAGAAAGAGTATTAAAGTCAAAGACACTGACATGAGAACGCTGGTAGCATACTGACTGACTCAAAGTGTCAGAACATAGCTTTGATTGGAGGAATAATGCAGAAAGTCACAGAGGCAGACCTGTGCGTCAGGATGTGCCAGCCTACTCCAGTAGACCCGACTTTGCTCTCCCTGCAGGAGACAGCCACTGGAGGATCCTTAAATAGAGTGAGAACCTGCAGCATTACACTTTGGACAGATCACTCCATGGAGAATGGGCTAGAGGGAGTAAGAAGAAAGAGACAGAGCAATACTGGCTGCGAACAGAAAGCCAGCTAAAGTGGCCCAATGTGTTTCACATGAAGATAGAAGAAATAATCAGTGTACTAATGGCAAAGTATGAATACAAGTTTGGCAAGTACCAATGCCGTTAACTCATAAAACAATTCTGTAATTTATGAGAACAAACTGGGATATGACTACTGATTTAGTTCTCTAACTTCAAAACCTTTTGATTCCTATTTTTCAGTAGCAATCATGTCCACAGAGTTTTGATGTTCTACACTCTTCCCATAGCACTGTTTCTACACAATGATGTCTAGATTGTGGGATTCCAGTATCTGCTCATCTGTCCCAATCGCTCAAGCCCACAGAATCTCTTCTTAAGCTCCCAAAGCGGATGACCTCCGCTGCTTAAACCCCTCCAGGGTTTAGCAGTCGGTCTCCTCTCCTTCCGGGCTTGACTTCCATCTCCCTCCAATTTCCATCCCCCTGATAAGCATTTTCCACACACTTTCATGGGTGCAATTGATTTCTTCCAGTCTTTGACCTTCTCTCACAGCTGCCTTGCCAATCCTATTACCAAATCAGTTCTGCCATCTGTGTGCTCTCCTCTTCCTCCTGAGCTGCCAAGAGTTCTGAGGAAATTGAATAACCACGCTGATTGACTCTGCCACAAATTTGTGATTTCCCATGTCAGCTGAACCTTGAGCTGCTCAGCGGCCCTATTACTCACCCCTACTTGGCTGCTCTACCCATTCCACACAGCAGCTGTTGCCACCACGCCCTCCGTAGGTCCCCACCCTCCTCCTTACACCCCTCACCCCAGCAGGAGTTCATCTTCTCCTGAGAGCATTCAGATTAAAGGCAGCAAAAACTCTACCCATTTCCCTCTTCCATACCTCCTCATTTATCTGCATCTTTACCATCCAGCAACTCATCTGCATTTCAGAAGGATAATCTCTTGTCCATCTTATTTTTTGGATGGTGCTCCATTTGCCTCAGCCAAGAACTTGCATATTATCTCTTTCTGTTCCAACTTCTAATTTTCTTTTAACCCTTAAAGTTTGAGGTATTTTCCTGTTTTGAATAAAAACAGCTTTTCTCTCTCTCTTCTCTGATGCTGTCTTCTTACCCAGATATAATACTGATGAAACTATGAGAAATACTCTACAAGACAGCATTTCTCATTCTTGTGATTGGGCTGTGGTGTAGATTCATCCACCTTCCACCTCACATTCAAGTTAGAGAGGAAGCCGTCACTTTTCACTCTGTTATCATGCATTCCACCTTCTTCTGATAAGGTCACTCTGCTTCCCTTTGAGTAAATTACATTTTACCCATGACTTTTGTCTGGTAGGGCTGTCATTCAACAGTGCTAGCCTTCTTTAAACAAAAAGCCAGCTAAAGGAAATTCCAGCATTCTCTGTCTACAGAGCATAGTGATTAAATCAATTGACATAATTGGATTTAAGGCATTTCAGTTGTAGTATTTGAAAGAGAGTTTACAAGTTCCTACTGAGCTCTGAATTTACTCGTGCCCTCTGGGGCAGGAACAGACTTTTGCTTTGACTGAACACTTTCCTTCACCATCCACCTCATGAGATCTGCTTTCCTAACTCACAAAAGTTAAAATATAATTTTATTTTTTTTAAAAAAGTGCTATGCCAACTGAATAGTTAACTCAGTTGATCACAGCATGGGGTTAAAAGTGCTATGACTGAGATAATTTTCAAACATCATTAGTCCAAAGATAAATGTTTCGTCAGTATTTCTGAATTTTTTGCTGCCTTATTGATTTTTGATATTGTTACTAGTATTTCTGCTTTTAAAAAAGCAAATTTCATCCTTCTTTCTATTACATGGTTGTAAATTCATCTCTTTAGCTTTTATAATCTTCTTCCAAGGTGTAACACTTGTCCTCTGCCTTCTACATGCATTTTCTCGCATGTTTTTCTGCTCAGGTCCAGATAGCTATACGAAGTGATCTATGAATAAATGCAGATTGACACTGCAGTTCTTCTTCCAGATAGTAATATTCTGCATTTAGAATTTTGCTTTCTTATTAAAATGTTCAAAACTAAAATTTACATTTCTTTCCACTCCTAATATCTATATCTTCTTGTCAGGATTTTAATGTGAGTTGGCCCCCACAGGCTCATGTATTTGAATCTTTAGCTGATGTTGATATTTGAGAAGGTCCTGGAACCTTTAGGAGGTATTGCAGAAATTGGTACCAGAAGTAGGGTATTGCTGTGAGATTAGGAGCATCTGGTACCACAACGTGAAATATGTTGAAGTTGAGGGACATTGGTATCAGAGAAATAAGGTGTTGCTGTGTGAGACTAAGAGGTATTGCTGTGTGAGACTAAGAGAAGCTGTTTCCAAAAAGTGTTTGTGAAGCTGAGAGAAGTTGGAACCCAGCAGTATAGCCAATGCTGTGATGTAACGAATGTGCCTTTGGAACTGTATGTTGGGAGAAATATGGAGAACTTTTAATGAAGTTTAATGAAGTTTTGCCCTTCTACAGAAATCTTGCCTGAAGTTAAACTGGAGTGCTTGGTAGAGTAAATTTCAAAGCAATGTGATATGGCTACTTTTTAGTTGTCTTCGGAGTCATGAAAAGGGAAGGAAGAAGCAGTCCCTATAAGATTTAATGATGAAAAATATAATGGCAAACTTAAAGAGTTGAATCAGGAAGAAGCAGAGAATAAGATGGCTGTTAAAGAGATTAGCTCTATCCATAAATCAAATCTTGCTCTCACTTTGTATAATAAGAGAGGCTACCTTAAGGGCAAGATTCTCAGAGAAGTCTCTCACCCAAAAAAATGCAAATCCTTTAGGAAGAAATGAGCTCAAGGGTAAAATTCCAGAGCTGGAGTCTGTTTCTCCTGCAAAGCAACTCCCCAGGAGTAAAAGAGATTTTTTCCTACAGTCAGCCCAAAGAAGCTGAGTAAGCTGTGATTCAAGGGGGCCAATTTCTAACACAAGGTTACAACAAAATGGCAAAGTTGTCCACCTGGTTCTGCTTTTATAGGCATCAAGGATACAAGAGGGAGGAGGCCCTGGAACCCTCCTCCAACGTTTCAAGGAATGGTGGAATCCAGGCAGCACACACAGAAAGTCTGCAGTTAGAGGCCCAAAAGGAAGAGCAGGTTGTGCTGTGGAGTTAAAGCCTGGTTTGCCATTGAGAAGCAAAAATGTTAGAGATGCCAAAGATGACAAGAGACATCAGCCAAGGAGAGCTGTATACCCTGGGAGTCAGACCAAAAGAATGATGTGTTCCACAGACAGCTGCGTTAGAGAGGTAGAAACCAAGCCCTTTGGAACTGAGATGATTTCAATGAGAGGCTTATCTGTTGGACTTGGGGCTACAGGATTTGGAGTTTGTCCTGTTGTTTTTCAGTCTTGTTATGAAATGATCTTTCCTGGATATTCACCCATTCCTTCCTTTTGGAATGGGAACAGACATTGTATGTTGAAAGTATGTAAGTATGTAATTTGTCTTTTATTTTACCGGAGGCTTTGGACTTTGGACTTTTGGACCATGTTGGAATTATTGATATAGTCTATGAAGACTTTTAATATTGGACTGAGTATGTGTTGCATAATGATATGGCTGGGGATGAAGTGTCATGGTTTGAAATGTATCCCCCCAAATCTCATGTTTGGAAAGTCATAGCATCTTTAAGAGGTGGAACCTTGGTGGAGGAATGCAATCACAAGGGCTGGGCCTTGAGGTGGATTAGTCCCACCCTACTTCCAGGAGAGTCTACTTTTGGAGCAGCAATCATGCAGCTCTCAGCCTTGCAGATGGCAGTGACTTAGCCTGCCTCCAGCTTCAGCCACTAACCATGTCATCTCCACCATGAAAGACTGTTTTTTCCCTCTGAACAGTAAGCTGAATAGATCTCCCCTTCTTCCTTAAGTTGATTGACTTGGAGTTCTCTCTTACAGAATTAGTTAAGAATAACTGTCACAGAAGAAAGGCATTTCACAGAAGACAGGCCTTGAGGTTTGGTAGCCCCAGCCTGCTTCCTCTTGCAGTTTGCTGCTTGCCTGCTCTACCTCCACAATGGCTACAGTGACCTGAACCTGATACATCCATTTCTTCAGCCTGCTATGCCATTTCTGCTCTAATGAACTATATCTCCCTTTCTCCCTTAACTTGACTTTGAGTAGCAAAGAAAGATAAGTGAAATATTTCTTCTCTGGTATCCAATAAACATTAAGCACATATCAGTGCATACATCTTATGATCTTTCTCCAAGGTCAGTATAGAAATGAAAGGTATTAGAAGACATGATGAACCATTACTGAAACCTTCACAAAAATCCAATCCTCCAGTGGTTTTGCTATAAATTACCTTCCATTATGTGAGCAGAGCCATAGTCTTAAAACACTCATTATATTTGAGTTTGATACAGATTTCAGCAAACAGACCTCCTTGGTATAAAAGTCAAAGCCAACCATGAAGTGACCTTACTTACTCCTTCCACTTCAGAGGTAGTGTCTTGTTCTACCCTCTCTATGCTATTGCCATACTAGATCACATATCCTGTGCTTAATAAATGATAAGATGTAGGACTTTGCTCATAATTTCTTGATACGATAAAATATTTCTTTCTTAATTCTTACTCTGAGGAAATTTCATTTATTATAAAGTTCAACTGAAAGGTCCTTGTAGTATAAAACTATTCCCCCAAATGTCCTCATTACCCCTATCTTCTTCACTTAGAAGACATGTTTTTGACAGTCCCTTAATATAGAAAGCACATTTCTAATACTTTCTAAGAATAAATCAGTGTCTATATTATAGCAGTTCTTAGTTATTATTGAGTAATAATACCTCTGTTGGCATCTAAAGAACATAGAGACATTCATTCATAAATTAATAAATATGAGGCAAAAAATGAAGAAAATAAGTACCAAAAATGATATATTTCATGTATAAGCAGATGTTTTACAGACATGTGTAAGTTTATATAACTAAAATATGTATTTATATTTCTTTGCTACATACTTTAATTGCATCAGCTCATAAATCAAAATGCTGGCATCAATATTCCTACTATTCCTTACTATGATAACAATAGGAGTCATAACTCATGAATCAAACAGAAAACTTAAATGATGTTAAATGGCAAGCACTCCAGCAACATGTTAATCAAAGATTGCATCTTGTAATATTTAAATTATTTCATTTTTAAGTAAATTTTGGTTTTTAAAACTTTTAACCTTTCCAATGACCAGAAGTAGAATTTATCACAAATGGGTAGGAGTAATGGTAAAGGCATGATGGTATTCTTGAAAAATATCAGACAGTTAAAGTTACAAATAAATGTTCAACATTATTAAATGATTATATAATATTTTAACATCCTTCACATTTAACTTTAGCATGAACTTTATGATAAATCACAAAGCAAATTAAAAACTGTACCTCATTCTATATTTATCTATAGATCCCCACTTAAGCCTAGATGATATGCACAACCTTTGTGTTGTGAAGAATAAGAATGGATTCAGCCATACTGAATGATATTGCAGGGCATTTTTCTTAGAAAATTTAACGTGTTATGTATCATATATTAATCATTATTTTTGGACCATGGCTTCTAAATTCTTAAAATACTAGACAGCCTCCTAGCATGCTACAGGCGCCTTCAATTCTGACAGATTGAAGCTGGATTCCTTTAGTTGTAAGTCAAAGATCAGACTGAAAATATCCAGGCAGAAAGCATCCAGATCAGCACACTGTCTTTTAATTAGAATTAAATGTGAAAAAGAAGAAAAATATCAGGCAGCTCTGCAGATTGTGACTTCAACATTGATGATCCTTAAAATTTCACTGTCACAGACACACCACCCCTGTCTACTACACATGAGATCTTATGAAAAGAGTAATTTCTATATTTTAGGACATTGGAAATATCTATGCCTGGCATGGTTTCACATGCTTGTAACTCCAATCCTTGGAAAACCCAGGTACAAGAAAAAATGTGATTGAAAGTCAGTCTTGGATTCATAGTTATAATCTGCCTCCAAACAAAAATCTGTGATTTTTTAAAATCATAATGAACAAAAGACTAATTAGAAATTTTGAAAGAAAAAATAATATGCCACAAGGTGAAAATTAAAAAGTCTATCTATGGATAACTAGAAGCAAAAACCAGCTGACAGGTTTGGGAAGATAGTTCTGTAGACAAGGCTAGATGTGTAAGCCTGAGGACTAAAGTCTTCACATCAATCTGGCAGAAGTACATGCAGCCTGGGTCCGGACGCGTAGGCGAGATCCAGCCGGGCCTCAACGCGCGCTCTAGGACCCCAGGTCAGCCCACGGGGACCCGGCTCCGACTCCCGCCATCCAGCCGGAGCCGCGCGGGGGCCCAGGGAACGAGGAGCACCTCCCCCTGCGCCCGGGCCCCGCCCCAGCTGCCCTCGGGTTAAATAGCTCCACGCCGACGCGCGCAGCCTCCCTCTTTCGCCCCACCCCCCGCTCCGCCGGTCCGGACGCGTAGGCGAGATCCAGCCGGGCCTCAACGCGCGCTCTAGGACCCCAGGTCAGCCCACGGGGACCCGGCTCCGACTCCCGCCATCCAGCCGGAGCCGCGCGGGGGCCCAGGGAACGAGGAGCACCTCCCCCTGCGCCCATCCTCCCTTTTCGCCCCACCCCGCTCCGCCAGTCGGGACACGCACGCGGTCCACCCGGGCCTCACCCCGCTCCCTAGGTAAGTCCCCGGTCAGGCCCCGCCCACCAGTACCCCAGGCCAAATAATTCAGTTTAGTGAAATTGAGAGATCTTAAGAGTTAAAATGACAATGCCAAAGTCAAAGTGCAAATCCATAAGAAGCAACACTCAAGTAAACAAATCTCCCACTGAAGAAATTAATCCCATAATGTTAGACTCCAAAAAGAACAAACCCGCGGAAAAAGGCCAAGAAAGCCTGACCCAGGATAACGACTTTCAAAATATGATCATTACCATGTTCAATACTATGAAAGAGGAAATCCGGGAGGAATTACATAATCGAATCAATCGCTTTGAAGAGGAACACAACAGACATCTGGAGGAGTTGAGAAAAACAGTGCAAGAAACAAAAAGCGGCATAGAACAGTTAAAACAAACTCAAGCAGAGTTTAAAACTGAGCTAAAAGACAAGTTATCTTCAACCCAGAACGCCACAGAGAGTCTTATCAACAGAACTAATGAAGCAGAAAACAGAATTTCAGACCTTGAAGATAAAGTGGGAGTACTAGCCAGCTCAATGGAAGAGGTTGTTAAAGCCAAAAAGATACTTGAGAGAAATATCCAAGAGATATGGGACACCCTGAAGAAGCCTAACATGCGTATTCATGGAATACCGGAGCAAGAATCTCAAAATACCACCCCTGAGGAAATTTTTCAAACGATCATCAAGGAAAACTTTCCTCATCTAAAGAAAGAGAGGCCCATTCATATACAAGAGGCATTCCGCACCCCAAACAGATACGACCAAACTAGAAGCACACCGCGGCAAATAATAGTTAAAACACTCCACATTCAAGATAAAGAACTGGTGCTGAGAGCTTCAAGGGAGAAAAAACAAGTCACTTTTAAAGGCAAACCTATTAAAATAACAAATGACTTCTCAGTCAAAACAGTAAAAGCAAGAAGAGCTTGGAGAGACATACTTCAAGTATTGAATGAGCAAAAATGTCAACCCAGGCTGATTTACCCTGCAAAACTATCAGTCATGATCGAGGGAGAAAGAAAAATTTTCCAGCACAAAGACAACTTTAAGGGATACATGGCCACCAAACCAGGCCTTCAAAAACTGCTAGAAATGATACTCAAGCGTGAAGAAAAAAACAGGCATATCCAGGAGAACAGAAGGCAAATATAACACCATTAAAAGCGAAGCAATATACTTATAAAAGCTACTAAACATAATAAATGTCTGGAATTAACAATAGTTTCTCCATTATAACACTAAATGTTAATGGACTTAATTCACCGATCAAGAGACACAGATTACAAACTTGGATTAAAAATCACAATCCATCAATCTGCTGCCTGCAGGAAACCCATCTCACCACAAAAGATAGGCACGCTCTAAAAATAAAAGGCTGGTCAACAATTCTACAAGCAAATGGAAGCAGAAAACAGGCAGGGGTAGCCATTATGCTATCAGACAAAGTGGATTTCAAACCAAAAAAAATTATAAGAGACACGGATGGATACTACATTTTAGTCAGAGGTACAATTCACCAGGAAGACTTCACAATACTGAACATATATGCACCCAATACGGGCCCCTCCACATTCATTAAGAAAACCCTACAGCGTCTAAAGCAAGAAATCAACCCCCAAACGATAATTCTTGGGGACTTCAACACCGCCCTCTCTACATGGGATAGATCAACAGGTCAAAAGCTTAACAGAGACACTTTGGAACTTAATCAAACCCTGAAAGAAATGGACCTCACAGATCTCTATCGAACTTTTCACCCACGCACCAAAGAATACACATTTTTCTCAGCAGCACACGGAACTTTCTCCAAAATAGATCACATATTGGGCCACAAAATGAATCTACACATGTACAAGAAAGTTGAAATTCTAACCTGTGCCCTATCAGACCACCACGGCCTAAAGCTGGACATCCACAACACATCAAACAAGAGAAAATACACTAACTCCTGGAAACTTAACACTATGATGCTGAATGAGAACTGGATTCAGGAAGAAATTAAAAAGGAAATTCAAGATTTCCTGAAAGTGAATGATAACGAAAATACAACTTACCAAAATCTCTGGGACACAATGAAAGCTGTTCTAAGAGGTAAGTTCATAGCTCTTAATGCCCACATCAAAAAACTGGAAACATCAGAAATAAACAACTTAACAATGCAGCTTAAAGCTTTAGAGAAACTAGAGCAATCTGATCCCAAAAGCAGTAGAAGAGAAGAGATTAGCAAAATAAGGGGAGAAATATCTGAAATCGAGACTAAGAAAACGATAGAAAAAATCAACAAATCGAAAAGCTGGTTCTTTGAAAAAATCAACAAGATTGATACACCCCTAGCTAAACTAACCAAAAGCAAGAGAGAGAAAACCCAAATTAACAAAATTAGAAATGAACATGGAGTTATCACTACGGATACCCAAGAAATCCAGAGAATTATAACATCATATTTCAAAAACTTATACTCTGTGAAGTTTGACAACACAAAAGAGATGGATGAATTTCTAAGTAAACACAACTTACCTAAATTGAATCAGGAAGTTGTGAATTACTTAAATAGTCCTATAACATATAAGGAAATTGAGGAAGTAATCTCGAATCTTCCCACCAAAAAATGTCCTGGACCAGATGGATTCAGCACAGAGTTCTACAAGACATTTAAGGAGTTAATAACACCAATACTCCTTAAACTGTTCCACCAAATAGCAAAGGAAGGAACACTACCAAATTCCTTCTATGAAGCTAATATCGTTTTAATCCCAAAACCTAATAAAGATTCACTTAAAAAAGAAAACTATAGGCCGATCTCCCTGATGAACACAGATGCAAAGATTCTCAACAAAGTCTTAGCAAATCGGATTCAAAAACATATTAAAAAGATCATTCATGGGGACCAAGTAGGCTTCATCCCCGGCACACAAGGTTGGTTCAACATACGCAAATCAATAAATGTAATTCATCATGTAAACCAGTCCAAAGTCCAAGACCACATGATACTCTCGATAGATGCAGAAAAAGCTTTTGACAAGATCCAACAGCCTTTTATGATCAAAACGCTAGAGACAGTAGGAATGGAAGGAGCTTTTATCAATATAATAAAAGCTGTATACAACAAGCCCACAGCAAGGATTATGCTCAATGGGGAACAATTGGAAGCATTCCCACTTCGATCAGGAACAAGACAAGGCTGTCCACTCTCACCACTTCTATTCAATATTGTACTTGAAGTCTTAGCCGAAGCCATAAGACAAGAAAGGGACATAAGAGGGATTCAAATTGGCAAGGAAGAAGTCAAGCTATCTCTATTTGCAGATGACATGATCTTATACCTGAGTGATCCCAAAAACTCCACCAGGAAGCTCCTGGAACTAATTGAGAAGTTCAGCAGGGTGGCAGGATACAAAATAAATGTGCAAAAATCAGAGGCCTTCCTATATGCCCAGAATGAAAGAAGTGAAAAAGCCTTGAGAGAAACCATGCCATTTACTATAACCCCTAAAAAAATGAAATACCTTGGTATAAACCTAACTAAGGAGGTAAAAGACCTTTACAATGAAAACTTTAAAACCCTAAAGAAAGAAATTGCAGAAGACACCAGAAGGTGGAAAGACCTCCCTTGTTCCTGGATTGGCAGAATCAACATTGTAAAAATGACCATCCTACCAAAGGCAATATACAGATTCAATGCTATACCAATCAAAATCCCAAAGCAATTCTTCAAAGAAGTTGACCAAACAATCTCAAAGTTCATATGGAGGCACAAAAGACCCAGGATAGCAAAAACAATCCTGAGTAACAAAAACACAGCTGGAGGTATTACCATACCAAACCTAAGTCTATACTACAAATCCATAGTTATAAAGACAGCCTGGTACTGGCTCCAAAATAGACACACAGATCAATGGATAAGGATTGAAGACCCAGATATAAGCCCACAAAGTTACAGCCACTTGGTCTTTGACAAAGGGGCCCAAAGAATCCAATGGAAAAAGAACAGCATCTTCAACAAATGGTGTTGGCAAAACTGGATCTCCACATGCAGAAGATTAAAGCTGGACCCGTACTTGTCACCATGTACAAGACTTAATTCCAAATGGATCAAGGACCTTGATATCAGGCCAGAGACTTTAAAAGCCATAGTTGAAAGGATAGGGAACTCCCTCGAGCTGATTGGGCTAGGCCAACACTTCCTAAACAGACATCCAATGGCACAGTCACTGCTACCAACTCTCAACAGTTGGGATCTTGTGAAATTAAAGAGCTTCTGTTCAGATAAAGAGATTGTCGCACGAGCTCAAAGGCAACCCACAGAATGGGAGAAAATCTTCACTAACCACATATCTGACAGAGCTCTACTGTCCAGAGTGCACAAAGAACTTAGAAAATTAAACTCCAAGGAAAACACTGGCCCAATTAAAAAATGGGCCCTGGAACTTCAAAGAAACTTTACCAGGGATGAAATTAAAATGTCTAACAATTATCTTAAAAAATGCTCCACTTCCTTCGCCATCAGGGAAATGCAAATCAAAACTTCCCTGAGATATCATCTCACCCCGGTCAGGATGGCAAAAATCCACAGTACAAACAACGACAAATGCTGGAGAGGATGTGGGGAGAGGGGAACTCTCCTACATTGTTGGTGGGAATGCAGGCTCATACAGCCACTCTGGCGAGCCGTCTGGAGATTCTTAAAGAAATTAAAGATTGAAATGCCGTATGACCCTGCTATCCCACTTTTGGGAATAACCCCCCAAGCAGCAGAGGTTCGCCTCGATAGCACAAGCTCGACCATGTTCATAGCAGCACTGTTTACAATAGCAAAGTCATGGAATCAACCTAAATGTCCAACAGTTGACGAGTGGATAAGGAAACTGTGGTACATCTATACAATGGAGTACTACTCAGCCATCAAAAATGATGAATTACTGGAATTTGCTGGGAAATGGATGTCATTAGAAAGAATTATATTAAGTGAAGTATCCCAAACCCAGAAAATTAAGCGCCGTATGTACTCCCTAATAGGTGGCTCCTAGTACCAAACTCGCCCAGCCCACATTGGGACACTCAAAAGTAAACCTATGTAACACAGTAATTGCAAGGATTATGAACAAGAGAGATGGGTTAGGAGGGCCACACCAGAAACAAGGAGAGAGGAGACCATGTTACAGCAGAGAAAATAGGCCTCCATCAAGGTCTGCAAGTAAGTAATGAGAAACCTGGTTAAGTTCACAGACGTTCTTTCCTGATCTCACCAGAAGGGGAGGGCATATAGTCTAGCAGATAAAAAGTAATCATTTTGCAAATGGGTGATGGACCCCTCCCTCACTGAGGTTTCCTACTTTTATTACATCTACCCTTGAATGTGCTATTATAACAAGACTCCAGTTTAACAGCTTTTTGTCTCTGGCCAGGGGGTGACATACAGTGCCCAGCAGAATGGAGTGAAGGGAATTGCAGGAGCAGAAAAACTGCAAAAGAAAATCAACAAACCACAATCCAGAACTTCAGAGACTCTATATCAATCACATAGAACTAGGACAGCCTAATCTCTCCCCATCCTGGAGCTCAGGGACATTTGCGGAAGAGGGGGCGGTAAGATTGTAAGAGCAAAAGGATGGGAGGAGCAACGATTTGCAAGATTCTCAACAATAGTTGGGGCCAAAGCAATCATAATGGAACTTTGCATGCCCTGCGCAATGTCCAGCGCACTGTTGCCCTCATAAAGTCTAGCATCTGTTAAGGGCACCGAGACCCCTGGAGGCAAGGGATTGACAGCCATAGTAGTAATCTTATGATTAAGGGGAACAAGAGAAAGGGCTTATGGAAATGCCACTGGGTCCTTATATGTCATCGGAGAGGAGGACCCAGTGGAGAGTTAGGCGCACACAATAAAGGACTCTCTGGGAATTGGGGGGGAGACACTGGGGGAAGGGGAGGGGGGAGGGAGGGAACTGGTAAAAAATTTTAAAATGTATAATTAAATTTTTAATAAAAAAAAAAAAAAAGAGCAAGCAAAAAAAAAAAAAAAAAAAAAAGAAGTACATGCAGCCTGCAGTTCCAGGGCAGACACAGAACCAGCTGGCTAACTGCTACAGCTGATTAGCAAGCTCTGGGTACAATTGAGAGACCATGCTACAATATATATATGGAAAGCAATCAAGGCAGATACTAGTCATCAAATTTGGGCCTTATATGTGCATGCCTGTGTTTGTGTGTGCACTTATTTACACACACACATACAAATGCACTGACATACATTTAACACATATGTATATTCACGTGCACTCCATGAACACACACTGCTTATAGGTTTAGCAGTTCAGTCCAGACAGTGGTAGGGGTAATAATGGGTTATACATATTTGCTGAGTGATACATATTCTTCAACATCAAGACAGCCTCCTCAGCATAATTTTATTGAGTGTAAAGTCTCTCCTAATCTACAGTATTAGAACATGTGTTTTTCCATGATGAAATTATGTGTTCATGTTATCCCATTGCCACATAAGTTTTACATAGCCTCACAAGCCTAATTGAACTCTCTTCAAACTATGGTTCCATCTCTCTGAAAGTTTGTATCCTAAGTGAATGTGGTTTTCACTATTGTTGCTTTTAATTATAATCATCTCCCTGTTAACAAAACGAATCACTAAAGTAGAATTGCAATGGTGCCTATAGATGGCCAAAGGTTGTCTTTGTTGCTTCTAATTCTACAGAGCATGGCCACTCAAACCACCAAGATTCTAATAGTAAGTGTGTCTCAGCAAATCATACAAATCTTAAGTCCCTTTAGCAGGGTTCTGCATACCAGCTATGCTGATTTCTTTGTTCTACATGAAAATCAATCTTCTAGCAAGTCACGACTTCCACTCCCGCTTTTAAAGAGCTCAACTGCCTACTTTCCATTCAAGTTGAATTTCCTTAGCATAGAATATAGTGTCTTACATAATTTTATCTGGTTTCCATTTTCCCTTTATACCATCTGGCCATGATTCCCATTTTTCCTTCATCAGATCCTTGACTCTCAGTATTATGCATTAATTATGTCTGAGTAACATACATGTTATCTTACCACAATTCAATTTCTATTAAAAGATGGTCCACAGACCAGAAAACAATGTGAGTTGTTTTATCCAGCATTTACTTTATTTTTGTATTGGTATACTGCAGTATACCAATACATATATGTCAAGCAACTGATATTTAGAGACTCTATCATATACCCTAAAAAACACATGCATCTCCCATTAGTAGAATCAAATTAATCCATCCGCTGTGTAGCAAGCATCTCCCATAAGTGAAGTTTTAAAGAACCACAATAGAGAAAGATAAATATGAGTCACACTTGTATCTTCCCAGTGAGGATTGTGTCAAAGAAACAGAAGACCAATTGTGATGACCTAAGTTTAAACCCCATAACTTACATGGCAGGAGAACCAAATGCCACAAATTATCTGTGACCACTATATATGCCCTGGAGTATGCATACATGAGCATGCACGTGCACACACACACACACACACACACACACACACACACATACACGTGCACACATACAAATAAATTAATTGAATAAATAAATAAGTAAATAAATAAAATGTAAAAATTGGTGAATCAAAACTAATGAATAAAAATGTGGGGTTATGAAAAAAAAGAATAGAAGATGAAAATTAAAACCAGCACATATCCATACCTGTATGCAAAGGATACACCATAATCAACAGTTTGAAATACTATGTACCATAAAAAGCACAGTAATAGAGTGGCTTGACATTAAATAGTAACAAGCTGATAATTGGGAAAAACTTAATCATAGAAGAATCATGAAAGGTGAGATTTACTCCTGCATGCCTGAAAAGAATTGCAGGATTACATAAGAGTGTGGGTTAGAATGAGCTGGCAGGAAAACGTGAAGTGGGTAAGTGTCCTTGAAAGTGACCAGAAGAGCTGGAACATGAGAAATAGAAAGTACAGATGGGAGAGGGAGATTAGAAGCAAAAAGATGTGATTCCAAGTACAGACATTTGTAGTTTATCAGATATGAGCAAGATCTAAATGCCCCGAAGCAAGCTGTTTCATCCTTGTGAGATTTGAGCAAAGTGTAGAACCTATCCGCCTACTTATAATATTTATATACATAGCATTTATAATCACAATAAATTGTTCCTCCATTACTTTATTAATTTACCTAAATCTACACTACCTATCCTAACTACAAAGTACAGAATTTCATAGACTTGCACAATTACTACACTAGTGTACAGAGTTCATTATTTTTAAACCTACACTTTCATGATATAATAATAGCAGTCACTCCACTGATGTTAAACTACTTACTAACGGTCAGGTGAATATATGAACTTAAATTCAGACTCAACAGCAAGTAGTAAGAGACTGCTGAAGGACAGAGACCCTTTAGCCCTAAATTCATCTAAGTGAAATGCAGTCAACCATAACTCACCTACTAAAAGTAAGACATTAGGCCAAAATGAAATGAAACATTTGAAGAAAATCGAAATGACATAATCCCAAACTTCACAATTAAACACAACTGCAATGGTTGGAATGAGAATGTCACTGCGTTTAACATTCTGACAGCTTTGACATCATCCCAACTAATAAAAGAAGGAAAAGAAAACGAAAGTGGAGATGAGCATATGAACTCTATCACTGTTGTGACAAATGTCGGACAAACACAAACTAGGGGAGGAAGCAGCAGAAACACTCAAGCATTGAAAAAGGGAAATGCATGAACTGCGTTTGAACCTTCCTGGTGAACACTGAAGCGCACAACTCCAGGCTGCAATCATGGGCAAGAAGTCACAGTGGCAGAAGCTTGAAGCATTATCACATCCACAGTCAGGAGCAGTAAGCAAGGGCCGAATGCCTGCCAGCTTACTGTCTCTTTCCATTTTTATATAGTCCAGTCTTTACACAAACCATCTGCTACCCACCAGGGGACAGGTCCTCCCACTTCAATTACAGCAATCATGAGCATCTCCTACAGGCCTGTCCTCAGGTCTATCTCCTGAGTGTCAGGTTGACAGCTGGGACTAACCATATCATACTTAATTTTACTCCTGAAGTCTATTAGAAAGTCAATAAATAGGAGACTGGGGAGATGAATCAGCAGTGAAGCCTTTGCCTCACAAGCTGAAGGACCTGAGCTTAGGTCCCCAGGTCCCATGTATATATGCCAGGCAGATATGGTGGCAACCTGCAATTCAGCTCCTGGAAGGCAAAGCTTGGGAATCCCCAGAGATGAGCAAGAACAATCCAGGATGATTCCTGATGTCACACTTGGGCCTCTAAAGCCACATCGCCCACCACACACACACACACACACACACACACACACACACACACACACACTCACACACGCGCACAAGAAAATAAGTAAATAAATACATAAATAAAACTAAACATGTTGCATATTTTTTCAGTCTTGGTCTTAGTGAAGTTTCTACACACCCAAAGTACTACTCATAGAAACAGCTCAGCTTATGTACTTATCATTGTTTATTGTGTTCTAATTTACAAAAATTACCATGTTCTATAAACGCACTTGGATATTTTAAATAATCCCAAAACACATCCTTAAAGCAATGCAAATAGAACTCTTATTTATGAAGTTTACAACATCTAAACCCACAAAGAGTTCTATAATCAGGGACTGAATCTTAAAAATGTGAAAGAAAGTTGCTGTTTGAAGATGACCTGTAACAGGCCCTGAGAAGCTGTTTCTATTTAAAGACATGGGCCCAGGTGAACCCACAAAGAAACTAAAAATAGGATGAAAGCCTTTTCTTTACAAAAGTCTGCTTTGGGGAAATATGCAGAAGAGGGGGCAGTAAGATTGTAAGAGCCTAAAGATGGGGAGAAGCAAGGATATGCAAGATACTCCACACAAGTTAGGGCCGAAGTAACCATAATAGGACTTTGCATGACCTGCCCAATGACCAACCTAGCACTGAACCCCCCAAAGTCTAGCATGGATCACAGGTACTAGGATCCTTAGAAGCAAGGGATTAACAGCCACCATAGTGTTCTTATACTAAAGGGGAACACAAGAAACGGCTCTAGGCAATGCTACTGAGTCCTTGCACCTCATTAGAGTGGAGGACCCAGAGGGAAGCTTGACATTCACACTAAATGATACTCCAGGGATGGGGGGAGGGGGCAATGGATAGGAACATTTGAGTGTATGTGTCAAACAAGATAAAAAGGAAAAAGAATAAAAACTATAAATAAATTCCTTTTGTAGCTTTTTCATAACAATGACTATAGCCATCTACAAATACAGTGAATTTATTTGTAAGCTACATGGTAACCAAAATTTGATTCCAAATATTGTCTATACATTAACAGCCCCAAAAAAGCTATGGAATAAGTTTGAGAGGGAAAAATTTGTGTTATACATATTCAAAAGAAGCTAATAGCTTAATTTTCCAGTCCTATTTCAGGAAACCAATAACTTCTAGAGATGAAGCAAGCAAATTGAAGATATGACTCAGATACAAGTCATATCGCTAGAAAATTTGATTCCTTTGCATAGTTTCAACATGGCCAGTTACTAGAGGTTTGCTGTGTTTCAAAGACCCATGTATAAACCCACCTTGGCTGCCAGAACCACAGTCCTGGCATGCAGCTTTGGTCAGAAAAAATATGTGCTATGGCCATAAAGACAAGCACATATGTTCAGCAGAAACATCTATCCTGGCCACAAAGACCAACACATGCTCAATAGAAACATCTACCCTGGCAGTAAGGACAAGCACACACCTCGGGACATGTCCCCACTGCAGAGAAATGGTATGACAGAACCCTTTTATGTCACACATGTGGTAAATTATTTCTAAGTCCCAGTTTTCTTTTCATTCTCAAGAATGTCCAAAGGCAGAGAGTTCCATTAAGACTCTCAACAAGATAACCTTTGTAAATCATTTCAGTGGCACTTAATGGAATCCTATGAATCACATTATGCATTCAAAATATGACTAGCCTTATGCACATCTTTTATATTGGCTCCCAAAACACTAAGAAGTACATCATCTTATCCAAGCAAATTCTTTAGGCCTTTATTCCTGATCCCCTGGAATTTAAAATATAGTTCATTTAGCTCTATTACACACCAAATTTTTCATGTGCTTTTAATTCCACGGAAATATTTCATATTGTTAAAATGGCTCGTAAAAAGTAGCTTAAGATTAAGTGGGGGAGGGTAGATCTTCTGTGCTTTCTATTACTTTTAAAATGAAGGATTGTTTTTCATTCTGGTGACATGTGACAGAGCCATCAACAAATTGAGGCTGACTTTTCTGTTCGCTGTCTTCATTAAACCTATTGGGACTACAATGACTTAGGTCACAACATGAAACATCATGCTAATTAAAGTACTAATTAACTGGTAGAAAGAATATATTGTGCAAAATAGATTGCTGTATTACTTTGTTTTAACTTTTGTGTCATTTCAACTTGGTAACCACTAATTTAGAATCTTCTAAGCAGGCTCTTTAATCCAAATGTTAATCTCAGATGGCAACAGCCCATGATTACAGAGCTCCACGTGCAAGTTACACTACATTTCTTCTTGGTAGTAAATCAGGCTACTGGAAGTTAAAAAGAACCTATATTGGCAGATTTCTTGGTATTCTTTGGATAGACTCTCTCATAAGCTAGGTCTGCATAGAAGCCAGTCTCATAATCATTTTTGGCAACTTCTCACCCTAAAAATCAAAGTGCCTGTGCCACTATTCTTCAAAAGACTTTCCTAAAAAAGACCACAGGATCGATTTCCTTAATATTACTAATTCCACCACTAGCAAATGATAATTTCAATTACTTTTACCATGCACATCTCAATTCTGCATTTTTTTAAAGAAAGACATAACATTTAATAAATAGCAAAGAATTTTTTTGTAAAGACAGTCAGCAGAATGTTAGTGATTCTATCCATGTACATTTTCTCCGGCGGCAGCCAGTTTCTAATCTTTGTGGAATGCACATTCCAAATGTCTGTGTCTTTCATAAGCCTGACATATGGGAGAAAAAAGCCCATGCTGACCCTCCTTTAACAGTGAGACACATAGAAAAGAAGAAAGAGGAGAGACCTAGATCGCCTCAGCTCCCACAGGGACAGAATTTTCACAGCCACAATTGAGCAGCAAGCAGCAATTAGAAAACATTCTGAGCTATACCTACACGAGTGCTTCAATCTTTTTCCATCAAACATTAATTTTGCCCTTCACTATCTAAAAACAAAAGTCAGGAAACATTCATAATTTGCCATGTTAACGCTAACTCCCCATTAGAATCCACAAAATGCAGCATAAGAAGCAGCATTATGGCATTGATGTGGCACTGATGTCCACGAAAACGTACAAAAGTCATTCATGGCTGTCACTTAAACAGTGCAAGTTATTGAAACTTTTTTGTTAATTTAAATAATCAAGTTGACTTTGTTTCTTTTAAACTCTCCATTCCTAAACTATAACATGAATTTGAATGACAACTTTATCATGTTTGCATAGGTGAGGCTGTATCATTTCTTCCAATACCATAGAGCTCTGTTTGAGGCTACATTTCCACTGTTACAATTATTGATTGTCCTATTTTACTGAAAACATAGATGGAGGAAAAAATGAGGCAATGGCAAAAAGTCAGACTCTAGATATTAAATGTTATTTTATGTACTGAAAGAGATATTCATGAAGTTTCTGTTTCATAAATTTTAATTTTTGCACCCCCAAAAGTGCAGTACATTTGGTTCTAATTAATATTGAAAATGATTTCGTCATATAAAATAAATACTTGTATGAGCACCAATATTATCCAAAATTTTATAATAATATGAAATAATTTATTATTTTCGATTGGAGAGATGGTTTAGAGATTAAGACACTGCCTTGAAAGTGAAGAACCTGAGGTCAGATCCTATAATCCTGTGTAAAAACATGAGGTGGGAATGGCAGCAGTCTGTATTTCCAGCAAAGGAAAGAGAAGGTAGAAGTAATCCAGGATGATTTTCTAAGTCAACCTCAGGCCTCCACAGGCACACACACACACACACACACACACAGTGCCCTCTGACACACACACACATAAATAAATACATAGATAAATAAATAAATACTTTTTAAAAAAATTACCATTTCAAGTTACTGATAATTGTAAGAAATTTTGTAGCTTTATGCTTGTGGGTGAAATGGTCTTTGAACACTGTTCTTTGGGTCTTTTGAAGACTTCCATCGTTGGCTTGAGACAAAGGCTTGACTTCAGCTTTCAGTAGCTTTCACTTTCTATGCTTGAAATAAACCCTAGCTCACAAAACACGAGCATTTGAATTACAGCAGAGTAGAATGTGAGGGATTTCCCTGGGAAGCGCTGTCTGCCCAGTTCTGCAGAGCTTCACATCATGATGTGCAGTGTCTGCTGAAGGCCCGCTGTCACCCTCCATAGGTGGTTTCCTTACCCCTCTGACAGGGATACCAGGTCTCTTTGGGTCATTTCATGCTGTGTAAATTATATGAACGCCAATAAGAAAATTACCAATTGGAAACAATTGTTGAGTTCTTGCCATGCCATCCACATATTGCTCAGGTTCATCTCATTCAGTGATCACCACAAATTCAGGAGGCAAACACAGCTAATTTTGTAATTGTTCTACAGAAGGGAAAGGAAAAAGGGATGTGCAACTTTTCCAATGGTCCTCCACTCACCAGGCTATTAATCACATTGCAAATGCTGACAGTTAAAAAACTGGGGAGTCCAAGCACTGCCCTCAGGGGTTCCTTCTCCTGGAGGTTTGGTAGAGGTTGCATTCTGGGTCCCCCTAAGGTTGTGAACTTTCCCTCTTTAAGTAACACAGTTGTCACTTTGTTCAGTCGTCCTAGATTCTAACAGTAAAATCTTCATTTTCAAAAATTTTTCAGTGTAAAATCTACATATTCATAGTACAGTATGCTTAGCCTAGGAAAAAAGTGAATTGGAAAAGCATTTTCTTTCTTCACTGTCTGCAGTATTTAAAGCAGATCATTTATAACAGGGTCTATCTTTATCCAGTATATCTGTATATTACAAGTCTATAATACCTTTCAAGTTTAAGTCAGGCAGCCTGTGATCTAAGAAACTAAAACTTAATCTCTGCATTCCCAATTTCAGAACCCAACCGGCCCAACTCATATTCCCAATTTTCCATTACTGGGCAGGAGCGCCCATGACCCATCTGTAGAGTATGAATGACAGAATCAGAGAGTAATTGTATACAACCCAATGCTATCTGCATTTAATTCTGCAGCATTACAAAGTCACTGAGAATCAGGGTCTCATCGTCCTCAACTATTAACTATTACTAGGATCTTCCCTAGGACATTGATGAGAATATTAAACAGAATGATTAAAACATTTCCTACAAAGAACTGATTCTCAGCAACTTCAGTCTAAGAATGGATCAGAGAAAGAGATATTAAAATCAAAAGTTTTTAAGTTACTAGACTTTTCAACACAAGTAAAATAACAATTAATATAAAACAAGAACCATTCTCAAAGCAAATCTAACAAGAGTTTTGAACATGCCTTTTCAGTTGCTGGATCTCATTGTCTGTTATTTCACTGTTTCACATGAAGCTTTCCTTAAACCGAGTTCAACATTTCTTTGTGAATATTTAATTTTTCAAATACAGGGACAGGAAAGGGTATAAGGTTCTTAGAGTGGGTTTGCAATGCTCACTCTGAACATCTCCCAACTAAACCACGATCACTGTAAAAACAAAAGTTAATATGACTAGATAAAATTTTATTGTTTATACCAAGTCCACAGTCAACAATCTGGTAGAACAATAAAAGTTTCAGTAGAAGTTATTGTACAAATAAGAATTCCTGATCATTCACATCTGGCTTCATGAAAGTGACATGTCAGTATTTGACAGTAAAAATATATACATGCACATTATGATCATATATACCATAAATCATATATTATATATAAATCATATATGCATGCATATATATACACATACATACATATATACACACATATATGTGTGTGTGTGTATAGATATATATATAATTTTGCTTTCTGCTCTTTCCCTAAATCTCCACAGCTGGAGAAGTAGCAGGAAAATGAAATAAAAGTGTGATTTTCTGTGTGTGATGCTTTTTGACTAAACATTAAATGTGAAATTTAACAGTCACAAGAGGATTGTGCCTGCTGCTTCCTCTAAGCAAGGAATTACCATGAGATGAAAGAGCCCACAGCAATAAACATCAGGGGCTAGTGTTTGCTGCTCCTCTGAACTCAACCAGCCTGATCCAAATCCAGAAATGCCTTTGAAGTCCTGAAGACCTTCATGTGCAGATCAATCCTTGGGGGCTAAAGAGCAAGGAAAACTGGGTCTTTCACGCTAATATTCTGTCAGGGTCTGCACTCAATACAGAACAAAAAGGGTTTCTCTGTTACAAACTGAGTGATTCTGTACTTGTGGATTGCATACTTCAATTAACTTTGAGGGAAATCTATTGATCCCAGAAAGTGATTATTTATAACTTGGCATATATTTCCTTTAGGGTAAATTAAGATTAAGGCATAATAACAATAGCTATGAATTCATGTTCTCTTGGTCTTAAGTTATAGGTTGTTCTTTGAATCAATTTAAGTAGAAAACAATATGATTCTTTAAGTACTAGTGATCGATATTGATTGCTAACATCATCATGAGAAGTGTCATTGTATAGTATTAGTGAATTATCACATGGTAGACATTAAAGTTTAAAATTATCTTATTGATGATATAATCCAAAAATCAATTGGAAACTTGAGCCTCTGAGAGTGCAAAAAATTTACCTTCCAGGTCTGTTTGCTCAGCACAGAGCAAATTTGACATCAAAACTTATGAACTGTTCAGGACAATTTCCTTGGATTGTCATGTAGTTGTCTTCATTGAAACTTTTAGCTTCATTGTCTAAGCTCTTTCTCTCCAGAGAGAGGTTGTATAGATTAGTCTCAATGCCAACCAGATACCTAGGAGGTGGGCTTCTGGGCATGCCTCTGAAGAATTACCTAGATAAGAAGGGCTTCTGACCAAACCTGCAGAATATTGTCTTGACTGCATAATTGATATGGGACCATTCCCAACGCAAGTGGATAAAGATGGAGTGAACTAGTTGAACACTAACAAGCAGAAAAATAAGCAAGAGTTCATAACTGGTCCTTTCTCTCTGTTCTTGCTGTGGAGATGATGTAACCAGGTCTTTTGACGACTGATGCTGATATGACTCTCCTACCATGAAGGTTTGTAATTAGCAATGTTGACTAACAAACAACAGCAATAGAAAAACCACCTTTCTCCCCTAAGTTGTATGGCCATGCATTTACTTCAGCAATGAGCTATGAAAGTAAAACATAAATATCTCAAAGACCAGAAACAAGACCATGTTTTACATTCCAACATACTTTAAAGTCAATTAAAAAGAAAAACATACACATTTTATAAAGTAATTTTCTTTTATTTTTTGATCACAAAAAATATTCAATACAATAGAATTTTACATTTAATAAGTTATCAGCATAAATAAAGACAAAATCCCTGTAATATTATAGATAGGATGCCAGCTGCAATTGATTGTCACATAGAAAGAAGAGGTAAAAATTTCAACTATAAATTTAGTTACCAAAGTTAAGAAGAATGAATAAAAATACCAATGATCAACAGCTTTAAAATTATGTCATATGGTAACAAGAAAAATCAGTCTCAATTGTTTATGTTAATGTACGATCACTTGTTATATAATTTGGTTTGAAAAAAAGGTGAGTGGAAAACACAATTAGTAAAATAAAAATTTTTAAGAACACAGGTTCTTCCCTAGTCCCTTCTGTAACAGCATCCACAATCATTCACATCATGTCCCTGAAGGAAGCTGCTGAAGAGCGCGTACTCTGACTTTTCAATTGTCTGCACATTAATTTCACATGAGCCAACACTCATTATTTTCAGACATGTGAACCACCTTAATTTAAGTGATTCAATCACATCGAATATCATGTTAAATTAGGGAACTTCTGCAGTAATCAATCCATTTCAGAATTGCTGCCTTTGTGAATAATATTCTATAATAATAAGAGATGAAATGGCTTAAGACAGTTGACACAACCTCTTTATATTCTAGATAACAAGCCAAAGTGCAAATGCTAATCATTACAACTTATCTCCATCCAAACACACAAATGCACACATCTACATTCACACGCATACAAAAGTTAGACTTTAGGTTTATACAGTGTTCTTCCATTGAGGAAAGTAATTACACTGCAAAGAGGTTCTTCCTGCATGCATTCCATCATTAATTTTTAAAGGGCCCTCTTCTACATACACAAATGCATAGGACCACAAATTTAAAAGGCTAATTTTCTACTGGTATAGTGGCCATACATTCTTTGAACACTTATGTGGTTAATCCTAAATTCAATTGGAAATTGAGAAAAATGTATGTGAAATATCTTGTGACCTATATTTTGCTTTTATTTTATAATAAACTATACTTCAATCAGTGTCAGAAGACCCTATGTTTTATTTCCTCTTACCCTCCAGTTCCTCACATTCCCTGATGTCTTGTTAAATATCATTAAATTGTCTAATACTCTGCAAATTTCATCTTGAGGTATACACTTTCATTTTCTTTGTGGATCTAGCACAGGTTCAGGTGATTTCTACATGATGCCTCCAATTAATTCAAACAAAGCAAATGACATCACATTTCTACTAATCTCCATCAACAAGGATAAACAGAACAGTGCACACATATCTCCACTATTTGCTTGAGTCCATTCAAGTGCAAACTGATGAAAAAGGATTCCTGCTTTTCTTTTCATTCTCCTGAGTATGGCCAACATCAGATTCTGCCTCTGCACAGCAACCGGTGAGACTGCAAAACCTCGCTCACATCCCTGCTTCACTCCAGAGTCATAACTTGTTTGTTCTCACATGTTCCCAAAGCGTAGTTTGATTTCTTTTTCCAGTGAGTTTTGTGTTCTTCAAAATTAGGGCTTCATTTCTAATCAGCTAGCGATCATGGCCCCTTGAGAATCAATTTCTTTTTACTCGAGACAAAACCAGGTCTATTAGAATCCAACATACTGAGTTGGAATATGGCATGTATTTCACTTACGAGAACATACATTCATTATACACGATTCCTCAATGTGGCCAGGTGGGTTCGTGGTCTGCACTGTATCCACCTATAAAAAATACAAAAATATATGTCTGCTTTACAGGGATGTGAGTAGGGTTTTGCCAGCCTAATTCCAAAGCTTGAACTGCACAGCTTGGCTGGTGATTTTCTTTCCTTCTTTAAGATGTATTTGCAGTGGCCATAACCTTTTTCAGAAGTCATGGAAAACCAGCAGTTTCCAGTACAATTAACAACCCTGGGGGCATCTAAATCAATATGGCTGGCTAATCTCAAGGAACCAAGGAAACAAAAAGACATTTGCTTGGTGTAAGAATCGTTGAGTTAATTTTATTTTAGGATTCAAGCTATCATGGCTATGAAATAGAAAGGGGGAGAAGTGTTAGAGGGGTACTGGTTTTATATTACAAAAGAAATATGAATGATATGGTAATTTTGTTGTGGATGCTTTAAATGTGCACATATTTAAGATTTCAGGGACATAGTGATGCTCAGATCCTTCAAAGTACCTTTAGTCTCAAAATGCAAATCTAAGATAATTCATGTTTACTTCATAGAAACATTGTAATTTATATGCTATGTGCAAATGGGCCGCTGATCTTTGGTCAGCAAAAATTAGTCTCCACTTCAAAATCATGACTGGTAATGTTTCCCAAACCTGCATCTAGTTTACATAAATAGAAGCTTCAAATAATTTCATAAATATGCCCTCAAAATATTTTCATAAACATGCCTTTGAAATATTTTCATGTTAATATAAGATTTATATGGTGCTAAAAGTTTTTTTGAACTTGAACCCAATCAATGGGCTAATTTCTGCTTTCTCTGCCAGAAACCACACAGAGCCTCTTTTTCCAACTTAATGTTGCAAATGATAATAGTAAAATCTTTAGTAAGCTTGAATATTGCCAGAAAAATAAGAGTGAACATAATAAATTTCACTACTCAATGTGCTTCCTAAGAATTAGGATGCAAGAGGAAGAAATAATCAAAGACACTTCCAAGGCAGCAACATACAGCATGCAGGACAGAGACTTAGAAAAGAAGTTGATGATTTCTTTTCCTGAATGCTTGATCAGCTTATTTTCAAAATAAAGTGTCATGAATCATGACGTTTTAAAATTAATTATTTGAATTCAAAAAGTGAGACTACTTTGAGAAGTGTTTCTGGTACTGAGTTATTAACATTATCAATATAAATTCATTTTCATTTAACTAAGAATAATGCTTCCCTTACTTTCTAGTAGTTCTAAAAGTTAACATAACTTAGGATGCTTTGGACATATGTACAAAAAAATATACAAATCTCCATGATCTAAACTATATACTTCAGATGAATGTACATTGTCTTTATGAAATGTGTATCACTGCACATTTGACTTCAAATTTATTTTCTCAAAGATGAATACCATCTCAAAATTAATGACCATGTGGTTCATCTACACACCAAATGCAACCACCACATAACCATGAAGATGCAAAACATTAGGTCATATACCCTCACTTTTCATGGCTTATTTCCATAGTGCTTATCAAATATTTACCTATAGTATACAGTCATTCATTCTTACATAGTCTGTAAGTTTACAGTGTGACCTGATGGCAAGTATGCCCATTGTCCCCTTCTCAAGACATGTACATGATGATTTAGTAAAAAGTATATTAACAAGTGAACATGTATTGGGAAATGGATCATTATGTCAATCACATGATCTGCTGTAACATACATGATACCGCATATGTAATTTTAAAATTTTGAAATCATGTGGACAACTTGTCCTTGTTCCTATTGTCAGGAACTCTCCTTCTTTTAACTGTGACAATCTTATTTTGTTTTAAGAGCTTAACATTGTGTATATTTTTTCTTTTATTCCCTTTTTATACTTATCTGAAAGACAGAAAGAGACTGGGGGTCAGGCATGCCATTCAATATTGTATATATGGAGATCAGAGAGTAACTTTCAGAAGCATGTTCTCTCCTCCAGTGGGCAGGAAGGAATCAGGGATCCAGCTCAGGTTTCCCAGTTCCTTAACCTGCTGAGTTATCTCATCAATCTCATTTATTCTAATTTTTTTCTTAAACTTACTTTGACAACCTAAAACTTTCATTGCGTTTTCTATAATTCCCATTGAAGAGTCATTTTTTCTTTCCTTAAAATAATAATCTATTTGAAGTTTTCCACAAAGTTTTTAATAAATGAGCAAATAAGTAAGATCTTTTTAAAATGAGAAATCAGAGGCCTCAAAATGTTTAAAGTTTTATTTTCCAGAACCTGACTTATAATATTCACTCGTAAGCATAACCAGGAATATAACACATTTAAATAATATATTCACCATCCTGCCATGCGACATAATGAAATCTTCTTATTAAAATGTTACTCAGAACCAGAACTCTCATTTCACAATTTAACTGCTTGTGAACTGGCGTTTATGTCTGTGCTTTTGAGTCTTGATGCAGGGAGCAAATGCAACTGTGTGCAAATCTTCACCTGATTCTAGAGCCAAGGGAAAAAAGGATCCTTTCCTTACCATTAAAGATTAATGTTGAGAAAAAAATATATCTACTCACTGAGTCCAAAAAACTACTCAGGAATCATAGTTATCAAACTGTCGTTTTTGAAGGTCAGAACTGAAATGGATGCTATCAGGATATGTTTGTTTTTTTTTTATTTGAATCAGCTAATTAAAATGGCCCTGTAAGCAATTTTCAGATCACTTCTGCAAAGGAGGGAGATTCCAGCAAATCAGATGTGGCCACTCATTTAGCGGGGTCCAATGCAGCTCAAGTTGTAGAGACATAGCCCTTATCTTCCCCTTTCAACCACTCTCCTTAATTTCTGTCTATAATTCCAGCAAAAAGACACACACACACACACACACACACACACACACACACATAAACCACATGCACACAGAGTACACATATAACATGTGTTGAATACACATGCACGTATACACATATAGCATGGAAACACATATAACATATGCACACCACAAACATGCACACACATACATGGACACACATACAAACACACATACATGAACACACACAGAGATGCACAACACTATATAGACACACACACATAGATATGGGTACATGGACACAGGGGCAAGAAGCCAGACGAATTCCTCCCAGGCTATCACTGAATCTCTCTCACTTTCCATTTCCTGACCCAAATGCTGAATTAAGCTACATATTTAATTTTAAAAGATATCAAAAAGAAGTTGACTTATAAAAGCTGTTCTTTTTTTTTTCCTAATCCTCCCTAGGCAACAATAAATGGCAAGTGCTAGGAGAAGGAAATTGAAATATGCTGAGAAAAAGAACAAGATTTGGATTTGGGTATGAGAATTTAGGAAACCCTTCACATAGGAATATGTATGCTTTTTATTAATATTTGTGATTCTAAAAAAATTCATTTCAAAACCACAAAAAAGAAAATGTATGTACTTTGAACGGCTATGTATCTATTTTTCTACTTCTTTTCATTAGGTATGCTTCAAAAGTAATCGTGTATCTATGTAATTGGTATAGATTAAGTACAAGTATCTGTTGCATGTGTTTGCATATAATTGACAATATATTAAAAAGTTCTATGAATATGCATTATTTTTCCTTGAGTGATATTTAAATTGAGGAAAAAGTAAAAGGTATCACATAAAAATGAGCCTATTCCATAATACAGAAAACAAATTGATATTAATGTTTACAATCTAGAAACCAGAAATTGATTTTCATTATTTTAGAGCTGAAATGCACAATAAAAAAAAGTCGAATCAGAACTTAGCCCCTTCATAGCACTTGAAGTTTACCTGATATATTTTTTAAATATAAGAAAATTAAATGAACTAGAAATCAGGATATGTAGTAAACCCAGGATTCGGGCAGAAGACCAAGAAAAGGATAATTCCAACTAATGTTTGTTTCTTTTATGTTTGCATGATTTATACAAATAATGCACTAAATTGTAATAATCACTGGTGACTGTGTACCTTTGTGGAGTCCATGGGTCCCTTACCTTCCTTTAGCCCCTCTCCTCACACACAGGTCTGCTTCAGTTCCCTAAGGTGTACAAACATCAGTTCACACTTCTGCATGATTCTCCACCTCCTCATCAAACCCTACTACAAAAAGGTATGTTTTCCTATTTCTTTGGAGAGTTATTTCCCTATGCAGGATCCTTTCGTCATGGTCATGTAAACACACAGCAAATACACTTGTATGCTTTCTTTTCTCGATCTCCCTTTTATCACAGGGACTACTAGCCTTGTACTTACCAATGGATAAAGAAAATAAATCTTCCTTCCACAGAACTGTTTATTACAAGATCCATTGACTGTCTAATTTCACCTCACAAAGTCCTTGGGAGATAGTGATAACTATATTCACTTTGCATTTAAGGTAAATAGAGCCCAGAGAACTTAATCTTCTTACATAATAAAATCACACAAATAAGTGATAAACTCAAGGGCTAAAATCAAGGCATTTAGCTCATAATCAAATGTATGTTTCCCCTCACTGTTGGCTTGAAAATCACTTTTTTTTTATTCCAACTGTACACCTTTCAAAAATAACTATGTTATAATTGTAAATGTCTCATTTTTTGCATAGTTTAAGAAATAGCAAGCAAATTTATACAAGTTTTCTAAACTATTATAAATGAATGTTAAGCTCATTTCTGGCAGCCTATGTATTTATCATACTCTGTCATAATTATTTTAAATTCACAAATATGTAAAGATTCTATCATCATGATTTAAATTGGTGTATATGTAAAAAGCAACTTCACCATACACAAAATTTGTCTAAATTAACAGAAACAGAAGAGGAATGAATAAAATTGACTTCTACACTCAAAGAAAGGGAAAATTTATAGTTATCTATAGTGTGATCTCTGTCCCTCTGCCTCTCTGTCACACACACACACATACACACACACACACACATTGATTCTGTGTCTACTACAGCATTAAAGAACAGAAACCTTTTTGAACATTACTCACTCAATTAGACAAGTAAGGAATGGGGATAAAAATATTATACCAATTTCTCATCATAGGTACTCTTCCTTGACTTCAGAATATGAATGATTTGGGACCTAATAAAAGAATCCTTTAGCTGAGTAGGCAAGGGATCAATATTGATTGACTAACATGTCTATTAGAAGCAGAATTTCAGTGACAGAAAAAATGTTAAAGGTTATAGAATCCAATCCAATAAGAGGCATGGAAGAGAACACAGAGACCCAAGAGAAAGCCCTGATTCTGGGGAAACTGATTATTTTTATCTTTTGAAAAGAATTGCAAATATACGTATGCTCATAGCTTAGCAGTCTTGAAGAGACAAAGACAAGAACTAAACAGTGAGTGGAAGTCTCTGGGAAAGGAGGTAGGAAGTGGGCACATTGAGTGATTGACCAGAAAGCTGAACCTTATGGGCAGGTAAGCAAGACACAATTTGTAAGGAAGACAGAGGGTGAAGGTGCATCCTCTCAGCTCTGTCCTGACCCACTCCCTTATTTTTCTACTTAACTCAGGCAAGCAGTAATATGAAAAGCAAAAGCAAAATCCTCCTGAACACACTAAATTCATCACATCCAGGCAAATTAAGTCAGTATTTGTCAAAAGGTAAAACATGCAATTGAGTTATTTAAAAACAAAAGTAACGTACTGAAGTATTTGCACATTTCTCCACAATTACATATATGTATGTGTACGTAAAGATGCACTTCTGATTTAATTCATAGTTTTTTTTAATTTAGGTTTTATTAACTATTTCAAAGAATACCTGAGAGATAGAAAGTAATCAAAATCTTGTGCTATGTACTATGTTAATAAAAAAAAGAATCGATCTCAGCTTTTCACTTATATCTGGCCAAAGCTGAATGCATTTGTACTCTTAATGCTAAAAATAAAAAGGTGAAATGACACAAACTTAAAGTAACATTATCCTCTTCGGATCATGATACCAGCCACTCTGGGAGACAAAAGTAGTACTGGCTACTATTCATGGGCCAAAGTAATAAGCTGTGAGAGAGAAAGAGGGACTAGATGCTAATGAGAAGACAAGTGAATAGCAAACTCTGCTGTCCTCGAATGCCACTGAAATTACAATCATGTGCCTGGAAAATTGAGAGACACTTGGGAAGCCTTGAACAACCACAGCGGGAAGTCAGAGGCAGTCAGACTCTTCCCAGGTGATAGATAAACCCGCTAACAAGTTTGAGCCACTAACAAGCAAACAAAAGTAAACACAATAGGAATTAAATTTAACTAGAAAGCATACCTGCAAGACGAGACAAAAAGAGCAAAGCTCACTAGCTTGTTGATTAAAAAACAGATACTGAAAACGTGAGATCTGCATACTGGTTGTATGGTTTCTTTGGATAATAAGAGATACATTTCTAAATATATTTCTAAATTGAATGCTACTTAATTGTGACTTGCAGTTTGCCAACATTAAAAATCCATGTCTTATGACCAGTAGAAATCTCCACATTCTTTCATAACGATACTGATTCAGTTTTGGTATGTATGTGCTTAAATATCAACTTCTAATATATAAAAAGCCATTATACTAATAACTAATAAAGAAATGCAATTTCAGAGATAAGGATACTGTCTACATTCTTCTTTGACTACACTACACCTTCTACCAGTGATAATTTCTTATTACCAGAGGTTTAACAAGGCATGTACAATCAAATACTGCAGACCTAGAATTAAAATTCAATATCTGCACCCCCAAATTTAGTATTTCCTCTCCACTTAAGTGATACAAGAACTGCTCAGAAAAGCTGAAGGCTTAATAATAAGATGATCTCATTAAAAAACGAAGCCTACATTACATTAACCCTAGTTGTAAAATATAAAGAAAATATCTATCACACAGGCAATCTCTTAACTGAGAGTGGACTATGTGTTAATAATGTCAGTTGCTGCATCCAAACATCTACAATGCAAAAATTACAATGAATGTGTTAAATGGCCAAGCAATATTCTTTGCAAAAAAAAAAAATTCAGTGTGGGAATTTTCAGAATCCTCTTTTGTTTTCAGATAGTTTGAAACAAAATTTGAAAAGTTAATAAAAATTGCTTTTCGGTCAAACTTTATTACATAGCTTCATTTCTTTCTTGTGACGTATGTGTCTGTAGTCAGTATTGGATCAAATTTTTAATAAATATGAAATATTTTATGAAAAGGCCTGCAAATCTTATACTTTAAAATAGGCCACAATACTTAAAGCATTTAATCAAAAGACAATATGGTGGTGTTTCTCAACAGGAAAAGACAAAGATTATTTGCTTCCCTTTTCTTTCTCCTTTGTCTTTATAAGTGCAGTGTGATGTATTAGTTTAATTAAAGTGGACCAAATTATCATAAGGATTTTATGTGCTGCAAATAATTGGCTTTTTTTCCCTGTTCACTTTTTGTTAATGGAAGCAGAACACTTTTTTATGATACTTAGTATAAGACTTCAGGGAAGAAAGGCCAATGAGGGACCTAATGAAGTGAACTTTGTCATCCTGGACATGAAACAAAAAAGCCTGCACTAATGCAGTGGAATACATCAGTGCTTCCAAAGAGTTAAAAAGACAGATACTGTTATGGCTCAGGGCCAAACTATACCAAGAATCTGAACCTACATAAAATTGATAATCCCCTTAAAAGGAAATGGTGAGAGGCTCTAAAGCAAAGTAAAATGTACAATAAATCACATGAAAGAATGCTTTTAACATATACTAAAATAAAGCAAGTATTTTCATGGGGCAGATTAGGATCAATGCAAAACTACACTATCAGGTATCTTTTAAGAAGAGGCACATTAAGTCCACAAATATAGCGTTAGAATGAAAAGTAATTCAGAAAGTTAACATGAATGACATAACCACTGTGGCCAAAGGTAAATGAGAATAAATAATAACTAAAATGTGCAAGCATTTAAATAGCACTCCCATCTCTAACAGAAATATAATAAAATCTGAGGACAGCCTATGAACTTGAAATCAGTCAACACATTGCTTATAGAATATGAAGCCGGAAGTTCCTAGTGATTTCCTTGTAGCATAATCCCTGAACTACAGTGAGGAATGTGTATTTCCCTAGTAAAGGATAATCAGCAATGATTCTTTGTCAAAACAATAATGGTCTTGTTCAACACTCATTTACTCAAATTCTGAAAGAAGCAAACCATTTAGTGGTCAGTAAGTTGGCTCAGTTACTAAGGGCACCTGAGGGCAAATCTGGTGACCTGAGTTTGATCCAGAATCCAAATGGTGGGAAGATCTAACTTCTGAAAATTATCAGCTGACTTCAATATGGCCACAATGATACATGTGTCCCTGTGTGCTCTCTACACCTCTCTCTCTCTCTCTCTCTCACACACACACACATACACACACACACAAAGAAGAAGAAATAGTCAAGTAAAATATTTTTAAATTTCTAAAAATTTTGTACCTTTATTGATTTCTTTAAAAAGTTTCAGCTGCTTTTCTTGGCCTCCTTACATGTTAAAAGTTTTCAATTAGTGATGATAACCAGCATCCTACTGAGTATTTACAAGCTTTCAGACTAAATAACAAGGTCAATAGGAAGCAGATATTATCAGTAATCACAGTGAACAAAGAAGGGACTCAGGAACTGAGAAAATAGCATGGACCAAATCACAGATCTAAAGCACAGCAGCAATGGAATTTTAAGCCCAGGAAGTCCCCTTAATCTCTGTGATTTTTAACAACATACCCCACTACTTCTCTAATGACTGCTAAATGTTTTTTTTAAAGCAAATAGTGTCACACTTGCTGTAAATTTCCAACTATACTCTTTTAAATATATCCATAAACAGTTTAGCATCTACATTTTGGAATTTGATTACTATCACTTATTTTAAACCTGGTTTCACTACATACATGTCTCTCTTTGAATTATTGAACTCATCATCTTCCTGCCTAGGCCTCCCAGGAGATGGGAATCTGTGGGATTTCTCTCTCTCTCTCTTTCTCTTTCTCTTTCTCTCACTTACTCTGGTCTCTCACTTAACTCTGGTCTCTCTCTCTCTCACTTACTCTGGTCTCTTTCTCTCTCCCACTTATTTTACTTTCTTCCTCTCAAACACACACATACACACACATATATACAAATGACAATTATATTTCTAAAGAGCAACCAACATGTCTACATATTAAATACATAAGTACTATTTTCTTATAAAATACCAAGAACACATAATGTGCCAAACCAAGACTTAAGTCGAGAAAATGATGGTCTTCATATCATCTGAAGAAACCCTAGAAGAAGTGCTTTCTCAGTGAGTAAACATGCACAATTTGAACACATACATTCCTGATTTACTCTATTTGTTCTAAGCCAAAGAGTGAAAGAGGATCTTTGACAAAACTGTCATCTTTAAAACATGGTGATATTTCATTTTCCTCTTCTGCACTATTTGAATTGCTTGGTACTGAAATGCTTCCAGCAGCTCTTGCATTCAATTTTTCAAAGCTGTCATTCCTAGCAAATCTCCTTAAGCAAAAATACTTATGTTGTTAGAAAACAGAACAAACATACATCATAAAATACATTCTATTCATCTCTGCAGGTCAAAGTCTTTGTCAAGAGTAGGAACTTGGATGAACATGTGGATATAAATTAAAAGATGACTATGATGAATTGGTTTAAGTCCATGAATCAAGTGCACCACTGATGAGTTTGAAAGATACACTTGGACTTAGCTCAGTAGTTTCCACACAATAATCATTTCATCAAAATGTTATTTTCAATGTATTCACCAAAGGTTATTACATTCACAAGAACGAATCCAGGAGAAAAGGGGACAATGAAAGATGGCAATTGCTATTCTTCCTCAGTTCATGTCTGCAGTACCATTATAATTTGTCAACATTCTATGTCTTAGAAGGTAACAAAAAAATCACTAAGCATTAGAGTAGACCTCTGGCCTTTCTGAACTGTGGGCCTCATAGCTCATATCCTGTAGTACTTGAATGAAAGAAAATACAACTAGTGCATACTTCAAAATAATGAATACAAGGATAAATAGATTCAAAAAGAGTGAAACTTGTTATTATCACAACTTCTAAATGTGATTAGAAATGTGCTTAGAAAAGGATCAGTCACATTGACTGAAACCATTACTCAATATCCTTAGCCTCGAGTGTGCTCTCTGGATACACACAAATACAAACTCTGTGCTGCACATATCAAGATAAGTAGTTTATGCATCACACATGCAAATTTTTATTTTAAAACATGATTATACCATTATGGGTGATATTAATCTTTCCAAGATCATGCAGCAAAACTACCTAGGAATTGCAATACTTTCCTTTACTTTAAAAGTCTAATCATGTGTCAGCAAAACCCAAGACTGCTTATGGTGTACAATCTGAAACCCAATTCTCTCTTGGTGCTTTAACACTGGATCCGTCACCCTTTAACACCACAAAATCAATACCCTGGAATGTCATGGTTCTCTGATGGCCCACAAAGTCAGCTTGTGATCAATTTCAACTTCCTTACTAGACAGAAATAGACTTAGACAAATAAAAGATTCCATTCAAACTAAATTCAATAAAAGAAAAAATAAAAAGGAACTTAAAGTTGTTAGAATCAATCCAATAAATTTGTATTTAAGCTTAGACCTTTTTTCAAACTCAAGTTGCAATTAAGAAAAAAATTATATTAAAACAAGTATATGCATTAGTCCAAATCTCAAATTAAGATGCATATCAAATGTGTGTGAATGTGTGTGTGTGTGTGTGCGTGTGCATGTATGTGTATTTTTTCTACTAGTTAATAAGAAATAAAAAGAATGTTATCTGATTCTCTACCATGGATACCTGCAGCATAGAGTAAAGTCTGGCTTCACAATCAATGATAACAAGGATCTTATCGTTCTGCTTATAAACTGTGCTTCTAGTACTTGATACGTCCCTGGTGCTGAGTAAGCCCTTAATAAATATTTGACTACTATGGGAAAAGCGATGCATATGTTAAACATTTCTGGAACATAAAGTCTGTTAGGCACAGACTTTCTCTTTCTTGCTTACTGCTTAATCCCTGGCTTCCTGGGTGCCCCACATGCTCAGCAGGCACACAATAAACATCTGCTAGTCTGAATGAATACAGGATGCCTCTGATATCCCTAGCCATTGCGAAAATTCTTTACTTTTCAAATGAAAGATTTCAAGAAAGTTTGTGTCTAGTAATTTTATACTTGTGATTTTAGAATGCTTCCAAGATTTCAATATGTATAATTGTGAAAATTTACTATTTAGTAATACTGTGTAGAAGCCAGGCCTGAGAATTCAGGGAAATGGAGGACAGCTTTGGATCACTAACTTGATAAGAATCTTTGTTGCTCCAGTACTCTCCTCTCTTATCTATAAAATGCAGAGGAGAAAAGGAAATAGGAAGGCTCTCAGGTATCCTCTTGGGATTGTGCCCTCTGGAGTATGTGGAGAGACAAAGATTCAGAAAAAAAAAAATCAATGGAAGAGATTGTAGAGGTCAGAAAAGAGATGGAAAGCATTCCTGTTAAGGGAGTTTAAAAGAAATTGGAACCATTCAATTGAGCATAGAAAGTGCTGAAGCAGCTTCGTGAGACTCACCACTGTGGGGGACTTGAGCAGCCTGTGCCGAAGACTTCAGTTACCACTTCCTGACACAGCAGGACAGGGAGTGTAGGGTGGCTCACTGCCTTGCCGTCTATGTCAGCAAAGTCAAGAAGAAAACTCCACGATCCCATATAGTCTACAGACTTGTGCATAGGGACAATCCCTTGTGACACAATCCTAGGCACTAAGTAAGATAGGACGACAAGTCCTTGAGAAGGTAATCCATCCCAGAATAGAAAGGAAATAGGACCAAAGGAAGATTGTCATTTCCTTCTGTACCTTTTATTTTTCGCTACTTGAAAGAAACACAGAATACAGGCAATGAAGTTATTGGGCATATGGAGGGAAATCTAAATGCTAAAGATTGGTGGGTGAAAAGAGGACTGTACCAGGATTCTTCCGTGACTGTTGCTCACTTTTGCTTTGAGATGTGTGCATGTTATACGGGAAGAGCAAACCCCTCATTTAACTATGGTGAATTCCTTATTTGCAGTCCAATGCATTTCTAAATGCATTTGCTAATGGGGGGGGGAAATCAAAGACCATACACTGATATTACCGTTAATCTCTATGCACAAGTCTGTACCCCATGTTTGATTTGATCAAGTCTCACGCTTCACATTACTTTGTTATCACCCCCTCCTTGAAACAAGGAGATGACTATTGACTGTAAAAAGCTATGGACCAGGAATCAGAAATTAGGAGATTCACCTGGGGCTCTGTCCTACTTAATAACTCAACTTTTTTTTTTAATTTTTTAAATTATTTATTCAATTGTGTGTGTGTGTGCGTATGTATGTGTGTGTGTGCGTGCGTGTGTCTATGTGTGTAGAACCACGGACAAATTCAGGAACCACCATGGACGCCTCCACCTCCTTCTGCCCCGGGATTCACAGGCTCCGCCCTACCAGGACCGGAAGCGCAGGCCGCCCCCGCTTCCGCCTGGCGTCTATATGTGGGATCTGGGATCCGAACTCAGGACCTTCCTCCTGCAAGGCAGAGGCTTAACCCCTGAGCCACCTCTCCAGCCCCAATAACTCAACTTTTAACAAGCATTTCCTCTACCACAAATAGAAACATTATATATTTGTTCAATTAGATAGTTGTTAGGATTCATGAATCAGTGCATGCAAAACATTTTTTAATCATTCACAGGATATTGCTATTGACTATTCATATGGAATGGCATAAGTCAAACACCCTTGCATAGGATTCCTTGCATATGGTGGTGGTTTCCCCACCATTACAGTGGTCTGTAGTTATTATAACAACGTTTGTCCCTTGCTTCTGTAGAAAATCTCTGCCTTGTCAGTACTGTAAGTAGTACTATAACAGGTATATCTCTGCCTCATGATTCTGTCCAGGAACAGCTGGTGGAGGCAAGTGATAACTGTGAACCCAAGCAGAGCCAGTGTTCCTTCCTGGCATTTAAAATTGTCATCTAAAGAGCACAAAGAGTTATGCACAGACAGTGTGTGACATAAATTCAAGAACATCAGAATTGGTGGCCAAAATTTCTCCCTTTCTGAAAAAAAGATTTAAAAGGTATCTCAGTGAAGGAAGAAACAAATGGCAGTAAGGGGTAGGGAGGGAGAGAAGAGAAAGAAAGAGATTGAGAGAAAAGGAGAGCTCAATATCTAATCCATGCATTCTCCATTTCTGCATGATATTTATTCAGAAAATTTCTATTAGAAAATTAAGAATACTGACTATATAGCTGAATAGCTAAATGAATTTATTTTGGTTCAGTTGTGGAAAACCTGAGTTTATAAAAGCACAGTAAGGGAAGACTGCATGAGTTCAATTCTCTTTCTATCATTGGGTATCTCTATAATTTTATGATAGGAAAAAAACCCTGTCATGAAACAAAAAGGAATACACAACCAGAAACAGAAAATAGTAGTCTATTTACTTGGAATAAAAGCAATAAAAATATGTGAAATCAGTTAAAATCCTGAGGATCCGAATTATTTTCCTGAACTTTTCAATCTCTCTTCTTGTAAGACATAATCAAGTGATAATCGTATTCAGGTATACATTTTTGCATCTTTGTCCACTGTGACAAAGAGTCTCATGAAGAAAAGTAGATTCTAGGTGCCAGAGACATATAACTAACCAACTTCTGGACTCTCCTTACTGCTTACTGAGCACTGTACACTCTCCTTGCATCCTAGTACCTAGACTGTACAAGGAAATTATGGGTTTTCTGAAGGTGGGCAAAGCCAAACTGCTAAATACTTCTGGATGGAGTTCCCAGAATTATAAAAACTTTTGTGTACACCCTTGTCTTGCTCTGTTGAGGATGGAAAACTCCTGGTTTTCTCCAGAATTCTAGTTGAACAACAGTCATTTTTCAAACTAAGACTATTCAAATGTGGTCAATTTCAAGAAGTTAGGAAAATGTTATGACTTTTTTAAGATAATAAATCCAGGAAAAAGCGTAGGGAATGATTTCCACTTGGGTACAATATACAGAACAATTAACAGATGTGCCCTATTTAGTATACTTAGGTAACTTGGCTTCAATGAAATGTTGCATTCTGTATTTTGAAATGTGGCCTCCATTGTCCTGCAAGTACTCACAAGATTTCATGTTTATATTTAAATTGTCTCAGTCAGGATTTAAGCCACCTGGTTACTGTTTGCCACAGGAAGAATACATGTATAAAATAAGCTTTTACCTTGTAAAGCTTCTTTACTAATAAACTTGTAGTTTATACTGTATTAATGCACTTATTTACTGAAACAGAGTTTCACTATGCAGTCAGAGCTGTTCTGGAACTCACCAGATACTCTAGCTGGGATGGATTCTCATATCAATCCTTTTGCCTTGGTAGCCCAAGAGCTAGTATCATAGGCAAGGATCAGTACACTCACTTTTGTTTAGAACGAAATACAGAATTCTCCCCTTCAGATCTGTGTTCAGCTATAAAAGTTTCACTTGCACAGATGGAGACTATATTAATTTGCGATGATCCTTCTGTTCAATCTTCCAGCTTTTCATGGTAGTTGCATTTCATTCCTAAGCAGCTTAGCAAGAAGTTTGACCTTTGTCTAGTTTACAATCGTCTGAAGTACAGGTTATGACTTTGTACTGTGTCTTCTAAGCTAGGAAGGTGTTTTCAACATGAAGGTATTCAACTGGTGTTGCTGGAGTGATTGGATGCCTGAAGACAGGAACATGCAAGTTCTGGAGTTCCACATTTGTCTTTCCATTTGCTTCACCCCAAACAGTTGCCATAACAAATACTCATGCAATAGGGCCAAGACACTCAACACTATTTCTTATTGTTTAGAACTAGGAAGTCGTAAACCATTCCAAACCACATTCCCATGACTAAGGAAACTGCCAAAATACACGAAAGCAGTGATGATTTATTCCTGCAGGAACGGAAAGCCTGATGGATTATTTCAAGCGAGGCCAACTGGAACTCGGTGCATTCACAGGATCTGTGGGATCTGTTTTTAGAACAGATATTACTTGTTTGAAAACAGAGCACGAAACACTGTTAATCTGCAAGAGAAGAAAGCTGCTCAGGGCCCACTAATCAGAGCTTGGGGCACTCGAATCATCCGCCCTTTCATTTTTAAGTTCTGAATACTCCGTGAGCCTGCTTCACTGGTCATCATGAGTGCACCACTATTAATAAATTCACTGGGTGTTTTGCATGTACAGAGCTTGCGGGATTGAGCATTTCAGCTAAATTCAAAGCATAATCAAGAACACAGCTGAAAACACCAATTAATGGTGCAAATTATAAATAATCAAGTGTTAACTACATAAAAACTGGTATGGACCAAGAATATCACCTGTGCAATGCATCTGTAACTTCGGTATACTGACAACGAAGCTACCTGCATAAATTTACAAAAAGTAAATTTGCATACAGTGAAAAAGTCACTGTATGCAAAAGGAAATGTATATTCTTTTATTAAAACTTAAAAGCAAAAAAGAAAGCAGATATACTTTGCACTTTGATAGATAATGAAATGAAAGATCCTCAAGAGCATGCACCTTATAGAAATGAGTGCTGCGATGCAGTATCAAGTATCATAAATCATCTCAAAGGTAAGAATTAGATCACACACAGCAGCTACAGTAAGCATAATAAAGAGAAAGATGCATACATGGAGAAATGTCCCTTTGCTTAAAAATTGTGAAGACACATCTTAAAGCCAAATTGAGGACTTATCGGACCAATATATGCATGCCAGACAAGCAGGAAAAAAAGCCAGGAAAGAATATCAACACAGATGGGAAGGAGATCGCTGACTTGCAGGAAGCCATGCGGAGTGACAGTTCTCAGTGGTGTCTCCACACCTGATCTGGCAGCAGGGCCTAAGGGTGACACGTGGCAGCCAAATCAGCGGGTGCACAGACAGATGTGGTCCTACCCTAGCTGTGTTCAAGGAGTGTGGGTGCCCACAAACCAGCAACTCTGCAAGTAGTTTCCCAAAAATAATGGAAACTCAAAAGACTCATTTTGTCTGTGCTTACCTACAAGCAACAGACTCCTCTTCTATAAAAATATATATATATATCAGAAAGGAAAAGTCTGCCAACGATGCCTATGGAAACATTTATTCGACCCTGATCCCTAATCCTCGCCAAGTTCAATTATTTTAAATAATGTATGGAAGTGGAATTGCAATCATTGCAAATCAATATTTGATTGATTGCTCTGCTAAAAAGAAGTGTACATATCTTAAAGCTACCTGCTACTATATTAGCACTTCCTAGTACACTTGAGTTCAACCCTGGTGCTTCATTTAAGACACTGCATTTTAAATGTTGCTTTTTTTCAAGTTGTGTCCATACTTCCCTGTTGTTCTTGTGTTTTTAAAATGTAGGGTCCTCTGAAGATGTTTCTAGCGACTTTCAAATTTTTTTTTATTTATTTGCAGAAGGAAGGAGATAAAGAGAAGAAAAAAGGTGCACAAATGCAAGTTAACGCTCCCTACTGGTGCTCAGAGGACAACTTTTAGAAATCTCTCCTTCCATGTGGGCTTCTCAGAATGGAACTCGGGCCACCAGATTTGCAAGCTGATCTTTTACCCACTAAGACATCTCTCTGATCTTCTAGGAGATTTTGAAGACACGGGGAATAGAATAACAGAAATTGAAAAAGAAATCATGGGTAAAATAGATTATATCCACCAACATCTACTTAAATTAATTAATTTATTGGCAATGTGAGCAGATAACTTGTGGTTTTGAAGATATGTTACCTGAAACTCTCCTATTCTGAAACTTTCACAACGTTAAATATTTTCTTAGCCCAATTTCTTGCTGGAATATGGCCAGAGTTCAAGGTATGAAACTCAGCTCCAAGCTGCCTGAAGTTTACGACTCCTGTCTCTTTTACGAATGTAGTTTCCTGGGAAAGCAGAAATTATATACTTCCTGCTAAAGTTATACTGACTGCTATTACTGAATGATTTCACTCAGTTCAAAAAGTTCTGACATTCCTAATAATAAGTACATGAAAGTCGCATACGCAAACATGGTCGTCATGCCAGTAAACTGGCAAATAAAGAATTCAAATATGAAACCGTTGCTGTGACAAACGTAGGAGATAGCTGATTATCACACATGACATTCATTAATCTATTGTAATAGGTAACTGAAAAATTCATTATGTATTTTTGAAAATCATGTGGAATTTCATATATAAAATAAATACCATGTTGCTTTTGAATACCACGTGGTTAATATACAGTGCATATGATTTGGCAAAGTATCAATTTTCAGCCAATAAAACTTTACTAGTAAAGGGTAAAGAATGAGAAACACAAATATGATTCTTTGAGCTACTTTAATCATTTTAATTTGGCAATACTTCAGTCTTCCTTGCAGAAGTTTACTACATACTGGTGAATAGGTGAAAGGTCTTCTGACATGTTCAATTCTCTCAAGTTTTTAGCTCAGTATTCTGAGTCACAAGATAGGCACAACAATCAACCTTACTCATAACAGCTAATTTTACTGTTTCAATTCTAAAACTTTATTCACCCAGGACCTTCAAGAGCCTAAGGGGTTTGTTTGTTTGTTTGTTTGTTTGTTTGTTTGTTTTTAATTGTTGGTAAAACTTCTAAGGATTCCCAGTCTGAATAAAGAGGAAGACTGTTTCAGAGTCTACATTTTATGAACAAACAATCAGCGTTTTTATTATCATCCCTGCCTTCTGTTAAAGAAATTCACAGGGGCTGGGGAACACTGGACCCCGTTCTGAAGCCACGCTTCCTCCCTTCTCAGAGGCAGGTTTACCGCTTGATGAATCACTGGCCTCGCTTCCTGTGGCACTCAAGTTTCCCCTGGGGTTGCTGCTAACTAAGAGCTAATCAACCAAGTTCTGATTTAGCTCTTGAGTTCCGATTAGATCATAGTTTAAAGTGGATGGCAGCAGACTGCTAATTCTCGGCTGACAACATATTAAACACAAGCTATATTCTCAAGAAATATGTTCCATCTTTCTTGGTAACAAATCCATGTCTCGACATTGTATCATTAAGTGTGCATGCAGAGTTTTAACAGCTCAGGGACAAAATGTCCTGATTTCCGTGGCCACGTGTTATTGTTGTGGGAATTCCTAATGACTAAGTGACTTACAGACCACTACTAATTTCAGCACTTATAATGAGTCTTAAATGCGGACTTATGACAGTGGTCACATAATATAGGCAAGAGTTTAAAGTAATTTAACTGCGTATGTAGATTGACTAAAGACATTTGCACTCATATTCCACTCACTATTATGGATCCATCATTTAAAAACTTTTCTAATTTAGCCTAGTGGCCAAAGACTTGTGGAGAAATTCAAACAAAATAACAAAACAACATAAAACAAAATAAAATAAAACACAACACTAACAAAAAAGGATAATAATAAAGACCACTTTGTTAAATGGTTTATTTTATATATGCCTGCAAATGAAGTAAAATTGCATTGTTATGAATACTGCAAATAAATTCAAAATAGGAGAAAGTAATTAAAATAGCAATCCCAGCAATATATATGTATCAGATAATAACTTTCCAAGAAGTCAATGCTTTGGTCATTTACCAAGGTATTTTTGATATATATAGCAGATTTTATGCTTGTTTTTCTAAATAGAACATTACATATTATTACCTATGCTTATACCCTCTGTTCATAGAATATAGTATTTTTACAATTAACCTATCATTAGTGATATTTGCAAATAAACCAGCATTTTGAGTAGATTTAAAACTCTGTGTTTTCCTCCACTAATCTGGATAGCATAAACCCAAATTCTAAATCAGATACATAGACAGATGATAGCTAGACAGACAGACAGATAGATAGAGGGATAGACAAGATAGATGAGGTAGATGAATAGATGATAGATGCTACATATCATCACCATTTATCACATCACAAATTACTTTTAAAATTAATTCTTAAGAATTAAAAAACATAATTACTAAGACTTGAATTATTAAGATAATTTCTAAATTGTAGATAAACCTTTTCTTAAATTTATTTACAGTTGTTTCTATAGACCCCAGGGTTCCCTCCGGCTTGTCTATTCCATAGAAGCAGATAGGCAGGAGGGAGGGAGGGAGTAGGATGGACTGAAAAAGGAAAAGGAAGGAAATGGGAGGGAGGGGGAATGGAGGGAAGCAGGGATATGTACTTGATATGTTCATAAAATTAGAAAAAAAAACAAAATTAAAAAATAAAAGAACAGAGAGCAAAAGGAGCATAGCTTTGGATCAGAAGCATTTGATTTCAAATCTGGTCTTTCACTAAAAAAGTATGTGTATGATTTTGGAAATTATTTTAGTCTTCCCACTGGTCCAATTGATATCATAAAACTTCCTTGTAAGTAAAGGTGAAATGGATAATTTGATATAAAACTCTTGATAATCATGAAAAAAAATTCTTACAGCTGCAATTCTAGGTCTTATAATGAACACAGTGCCATTTTACAATAAAGGGTCTCTGTAGTGAGGCAGTTTCACTTTTCTTTGCACGTGAAGGGAATGATCCCCTGGGGTAAGCATCTGCAGCCACTCTTTCCTGTGACGTCCTCTCCAAGCCCACTAGTGTCTCTTCGCAGGCGTCATTTGGTTCCTTTTTCTGTCTCAAGGCAATTTGGCTCCTTCCTACTCCCTCCAAATTATACACGTGCAGGTTAGATAATTGGCCCATCCTTGTGACTGACGCACTCTTAAACTGAACAGGCTGCTTTCCAGTAAAACACAAGCAACAGGTGGGGAGGGAAGTACTAATTAATCAGCCTGAATATCTGAACTCATTATTGCCTCAAATCCTTTGGTGCCTTCTTAGCTCTCTCAACTGTTAAAACACCCAATGTCTTCACCCACCTATCTGTCTCAAAAAAACAAAGGAAAAGGTTAATTGTATCACAAATAAGTTCACGGGCACACTTAGGTTCTTTAACTTTCTCCCCCCCCCAGGATCCTACATTTTAAAATTAAATTCTGAAATTTAAGTCCTGAAATATCTAGAAAAAAAAACCACTGTGAATATAAATTAAAGAGAAACGTATTCCCTTGCTCTGCAGAGCAATCTCTCCACCGCAATGTCTCTGCTAAAGGTGTAGTTTGAAGCCCATGAAAGAATAAAGTCAGTAAGAGCAGAATCTATACTGGGAGGTTGCAAAGTATCTAAACATAGCAGAGACTAACAAAACAAAGCAAAGTCAGTAACATGCATGCATTCTAGAAAAGTATGTGAGAAGAACTTGAGCCTCTTACAAGGCAATAGGCTAAGAACACTATATATATATACAACCATCAGATATCATTGGTAAGGGGACAAAATGTGATGTTTCACAAGGTTGTAAAGATCCTTTGACTTGTTCTCTAAATCATGATCTTAACTTTATTATCACATATAGGTTTCATGATCAAGTGCCTTTTTAATTCCTTCTTATAAAAGAAGGAAGTATTTGAGTACAAGCAATGGGCCTAAAATCCTTTTTCTTGAATCCCCTGTTGCAAAGGACATTCTTACACAGATCTGGTCACACAAAACACCACAGGTCCAATTCCCTCAGCAGTGTGCATTAGGTAACTAGACTTTAGTGTTCAAGTCCTTGAAGGATGATGCACTAGTGGATCCTAAGGTTTGTACCTCAGCGTTAACACATCTCACATTCTTCATTTCTTTCAATATCATATAAAGATTTAGCAGTAACATTTATTTTTATGTCTTTGAAAACTGTAGTCAAGAATTGACTAGGCAATGTTGTATAGATAAACATGTAAATTATAAACTATGAACAATGTATAACACTATATTCTTGAGACATTACTTTAAATTAGACACAAGGATAGACCATCAATGGTCATAAAAATTAACTCTGTGCTAACATATTTATTACACTTAACCACCTCTAAAAGGATTTACTTTGAAACCTTCCATAATAACATAAATTATAAAACACCAGTTCTGCGAAGAAACATCACTACCATAAATTTTAAGTATCATGCCATTATAAACATTATATATAAGATAGTGCCCTCTGATTTCAATGTTTACTATAGGAGCTGAGGTAAAAATTACCACATATGTTCTCTTTACCATTTACTACTGATAACCAAATACATATGACTTCCACATGCTTCTTGTTACTAGAACTAACTGATAGCTGTAGCCATGATATTTAGGAAATATTTGAGATTATTTGGTATAATTATGCAGTAAATAAGAACAGATTAAGCCTGAGAATTTTTGTGAAATCTGAGAAAATGTTTACATAAATATGCAGCACCTTACAAATTATTTGGCACGCTTATAAATTTTCCTTGTGTGCCTATTAAACTTCACTCCAAATAGTAAAGGGTATGTGATGAATTAATGTTTGAAGTGTGTGATTTCATCAATAAGCAAGTCAAGTATTTGTACCCAAGCAAGAGATTGCTTAGTTGCTAAACAACCATGACATAGACACTCTTATCTTTCTCTCTTGCCAAGTGGTAGCTTAGGATATTGAGACCCTATTTCATCATTAATGAAAAGGGATTTGAGAAATATTAAGATCAAAAACAAAACTTGATCTTGAAATCCCAGGTTAACAGAGCTCTCTGGGATTACATTTCCTACTTCTGACTAGACAGCTATACCCATGAGTAAAGCAATAAGGGGTGAAACCCAGAGTAGCTGACTTGGTTATGAGCATACCCTCCACATCAGTAGAAGTGTCTAAGCTTCTATACTTACCTTAGGTGGCAGCAGATGATTTCCTGTATGTAGGCAGTGTAAGGAAATTCTTGATAGTCAAATTAGTTTATCCTAAATTGTTTGGAGAGCTTTCTGACAAGGACATCTACTATGTACTTTAGGTCTAGTTTGAATTTGAGATGAAATTTTCTTCATTAGCTTATCAATGTATATTCAGGATTAGAAAATAAATATTTAAAAATAATGAAATCATTTTAAGACAAATATATTTAAGTTTGTTTTGATGTTTATTAATGCCCTTTTCATTAGGGCAAGTAATCAAGTTTAGAACATTTGATTGTATGCAAAATCGCTCTAATGACAGATAAATACATTCAGTAAGTTGGTTCATTTTATAATAACTAACAGAAGAAAATGTTTGTTTAATTTTATGTTTTTATTAATTCTTTTTATAGCTGCCTTTCAATTTTCAAAGCACTTGCTGCTTTAATCTGAAGATCTATTACAATCCAGTCCACCAGAGAAGACCAATGTTTTCCATTTAAAATAATATTTTCTTTGGTCTTTGACAATCCTCAAGGGGTAGATTATTTTAATTTAATAGCTGCCATTGATCTTCAAATATCCAGCAATATTAAAAGCAAAGGGAGTCCTTCCTTTTTAGTCAAAGAAGTGAGAACTAAAATAAATGAAGATGCATCTCTTCAGGCGTTCAGGAGGCAAGGGAAAAGAAGGCTAAACAACTTCTGACAAATAATGTTCTTGACACAAGTGATTATGTGATAAGAATCTCGCCCTTAAGAAGTTGCAGCTCATATAGTTTCTTGGCTGAGATAACTGAGGTTCAGAGAAGCAGAGTGATTTTCAGAGGTCAGATAGCCAGGAAATGACAGGCTGAGATTTGAAGCCCTTTGTTTTTCTACCATGCCAGGGACTGCCTGATGCCTCAGTATCCACAGGCTAAAAATAGCATTTTGCTGATAAGCATCAGGTTGTCCCTGAGTCTTGAGCAAATAAGATTTCCTTAACAATTCAAGAAACCTATCTGAAAACATTTATTGAATTCTAAAGAGCTGCAGCTAGGGAAGACAGCTTAGAGATTAGAGCTGCTTCCTCCTAAGCAAAACAACCCGAATCTGGATCACCAGACCCCAGGTAAAAATGCCAGGATGGAAATGGCTGAGGACTTGCCACAGAGCAGAACATAACCACAGAGCAAAGTAATATGCATACAGAGCAATCCAGGATGATTCCTGAGGCCTCCACACTTAAGCGTTCTCTATACACACACACACACACACACACACGAACATACACACACAAAAAAGTTGCAGCTTGGGGCTGGAGAGGTGGCCCAGGGGTTGAGCCTCTGCCTTGCAGGCGGAAGGTCCTGAGTTCGGATCCTTAGACCCCATGAATAGACACTGGGTGGAAGCGGGGGCGCCCTGCGTTTCTGGTCCTGATAGGGGGAGCCTGTGAATCCCAGGGCAAAGTAAACAAGGAGGAGGTGGAGGTGCCCATGGTGGCTCCCGAATTTGTCTGTGGTTCTACACACACACACACACACACACACATACACACGCACAATTGAATAATAAAAAATATTTTTTAAAAAGTTGCAGCTCATAGTCATATTACATATTGTACTAACAATTATTAAATGTTTCATGTTTTTAAGGTAATGAATAACAATCAGTAAAATGGATTTTCATTTTTGTTAAAATGTTTTCTACTACTTTTGAGTAAAAATACTAACTTAAAGAATATGAAATTTCTAAAAAAGCTATTAAAACATTTTCATGGGCCATTTTTATATGCAGTTCTTCAAACATCATATTCCAAGGATATTTATTTCAATCCTGAGAGGTCATGAAAAAGTAATAGGTAAATATAATCCTGTTACCTCCTATTTGTAAATTTTTATTATTCTTATATCACACAGTATCATGGTTTGTGAGTTGTTCCCCATAGACTCATGTGTTTGAATCTTTCGTTGATGTGGATATTTATGAAGGTAGAGGCACTGTTACGTTATGTGATGGATCCGTGCTGGAGGAAGGCTCACCACAGGGGACAGACCTTGAGGTTTCAGAAGTCAAACCTTACTTGCAGGTTGGTACTTGCTCTCATTACCTAAGTGATGACTGCTGTGACCTGAGTCACCTTCAGTCTCTGCTGCCTGCCATGCCCTTTCTGTCTCAATGGACTAATTCTCTCCCCTCAACTCCCCAGAAATTTAAAACAAAATAAATACCCCCTTTCTACTTAAACTAGCTGTGTAAGTATTGCCTCACAGCCACAAAGAAGAGCAAATATAGCACACAGTCTCTTGAACATTCTGTGCCTCAACATTAAAAGGAATGAATTTCACTTAGTCGTGTAAAAAACAATCACAGGGTTGAAGAGGGTCCTCAAGGGTGGTTAGCAGGTACATTCTTAGATCACAAAAATTCTGGTCTTTTATGCATACTGTGATTGTAATAAAAGCAAATGTTAACAAAACGTTGCTTCCTTTTTTCTATCAAATAGAAAAAATAGTCAATATAGCTCATATCCTGATGTATATTTTTGTAATATGATATGTTTTACAAACTTGGCATAATGTCAAGCATATAAAACAATGTGAGTCATGTCATTAAAAGAGATTCAGGTGATTTAATTTATCCTTTCCACATTGTAGTTTTTTTTTTCCTGTTGTTAGTCTTGAAAGTCACTGTCTCAGTGTAGCATGGCCAATACAGAGGTCAGTAGCTAGCTTCTGATAGCTGTTAAATACTTGCAATGATGTCCAAATTAAAAGGAAACTCTATAGCTGTAAAATCTATAACAGATTTCAAGGATTAAAACTTAAAAGGAGAATATAAACTGTTTCATTAATAATTTTGTATCCATTAATATTAATTATAATAGTGTACTTATGGATTGAAGTAAATATAATGTTAATATTCATTTCATCTCTTCTTTCTATATTTGAGGAGCTAGCAGAAATTTTTAAATTATACATAGATATGTGTTTCATTGTATTTGTCTCATTTTTTAATGTTATTTACTCTGTGTGTGTGTGTGTGTGTGTGTGTGTGTGTGCGCGCGCGTGTGTGTGCGTGTGTGTGTGTGTGTGTGTGTGTGTGTGTATCAGAGAGCACTGTGTGTTCCTGTGGAGGACCAAGGATGACTTCTGTATTGGTCCCTAATTGCTTCTAGCTCCCAGGCTACGCCCACCAGAGCCGGAAGTGCAGGGCTCGGTCTTTCAGGCTGGAGTATTTTTACTGGGACATGGGATCCAAACTCAGGACTTTCTGCTTGTGAGGCAGAGTCTTAACTCCTGTGCCATCTCTCCAGCTACCGGTTCTCGTTGTCTTTGTATTACACCGTGCTGCACTGAAGTATTTTCTGCGAAGTGACTCAGCTTGCTACTTTTCAGAAGAGCAGACCCCCGGGTTCCACCTGAGATATGTAAATCAGAACTGTACTTCCATAAATGTCCCTGAACGGACCTTATTTTGCAGAGAAAAAATTAAAAACTGTTTTCCTAAGGTTTTGCATAGCAGATATTGCCAAGAAGTCAGTCTTACACCTAAAAGTTCTGAGAGATTAGGTTATGCTACTATGTGCCTAATGGGGACTCGTGCCTAATGAGGACACGGCAGCTTTTTAACAGAAGACAGTGTCTTTGGGCAACTTTTGAACCACATTGTCAACTCCAAGGTTCAGGGCAATTTTCAGACATCTGGTTTTCTAATAGAATGAAGGCATATGGTCTTCCCAAAAGGGTGGTGCAAACATAACTTCAAAGACAATGCCAGAGAGGAAGGCACTTTGTTATGATTCCACATGACACTGACCTCCTGATGATGTCTCTGCGCAAGATGCACAGCTGAGTTCAAGGAAGAGGGAAGAGGCAAGATGACAGAATCCCTCAGCACTGCACAGTGGTGCTCAGATGTGCTTGGCCAGAAGGACTCATCGGAACTATACGCTCTTTGAGGAATACCGTGTTCCAGCAATGTACTTAAGAATATGAATTAAGAATAAATAACAGTTTTTCAAAAAGAAGATTTTTTTATATCAGAGTTGTACAATATAAAGCCATGACAAGCATGCATGGCTAGTCAGTTTTTCCATTAGTGTCATAATTCAAATTTGCTGTATTATTCAATTTGTGTTTTCTCTGTCATTTTATTCTGTCATTTGACAGAATCATCAAAAAAGTGATAAAGACATCAGCGATAAAAAAATGAATAGATGTAAAACAAAAACCTAAAATTAATGAAAACTGCACATATTAGTTGCATGTTCCTACAAACTAAGAGACTGTTATTATTTGCTTTATATACGAAATGAATATACACAATATGCATATGTCTTTATAATGCCTAAAGACTATCAAAACTATCACTTTCAGCAAAATGCATTATCCTTGATCAAGAGAGAAACTAGTTTCTTTCTGGCAATTCCAATGCTTTCACCAGTTTCCCCAGTCAGAGACAGAAAAGGAGCCTTTCAATCCTGAAGCATGAGAAGGCACGGTTCTGAGGAGGTTGGACTCAAGAGTGAGTCTAGGGAGGGGTGGGGGGGGTGGAAGCTGGCTAGAGTGCTGTGAACATCAGAAGTCCCCTCCCTCGCCTGCTGCCCCTTCTTTCTTCTTCTTTATTCATATTACATACTTTGTCAACAGACTGACGTGTGGGACAAATTTTTAGTGAGATAGGTACCATAAATGAATATAAATCCCATCAGTGGGAAATACAGCTGTGAGATGCAAACATGTGAATTTGTGAATTTTAAATATGTGTTTTGTGTATATATTAACCAACCACTACAGAGAGATGATAGTGCTTTGAAGTCAGATTGCAAAGAAAATATTTCCTCAGGTTTCATCATAATGAAATTAGAGAATGACAGTCAAATTAAGAGAAATATAAGTCTAGCCCTTTGAACCAAATGAGTTATCATCAAAGAACAGCAAGACGTATCTACTTAGTTTTCAGATTTGGGTATGCCAAATATAAAAATCATACTTTCTTAGATAATTTAACATTTATATATTCATAGTCCATTTTGAAAGACTGTGCTTCTTTTAAAATAGATCATACAAATATATAAAATGCATTATAGATGTGTACATGCATGGATATAATCTCTGTATTTTGCGTTTTTCAATGTATTTATATCATAATAAAATGGCAGCTAAGAGAGGGGAAAATTAAAATTGATTTTTTTCTTTTCACAAAAGATTCATGCCAGACATCTAATGACTTGATATTCAAATTACATTTTTCCTGCATCTGGCCATTTGACCAGTATCTTTCTGTCTTTCAAAAGTCCTTGACTTTCTGAGCTTCCCCAAAACTGACCCACCCAGGTCTAAAAACCCAATATCACTTTTTTTTTTTAATTCGTGAAAAGTGAGTGAGCTGTAGGATATCAGTGAAAAGTGGCACCAGGTTAGAGAGCAAGCAGAATGTCTTCTCGACTCCTATACATAAAAACCTGCTGATGTCTTCCACACTAACAGTTTACAAAGCTTTCTGGAAGAAGGGAAATGGAAAACCACACAGAACCATTAAGAGGAATAAGAGTAAGAAATTAAAAGTCTAACTGAATTTGTTAACATTGTTAGGAGAGACAACAATTTCATTAATTTGAATAATTACAACAATTCTACATGAAGCACTCTCTCATTCTTTCTCTTATCAAAGAGCCACCCAGCTACTGTGGGATGGGAGCACAATGCCACACACACTCAGCCTTGGATTCCCCTGCCTTCTCACTGTGCTTGGGTAACACCCATCTGCTCTTTAGTGCTCTCACAACTATGGACACATTGCCAACCCTCACTCGTTCTGAGTACTGACTAGCCTCAAATGCATCTGTGCATGGCGGTGAAGGGATACCCCGTTGTATCGAAAGCCTTCAGCTCTATTTTCAAAGCCAAAGTTGCAAATGTTCCAGCAGCAACTGCCATTTGACACTGTTGGAGAACTTTGAAACTGTAGATGGCATTTCCTTGTTTGCCAGTGATCCAAAGCTTTCCAGGATAAAATCCCAAGGCCACTGGGCCTCTAGAACTCCAGTATATCTTTCAACATTTATCTGACAATACTTTTTTTCTACCTACGACTCTCTTCTCAGTGTCAACACTGATGTCCAGGAAGGTGTCTCCAGTACCTCCATGTACATGTAGATCCTAAGACTTGCTGTTGACTGTCTATTGAGGTATAGAAGACTCACATGTTCTCTACCCTCCTAGCTTCCATGTCTTCCTCAAACACACTCGAAGGGACTTCACTCTGCTGTCTACAAAACAGCAGCCCAACTGGTGCCCTGGCATTTCCATCTCTTGTCTCTGCATTTCTCTCTTGATATTTGTCTCTCTGAAATTTAAGTTTTATGTCTTTGCATCATTACTAAGTCTATCTGTCCTCTAGAATGCAAGCTTCCCACAATAACTGTGATTTTTTTTTCTATTTTAAGTGTGTGTGTGTATGTGTGAGAGAGAGAGGGGGGGGATATTATGTATGTCTGTAACTTCCAGAAGCAACCTGGATTGCTCTACCTCGTTTCTGCCCTGCTCTGGGATTTTCTAGGGTCTTGCTCTAGAGCCAGAAGTGCAGACCACAGCAATATATGCCTCGAATTTTTATATGGAACCTGGGATTTGAAATCACGTTCTTCTGCTTGTGAGGCAAAGTCTTAAACCCTGAGACATCTCTCCAGCCCTGATTTTTTTCTTAATCTGTACTTTTTGCCATATCCCGGCACTACCAAGCACAGGGCATGGCATATGTATTAAAGGTATTTAGTTTGGTTTAAATTCATCCATCTGGTCATTCCAAGCTCTTTCCAAGGGCTTTCATTGAAAGTATACTATGTCTGCCTCATAGGAGCTGAGTGATAAATTAGATGCAGCCTTCCTTCTTGAAAAGGTCACATTATTGTGAGACTAGGCATGTAAAACTTTAATTGCAATGCCAAGTGATTAGTGTATGAGGAGCAGAGACTGCAAGAAGCTAGCGACTCATATGGTGTGAGCGGAGGCAGGGAAAGCACCCATAGGAAGTGACATTTGAGCTGAGTCATGAAATATGAGTGTTTCTGAGGAGTGAAGAAGGAGCTAAAAACATTTTAAACGGATGCACAAAGGCATGCAGCTTTCAAAGGGAAAGTCCTGTTGGGCAAATAGTTCAGTTCATTAGTACAGGGTGGGTCAGAAACAAATGGGAGATTCAACTGCCAGGGACTTTTTGCCCTGTTCCTCAAGACTCATAATAAGGTGGGAAATTCCTGGGTACCTTTATCTAGAAGTGACGTGGGTGATTTGGAAGGCAAGTCTACCTGCAGAAACAATTCTTCAAAAAACATGGAGAGAAATCTCTGAGATGGCTCACTCAGCAGGTAAGATAACCTGCTTACAGACCTAGTGACCTAAATTCAATCCCAATATGCTGGAAAGTAGAAAACTGATTTCTAACCTCACATACTCTCTCAAATACATTCAGAATAATTAATTAAATATTTTTAAGCAGACCATGGAAGAATGATAGTAGGCAGAAGTAACAGTAGAGGCAGTGGGCAGTGACTGAGAGAGAATGAGCTTACTTTTCTTCACATTTCATGGAGATTTGGGGATGCACAAATGCAAATCATTGTCTGTTGACTCTGAAAACTAAGAAAGGTTTTCTGGTAGACGGAGATGATTAAAATAAGGAATGAAAGCACTGATATGTCCAACTGTGAAGGTAAAAAGAAAATGATAGGGAAAATGTGCAGAGGTGGAGCACACACTGGTATCTTGGCAGCTGGACTGAAGGGCCTTAGGGCACAGCTTCATGCAAACAATACCCAGACAGCTGAGAGCCAAGCTAGAATCAGACATGACTTTACCAGCACAGACGGCAACAGAGAGCAGTGAGCCCCAGCCAAAGGAACTTAAAAACAGAAGATCCGAAGCGTCAGTTGATGTTGAGAAGTCTATAGAACAGTGGGGAAAGGAACTCATGAGGAGTGATAAGGTCTGTGGTAAACACAGGTCGGGTGGCTAATGAGAACAATATTTAAGGAGAAACACAGGACAATACAGCGTATACATGTATATAATATTTGGCCTTAACACACACACACACACACACACACACACACACACAGTTTTTCACCTGACAAATACATAAGAGATAAGAGAAGCTTTAAATGCAGCTTGGGGTGTCTGCTTAATGTAGTAGTTCAGATTAGGGTCTCTACCAACAGGCACTACAAGACCAAATTCAATTTTTCCACTCACTAGCTATATATCATTGAGTAGGTAATTTAATCTCTTCGTGTAACAGTTTCCTCATCTGCTCAGTAGGGGATATAACAGTTCCCTTCTCACAGGATTGTTTTGAGAATTACAATCTGGCCTTTGAAATCCCTTGGAGACAGCAACTAGCACTTCTTGGTCAGGGCATAAGCACTTGTTGAAAAAGTCAGAGGGCACCAATATTTGAAGGATTCCAATCTGAAAGGCTTACTTGCAGTGGGTAAGGAGCGGTGAGGAAGAGCACCAAGAACTGTGGTAGGGTAAGGTGTCAGCAAGAAGTATGTAACATACCATCTCCTGTCAACATCTGTAAACAAAACTCAGAATAATCCAGGTCATGACCACCAACAGATGACATAGGGAGAGAGGAGAGTGGGCAAGACTGAGATTGACTGACTTATTGAAAACAGAAAAGTATGCATCATTTTAAACACTTGGGTGATTTAAATTTTTCCAATCAATCACATTTGAGTTTTAATCCCAGGTCTACATTGTGACTGCATTCTTTTTGACAAATTACTAAAGCCCAAACCCTTTAAGCTTCATCATCTGAGAGCCACCTTAAAAGTGAAATGGGTTCAGTGACAAGAGAGCTTGCCAGTAGGAAAGAAGCCCTGAGTTTGATGCCTGTGTTGCCAAGAAAAAATAAAATAAAATAGTAAAATAAAATAAAATTCAATGAAATTAAATGAAGTGAAATAAAATAGTGAAATGTGATAATCAATGCATATATGCTTTTGCAGATAGGGTCTAATACATGACAGAGGCATCATTGATGTTTCTTTCCTTAAATTTCTCTGGAAATGAATGAACTACAAATATGACTGAACAATGGTATGCACTCAATTGAAACTTCACCACGCATCTATGTGGAAAAGCTAGACAGCATCAGAAAATATTAAATATGTTTTCTGAAGGACTGACTTAAAATATTTAAATATCCAATTGAATGAAGATAAAATACAGGAATCCTTTAAATGGATATCTAGGTATCATATGAAAAATGATGAATGCCTTTAACTGCCTTACAAATTTCGCTGAATAGTCTTATTGTGTGACCTTCAGTTTTAAAAGCAATAAAAATACCTTGAGCCAGACAAGATTTATTGTTTCCAACTGATATTTCCTGCACTGAGTCTGAATTTCATCCACATTAACACCTTATAATTTAGGCCTTTTCATTCATAACTTTTGAAAGCATAAAACACCTTAGACCCTAAACAATCTAAACTAAATCAATAGATCATGTTCTGTGCAGCAGAAAGGGAACATGATAAAGCAATCTGTTTCTGCTCATGTCCCTGAGCCGCTGGGAGATGACAACTGCCTTCTTCCTCCTATGACAAATGACTTGGGAATATTCTGCTGCTTGCCTGATAGGGAGATAAACTTATTTCAGGACATGTTCTAATGAGTCAGGGTAGAGGCTAAAAGTAATCCCTGCCTCTTCCCTCTAGAAAATTCTAGAATTTCTTGCAAACCTTGTCAAATGCAAAGAGATACACGAGAACTCACTGCCTCCAGGAGATGTGATGTACACTAAAACACAGACTGCCCAAACTGACTCCATTCTCAGAAGCATATGAATAGCAGGTCAATGAATACATAGAATTACAAAAACAATTTATTATTATTATTATTTACTCAACCTCCGTGTTTACTCCTCCTTGTTTACTCTGCCCTGGGATTCACAGGCTCCGCCCTACCAGGACCAGAAACGCAGGCCGCCCCCGCTTCCGCCTGGCGTCTATACGTGGGATCTGGGATCCGAATTCAAGACCTTTCGCCTGCAAGGTGGAGGCTTAACCCCTGAGCCACCTCTCCAGCCCCCATAAAGTGTTCTTTTAGTTAATAGACCCTATGATCGTGAACTCTGGCTGAAGTCAAAGTTGCAGTAGTAAATTTCATAACACCTAAACAGAATATAACTCAAGCTTTATCTTCAAATATATATACAGATTCAGCTATTTTAATATTTGTGAAGGGCAGCTGCAATGAAGGGTTGTAGAATACACAGCTAGCATGAGCAAGTGGCTATGGATAACACATTGCCTGTCTCAAAACTGGAGGAAGGTGTGACTATGGATTAAACTTTATCTACCTTATTACTCCAGATAAAATGTTTTTACTTAGTTGACTTTTCTACAGAGTCCATCACACACTGTCAGAAATTCACAGCCTCCTCCTTCCCATGTCCTTGTAACCTGCTGATGCTTATTATTTAGTTTGTCTATAAAATAAAAAGGCAGGAGTCAGGCTGTTGCTTCTAAATTTCCATATAAGATAGCACATGACTTGGACTCAGCTTTTCTGTATGCGTCTTGTGGTTTTCTCATTTTTGTGCCACCCCAACAGAGCAATGCCTGTGGGTCAGGGCAGCATCATTCTTATTTGCATGCGTAATGAAATCATAAAATAATCATAAAATATACATATATAAAACACAGGGTCTCACATAGTCCAAGTTGGCCTCAAACAGGCTACGGGGATAAGGATGACCTTTAATTTGTGATCCTCCTACCTTATAAAGTCTAGAATTACAAGTATGTGCCATTAATTACAGCTTATGCAGTGATGGGGATGGAACACAAGAATGGATCATTCACACAAGGCAAGCATTCCTCCAAATGAACCACCACACCAGCTCTCCACCACTATTCTTTACATGTGCCATATATGTTGTAAATGGTTATCATCATTGTAAATTACATTGGAAGACCCATGATAACAGAAAAAAATTATCACAGACAGGCAATAAATACTGAATGATGGAAGAATCCATCTGTCCTCTAAAAGAACCAAAAACACGTTCTTGTCATGAAAACCTAGCTCAATTTCAGCTTGGTCTGTGTTAAAAAGTGCACCAGCACATGATAGCAAGATGCCACCCCGAAGAATGGGATATTGTTATTCTCCCTTCATGCACAGCACTTTCTTAGGAGACAATTCAATTTTGACTACAATGAACTCTTAAAATTGAGTTGGCAAAATTTGCATTTTATATTTTGTTTGGGAACCTCGCTCTTTAAATCACATGATCATTAGGAACAATATACTTTTTCCAGATGATACCAGCCAAGTGGATAGTGAGGAAACTTTCATTCTGCTCCTTTATCAGTAAATGAGAGTGTAAAGGTTATCTCCCTTTGTACAGTTATAGATGCTTGAAGGGAAATGAAATATGTACCAGAAATTAAAAAATAATCCTGTATGAAGGAGGTAAGAAAAATGATATGATCTTGTCTCTTGTAGTTCATTCATTGTTTATGATGACTTAAATACCGCCAAGGCATAGTGCTGACATTTATGGTAGATGAATGCCCATATCAGCTCACTGAAAACACTTCCCCTTCCATTAACATATTTTAATCAAAGGTTCCTGGAATCTGAACATTTCGTGCTCCTTTGTGAACGTCCCAAAAATCCATGACACCAAGTTCAAATGCTCACGTGTTGGCACTCAATATTTTAAATTGGGTTACAAAAACATGTCATTTGTTCGCTCCCTAGAGAACACGTCAAGACATTTCAATACCTTCTCTGTACATGGAAACAGAATTTTTTGTAAAATTGTCTTTCTCCAGATTTTTTTTAACCCACGAAGAGAGACAAAGAAGGGATGGCTGCATGGATATCTGGATTCTGACATTGCATGATCCAGCCACCATTTAGTTCGGAGATTCTAGCCTTTTGTAGCCAAGGAAAACAACTCAGAAAGGTTTACCAAGTAAGCTTCCTCATCTTCTAATAATGACATGCATGGCACACTCTCCTCACATTAAGATAAACTTGAAATTTTATTGCTTTCAAAAGTAGAAATAAATATTACTGCTAAAATATCCCATCATAGTGAAAATTTCTTTCCTTTCAGGTTGGAGATTGAAAAGAAGGGATATGATGGAACTGCCACTACTTACCAATTTCTTTATTAATTTCTTAATTTTGAGGTGTGTTAAACAAATTATCAGTGGTCCACTTCTATCAGATCAAGAAACAGAAGGAAAAAATAAAAAGGGAAAGTAGGAGAGTGAAAAATTGACAATTATTCGCTCAAACTCTGTTTCCTTAGAAACAATACCATGTAATCAAGAAACAAATCATATCTACTCCTTAATCACTTTTAGTGGCAATTATACCATTTCAAATGGCAAAGATTGACTTATTTCATTTCCCAGTATATATAACATTTAAGAAATTTTAGTGATAGTAGAAAGTATTTTACATAGCTGACAAATTGTCTTGGTTTTATTTTGAAAGTATTTTTGGAACTGAGAGATACACAAGAAATCATCAGTGGAAAAAAAACTGTAACCTTGTCTAAAAATATTTAGTATATTTAAACTTCCTTCAAAATTTAATTGCCTGGCCAAAAGGAAGTATTCAAAGTCAGTCCAAGAGCATTATCAAAGCAGCTACAAATCTTTACATTGTTGAATAGGAAATACAAAAATAATGAATTGTGCAGAGACCAAAATCAAAACAAAACAAAACAAACAAACAAAAAAACTGTTCACGTATAAGTAGTATCAAGTTTAAGAAAACTGACCTAAAATTTGAGTCTCAATCATACAGTCTACACGATTTTGTAAAATCAATTCCCAACAAGACTATTTAAATATTTTTAAATTTACACATTATTTGCTCTGTGTGTGTGTGTGTGTGTGTGTGTGTGTGTGTGTGTTTCAGAGGGCACTGTGTGTCCCTGTGAATGGTCAAGGGTAACTTTGGGAAGCATTCTAGATTGTTTCTACTGCCTTTTGGCTTTTCTCTGGGATTTCCCAGGCTCTGCCTTTCTGTGGAGTGGAATTCCCCATCCAATCTCAGGTTTCTCTGCGCTTGAGGCACAGTTTTAATCCCTGAACCATGTCTCCAGCCCAAGACAGTTTTAGAATTTCCTATGCCGAAGAAATAGGATATATTTCTCTCTATGTGTGAGGATTTGAGCAATGTTTGTAGTTGAGTGAAAGAAGTAGGGCTCTGGTTCTCCAAATGTTTCTGATGTCTTTGATGTACTTTCATCAGACTAGCCCAGCAAAGGATATGTATTAAGTGCCATCACTTCTGAACTTCAAAATGGCTCAGAAAAATATTCAGAAAATTAAGTTCACTCAGATATTGAATCAGTGCAGAATGATGGTAAGATCTTATTTTGAAGGACAAAATTTGGACTCAAAACACACAAGGTTGTAACTGCTATTGTTACTGTTTTCTTAACTGTTTGAATATTCGAAGCAGTATAGATCCAATTATTGTTCAGTACTTTAAACTATATCTCCTATATCTTACCAAGGTACATAAAATTTCTGGGAATTCTAACTTACTTCACAGCCTCATTGACCACGATTTCCATCCTAACACACAGGAACACCCAAGCATTGCTGCAATCTCATTTTATGATATCACAACCTTTCTATGAATTTTGTCAACACCACAAAACCTGAGTTTATGACTGCTTCCCTTTGACACAGGGCTTTATACACAAATGCTCCAAATGATAAGAAAAGAAGTGACTCTCACTTCTAGTTTGCCCAAAGCTACTTTGAACATAGGCACCATATCGTATCCATTTTTATGCCCTCCTCCTCAACAGTATGCGGCAGGTGACATGGTTTCAGGAACATTGGTAAAAGCAATGACACTTTTGATATAATGATACATCGAGTGCCCACAAAATATGTCTAAGGAAGACTGTCCACAAGGATGCGTTTCTGAAAATCCTCCTCTCCATAACTGTAGCCTTGGTCAACTTTCTTTATGTATTAGAGAGCTTAACACTTTATAAGGTGGAGCATTATTGGAGGACCACATATAAACTTGATGTTTTCATAATCTAGTCCTACTTCCTTTTGCAGTTTGCCTCTAGTACTCTCTGTGTGGACAATGGGTGTCTTTTCCTCCAAAAATGTGTCCTCTCTGGAACCATAAGCCAAACAAATCTCCCTTTTCTCCCCTAAGCTGTGTCTGAGAGTTACGTTACAGCAGCAGAAAGAAAGGTAATTACGACCCTCTCCTTTACAATGTTTCCCTGTCCTGGCACTTGCAGCCTAGAATGCCCTTACTCATCAAAGCGTCATTGATGTGGTATTACTGGCACCACATGTAGGATAATTTATGTCATGGAATGCTAATCTATGTCTGGTAGTGTGTTAGAAGAATTCTTACTATCTATACCCATTTATTTCTCAATTTGCAATTTAAAAACTACAGTTCCCTATTTACTCTTACATGTTTCAATAGAATCATGGTTATAAAAGAGAATGTGAAATCCACAAATAATAATCTAACAATTCTGTACTTAAAATTGCACAGAGGAAATGTACTACTTATTCCATATATGGTATATATTTAATTTTTAAAACCCAAGTCATAATCTATCCCCATTTTACTAGTCTTTCTTCATAAGCACATGCTGTATCACATGACCTAACATTGCTATTTGCATTGATCAATGTGTTTCATCAGCAAAGCTAATGCATTGAGCATGAGGCATGAAAGTTTTAGTAGAGTTTCATAGGCATTGTATTAGACAAGAATCATGTAGTCAGTCATCTATATTCTCTTTGCCTTCTTGTAGAAGATAATGTTACAGGCATGTTTTATTGACAATCAGAATCCACTTCAAAGATAATGTATTCTGAATCACTTCTATAAAAAGCCCACTAGGATTACAACAGAAAAATAGAATAACTCTGGAAATGCTCATGTATTTGATCATTTTGTGTTATAGCATGAGAGTTACTTAGTGTGTTTCAGTGCTCTAGAAACTGACAGTATCCTTCTGGCAATCCTGTGCTACCACCAAGATAAGCAGCAAAGACAAGCTTGTTGAAATTTGCTCATTCGTGCAAGAGAACATAACTGCTACCACACTTTGAAAAATACACTGATATCCACATGTGCATCCTGAAAGTTCAGAAGCCAAAGCAGCCACTATTAGTACCTCCTTTAGAATCTCAGGCAATAGACAGGAATTGGTAAGATCAAGTTTAATTATTTATCACTTCTTACTTACTCTATTTACTTGTGTATTTATCAGAGGAAGACAATATATTGAATTCATTGTTTCCAAAGACAGTGAATATATAGAATCTGGAGAGATTGCTCAACTGTTAAAGCTCTTACTGCACAAGCAAAAGGACCATAGATCAAATCTCTAGAAACAAGCAAATTGCCATGTGGATGTGGAGGCCTAGAAGGCAGAGCTTTGGGATGACCAGAGCAATCTGGCTAGACAGACTAGTCCTACAAATTCTAAACTTACAGACTAATCCTCAACCTATGTGAAAGAGCAATTGAGGATGATTCCTGATATCAACCTCAGACCTCCACAGGCATATACTTTCTCTGTCTCTGTCTCTGTCTCTGTCTCTCTCTCTCTCTCTCTCTCTCTCTCTCTCTCTCTCTCTCGTATATGCATGTACATTTGCTTGCATGAATGCAAGCATGTTAAAGAAGAAATAAAAGTCCTATGAAGAGAAGAAGTAAATAGAAAGTATTTGAGGAAGTTATAAATGATTGATCTTTTCTAATACACAGTACAGCCATTTCCCTGTTTTAAGAACTTGCCTTGTAATGGACAGTACAGGTATCTACAATTAAAAAAAAATCACGACCATGGTAGGTAGAAATGGAGGAATTTCTGGCTAAAACCAGCTATGCTTATATCACACTGCTTTTGAGGCAACCCTTAAAATGCCCATCATGCAATTTTTCCGGTGGTATCCTTTGTCATCCTAAGAGAGTAAAGCAGTATTCTTGGTAAGTTTGTGTTCATGCTTGTGATCAATCTTGTGTTCATCCCTCTCTCCATGGACAGATTTGCATAGGGAAGTCAAGGAAGCAGGAGGAGATCTACTCTATCTCAAGGCTAGCTGCTCCCATCTATATCTGAGTGGAGATTAGTCTGGTTTTACACAAGGACAGACATGGAATCCATGTATATCAAGTACTTGAGAAATTAAAGAAATAGTCTTCATTTCAAAACAAGTTAAAGCTTTGATGAATCAACCCTATAGAAAAACTGTTTTGTCACCATACTTTTCCATTCTTAATACGCTTTCAAGCAGAAACAAGTTATTTTCAGCCAAAAAGAAAAGCAAGAGATAGTTAAAGCAATAGGATATTATCTACTTGTTGACAAAAAATGTCAAGATGGCACAGTAAAAACAATCTGGAAATATTACTATATTACCGGCTATCCAAGTTATATGGTATGGCTTACAAAGTGAAGTTATTTAACATTTCCTTGTTGTGTATTAGACCTAAAATAGTCAGAATGATGATTTGCCATAAACTGTTATGTTGTACTTGAGGGAATCAATGAACTCTCATTCAAAACCTTGAAAAGCAAAGAAGAGTTAAAATAATATGGGAAAACACAGAATTTCCATCAACTAACTGGTCAAAATGGATTTTCCTGAATTATACAAGTGTGCTCAATAAAATCATTCTCACATGCATGGGGAGGATAAAGAGTGAGGGTCAGAACAGAGACATGTCAGGAAAGTTGGCTAATATTCGGCTTTAATATGGAAGGTAACCAAGATCAAGAAAATGCAGGCCAGTTCCTGCAAAACTGAAAAATAGAAAGTGGCCTGTTCTCTTGACTATCAAAGGAGACTTGAATCTGTAAAACAAAAGTTTTAACTTGAGAGACTAATTTCTGACTTTGGAAGAGTTTTAAGACAGAAGGATGCTTTAACTATTTTAATACCAATTGCTAAAGAGGCACAAGTGATCTACTGGAGAATAAGGCAAGGTCTGGAAAACACCTGGGAAGTGATAATTGGTACATTAGCCAACCACATTAGTCTCCTCATGATGTCAACAGTTTCCTCATTTCTTTAGATGTAGTTCAATGCTGTTTACATAAAGAATGCAGAAATATTTCAATATTAAGAACTGCTATAGCCAATGTCCAAAAGATTGTAATAGAAATCTCAAATAATATCTACTAATTTACGAATTCCCTAAGATACTTTGAATTTTAAGATTTAACCTGCATAGTTTTCAAATAATTGGCTATATAGCTCCTTTCTGATACATTAAGGAATTCACTATTAAAACATTGATATAAATGAATCAGTGGGACTGAAGAGACAGCTCAAGGGTTAAGACCCTGTCTTGCAAGCAGAAAGAAGGTCCTGAGTCCAGATTCCAGGTCCTATGTAAAAATGCCAGGCAGAAACAGGCGATGGTCTGAACTTCCAACTCTGGTGGGCAGAGCCTGGGAAATCCCAGAGTGAAGCAAAAAGGAGTAGAAACAATCTATGATGATTCCAGAAGTAACTCCTAGTCCTGCACAGGGACACACAGTGCCCTTTGATCACACACACACACACACACACACACACACACACAAACACACACACACAAAATAAGTTAAAATAAATGACCCAGTGATATAAATGACCTACATTATTAAAGCCTCATGAGGAAATACCCAGTATAGTGAACATCTATTTGTGATTTACTAGACTACATAACTAAAAATGTGAAAAAGAAAGAAAAAGAAGAGAAATGGATGAATGAATGAGAAGTTAAAAGAAAAGTATTTTTTCATCAGTCAGAATTATCTGAAATAACTTATGATAAATATTTTTTGCATCAAGTGAGTTCCCATTTCTTACGAAGAGCGACTAGTAATGTTAACATATTAAATCGCTAATATTCAGCAGTGTGAGCAGACTCTCAGTAGAATATTCCAATCAATGTGTTATCTCAAACCATTGCCCTAGGAGAATTAGACAGAGACTCTGCAAGGTTTTGTGGAAGGCAAGTGGGACAGATTTCAAGAATAGTTACTGAAAATAAGGCCTCCGGAGACTGGAGGAGTTGGCAGCATAAAAGCCCAGGAAGCTGACGTGCCAAAATATTAAAAGGGGGAGAACTGCAGCTCAAGCAAACTGCACTCAGGCGCTCCTTTGCCAACATCTGTTCCCGGCTCTCTCTTCCTGCTGCAGGTCTCACAGGCTAAGCAAATCCCTGGAGAATCCACCTGGCCATTTGTTAAACAGGAGACTCCTTTTGGGTTTACGTCACCATCTTTTATCCTGAGGCTGGACAAGGACTGCTGGGTTTTTTTTTAATGAATAAATTTTGAAACAACTTTTTTTTTTTTACAAATGTCATTCTTTCTATTACTTCTTTTTAATAATTTTCAAAAGTGATTGAAATGTAATTTTGATTCTTTTATCTGCTATTAACTAAACCCAAGCTATTTTGAGGGGGATGTCACAGCTTGAATTAACTTAATATTATTATCTTTAGGCTATTATATACATATATGCATATATACCTGAAAAGTTTTTGATATTAAATGTCATCTACAGTAAAGTATATCTATGTTCATAGGTATACTGCCAGTGATATGTGAATCAAGAAACCAAGAGGCCTAAGAGAAACTTCACACAGGTTTCTTCTTTTCTTTTTTGGTGTTGTACTTATTTATATGAGTGATGTGAGAGAGGGACAAAACATGAAGACATATACATGCCATGGTGAGTGCATAGGTGGAGGACAAAGAACAACTTTCAGAAGTTACTTTTCTTTTTCTGTCATGTAGTCTTCTAGGGATCAAGCTCAAGTTGACAAGTTGGTGATCAGGCACCAACCTGCTAACCTATAATGCAGTGTTCCTCAACCAGGGTTATTTTACCTCCAAACGTTTTCTTTTACATTATCTATGACTCCTATATGAGATTCTTCACTAGAAAAAAAAAAAAAAAACCTCACACTTTGCTTCCTATTTTCCTATCATCCTCCATGAACAAAGATATAACTTGAAGAGGTAATATCGCAAAAGTTGTCATCAAGCCCTCACTTGGGCAGGATTATCTCAAAGCCAGTTGATAACAAGCAACAGTTTAATAGAACACATGATAGGTACTCAGGCCAAAAGTAGAGCACTAGAAAAATATGGAAAGCACCTAAAAATAATTTGAAATGGTTTAAAAAATAATCCTTATGATTTTTCAGCAGATATCCCAGAGCTACAGCATTTTCTACATCCAATATATTTAAAAGGAATAAATACAAGGTGTAAAAGTATGAGATTTTTTAGAACTATTTTTGGATAAATGTGACTTCTGTATCAGATGCACTGTCACATCCCTCAGAGAGACTATCACTCTCCAGCAGTGCTGCTAATACTAAGCCCATTTGCATGTGTCCTCCACAGGAAACCACCTCAAAGCATCCATTTCTTTACTCTCGGTCTCTTCCATGACAGTAATCTGTCCCATGTGACCATGTTTTGACATCTGAAAACAACGAAGAGTCATCTGAAACCAAGTGTGCAGAATTTAGCATGAAAACACGAAAACAATGGGCAAGTTGAACTTAGGTCAAAATCATGGACTGACTGACTAAACCACTAATGCACTGAAGCCGAGTTGCTCTTTAATTGGACATCCTATTCGTATCCAAGAATTCGTTAGAAATTCATAAAGAACAAAAGCTGTTGAAATGTAAAAGAGGTATAGGGAACCATGCATTCTAACTCATTTCTAATGAGAAGAGTCGATGCCCCATGGCCATGGTTGCAATATTGATGTAGGACTCTAAAGAAAGAAGAAATCAAAGCCTTATTACAATTTCTGTGGGAGTCAATTTTCTCGCATGAACCTTACTAGGAATGCTAAGACTTTCTCCAGGGTACGTGTGGTTCCCATTATAACCCTCATCACACTATGAAATTATTCCTGTGTAAGTCTGTCTCCCTATAGGACTGAGGGTTCCTGCCTTACATCTCTCTACACTAGGGTAGAGCAATCAAAGAATATTGGGGACTTACTGATTTTAAAAAATCTACATTTGTTAGTTTTCATGACTTTCTAAATGCAACTGGGATACTGAAATTGAAAACACTGCCAGTGTTTAAAACATTCTTATCTCTTGGCTGCTTCATACTGACTTTTGACTCTCCCTGAGGCAGCAAGAAAACAGCCTGCTTGGTGGGAAAAAAAAATGAAGACAGACCAAGTACAGAAGCATACTTGATGCCTCCGGGAAAAGAAAAGAGCAGCACATCAGATTATCCTGTGCTGACTGTGCAGAGGAAGCCAGGGAATCGGGGGAGACAATACACTGCCCTCAATCCAGCGATGGCCACATATGGAATTTTCACTTTTCTTGAGCCAGTATTCTAGAAATTCTCTTCCACAGCTTGGAATCAAACAAGAGAAAGAACTGTACTTTTTCTGAAAGAAGCTGTCAAAAAATATTGTGCCCCCAAATGGCAATGGTCACTAATCTGATCTTTGGTTTGTAGTTAACTTTACCAATGTAAACAAAGGGATGTCTTAAGACATGAGTCACCTTGAATTTGTGGAGCTGTTGCTGGTGGTGGTGGTGGTGAGGTTGGTGTTGGGATGTTGCCACTGTTGCTGATCGTGCTGGTTGTGGTGGCACTAATGATGAGAGGGGTAGTCATGATGGTGGCTGGGGTGGGTGGTGACAGCTGTTGTGGTGGTGGGGGTAGTATGAAAGGCATGATGATGGTGTGTGTGTCTAGCAGAGACAGCAATATGAGGAGGGCTGGTGTGAAAAAGGAGCACACGGTGTGAAGCTTTGTTCTCTAGCTTTTTCTTGAGGGTTGATTTTTTTTTCCCCACAGCTTTTCAACTGTAAGTTTAGGAAGAAATGTAGGCAATCATGAAAGAACAGAAGGATACAACTTCCCATCTCTATTCCCTTAGTGCTTTTACTTCTTACTATCTTTTGCCTTTGATGAAAAAGTCCCTCCCCTATCCATTTTTTTCAATTATTCAATAAAGAGACCCAGCAAGAAACGAGCTTAAGTGATAAAAAAGAAATAAGCCAAACATTTTTAGACCCCTTGGGCAAAATCCTTGACTTTTTTTTTTTTTTTTTTTGGTAAATTGAGACTTTCCACTCAAGTTCTGAAGCATATTTTTTCCCTTCTTCAATAAGACATTTCAGCATTTTCTCAGAGTGATAAAATAATGTACCTTCAGTTCATCTCACACATGAGTGCTAAGAATGAAATTCGACAAATCTGCTATTTTTGGTAAGAAGATACACTACAAAAAAATTAATTCTTCTAGGGAAAAACTCACACTCTGCATTAGGCATCATTACTTCATTTTTAATCTCCTTTTCTTTTTATCAAAGGTTCTTACTATAATGTGCAACAGAAATCATATTATTTACAATTTTTTTCCAAGTGGAATTTTTAGTTTCTTATACTTCTCTGAGAATATTCAGTGAATTCATAGGAGTAAAAAGGTAAATTTAAGTGCTTTGTTCAGTCTACATCAGAGATCAGAAGTGTATTAAATATAATAAAATGTCTACCTGTCTTCAGTCAGAATTCCACCTACTAAAACGAAGGTATATCACAAGGCAAGTTCCACTGTCTAGATATGAGGATCTTTCTGAATTTCATTTTTTTCCTTTTAAAAAGCAGTGTATGATGAATAATCTCATTCTGGCATTAGACAGCATCAAAACAAAATTTACAGTTCCAGGTGGCAATATGCTCTGTCCTGATAAATGGTTGAGATTTAAAAGGTATGCCCTGGTCAACTCTGAACACAACGAAAGTGCCAGGGGTGCACAGGATACAATAATTAAAGACTAGAAACATTTCTGTAAGCCTTTTGTTGAGGCTTCACACAAATCACTCTCATTTTCACTGATTGCATGGTCTTTCTCTTCCTAAAAATGCAGAACTGAAATTTTCTAATAAGACAATGTACACACAGATTGTAAAAGCAATGTATACATCAACTTCATCTTTTAGACTATTTATGTTCTTCATTAACAATGCGTGGATGATCCATCACTGTCTTCAGTGTGACAGAATGGGGGCATCAGACACTTTAACCCCTTCTCCCAAGTGTATCTTTGGGTAATAAGAAGCAAAGCAGTGTCATAAGCTATATGTGACAACATAAGGATACCATGACACCAAGTTTTCTATTAAACTATGTTGCCTGTTAAGCAAAGCACCAGCAGCAGCGTGACTATTTGTCAGTAAAATTTACCTTCACCACCTTGTACTCTGGTGAAAATCCTTCTTACTTAGCAAGCAAACAATCACAGAGCTTCAAATTAGTAGCTATGAATTCTCAAGAACCTACACCTATATATGCTTATTACTTGCTCACTGTGTAAAATTAACTTTCATATGACTTATTAGTAGAGACTGAAAAAAGTTGCCACTTGTCTGAGTGAAAGCTGACTTAGAAAAGCCTCAAGGAGTAATGAGGAAACACCTTGAAAGACTAATAAGTTATATACCACGGATTTCATGTAGCACTTAGAATAGAATTATGCAGAACACTCTCCATCTTCAATTTTTTCTCCTCTTTTGCTATCCATCAAAGTGTGCTCATATCTTGACTGAGATTCATGGATTCATAGCTAATAGTTCTCTTTCAGACACTAAACTTGGGCAAGCTTTCTAACTGAAATCAAATTGATCCAGACTCTAATTTGCATATATTCGACTGATCTAGTAACTCCTGCATATACTTATTAGGTCTCAGGTAATAATCCAATAACCCTGATCAATCTGAAAGCCTTCACATTAGCTGTCTCCAAATGATTGGAGGTAGTACATTTTTTTTCTCTGAAATTTTAAGAGAAAGCTGGAAAGGAACTGGGTCTCTCACCATTTTATTAACTCTATTCATATGACTAGGATGTAACTGCAGTAGTGGAAATGTTTTCATAATCTATTGTAGAGGAGAAAATTCAATTCATGTGTAACTTCAGAAAATTGATTCACTGATTCTAATGCTTAAAAATTATATACCATCCTAATTCAAATTACATGCATGCAGAGGTAAAATATTTTTAAAAAGCACAGAGAGATTTCCATGATAAAAAGTTTGGCAACTTCCTCAGATGAAAACCTATCCAAAAATGAAAGTATCATTGACACTAGAGAAGTCAGAAATTAAAACTATTATTTTTGTGCAATCAACATGGGCTTTGGTGCTGTTCAAGTGCATTTCTTTCTTTGTCCATTTTCAAGTGTATGTTTGGGCAGTATTTATGTGTGTATGCATGTGGCCTCACCATATGCGTGTAGTCTCATATAGGGGAGTGCAGGAGCATGTGTGTATGTGTGCATGCATGTGGAAGTCAAGGGCTGTGATCAGAACTCATCTTCAATCACTCTTCCAACTTAATCTTTTTGAAACAAGATCTCTAATCCACCCCAGAGTTTGCCTGTAAGGTTAATCTTGCTATCCAGCTTTTTCTACAAATTCCCAGTCTCTAATCTCTGAGGCTAGAATTACAGGCAGGGTGTCACACGTACATATTTTTTTACATGGGATCTGGGGATCCAAACCTGGCTCTTCTTGCTTACAAGACAAACACTTAAGTGTTAAGCCATCTATCTCTTCAGCCTTCATTTGCATTTTCATCAAATAAAAATGGGTACAAATTTTAATTTAAAAAGACTATTTTTTAAACTACAAAATAAGGGATATTCACCATTACTCACAGGTTCAGTTAACCATGTTAAACAGTAGTGAAATATCACATAGAAAATTCTAAAAGTAAAGACTGCAAAACTTTAAATAAACGTTCCTACTACATATTATAATTATTCTATCTCGACATGAGTTAGTGTTTTTAGATTACTATGCCTAAGTATAAAATTACATTTTTTCCATAGGTAGAGATGTGTTTTACTTGATGTTTATCACCATGACAAAATACCTGAGTAACAATGCAGCTTTGCTTCTGGGCCAAAACACCAGGACAGAGAACAGGAAATGGAAGTGAACAACTCGCCTAAAGGACTGCAGGAAACAAAGAAAGACAAGCACAAAGAAGCTGGAAAGAAGGTGTTCCTGTGCAGGCAGGGAATGTCCAGTGACCTCCATCCTCTAACTTGGCCTGCTGTCTCTTAATACCACCATCAAATTGTGCATCCAACAATGGATTCATCTTTAGTTAAGGTCAGAGCTTTCGGTTCAATCAACTGGATCAGTTCATGATCCAGCATTACCTTGTAGGCATGGTTTTCAAGGGTGACAGTTAATATCCAAGCTATAAGTACATGTACGGGGCTAAGCATAGTGTGTAAACAGTCTGGTACTATTTGCAACCTAAGGTGCTCTTTAGATCAGGGCCTTTGTGTGGGATACCCTTTAATATCATGTTTAATAATGAATTCCCAATTTAAGAAACCATCAAGAAAGCATTATAAACATTTTGCAACTATTTCGCTTTCACTTTCTTTTCTTTAATGGTAATGCTTTTGAAAATTCAAAAGGATAATTTTTCATGTAAAGGCAAAGAAGTGTGCTGACAAAAGGAATTTTTGTCAAAATTTGATTTTCCACTTAAAGGCATTTTGAAATGAATTAAATGGCCATTTACACAAAATTAATGAATTTGTTTCTCTTACTTGCACGAATAACATTCATATTATAATTTAAGAATGCCTAATGAAGTCAATTGTAAAAACAACAGAAACTACTCAATGTTTTTGAAAAACTCAAGCGGATAGAAGGAAAAGGATTACACATCAGTCTAATATCCACCTTCCATTTTTTGATGTGCAATTTGATTAAGGTTTAAAGTGGTGCTATTTTGTTAAAAAAAATGGACTAAGTGACCTAATTTCAAGAACATTTCAAAAGGTATTAAAATAGCAAGGTTGAGATACTACTGAAGCCTTTCCGAGAAGCAAGTGAAACCACTTCATTCTCTGAGAACTAGCCAGCTGTAATACAAAATTTTTTCCTGTACTTTACAATATCAGGTATTGTGGCCTCCGCAGCTGGACAGTCTGTGGTTCAACCTCAGCTCTGCATGTTGCAAATTATATGACTCTGAGTAAGTTACCTATGTCTACTACTCAGTACTTTCACATCTGCGGAGTGATGTTGACCGTGAGTGTTCCTTCATAGGTGTATGTAACCAATGATTGCATATATCAAAAGATGTGGATCAGTACCTGAAATGTCGCTTGAAAAATTAGTTTAACTATTGTTATTGATGCAGCCTTCCAATGATATCAGACAGGGAGACATTTTTCTCTGTTCCCGTTACTGATGTTTCCTAATGTCTGAAGCAGCAGTCACTCCTCAAGTATTTACTCTCTGAAATATTCCATGCATTACCTCTGTGTGCATGTGCGTAGTGTGCATGTATCGGTGCGTGCATGTATCGGTGTTTGTGCATATATATATGTACATTGTACACACATATATACATAGGCATACATTTCATGCTAAAAATAAAACATTGAAGAAAAAGTCAACAAGATTAGAGATGTTTCTGACTACATTACATGTTGTCCTGAAAAAGAAAAGAGAACCACTACCATGCTTACTTCTTAGCATCCTCTAGAAATGCTATTTTTGTTTCTAAATATGGCCCTTGTGTTTAATAGTTAAATGTACCGTAAAGCAGATTTAGATGTAATTTCTTTCAAATACACCTTAGTTTACACACTATTTATGGTCTCTTCTTTAAAGAGAGGAATGCTAGATTTTCCATTTTTAAGTGTTTGGGGTCATTCGTAAAATCAGCTCTTCAGGCAGACAAAGGTACTCAGGAAAAGTCTGGTCAGCTGTTATGTCTCATTAACTGGAATGCTGACCAATGGACATTTGACTCCTACAGTTTTTCATTTGGATTTGGATTTTGAAATGTACTAGATGTACTTGCTTAGACCAAGAATAGACTCTATTCTAGACTCCACTCTGTCTTCTCAAATCCATCTATTGAAGTCTTAATCCTTAATGTGGCTGCACTTCCACATTGGTAGGGCTTTCAGGTTAAATGAGGTATGAAGGTTATGATCTTTATCTGATGGCACTGGTGTCCTTCTGAGAAAGGGAGGGGACATTTTCTCTCTGAGCATGTTCGGAGGAAAGGCCTCCTGAGGATACAGTGAGAAGATGGCCACTACAAACTAGGAGGGAGTGTCCAAAGTACACAGTGTGTGGCATTTTTCATTGGCATCCTTAGAAGACCTGTACATACTATTAGTACTGTCAGAAAGATAGTTCCATCGGTAAAGTGCTTGTTTTGCAAACGTATGCTATCTGTAATTTAATTTCCAGAACCCAAATTACAGCTGGGGGTGGGAGGCAAAATCTGGTCTCTGTGGCAGGATTATAATCCCAGCGCTTGCTGGCCAGCTAAACCTAATTGCTGAGTTCCAGCCCATTGAGAGACCTTGTCTATGAATAGCAAAAACAAGCAAGGTGGGCCAAGCTGAGGATCACCATTGAGGTTATCCTCTAGCCTCCACAAGCACAAGCACACATGTACACATACAGGAAATAATTGCTGAGAAAGCAAGTGCTGTGGATGAGGACAATACTGCTGAAAGCCTAAATAGGTTACATTTGTAGACTAAAGACTACAGGAAACTTCAGACATACAGAGAATAGGGGAGAGGGGAGTTCTGAAGGGCCCTGCATAGCAGAACTGAGAGAGGACGCGATCTCTTTCTGCACCCATGTGTGCTGGGCAGATGGCGAATGTGACTGCCTCCTGGTGATATCCTGAAAGAAAGCTCTTGGCACTGAATTAAAAAAAAAAAGTTCCGTAACTGACAGCTGCCACTTTTAGATGGTGGACAAGAAGTGAAAGAAAACTTCCTGAAAGATTGTAAAGTAAGAAACGACAGATTGTTTTATAAGTGAAAAAAAATCTAAAAAAACAATTGTCGCAATAATGCCATCTTATTGGCATGAGATTACTCTCATCTACCTGTTTCATAGTTACCCTCTTTCACCAAGGAGCGTATAACAGCACTGAAGTCTTTCTGGCATGGGTGAGGGTCACAGTACTGACCATGACACTTGAAGGTGACCTTGGGAAGAGACTAACTGAGGCTCAAATGGATAACCTGTACAAATATTTTTTTATGTATTCAATTGTGCGTGATACGTGTGTGCACGTGTATGTATGTGTGTGTGTGTGTGTGTATATGTGTGTGTATGTATCTGTGTGTGTGTGTGTGTGTGTGTGTGTGTGTGTGTGTGTGTGTGTGTATGAGTGTGAGTAACACCACGGACGAATTCAGGAACCACCATGGACCCGCTCCGCCCTACCAGGACCAGAAATGCAGGCCGCCCCTGCTTCCGCCCAGCGTCTATACGTGGAGTCTAGGATGCGAACTCAGGACCTTCTGCCTGCGAGGCAGAGGCTTAACCCCTGAGCCACCACTCCAGCCCCAATATTTTTAAGAAATATTTGTACAGAAAACACCATGGAAGAATCCCCAAAATGTCAAGATACCTTCAGAGAGGCTTAGAGAAATTCACAGAGAACTGGCACTGTTGCTTTCAAGGCTGTCCTTCAAACGGTTCTATCTCTTTCTGTGACTACCCTATGTCTTCTCCTGTAATCAGAATCAGAACAGGGGTTACTATGTAAAATGACAGCAGGGGAATTTCCAGAGGATGTAGGACTTGAAAGGGTGATATATACAGGGTCACAAAGACCAACCACTGACAGCTAGGCCAGAAGCAGATTTCAGATTGCCAGCTTGAATTTTCTGTTTTCTTGACAGAAAGCCTGTAAAGGCTGGTGTGATAGCTCAGTGGGTAAAGTCACTTGCTGCCATACCTGAGACGATGGAACCAGAGAACTGACTACTACAAATTGTCCTTGACCTCCCCACATATGCTATCCAATATCATATATACACACACACACACACACACACACACACACACACACACGCGCGCGCGCGCACACACACACATACACACACACGCACACACACACGCACACACACACGATGAATAAAGCTTTTTTTTTTAAAAAAAAGTTCTTTAAAAGGAGTGAACTACTGAGAAGTACTCAGGAACCCTATCCTACAAGTTCTGCTGCTTGTCCTACAATTTTTAGTAAGAACCGAGAATGAAGGACAGTATGAAAAATCTGGGATTCCTGCGACTAGCATAGATCACTTGGCTGTCATGCAAGAAGTTTGGAGTTTGAAAACTTATAAAAAATTAATAATATAGAATTTGGGTGCACAGAAGAAACATCATAACAGTTCTAAGAATGGGGAAACATGAATTTATAATATCCGTCCACATTAAAATCAAACAAATATTACATTTACTTAATACAGCCTTACCACATTATGAAATAACCATAACTTTATTAAATTTTTTCTTTCTTTTTACTAAAATATTGCACATAATCTTGAAATATTTGCCCCCCCTTAAGTGGAGGTAATTGGAAACTTTTTCATCTGTCATAGTAAACAATACACAGATTTTTGTACAATGGATTTTTAAAAATATCTTATGACTGCAACAATAATAACAAAAGCTATTTCCTCTGCAAACTTCAGCTATTTCAGCTTAAAACCACCACCCAAAACAACCACATGACAATAAAGTCTCTAGATAGTTCAAACTATTGTGCACTTCTGGTCTAATGATAATCCTGAGGCGAAAGTACGCATAACCCTATAACTTTTCAATATTTCTGTTTTCTCACTTCATTGGTCTTCTCTTTCTCCCTAAAATATGGGAACACAAACTGAATGCAGACAGAACCCTGGAACTGGAAAATGCCAGAAAATAAAAACCACACAGCACAAAAGACTAGATCTCAAGAGCAGGAAGTGGCAGACACTAGTCTTTCATGCTAATCTTGCTGTCCTATCAGTCCCTGACATTTAGTGGCATCCTTCTGCCAAACTCCAGGCCTTTACACATTGGCTTTGTCAGGCCACAGCTTCCCCACACCTGATAGAATCTCACCCTCCCTCCTAGCGACTGCTAGTTAGAGTCTCAGACACCAGGTGCTTTAAATGAGTTCTCTGCCTTCCCGAAGTCTGCCACCCTTCCCCAAGGCCCTCATCAAAATTTCCATTTCTTAAGGACTATTGATCTTAGGGATGTGCTGACCTAGTTATCAGCTTAAAGCAATTTACACTCAGGTGCACTAAAAGCCCAACCAAACTCCAGCAGAGGTCATTTGCATTTAAAAAAGGAAAGTCCTTAGGACGTACTAGGGATTTGGAGTGGCTTTAATTTCTCTGTCCCCACCTCTCGGTCCAACTCTCTTGACTCCAGAAACTGTGCTCCCACTTCTCTGCACCATTTTTTCTGGATAACTCCGATTCCCCCTTTCTCTCTCTTTCCAGATACGCCAACATTTCACCTTTAGAAATGAATGCTTGCCTTGGGGCAGAATGGAAATGTAAAGTGCATCTGTGAGGCTGAGTTGGCAGTGAATGAATACTATCTGCAGGAATATATAAATTGACACATACAGAGATCTCTGCATGTGTTTGGGCGTCCATAGATCTATTTTTTGCCCCCAGATAAAGAACTCCAGAAAAATACTGACAACCCATATGTTTGCATGGTTCTTCTTCAAGCCCCCTCAAAATGTGTCAGAAGCATCCCGGGTGACCCGTGCTTCCCTTGCTCGTTTTAAACATTTGCTTCAGTTTGTCTTATTTAAGGGTTTGATATTTACAATACCACCAAGGATGAAGGATGGGAAAACAGAGAATGTTCATTTGCTAAGGAAGCCAGGGTCAGACACTGCTCTGAGAAAACAGGGACTTCAGTCAGCCCTTCAGGGAGCCTTTCATATCAGAGAACCTCACCTAGCAAGAAAAGAAAACAAGTATTCAGAAGGTTTTCGAGCCTGATATTAAAGCGGTAGCACTCAGTCCAGATTCAAAGCCAATGGGTTTGCAGGCTACCTAAGAACCAAAGGCCTTGAATTTCTCTGTTCAACAAGCAGGAATATCTGCTGTAAATGAGGACTGCTCCCAGGTGTTAATAATCCACTCCTGCAAAAGACAAATATACAGTTCCTCTGAACATCATGCTCAATGGCCTGAGGCATATCATTTGTGCATAGTTTACCAATAAAAAGAAAGACCTTTTTCTGTCTATACCCACCACTGTCTATACCCCCCATTAATCTTGCATTAGGTAATAAATACAAATACCAAACACACACACACACACACACACACACACACACACGTCACATGCACACATACATCACGCACATAAGCACACAGCTCACAAACACGCAGTTTTGTTGAGTCTATATAAAATGCACTTTGTCACGAAATATATGTTTTACAACTTCTCGCAAATGATTTCAGAGTTTTTGAATTGGAGTGAATATGGGAAGTCTCTACTCCCAAATTATAAAAGTAAACTTGATTCAAAAGCACAGTTTTCCCCAGTGTGACAGAAAAGACCTATAAACACAGCACTTCAAAGGGCAGCCAGCCTTGGCTAGTCCAGAATTCTGTCTTTCCAGAACTCCAAATGGAAACAAACCCATAAATACCAAAACTTCCCCCTGATGCTTTCAGTGTTCTTGATTCCAGGCTGAGCTTTTTTTTTTTTTTCATTGATTTTATAAAGTTCTTAAGTTTAGCTCATCTATGCTTACTGCCTGAAAAGGCCACTTGTTACTTCATTCCCTTCATTTGAGAAGGAAGGAAGGTGCTTCTGTGGATTTGTTTTAAGGACCAAAGCAGCAAACATGAACCCAGTGCTCTGACAGAGAGAGGTAAAAGCAAATACAAGTTGCCTGTTGCTGCTCTGTGACCATTGTATGACTTCCATGAGGGCAAAGGCAGTCTGACTGGTGCTGATATTAGATACATTAAGTAATAACTATCCTAATGAATGAACATGCTTAATAAACCACTGTAAGAACACTGTCATATTCCTCCTTGTATTTTATATGGACAGTTAACTTTTTTTAAATTTTGAGTGAAATATCCAGATGTTTTCATATACAAAGTAATGTGTGATTTGTATTTCCATCTGCCCACTGGCACTTCCTTAATGATAAGTTCCAGTCATTTCAAAGGAAACTGGACTAGAAACACACAGTTGAACACAAAAGGGAGGAGGAGGAAAGTAGGAGCCCAGCACTTGTGCTCCAATGAATTCAATTTGTTAGTGGAATCATATTATATGTAAATGAGTTTTCTAGAGAGACAAGAGCTGGAACATTTCCAAGAAACACAACAGTGGGAAGGACAGGGTCCTCATCAGCCTCTTCCCCCTAGTTCACCTGTTCTAAGCAAAAGGAGAGGGTGAGAGCAATTAAGTTTTATTCAGGAATTTCACTGTAACCTCAAGAATACTTCAGAAAATGTCCCTTTTGCAAGATTAAATAAACTGCTAATCCAATAAAAATCCTCAAGTATGCATCAGGGACTGCTTGGGTTACTGAGCACTTCCTGTCACTTATACTTTAGTGTTGTTCCAATATTCATTTATTTTGCTAAAAGGACTATTATATTGACAATGATTCACAAAATATAAATAAATAAAACAACTTTGGGAATATGGTGGCCCTCTTCTGCAGCATTTTAAAACTTGTAAAACATTTGATAAGTTAGTATGGTAAATATACTGTAAAATAATCAAACTGCAATGCACAGATTTACATTTTTAAGCACCTAAATACATGCAACAGATACAAATAGACATACACAAAGAAACACAGAGAAAAATAAAAACAGAAGTGGAGTGGTCATCCAGACATCTTGACTATCACTTATAAAATTATAATCTTCCCTTTTGCGCTAACAATTTGGAACTTAATCAATTCTAAGAATTGGGGTTTTACGTTACCTGATAGCAAGCTTCCTTTTTATAAATAGCGTCCACAAAACTACATATCCCTTCTGAATGGAACTATAGCAAGTTCAGTACATCTAACTGAACACTAAAGTCAAAAACAACAACAACAAAAAAAGGAATTTGTCAGCAAACAACACAAAACCAAACTCCTGAATATTTCTTACTGGTATTTTAAGATTAAGGACAAGTCAATCCCTTGCAGTGGTTCACAGACTCCTGCAGGATTCCACAGAATCCCACAGGATCGAATTCTAAGATTTGCTCGACAAAGAATATTCTTGTGAAATTGCTCAAAGCCTCACCTATTCATGAGTTTGGTGCAAATATTTCATACACAAGTAATACAAAGTGACACAGAGGGTAGAGACTGTTGTGCCCATTCACAAGATAGTCTATTGGCCTGGCAAAAGCTGATTCCACGACAGAAAACATTGATCAGTTTAGGGTTTTATTGAAGTCAGTGCTTAATGTACTATTTGACAAAGATGTGAAAAGCAATCCCCTGTGTTCAAACACAGGCAAAGTCTCAAAATTATTATTGAAGTATGCTGGTTTTTTGTCATAGAGATTTTCCTACTAAATGAGAAGTGTTAACCACTTCTTGGAGAGCAGAACCCTGGTCACTTAATACATCTGCAGGTAGCCCAGTTTTATATGAATACTGGTTCTTTTATAAGTTCATTCATGTTCATTATATGTTTTCCTCAAGTGAGAAAGAAAATGCTTGAAAATAAAATGCACACGAGTGGAATGAACAGTGATTGGCTGACACCCCACGGCCAAGGGTAGGCTCCAGCAGGTTTCGGAGTAGCAAGATGATCACAGTTTGGTGCAAAATGGAGCATCTTAATAGAGTGGAATTCAGCCAAACACAGTAATGTATGGATGTGGACGCATCTGAAAGAAGGAAAATAAAAAATTTATATAGGTTAAAAAATGCAATAAAGAAAAATTTTCTAATATCTTTAGCTCAATAAGAATGCTCTAGCAGAAACTAGGAACAAATAAAATTTTATTTGCAAATTATAGATGTATAAATAATAAGTATGCTCAAGGGGGAAAGTCAACTTGTCAAAGGAATCCTACTTGGAAGCTTTAATAGTTTCTTTGTTTGTACACAGCACTAGAGCTCAATACAAACATCACTAAACTCCTGAAAATAAACATTTCTTCCACCTTTAAAACATTAATTCACCAGAAGTGATAATTAAGATTAGTTTTGGTGGTTTCAGCTCAGTTCTTCTTGGGATGTGATTTCTCCCACAGCACTAATGCTGAATAAAAGCACTGTGTAATATACCGCTGACCTTGCTATAGAAAAGAGTTTAAGGCTTAAAAAAATAATTAGAAGTGAAACTTATACTAGATATGTGAACAGAACTGATGCTTTCTACAAGTTGATTATAAAGCCTGAACACAAATAAATATTTCACTACATTCCCTGTACAAGGTACCTACTGAAGCACCTTTCTACAACTAGAGCTAATGGTTTTAATTAACTTGATGACAACAACCAAGCAATGGTTAGTAGTTCTGATTAGCTCTTTGAAACTTGTAAATTCAACGCTATACATACAATCTGTAAGCAAATTTTGAACATAAAACATTAAATTGGTTAACTGCTTAACAAAGAAATGTTTCCTTTTGAGTGGAAAGATAAGCGAATATCTCGTTCTTCTGCAAGCTTCCTAGAACACAATCAAGAGAAAAAGGAGCTCATTGTATGCTAAGACCATGTACTAAAGCGAAAACATTTGAAAGTGGATACAGACTAAAGGAGCCTAGAAGCCAAAGGTGTTAATTGGTTTTGAGGAAAGAAGTAAAAGATAATATGAGTGAAAATGTACGAAACTTGTCTTGTGTAGTATGCGGGATGTTTTATCACTATTTAAAAGTGTTTTTATCAAGGGTATACTATATGGTTTCAATGAGCAGGAAACTATGGTTTAGGCTGTTGTGCCAAATTAAGAATTCTATCCACTATCTTATGGAGCCTGTGTTCTCAGCCATGCTAAATTTTCTGTTGTTCTCACCTGTTATTACCTCCCATGGGAGAAGGATCTGAATTTAAAAAAAAATCCATAAATTTCAAAGCATAAATTCCATCAGAGGGAAGAACTGGAGCCTGAGGCAAAATTGTATTGTATTATAAAAAGTCTTTCTTTATAGTCAAATGTATAATTACAATTACATAAGTAAATCTAAACAGATGTACGCTGTTGCTGAAGAATACAAAAAGAAGGATGCTGAAATTGGGAGTGTTTTCTCCTACTGGCAGCATAATTATGAACACTGGCCTATGTTATATGCCTGGTGATTCATAGTGATGCATTTTCCTCCTGGGCTTTATTTTCCTCTTTAATAAAATGAGATTATTGCTTAGTAGGTGCTTTTCAACTCTAAAATGCTATGATTCTCATGATTTTAAGTACAGCTATTAAGTTGTTGACTAGAGTCTTTTTATTTTTCAGATTGTGTAAGAATGTTTAATACTGAGATATCATTCATATATCAATGAATGAACGCTACCATCACAGACTGTTGACACCGTAGTTGGTGTACAAGAATCTGTGCTATGTGTATACAGAGAGTTTGTGATGCAAATATTGTTGCTTCAATATGTAATTAATCCCAAATATGCAGATAACAAGAACATGATGTTGCTACACTTACTGTGCTTTAAGATATATTTTTAAATGTCTAAATTGATTTTGAGGTTTAATATATTGATTAGGGAAAGTTCAGGATAAGATTTGAATTGGTGGTGTGGACACATGGTGCTCCAGATCAAATCTCTGATGACCCTTTCTTCTCATCTAAAGACCCAAATAATAATTGTTTTAGTACATGTCTTTTAACTGAAAAAGCCCTAAACTTGATTTCTCGGGTTTTGCATCAGGCAAATGGGACAGAAATATCGTATACAGATTTGCTCCATCTCTTGAAAGAGTCCTTGATTCTAGCCAGGAAAACCATTTTAGTGACACTATACGGAAGGTTTTAACAGGAAGCTATATGTAGCTGGCATCGCTATGCAAATGCATCACTACTAAGACACATACTCCTGTACACAGAAGTAAGCAAACTGATATTTACTTTTCTTAAAGTTTATGAATTCTGATAGTAATAGAAAGTCACCCATTTTTTTCCTAAATCAGACATCTATTTAAAAAGTTGAGCTCTTTTCACTCTGTGTACTATTGAATGGATCTATTGAATGCAATTTGATCAATTAAGAATATTATTGAGACTGATTCAGCAGGTACCTAGAAGAGGGAAATTGTTACTGTGGTTAATATTTTTTTTTCTTCATAATTTTTCAGATCAGTTAGAAATAGGCTTTAAAATGAATGCTTGTTCAAGCTCAGTTCTTACTAAAAACAAATTCCTTTCCATTTACTTAATACGATAAAATTTTTACTTAGAAATGTATTATCTAAGAAAAAAGAATGTGAGTAATAAAATCAACAGGACTTGAAAATAATAAATAAAGTGGTAATTTTATATTTATAACTGATTAATTTTAGAAATTATATTGGAATCATTTAGAACATGTTAAAATATGAATGGAATGTAGATTGTTTTATTTTACAAATAAAATGCACAGTTATACCTTTAGGTCACAAGACTAAAACCCATCAACTCAAGTTTGCCTTGCAAAGGAAGATGGTAAGAGAAATACTTAATCTCACTAATGTTACCAATAGCAAATTTTGCTCAAGTAAATAATTAATTGTAAAGACTCCTGTTGGCATTCAGGTTTTCTAATGGGTGGTTTCAAAAATAATTTTAGCCACTCTACAAAACACATCTGGAGTCTGTCAAAGTAACTACAGACGCATGGTTTAAATGTCCTTAGTCTGCAAAAGCAAACCAAAAAAGGAAAAGGAGGGGAAAAGAGAAAAGTTTATAAACTTTCATTTCTGATTAGGAATTTTCTTAATATAATGTAAAGATTAGAAACACTTAGAAGAAAGATTTAAAAATATCCAATTCTCCTGACTATGAGAATACAGCAAGAAATATCACTTCCATTTTTCAGTATGAGAACTGTGTATCATAACACAATTCAGGAAATGGTAGGGAAGCAAAGGATTACATCAAATCAACTCTAATTTGTAATTAATCTCTAAGTAATTACAAAAGCACTATCCTCAAATTTCTCCTCCTCATTTATCAAAGAAGGGGAATTACAGTTAAACTCTTTTTAAACAACAGGTATAATCAAAGAAAACATTATTTTGGAGTTCTATAAAAAGAAAAATAAAGGTAAAGTTTGTTTAACAATACAAATAGACAATCACCTTAGAATATAGACAAAAATCAGAACAAAAGGAATTCTGTTTATGCCCAATGTCTACACAGACAGAATGCAACTTGGTAAATGAATCATTTGCCCCCTGAAAGCAGTATTGAGGATGTGTTGTCTCAGTTACTATTACTAATTAGATTAGGAGAGCCTGTTGCATTTCCCTTTATCTCAGTGCTGGTTATTCATTTACTTGTGGTTAAACTTTATACATCTCTGGAATACCCAATGACATTCAAGTTTTCCAAAGTGACTTTTGGCAAACTGGGGCACTCATTCCGCTTGTGGTTTCTTTCTTTCTTTTTTTTTTTTTTTTTTTTTTTTTTTTTTTTTTGGTTAAGTACACTTTAATGAATTAGTTTATTCATATGCATACCCCTCAGTCTTTTAAACAAGATGGCAATATTTTTGACATTGGTTGTTTTAAAAATGCAAGAATGAAGGAACCACTGGCTCCTCTGAAGGGGCACATGAAAGTGAAATGACAGCACAGACCACGTGGGTACTTGCATATCTAAACAACTGCCATGTCCACTGGAAACATGAGATTACACAATATAAGCACAAATGTCCTTCAGTCATAATACTACTACAGTAACACTGGACATCAAATATTCTGTGGAAAGATCTTGACATTCTATCACATTAATGTTGCCATTTTCTAAGATCTTAGTTTAGCTGTAGGTGCTTATAGATAAGGCATAATAGTGCTGTATGTGGATCAGAATAACCATGTTTTCGATATGGATAAGAGCACTAATAAAAAAATCCTCCCCCCATCAACTTGTGCCTTCAAATAAATTAAAAATTACATTAAAAAGACATGTTTTCAAAAGTTATTTCATGAAGTATATGCCAAATAACTGTTTTCCTGTATTGCATTTGTTGTTGGAGAAAATGCATATTAACTCTAATTCTCCTCATATTTAGATATCTGCAGTACAGTAAAATAATATATAGAAAACAGTTTAATAACAATGAAAGCGACAAGAAATTAACACTTCTTTCATAAGCATCTTGATGAGAAGGAAAGGCAATCTTCCCTTTGCCTTATTTATTCTTACATGGCACATTATATATGCATAGTATATTTAATAGAAAAATATTAGGTAATATTCTTTGACATGTTATAAACACAATTTTCAAGATGAATTCTGTCAACATGAAATACTGTGTTTTATTATCAGTATCTGGAGCAGCATTAAAGCAGTTTCCAAAAGGCTTTTTTTTTGCTGTATAAGTATATAAAGTAAGTTTCTGCATTGTACATATAAAAAGCAAAACTATAAAAAAATCTTACATATTCAGAAGTTCCTCTCAGATATACATATGTGTATTATTTCCACCTTACACCAGTGAACAGCTATGTCAAATAATTCACAATATTTTATTTCCATTATATCAGAAAGCATACCAAAATAGTGTTACACCAATTATGAACATTTTCCTTGTTTTCTGTAAATAGAAAATGGCCTATTCAACTACATTTTGCTTCTAAAGTTTTAAACCTTAACATGAAAAAAAATAAGTCTTGATTGTAGGTTATCAAAGATGCTAGACTTTACAAATACCGGCTGTTAAAGATGCAAAGTATTAAAATTTAATTTCATGTGACACATACTTATTATCAAGTATTATTAAAAGACAATCTGTGTCGTTTGTCAGTGTTTCAGTAGTTCAGCATGAATCAGCACCTGCTCATCGGTGAGGTCTGGCTAAAACTTTTACAGTGTCAAATCTGCACTGATAGCAATAGTTACTCTAGAAGATTTTCATTTAGATCATTCTGCAAACAGAAAATGTAGGTGGATGTGAGCTGTCCCACATAAAGAAACGTACAAAACACTGCCAGGGTTAGCTGTGCCCTTTAGTTACCTCATGAACTTCAGTTCCAGCTTGTAAAATACAATGGGACACCTCTCTTGTAACTGTACATGAATTAACCCTGAACTCCTGCTGTAAACATTTAAACAAGAACTTTTACGAAGCACCCACACAGTGACAGAAGCTGTTCTGTCGCAGAGTACTCTGGGATGTATAAGTATATTTGAGATGCATCTTACCTGTTTGCTGTACTTGTTATTGGTTTGACAGCTGTATTCAGAGCAGTGATCTGATCCAATTGAAATGTTGTCTCCTGCTCCCACAAATGTGTTGGCTGGTGGTAGATCTTGTACAGCCTGGTGTTTTTTTCCTGCGGTAGGTGACTGCGGGTGAAGTTGGACAGTTGGCAATGGGGAACTGGATTTGTAATGCCTCGCCAGGTCAGGGCTGCCTGGGCCACCATTAACAGATCTGTATCGCCCCATGCTTGGGCTGTCTGACAGCTTCTCATTGACACTATCATACCTCTGTCCATTTGGTTTAGAAGCTTCCACAGTGACGATGCTACTGTAGAGGGGCTGCTTAGACTTTTTGTTTTTCTTGTCCTTTTTAGGCTTTTTAGATTTGTCATGCTGTTGGGGTGTAAAAAAGTCCTCATGATCTTTTTTGCCAGCTTCATAGCCATTCTTATTTTTGGATCGGCAGTACCTTGCCATCACGACAATTAAAATGATCAGAATCACTGTCATTATGCCGGCAACCACCCCAATGACAATACTGAGTCTCTGTTTGCTAATTTCATAGCTTGGGTCACCAGCTATATCCTGGGTGAGTGGGGTGTGCAAACTTCTGACTATCTGGGAGTCAATCACAGTTGCATTGGAAACACTTTCATTGACAAACACATGCACCAGAGTAGTAGTGGACTGTGAAGGCTGCCCACTGTCATTCACTTGCACCACCAACCTGTGCAGACCATAATGCTTTTGGGTGAGTTTTCCCACTAAGGAAACCACCCCACTGGTTGGGTCAATCTCAAAGAGCTTGAAGGGATTCCCTCCCACAATGCTGTAGTTCAGGTCAGCATTGATGCCATCGTCACTGTCAGTAGCCAACACTGTAGCAACTACTGTCCTGACATTACTGGAAGGCGGCAGTAATGTGTAGGAAATGTTTCTGGGAAGGGTAACTGTGGGCGCATTGTCATTCTCATCCATCACAAAGAGAGACACCGTGGCTGTGGCGGATCGGGGAGGGTCTCCCCCATCCACTGCCTTCACTCTGAAAGTATATGTGGTCTGGTGTTCCCGGTCAAAAGACATCGTGGAGTAAATGGTCCCCGTGTCATTTTCAATAGAAAAAATGTTACTGTTCTCCTCTATGTACAGGCTCATCTCTGCATTCCTTCCCTTGTCAGCATCCATCACTGTCACCATGCCCACTGGGCTGTTGGGTTGCAAGTTTTCCTTCACATAAAAGGTAAAGACGTCCTGCATAAACTTAGGGTCATTGTCATTCTTATCGGCCACCTGCACAATCACCGTGGTACTGCCCTGAAGCACCGGAATGCCTTTGTCTTTGGCATTAACTTTAAATTCGTACCTGTCAGTCTGCTCCCGGTCCAGCACGGTATTGACCAGGATGTCCCCAGAATCGGGATCGATAGCAAAGGTCCCCATCACGGAGGAGTCCAGCGAGTAGGCAATCTCGGCGTTTTTCCCGCTGTCCGCGTCTGTCGCCAGCACGGTGGCGACCCTCTCTCCAGGGATGTTGTTCTCCGGAAAGTACACCTCTACCACCGACTGGCCAAAGACGGGCGGGTTGTCGTTGGTGTCCCCGACCTTGACCACCAAGGAATTGTTGCTGGAGAGACTGGGGCTGCCCGAATCCACGGCCACTATGACCACGTTGAATTCCCGGGTGGTCTCATAGTCCAGAGGAGCCGACGTGTGCAGGAAATACTTTTTCTTGTTCTGGTCGCCCTCTGTGTCGCTGGCTGGCTTAAGCTGAAAAGGCACATCTCCCACTACGGTACAGGTGACGACCCCATTCTCGCCTTGGTCTCGGTCGGACACCTGCACCAGCGCAATGGGGGTGTCCACCAGAACGTCCTCGGCCACGTTGGCCACCCCATCCTTAAGTGGGATGCGCCCGATCTTGCGGATTTCGATGGAGGGCACGTTGTCGTTCTCGTCCTTGATGTTGAGGACCACGGTGGCTTTGTCGGTCTTGGGGGGCTGGCCGCGGTCGCGGGCCATGACTGTGAATCGCAGCTGGTTCACTTCCTCGCGGTCGATTCGGTGCAAGACACTGAGCCAGCCCGACGTCTCGTCCAGACGGAGTAGTCGTCTCACGGACTCGGTGGCCGCCCCAAACACGTACTCGATCTGTCCGTTGACCCCCACGTCCAGGTCGGCGGCGCGCAGTTGCAGGATAGGGGTACCCGGGGCGCTGTTCTCAGCCAGGTCGGCCTCGTACACGCTCTTCTCGAAGCGGGGGCTGTTGTCGTTCACGTCGGTGATGAGGACCCTCAAGATGGCCTGCGAGGATCGAGGCGGGTCGCCCCCGTCGCGCACTCGCAGGGTCAGCTCGTAGGAGTCCCGCTGCTCCCGGTCCAGCGCCCCCTTCACGATCAGCTGCGGCTGCTTCTCGCCGTCCGGGGTGTCTGCCACCTGCAGCTCGAACACGCTGCTGCGCCCGCCCGGGGTGGTCCCGCCGCCAACCTCAGGCGCGTCCTGCCGCCGCTTGGAGCCTCCCGGGCTGCCGCCGCTCGCGCCGTTCCCGCCGCCCCCTGGGTAGGGGGCGCTGTCGGCCGGCCCGGAGCGGCGTCCTTCGCCGCTGCCGCCGCCGCCGCCCCCGGGCTCCTGGAGCAGCTCGTAGCGCTCGATGCCGTTGCGGCCGAAGTCACGATCCGTGGCTGTGGGCAGCAGGTAGAGCGTGCCCACCGGCCGGTTCTCCTCCACCGTGAGCGTGAGCACGGGCGACGGGAAGGTGGGCGTGTTGTCATTGATGTCCAGCACGATGACGCGACCCTCGAACAGGTCCACCCAGCTCTGCGACGGCCCGATCACCGACACCTCGAAGTCCAGGAAGCACTCATTCTCGTCGAAGATCATCTGACACTGGGGGAGCTTCTCGCGATCGATGCGCCGCTCGCTGGTGCTCAGCTCGCCGGTGAGGTTGTCGATCTTCAGGTACTCAGAGCCAGACTCCAGGCTGAAAGTCACCTCTCCAGAGCCGGTCACGATGCCCAGGTCCGAGGCCACGTTGCCGATCCGCACGTCGGCGGGGCCCTCTTCGGCCAGCCGGTACCGGAGCAGCTGCTTGGCCCCAGCCAGGCTGAGGCAAAGCGGCAGAAAGAGGCAACAGCCCAAGCACCAGCCGCGCGCACATCCCGTCGTCCGCATCCTCAGCATCTTCTCCTGCTGCTGCTGCTACTGCTCCTTCTAGCCACAACCCCCTCGGCGCCCCCTCCTCGGGGGCTGGCCGCCTGCCCTCCCCTCGGTCCTCTCCCCTATCCGGGAAAGGAAGGCACGGGAGGGAGGGGAGGGAGGGGCAAGAGCAGCGCGTAGAGTCGGCTGAGGGGAGGGGGGACAGTTAGAGATGATGCCTTTTTTTTCTCCTCCGGCTTCTTCCGAAAGTTATTGTTTCATAATTCATGCACTGGGTGCTAATCGCCCGCTCGCCGGCCACCGATCAGTCGCAGTACTCACAGTTCACGGGACACTGCGCGCCGCGGGCTCGGCGCCCCCCCCCCTCGCCCCAAAGTCATTCCCACCGCGGAAAGAGGATCCGGAGCTCGCCGTGGGAAGGGGCCAGAACCGCTTTAGCCCGCGACCGGCTCAGCCGGGAAGCGGCGTGGAGCGCAGCCGCAGCCTCCTCTGCCTGCCGGCCCGGCTGGTCTTTGCGGCTACTCCAGTTGAGTCCAATCCACCTTCCAGCCGCCCACTCCGGACCCAGCCTCCGCTCGGGCGCCCCGGCTTCCTGCACGCGGCTTTGGGGCCAGACACCAGCCGGTTCAACTCGGAGTCCTCGGAAGCAGCAGCGGGAGAGCGAGTAGACAAAATACCCGGCAGGTCTCTTCGGGCACGGTGCAGCGAAGACTTCCACCTCCGGTCACCGCGCGGTCCGCGTCCGAGTGCCCTCGGCGCGCCAAAGAGCAGCCCGAGCCATCTTCAGAGCCGCCCGGAGTCAGTCGCTTCTCACCCCGGAGAGCTCCGATTTCTCTCTTTTCTTAACAACTCTGCGCAAGGTCATTAGTCACGAAGCCGCCGCCTGAAACCGCAGCCACCATTCGCCCGCGGGGGCGAAGACCGTGTGCAGCGCGCGGTGCCCAAGTTTGGATTCGCAGCCGCAGAGTCCGAGCCTGCCCTCACCTGCATTCGGCCCGCCTGTCGGAGCTGTGGGATCTGCAGCGCTGTGTGCGATTCAGGGAGGAGATTGCAGCCTCTCTCTCTCCCGATCCCTCCTCTCCCTCCCTCCCTCCCTCTGCCCTCCCCCTTCTCTCCGCTCGCTCTCCTCCCTCCTCTCCTTTCCCCCTTTCCCCTTCTCACTTGCTCTCCTGCACGGTCCCTGTGCTTCTCCCAGCCCCAAGGCAGGGAACTCGAGCTGAACTTGATCCCTTGGCAGTTCAAAGGTGAGCAAGCCAGGCCCCCGCGCGTCCGAGACGTTGGCCGGGTGCAAGCGCACGGCCGGGCACCTCCAAAGGCAATTAACAAAGATGCCCAATTCTGTCCGGATTTCTAAAGAAAAGCCAAGAGCATTGGGGCGGGAAGGGGTCGGGGGGGGGTAGAGGACGGGAGGGAGGTGGAGTCTGAGAGAGCTGCCAAGTAGCTGAAGGGGGAAAAAAATCCAGTTTGCCAAAGGGAGAAAAAGTGCCAGTCGGCTGTTGTCTCGGAAGTGCCCTGTCGCGGCGGGTGAATTCCGCAGTTGTCTCGTCCGCTTTCGCGTCTGGGAGAGTCGAGTGCGGGCGCTCCCGCCGCCTCGCGGGTTGTCACGGTTCCGAGACAGGGAACCTTCAAATGAAAAGCTCCGGATCTCGCTATACGCGAGCCAGAAACCCGCAAGTTTGCCCAAAGTCTTGGATGCTGCTAGAAGCTCCCAGGCTCGCGACTGAGACTTGTGTCTCCGACGTTGCTGCTGATGCGGTGGCGGCAGCCGTATTCGCGGAACCGCCGAAACTACACACTCGCCGAAAGCGAGGGAGGAGGACCCGGGCAAGGAGATCGGAGGGAGCACTAACTGCGGCGCTCCGAGAAGCCCAGCTTGGGCTGTGGGACCATTTGGGGAGAACCAATCTCAGTCCCTTTAAGCCAAAGCCTAATCTCGTGCCAAACCAGTGTATCCACCGCCGGGGAGGGGGGGAGGCGGCTTCCCTCCCCACGACTCGTAGATTTCCTCTTCCGATTGAAGCCAAGTGCGTGCTTGAGAGCCCTGGAAAGGGTTTTGGGGTTTGTTTCTCGGCACCCCTCCTCCCCTCAGTTGTGTTACTCCTCCCCCCTGAAAGTGTCTCCGCTTGGCGATTTAACGTCTGGGTCTGGACAGGGTTACTGTAACGCTGGGGACAACGCGTGCATTCAAAAAGCCAGGCTCCTAGTCTGCAAAACAGTGACAGGCTGCAGTAGTGAAAGACAGAATCCAACTCCAGAGAGATCCTTTTTAGGGAGCGCAGACTTTGGAGGTCTGGCATTGGGCAGGGTGGATGCCTGCCTTTGTTTAAATGCTTGGAATTCCTGTCACCGTGCATGAATTGGGGATAGACCAAGTGTACGCGCGGGGCGCGGGTGGGGGAGGAATAAAACACATGTTAGAAGCTTGGATATTATTTTCTGAGCAGAAACCTGCAGCCTGTAGTAACTGACAAAGTGTAGCGTCACCTATCTGGATATAAGGGAAATAAACTTTAATGGCAACTTTGTGTACCAAGTATGCTTGGCGTCTTTTCTCTCCTTTTGACTTTGTGCTTCTTGGTCGTCCCTCTCTTCCCTGGCACCACGCTTTCCCAGCATTCAGTCACGACCACTGCAGTCGGCACAGTGGGCTCTCAGGTCTGGTTGTGCGTTCAGAACGGAAGTCACTTACACCTCATTTATTTCAGCGACTTCTAAAGGAGTTCCCTTCCCCCACCGCAAGATTAAGAAGACGGAGGCTGGTCGGAGATAGTCAGAGGACCTTCTTACCATTTCACAAGATGAAATATGGGATGGTGCTAGACTTTGATCAGTCTGTAGGAATTTAAGGGTCTCCTCTTGAAAAAAAAAATAAGGCAGAAAAAAATACAGGAAATGCTCACAGTATATCAGTAATGATCTTAATGAGACCAGGAGAAGGAGTCAGAACGATTTTAACAAGGCAAATACCAATAAAGTCTAGGAGCAGCTGAAGCGCGCGGCTGTTGGGGCGGGCGCCGCAAGCAGAAATGGGGGAGCGGCGGTGATTTCCAAGCTCTGCCCGCCGGGAGTCATAGAAGCGCGGAGACTGGCACTGCTTGGAGTACGTGTCGGGGAGCTGGCGAGTATTTTCCTGGGGAATAAAGCAGCATCTTTTCGGGAGGGGTAGCTCCTCCTCCGAGGACAGAGCGGCCGTCCCCGTCACCCTCCCGCGGCCCCCAACGCAGCTCCTCCCGGCTCGTATCTGCAGCATCAGCGAGAAAAGCCCCGGCGCGCAGGCTCAGTGCGCACCGCCGCAGTCTGGAGGCGGGGGGCTGGCGCCGCAGCGCCCCAGTCGCCCGCGAAGTGGCTGGAGACTCGGGTCCCCGCTACTCTTGGGAAGAAGAGGGGCTCATTCGGAGGATCGGCTTTCTCCCGACCCAGGGTCGGAAGGGAAAGAGGGACGTCTTGGCCACGCCTGGGCTGCGCACGGTGCATTCCGATGCGGGGAGCCACGCCGGGCACCGCTGGCTCTGGGCGGGCGAAGAGTCTGCAAACTTCCAGCAGTCGCGGGGGCGGAGGAGCGGAGGGCACTCCCTCCGCCCATCCAGACTGTAAACTTCAATCCCACCGCCGCCCCCTCACCCCTGCTTCTTCAACGCCTTTTCCCGCCGCTCCAGCCGCCCCGGCCGGGCGCACTCTCGGCGTGGAGGCGACAGGGTGGAAGGCTTATTCCCTAGAGGGCTGCCGGTTTTTTTCCCGGGATGACTTGGGGGCGGGGGCGCGGCGCGTCCTTCACAGTGGAGTGGTTTCCCCCAGCCCGCCCTCCCCACGCAGCCCCACCGACTTGGCCGCGGAGCCAGGCCAGCGTGGGAAATGGGTCCTACGTGTCCTGCATGGAGAACAGCGCCATCAGACTGCCCTGGCCCAGAAGCTCCCCCACCCCCAACCCCCTCGGTCGCCGACTCCGACCTTTCCGCCAGAGCGGCCAAGAAGTGGCAGCTCTTTTGCCCCACGCCACGGGTTTCTGAGGAAGCCAGAGGCTGGGTGGGGGAGGCGACCGGGGCCCTCCGGGCGCCCTGGCTGCAATCGGGGCTCCCAGGCCTCTTCCGCCCCCAGTCTGGACGCTGACACCGTCACTCCAGCCCGCGAGCCGGGTGAATGGAAGCGAGCAGCCGCTTCCCCCGCCCCCGCCCCATTTCCGCAGTGTCGGTGCCAATGTCACAAGTGCTCAGCAATTTCATTAAATGGAACCCAGGGACTTAATCCCCCCAGAACCAGACCTCACCAGGGGAATATGATATCCGGCTTCGCTCCCACCCACGAGCCCCGCCCGGTTTCCCAGACCCGAGGCTGCGTTTATCTGCTCCACCTGAGAGGCTAGGTTCAGGAGGAAATGGAATCCAAAAGTGTAACGGGCTGCAAGAAATTAGAAAGCGCTCCGCCGTCACTGCTGTTGCTTCTCGGTCGGCCAAAGCCAAAGAGAAAAAGAACAGTGCTCTAAAGCAGTAAAAGGACGTCATCCCTTGTAAGGACAGGGTTTGAAGGAGTAATGAAATGTTCTCAGTTTCTGCCCCCCCCCCTTTCTTGGCCTTTTAAAAAGAAATGTGTCCACTGGAAACCTAGACATACAAATGAAACTGATTAAGCTATAAATAGCTTTCATATGTCCATACTTTTAATAAATAAAAGATCCACCAGCAAGCGATCTCTTTTCTTTTCCAAATCTCTTCTCCCAAACTTACGTACTTCTTCATTTAAAAAAAAAAAAAAAACTACTAACCTGTTTGGCGTCTGTTTCGCAGTTAAGAATGTTTGGGACTGAGGGGGAAAATATCACTCATGGTCCATGACATAGTTTAAGCCTTAAGTCTGGAGAAGCAAACACAAAAGTTTATGGGCTAGCACACAAACAAGTAGGTGCCAGCCGTAAGATCTCAGGGGGGTTTTCACTTATAATAGACGATCTATTATTCACAATAATGCGAGGGGAAAAAAAGGTTAAACACAGCAAACATGATAGCCAGTTGTGGAAAGAAACGGGAGCATTGGAGGGAAAGGGAGAAAGTGACTCAAGAACTCCACCAAGGGACAGACAGAGGAAATGACACCCGACAGCTCCGAACGCATTGACCTTTCATCCTTTAGTAAAAGGTTCATCTGTGCCCTTGAAACCAAGTATCCATGGTATCCAGACCTTTATTACCAACCCCTTGGCTAACTACTTTCAGTAAATTTGATGCATCAATCTTACTCTTCTAAATTACTGAGAAATATTTTTTGCATTAAACATGTGCTTTTAAATAGTAAATACAAGAAGGCATATTGGCTTTCAGCAAATTATGATTCTAGTCCTTACGATGCTGAGAGACTTTGGGCAACTTTTGCAACTTTAAATCCATGCTTGTAGTGTTAAAATGTGTGGTAGACTAAAATGGCTAAATTATTCATTGCAACAGCAGTCTTATGATGGACATGGAAACTCAGCAATTTAAATAAGGAAACCACAAATTTCCTTTTAACCAGGTAGTAACTACTTCCATGAGTGGCTAGTTCATTGAGCTCCAGCGAGGAAATATCACCAGTTTGCTGTGGAAATCATGAAATTGTGTGTTCAAAGCTGTTTATTGCAATACATCAAAAGAACACAAATGAGAAAGCACACTAAGTTGTCTCATGCTATTTATCAGACAACTGCAAAACATGTCCACAATGCTGGAATAATAACCCCATTTGCAAACCAAAATAAAACACTTGAAAATAAAATTTAAATGTCGTCTGAATATTAAGTCTTAAACTGCCTGGTTTTATGTTTCAAAACAGTGTTTTTAGGATTTTAACAATTGAAAGAACTTAAGAGAAATGATTTTCATCTTAAACTTGATGAAGATTTGCATTCCATTATTTTTCTGTTTCTAAGGTTTTAACCCATTCTACACAGGCTTGCAAATTATGCCCTACTCAAAAAGGGCCAGTTAGCTACTGTAATAAGGAAATCAATGTCTTCTATTTAGGACACATTTATGGACTTTTCCAAGTGTTGTTTTTATTCCCAAGATACCATTTGGAAGAATACAGGACTTTTGTCAAATCTGGGTGATCTTTTGGAGAAAAGACCTTTGGATGGAGGAAAGCAGTGAATGCTACTTAGGCCTTCTCAACTTAGCCCCCTCAATAACCATGGGGAAGTCCGTGGATTGACTGGGACATGACAGCAACTCCTAACTGTAGGGGTAGACTACAGCAGAGGTCACTGTGAAGAGTCACCCTCAACATAGATAATATGTTAGGAATTTTAGGATAAATTTTAAATATGAAGATGATACTCAAATGTGCTTGACTTGTACAAGAAACAGTTGGAAATCACACATTACCTTCATAAACTTTAAGTCACATATTGGCCTATACTGACTTGATTTAGTATGTTAATTGCTAATCCCTGGTGTATCATAAATTTTATTCAAGCTGTGATAAATTTTGTTATCTCTGCAAAATGAATTGTCCTGTGCTCGATACTAAATCGCTTGTGATTATTACTGAAGCTGTCTCCCAGATCTTTTTTGGCTTAGGCTCTAGATCTGGGTAGGATAGAACTTTTCGGCCCCCTGGTGGTGGGATAAATCCATAGACTAATTCTGGACATCCCATAAATGGAAGGAGAATTTTATTTCCTATGGGGAACATTGATGACTGAAGTACAACCATGACTGGCTTCTGTGTAAGTAAAGGTGAGACTTATCTAAGTAGGATCCATACCTGGAGACCATCAGGAAGTTTCAGACTGACATTGAGTTTGGGAATTAGCAGTATATTGTGAACACTCAGTTCAGCACTTACATAATGAATTATCCAAATAAAGCTGAATTGAAAGTTTATGAAAATAAACAATATGGGCTTCAGTAATTCAACCACAAAAATTCCCAGTGTGCTGTTCCACTATAGTTTCATTTGCAAGGTAAGTTTTTCATAAAATAAAGAGATTTGTATCCAATGATTTTTTAAAATTTTTTTTTATTTATTCAATTGTGCGTGTGTGCGTATGTATGTGTGCGCGCGCATGTGTCCGTGTGTGTAGAACCACGGACGAATTCGGGAACCACCATGGACCCCTCCACTTCCTCCGCCCCGGGATTCACAGGCTCCGCCCTACCAGGACCAGAAACGCAGGCTGCCCCTGCTTCCGCCGGGGTCTATACATGGGATCTGGGATCCGAACTCAGGACCTTCCTCCTCCAAGGCAGAGGCTTAACCCCTGAGCCACCTCTCCAGCCCCCAATGATTTTTTTAACATCAACAATATTTGTTTTCTTTTATGTTAACTGTTATAAAGTTCAAGACTTTGAACAAAACTTTTGATTTAAAAAGTATTGTAAATTCAAAGTGGGATGCAAGCATTAAAATGACTCTGTGCTTTTTTAAAGTTCTTGTGTTTATTTCCTGTTTTTTTTTTTTTTGTGTGTAGCTGATTTTCAGTGTTATCTCCCAAAGAGTGGATAAAACACATTCAATCTTATAAACTAAGATACACAAGTATAGATGCAAATATAAGCTCTCAGTTTGGCTAACATAAAGAAAACATTAGATATATTGTCGCATAAGTAAACCAATAACAATAATTGGTAGGTTTCTAAATTAGCACTGAAATTAGATTATTTTGTTTCTGAGTGTTCTCTCTCTCTCTAGATGTTAGGTTTATCCTGGTTGATACCTGTCTGTTTCTAGGGAAATAGTAATACATGTGAAAACCCGTTTTGTAACATAAAACTTCCCTTTTCACTTAGGAAAAAAGGACCCCTTCTTTAAAATAGTCTTTAAATATAGGATGAGAACAAAATATGGTGAATTTTGAAAGATATTTTGAAAGTAATGTTTTATTTCCCCTAAATAGTCCTGTTTTCTGAAATTCTATGAATTAATATGCCTTCAATGACTGAAAATTATTCTATTAGGCATCCCAATTACTGTTCCTTTACTAATTACTCTCAAGAGCAAGCTTGTTGTCACGCTTCAGGAGTGAGTCTCAACGCATCACTCACACTAGCCTCTTCCTGATCTTGTGGTGGTGGGGAGGAATGTGTTTGTAAAGTCACATGTTTTTGATATTTTCACAAATAAGAATTTTAACTTCTATAGGTTAAGAACAGAGCTTCCACTCCAGCTTCCTACCTGTCACATGTATGACCTATTTGGTGCTCGAGAGGCCTTTGGCCTTCTATGGATCCAACTCAGGGAAAGTTGAAACAGGGATACATTTGGACGGAGAGTCTGAAGGTGCACTGTTGTGGATTCACATTTGCTCTCACTTGTAACTAAGTGCAAGAGTGTAGAATGGCTTCGAAGAATTTCCCCCAACATCTATCTTACCAGATCACACATTATGGTGGTAGGAAGTGCAGCAGAGTATCAAGAGGTTGTTTGAGGGGCTGGAGAGGTGGCTCAGGGGTTAAGCCTCTGCCTTGCAGGCGGAAGGTCCTGAGTTCGGTTCCTAGACCCCACGTAGAGACGCCAGGCAGAAGCAGGGGCGGCCTGCGTTTCTGGTCCTGGTAGAGTGGAGCTCTGTGAATCCTGGGGCAGAGTAAAGAAGGAGGAGGTGGTTCCCGAATTCGTCGGTGGTTCTACACACACATACACGCACACAATTGAATAAATAATAAAAAAATTTAAAAAGAGTTGTTTGAGGGGTAATCCTGTGGAGGGGACAAGGATCATTCACAATTACAGAACAGGAATAATATTTAGTTGTGCAAGTCAGAAATTAATACACAGAAAGTGTGCTCATGTATCTTATGTGTAAAACTCTAGACACAGAGTATACTTGTTTCTTGTCCATGTGAATCAAAGAGACTTTTGGAATGAAGGACTATTTCAAGCTGATGACATTTGGGAATCCACAGCTGCAGGAAGAGGTTTGCTGCACATTCCTCATCTTTCTAAAAGCCACTCTTCCCTAAATAATTCAACTGTCATAAATCCTTTTACATGGAGTTTTTTTTTCTTTATAACTAGGGAAGCATGAGTCTTATCACAGAAGTCAAGAAGTCAATGTGAGAAAATACACACCTGGAAAGATAAAAAGGCACTGTCCTGAAACAATCATATCTCCCATTTATTCTCCTAAAGGTTCATTGATTTTACCTAAAAGTCATTTGCTCTCCTGAAAGTTCCCTTCTGCCCTCCCAATACCCCTAGTAAGAATATATATTTGCTCTACTCTGTCTCCTGTTGTCCTAGTTCTCTGACTACCTCCATGTATACGTTCAAAAGTAATGCTTTGTCTTTTTTGCTTATCTACCTTTCTTTGCATGTCCTTAAGAACTGGACTTAAGAAAGCAAAATACAAGCTCTTTTCTCCTTGAGAGTGGTAATAGTCAGAAATGTTCTCTTTTCAGGAATTATTCAAGAAGGCAGCGGATATATTATAAACACCTATTTCTTTTGAATGGAAATGAATGTTTTAATAAGAAAATGTGTAAATAAAATTTACATGAATCCTTTCTGTGTTTGAGGCTATTATCTAGATTGTAAACAAATTCCTTCTTACCTCCAGACCTTGGGGGCTAGAAGAATGGATCAGGGGTTAAAGTCTTTGGCTCATAAGAAAAAGGAACTCAGTTCAGATCCTGAGATCCCAGGTAAAAATGGCATGTGGAAATGACTGTTGTCTGCACTTCTGGCTTTGGAAGGCTAAGCCTAGGAAACCCCAGAGCGAAGCAATAAAATAGTAGCATAATCCAGAATGATTGTTAATGGTTCCCTTGTGTATTCACACATGTAAACACACACACACACACACACACACACACTCACACACATAAAAACACACATACACACCAAAAAAACCAGACTCTTACATTTCACTTATTGAATTTATGGCATACTTTCTTCCTTGACAAAGTTTAGATGTTGAAATGAAATGGTAAAACCCAAATCTTACTAATGTATTGAGAATAGAATAAACAAATAACTATTTGAGTAAAAATTTCTTCCTTAAAGTATTTTAATTAGTTAAAAGTTATGGATTTAGGGGACACTTTGCAATACCTGTTGTGTTGATACATAGAATATAGACTTTTTTATATGATTTCATTTTATATTTCAATTTCTGCAGTTTGGAATTGTGGAGGATACTGTTTTTCTAGGATGGAGCACCTAGGGCTAAATAAATGCTGTATGTATGCTTTTCCTCTGAGATTTATTCCAGACCTTAAAATTTTTTTTTAAATTATATTCATTTATTTTTATCCAATCATACAAACTTAATAGGCACTCTGCCCCTCCCTCCCATCACCCCTCCCCAATCGCCCTTGTACCTTCCCCCTCTCCCCCCCTTTTTTTAACTGTCTTTTTTCCCCACTCATACTAAGTTGATAAGTACCCCATTCCCCTCCCTCCCTCCATCCCTCCCTGGATCCCCTTGCTTCCTTTCCCCTTTTCCCCTCCCTCCCCCCTTCCCTTTCTCCGAGTGCCCCCCCCCTTCCTGGAGCATCCTTTAATGTGCATGTCAAACTTCCCTCTGGGTCCTCCTCTCTGATGAGGTGTAAGGACTCAGTAGCATTGCCTAGAGCTCTTTTTTTTTTGTGTTCCCTTTAGTATAGGAACACTATTGTGGCTGTTAATCCCTTGCCTCTAAGGATCTAGTGCCTGTGATCCATGCTTGACTTTGAGGGGTCAATAATATGTTGGTCATTATGCAGGTCCTTACATAAATTTTAAAATGATACTTTGTATTCTTTTTCTAAAGGAAAGCCACCCAAATTATATAAACATCAGAATTTACCAAGATGGACTTTGGTTGCAGTAATTAATAACTTTGATAAAAAGTGTGGCCATTATGACTGAAGTATGGATGTCAAATGTTTTCCCCAATGCAAATTCAGCACCATAACATGATGTGTAGCTCCCACATATAAACAAATAATTCTTAATAATATTTAAATAAAGACAAGAATCCTACTAATGCAGCAAATAATTTTTGGATAGATGGATGGTGTTAGAAGTTGCTATATTGAGAGTATAGTGAGAAAAAATTGGGTAAAATATTTCAATTCTAAGAAATTAGTTTTGAAATCCGGGACTTCCACTTTGTGCTTCTGGGATATCAAATCATCTCCTCTAGGAACCAGGTTCTTGTTTGTTCTATATGAGTTAGTTAAGGTTGTTTTTTTTTACATGAGTTCAAGTTATTTAGCATGTATTTACATTATATATTGTATTATGCCCTGTATTCATTTTGGAGTTGGAGTTAAAAATCTTCATTTGTTTAAAGAGTCTATATTGCTGCCATTTTATTTACTTGCAGTTTCATACATGAATAAAGTGACTTTAAGTCACTTTTTGTTTCCTATTACCCAAGCCCATTTCCCTTTGTTCTCATAATGAAAACCTAATTGTCAGTTTTTGCTTTCATATCTTTTTGAATGTGTAACTCAATGATTTTCACCTGGGTTGCCTGTACTGGCATATTTCTGAGCCCTTGCTAGAGCACGGATCTTGTATTCCTGGGTATATCATGGAGGAAATAGCCATCCTTTCCCATTCAACATATTCCTAATGTAGCTTCTCATGCAGGTATGGTGCTGCTTGTGGCCTTTCCTTTCCTTTTGTGTGGTGAGTTGTTAGTGGGCCACAGGCCTCCTGGAATTAGCCACAGCTTCAGTGAGTTCATGGGAACTACAGTTCTGTCCTGTTGAGAAGATTCTGTCTGGTAGTACAATTCCCAACCCCTTGCCACCAGGATCCCTGACACTTAGGATGGGGTGGCTTAGATGTCATGTTTATGACCCAGCAGCCCATAGTCTTTTAGTCATTTATTCTCTGCATTTTGTCCTGTTTTGGTTCTCTTTATTAAATACCTTCCACTGTGAAAGGGACCACCTGGGATTAAGAGTTCTAATCTATGCACATAATGATAAGTGTTTAGATGACAGTTTGATACCTTACACTTACAGTTAAATATGAGAAAATTGTTTCATCCTAGGTCCTATGGCTTTCCTATCTACTAGCTCCTGGTCTGATTAATAGTACCAAGCATATGTTCTTTACTGGAAAGTGGGCCTTAATCCAGCCAGAAAGTGCCTGGTTAACATGCTACTATTGTGTCAATGAATAGTTCTTGCTAGGATGGTTGTTTTCATAGCTCACTGAATCTGTATCTGGTTAAGATTGTCACTAACTCTTCTCCTCCAGCAGCCTGTACATTACTTTCTGGTACTATGAGAGCTGGCCAGTAACTGGAAATAGCCACAGATTTAGAAGAAGAAGGTACCATAAAGTGCCAACTTATTTTCTGCCTATGAAGCATCTTCAACATTAGGGTCTAACTATAACATCAGGTTCTGGAAGGCAGCAAAGAGCAGTGAGGAGAGAGAGAGAGAGAGAGAGAGAGAGAGAGAGAGAGAGAGAGAGAGAGAGAGAGAGAGAGAGAGAGAGAGAGAATATCTGGTAATTGGTGTTTTTATAAATTGCTTGTGGTTTCTAGAAGGATTATTTCAAGTTACTTCTTTTCTTCACCTCTTTGTACACCTCTCAAAAGGATCATATTTTACTTATTTATGACATGTCAATCACAAGTCACCTTTTAGGTTGCTGTGGATAACAAATAAATAACATTTTAAGAGCATCTAGCACTGTCTCTATAAATTGAATTCTTAATAAAAGTTTTCTTCTTCTGTATTCCTCATGCTTTTCTTAAAATCTGTGTTTGATTGCTTGAGATTTTGCAGAATCTTCATTTGTGTTTTTATTTATGTTTATAGTTTATACTTGAGTCATTTCCCACTTGTATTGCTCTTCATCTGCACAAGTGTTAGCAAGTTGCACCGTCAGGCCACATCTCACCCTTGGCTTGTTTCTGTATGTTCCTGAGCCAGAAATATTTGTTTATTTGTTTTTCACATCTTTAAAGGATAGTTAAGATAGCCATAAAACAATTTGGGACAGAGATAGTACATGAATTTCAATGTCTAAAATATTTATTTTCTGGCTCTTAACAGGAGAAAAGCCTTTCTAGAATATTAACTTTGTCATACTGTGTCAATACTAGAAAATACAGTATTTCAAGCTGCATGTGAGAAGAAAATTGATGCAATCCACAAGTGCACAGATGGAACATATGTTAGCAGTCTCCATGGGAAGTTTCATATACATAAGCTCCAAACTTAGGCCTGCCCCTTGCCACAGCAGATCATCTACACGTGTGGGGGAATGTTGCTCTCACTGTCACAGAAAGAAGTTGCAGTACACTTGTGTGGTCTTACAGATGGCCAAGGCCCTCCTCACCCTCCTACATGGTGCCTCTGTCTCTGCCCTTGACTAGGGCAAACTGGTTTTACCAATAGTACACAGTGGAAGGGACATAATGCCAACTCCGCTTTCAAGTCCATTCTCACTGGAATCCCAAGATGCCACATTCCCAAAGCTAATTACCTTCTAAGGACCATGATGACACAGCCTCATTCAATGTGCGCATTACTGACAGTCTCAACTGAGCTCTCCCATCTACTCAATTGCATCCAAGGCAACAGATATAAGAGTTAGGCCATTTTGGATGCTCTAGACTAGTCATCTGTCTACCAAATATCATCTGTCAGCTGAGATCACATGGAGCTGTTACATTGCCTAACTTGTCCTAGTTCAAATTCCTAGCCCTAAATACTGAGATGAGATATAGATTATCCATTATAGGCATTGCATTTTAGGAAGGTTTATCGCTCAGCAATAGAGAGCTAGAACATGAGTATCCTGTTTGTTGACTTGATAGATGATGAATGTCAATACTAGAGTCAACAAAAAAAAAATTGTTACCATATTGTGGTTCCTTTATATGAACACCATTTTCTTTTTTTTTTTTAACATTTTTAAAATTAATTAATTAATTAATTTTCCCCAATCATACAAGCTCAATAGGTACCCTGGTCCTTTCCCTCTCTCTACCCCTCCCCAGTCCCCCCTTGCACTGTCCCCATCTTTTCCCTTTCCTTTCACCTCCCTCCCTCCCCTTTTCCCAGTGCCTCCCCCTTCGCCCTTTCCATCCCCTGGAGCATCCTTTTGTGCAGACACCATTTTTTATACACTCAATATAGCTATCATTTCATCCTTGAAGATTATCATGTAATAGTCTTTGACGCTATTAGATTAAAGGCATTATTTTCTGCACACTACAGATTCAACATAGAAATTCAAGAACTTTGAAGGAATGAAGTGTTATAACTACTGAGTGAGTTAAACTTGGGATCCAACCCAGTTCTTTTGTATTTGAAAACCCTTGCTATGAACTGTAAACACTGCCACACATTATGATGAGACACTGATCTGATTAATGCATGAAACATCACTGCTTAGTAGACTCCAAACATCTTCTTACTCATATAACCTTATTTAATTGACCCTATTCTCCCTTCCCTGGGAAATTATTTCCAGTACAACTAACTCTAAATACTGAACTGCAGTGTAGTCTAGAGGTCTTTTAAAATAGATTGGTTTCTTTTGTTTCAGATATAAGCAAATGTGTCATTAGCTCCTAAGGTTGAAGGGGGAACAGATTTAAGTTAAAAACACAGGGGTTTGTTTCCAAACGTGTCACTTGATTAATAGTTATGGCAACGTTCCCTCCGTTGATCCACATCTCCCAGCAGTCAGATGTGTTTATTTGTGATCCAACCCATAGTAGTTGTTTCCTAATGAACTTGGAGTTCCTGCTAAGGTTTTCATTCTAATTTTGTCTATATAGGACTGTTGCAGTTTGTCTCCATGGTTGCTGATAAATGACCATCAAATGGCTTAAGGGAACAAGGGGTTTATTTTCTTTTATGATTACTGGTTACAGTTCTTAGTCTTGCTTGACAGGAGAGTATGCACCAATACCAGGACCCAGGGAACTGGCCATAACATCTCTACATAACAGCTGAGAAAGGATGATCCTTATTTGCCAGACCAGCATGTCTGGCCAAATATAAATAAGGAGGCCAATTCTCTCAACCAGCTCTCTGAATTTTATTCCAGGGCCTAATCCCACCCATCTGGGCCTTCCCCATCAGCCAGACAATTTCCTGCAGGTTTGCTCTGGGTTTAACCCAACCACTAATTCTCCGCAAATGTGCTTAGAATTCAAATCCTCAACTATCAAGCTGACACCCATGCTGAACTATGACAAGGGCCATTTTATGACTGTGATAACAGTAATTATGATTCATATAATAACAATAAAAATAACTGTAAATAGTTATTACAATACAAATTTGGGAGGGGGATCTTGGAACTTTCGTTCCTTTATCTCCTAACTGCTGGAATTACAGGTGGCCATCATCTCAGCTGGTGCGATGCAGATATTTCTATTGGACATACATAAGCTCTTTGCATATATTAATTTATTTAATAAAAGTCTAATGGATCACTATTCATCAGATTTGTATGTCCTCTGCATCTTTTTGCTCTTGTAAGTAGACATCATCCTTTATTGTTTTAGCCATCATTTACCTGAGAGATAGACAAGAAATGTACAGAACCTATACTCTACTGTAAGCAAAGATGGTCATCTTCCTGACAGGTCTAAAATTTGTACTTATCATTTATTCTTTATCCACCAAAGTCTATTCCTGGCCACATTCAAGCACAGAAAGCAATATACTGCCTTGAGATCTAGAATTCAAAGCTGCTATGAAAATAGCTCACACCAAAGATATGTAAGCAGAAACCATGTGTCTCTTTTTGGTGGAAACACTTATGAACCTGAACCAAGTTCTCCCATCTTTCCAACTATTTCTTTCCTTTCTTTTTTAAAGCAGGGTCTAGACTTATTCTTATTTTTTTAATTTTTTTATTATTATTATTATTTTATTCAACTGTGTGCATATGCATGTGTATGTGCGCGCACGTGTGTGTGTGTGTGTGTGTGTGTGTGTGTGTGTGTGTGTGTCTGTGTATGTGTAGAGCCACGGACGAATTCGCGAACCACCATGGACGCCTCCACCTCCTTCTGCCCCGGGATTCACAGGCTCCGCCCTACCAGGACCAGAAGCGCAGGCCGCCCTGCTTCCGCGTGGCATCTACACGTGGGATCTGGGATCCGAACTCAGGACCTTCCGCCTGCAAGGCGGAGGCTTAACCCCTGAGCCACCTCTCCAGCCCTTATTCTTATTTTTTTAAAGCAGGGCTTACTCCTATTCCAAAATGTGAATTTGTTGAGGTTCTGCTGAGAAGACCTTTGCTTGACATGCGGATGACACAGGAAGAAAGGAATGGAGATGCAAGGATCAAAGGAAATACTGATGTAACTTCTAGTCTGAAGTCTGGCAGAACCTAGACCCAAGGAGAACTGGTGCCTGTGCCCATGTCCAAAGGCCACAATAGCACGATGTTGTACCTCACATCTCAGGAAAGAGACATTCTCTTGTGCAATTTCTCTTTTTATCTATTGGGACCCTCAACTGACATATTGAGGACTGTAGGGAAGTCTATTTGCTATAGAAAGCCCATTGACTCAAATGCTGCTTTTATTTCAACATACTCTCAAGAGACAGCCACGGTCTCTAAATACATAGGGACTATGTAGCCCAGTAAATGTGATATGTGAAATTAATCATACAACACACGCACACACACATACTCACGCACACACATTTATATGTGTGCATGCTAAATTCTGAACAACCCAGTGTGCTTAGATAATATGTAGACCACAGGGAGTCTCTGATTGGTATAGCACTTGCACTCAGTATCTTTTAGGAATTTGATAAAATTTCCAGTCAGTGATTGATTAGTAAGATGACTGATGAAAAGATACACCTTTCTGACAAATATGAGGCTTTATTGAATATAATATGCTTACTTGGAGTCTTACTATTTGGCACAAGTGCTATGGAGATTTGATTTCTGTATTTGACTTTATAAGAGTAAGAACTATGTATTTGCTCCTTTATATCCAGAGACTTATGGGACATTTCTAACAGAAGTAAAATGCAGCCTATTCTGAAAGATATACCATCTTGATTTTTTTGGGGGGGTTCTACTTTTTTTATAATTATTTTTATTTTTCCTAGTTAGTCATGCTCCTTGCTTCCTTCATTCTCCCCTCCTTTCTTTCCCCCTTTCCTCTATTCTCATCCCTTCTCACTCTCCCTCCCTGAATCCAGTCTGCTCCCTCCTATTCTCCTGTACTTCGGCTTATATGGATCCCAGGGTTCCCTCTGTATCACCTGCTCTGGAACTCTGTGGCTGACTAAGAGGCCCTTTCATAGGCAGACCTCTGATATGGGTACTGCCCTAGGGTTCCTTGTTCTTATTTCCTGGATAAGGTGATTACGTTACCAAAATGGAATCTCTAGTTCACAGAGTGTCAGAGTTTAGGTTTAGATTTGCCTGGAAGTTTAGTATTGGGTGTCAACGGTTTAGGTTAAGTACCAGATCAGCTTTCTATTATAAAATAGGGTTGGGTTAGTAGCCAGAGATTAGAAATTAGTGTGATAAGGCTACTATTAGTTTCTTAGAGCCTTGTGAAGGTGAATGATTTATACCCTTAGGAGTTGATGTGTCTTTGGGTATGTTGTATAGAAGTCTGAACAGAGGTGACTATCAATTGAAATGAAAAGGAAAGTAAAAATAATTTCTTATCTTAGGGTTGGATGCAAAGATCCCCTTCTGTTTCATGGAAGGTGTTTTAAGGTTCTCATTTGCAAGGTGTTGGTGCAATGGTTCCTGGCTTATGGTTCCTATGGACTCTGTTAAATTCTAGGAGGGTTTATTGGTGGTTGACTGGGGGGAGATTAGTTGAGGCTGCCAAAGCATGGACCTAGGGGGCTAGAGACAGAGTGTCTTGCAAAGGCCCATATAATCCACTGAAGTCAGTTGTTGTCCCAGAGCCTAGGGGTGTAGACAGCACAGGCTGGTCATGAGGTCCAGTGCCCTCCACAGACCCTGTAGATGAAAGGAAGATACAGGATTTTTTTAAAGCAATGTCTCTGGAAGAACTCACAATCTGCGATATGAGATTTGCCAATTTCAAACAATGAAGCTAAATCAACCTGAAAACAAGACAGTGGTACTCACAGCTACTCATTTTATAAGATGAAACATTGACCCACACTCACGGCTTTCTTCTGTCTTAATTTTATGCATTTTTTATTTATTAATTTTGTGTGTGTGTATGTGTGTGTGTGTGTGTGTGTGTGTGTGTGTGTGTGTGTATGATGTGTAATCAGAAAACAACATTACAGAGTCAGTTTTCTCCTTCCATGTGAACTTCAGGGATGAAACTCAGGCCATCAGACTTGGTACCTAATGTCTTTAATTAACCATGGAGCCATCTTGCAAATCTCGCTTGTGGCTTTCTAGTTACCTATCCAAGAATCACTTTCTCTTACATTAATTTATAGCCTTTTTAACTCAGTACTTGTTCAAAAGAAGCATTAAAAGGTATAACTCATTTGTGAGTGACTTCTATCTTCATATTAACTTATTATTATGACAATGGCTATGACAATAGTTAGGAAGGGTCACTTGGAAATGTCAGAGTGGCTTACCAATGCTAGTTTCATGCACAGGATTCATTTTGAAATCATGTTATTTTATACATAGATATCAACAAGGAAGCGACCAAAATACAAAAGTTGGGTTGTTGCTGTACCTAATGGCAGAGTACTGACCTAACATGTGGGAGAGACACATTCATTCCCCAGTAGTTCCAGAAACAATAAGGCAATGAGAAGCAACCACAACAACCTTGGGGGTCAACTTACAGGTTGCAGAAGAATTCTCTGGGGCCAAAGTTGTTTCATTAATCTCATCTTCACTGCTCTTGGATGTAACCACATCTATATCACAAATATAATCATTTTAATAAGAACTATTCATAGCTTATTTTCTCATGAAAACCCACACTCCTGCAGAGTATGGCTCACTATGGAGCAAAATTATTAAGGACATTTTTGAAAGCTACCAAATTAAAGCCCATCATCTAATGAGTATAACCATCTAAAAATTTGTCATTTCATGAGACTGTAAAATTATTCCTGTGGTAGTGCAATTGCTGTGAACATTTGGATTTTTTCATTAGGGTACTTGAGATACTTTTTGTGACTATTCCTGTCATCCCCTAAAATGGTCAAATGTCATTCAGAACCTCTTTATGTGAATTAAATATCTGAGAGGGCTCAACAATATCACATTTATTCAATACTAAGTTGAAAAATCTTATTTCATTTTGAGACTTTTATGGTTAGTAAAAGTGACTGTGATGACAATTATAAAGAAAAATAGTCTCAAGAAACTTCAGAATGTATCAAAATCATTCGAATTAACTAGTTGCCCAACAGATTATATTTTGGCCTATTTCTCAATGATGGATGTAATTATTTTGTATGCACAAGAATATATTATATATATATATATACACACAGTATCTTTCTTATGTGAATTTACATAAAAGCAGAAAGACAAGTGGGGAAGAAAAGGGAATAAGAGGTTCATTGTTTTATATTTTATGAAATGTGTTATCTCTGCTTGAAAGAATTTTGAACCAACTAGAAGAATCGATACATACAAAGGGAAACCTGGTAAGCCGTATGGCAGCCGCTGAGTCAATGCCCTGTGACGTGTAACACAGTGGGATTTCTTTCTCTGGTGAGTTACATAAAAGATAGAAAACTATGTATAGGATTTTTGATTCTACTATTGTCTAGAGGTACAAAAATGGAAAACATTAATTAGAGGTCATTCTGGGGCAGAATGAAAGACATTATTATAGACTTGTCCTTGAGAATAAAAGAAGAGAAATAGAACCACTGTCTGAACTTTCTCCCTTCCTTAAGAATCAGGTTGGTACAGAAGCAGCAGAAGAGCTGCCCTCTAAAAGACTGATAGAGAGGATTTAATGGGATCTCCATATAAAGCTTCCCAGAGAATGGTCAACATATGGCTTATGCTCAATGAATATTAGTTTTCTTTCTTCTGTACTTTTCACAAGTTTGGCTATTATTTGCATACCTGTAGATATAAGATGAAATGGAATAATATAGAATTGATGAGTAGTAAAAGAAGAAGAAGAAGAAATATGAGATAGTCAATATGGGTTAGCTATAATCTCTTGACTTTGTAAAATAATAGCATAGTTAAGTTGTATTTATGGTAAGCTCTTAGCTTTCCATATCTGTGAAATTTTCTTTTATCTCATGATTTTACAAAGGCAGGTACTATTAATTACCAACATTAAGGTCTAAAGACACCATGGCTTCCATTTTGTTTTTTTCCTGTTTAAAGAAGCCAGCTTCCATATTGCGAGTAACCTTAGTGAAACATTCGAAAAGTGAAGGAGAGCTGAATTGTGGCCAACATCCAGCAAGAACTGTCAGCCTACAGCTCTCATATGGGTGGAATTAGGATTCTTTAGACTGGCCATCAGCTACAGAAGTAAATTTAGGAGAAGGTTCTTTTCCTGGATATATCAAACCCACAGGATTGCATACTTTTCAATTCGACTCCTATGTGATTGCTGAAGGTTTTCAGCTGTGATTTTCCAATAATTACTGTGATACTGGGCGATTTGTTCAAATTATCTGTAACTTAGATTTCTTACATATTTCATGAAGACACTTCACAACAACGATCTATGGAAAGAACAAAAGTACAAAATTCATGTCTTAGAATTGTGCTGGTTCATAGATAATTATGAAAAATGTATTTTCATTTCTTCATTAAGTAGGAAGTACAAATGATGTTATAAACAAATAAAGAAAACACTAAAAAGCTATCAAGTGGTGATTATAAATAGTAACTATATATGCCTATTCTTCCAGTTTTAACCTGAAGCTTATATCCTTACCTTAAAGATAAACTTGGAATCACGAAATCCGTTTTTTCATTTCTCTTTTCTCAACATACTGGTTACATTTCTTTTCTCTACTTTTTACTGTTACTTTGACTGGTTTATTGGGATAAGTGGCTGAGTCTATCTTGCTGGGGCTGTCCAAGCTCAGGGTTTCTACCATGAAAATACCTTCACTTCTTTGGCAAGCTGAACAGGAGAAAAGATGCCTTTCTGACACTATCACTTATGAAGAAGAACAATGAACAGATCCAGGTAACTTCCAGTTTGACTTTTATCCTTATTTTCACTCTGGTGGGCATCAGTTTCTCTTTACCACTATTCCATGATGCAGAGAACAAATGTTGGAATTTTCGGACTTTGAAATTTAGACTTTGTCTTTTTTATCCACAGTTTCCATTGTTCTCTAAAGTATTTATGATGAAACTCAAGGAAAATGACTCTAATAAAATGATTTCCAACAAATTGTTCTGAATAGTATTTTAGAAATGCTCTTGTCATGAGCATGCTATGCTAGAAATGCAGGTGGGCACATTGATATCTTTGCATAATGAGATAATTTATTAACTAACAATAAATCTAAAAGCTATGTCAGCCCAGGAATCTTGAAGTCCCTTGATAGAGGGCTGCTGGAAAACACAGATACTTTTATTCTAATATCAATTATTAATATAAACTTTCAGCTCACTTTAACATAGTAATTATAGTTACATGATATATATGCAGGTTACATGATGACTCTACAGCACTTACAAATATTTCCAGGCAGAGAATTCAGAGTTCAAAGAGGTCTTAGTAGAGGTTCAGGCAGAAGGAGTGGACAGGCACAGATGCTAACAGTTGCTGTGAGCTATTTGATAAGATACTGAGACACCCTGGGGGTGGGGAGATCAATGGGTTGTTGCGGAGACTAAAGCCCATTTGAACTGTAGGGTTGAAGTGAACTGCAGAGATGCAGGGTGCTGGAGGCAAGTACCAGATGCAGTACCAGCCCAGAAGGATGAAGAAACAGCAATTTGAGCAGGCTGGTGGCAGGGACTACACCAAGGCTGAAGCCCTGAGACAATTGGTAAATCTCTGTCTATCAGTGTCTAGAAGCACTCTGTGATCAGATGACAAAGTCAGTGGGGGCTGTCACCATCAGAGTTAGGGGGGTTCAAGTGAGGATGTTGTACCCTTTGTTGATCTGGTGTGTTCAAAGCTCTCAGTACTGCTTTTTCTGGTAGGGTTTTCAAATTGCCTATGTGCTCATGTATTCCTAGTGCACTGTTACTTATGGAAAGTACCTTTTATGAATAAACTTATCTGTCTCTGTATCATGACTGGCGCTGGACAGCTGGTATTATTTTCAAGCACACACAGGTCAAGAGTCATCCAGCCCCTGCATTTACTTTCAAAATAAATCCAAATCATGATTTGTAAGAAGGAATCTCCCAGGGCAATGTGAACCTGAAATCTACTGTTTTACACAATGTGTAGTAACTTAGAGTGCAACACAGCCAGAATTCACCTACAGGACAGACTGTAATTACAGGTTGTAATGGATATCAGAATAACTATGATACATCTCATCCTGACTATGAGGGACAGTCAAAGCCAAATCTTGGGAGTGTTGATCACTGATGTGTTTAGAGACAAAAGGGAAATTGACAGAATTGTAATCAATTTATAGAAAGTGTATGGAAGGCTATAACAGAATACAGTGTTTGCTGCAGCCTGGGGTGCAATATTGTCTGGCAAGACACTGTCTCAAAGTCAATAAGAAAAAAAAAAAAAGAAGAAGCAATGTGTCAGACCTTTCCAAAGTAACTAAAGCTGGTGAGTGTGAAAAAATACTCCTTATGCCAGGTTACTTGTAATTAAATCCCTAACAGTAGAATTCATTTTTAATTGTCCACACCCATGGGATATTTAAATGGAAAGATAGCTTCCTATACATTTTTTTAATTAGATACTTTCTGATTTTGGTTCTTTTTGACTTTTTGCTCCATTCAAGGGTTAACCTAGCTATCTGGCATTTTCATTTCCTTGTTTCAGTCTTTATGGCCAGTTTACTTCTTGGGTATGTTATGCCCAGGAAAATTTCTAAACCAAGTTGGTCAACACTTAATTCCCTCAAGAATCCAAACACAAGGAGTGAATTTGAATGGGTACTCTGAAGCTGCTTTTGTTAAAATGCATTGAGTCCTTATTTGGGTTCGTGGGGTAACTACGAGCAAAATGAAAACCTGGCATCTCTGTCTTCCCTTTGTGTCTGTCTCCTTATCTCTGCAGCTTAGCATGTTCATCAGTCAAGGAATGCCTGTCTAGCTTATCTTATTCCTCTTCTAGACTGAAGAGTCATTGTCCCAAACCTGAGGTCACTTCAGGTTGCAGGAATCACTGAAGGAAAGACCGCCATCAAATTGAGAGTGATTATCTGTGATGGAGAAGGTATATCTTGGATTAGGTCATCTTGTAGGGAATGCATTGGTCCTCTTGATTCAATTACATTTCCATTTCAGCCTAAAGCTCATATCAGTACTCCTTTATACATTCCTCTACCTAATGCACATACAAACAGACACTCACACAAAACACTCAGACATATACTACCCCATACATACAAACACACACATACACATATATACATACAGGTGTATACACACACAAACCTACACACATACATGTGTGTGTACTCGCACACATCTCAGGAAAATAATTGCACAGTATAATAGAGCAAAGAAAGGATTCACTTAAAGACTAGAAATTACAAGGCAAAGGCACTTTGGCCTAATTCAATGTGTTGATTTCTGTTTGAAAACTGTTATTTTTATAATGCATTGTATGGCTTTCCTGTTATCTCAATTTAGAATTACTTTATGTGGTAGTTCATAGGTAATTAGATGCCTTTAATGATGTAAATATTAATATGTTTATAAGTGTGTTTGGTTAAATTTATAATACTCAACCACTTGCTGAATATTCATGTATAAATGGAAAGTTTCAAAACAATTAAATGTTATGCATTTGGAGGAAATTTTATCTGGAAACTACTGTGGTTAAAGATTTTCCGAAAAAGAAATGAAGTTCAAGCTGTCCTTGCTGCTCTTGGGAGTATTCTGAGGCCATCACCGAGAACACAGCACTCTGACAAACACATCATGAGAACATAACACCCTGATGATCACATCATTCTTAACACAAGTACCAAACTTGCAGAAAAAACATGCCATGCAAAGAAAAGGAGAAAAGTTGGGGGCCAGAGATGGCAAGAGACTCAACTCAAATCCCAGAGTGGTGACTGACCTTAAAAGTTATGTGGTTAAAAAATAACTGGGCTGGGAAGATTACTTTGTGGCTAAGACTTTTGTCTTGAAAGCAAAAGGACCCGAGTTCGGATATTCAGATCCCATGTAAACATCCTGGAAAGGTATGGTGGCAGACACAAATTCTGGCTTTGGAAGGCAGAGCCTGGGAACTCCAGAGCAAAGCATTAAGGAGGTAAAGCAATCCAGGATAGTTCCTGATGTCACCCTAGGGACTCCATAAGCACACATACACTCAAGTGCTTTTTATACACACACACACACACACATGAAAAGAAAAAAAATAGTTCCATGATAAATACTACCACAGTCAATTTTATTTTTAGTGTATTTCACAAAAGTAAGTGTAAAAATAACAGATACATTTATATAAATAAAATGACAGTAGGAGAAATGCACAATGAAGAAATAGCTTTGGCTAGAATTGTCTCTTTTTCCTCACAACATTTTTTTTTAGTCTGTATCAGACTAATCCTCACACAATGTGATACACTTAAAATAACTTTGACTAGAACATATTTTAATTTGAGAAGCAATCTCTGAGGAATTTTTTTTCTTGGAAAGTAAATCAAACATAAAATTACTTTTATCAAATTTTCTGAGTTATGTGGGATGTTCGTATTTGTGAAAGATCATCTTGTATTTACAATAAAGAAAATGTGTTCTTTTTCTTTCTATAGTGTGGCAATTGGATTCAAGTGTCAACTAACACTAGAAAATATCTATGGGTCGATGGGTGCACCCATGAAAAGTTCAGGCTGACCCCTAGAGGATCTGTAGGTCATTATCTAATTGAGTAATAGATGTGGTGGGACCCATCTCATAGTACGTCTGTCCAGGGTATTCTTTGGGCAGGCAGATGAGATGTAGAGAGAATGGCTTGACAGTCTGACAAGCTGGCATTTTTAAAAGCTAGGAAGCAGCATAGGTCCTTGCTCTTCTGCTTTGCTATGATATGACTTGTCTTCCTCAGCTCTCCAATCGTAACTTCTGCCAAGATGAATGTGACCTGAAACCATAGATTGCAATAAAAACCCCATATCCCCTAAATAGTTCGGGTCATGTATTCATTACTGCAAGGGGAATATAAAACCAAGACAGAGAATCTAAAATCACTATCCAGAGAAAGACTGGGTTACATCTTAATATTAAAAAAAGTAACACAGCATGGTTAATGTTCCAACTCTGCAAAAGGGCTCATCTGCTATTTTGTCCTTCCAGACTCCATGATATGCTTTGTATTGAGTACTCTATCCTTTGTAAATAATATGCCATCTGATAGTGTATAATGTTGGGCTGTTACATACACCAATGTAATTCCAAGTTTGTTCCTTGTTTCCCCTCTGTGTGCTGCAAATGCTCTTTAATTAGCATTTATTGGTTGTACATGATAACAAGATTCAGCATGGCATTTCTACGCAGACATGTAATGCGCTTTGATCATATTCACTCACATGACGTTTTCTTCCTCTGGTATTTTTCCCCTTCCCAAATATTCTGCTTCCTGTTTTCATGTCTTGTGTCTGTGTGTCCCACTGAATTTAATTGGGATTTCTTGTAAGAGTACAGTTAACTTACTCATGAATGCACCGCTAAAGAAAATGTCTCTTCCTTCTTCAGCAATTAAGTACCTATAGACCCTCAAGGAAGGGCTTGGCCTTGTGACTCTTTCTTCCCTCCATGATAGAAAGTTGACAGGTGCAGTCTTGTGCAGGTCTGGTGCAGGTAATCATAGATTCTTAGAGTTCAAGAATGCAATAACATATGACTACATGGCAGCATGACACAACCCTCCACCCCACATTTTCTTCCAGCTCTTACATTCTGATTCCCTACTCTGTGATGATCCATGAGCCTTGGTTGGTTGATACAGAAGTCCCATTTAGGACTATATATTTCAAAAATCACTTATTCTCAGCATTTTGATCAGTCATGGCCCACTGGAAAATGAAGCTTCTCTGATCAAAGCTGACAGCACCACTAATCAATGGGAATGAACATAAACATTTAAGAGTAATTTGAGAAATACATTTTGTCCATTTATCAATAGCGCAGCTTCCCCACTAGGTCCTATGTCCTCCCCAGCTGTGGAATTTTTGGCACTGCAAATTTAAAATAAGGAAGACAGAAGGGTCTATGAGATTTTGTATGTGATTTCAGAATGAATATGCCTAAAGAGAATCAGATTCATGATCTAGTAAAGTAACTCCCTTGATTGTTCACTTTATTGGAAACAAAGTGTTGATGGTTTTCAAAACCTATTGGTTGTGTGTTTGTTTCTTAGTCAGAAGCCTGAGTGAAACAGCATAGCTCTGACGTCCAGTAGCATGTTTCTTCAGTGACAACAAAAATGCAGAATGATGTTTACTGTGAATAAGGGGAGTACTTTTGGCCTAAAAGAGCAGACCTGGAAAGTTGAGTGTTAGAAAGCGCTTTAAGGAGTTGAAGCACAAGAGGGCCTGTCCCACATGCCTCCTCTCCCCTCAGCGACAGGCCTGATCGGAAGGTCCAGCTCTGATGCCTGCTTCTCTGTTCCTCACAGCTCTCCTGAGTCCTTTCCCCTGCCTTCTCTTGTGTTCCTCTTCACCCTTGCCATTTTCTCTCTTCTTTCTCTCTTTTTACTAAGTTACAATTCTAAAACACCTGTTCTTTGTGACAAGTTAGACCACACAAATGTAGATAGTGAAAATGTAACATTCTCATTGCTTTCTGGTGTTTTCCTTGAAATAACAAATATTGATATATTGATAGGATAGCTGACTCAATATAGTACACATAGTTATTCTTTAATAAAAATATAAAAATATACTGTAATTTTGTTTTTTAAATCTTTCTTTTTTCCTTTTGTTTGTTTCTTTGTGGCATGTATGTGTGTGTGTGTGTGTGTGTGTGTGTGTGTAAGAGAGAGAGAGAGAGAAGGCATTGTATGTGTCCTTGGATGCCCAAGGACAAATTTTTGAATCACCCTGGATTACTTTACCACCTTAATGTTTTGTTCTGGAGTTTCCTAGGCTGTCTTCCAGGGCCGGAAGTTTTTTTTTTATTTTTTATTTTTTTTGTCTTTTTAGCATTTTTTAGCATGTTGTCAAGGATCAGAACTCAGGACTTTCTTAATACCTGATCCATCTCTCAGACACCCTTAAATTCCTTTGTTATTTGCCTATATACTTTCCTCAAATCAACATTAATATATAACACATATACTTTCACACCTAAGTAATAATCTACAGTATGGCAATATTTTATTAAAATATTCCCCACATGGATAGAATTTCACAGTATGTTGGTAAAATTGTATGACAAACATCATTAATGTTTTACTCTTATTGTGATGGTTAAGCCTGGGTGTCAACTTGACACACCCGGTATTAACTAAGCTGGGCTGAGACCACCTCTGGAAAGGATCAGCTGAGACAACTTGAAAGGATTATGCATGCCCCAGATCCTATCAGAACTCCAAAGCTCTCAAAAGATTCTCCCAGTATTGTATCATATAAAAAAGGAGCCACCAAGGAGAATAGATGCCTTCTTGCAGCTGTGCTAGGAATTGTTCTTCCTTCCAGCCACCCAGTTTCTTCGACCTTCTAGCCTTAGACTAGACTAAGACTCTAGGAGTTCTCCAGCCTTCAGCCATCACCCACTTGACTATGGAACTGAGCAGCTAGCTATTGGCAGCCATCATTGGAACTACTTCGGCTACTGGCAGCTGGACTCCTTCGGCCGTATCTGTAAGCCAACTCAATAAATTTCCTATTATATATTCATTCTGTGAATTCCGTGACTCTAGAGAACCCTAACTAATACACTTACAGAATAATTTCCCAAAGTGAAAGGGACTAAATGATTTTATAATTCAAATTTAAAGGATACATTAGATTGCTTTGTTAAAAAAGATGCAAACAATTTATAATCCCTCCATGGAAGAGAAATTTCACATTCCTATATCCTCTTACCAGTGGTGGATATTGTTGATTTGTTCATTATTCTCCAGGTATATTCATGAAATTTTTGTTCTGAAATTATTCACTTTTATATTACATGAATTTCCTGTTTATATTTTTCCACTTACTTCAAATAATTAGAATTTTGTTATTAATTCATATATTTTTATTATGTAAGGTGGGAATGAATTTTCTTTCACATGGTATGAAAATATTTTGAAACAATAGTTTTTCTCCAGAAATTCCTATATCTTGATCTTATATATAAACACATTGTCATGTGTCATTACTTGGATCTGATCAAATCCTAATGTGTTGTGATTAAGTTTGAATTTTCTATTTTGATTGTATTTTTCCTTTAAAAATTCTGAAGTAAAAAAATAACATCTGAAGTATGTTTGATGAAATCAGAATACCAATTAATAAGCTAGCTCACAATTCATATGTTTTACATATGTAATTTCAGGTTGTTTTAAATACATATTGTTCATTGATAATTTTATACATGTATACAATGCATTCTGATAATTCTGTCCCTCACCTTTTCTTTTCTTCTTCCTATTTCTATCAACCCTTACATGCCACCAGTCTATTTCTAAGATTGATTAATTTTGTTTTTGCTTTGTGACTTCTCAAATTTAACCATGGCCATGGGTGTGATCATCATATTTTAACTCTCCACTGGAGCCTCATAGGCTGACCAGAATATTCTCACTGTCCTTAATCTATCAGTAACAAATAGTTCAGCAGCAGCCCAATATCGCTCCCTGATCCCCTCCCCCATCCATGCCTGACTGTGGATGGGTCTCTTGTGCAGAACTCTGCATGGTTATAATGGCTATATTCCAGAAGATGGCACTTTGTAGCATTTCTCTTTATCTTCTGTTCCTTCCTCCTCATTTCTATATGCACGCATGCTTGTGTGTAAGGGAACACATGTGCATGTGGAAGCCCAAGTCTAATATTGAGAGTTATTTTTGATCACTCTTCGACTGTTTTCTTTTGGAGCAGAGTTTCAAATCAAACACTAATGGGGTTTGTCTGAATAGTCAGCTTGCTCTGGTGAGTTCCAGTCTCTGCTTTCCAAGACTGGAATTACAAGTGGACTGTCACACTCTTTTAGCACTTTTGTGAGTTCTGGGCATTAGAACTCTTGTCCTCTTGCAGTATAGCAAGTACTTTAGCTATTTAAACATCTCCACAGACCTGCTAGCTCTTACATTCTTTCTTCTCCCTTTTGTGAAATATTTCTTGAGCTTTAGTTCAGATAACTGTCTCTGCTTATTCTCAGTGACTTGTCCAGCTCCGAATCTCTGTATATACTGTCTTAATGGAAAGAGTGATTCCTAATATTTGTTATGGGTATAGACACAAATTTTTAGAAGTCAGCTTGATGCTACACTAAATTAAATAGACTACAACATTAAGTTCCCTATCTAGGGAGGGCCTAGAACTTTTTCTGCTATAGGATTTTAGCTTTGTAGTAGCCGGGGCATGGATCATCTCCTGTGGAGCAGGACTCAAATCCAATCAGAGAGTAGTTTGTTATAACCATAATAGTCTTGTCACTATTGCACAAGTGGGCACATCTTGCCTGGCAGGTAGATATAATAATGTGTATGGTTGATATCTGGCCTTGAATGCCTTTTCTCTGCCATTGGCTTGCATAATGCCTTTTAGTAGTTAAAAAAAAAAGTTGTTGGAGAATGAAAGCATCCTAGAATCAAGAAAAAAAGATCATTACCACTAAACTTGAAGATAATATTCTAGTAAAGCAAAATTAGAGAATGTAGTACTAATATATATCAACTAATGACTAAATGTTGGGATATTTCTCAGTGAAACACTGCCTAGCATATGTAAGATTCTGAGCTCCATCCCTAGAGAATAAAACCAAAACAAACTTAAACCAAACAAAAAACTCAAATATATAACTTAGGAGAAATAGATAATTTTTTCTAAAGATATGAGATAATGATAGAGGAAATATATTTGGTGACTTGATGTACAGCAAACACATAGATTGAATTAGTAATTTAAGTAAATTTCCCATAGAGTAAATCCCAGGCTTAGTTGAAATCACTGGCCAATTATACAGAAATTTTTTGAGATCAATTCATGTGAATCCTTCACAAACTTAGAAGACAGAAGCCAAAGTCATTTTAAGAGCAATATTTTAGAATATCTTAAAATGTAGCCTAAACACCCAGACTAGACAAATATACGGAAAGATGCCAGAATCTTCCGGATGAATATGCAAAAAATCCTGACCAAATGTTAGCAACTTGATTTAACATCATACAGACACAATTCCCCCCCCAAGGTGAAGTGTAATTTACCACAGGAATACAAGATCATTGATCATTTGAATATTAATTAATGTAACATATTTCATTAACAGAACAAAGGGAACACTGAAAAGCATTTACATAAGCTTCTGACAAAATCTGAAATCTGTTCATGACTGAATTTCTCAACAAAGTGGGGATAAAGTAAAATTGTTTAATCAGATGAAGGACATTCGTACAACTGAATATTGTACTTACCTATGGAAGCTTGCCTGCTTTCCCCTAATGGGAAAAGCAATGTGAAACCGTGTCCAGTCAGAGCTTCTTTTGGGTTTGTGTATAAGTCTTAAACATGGTCAGGTAGAGTGCTTGGGAGACACAGTGATAGGAAAAAAGAAGAGAAAATTCTATTTCCACTGTCATGATCTTTAGAATTTGACATCAAGAAAACAATCACCTCCTTATATAAAAGCATCAAAAATTAAAATACTGAGGAGTAGACATATCAAAAATAAGCAGAAAATATGCTTTCTATTAAGTATTATTAAAAGAAGTAACAATACATAATTAAATGAAAAGTATTCCAACTGTCTGGATCAGAATTAGAAGCATGAATATGAGGATTACTAAAACAATCGACAGATCCATGTATTTTTCCAAAGTTTTTGCTTCTACTTTGCAGAAATTAGATATATATTTCTAATCTTCATATGAGAAACTTTCTTTTTTATATACATTTTCTATTATTATTTCAGCTCATACAAACTTAATAAGTACATCAGTTCCCTCCCTCCTCCTCCCCCAACCTCCTGTTCCCCCTCCCCTCACCCCTACCTCCCCATCCCCCAGTTGAGAGTCCTTTATTGTGCATGCCTGACTCTCCTCTGGGCCCTCCTCTCCGGTGACATACAAGGACCCAGAGGCATTTCCCTGAACCCTTTCCCGTGTTCCCCTTAAGCATAGGAACACTACTGTGGCTGTCAATCCCTTGCCTCCAAGGATCTTGGTGCCTTTAGCAGATGCTAGACTTTGTGAGGTCAATAGTGTGTTGGACATTGCGCAGGGCATGCAAAGTCCAATTATGATTGCTTCGGCCCTAACTTGTGTGCAGTATCTTGCAAATAATTGCTCCTCCCATCTTTTGCTCTTACAATCTTACCGCCTCCTCTTCCGCAAATGTCCCTGAGCTTCAGGATGGGGAGAGATTAGTCTGACCTAGTTCTAGGTGGTTGATATAGAGTCCCTGAAGTTCTAGATTGTGGTTTGTTGATTTTCTTTTGCAGTTTTGCTGCTCCTCAATGCCCTTCACTCCAAGAAACTTTCAAATGAAGAAAGGTGAACTCATACTTCCTATCTTGAAAACTTACTACATGTATAGAATTAAGATAGTAAGGGAATTTGTAAAAGTGCAGACATGTTAATCAATGGAACAAATTGTGGATTCGGAAGAAAACTTTATAGTGTAAATTTATGGTGTATAAGATAGTTTAAAAATGTGTAATGAAATTTAGCATGGGTTGAAACACAATCTCTTCATTTATATTGAGATGCAAAAGAAAAAAAGGTTGGACTTGATTTAAATTGCTTATCATGACATCCAACCAGGTGTGCTTTGTCAGATTTTAAATGATAATGGTAGTATGCAATCAATAGAACTGCAGTGAGTAATGTTTTCATTGTCCAGAGAATAATGAACACTGCTAATTATGGCTTTATTATCCCTGTGCTTTCCCTATCATTATATACCTCCCAACTCAGTTGTTGGTAGAGCTTCTACACATGGATTATTTCTGCTTTGTCAGTTACCATAGCCACATGCATGTACTGAGCCCTTGAAATGCAGCTATTGAGACTGAAGCACTGAATTGTCAACTAAATTTTCATTCATTTAATGTAGGTACAAGGAACTGCTGCATTGGACTACTCTAATCTAGATTTGTTGACATAACAATATAACGTGTCATGGTAAAAAAATATTGTAAAGTTCAAGTTCAGCAAACATAAAATATCTTTGCAAAATATGAAACATCTAAGAATGAATCAGAAACATTTGGATGTTAAGATAGGAAAAAGAATTAGAATATGAGCGGAGACATTAGCTTGAAAACAAACACACTGACATTGAAATTTGCCAATATTAGAATATATTCAACTAACTTCTTGACATTTTGTGTAGTTTATTGGCATCAGAAAAATCGTCTGTGGGATTTAAAGTAGCCATTCTCTAACATTGCATGTCCTTAAACATAGACAGTCTCTATAAGAGAAGCTGAGCCATCTAATTCTTTGAGAATTTCGTACAAAAAATGTAAAGAGGTGTGTGTCCATCTGATTGGAATATGTCAGCAGCAATCTGTGGCAAACTCCATATGGTTCCACCATAATATTAGGAGAGGTTTCAGCATGGCGAAGAACAGGACAGCTTGTCTTTGGCAAACTTCCTGACTTGTTCTTTTCCACAATGGAGAACAAAGTTTACTTTAGTCCGAAGGCAAAGAGAAAGCCCCAAGGAGTAAGAAGGCAGAGTCAGCAGGCCGCCAGAATGCGTTCTGCAGACAGGAAGAAAAGCATAAGGTACATTTAGCATTAAACTCAAGCTATGTCAGATGTGGGGAGAATCTTACCTAAACTTAGGCAGCTCTGGTTGTCCTAACTCAATAAAGTGCCAAATAGCTGTGTCAAGTAGTATTCACTGTTGATGCAACATTAAAGATTTATAGCCTCCTGTGGCCTCTTCCATATAATGAGCTAAGGGCTTGAGAATTTTTTTGTTGTTGTGTTTTGTAAGTAATATCTGAGGTAGCATTTACTCTTTTTTTCTCCTGGTAAGCTCCCTATTCCCTACGCTGTAGTTTCTTGAACGGAGTTGGCTTTGGAATTCCTGCTTTGATGATGGACCTTCTGTTCTGGAAAATGCTTTCTACTGCAGAGGCTGCATAGCATGCGTAGCTGACACAGAGGTGAATGCTGGTGTAGAAAACTACAGGATCAGGACAAAACAATGTGAGATTAAAAATGCTTAAGAAAAGAAGATATGGTGACTGATTCCTATAGTCCCAGAAACTGTGAGACAGTAAAAGCAGAATTATAGCAAATTTGTGACCAGCCTGGGAGGCCAGTGAAACCCTGTTATAAAAATGCCAAAGGGAAAAAATACCCCCCAAAATAAAAAGTAATCAGAAGAAATTCTTTCTGAAGTAAATAACTAATACTGGTACTTATTGGTGGAGCATACCTAGTAATTACAAAGAGCTTATTATAGACATAGCACTTTATATGCACTGGTCTTCACAAACATTTTTATGGGATAAATGATATTTTATCCCCAATATTCAAGCAAAGAAGGCAGTTCTTGGTAAAGACTGACTAATGACTTGCCTACAGGTACATAATTAATTATTGATAGAGGTCCTGAGCCATTTGCCAAGCACAATGCCCTGTGCCATCTCTGATGCGGGATAGAATTCTCCCTATCAGTCAAGGTGAAAGACAGAGCCATCATGCCCCTCAGGTTGTAGTAACCTCCTGGCATATGAAAACTGCAGCTCTCTATAAATGTGTCTTGCATCTAAATGCTCTGCCGTCCCTTGGGTTCTCCCTTCTTACTATGAAAATAAAGAGAGTGAGGCCCTAACTGGACACTTACCAAGGGAGCAGGAATGAGCACTCACAGACCTTCCAACCACTTTTCTCATTTCTGTGGGGTGCAAGAACGGGACCCCAGGATAGTACATTTAAGAGTTAGGCTGACCGAGGCATAAACCATGTCCTGCCTTGTGTCTGAACAGGGCGAAGCATCTGTGAGGAACAGTAAGATGAGACATCCACGTCAGTTGGACGAACCTGAGCTGGCGTGGAGTCTGCACAGTAACTTGGTGGTATTGCTTCTCACCAAGTCGTTTTTACATCCTCTTGTGCTGGAGGGTTTTTATCCATAAGGCCAGAACATAAATATGCAGGACAGTCATTTGTTTTTTTAAAACACTTTCTACAAACTTAAAATTGTGAGACAAAATGTACCTCCCATAGTAAAAGTTTCACTAAAATAGCATCCACAGCACCTTTTTTTTTTTTTTTTAAATGAGACTATCATGGTTATCCAGGGCTGCCATTTTAAACAACAAAACTCACTAGTGTTTGATCAAGTGGACCAGTAAGCCAAGTTCAAGTAGGCAAGTGGCTCAGAAACAATTTCCTAAAGTGTTAGGGTCATTTGTAGAAGGTACTGTGTTGAGATGATGTCACACCACAAAAAGCCCTGGGGAAGCTTGTGTGTGTGGACTAGAGGAAGGGAGAACTATTCAGGAACGACACCTCTGCTTTTGCTGCCTGACAACTTGAATACAGAGAACTGGTCACTCAGGGACTGTGTTATTGCTACATAGCCAATGCCTTCCTCAGGAGATTGAGTATGGGTGTGTAAACCCTGACTAAGCTTATTCACCTTTCAATTCAAGATCTCGTATATACCATCAAGTGTCAAAAGCTAGGCAAGGCACCTTCCCCAGTGCCTAGAGGCAGACAGTGGGTTTTCTGTCTTTCAGCTTAGGGATACAAGGATTCTTTAAGCGTTTGAAACCAGGGAGGAGGTTTTTAAAGCTTTTCTCTATCGCTGTTTTTAAAGCCTTTCTGGATTAAGTGAACAGTAATAGAAATGGAACTGTTTCAGAAACATTACCCCAATGCAATGAGAAGAGGAGCAAAGTTGGAAAATAAGAGGTTACATACCGGTTTTAATGTGAGCAGCCAGAATTATGAGCACATTTTACATGGCAGGAGGGAATGGATGGCTCATCATCTGATTCCTCAAAAAGGCTGAACAGAAACAAACCGATAGAGCTAATTTCGTAGCCGAGCATGGTGGCATGCTCCCTGAAATCCTCTCGCGCTCAGGAGTTGGAGGCCAGAGGATATGGAGTTCTGAGACTTAACCTAGGTCATTTGCCAAGGCACAGTTTACAAAACCAATCAACAAACCAACCAGTCAACAAAACACTACAACCCTCTAGCAAACAATTCCATTTAGAAGACATTCTTACCCTGCTCATTATCATGGCTGTTAGATAGCCTGAAATCAGACATGTCTAAGTTTAAATGCTCCTTGAGGAAACCTCTTATTTGCTAACAGCTAACATTTCCTCCCCCTGTATAAGATGATGAAGAATGTTCACAAGGTAGCATGCGGTGTAAGACTTTTCAGCACCAGTCTGTGCTTTCCCCTGGACTCTCTCCCTTATAAATCTGCTTAATGTTGCTTTTCCATCACACCTATCTTTCACTCTGTTAGAGCCACTCCCCCACTGTGCCATTTCTTTGATGAAAAACACTGGGTTCAGAGCCCTTTACCTGTTTCACTTTCAGTGTGTTTAGCAGTTTTGATGTTTGTTGTCGTGAAGGACCCTCCACTCCACCTGAGCAGAATCAGTTCTCAATATCCTGGTTTCAAACCTCAAATTTGCTTCTCCTGTTTCCAGAAAGTCAGTTTATCTTATGTTGCTGTGAAAGTAGATAGTGATGTTCAGTTGAGTGTCTTATTAGGCAATTGTTACAAAGAGAAAAAAACCCCACTAAAACAAAGGGAACTTTTCTCTACTCTTCGATATCTAAGAAGGGATCTGGAGAACTGGAACCCTTTACTTGTTAGCCAAACTCACTGACTGCTCAATCGGAGTTGCCAGAAAGTTATCTTCTCTAAATAATTTTCCCCATATGTAAAATGGAAGTTCATTTCTTGATGATGCACTAGGGCTGTTCTGTGGGTCAGAGATGCATGGATTTGCAACAGCTATGCCTCGCTGGGAGTTGGTTTTCTGCGAGCAAAGGCTGAATTCTTCCCTACTGTGAAGAGAAAGAAGTGGAGAGCCCCCAAGCTCCTGAGAAATGGATGCTGACAGGAAAGAAGAGAGACTATTCGCCCCAGGGAAAACTATGTCCACTTGAGCTCAAGGTCAGTCCAGTTAGCTTGCCAGGAGGTGAAGACCTTTCATTTCAGAGTGTCATTTTCTCTCCTAAAAGTACAACCTGACATATATTTGCTTTTTAAATTGAAGGGAACTAAAATTATTCTCATAATGGGAATCTGATAGTCCTTCAGGTACTCGGAGACTCCCGAGTGTCACAAAAGTAGGAGCAGAAAGTTCTGGCAAGATGCCAGTGGGGGAAAGCAGGGCCTCTAAGTGTGTGCCTGCGGTGCTGGGGGTGAAGGGCCAGGCAAGGCTTATGTATAATTTGACTTCTTTTGACATTTTGTCAAAATATTGTGGCTTAAGCAGATGTGAGAAGCTTGATTTTTTTTTTGAGGACTCCTTATAGACCTGTCTTGTTGTGTCTTAGCCAACAGTTTACATTTTTGAAGGGTATTTAAATGTTATTTAAATTTTATTTAAATATTCCACAGAGGGTTGTTAAGCAACATTCATTAGGGCATAGATTCTGTAGTTGCCGTTGCTGTAGGTCGATGTGCAGTGGAGCTATGGGAGAGGAGATAGGGATGCAGCCTGTATTAGTCAGGGTTCTCAGGTTCTCTAAAGAAACAGAATCTATAGAATGTTTTACACACACACACACACACACACACACACACACACACACACACACGTTTATTAAAATAACTCACAATAACCTTTACTTCTCTGGAAGGTCCAAGACGTTGACTGCCAAAGTCAGTGAAGAACAGCTGGGCTCTGACGTCAGCGATGAACAGAGAACAGCAGCAAGGCCTAGAGACCAGGCTCCAAAGGCAGCAGGAACAGCAACAGCTTGGTGGAAAAGGGGAAGCTCCAAGTTAGCCAAGGATGGAAGCAGCAGCAGCAGCAGCAGCAGCAACAAAGAAGGCCACGATGCTCTAAAAGTGAACAACAAGGGCAGAGTGGACTCCACAGCAAGTCGACACAAGATATGGGAAGAGCAAATCCCTCCTCCTTGCACCTCCTCTTATCCGGTCCACCACTGGAAAGTACCACCCACTATGGGCTGGGTTCTCCACAGCGATCAATCAAGTAGCTGAGGACTTGTTCAGGGGCCATTCTAAATCATTTTTTATTCAATTGTGCGTGTGTGCGTATGTATGTGTGCACATGCGCGCGCATGTGTGTGTGTGTGTGTGTGTGTGTATGTGTGTGTGTGTGTGTGAGGGCTATTCTAACCATTAACCTTCCACAGCTGCACCAGAAACAGTCTGCAACTATCAAGTTGACACCAAAATGCAACCATAACACACAGTCTAACTTGGTATTCTTGAGCCTGACTTGAGAGACTGGCTGCCAAGTCCCAGATATGTCTCTTTTTCCTTTACACGCTGCTTGTCCTTGTGTGACGGTTCCTCTTCTCTGCATCTTTGCCTTTTTTCTTGCCTTGTAGTTTTTCAGCCTATGGTAAGCTGTCCACGTGTTCACTCACAATATGTTTGTGCTTCATATCTCTGAATACAGGAATGTTGCACCTTCGTATGTGGAGAATTTAGAGCTTTCAGAGAGAAACCCTTTAATGCTGACCCTGGCCGCATACTTTAAATATTGAAAAAAAATCTTTCTATTAAAAACTAAATCTCCATTTCTTTACCTCCTGAATTTTTTGTCGTTTCTTTTGATTCTTTTAGGGTTTTATACATGAATACAAGGACTGTGATATTTTCGTAACTTCTTCCCCAACCTTGTTGCCCTACTTTTTCCATGGCAACCATCTTCATCTCTGCCATTTTACCAGTCTCCCTCCTATTTTCATGTCTTTTCTCCTGGGTGGCTTGCTGATTTTCATCTTCATTCTAACCCTGTCAAGGTCGGAGCCGAACTTTCTGGGCCCCACTCTCCATACAGGAGGTGCCTTACACTCTGTTGACTTTTATATTAAATTTTGTCATTTCTTTTTTCAAAAAAAATTCAGAGCCATTATGCCGTTATGAACTAGATATTGCTCTCCCTAAAGAATTCGTTGCTGTTTCTTATGAGAACTTTGGAATCTGGCATGGGTCTTAAATCTTTTGCTTCTTTATGTTTTTCACCTTGGCCATCTTTTCCATAAGAAGCAGCACCACACACTGTATCAATCGTCTCCTTTTCTATCTGAAGGTGAGATAGCAGAGTCTTAAGTGCATGTGACTTAAAAAGACCTATAATTCTTTAACTTTATTAGTGTGTGTGGTCTTGGACATCTGTAAAATTGACATATTAAGGATTTCTATGCTAGAAGTTGGAATGATTGCATGGTGTGACTTAATATAAAACACTTTTAGTTCAGGGATAATTAATTTGACCACAATAGTTAGACCATGAACTGTAAGAATTAGGAGAAAATGATTCATACTGTTTTGTTTCTGTTCAGAAATGTAACTAGTCATGGGAGTTAGTAGAGAATGCCAGGATACAGTAGGTACTATAGAATGTACTTTGGAGTAAATATGACCACAAAGGTCAGCCTGACATCAGAGATTATTAATAACAATGCTAATTCCACATCACAGGAAACATGCATAGAGATCTAGAAACATATGATATTGTAGATTTATTGTATTGTTTACCACTCGATATCCTGCCACTAACCTCTAGAACCCTTGTCATTATCATCTTATCATACAGTTTTCAAAGGCCTGCTGTTCTGCTGTCCAGAAGTGAGAAGGCCAAGGAATCAATGAATCTCATACCATGTAGAGGGACCATCCATTCTTGGTTGGGTAGAGATATTGAAGACACTCCCTAACTCTCTTTTCTCTTGTCCTTTGTGGGACAACTCTAAAACATTATTAGAATTCCTCAGTGGAATTATTTCTCAAAAGGACTGAAAGATGAGGGAACACAGGGACAAAGTATGTGTTGTCATTTTAGTTACTGCATCTTTGTTACCCAGGAAACATTTTGCAACGTCTGGAGTTATTCTTAGGTATCAAAACCAGATGTACTGATATGGAGTGACACTGCTACTTTAGTCCACTGGAGCTCTCATAACAAGCTACCTTAGGTGAACAGGCTAATGGATTGCCAATCCAAAGCAGAACTACTACTCCATGAAGACGAACAAGTGTTGCCACTATGCCAAGCATCCGAAAAAAATGTCCATATGCTCATGCCCACTATATTATTGTAGGCTACATTTAGGTCCATCTGGTGATTGCAGTTGCTTTTCTGCTATTGCTGTGAGGCAATAGTCAAACACAACTTAAGGGAGAAAGGGAATTGTTTGCCTTATGATTCCAGTGGGGATGTAATACACTGTGGTAGAATTCAAATTGCAAAAGGCAAGGCTGTAGATAGAAGCAGAAGGCTGGTCTGGTCACTACAACCATCATCGTGGGAGGCAGAGAACACACACAAGGAGAGAGAGAGAAAGAGAGAGAGAGAGAGAGAGGAGAAGGGTCTAGCTACTAAGACTTAATTGTCAAGGTCTTTCTGATGTTCCTTCCTACAACAAGGCTCTAACTCTTAAAGATGCCATTCCTTCCCAATCATTAACAACAGCTAAGGATTCAAATACTTGAGTCTGTGGGGGTCACTCACTTTTACACTATGACAATACACTAGATATTACTAGTCTAAATCTTCTAAGATAGAACACACACAAAGAACATTTTTCAAAGTATATGCAGAGAGCGTCAAAGTTGTAATGAAGCTTCTGACTCACTTAGACATAGTGGTCTTTTAAAGCTATGAGGGTCCACTTGCCAATGCAGGTGTTCTGGAAGGAGCCCAGTGATCAAACATAAAGGGGGAATGGGACTAGGAAGAAAACTGGCCAGAAGGGAGAGCATGTGGGATGGGATGGAAGGGGATGGGTAGGCAATAGGGGATGAAAGTAGATTCATTGGATTTGTGTATTAAAGTTTCAAATAATAATGGTAATGATAATAATAATAATAATAACAATAATAATAGTAAGGTATGGTAAGAAGGCTTAGTGAGTTAAAGATCCTTCTTACAAACCAGAAGACCTGAGTTTGACCCTCAACACTTCCCAAAGTGGTCCTCTGACTGCCATCATGCACCATGGGATGCATGCTCTCTCTCTGTCTCTTTGTCCCTCTTTCTCTCTTTTTCCTCATCTCTCAAACTAATTAATAACATGTATTTTTTTACTAAAAATTTAATTATACATTTAAAAATTTTTTTACCAGTTCCCTCCCTCCCCCTTCCTCCCCCCGAATAACATGTATTTTTAAAAATTATGAAAATGGGCCAAGGGCCAAACAGACAGGAGAATGCATTTGCTGTGTGCATTGTAGCTGAGGAGGTGGACAGCAGCTGCCCTGGGTGAAAAACTTCAAGCACCATTAAAGTGAAATTGTGAAGGACACCTTGATTCCAGGTGCGACAGGATCAGAGCCTGGGCCCTCTGGTACACATCTTCCCTATGTCAAGATATATTAGAGGCAGGAATGATGCAGGCAATCCCACCACATCCCACGATATGAAATATTTCATTCTCCTTCCACTGAGCAGTTATTCTAGTTTTTTTTAATGTAAGGCCCAGAAGGTCCTACTCCAGGTTCTTACAATCTTACCGCCCCTCTTCCCAGATGTTCCCTGAGCTTGGGATGGGTGTAGTATGACTTAGATATCCTATTTAAGGACAAGAGGTCTAGTGTCACCTATTTTTTTCTATTTTGGGGAGTTGTGCTTTTTCTGCAGTAAATTCCTCCTTGTTGCAGAAGGAGGCTTCGAGGTAGAGTGCCGAGTGCTCTTTCTATCTACGGGTTAATAACAGGTGCGTGAAAAGCAGTTTGATATATTCTTGAGAAGTGTGAATATTGGGAGAAGTGGATGGAAAGGTCCCACATCAGAGACATAGTGACTAAAACACAATACCTGATTTCTCAAAGAATTTGAGATCAAGATTATAAGGCAAGGAGATTTGTTTTTTCGTGGGCACCTGAACCTCTTACATGGGTTTCCTTTGCTGATATCCCTGGAGTCTCTGACATAGGTACTGGTCCCTTAGGAGAACTCAACAATGTTTGTTGCTAGTATTTCAACACAGAACTGGAGTAAGGATGGGTGGCTAAGCATTTTGCCTGTTGTAACTGTTAAATACCATGAACATTTTATTAGCACTGCCTCTTATGAAAAAGAATTATTCAGACACAAGTGTGGCTACTACTGAGTCGAGGAACCTTAAGTTGGAAAAGTGGAGATGAATTCTGACCTCTTGAAGAACTGCAGTAGCTGTTTTTGATCTGAAAGTGACTGCCTAATGTGAGAATAATTTCTGATGACTCTATATTACATTTACCCTGTAGGACTTTCTTCATTTGTATACACTTATACCATGTTCACAAGAACCATGTTGTTGCAGATTACTGAAACATGAAAAGTAAAACTGGAGAGCTAAGTGTCTACACCTGGCCAGTGACTACCCTACTCCAATCAGGGGCACTGGTTAGGATTTGAGAGATTGGACATGTCAGAGTTCAAATTCAGAGTGTCATCCCCGAGTTTATGAAGCTGCTTGTGTTTCATAAAGAGTTTCATTATGTAGCCTAAAATAGCCGGGAATTTGCTATGTATACTATGATGATATCAGACTCATGATCCACCGGCCTTCTAAATGTGGTGACTATAGGCATGCAATGGCATGCTTGACTTTTCCTCCAATCTTTTAAAAATCCTCTAAATTTCTGTTTGTTCATCAGTAAGATGAAGATTTGTATCTTCTTCACAGTACTATTTCTAATAATTAAAGAGAAACTAGATAGTATGACACCTGCACACACACACACACACACACACACACACACAGACACACACACCCCGCACAGTCGCACAGACACACACACATATACACACAGATGCAGACACTCATACCCCCACACAGATACACACACACACACATTCGATGAATTATTATTAGTATTGCAAGTGAACATTTATTAGTTTTTCAGTGAGAGTTTTTTCACTATTTCAGTCAGGTTTAGCAACAGATGCTGGGAATAATTTAAAATAGAAGCTTCCCTTTCCAGAACCTGAGCTCTTTTTTTTTCTTTGTATTCAAAGTATGATTTATTCTTAACTGATACCTTTTTTTTACTTCTTACACTCATACGTCTGTTTATGTGACATTAATTGTAATTGTGATTATCTATCTATAGCTTTAGCACTTACTATCTAGCTATATAAAAACCATCTATCTATTATCTATCTATCTTCATCATCATCTATTTATTTTATTTTATCCATTAGTTTTTAACTATATACTATTTCTAATCCAGCCAACCACACTCTCCCTTTATTTCTTATTTTGACTTTCTGTTTGAATCCACTTCTGGTCATGCTTTTATTCTACTTCATTATGATTCTGCACCTCCCTCCCACAGACCTGACATGCATTTTGAGTTTCAGGCTGAAACTCTTCTCTTTTTCTCTTCCTGGCATCAACTGCTCATAGAACAAAGCCATTGTTAATTTTTCCACCCAAGTTACCATAACATTTAGGGATAAGGTACTAGGAAGGCTATGGGGGGGTTCCATTTAGAAATAGAAATGAAAATGAAAGTTTATCTAGTATTGTCAATGAGCCTCAATGCTCCATAGAGCAAAAAGTTCAGCGTTACAGTCAACTTGAAATATGTCCACTGCATGTGGGTTTTATGCAGCTCATATAATGCTCCCATTATTCAGAAAGCAAAGGGAATGAATGATCATTCAGAAGACGCCATAAGAGTATTTAAAAGTGTGTAATGGTTTAATTTTATGTGCACATTCATTCGTTTGTTAGTGAATGGCTAGGCAAGAGAGGAAAAATAAGAGAGGAAGAGAATGTCTTTTTGATTTCTTGCTCCATGGTAGACACTGATATACTAAATAGCTGATTTACTTCAACAAATGTCAGTAGCATCCTGCCTTCTTCAGAAGAAGGCATTGTCAAAGAAGCATGCTTTGAATCTCTTCATTCAAAGGACAGCATGTTTTCATGCACGTGCTCAAACTGTCTCATGCAGGTACATTTACATTCATACTAAGAAGAAAGAAAATAGATTCAAAAAATATGTAGGCATTTCCAAAACTTGGTGCTGAAGAGAATTCCTTCTAAATTCTACCATCTTTCAAATTTCCACCACAACTAGTTTTCTCCAGTTTTAATATTTAAAACATGTTACATATTACTTTTCAAAGAGTGAACAGTTAAAAAAATGTCTTTTTTTGTAAAGATTTCCTAGGGGATGCTTGGTCATGCTGGGATATTGTGGGTGTCAACATGCTTAATAGCTGTTATAGGAAAAATAAATTGTTTGGATGGTAATGCTATTGAGCAAGAGGTAGCATTTGTTATCCTTTAGGAAAATTGGCACCATCAAAAGTACTTACTGTGCATAATTAAAACCAAGGAAACGTGCTATTGGTTCCATTAAATTTGTCCAAGGACCAGAGGAACAAGTATAGAATTAACTGCATTTATAAACACTTTATTTCACAATGAATATTTCAATTTAAAAAGACAGCCCTTTAACCAAATTTTGTTTTTGAATCATTGCCATTATTAATCACTTACACAAATTGTCATCAAAATACAGCATTTTCATGCATGATTCCTAATAATGTGGGGGATATTACTGAATGTAATACTTATATTGGAATTTTTGTAAAGTAGTAATTTTAAACATTGTTTTAGATTTAACCATGTTTTCATTTGTATTCTCCCACAGTTAAGGAAGAGCCACTGTACTGTTCTCACCACTGGAGATTCACATCAAGGCAAAGGTTCCTCATGGAACCAGGAGCGAGAAAAAAATACTACTCAATTGAATGAACTGGTAATTCCGTATAATTGTGAGTTCAGTGATATAAGATTAAAGCTATCTGTCAAGATTGTGATTGAGGAAGAGCAAGAAGCTGTTCCATGCCAGGAGATGAATAAATATCTTTAAGAGGTGACATTGCAACAGGTAACACTCTATGGATTGCAGGAGAAGGAGCATTTCTGGGTAAGACTGAAGTAAGAAAGTCTTGGAAGAAAAGGAATTTATGTTTGCAAAATGTTGTATGATATTTCACCTGCAAATCTTGCTACTGATAGTCTTCACAGCAAAGATACAAAATAATTGTATATGGGTATATATATGAATTTTTACATCTGTGTTCATCAGTAAAACTGGCTTATAATTTTCTTTTTTATCTGCTTTGATATCAAGAGGACAACACTGGCTTTGTGTGAACTTTTAATTAGTAATAAATTCTGAAAGATGTGTTGACATAGATGACACCTAAAGATACTATCCTAGGCAAAAGGAGATACGTAGAGACAGACAAATGCCATGTAATTTCACTTACACAGAGAACTTCTGTAGCAAAATCTCAAGAGACAAAACAGAGAATGACCGTTGCCAGTAACTGAAGAGAAATAGAAATGGGAAGGTGCTATTAGTGGTTAAAATTGAAAGATGAATACTGGGTGTATAAATGTGGATGGAGTTAGGTGGAGGAGATTGCAAAAATATTTAGATGATGCAAATCAAATATGAATGAACTGAGATTAAATCATAGGAACAGTCTTAGGGGAAATCACAAACCAATGGAGGAAAGTTTTCTGAACGGAAGCAACAGTTCATCTTACTGTTGAAAGACAAAGTTCAGTTGCCTAAGAAAAATGAAATCTAAGGAATACGATTGTAATGGTTATGTACAGGTGTCAACTTGATGCTTAGGGTTTGAGCTCTGGGCACATTTGTAGGAAATTAGTAGTTAAGCCCAGAGCGAACCTAAAGGAGATTGTCTAGCTGATGGGGAAGACCCAGCCCATGGAGGGTGGAACTAGGCCTGAACAGGTGAATAAAATACAGAGAGTTGGTTGAGGAAGCTGGCATCCTTCTGTACACTTGGCCAGACATGCTGGCAAGTAAGGATTGTCCATCTCTCAGCTGTTATGTGGTGATGGTGTGGCCAGTTCTCTTGATCCTGGTATTGGTGTGAGATCTCCCATCAAGCTGGACTGAGAATTGTAACTGGAAAATCACAAGAGAGAATAAACCCCTTGTACCCTGAAGCCATTTGATGGTCATTTATCAGCAACAAAGCAGGCTGACTGCAACAAGGATGAACATAAAAGACAGGCTGACAGACTTTCATTGTGCTGCAATCTGATGTGTAACACTAGAGGTTCAAGAGCAGAGGCAGAAGTCCCGTGTGTGTGTGTGTGTGTCTGTGTGTGTGTGTGTCTGTGTGTCTGTGTGTCTGTGTGTCTGTGTGTCTGTGTGTCTGTGTGTCTGTGTGTGTGACTAACTTCTAAAATCATCCTGGATTGTTCTATCTACTTATTTCTGTGCTCTGGGGTTTTTTAGGTCCTGCCTTTCAGTGCCAGAATTTCAGTCATATCAGCCAGGCATTTTTGTTGTTGTTGTTGGGATCTGCGGATCAGAACTCAGATCCTTTTGTTTGTGAGATAAAGGCTTTAACACCTAAGTCATCTCCCCAGATTCAAGAAGGCCTTTGTACCACTTTGTGAAGTTGTGTCTTACTTTCTCAGGAACTTTCTGTAAGTAATGGAAAGTCCACAGGAGAGTGAAAGAGATAGAGCTTGAATTTGGAAATAGAAAGTGTTGTAAACACCATAAATACAGTTATAAGAAATGCAAAACTGGAAAATTTCAAAGTAATATGTAAAAATAGTTATGTAAGAGCAGTGTGAAAATAGGTAAATATTGTTGCCTATGTTTAAAATGCTGTTAGATAGTTTGTTCAATTAAAAGAAAATTTAAATGTAATGGTTTGACTAGCTAAGCAAAATGAACTTAAAAAGAACTTTTCCACAAGTCTTAAAAACCTATGGGAAATGAAAATATATTTTTACAAAACATAGTTAGAGATGTGATTGGAAAAGACTTGTTAAGATAAGCTGCACAAATGGAGATGAAATAAGTTTTCTTGAGCTCTCTTGCTAGGAAAATTAACTTAGCAAACGCAGAATAAATAATTTAAAAGGCCATACTTTCAAATTGGAAATGCAGCTTAGGAAAGTAACAAAAATTCAAAAAAGAAAGCCCGGTGGAGAAAAATCCCAAAGAGATCTGTGATTGGGTGGTTATTAAGCAGGCCTGAATTTAGGTGATGCTGGGAAGGGATTTCATAAATTGATTAAGAGTATTAATCAGATAACAAAAGGGAGAAGTATAAATTTTTTGTTTTTTAAAAATTTTTCAGCTCTTATGTTGATGTTAGGGAGGACAGAATCTGAGATATGGGTAAAAAGAGCCAGATTCAACTCATTATGATATGAAGATGGAGAAAGTGCCAGAGCCCCTAGGAGCTAGGCATGACAGTGACCGACAGTCTGCTCTGATAAGCTGATCTTAGTCTAGCGCTGGCCCAAAATGGAATTTTTCCAGTGAATGTGAGGAGTTTGGAAATAAATATCTCCCTGAGATTTCCAAAAAGGATCATGATGCTGGCAGAAGTTGGGAATGTTAGTCCAAGAGTCTGGAAGAAGATGATCTGGCTAATCCACATGTTTCCAAGTCACGGAGAGTGAGCTAATCCAATCATGTTGTTTTAAGCCATTATATTTCTGGAACCTTGTTACCAAAGCCATGGAGAGCTAGCTTTTTAAAGCTTGAAATAAGAATAAATATATGCTAAAATCTATTCTTCAGTATTGGTTAGTGCATAGTAACATATGCTGTCCATCAAGGATGTAGATTACAAGGCCACATTGCCTGATATCAGATTCCAGCTTCATCCCTTGTCCCTTGTTTTGGCATGGCTCCAACCCTCAGTTTATTAATCTGTATAATGGGGATAATAGCTCATCATATGTGGAATATTTTAATTATGAAATGAATCATTATATATAATAATCTCGCAGTGGTGTCAATCATGTAGCAACTGTGACCTTAAGTCTAATCCTTCAGATTAAATGTGTTCAGTTTGTAACCCACATGTCAGGACACTTTGTCTATTTTATAGGGCAGTAGGCAATGATTTTTGTATAGAAAGTGTTTTTACTTCGATATATATTCACCTACTAAAATCCAGATTGCCAGACTGAATAAGCATAAGCAAAATTTCAAGTTTACAATAAGACATATTTAAAACACGTGTTAGAAGTAACACATGAGAAAAGAACTGCCAGACACATGCTATTATGGAAAACAAAGAAATTAAAGCAATGATGTTCAACATAGAAGATTGTTCAATGGTAGCACAATGGAAATGCACAGATATAAGTGGTTAAGGCCTCAGACAAGTGGATTTGAAGAGAATTTGATGCAAGTCCTTGGATTCATTGTATTTTTGAAGAAGTAGCCTATCAAAAGAAGGTAGATGATTCAATAGTAGGAAACATTTTGAAAACTAATGTTCCTGTTAAAATGAATGAAAGTAATCAGATCAAATAGAAACCTAACTATAGAAAACTATATAAGAATAGTATCGGGCAATTTTTATGAAGATTGTATTCACAACTGTAGTGAAGATGTTATGAAGTGATAAAGTTTGATAAAGTAAGAAGTGCTGGTTTGTTAAATATGGCTTTCATACTTAAATATAGATTATATTCAAATGCATAGCATATACACAAGTATACACTGCATTTTAAATATTTTATTTTTCATTGAACATTGCACAATCACTAAATAGATATTAGAAAACATAAAAAGCAAGAACAAAAGCATACGTATAGACCAAATGTCACTGCACAGAATTAGCTTTTTTCTATAGCCATTAAAAACTTATTGTATGTTCTTTTTCACATTTTCCTCACTTGTATATATTCAAAGATGTTTATTCGAGTGAATTAGACTGTGAATAAAACAAATTAGATCCAACAATGTTATTTTAAAACTGTAACATTTGAATGTCAGAAGCTTTATTTTGTTTCTACTGCAGATGTGCTCAATGAAGCTCATGTTTATTTGAACTGAATTACCTCAAGTCACAAAGATGGCACCACTAGATCTAGTCTTACTAGACATAATTGGTGTTAACAACAGCAACACACCACTGCAAAAGAACGAAGTATTCTAACATGAGGTCTCCTTCAATGATAGAACACACTGCTTATAAAACTATTCTGTACTTGTGTTTTGCTACTGAACAGTTTTTTCACTTTATTTATTTACTAATTCATTTGGTATGTGTGTGTATATATGTATGTATGTCTATGTGTGTATGTGTCTGTAACAGAGGGTACTGTGTGTCCCTGTGGAGGACCAAGAGTGTCTTCTGGAATCATCCTGGATTGCTTCTACCTCCTTCTTGCTTTGCTCTTGGATTTCCCAGGCTCTGCCTACCAGGATGGAGGCGACCACCCTTTCTACCTGGCATTTTTAAGTGGGACGTGGGACCTGGGATCTGAACTCAGGACCTTCTACTTGTTGAGGCAGCGTCTTAACCACTGAGCCATCTCTCTAGCCCACCACTGACTTTTTTTAATTGAAATTTTATAGAACAAAATGGAGTTTCACCTCATTGTAAATGGGTGTAATAGATATGTTAAGGAGATCATTATATTTGAAATCATGTAATTTCATGTTTAAATTCCATTTCCAACTTTTGCTGACTTATAGTTGGCCAAATTTCTTAGTTCCATGTATCTCATTATACCTTTCAGGAAAATGGGCTTGTGATCATTCTCTAAAGTTTGTATTGGAATTGAACACGAACTAAGCAAAATTACCAAACTACAGATATAAACCATTGATTTCTTCTTGTAAGTATAATTTATTGTAATTTATTTGTGTAGTAGAGAAAGCAGACTTTTTTTATGGCAAAAAACTGTACATTTCTGATGTACTAAATATCCACTCATCCTCTGGACTTCTCTGGTTGCCATGCTTAGGTAAGCCTTCCTGATTACTTTTTAGCCATTTGCACTTAATTCAAAGGAAGGTAGTAACCCCTTTCCATAATAGTGTATTTTGTCAGCACATTGGGTATTTGTACAATTAATGTTCTCTTTGTCTTCTTTAAGCTATCCTGTCTATGCTATATATCAATTTGTGATATATAGCAAACCCCCATTTCATTAAGATGCTTCATTTTCATTTAAATGGTACATATTTGGATTTCTTAATCTTCAAAAGTATTTTGTAACGACATTTGGATTTTTATAAATGTTGAACTGAAGCTTGAATTCTCATCTGCTGTCTTAATCAAAAAACCTAACTTTCAGAAACATTTCACCTGTTAATTCCATTGTTATGCAAGACTCTGTGGTATTAAGACAAATATGCGCTCTTTTAAATTTTATTTGTTTATTTGAGGAGAGACAGACAGAGTGAGCTAGGAAGAAATGGAGAGAGACCCTTCCCCACCCCGCTCCACCGGACGGGACGCACGCGCGGTCCAGCCAGACCTCATCCGCGACCTAAGTAAGCTCTGCCGCGCCCACCCACCAGAACCCCAGGTAGCCCAAGGGACCCAGCTCCTACCCCACCATCCAGCCAGAGGGCTGAGGGACGAGGAGGACCTCCCCCTGCGCCAGGGCCCCGCCCCAGCTCCCCTCCGGTTAAATAGCTCCACGCGATGCCCCCATCCTCCCTTCCCCACCGCACTCTGCCTGCCAGGACGCTAGCGCGGTCCAGCCGGGCCTCATCCCCGACCTAAGTAAGCTCCGTCCCTGCCCACCCCCAGAACCCCAGGCCAAATAATTCAGTTTAGTGAAATTGAAAGATCTTAAGAGTTAAAACGACAATGCCAAAGTCAAAGTGTAAATCCATGAGAAGCAACACTCAAGTAAACAAATTTCCCACTGAAGGAATTAATCCCATAATGTTAGACTCCAAACAGAACAAACCCACGGAAAATGGCCAAGAAAGCCTGACCCAGGATAACGACTTTCAAAATATGATCATTACCATGTTCAATACTATGAAAGTGGAAATCCAGGAGGAATTACATAATCGAATCAATTGCTTTGAAGAGGACACAACAGACATTTGGAGGAGTTGAGAAAAACAGTGCAAGAAACAAAAACAAAGTGTTAAAACAGACTCAAGCAGAGTTTAAAACTGAGCTAAAAGATAAGTTATCTTCAACCCAGAACTCCACAGAGAGTCTTATCAACAGAATTTAGGAAGCAGAAAACAGAATTTCAGACCTTGAAGATAAAGTGGGAGTACTAACCAGCTCAATGGAAGAGGTTGTTAAAGCCAAAAAGATATTTGAGAGAAATATCCAAGAGATATGGGACACCCTGAAGAAGCCTAACATGCGTATTCATGGAATACCAGAGCAAGAATCTCAAAATACCACCCCTGAGGAAATTTTTCAAACGATCATCAAGGAAAACTTTCCTCATATAAAAAAAGAGAGGCCCATCCATATACAAGAGGCATTCCGCACCCCAAACAGATACGACCAAACAGAAGCACGCCACAGCAAATAATAGTTAAAACACTCCACATTCAAGATAAAGAACTGGTGCTGAGAGCTTCAAGGGAGAAAAAAAAAGTCACTTTTAAAGATAAACCTATTAAAATAACAAATGACTTCTCAGTCGAAACAGTAAAAGCAAGAAGAGCTTGGAGAGACATACTTCAAGTACTGAATGAGCAAAAATGTCAACCCAGGCTGATTTACCCTGCAAAACTATCCATCATGATGAAGGGAGAAAGAAAAATCTTGCAGCAAAAAGACAACTTGAAGGGATACATTTCCACCAAACCAGGCCTTCAAAAACTGCTAGAAATGATACTCAAGCGTGAAGAAAAAAACAGGCATATCCAGGAGAACAGAAGGCAAGTATAACACCATTAAAAGCGAAGCAATATACTTATAAAAGCTACTAAACATAATAAATGTCTGGAATTAAAAATAGTTTCTCCATTATAACACTAAATGTTAATGGAATTAATTCACCGATCAAGAGACACAGATTACAAACTTGGATTAAAAATCACAATCCATCAATCTGCTGCCTGCAGGAAACCCATCTCACCATAAAAGATAGGCACGCTCTAAAAATAAAAGGCTGGTCAACAATTCTACAAGCTAATGGAAGGAGAAAACAGGCAGGGGTAGCCATTATGCTATCAGACAAAGTGGACTTCAAACCAAAGGAAATTATAAGAGACACGGATGGATACTACATTTTAGTCACAGGTACAATTCACCAGGAAGACTTCACAATACTGAATATATATGCACCCAATAGGGGCCCCTCCACATTCATTAAGAAAACTCTATAGCGTCTAAAGCAAGAAATCAACCCCCAAACGATAATTCTTGGGGACTTCAACACCGCCCTCTCAACATGGGATAGATCAACAGGTCAAAAGCTTAACAGAGACACTTTGGAACTTAATCAAACCCTGAAAGAAATGGACCTTACAGACCTCTATCGAACTTTTCACCCACGTTCCAAAGAATACACATTTTTCTCAGCAGCACACGGAACTTTCTCCAAAATAGATTACATGTTGGCCACAAAACGAATCTACACATATACAAAAAGTTGAAATTCTAACCTGTGCCCTGACAGACCACCACCGCCTAAAGCTGGACATCCACAACACATCAAACAAGAGAAAATACACGAACTCCTGGAAACTTAACAATATGATACTGAATAAGAAATGGATTCAGGAAGAAATTAAAAAGGAAATTCAAGATTTCCTGAAAGTGAATGATAGTGAAAATACAACTTACCAAAATCTCTGGGACACAATGAAAGCTGTTCTAAGAGATAAGTTCATAGCTCTTAATGCCTACATCAAAAAAATGGAAACATCAGAAATAAACAACTTAACAATGCAGCTTAAAGCTTTAGAGAAACTAGAGCAATCTGATCCCAAAAGTAGTAGAAGAGAGGAGATTAGCAAAATAAGGGGAGAAATATCTGAGATCGAGATTAGGAAAATGATAGAAAAAATCAACCAGTCAAAAAGCTGGTTTTTGAAAAAATCAATAAGATTGATACACCCCTAGCTAAATTAACCAAAAGCAGGAAAGAGAAAACCCAAATTAACAAAATCAGAAATGAACATGGAGTTATCACTACTGATATCCAAAAAATCCAGAGAATTATAACATCATATTTCAAAAACTTATACTCTGTGAAGTTTGACAACACAAAAGAGATGGATGAATTTCTAAGTAAACACAACTTACCTAAATTGAATCAGGAAGTTGTGAATTATTTAAATAGTTCTACAACATATAAGGAAATTGAGGAAGTAATCTTGAATCTTCCCACCAAAAAATGTCCTGGACCAGATGGATTCAGCACAGAGTTCTACCAGACATTTAAGGAGTTAATAACACCAATACTCCTTAAACTGTTCCATCAAATAGTAAAGGAAGGAACACTACCAAATTCCTTCTATGAAGCTAATATCGTTTTAATCCCAAAATCTAATAAAGACTCACTTAAAAAAGAAAACTATAGGCCGATCTCTCTGATGAACACAGACGCAAAGATTCTCAAAAGTTTTAGCAAATCAGATTCAAAAACATATTAAAAAGATTATTCACGGGGACCAAGTAGGCTTCATCCCTGGCACACAAGGTTGGTTCACCATACACAAATCAATAAATGTAATTCATCATGTAAACCGACAGTCCAAATTCCAAGACCACATGATACTCTCCATAGATGCAGAAAAAGCTTTTGACAAGATCCAAGAGCCTTTTATGATCAAAACGCTAGAGACAGTAGGAATGGAAGGAACCTTTATCAATATAATAAAAGCTGTATACAACAAGCCCACAGCAAGGATTATGCTCAATGGGGAACAATTGGAAGCATTCCCACTTCGATCAGGAACTAGACAAGGCTGTCCACTTTCACCACTTATTTTCAATATTGTACTTGAAGTCTTAGCTGAAGCCATAAGACAAGAAAGGGACATAAGAGGGATTCAAATCGGCAAGGAAGAAGTCAAGCTATCCCTATTTGCAGATGACATGATCTTATACCTAAGTGATCCCAAAAACTCCACCAGGAAGCTCCTGGAACTAATTGAGAAGTTCAGCAGTGTGGCAGGATGCAAAATAAATGTGCAAAAATCAGAGGCCTTCCTATATGCCCAGAATGAAAGAAGTGAAAAAGCCTTGAGAGAAAATCCAATTTACTATAGCCCCTAAAAAAATGAAATACCTTGGTATAAATCTAACCAAGGAGGTAAAAGACCTTTACAATGAAAACTTTAAAACCCTAAAGAAAGAAATTGCAGAAGACACCAGAAGGTGGAAAGACCTCCCATGTTCTGGATTGGCAGAATCAACATCATAAAAATGAGCATCCTACCACAGGCAATATACAAATTCAATGCTATATCAATTAAAATCCCAAAGCAATTCTTTAAAGAAGTTGACCAAACAATCTCAAAATTCATATGGAGGCACAAAAGATCCAGGATAGCAAAGACAATCCCGAGTAACAAAAACACTGCTGGAGGTATTACCATACTGAACCTTAGTCTATATTACAAATCCATAGTTATAAAAACAGCCTGGTACTGGCTCCAAAATAGACACACAGATCAATGGATAAGGACTGAAGACCCAGATATAAGCCCACAAAATTACAGCCATTTGGTCTTTGACAAAGGGGCCCAAAGAATCCAATGGAAAAAGAACAGCATCTTCAACAAATGGTGCTGGCGAAACTGGATCTCCACATGCAGAAAATTAAAGCTGGGACCCATACTTGTCACCATGTATAAGATCCAAATGGATCAAGGACCTTGATATAAGGCCAGAGACTATAAAAAACATAGTTGAAAGGATAGGGAACTCCCTCGAGCTGATTGGGCTAGGCCAACATTTCCTAAACAGACATCCAATAGCACAGTCACTGCTACCAACTCTCAACAGTTGGGATCTTGTGAAATTAAAGAGCTTCTGTTCAGATAAAGAGATTGTAATACCAGCTCAAAGGCAACCCACAGAATGGGAGAAAATCTTCACTAACCACATATCTGATAGAGCTCTACTGTCCAGAGTGCACAAAGAACTTAGAAAACTAAACATCAAGGAAACCAATGGCCCAATTAAAAAATGGGCCCTGGAACTTAAAAGAAATTTTACCAGGGATGAAATTAAAATGTCTAACAAATATCTAAAAAATGCTCCACTTCTTTAGCCATCAGGGAAATGCAAATCAAAACTTCCCTGAGATATCATCTCACCCCAGTCAGGATGGCAAAAATCCACAATACAAACAACAAATGCTGGAGAGGATGTGGAGAGAGGTGAACTCTCCTACATTGCTGGTGGGACTGCAGACTCATACAGGCACTCTGGCGAGCCGTCTGGAGAGTCTTAAAGAAATTAAAGATTGAAATGCCATATATGACCCTGTGATTCCACTTTTGGGTATAACCCTCCATACAGCAGAGGTTCACCTTGATAGCACAACCACGACCATGTTCATAGCAACACTGTTTACAATAGCAAAGACATGGAATCAACCCAAATGTCCAACAGTTGACGAGTGGATAATGAAACTGTGGTACATCTATACAATGGAGTACTACTCAGCCATCAAAATGATGAATTACTGGAATTTTCTGGGAAATGGATGTCATTAGAAACAATTATATTAAGTGAAGTATCCCAGACCCAGAAAATTAAGTGCCATATGTACTCCCTAATAGGTGGCTCCTAATACCAAACCCACCCTGCCCATCTCGGGACCCTCATAGGTAAATCTATGTATTACCTAAAGTAATTGCAAGGATTATGAACAGGAGGGATGGGGTTGGAGGGCCACACCAGAAAAAAGGAGCAATGGTACCATGTTACAGTAGAGAAAACAGGCCTCCATCAAGGACTGCAAGTAAGTAATGTGACACCTAGTTAAGTTCACAGACATTTGTTCCTGTTCATTTACAACTAAGGGGGTATGATCTCACCATAAGGGGAGGGCATATAGTCTGGCAGATTAAAAAGTAACCATTTTGCAAATGGGTGATTGACCCCTCCCATTGCCAAATGCTATATGACCCTGCGATTCCACTTTGAATGTGCTCTTATAATAAGACTCCAGTTTAACAGCTTTCTGTCTCTGGCCAGGGGGTGACATACAGTGCCAATCACGATGGAGTGAAGGGCATTGCAGGAGCAACAAAACTGCAAACGAAAATCAACAAACCACTATCCAGAACTTCAGAGACTCTATATCAACCACATAGAACTAGGCCAGACTAATTTCTCCCCATCCTGAAGCTCAGGGACATTTGCAGAAGAGGGGGCGGTAAGAGTGTAAGAGCAAAAGGATGAGAGGAGCAATGATATGCAAGATACTCCACACAAGTTAGGGCTGAAGCAATCATAACTGGGCATTGCATGCCCTGCGCAATGTCCAACACACTACTGACCTCACAAAGTCTAGCATCTGCCAAAGGCACCACGATCTTTGGAGGCAAGGGATTGACAGCCAGAGTAGTGTTCCTATGCTTAAGGGGAACACAGGAAAGCGTTCAGGGAAATGCCACTGGGTCCTTGTAGGTCATTGGAGAGGAGGGCCCAGAGGAGAGTCAGGCATGCACAAGAAAGGACTCTGGGAATTGGGGCGGGAGGCACGGGGGGGGGATGGGGCGGGAGTCGTGAGGGAAGGGAGAGCAGGGGGAGCAGGGGGGAGGAGGAGGGAGGGAGGGAACTGGTGTACCTATTAAGTTTGTATGAGCTGAAATAACAATAAAATGTATTAAAAAGTAAAAAAAAAAGAAATGGGGGGAGGGAGAGAGAGTGAGAGAGAGAGAGAGAGAGAGACATGCCATGGCAGAAGTCAAAGACTAATTTTTAAAAATCACTTTTTCCTTTCAGCAAGTGATGTGAGTCTACAGAGATCAAAGGTTGCCAGGTTTACAAGAACAATCTTGCTGGCCTTGTTTATAATTTTGAGATGTACATTGTGTTAAAAACAAAGTCTGTCATGTACATGGTACACAGAATGTTTTCTTACTTCCTTCAGTAAAATTCACTCCTTTTTGCTCTAAAAACAAACCAAAAAAATAAGTATAGTAAACTTTTCTTCTAGTGGCCAAATGTCTCTTTTAATTTCTGCACAAAAGTAGAATTGAATTAAAGTGTCCTAAAATGGTAGATAACAAATACAGAATTCAGAATGTAACAATCTTTTCAGTGAAAAAGATGATTCATCTTTTAAAATTGGATTTATGTACTAAAATAAATACATACTAAAAGGCAATTTTCCAATAAAATTTTTTCATTTGATAAACTACCCACATCATCCCAAAATATTACATCTGGATTTGATTCATTGATTTGTTCATTGAAATTGAGCTCTTCAGTAGATGAAGTTTAAATATCAATCACCTTATGAATATTTAAATCTAAGAAATGTCAAATGAAAGGTTTGCTCACTTATTTACTTTTAAGAGTTCTTCAGAAATACCATATAAAATGAGATCATACTTGGTGATAGTTCAGAACTTTTAAAAGGCTAGTCTTTGCATAGTCATACTCGAAAATATACAGGAGGGAATGTTCAAATATAGTACAACCTTTGAGTTTGTTAAAAGAAAGCATTTTGGATATCTGAAAACATGTCCTATTTAATTTTTTTTAAAATTTTTTTTATTTATTATTTATTCAATTGTGTGTGTATGAGCCCGCGCACGTGTGCGTGTGTGTGTGTGTGTGTGTGTGTGTAGAACCAGGGGGCAAATTCGGGAACCACCATGGATGCTTCCACCTCCTCCTTGTTTACTCTGTTCTGGGATTCACAGGCTCCGCCCTATCAGGACCAGAAGCGCAGGCTGCCCCCGCTTCGTGGGGTCTAGGATCCGAACTCAGGACCTTCTGCCTGCAAGGCAGAGACTTAACCCCTGAGCCACCTCTCCAGCCCCTGTCCTATTTAATTTCAACAACATTTTATAATGAACTTGATGTAAAATTATGAACCTAATCCTGTTTATATAATAAAATGAAAATTCAAATGATCAATCTTATTTGTATGACTAAAATAAGTGTTAACAAGGAGGTCAGTTTATTACATTGCTTCTTACTAGTTGCTTTTAATATATGGAAGAATACTAAAAAATTTGTTTTTTCTCACTAGTTTTTGAAAGTTAAATATGTTTTTTGCTGCATTAAATCTTCACGCTAGGTAATACATATATGGGCAAGTTTGCCTTTGCTAAATGCATATTCTGTTTATGAAGAGGTTCAACAGAGTATTTGGAAGAGCAGTTTCTCCTATTTATCTGTTTAATCAAGGGAGGAAGGAGGAAATTCTGATCCGTGGATTTTAAGTTACAGTTGGTTAGGAGCAGAAAGTTCTATACTATTGGAGAGTTAGGTACTATATAAAACAGTAAGGTATTTTTACTGCAGAAACTAGAAGAAAAGATTTTTGATAATTAAAGCTAAATCTTTGTGGAGATATTTATGTTTGAAGTTTTAATTTATTTTTGTATATGAGTGTGTGTGTGTGTGTGTGTGTGTGTGTGTGCTCGTGTGTGTGTGTGTATGTGTGTGTGTGTGTGTGTATCAGAGAGCAGTGTGTGTTTCTGTGGAGGACCAAGGGTGACCTCAGGAATTATCCTGGGTTGTTCTACCTCCTTTTTGCTTTGCTCTGGGATTTTTGAGGCTCTGCCGACTAGGGTCCACAAGTTAAGATCACCTCAATTTCCACCCGACATTGTTATGTGGGACCAGGGATTCTGAATCGGAACTTAGGTCCTTTTGCTTTTGAGATAGTCTTGAACTCCGAGCCATCTATCCAGCCCACGATATATGTGTTTAACCTGACAGGCATTACTTAAACTGTTCAGAGATGTCAGAGATGAAGTGTTCAAAGGCAACCTGGGCTTCCAAGTAAGTTCAAGGCCAGACTGAGCTACAAGGGATACTGTCTCCCAAACAAACAGACAAACAAACAAAACAAAACATCTTCTTTAAAATTTAAAGAAATAAATTTAATTTAAAAAAGAAGAAAAAGTCTCTCCTGCCAGCTAGGACGAATCTATCCTTCAACCTTTCCAAAGAATTAAAATGCAGCAAATCCTAGTACGAATTCCTTTTCTAATTGACAAAGAGTAACTTATTTAAGCACTCCACACTTTTTATTCATATGCTTATGTTTTGAGTTTGACAACATAAACATTCCCTCCAAATTTATTTTAAAATTCCTTCACCTTTCTGAGCACAGGGAAAAGGATTGACAGGTAAGAAACAAAGAACAAAGTCAATAGTACAAAAGAATTACTAGCTTATTATTTTAGCTTATTATTTGTAGTTTAGGGAAATATGCTTTCAAAGGGTCAGAAACAATCTGACTAAATTCTGGCCAAATATATGCAACTACATTGCTTTCAGTGGTATCTAGGTTTCCTTTATGGAGGAGCATGTGATCTCTCTGGGACACCTTTCTCTTCAATATTGGCATTTCCTACACCTTCTCTACCCACTGCTTGCTTTTCCCCCACATAGCTTGAGACTGCCCATGTATGTGACTCATCCTTTGGGTCTGAATATTGTATCTCATCTCCATGGCACTCACAGACAATTTGACTTATTTTAGTCTCAGACTTCATGAAAGATATGCATGTCTTCTATCTAGATGGGTTTCTTTCTACCTTCTACTATTATAAGTCACAATCCATACTTCAGCCAGCCCTAGCACTTAGATTCCCATCATATCTATAATTATCCTCTACAGACATTTGGCAGTGAAAGACACAGTCATAATAAACCAGTTACCAAACTCTTAAAGTTTGAATTTCTTGAGTTGGTTTTATGTTTCCTTTCTTCTTTCAAATAATTAAAACTAAAAAAAAAATCTGCATGTTATAATGTTGCTATACTCAATTTTTATAAAAGAAATGTAACATCTAACACAAAATTAAAACAGTCAAATCCATTTGAAGCTTGCTATAGTTTCCCAGTGATAACATTTCTTTTTATAAAAATATTTTATTTGTTTATTTGAGAAAGAGAGAATGAGAGAGAGAATGAGAGAGAATGAGAGAGAGAATGAGAGAGAGAGAGAGAGAATGAGAGAGAGAATGAGAGAGAGAGAGAGAGAGAACAATCCATGGGATATGGGTAGAGGTCTGAGGACAACATACTAATGTTCTAGCCATATTTCTATGTAACCATTAAGGAAATTCTTTTAAAATTAAAAGATACATGTCATTTCTTTTTATAAAGTTTCTTATTTGGGCATACTAAATGGCTTAGTGGATAAAGTGTTTCCCGAACAATACTGATGGCATGATTTTGACACCTGGAGCCCATGTAGAGGGAGATTGAGAGAAACAGCTCCAGAAAGTTGGCCTCTGAACATCCTGCTTGCACGCTGTTGAGGTTTAAATGTGAGATCCTGTTCATAGGTTCATGCTTCTGAATACTCTGCTCTACAACAGGCCATGCTACTTGGGAAGCTTGTAGAACCTTCAGAAGGCAGAATTTTGGTGATGGCAATATATCACTGAAGGTGGATATAGGGAGTTATAGGCTTACCCCGCTTCCTGTTCTCCTTTTGCTTCTTGTTAGTCAGTGCAGCGTGAGGGATGGGCCCATGCTTCTGCCACCAAGCCTTCCTTAGCTTAATGGAGTCTATCCCTCTGTCACTGTAAGCCAGAATGAACTCTTTCTCTTTCAAGTTACTCTGATCCAGATATTATAAGGATGACAACAGAAGAGAAACTGAGACACACACTCTTCTACATTTGCTACTCTGTGGACTTGCCAGTAATGTTACTTTTTGCATGGATGTTTTATTTTCCCTAATATTATCTTCCCCTAGATGAATGTATGGCTCTCACCCTCTATTGGATTATCATGTGGTCATAGTAAAGACAGTCTTAGTACAGTAGTTGTAAGGTCCTTAAATGAATGTGATCATAAGAAAACAGAGAGCTCCTGGAAAATTCCACGTGCCTACTCACAGAGAAATTATAGAATTAAGCAACTGCAAGCCGTGTGGCATTGCAGAATCCTGGAAAAGCAGCAGAAGGAAATATGGGCAAGGAGGATTCACCCCAACAGCTTTCAGATGGAGCACGGCACTCTTAAAACAGTTATTTTAGACTTCTAGTCTCCAGAACCATGAGACAAAAAACTTTTCTGACCACAGGCAAGTCTATTTATTTGGAAGTAGTTGGAAGTAGAATTTCTCTCTCTCTCTCTCTCTCTCTTTCTCTCTCTATCTCTCTCTCTCTCTCTAATGAATTTTAGAGATTATTGTTTGTCTTAATTTCCATTTACAAATACAGCCATCTTTTCTTAAAAAAGTTTGTGGTTTGTTCTGAAATATTTAAAATAGTGAAGACAATATTGTATAATTGTTACCCTTGGGAATCCTAAGAATTTTCTTGACTGAAGGAAGATATATTTAACCTAATTGCCTGTTGTCACTTTACTAACTTTCTTTTTTTACTTACTATCCAATTGGTTTGACTTATTCTGTACTGCGATCATCATTTTCTGTTCTTCCTCCATATGTTTCCCTTGTCTCCCAAAATTACTAATACTTCTCTTTTTTCTTGTCTCGAACTTTGCCAAAAGTGCTTTATTTTAGTTAAGGATAAGAATAAGAGATTTGTAGAAACAAAAAGGCAGTTCCTTGCAAAGGGTGTTTATCAATTCCAGATTGCCTTCCAGAGGTAGGAATATTAATCTGGAAAAGAAATAAGGAAACAGCAGTTTTTATGAGCAGTTTTAGTCCAGCTTTTAACCATATGTTCCAAGACAAACCTTAATAAATCTTGAAACCATCATTATTTAAGTGTTTTCTGAATACTCACAAGATTTACATATCAGGCTTCTTTGTGAACCAAGAGGTGGTTTGAAGCACCAAGCCACAGAAGAAACTCAAGTAAAATAGAAAATATAAACTCAGTCCCATGGACACAGGCAATCTGAGAAAGACATCCTTTCAGCTGAGGAGTTTTCTGCCCTCTAAATGTGAGAACACTCTTTTTCCGAACTTCACTTTTAGATATAGGTATATAGGAGTAAATACACGCTGAGGAGCACTAATATTTAACATTAGCAATAAGATCTATGTTCACTTTTATGTCTGATAAATACTTTGTTGGGCAAACAACTCTCCTGAATCCCTTCAAGTCTGAGGGATTGCTAGCCTAAGAACTAAAAAACCTGAGAAAATGACAGAAAGAAAGCACAAAAGAACATGGAAACAAAGCTGGGGTGTTTTGTGATGCTATGAATCGAAAGCTTGATCTAGTACAATCCTTCATCCCTTCCTAATCTCAATTCAGCCCATTCGTCTGTGTAGCTTGTGCTTGGGAGAAAAACTGAAAACTTTTCAACAAGAGTAGTCACATTGCCTTTGTCCAATTTGCTAAGTTTTATGCATGAGAATAATATTAATGGTGAGGGCAGTTATCTTTGAATCATGAAAACATTGTATTTCCTATGCAGGAAACATCAGTTTTTTAAAAAGTTGTTGTTACAGAAAGGAATTAAAATATAGAAGTGAATGCCATTAGCATGAGTTAAGTATTATTTTGTATGTTGAAATGGTTCATTAGCCTTTAAAATTCATTTGCAATAGTCCAATCATACTGATTTTTTTTGGACTTGATCAAATTTCTTGATTTTTCAAGCTTCAGTTTCATTCTCAAAGTCTTGTGCTAGTGATAAATCAATCAAGGAAGTTCTTGAAGCGTAATGACATACTATAGGCAAAAAAATCCTGCTTCATGGTATGTATTTGCTGTTTATGACACACTGATTAATGGCCAACAATATCTCTTGACTCTACGCTATTTAAAGTTCTGATTTGATCGGACATCCACCTTTGAGCTCAAGCCCTTTTCTCATACTCTACTCTCTTCTGGCAGCAAAATGTGTAGCCCTCTACAGGGCTCTTGGATATCTAGTATGTTTAGAAATTCCTGTATCCTGGCAAATTCTGTTTGATCATGGTAGCTAACCTCAGGTCCTTGCTTTCCATTAGGTCCGAGAGGCACACTGTTCTTGAAGGACACTTGTTTGGGTGAACCAGCAGGGGCTCAAATGTACATTTCAGTGGAGAGGGTGGGCAGTCATTGTTGGAAAGTCTGCAACTTGAAGGAACATCTTCACTAGAAGCCCCCTTCCTTCTTGGGATGCCATACCCCCAGTTCATCATGCTCAGCCTGTCAGTCTTCTCTGCTGGGACAGCCACAGAGCCACAAGGGTGGTCTTTCCCAGATGATTTGGCTAAGGGTGGTCCTCGCATGTTCAAAACCCTGATCAAGCACTTCCCAGATGTTCCCGTGGCAGAGGCTGCTATGCTATTGTCCTGCACACAGTTTCTTTAGTTTTCCTTAATGACATTTTATTTTGAAATATTATATGGAATTTCACTTTATTTGGGTTTCCTGCCTCACTTTCGCAAGTCTTAGTCTAGGGATGTGAGCCACCACTCCAGGCTATGAATTGTACATTTTCTGTGTATATAGTGCTGTTAAGGACATTGCATTTTCCATAATATTTAGTCTCCATGACAGCACTAAAAAGGTAGTTCATTGTGTGGTGGTTCATAGTAACAGCCAACCTGACATCCTAGGAGATAGCCCACTTGACCAGGTTTCTCTAGATGAAGGTTGATTCAGTATAAAAGTGGGCAGCACTGTTACATATTTCTGTATAAAGATGGAGGAAGTTAGCTGATCACTGGCAGGCAGACACGCTTGTGTTCATCTGCTGCTTTTTGATCATGAGTGTGAATGTGATGTGGACAGTCCTCTTAAGGTCCTACTCGTGTCACCACCCTGCCATGATGGGCTGCAAGGTGGAATTTTCCGGTAGCTGCACACTTTCTCCCTGAAGTTTGCTTCCTCTTTTGTCACAGTACCTGGAAAGGAAATTGAAACCCATAGTTGGCCTTCTGTTACACAGATGAGTATTTGAGCAACCATATGCATGAGCTGATGACCGACTTCATATTCGGATACATCCCGAGTGACACATCAGGTCATCACTTCTCTCTGCCTTTCTTTCTGAAGATACAGGATTTCAAAAAATACCTTGGCAATAGGATCCTTAGAGACAAGGAGTTGAACAGTCATAATAGAGTTCCTATATTAGCGGGCAGCCCAAGAAAGGGTCCCAAACTATGCCACTGAGTCCTGAACCCTCATTAATGTAGATGACTCAGAAGGAAATTCAGAGCCCACATGAACAGATGCTCTAGATGTTGGGAGGGAAAAAGCACGAAGCACCAAGAGAGAAAGGAGGAAGGAAAAAGGTGAAAGGGAGGGGGGAGAGCAGGAAGGGAGATAGAGTGCACCGGGGGACAATGGGGGAGGGGAGGGGTGAGGGAGAAGAAAGGGGCTATTGACCTTGTATAACTAGGCAAAAAAAATATAATTTAAAAAACTGTCTTGGGAACCACCTCATCTCTAGAGTAATTGCAGCTGTAATAGTCCACGAGACACTGAAATAAGTGGCCTTTAAAACACACGAGAGTGTGGCATATGGTAACTATTCAATTATTTCTTAATAAATGAAAGAATGAATGAATAGGGTTTTGAGCCAGTTGTATTAATCTGAGAACAACAGAATCTAATTATTTTAAAAGTCAAATTTGATTAGAAAACCATACTTTAGAGATCCTGAGCAATGATGTAACATAAGACCTTAGTTATATAGAGCATGCATTGTGAATTATTGTCAGCTTATATGTGCAACTGTGTATGCACTGATTTAGAGGTCTTTAACTTAAGTTTCTTATTGTTATCTTGAGGAAGTTGGACTTATATTAAAAATAAACCTTTAAGAGGAACAATCTTGTCCAAGAAACATGTTAATTTTATAGGGAACAACCTGACAAGGAAGAGGTCTTCTTCTAAACATCAGGCTTCATTACCAAGGGTAGCAGCAGAGCTTAATGCCTGGCACTTTGCATCTTTCATATTCAATTTAAATTTTTATGCACCATCTATTCCTACTGGTGTACAGTTATCCGATTTTCTATTAAATGAAAAGTATAAGTTTTTATTCTCAAGTTCCAAAGATGGAACATTACATTCTTTCCTACCACACATATACTGAAGTGTCAATATTTATCTGGCTGATCATCAAAAACCCTGTCACACAGCTTAGTAATAAAATACAGCCTTGAGTTACTGTACAGTATGTTTGTAGGGAAGGCCTTTGGAGGGAAAAACACAGACATTTTTACACAATGCTGCTTTAATTTGTGTTCCTCCAGACTACATTTAAAGTTAAAAGTTTATAAAAATTTAAAGTTTTATGGGTATTGCTTCCTACAGACTTAAAGGCCCAGCTGACATTTATGAACAAATAAATTTATCAGATATTCCATATATATATATTTTAAAATACTTATGGGGAGTCTAGAGCACTCACAACATCTGCCAAGTATGAATGACAAGAACATTTTTAGGGTTCAAGGAAAATCTGTAGTTTGGCGTAATAAAACAGAAACGGCGAACAAATTGTATGTGTGATTATTTAAAAGGTTTGCGTTTATTTCTGCAGTAAGTGCAGCTTTGGCTTGGGCACTCAATGAAAGAATAGAAGCAAATTGCAATTTTCTCAGATTGAAGAAATGTTAAAATACAGGAGCAAAGCCAAAGCAACCCATGAATGTATTTTTCTCAATTTGACAACTTCTGGGGCAATCATTTTCATGCCAAGTATCTAAGCTGACAACTTATTTGCCTCTGGGTTTTCGGAAGAAGCAACCTACTGTGTTTCTTCATAAGAATTCTGAAAACCTATTGCTAAGATGAAAATGGTAGGAAATGAGAGTAATCCCAGTACAAGGGAAACTGAGGTAAGAGAATCATGAGCTCATGACCAGTCTGAACTGTAGCGTCCTGTATTCCAGGACAGTTTGGCTACAAAATGAGACTCTGTTTTGTTATAAGCCAAAACAAAAACAGGGGCTGGAGAGGTGGCTCAGGGGTTAAGCCTCTGCCTTGCAGGCAGAAGGTCCTGAGTTCAGATCCTAGACCCCACGTATAGACACCTGGCGGAAGCGGAGGCGGCCTGTGTTTCTGGTCCTGTTAGGGCAGAGCCTGTGAATCCTGGGGCAGAGTAAACAAGAAGGAGGTGGAGGCATCCATGGTGGTTCCCAAATTCGTCTGTGGTTCTACACACACACACACACACACACACACACACACACACATACATGCACAATTGAATAAATTAAAAAAAATAAATAAAATGAAAAGATAAAATAAAAATAAAGCTCCAATATTTGTTCTGAATGAAAAGAGATGCTGTCAGCAGATCCATAGCTCAAGCTTGACCTTTTCTACACTACTTTTCTGTCTTTTATTTTTATTGTTATGATTTCTTATAAGTGTTTTCTCTTGTTATTTCTTCAAGCAGGTAGAAGCATAGATTATGGAAGGCAGATGGAATTTAAAAAATTTTTTAATTCTAAATTTCTCTGACATGGTAAAGAAAATAAAGAAAAGTCTTAGAAGCACAAAGCTCAGGTTCTGATCTTGTTCAATAATCTTTTTTAATATTTTAATTAATTAATTCAATTAATTGTGTGTGCGTGTGTGTGTGTGTGTGTGTATCAGAGAGCACTGTATGTCCCTGTGCTTGTGGAGGGCCAAGGGTGACTTTGGAAATCATTCTGGATGGCTTCACTCTGGGATATTCCAGGCTAATCCCTGAGCCATCTTTCCAGCCCCTGGTCAATAATCTTAAGAGGAAGGACACCATGAATTTATGGGGACTCCTTGCCAGGCAGAAGAGTCAAGGGCCCTTTGGCTGGGCATGGGAGAGGAGAGGAGGAAAACAGTTTCAATGAGGATTAGCTTTCAAAAGGAGAAACAGTTTTCCTTCTTTACTTAAGGTATCCTATGCTTAAGGCTGTGTTTCTCCACAAGCAGTGGGTGCTTCTCAGGCTGCAAGGAAACCTGTTGGTAGTGGTTTTCTGCAGAGACTGTGGCAAGCCCAAGAGGTCATGCTGGGAATAACTAATTTTTTAGTTATTGTACATGCTTTAATTTTTTAAATCTGGGCCGTATTATTTAGCACCTTAACATATTTTTCTCTGTGTAAAACATATGCGCTGTTGACCCATTTAGGAAAGCAAAGCAAGAAGCCTTCGGCTCCTACCAGTGAAGCAAAGGCTAGTAGCATAAATGATTGAGGTCTCTGCACAAACATCTTCCCAGGGGAATGGTATGCGATTGAAGTTCAGATCAGCAAATACTCTCGCCTCATTATTTTTGCATACTTCATATACCTGCTGTTTTTCTGAACTTCTGCATGTTAGTTTCTATCTTTGCAAATGTTATGCTCTTGCTTAATACTTTAAGGAATAAAGGATTAAGAAAAGAAACCTTGAAGAGACAGTGCATTTTTAAAAGACACTGTAAGAAATAATAGTGGGCTTTATCCTAAATATGTAGGAAAATTGATCCTCTTCACATTCAGGCAAAATATTTACTTTGTTATTAGAGTAATAGTGCTGCATAAAAAGAATGGACACATTCATATAAAGATATTTGTCTAAACTTTTCTTAGATTTGGACTCAGGACAAGAAGTGAGGATATTATAAGTTAGGGGAAAATATATGCTTTAACTTCATTCTTTTAACTGAGATAATTCATTACATTCAAACTCAGGTGGAGAACTCAAATTTTCCAGACCAAAGACAGACTTATCCCAAATGAAATTCAACCATTAGTTCATGATGGATTAAAAAAAGTATGAAGTGGGGTTGGAGAGATGGCTCAAGAGTTAGGCCCCAGGGCTGGAGAGGTGGCTCAGGGGTTAAGCCTCTGCCTTGCAGGTGGAAGGTCCTGAGTTTGGATCCTAGACCCCATGTATAGCCACCTGGCAGCCTCGGGGTGGCCTGCCTTTCTGGTCCTGGTAGGGCGGAGCCTGTGAATCCCAGGGCAGAGTAAACAAGGAGGAGGTGGAGGTGGTCATTGGTGGTTCCCGAATTTGTCCATGGTTCTGCACACACACACATACATACACACATGCGCACACATGCATACACGCACAATTGAATAAATAATAAATAATAAAAAAATTAAAAAAAAAAGAGTTAGGCCCCAGCCTCCCAAACAGAAGGGTCTGAGTTTGAATGCCAGAACCCATGACAAAGTGCCAGGCAGAAACAGTGGCAGCATGCACTTCAGGTTCTGGAAAGTGGAATCTGGGAAATCCCAGAGCAAAGCAAAAAAGAAGTAATCCAGCAATCCAGAAGATTCCCAAAGTCACCTTTGGATCTTCAGAGGCACACACAATAGCCTCTGATACACACACACACACACACACACACACACACACACACACACACACACACACACACATTTAAAAAAGCATGAAGTGAAGAAAATCAACCATTTCTTAAGTATATCAATTCATTTCTTAATTACATCTATTCAAAGATCTGCAACACAAAAGTCAAAGATTGGCAATTTATGTGAATATTAAGATGTTTAAATACAAGAAATAGGCTGGTAACTTCCAGGATTGCATTAATAGGTGGAAATGCATTTTAAATAATTGAGAGGTTATTTCCATATACAGATATTAAAAAGTACATGGAAAAGAATATCATGTTCGCCTATTCAGTTTAAGCGGTTAAATGCTAAATATCATGATTTACTAATTAAAGGAATTAAGTAACAGAGCTTATATGACAGCACAAAAGGATGGTGAATGGATAGAGAGAAGAGATCCCTTGGAGAGAAGATTGCTGTAACGGTTACTCTTAACTATTTCTATAAGAGAGCACCCAAAATCAAGCAACTTAAGGGAGAAAGGGAGGTTTATTCAGCTTACGGTTCCAGAAGGAAGGTATAGTCTCTCAAAGCAGAGGCAGCATGGCTGGCTGGTCAAAGCTTGAAGAGGCTGTCGCCGCAGATATCTTGGAAGCTGAGAGCTGCAGACTACTTGCAGCAGAGGCAGACCTCTCCTGGAGGTATGGTGGGACTAATTCACCTCAAGGCCCACCCCTTGTGACTACCTTTTTCCAGCAAGGATCCACCTCTCAAGATACCATGACCTTGCCAAACACATGAGACTGTGAGGGACACATTTTAAACCAAGACATTCCACCCCTGGCCCCCACAGGCTCATTGCCATCTCATTATGCAGACCATATTCAGTCCAACTTTAAAAGTCTTCATAGACTACATCAGTAGTCCCAACACAGTCCAAAAGTTCAAAGTCCGAAGCCTCCTGTAAAATCAAAATACAAATTACATACTTCCAAGATACAATGGTACAGAATAAACATTCCCATTCCAAAAGGAAGGAATGGGGGCATATCCAGGAAAGATCAGTCCATAGCAAGCCCAAAAACCAGCAGGACAAACTCCAAATCTTGTAGCTCCAAGTCCAACAGGTGAGCCTCTCTTTGAAGTCATCTCAGTTCCAAAGAGCTTTGGTTCCACCCCTCCAACGCAGCTGTCCATAGAATATGTTGCTCTCTTGAGCTGTATACCTTCTTGGCAGGTGTCCCATGTTGCCTCTGGAATCTCTAACATCTTTACTTCTCAATGGCAAACCAGGCTTTAACCTCACAGCACAAACTGCCCTTCTTGGGCCTCTAAACTGCAGACTTTCTGCCACATGCTGCCTGGATTCCATCATTTTTCAAAATCTTGGAGGAGGACTTCACCACCTCCTCCCTCTTGCATCCTTGATGCCTGTAAAACCAGAATCACTTGGATGACTTTGCCAAGACTGGCCCCTTTGAATCACAGCTGATTCTGCTTCTCTATATTGACCATCTCTTTCACACCTGGACAGTTGTTTTATAGCCGTGGATCTTTGCTTTGGAACTCCACCCTTTAGCTCATTTCTTCTAAAAGGATTTGAATTCTTATGGGTGTGAGTCTTCTCTGAGGATCTTGCCCTCAGTAGGACCTCTCCTATTATCCAAATTGAGAGCAGGCTTTCATTTACAAATGGAACTAATCTCTTTAACAGCCATTTTGTTTCCTGCTTCTTCCAGGTTCAACTCTTCAAGTTTGGCTTTGTATTTTTCATCATTAGATCTTACAGTTTTTGCTTCTTCAAGCCTGATTCTTTGCTTTTTTTCATAATTTTGAAGACAACTAAAAAGTAGCCGTATCATATTGTCAAGACTACACTGCTTTAAAATTTTCTCCACCAAGCACTCCAGTTTAACTTCAGGCAAGCTTTCAGTATGAGGGCAAACTTCACTAAACTCTCAGTCAACACATGGCTCCATGTGTCACTAGTCCAGTTGCAAACACAGTCTCTGTTCCCTCTGGATCATCACAAACTAGGCTTCCACTTTCCACTGCCCGCATCTCTCACAGCATTGTTCTCCTCAGAGTTCTGATAAGAAAGGCCCGTTTGACCCCCTCGCCAAGATGCAAAGACTTTCCCAGTACAAAGTCACAAAGTTCTCCACATTTCTCCCAACAAACAGTTCCAAAGGCACATTAGCCACATCACAGCATTGGCCATACTGCTGAGTACCAACTTCTCTCAGCTTCCCAAACAACTTCACGTTGTGGTACCAGCTGTACTACCCGGTACCAATTTCCGTAATGGTTACTCTTAACTATTGCTATGGGAGAGCACCCAAAGTCAAGCAACTTAAGGGAGAAAGGGAGGTTTATTCAGTTTAAGGTTCCAGAGGGAAGGTACAGTCTCTCAAAGCAGAGGCAGCATGGCCGGCTGCCCAAAGCTTGAGGAGGCTAAGTCACTGCAGACATCTTGGAAGCTGAGAGATGCAGACTACTTGCAGCAGAGGCAGACTTCTGGAGGTAGGGTGCGACTAATCTACCTCAAGGCCCACCCCTTGTGACTGCCTTCCTCCAGCAAGGCTCCACTTCTCAAGATACCATGACCTTGCCAAACACATGAGACTGTGGGAGACACATTTCAAACGATGATAATTGCTGAAGAAGACTGTCAAAGAGTTAGAAAAAAGACTGCACAGTGATTAGGAAAATAGAACTGGGTTTTTAATTCCACTTTAGTTCAATAGTCACTTGTGAAGCTTTGACATATTAGTAGGGAAATTAGATGGGAATACTGAAATATCTGAACATGAAACTATTAGTATTATGTATCAAGCAATACAAAGAGCAGATCTGTACATAATTCTGGAGCTTTAACTTCTAATGAAGAAGTTCAGTTAATGATATTTTTATGTTGCATTTGGGGATTTTGTTTCATGAACAGATTAGCAAGTTTCCTAGTGAACCATCTTGCTGATCTTGAGTCTTAATTTTTGAAACAGGGTCTCTCAGTAAATCTAGGGTTTGCCAGTTTGGCCAGAAAAGGTTGCCCAGGAGCCTGTGCATTCCTTCCGTCTCTGCACCCCAAGTTCTGGAATGTAGACAAGCTACCATGCTCAACTTTTTAATGTGGGTACTGAAGTCACACCACGATTTCTCACCCATGCATGTGTTCCTATCTGAGGCAGCTCTGCTGATACACTGCACTAGATTATAAAGAATATACTAATGGGAGTAAAAATTGCTTGATATGTAATATATTTCTCCTGTAGTATGTTGTTTCCTAGGTGTCTAATATACTATTAATTTACAAAATGTTTATTAAAGATAATGCTCCAGATACCTCTTCATTAATAATGTAAGTGCTAAATCAGTCTAACAAATTTTTGTCATGTTCTTGTTTTCTAGTTTGTAAAACTGAGGAAAAAGTTACCCCATGTTTTCAATTTTTAATCAAAACCTATACTATGCAATGCTTCATTTACTTTGAACTTGAATGATATTATTTTTTTTTGGCAAAACATGTTTAATGAAAAGCTGTATGTTAGTTCCCATTTGCTTTTTTCTCTTTGTTTCCCATTATTAAATATGAAGATCAACAACAATTTGAAGTACTTATTAATTGATGTAATAAGCTTGCTGGTTGTATTTTCTCTGTGTTTCATTTTCAGATGTCTAAATCTTAAAGGTTTTTGAAGTAAACAATCATCTTTATGTAAATTATTATTACAATGGACATCTAGGTTCGCAAATATTAAAAATGCTTCCAATTTGCAAGTATAAAATATAGACATACATTCTATGAAGATATGCATATATGTAAGCATAAAGCAGGCTGCACACATGTATATATATACAAATATGAAAACTATGAAATCACCTACACTCTTTGAGCTAAAAATATTTAAGCAGAGAAAACATTTCCATATGAGATAAAAAAACTATTCTAATAATCTTGAGGAATAAATTTAAATGTTGTTTCTTTGAGTACTCACTATTTCATATAATTAAGAGTTTCTGATTTTATTTTTGGTACCTATTCTCGTCTTAGATCTATATTACTTATTAGTTCATCAATTTTCTTTAACTGTTTTTTCTTTCAACAAGCAAGAATGATTAAAAGATACAACAATATGCTTCTTTTTATTTATCTTATCTTTTCTTCTCTTTCAGGAGGAAAATGTTCCCATATATTTTTCAATTTAGTATATATTTGTTTGTGCTGTTTTGACCTGGGAACTGCATGATATGAGTACCACCCTTGATTTCATCTAAGGAAGTTGAAAAGGCTGATTTTAAAGTATTATTCTAAAAATGTAATCACAACATATGGAAATGAAAAACCTGAGGAAAGAGGCAGAAAATATTTTTTGATCAGCAATAAGAATATAGCTAGATTATAAATAGCAAATTTAGTGTGTCTAAAGGAATAACATGTCAATGTACATGAGAGCCGAATGTAAGCAACTATAGCATGCTGGAATATCACCATGGACCAAGCGACATTTCTCCCACTTGAGACTATTGTGGCTATAGGTAAGACAATAGCTCATAGAGAAGACTGAACTGAAAATAGTAATTAAGAGACAGCATTACATGATAGAAAAACGCACAGACTGCAGAAGCAAGAAGATGACCAACACATTAAGGCCACTGTGGGTATTTCTGAAGCTTCTAAAATGAGAACATTTTCTTTATTGGAAAGGAAACACATATTTACACTAGGGATGCCAACATATAGCAGCTATAGGATGGAGAAACAGTTTAGAATTAGACAGAAATTGTGCAGAAAAAGTTTGATGTGAAATGTTGAAATTTTGGTGCTGAGAGTAGGAAGGTGATTTGAAAAATGACCAAGGAGTATTTATGGTGATCTCTGACCTTCCCTGTGGGGTTCACTCTATACCACCTTTATTTTACCTAGAGTAATTTTTTTAAATCTTCGATCTTATTTACATAGTTTGTTTGTTATTTTTCTGTTCCATGGATTGTAAGTTTCAAGTGATCAGATTTTAGGATTACAAGTATAGAAACAAGTCAATGATTTAAGCAGCTCAAGAATGAGTGGCAGAGAAGACCTGAATCTGAGAAGTGGAATATTGGGACAAAGTTCAAGTACACATTCAGGTAATGAAACCAAACAGGACCTCACCTTAGGAGACTTGGAGTGATACACTAGGACAGTTGAGGGGTGGCTCTATCATGTAAACAAGTAGCAGTTGTACATATGACCTGCAAGAAGTTTTGAACTGCCACTATAGATTTAGGAATGTTTAACTTTTTTTTTTTAAGTACTTGAGGGCTTGTGATAAATATGGTCTTTTAGAAAAAAGCTTTTAGTGTAAGAAGAGTTCAAGCAACAGAGGAATGGATGGAGGATAAGAAGGTACCTGGAGTCTGTAAAAGATCCATCAAGGAGCAATGGAATAACTTCCAAGGTAAGTAACTTTCAAGATCAATGAAATAATAGCAACAGAACATTTGAGCAAAGTAAGCAGCAAGACAAAGCTGTCTCTAAGATAAATTACAGAAGGCCAATGAGCAATGGAAAGGTGGGAGATGAGACCGACTGTGAGATCTGTTGAACTCACAAGGGTGTATGGTGTTTCCAGTTTACTAGTTTCCTGTTAAATGACAGGTAATTAAGTCAATTCTCCCATATGTACTTTGAAATCAAAGAAATGAAACCATCACTTGAAAGACAAAGCAACTCACTAGAAAAGAAGTCATTGGAGTGTAACATTTAGATGTGTTAGCATACATACTGCTAATTCATACCCATAGCTAGGGTTCCCTGCCCTTTCCTACTCCTCTCCACACTAACACGCAATGGGGTTCCCCATTTTCCCCCTTCCTCCTCCACACCATCTGCATTTTAAAAAATAGATTTATTAAATTTACATTTTTATATACATGTTCCTTACCTCCCTCATCTCCCCTTCCCTTCTTCCCTTGCTTCCCCAGCTCCCATCCCACTTCAACATTCCTTCCTTCCCTCCCATCTCTATGTGGGCCCAGTCTATTCCCTCCTATTCTCCTGTTACTTTGGTTCTATGGGTCTCAGGGATCCCTCTACATCATCTGTTTTCTCATGGGGGTTCATGCCTCTGTGACAGACAGAGAGTCCCTTTCTTGGGCAGTCCACTGATAGGGGTACCCTCTTACATCTGTCTGACCCATTGCCCCTAAGGCACCTACTGCCTGGAATTATTTCTCTTGAGATCCGAGTCAGGCTAGGGGGATATGTTCACATATCCACCACTGTGCAGGTCTGATGAGATCAAGTCCCCTCACCATGAGTTCCTGGCTGCAGCTGCCCTATTTTGAGTGGAGTGACCTGGCCAGCAATGGAACTCTCCATGTTTAAGCTCTTACAGTCTTACTGCCCCTTTTTCTGTAAATTTCCCTGAGCCTATGGATGAGGAGAGATTTGGCTGGCCTAGGTCCAGGTGAACATCTTACCTACCATCTTAATTCTGACATAGCTGTGATTTAGCAGGAAGTCAACAGGTGCCTAGGCATGCTTTGCATAAGCTTTTGCTTTCTGGCTTTCTGGCCATATCTCTGTTAGCATAAAAGCTGGTGTTGGATTACTTGATTTATTCTTCATTTTTTCCCTTGGATGTATTAATAGGCCAATCAATCAGATCTTGGCAGGGAACAGAATTGTCCATTAAAGGAGCCCAATACAATGAATCATGCATAGTTTTGCTTTTTCTACCCTCCATAAACGAATAGACCCAACCTTGGATGAGCAAATGTTTGGTATGAATGCATCCTATGGGTTTTCATTACACTTTCAACATCTTCATTTCTAAAACATTAGAGAGAACCTTTGGTTTTATAATCCTTCTGAAAAAAAATGATACAAAAGCTTATTAAATATTCAGTGTAAAATACACATAAGCAGGTGCCTCTGTACTCCAGGTGCTTCAACGTTTATTTAAGTTGACAATTATTTAAACAGCAGCTGGAAAAGGAGATGATTAAGAATGCTTTGCTTGTTGAAGTTTTGTAAGCTCATGCTTGTTTTGAACACGCTGTTCTGAATTTTTTTTAAATATAAATTAAAGGTACATTAAGTTACAATTAGAGAAGATAATGCCTGTATAGAGAAGGTCAAGGAAACACAATGGTTTGCAAGAAAAAAATAAAAAAGAACATTTTTTTTTCCAAGGAAACTATTTATTATTTCATTGGTGCAAAACTTGGGAAAGCGAATGTTTTGTTTATGGCACAGATTTTTCTGAGAATGTGCCAAATGAGTCATGGTGATACAAGGCCACCCTGAGGAGAAAGCAAATAGGCTTTTCAAATAAGTCTAGTCTCTAGAGCATGTGTGGATGACAGCTTTCAGCGAATCTATGCACAAGTTTAGAGGGAATGGGAAATTTTGTCTGTAACCATATTATCATTTGCTATGGTGGTAAATCACCCCCAGGATCAGTGAGTCAGGGAATTGCCCTGTTCTAGTCACTTTGAGATGGTTTCTGGTGTTGTGGTTGTCACTGAAACCTATTTCAGCTTGGCTGCAATTTCTGCATGGGAAATGAGCCTGAGCAGAGAGAACATTCACATAGCTAGATAACAGGGGAAACTTCGTGCTCACACACAGCCAGCGAAGCCAGAAGTTGCTAGGAACTGGTGGTGAGCCCATGCCCTGAGGATCAGGCGGCTCTCACAGGAATCCCAGAAAACTGTCTCCTTGGGCAGGAGGAAGATAAGGGTTAACATGCCAGACTAAAATTTGCAGAACATTGTGTCCAAGGACTGGCACGGACACAGCTTGGGTATCCTATCCAGTTTTTTAAAGCAGAATATTTTACTGTTGGCGCATCCTATAGTTATACTTGAGAATTACAAGAATGAGACAGGGGCTATTGGTGGAAAAAATGCAGCTGTTACCTCAAAGGGAATAAGAGTGAGTTTGCTTTGAAGTCAGATTACTGACCATGACCTGGGAACACAGACTTAGGTTATACTAAGTGCCATGTGCCAATGTGGTAATATTTCATGAAGTTTAATTTAACAGAGAATAAAGACTGTTATATATCGATGCTTTTAAAAATACATTAGCAAGGCTTTTGTCAGCAGTTCAGCACTAAAGGGTTTACCTAGAACAAAAGCACATTGGGGGAGACAGCATTTGGGCAGTTCCGGCAAAGCAGGGACATGTCTGCAGTTGGCCTCAGGGATTAGCTGATGACATTCTTAGCCTTTTGGTTTGGTAAAAGCTAAGAGTGTTTTTGTGTGATCTGAAAGGATTTTGCTGGAAGTCAGAAAGATGTTAGGACACCCACAGAGGTGTGTAATTAATAGTTATTTAGGAGGCTGAAGAGGGCCAAGATGTTTTTGTTTCCACATTCTAACTTTCTATAATCATACATATTTTAAGCTGTCAATCAGTCCTGTAGAGTGTTTAGTATCTGTGTAGATTTTGCTGGGAAATTCAGTTCATAAGCTGAGTAAGATTTGACCAAGGCCACCTGGAGAATTCTCCTGAAAGGTTGTCTACTGGGTGTTAGCTTTGAAAGAGTGTCATGGAAAACCTTTCCCGGGGAAATGTTGCACAAATGTCTATCCATGCCAGATAGGGATCTGAGGAAGACAAATGTATCATCAACACCAAAGTTCAATTGGACAAATCAATGACTTTTTTGGGAGGTTACTTATAGAAGTATGGGCAATGGTTATTTATAGAATCAGGGATGCCTCAAAAGTTAGCTACGTTATTGAAAAGTCCACCCCATCCTGGATGACACCCATGTAAATTGTAAGAACTGTAGTTCTCTGAATGATTTGTTTCTCAGGAAAACTACTGAACTGCTCTGAGTCTCTTCTAGACTGCAAAGGCTTATCATTCCCCAGCAATTATTTCCTGAGCAGAGAGACCATTCATATAGCTAGATAAAAGGGAAAACTTCATGCTTACACACAGCCAGCAAAGCCAGGAGTTGCCAGGAACTGGTGGTGAAGTTTACCTTGAGAAAACCCAACACTCCATTTTGTTAGTATCAGAACTTCCTGTGACTAACCAGGGAACTGTTTACTTTCTGAGCCTTCCTCCCTGATGTTTCAAAGTGCTGCACACCTTCCTCTTTAGGTTACGCTGAAGCAAAGACCAAGATGGCATTAAGTTAGAAGCAAAATGCCACACAACAAAAGACAAGGAGCACTGTGGATTGTCTAGAAGGGAATTGCTCTCAAATAACTGTAATACATACTGAGGAATATTTAATTATTTCTTCTCTCCAAATATGCGTGCACTTCATGATCTTATTTCAAGAGCATGAGAATGCTTGTAGCTGGGGAAGGAGATTTGCCCTAGGCATTTAACTGTATTCTTTATTGAGATCAGACGTAGGAGAGAAAGGCAGGGCAATTTTGAGGACAGGAACAAGAAAAGGGACACCTCACCATGGCTTTCCCTTGAAATTTCTTGCCAATTAAAGAAACATAAATTCTAGTATAATTTTTCAAGTCTCAGATCTTTCTTCCTTGAAACCATAAACCTGCAATTTCATAGGGGTCTCGCCATAAATTCTGTATGAAGCCACTAAATGAACACTAAATAAATCCTTTGTGCAACTTTAGTAGCCTCACCTCATCAGATTATAATTCCATCTACAGCATCTCTGAAGGCACTGCACTTATCTCTGAAACCAAAAGATGGTAATGAAAACATGGATTTCTTCACAACCTTTTAAGCTTTAAGTTGAAACACACTGAGTGAGTATACATGGCTAAGGCTAAGATAATTGTCTACTCCCACTGAGAAGTGCTTTCACTTGGGAACTTAGGTATGGCTTACTTTTTACCTGTTCTTCCTTGGGAAACATATGCGGTGACTCATGTGTGACTTGCTTTCTTCTTAGTACTTCTCTTTCTTTCAACCCTCATGTTTAATCCTTTTTCAAAAAAATCTTTGATAAAAACCTCCATCTTTGCTTTATTACTTTGACTAAAAATGAAAATTTTTTCAGTGTTGAATTTACAAATTTCAGTTTGGCCTGAATAAGTCCCACCCTTGGGGACTGCTTAGATTGTTGAGGGCACCAGTGTAGGGCTGTCTCTGTATTAAATCTTACTACTGACCCCCCCGATAGAGCTTTCTAAGAATAATCTAGATGAAGAGAAAAAAAAAACTTTTCTGAAACCTCTCTAATGACCAAATCCTTTCTGAAGACTGTTAGGTTTTGATCAAGTTTAAAGGTATGTTAATTTATTCAGAGCTATGATTATGCATAGCTATAAATTGTATGATCCTGATAGAAACGTGGCAGAGAACAAGAGAAATGTCACTGAAATATTTTGTTTCAAGGTACTTGTAAAATGTTCATTTGTGTTACTAGTCACTATTTCACATTTTGTACCATATAATTATGTAATAGAGACATAGAGAAGTGATTCAGAAACTCAGATGCACTAATGAAAATAAACTTTCATGTTTTGGCATGGCATGAAAATTTGATGTCTCATAGAACTTGTGTATGTATTCTTCTGTGGTCTGATGTTTTGCTTCAATTCATATTTGCCAGGTATTTTACCCTTTCCGCCACCAGCTTCTCATGCACTTTGCCTAATGAATTTCCAAGTAGAAATGTCAGAAAAAACTCTCATGAGTTTAGTACTTGTGACCCCAGGGTGTGAAGAGCATTAAGCTCTTAGACAAGATCAACCTTAATATCGGAACAAGGAAATGGCCTGGTCTCTGGGCACTTTTTGTTTGTTTGCTTTCTTGATGCAGGTGAACTAATAACACATTCTTCACCATTACCCTGAGGTGTACAGCTTTACATACAGAAGATGCTTTACAAATGTTAATTAATGTTAATAACAGCCATATGGCTAAGCTAATTTATGTTGGGAATCAGCTTTGCAAAGGTTCCTCATATTTATTCCTAAAGCATGACCACCTGATTTTTGAATCTGCTATGGGACACATAACCCAGTCCGTGGATGTGGGCTCCAACCAGTATGTAGAGGCTACTCCGGGAAGGACCTGGACTATACTGCCACCTGAATTTAGTCATGTTACTTGCTTTTTTTGTGTCACACTTCCTTTTCTCGATTGTTTTGTTTTCTATTTGCAAAACTGACCTATTTCCTGTGGTTCTTGTCACTAGAAATACAACGATGCCTGCTTGTGAAGCCCTTAGAACAGTGATGACCATATAATGAGTACTAATTAGCTGTTTGCCAGTGGCTTGTTGCTAAGCAATTTTTTTTTAAATTTGAGTGGTACTTGTTGAGCACTTCTGGAAGGTAAGGACCTGCAGCAACATCATAGGAATCTTTCAATTAAAGATTTCTATTTAATACCCGAACATTACAATCCAGCCATTGTTCAAAATACATAATTGCGCTTTGTCTTCTGGCAATACCAACTCTGTCCCATTTGATTAAATCTAGAGTTCAAGATCTTCGTTTGTTCAATTGGCTCACTTCACCTTTAAGATTCAGTGCTAGAACAATTATTCTTTTCTGTATTTATGACTAGCAGTGGTTTTTATCTATTTATTGTGAAATGCAGTAATTATTATAGGGAAAAAAATGGTGAGTGCTCTACCAGAGGAGAAGCAGGGAAGGAAGAACTTATTTGCAAATTGTTTTGTTCTTACCTGTGACAAAGGGTCTTTCAATAGGTACACTGATCCCCAAGTGGAGTATGAAGATCAATATGGCAGAGAATTGTAGATACTTGGGACTATACGACTTCTTCTGTGACAAATCTGACAACCTATATTAAGAGAAGTTTTTAACTTTTTCTAAGATCACACAATTCACAGAAGCAAGCTTTCCCTAATGTCTGCAACGCTGGATGTTCTGCCTTAACAGAACGAGATACATTGGAAACATTCAGTAAGAGAGTCTGCAGAGAAAACAAACTCTGCCATGAATTCGGAACATGTCTCCTACTTCCTATTGTCTGTAACTTTAATCATAGTGCACGAGGAGTTTTGTTATCCCTGTTGGTAGTACCTAAGTGTTATAAACTTAACCCAGGATCCTAGTGATGAATATCAAAAACTTCTTGCATCATTGAAGTCATTAGATGATTATTCCTTTGTGTTTTTTTTTGTTTTTTTAAATTTTTAAAAAATTTTTTTATTATTATTATTTATTCAACTGTGCGCGTGTGTGTATGTATGTATGTGCGCGTGCGTGTGTGTGTGTGTCTGTGTGTGTGTATGTGTGTGTAGAACCACGGACGAATTTGGAAACCACCATGGACGCCTCCACCTCCTTCTGCCCCGGGATTCACAGTCTCCGCCCTACCAGGACTAGAAACGCAGGCCGCCCCCACTTTCGCCTGGCGTCTATACGTGGGATCTGGGATCCGAACTCAGGACCTTCCGCCTGCAAGGAGGAGGCTTAACCCCTGAGTCACCTCTCCAGCCCATGATTATTCCTTTGTAAAATATATAGGCAATTGGTATCCTGGAAAAAATTCTGAGGTATATGAAGGACTGAAAAAGATGAATTATCTTGGTTTACAACTCCTGGAGAAGAATCAAGTAGACACTATTCCACCCTTTGTCCAAGGTTGAATGCCATTCTCTGTCAGTGGAGCTTTGAGTCTTATCTCTTCGCGATTATGTCATCATGACCATGCTCCTCCAGGTCACAACTCAGTGGACTAGTTATTAGCTAGCATCCATGTATCCAGTTTCCGTTGAGTTTTGGATCCAATTTTTTTTTTCAAGGCTCCCTCTGGGCCTTGTTATAAAAAGGAACCATAATACTCTGCTCCCCAAGATTTTGATAAATTTAATAAATGCATGGAAAATGCTTTGATTTGTACTGACACACAATAAATCCTCTGTAAATGTTAATTTGCGCATAATTTTCACATACCAAATATGGCATAAAATCAAGGGTGGGGATGTTTCAATAAGTATTGGTCTTAAAAGGCAACCGTTGTTTAAATTACTGGATCAAATTTAACATTCACTAAGGATTATGTACATAACAAAACTTTCTTTTTTGTATTACTATCACATTGGGATCTGTGGATCTGTTCCCTGTTTCATAATGAGCCTATTAAGGGTTTGGAGAGATTGTTGGTGCAGTACAGTTGTCAGAGGTTGTTGATTCAACTGCTGATTTCAACTGTTGATAAGACACTCCTGCAAAGGTGAGTTATTCCCAGTCAGCTTGGTCCAGAATTTTGCCAAATATCTCTTGAAAGACGGAGATTGTTGGTTAGGAAAGAAGACTAGTGAAAGCATGGACAGATGTCTTATGGAAAAGAAAAGTCAAGATTGTGAAGTAGTTATAGCTGAAAGATGATCAAGCAGTGATGTAGAGTTAACACATGGCGACATTAAAGGCACATTTTGTGTGTGTGCATGTGCATGTGCTTGTGCATGTGCGTGTGTGTGTGTGTGTGTGTGTGTGCACGTGTTTTACATGAGTTTGTGTCACAGTGTATGTATGGTCAGGCAAAATCTTATAGGTGTTGTTCCTTACCTTTACACTTGTTTGTGATAGGTTCTATTCACTGCTGCTAAATAAGCCAGGTTGGCTATCCCATGAGCTGCTAGAGATTCTCAGGTCTTGCCTCCTATTTCCATAGGTACATAGGGATCACAAGAACTTAAGCTACTGCAACAGATATTTACATGGATTTTTGGATTTGAACTCTCCTACTCAGACTTGCACACCAATGCTTATCTGTTGTGGCAGTTAGCTGCAGGTGCTAACTTAACATTTGGGGATATCTGTGAAGAGTTATTCAATTAAGGCAAGATCTGAATAAGCCTGAAGAAGTTGGTATAATTGATGTGAGAAGAACTTGCTCATAAGGTTGGTACTACTTTCTGGGTAGGTAGGTAAGATGGAGAGAATTGGTTTGGTAATTTGGCAGATTGGCAGGGATGGAAGTGAGCCCTCTTCTCAGCAATTCCTGTGAATACGATATATTCATTGTTCTCGATTCCTGATGTTGATATGAATTTTCCTTCTGTGCTGGTAAAGTATAACCAATAAAGCTGTTTTAGTATGTGTTTACATCAACAACAAAAGAAAAACAGGAATACCTGATAGATTATCTTCCCAGACCAAAGTCAGATTCTGGATTCTCAATCCTGCGAACGGTGATTCTAGACAGTTAAAATGTCACCACTCTCACTGACTTAACCTTCATGGGAAGTGAAAAGTTATTATCAATCAAGTGCATGTCTTTCTCTTAATGTTCTTCTGACTGACAAATTCTCCTTTAGTCATTGTCATAGTTAGGCATAGGTATCAACTTGACAGTTGAGGGTTTGAGCTCTGGGCACATTTGTAGAGAATTAATGGTTGAGTTAAGCACAGAGCAAACCTGCAGGAGATTGTCTACTGATGGGGAAGGCCCAGCCCATGGTGGGTGGGACTAGGCCCTGAACAGGTGAATAAAATACTGAGAGCTAATTGAGGAAGTCAGCATCCTTCTATATACTTAATCAGACATGTTGGTCTGGCAAGTAAGGATTGTCCCTCTCTCAGCTGTTACGTAGAGATGGTGTGGCCAGTTCCCTCAGCCCTGCTGTGCGTGCATGCTCTCCCATCAAGCTGGACTGAGAACTGTAACCAGGAATCGTAAGAGAGAATAAACCCTTGTTCCCTTAAGCTGTTTGACGGTCATTTATCAGCAACCTTGTAGGTTGACTTGCAACAGTCATAATAGGTCAATGTGTGAGAGACAGATGGCAAAAACTGGAGAGATATTTGAAGTTCCTTTATACTCATAGTTCATTATGGATGATTAGAGATAAAGGGATCGATAATTAAATATTTCAGAGACACAACAGAACTAGAGGCTGACTTTGCTTATAGATTAAGGAGGGGAAGAAGTGGGATTGAGAACTATATGGGAACTATGGCAATGAAGTCCAGAAAGAGTCTCCCCAGCTCACTGAGGCAATTGGCTGAAAGTTGCAACTGCTATCCCCACTAGCAGCAGCATGGAAGTGGGTAAGCCAATGTCATAGTTATGCACAGGTGTTAACTTGACAGTTGAGGGTTTGAGCACTGGGCATAGTTGTGGAGAATTAGTGGTTGGATTAAGCCCAGAGCAAACCTTCAGGAGATTGTCTGGCTGATGGGGAAGGCCCAAGTGGGTGGGATTAGGCCCTGGAATAAAACAGAGAGAGCTGGTTGAGAGGGTCAGCATCCTTGTATTTGGCCAGACATGCTAGTCTGGCAAGTAGAGATCGTCCCTCTCTCAGCCATTATGTAGAGATGGTGTGGCCAGTTCCCTCCTCTGCCCTGGTATTGGTGCATGCTCTCCTGTCAAGCTGGACTAAGAACTGTAACCAGTAGTTGTAAGAGAAAATAAACCCCTTGTTTCCTTAAGCTGTTTGGTCATTTTTCAGCAACCAGGCAGGTGAACTGTAACAGCCAAGGAAACCACATAAATCACACAAAGCATCTTCCTGTGCATGGTTGGCAACAGCTAATAGAAAGGTGCATTTTTTTTTTTTACTTTCTAGTTTTCATTTTTGGGATTTGCAAGAGACTTATTTTTTATTACTATATGTTAACTTCACAGAGTATAGGGTCTTGTTAGCACATTTCCATATATGTATATAATTTTCTTTGATGATGTTCATCCCCTTTCTTTCTTTCCTTTTCTCCTCCCATATCATAGTAGTTCCTTGAATGTTAACTTTAGAGCAGATTTTATGGGAGAGAAATATTCTCATTGTAGGGATCTTATTCACTCAATAGCTGTTGTTATTTATAGTATATAAAAGTTATATGGATGTTTGAGCAAGTTACTTAAAATGTCCATTTCTATTTCTTACATTGTATATTATAAACAATTGTAATTTACTTGTACACAATGTTGCAGTTCACCTGCATTGTAACTGATAAATCCACCATCATATGGCTTAAGGGAACAAGGGGTCTAGTCTCTCTTATGATTTCTGGTTACAGTTCTTTATCCAGCATAGAAGGAGCCTCACACCAACACCAGGGCCGAGGAAACTAGTCATGCCATATACACGTAACAGCTGAGAGAGGAATGAACCTTACTCGCCAAACCAGCATGTCTGGCCAAATATACAAAAGGAAGCCCACTTTCTCAAACAGCTTCCTCCACTTTATTTACCTGTCCATGGACTAGTCGCACCCATATGGGCCAGACTTTCCCCATCTACTAGGCAATCTCCTGCAGGTTTGCTCTGGGCTTGACTCAACTAATTCTCTACAAATGTGCCCACAGCTCAAACTGACAGCTATTATCTAAGTATCACATAAAATATACTTAGATGTGTTTCAAATAACTTAAACAGGTTCAGGAGGTGAGTGAATAGAACAATTAGAATTATAGAAGAAGATTTGACTTTATTTGATACAAGCAAAGGAACTAGAAAATACTCCACACTTACCTTTATTGAAAATTGTGCCTAGGGTTTGGTTTACATCTGAATAAAAGGAAAGGGTGAAGAAGGAAGGAAAGAAGAAGGAACAAGGGATGGAGGGAAAGAATGAATAAAGAAACGAGGAGCAAGAAAGATTGCTGTATTAAATTTTTTGCATGGATAAATGTCAACACTATGGTTGTGATACGCACCACTAAGTAGCTACAGTATCCAAGAGTATTCACGCTATGTGTGGCAAAATTAGTGCTTAACTTATGCGCTGGTATCCACCATTTACTATTCATCTGTTCAGGACGTGAGGTGGTTTCTCTCTATTCACAGTAAGAAGTGAAACTCGTAGATAAGCTTCTACTACACCCAACATGGTCTGAATCCCTGTTTCTTCTCTGTGTCTTCTCTTCTTTCTCTGATTGGTGCTCTCCTTTACAGACCTTGTCCTCCTTGCTCCTGCATCTGATGAGATGCTTGGGCTTCATCTTGACTGTTTGCTTCCCTGGACAGAATTTTCATATTGATATTGAAAAGGCTGCTAATGTTGGCTGAAATCATTTTCTCAATGAGAGAATCCTGGTGCCTCAGGCCCTGCCTGTCTTTCTGCTCAGTGTTTCTTTTTTTTTAATTTTATTTTTATTTATTTTTATTTATTCAAAGGTGCGTGTGTGCGTATGTATTCGCATGTGTGCGTGTATGTGTGTCTGTGTGTGTGTAGAACCACAGACGAATTCAGGAACCACCATGGCCGCCTCTAACTCCTCCTTGTTTACTCTGCCCCTGGATTCACAGGCTCTGCCCTACCAGGACCAGAAACGCAGGCTGCCCCCGCTTCCGCCTGGCGTCTATACGTGGGTCTAGGATCCGAACTCAGGACCTTCCGTCTGCAAGGCAGAGGCTTAAACCCTGTCTGCTCAGTGTTTCTGTCCAGTGACTATGCTAACCTGTTGAGTATTCACTTTGTTTCCTGCAAACTGTATATCCTCTATCAGAAGCAACATATGTACAAGAGTTTTTGACAGCTTTTTTTAATTCTCCTATCCACAATGCCTAGAAATCTACAACTTGTATAAAACTTTCAATAAATGTTTCCCGAGTTGAAATTCTAGATATGTCAGTGTGCCCAGTTAAATTTTTGGGTTGCTTAAGCATGAGTGTTATTGGGGGATTCTGGAATTTTCTTTTTTTTTTTTATTAAAAATTTAATTATACATTTTAAAATTTTTTACCAGTTCCCTCCCTCCCCCCTCCTCCCCCTCCCCCTTCCCCCAGTGCCTCCCCCCCAATTCCCAGAGAGTCCTTTATTGTGTACGCCTAACTCTCCACTGGGTCCTCCTCTCCGATGACATATAAGGACCCAGTGGCATTCCATAAGCCCTTTCTCTTGTTCCCCTTAAGCATAAGATCACTACTATGGCTGTCAATCCCTTGCCTCCAGGGGTCTCGGTGCCCTTAACAGATGCTAGACTTTATGAGGGCAACAGTGCACTGGACATTGCGCAGGGCATGCAAAGTCCCATTATGATTGCTTTGGCCCCAACTATTGTTGAGAATCTTGCAAATCGTTGCTCCTCCCATCCTTTTGCTGTTACACTCTTACCGCCCCCTCTTCCGCAAATGTCCCTGAGCTCCAGGATGGGGAGAGATTAGGCTGGCCTAGTTCTATGTGATTGATATAGAGTCTCTGAAGTTCTGGATTGTGGTTTGTTGATTTTCTTTTGCAGTTTTGCTGCTCCTGCAATTCCCTTCACTCCATTCTGCTGGGCACTGTATGTCACCCCCTGGCCAGAGACAAAAGCTGTTAAACTGGAGTCTTGTTGTAATAGCACATTCAAGGGTAGATGTAATAAGAGTAGGAAACCTCACTGAGGGAGGGGTCCATCACCCATTTGCAAAATGATTACTTTTTATCTGCTAGACTATATGCCCTCCCCTTCTGGTGAGATCAGGAAAGAACGTCTGTGAACTTAACCAGGTTTCTCATTACTTACTTGCAGACCTTGATGGAGGCCTATTTTCTCTGCTGTAACATGGTCTCCTCTCTCCTTGTTTCTGGTTGTGGCCCTCCTAACCCATCTCTCTTGTTCATAATCCTTGCAATTACTGTGTTACATAGGTTTACTTTTGAGTGTCTCAATGTGGGCTGGGTGAGTTTGGTACTAGGAGCCACCTATTAGGGAGTACATACGGCGCTTAATTTTCTGGGTTTGGGATACTTCACTTAATATAATTCTTTCTAATGACATCCATTTCCCAGCAAATTCCAGTAATTCATCATTTTTGATGGCTGAGTAGTACTCCATTGTATAGATGTACCACTGTTTCCTTATCCACTCGTCAACTGTTGGACATTTAGGTTGATTCCATGACTTTGCTATTGTAAACAGTGCTGCTATGAACATGGTCGAGCTTGTGCTATCGAGGCGAACCTCTGCTGCATGGGGGGTTATTCCCAAAAGTGGGATAGCAGGGTCATACGGCATTTCAATCTTTAATTTCTTTAAGAATCTCCAGACGGCTCGCCAGAGTGGCTGTATGAGCCTGCATTCCCACCAACAATGTAGGAGAGTTCCCCTCTCTCCACATCCTCTCCAGCATTTGTCGTTGTTTGTATTGTGGATTTTTGCCATCCTGACCGGGGTGAGATGATATCTCAGGGAAGTTTTGATTTGCATTTCCCTGATGGCGAAGGAAGTGGAGCATTTTTTAAGATAATTGTTAGACATTTTAATTTCATCTCTGGTAAAGTTTCTTTTAAGTTCCAGGGCCCATTTTTTAATTGGGCCAGTGTTTTCCTTGGAGTTTAATTTTCTAAGTTCTTTGTGCACTCTGGACAGTAGAGCTCTGTCAGATATGCGGTTAGTGAAGATTTTCTCCCATTCTGTGGGTTGCCTTTGAGCTCGTGTGACAATCTCTTTATCTGAACAGAAGCTCTTTAATTTCACAAGATCCCAACTGTTGAGAGTTGGTAGCAGTGATTGTGCCATTGGATGTCTGTTTAGGAAGTGTTGGCCTAGCCCAATCAGCTCGAGGGAGTTCCCTATCCTTTCAACTATGGTTTTTAAAGTCTCTGGCCTGATATCAAGGTCCTTGATCCATTTGGAATTAAGTCTTGTACATGGTGACAAGTACGGGTCCAGCTTTAATCTTCTGCATGTGGAGATCCAGTTTTGCCAGCACCATTTGTTGAAGATGCTGTTCTTTTTCCATTGGATTCTTTGGGCCCCTTTGTCAAAGACCAAATGGCTGTAACTTTGTGGGCTTATATCTGGGTCTTCAATCCTTATCCATTGATCTGTGTGTCTATTTTGGAGCCAGTACCAGGCTGTCTTTATAACTATGGATTTGTAGTATAGACTTAGGTTTGGTATGGTAATACCTCCAGCTGTGTTTTTGTTACTCAGGATTGTTTTTGCTATCCTGGGTCTTTTGTGCCTCCATATGAACTTTGAGATTATTTGGTCAACTTCTTTGAAGAATTGCTTTGGGATTTTGATTGGTATAGCATTGAATCTGTATATTGCCTTTGGTAGGATAGTCATTTTTACAATGTTGATTCTGCCAATCCAGGAACAAGGGAGGTCTTTCCACCTTCTGGTGTCTTCTGCTATTTCTTTCTTTAGGGTTTTAAAGTTTTCATTGTAAAGGTCTTTTACCTCCTTAGTTAGGTTTATACCAGGGTATTTCCTTTTTTTTAGGGGTTATAGTAAATGGTATGGTTTCTCTCAAGGCTTTTTCACTTCTTTCATTCTGGGCATATAGGAAGGCCTCTGATTTTTGCACATTTATTTTGTATCCTGCCACCCTGCTGAACTTCTGTATTACTTCCAGGAGCTTTCTGGTAGAGTTTTTGGGATCCCTCAGGTATAAGATCATGTCATCTGCAAATAGGGATAGCTTGATTTCTTCCTTGCCGATTTGAATCCCTCTTATGTCCCTTTCTTATCTTATGGCTTCAGCTAAGACTTCAAGTACAATATTGAATAGAAGTGGTGAGAGTGGACAGCCTTGTCTAGTTCCTGATCGAAGTGGGAATGCTTCCAATTGTTCCCCATTGAGCATAATCCCTGCTGTGGGCTTGCTGTATACAGGTTTTATTATATTGATAAAGGTTCCTTCCATTCCTACTGTCTCTAGTGTTTTGATCATAAAAGGCTGTTGGATCTTGTCAAAAGCTTTTTCTGCATCTATCGAGAGTATCATGTGGTCTTGGACTTTGGACTGGTTTACATGATGAATTACATTTATTGATTTGCGTATGTTGAACCAACCTTGTATGCCAGGGATGAAGCCTACTTGGTCCCCATGAATGATCTTTTTGATATGTTTTTGAATCTGATTTGCTAAGACTTTGTTGAGAATCTTTGCATCTGTGTTCATCAGGGAGATCGGCCTATAGTTTTCTTTTTTAAGTGAATCTTTATTAGGTTTTGGGATTAAAACGATATTAGCTTCATAGAAGGAATTTGGTAGTGTTCCTTCCTTTGCTATTTGATGGAACAGTTTAAGGAGTATTGGTGTTATTAACTCCTTAAATGTCTGGTAGAACTCTGTGCTGAATCCATCTGGTCCAGGACATTTTTTGGTGGGAAGATTCGAGATTACTTCCTCAATTTCCTTATATGTTATAGGACTATTTAAATAATTCACAACTTCCTGATTCAATTTAGGTAAGTTGTGTTTACTTAGAAATTCATCCATCTCTTTTGTGTTGTCAAACTTCACAGAGTATAAGTTTTTGAAATATAATGTTATAATTCTCTGGATTTCTTGGGTATCAGTAGTGATAACTCCATGTTCATTTCTAATTTTGTTAATTTGGGTTTTCTCTCTCTTGCTTTTGGTTAGTTTAGCTAGGGGTGTATCAATCTTGTTGATTTTTTCAAAGAACCAGCCTTTTGATTGGTTGATTTTTTCTATCGTTTTCTTAGTCTCGATTTCAGATATTTCTCCCCTTATTTTGCTAATCTCTTCTCTTCTACTGCTTTTGGGATCAGATTGCTCTAGTTTCTCTAAAGCTTTAAGCTGCATTGTTAAGTTGTTCATTTCTGATGTTTCCATTTTTTTGACGTGGGCATTAAGAGCTATGAACTTACCTCTTAGAACAGCTTTCATTGTGTCCCAGAGATTTTGGTAAGTTGTATTTTCGTTATCATTCACTTTCAGGAAATCTTGAATTTCCTTTTTAATTTCTTCCTGAATCCAGTTCTCATTCAGAATCATATTGTTAAGTTTCCAGGAGTTAGTGTATTTTCTCTTGTTTGATGTGTTGTGGATGTCCAGCTTTAGGCCGTGGTGGTCTGATAGGGCACAGGTTAGAATTTGAACTTTCTTGTATATGTGTAGATTCATTTTGTGGCCCAATATGTGATCTATTTTGGAGAAAGTTCCGTGTGCTGCTGAGAAAAATGTGTATTCTTTGGTGCGTGGGTGAAAAGTTCGATCGAGATCTGTGAGGTCCATTTCTTTCAGGGGTTGATTAAGTTCCAAAGTGTCTCTGTTAAGCTTTTGACCTGTTGATCTATCCCATGTAGAGAGGGCGGTGTTGAAGTCCCCAAGAATTATCGTTTGGGGGTTGATTTCTTGCTTTAGACGCTGTAGGGTTTTCTTAATGAATGTGGAGGGGCCCGTATTGGGTGAAATCTTCCTGGTGAATTGTACCTGTGACTAAAATGTAGTATCCATCCGTGTCTGTTATAATTTTTTTTGGTTTGAAATCCACTTTGTCTGATAGCATAATGGCTACCCCTGCCTGTTTTCTGCTTCCATTTGCTTGTAGAATTGTTGACCAGCCTTTTATTTTTAGAGCATGCCTATCTTTTGTGGTGAGATGGGTTTCCTGCAGGCAACAGATTGATGGATTGTGATTTTTAATCCAAGTTTGTAATCTGTGTCTCTTGATCGGTGAATTAAGTCCATTAACATTTAGTGTTATAATGGAGAAACTATTGTTAATTCCAGACATTTATTATGTTTAGTAGCTTTTATAAGTATATTGCTTCGCTTTTAATGGTGTTATATTGCCTTCTGTTCTCCTGGATATGCCTGTTTTTTTCTTCACGCTTGAGTATCATTTCTAGCAGTTTTTGAAGGCCTGGTTTGGTGGCCATGTATCCCTTAAAGTTGTCTTTGTGCTGGAAAATTTTTCTTTCTCCCTCGATCATAACTGATAGTTTTGCAGGGTAAATCAGCCTGGGTTGACATTTTTGCTCATTCAATACTTGAAGTATGTCTCTCCAAGCTCTTCTTGCTTTTACTGTTTCGACTGAGAAGTCATTTTTTATTTTAATAGGTTTGCCTTTAAAAGTGACTTGTTTTTTTCTCCCTTGAAGCTCTCAGCACCAGTTCTTTATCTTGAATGTGGAGTGTTTTAACTATTATTTGCCGCGGTGTGCTTCTATTTTGGTCGTATCTGTTTGGGGTGCGGAATGCCTCTTGTATATGAATGGGCCTCTCTTTTTTTAGATGAGGAAAGTTTTCCTTGATGATCGTTTGAAAAATTTCCTCAGGGGTGGTATTTTGAGATTCTTGCTCCGGTATTCCATGAATACGCTTGTTAGGCTTCTTCAGGGTGTCCCATATCTCTTGGATATTTCTCTCAAGTATCTTTTTGGCTTTAACAACCTCTTCCATTGAGCTGGTTAGTACTCCCACTTTATCTTCAAGGTCTGAAATTCTGTTTTCTGCTTCATTAGTTCTGTTGATAAGTCTCTCTGTGGCGTTCTGGGTTGAAGATAACTTGTCTGTTAGCTCAGTTTTAAACTCTGCTTGAGTTTGTTTTAACTGCTCTATGCCACTTTTTGTATCTTGCACTGTTTTTCTCAACTCCTCCAGATGTCTGTTGTGTTCCTCTTTAAAGCGATTGATTCGATTATGTAATTCCTCCCGGATTTCCTCTTTCATAGTATTGAACATGTTAATGACCATATTTTGAAAGTCGTTATCCTGGGTCAGGCTTTCTTGGCCTTTTTCCGCGGGTTTGTTCTTGTTGGAGTCTAACATTATGGGATTAATTCCTTCAGTGGGAAATTTGTTTACTTGAGTGTTGCTTCTCATGGATTTGCACTTTGACTTTGGCATTGTCATTTTAACTCTTAAGATCTCTCAATTTCACTAAACTGAATTATTTGGCCTGGGGTACTGGTGGGCGGGGCCTGAATGGGGACTTACCTAGGGCGCGGGGTGAGGCCCGGGTGGACCTTGTGCGTGTCCCGACCGGGGGAGCGGGGTGGGGCGAAAAGGGAGGATGGGCGCGTCCGCATGGAGCTATTTAACCCGAGGGCAGCTGGGGCGGGGCCCGGGCGCAGGGGGAGGTCCTCCTCGTCCCTCGGCCCCCGCGCGGCTCCGGCTGGATGGCGGGAGTCGGAGCCGGGTCCCTGTGGGCTGACCTGGGGTCCTAGAGCGCGGTGAGGCCCGGCTGGATCTCGCATACGTGTCCCGACCGGCGGAGCGGTGTGGGGTGAAAAAAGGGACGATGGGCGCGTCGGCGTGGAGCTATTTAACCCGAGGGCAGCTGGGGCGGGGCCCGGGCGTAGGGGGAGGTCCTTCTCGTCCCTCGGCCCCCGCGCGGCTCCGGCTGGATCTGGAATTTTCTTAATTGGGGCAAATATTTTGCCTTTATTCACAATACTTTCTTAAAAACAACTCAAAATGTAGAAAACAGTCTAATCATCACACAACACTAATTTGTCCTCATTCATGTTTTATATTTAACAATTAAATCAAGCCATTACTTTATAAAATCTCTTTCATATTTTCAAATCCGATGTTCTGTTTCCATATCCTGAACTGTCTTTTTGCTTTGTTATAATGAATTCCATTCACTAAAGTATAAATATGTTTTAAGGCACTCCACGTTTCATATTTATTTACTATTTTCATCTAGACAAAAGTATCAAGTGCTTATCAAAGAACTCAAGATCCTGTGAAATCTGTTTCCACTCTTATTTTGAAGAGCATCTTTTTAACCTGATGCAAATGTATGCACACCATAAATTCTTGTGACACAGATATGATTTTTTTGTTGTTCAAATAAGCTGTTAATTTTGTTTCAGTTTTTCCTTTGAAAGTGCTTTTATCTAGACATAATTCCTTACTTATCTGTAAAACCCCTGCTTATTAATGTCAAGCAGGACACATAGGGTCGGCTGAAGTGGTAGGCAACCCCTATGCTTGTCTTTTGACACAATAGAACAATATCACTCCAATAATAGCCATGTAGCCTAGACAGCTAGCCTTTGGTAGAAAACCAGTTTTACAATACTAAAAAAGTGTTGGTGTTATTATTATTATTATTATTATTATTATTATTATTATTTCCGCTCATACAAACTTAACAGATACACCGGTCCACTCCCTCCCTCCACCTTCCCCCGACTCCCCTGCTCCCCCTCCCTTCTGCCCTCCCTCCCCATTCCCCAATGCCCCCCCCAATCTCCGGATTATCGTTTAATGTGCATGCCAAACTCTCCTCTGGGTCTTCCTCTCCAATTAGGTGCAAGGACCCAAGAGCATTTCCCAGAACCCTTTCCTGTGTTCCCCTTAAGCTTAGGAAAACTACTGTGACTGTCAGTCCCTAGCCTCCAAGGATCCTAGTGCCTTTAGTCCATGGTAGACTTTGTGGGGTCAATAATGTGCTGGAAATAACGCAGGTCATGCAAAGTCCTATTATGATTGGTTCAGCCCTAACTTGCATATCATTACTCCTCCCATCCTTATGCTCTTACAATGTAACTTGCCCTCTCTTCCGCAAATTTCCCTGAGCTTCAGGATGGGGAGAGATTAGGCTGGCCCAGTTCCAGGTGGTTGATATAGAGTCTCTGATATTCCGAATTGTGGTTTGTTGATTTTTTTTTCGGTTTTGCTGCTCCTGCAATGCCCTTAGCTCCATCCTGATGGGTATTGGATGTCACCCCCTGGCCAGAGATAAAAACCTGTTAAATTAGAGTCTTGTTATGAGAGTATATTCAAAGGTAGATTGAATAAAAGCAGAAGACTGCCATGAGAGAGGGGTCAATCACCCATTTGCAAAATGGTTACTTTCTATCAGGCAGCCTATATGCCCTCCCCTTCTGGTAAGATCATACACCATCAGTTGCAAATGATCAGGAAGGAAAGACTGTGAACTTAATCAGATGCCTCATTACTTACTTGCAGTCCTTGATGGTGGCCTATTTTCTCTGCTGTAACATTGTCTCTCTCTTCTTGTCTCTGGTGGGGCCCTCCTTTCCCATCCCTACTGTTTATAATCTTTGCAATTACTGTAGGTATTACAGAGATTTATCTTTGAGTGTTTCTAAGTGGGTTTGGTACATAGGGAGTACATACGGTGCTTAATTTTCTGGATCTGGGATACTTCACTCAATATAATTGTTTCTAATTCCATCCATTTCCCAGCAAATTGCATTAATTCATCATTTTTGATGGCTGAGTAGTATTCCATTGTATAAATGTACCACATTTTCCTTATCAACTCGTCAACTGTTGGACATTTGGGCTGATTCCATGACCTTGCTATTGGAAACAGTGCTGCTATGAACATGGTCGAGCTTGTGCTATCAAGGTGAATTTTTGCTGTATGGGGGGTTATTCCCAAAAGTTGGAATAGCAGGGTCATATGGCATTTCAATCTTTTACTTAAGAATCACGAGATGGCTCGCCAGAATGGTTATATGAGCCTACACTCCCATCAGCAATGTAGGAGTGTTCCCCTTTCTCCACATCCTCTCCAGCATTTGGTGTTATTTGTATTGTGGATTTTCGCCATCCTGACAGCGGTGAGATGATATCTCAGGGAAGTTTGGATTTGCATTTCCCTGATGGCTAAGGATGTGGAGCATTTTTTAAGATATTTGTTAGACATTTTAATTTCCTCCTTGGTAAAGTTTCTTTGAAATTCCAAGGCCCAATTTTAATTGGCCCATTTGTTTCCTTGGTGTTTAGTTTTCTAAGTTCTTTGTGCACTCTGGATAGTAGAGCTCTATCAGATATGTGGTTAGTGAAGATTTTCTCCCATTCAGTGGGTTGCCTTTGAGCTGGTGTTACAATCTCTTTATCTGAACAGAAGCTCTTTAATTTCACAAGATCCCAACTGATGAGAGTTGGTAGCAGTGACTGTGCCATTGGATGTCTGTTTAGGAAATGTTGGCCTAGCCCAATCAGCTCGAGGGTGTTCCCTATTCTTTCAACTATGTTTTTTATAGTCTCTGGCCTTATATCAAGGTCCTTGATCCATTTGGAATTAATTCTTGTACATGGTGACAAGTATGGGTACAGTTTTAATCTTCTGCATGTGGAGATCCAGTTTTGCCTGCACCATTTGTTGAAAATACTGTTCTTTTCCATTGGATTCTTGGGGCCCCTTTGTCAAAGACCAAATGGCTGTAATTTTGTGGGCTTGTATTTGGGTCTTCAATCCTTATCTATTGATCTGTGTGTCTATCTTGGAGCCAGTACCAGGCTGTTTTTATAACTATGGATTTGTAGTATATACTAAGGTTTGGTATGGTGATACCTCCAGCAGTGTTTTTGTTACTCAGGTTTGTCTTTGCTATCCTGGGTCTTTTGTGCCTCCATATGAACTTTGAGATTGTTTGGTTAACTTCTTTGAAGAATTGATTTGGGATTTTAATTGGTATAGAATTGAATTTGTATATTGCCTTTGGTAGGATGGTCATTTTTACGATGTAGATTCTTCCAATCCAGGAACATGGGAGGTCTTTCCACCTTCTGGTGTCTTCTGCAGTTTCTTTCTTTAGGGTTTTAACGGTTTCATTGTAAAGGTCTTTTATCTCCTTTGTTAGGTTTATACCAAGGTATTTCATTTTTTTAGGGGCTATTCTAAATGGGATTGAGTCTCTCAAGGATTTTTCACTTCTTTCATTCTGGGCATATAGGAAGGCCACTGATTTTTGTACATTTATTTTGTATCCTGCCACCCTGCTGAACTTCTGTATTAGTTCCAGGAGCTTCCTGGTGGAGTTTTTGGGATCACTCAAGTATAGGATCATATCATCTGCAAATAGAGATATCTTGACTTCTTCTTTGCTGATTCAAATCCCTTCTATTTCCCTTTCTTGTCTTATGGCTTCAGCTAAGAGTTCAAGTACAATATTGAAAAGAAGTGGTGACAGTGGACAGCCTTGTCTAGCTCCTGATCAAAGTGGGAATGCTTTAAGTTTTTACCCATTGAGTATAATCCTTGCTGTGGTCTTGTTGTGTACAGCTTTTATTATATTGATAAATGTTCCTTCCATTCCAACCTTCTCTACAGTTTTGATCATAAAGGGCTGTTGGATCTTGTCAAAAGCTTTTTCTGCATCTATCGAGAGTGTCATGTGGTCTTGAACTTTGGACTGGTTTACATGGTGAATTACACTTATTCATTTGCGTATTTTGAATGAACCGTGTGTGCCTGGGATAAAGCCTACTTGATCCCCATGGATGATCTTTTTTATATGTTTTTCAATTTGATTTGCTAAGACTTTTTTGGTAATCTTTGCATCTGTGTTCATCAGAGAGATTGACCTGTAGTTTTCTTTTTTGAGTGTGTCTTTATTAGGTTTTGAGATTAAGACGATATCAGCTTCACAGAAGGAATTTGGTAGTGTTCCTTCCTTTGCTATTTGATGGAACAGTTTAAGGAGTATTGGTGTTATTAACTCCTTAAATGTCTGGTAGAACTCTGTGCTGAATCCATCTGGTACAGAACATTTTTTGGTGGGAAGATTTGAGATTACTTCCTCAATTTCCTCATATGTTGTAGGACTATTTAAATAATTCACAACTTCCTGATTCAATTCAGGTAAGCTGTGTTTACTTAGGAATTCATACATCTCTTTTGTGTTATCAAATTTCACAGAGTATAAGTTTTTGAAATATGACGTTATAAGTCTCTGGATTTCTTGGGTTTCAGTAGTGATACCTCCATTTTCATTTCTAATTTTGTTAATTTGTGCTTTCTCTCTCTTGCCTTTGGCTAATTTAGCTAGGGGGTGCATCAATCCTATTGATTAACCAAAGAACCAACTTTTTGACTGGTTGATTTTCTGTATCATTTTCCTGATCTAGATTTTGGACATTTCTCCCCTTATTTTGCTAATCTCCTCCCTTCTGCTGCTTTTGGGATCAGATTACTCTAGTGTCTCTAAAGCTTTAAGCTGCATTGTTAAATTATTTATTTCTGATGTTTCCATTTTTTTTTTTTGATGTAGGCATTAAGAACTATGAACTTACCTCTTAGGACAGCTTTCCTTGTTTCCCAGAGATTTTGGTAAGTTGTATTTTCATTATCGTTTACTTTCAGGAAATCTTGAATTTCCTTTTTTATTTCTTCCTGAATCCAGTTCTCATTCAGCATCAATAGTGTTAAGTTTCGAGGAGTTAGTGTATTTTCTGTTGCTTGTTGTGTTGTGGATGTCACGTTGGTCTGATAAGGTACAGGCTAGAATTTCAACTTTTCTATGTATGTGGAGATTCGTTATGTGGCCCAATATGTGATCTATTTTGGAGAAAATGTTAGTGTTTTTAATTTGATGGTCTTTGCAGTGTGAATGTTAACACTGTGAATAAATTCATTGTCATCTATTGGGAACTGCATTTCTCACTGTGCTGTTCCAGCAAGAAGATAAAGGAAAGGCTAGTGTTCTCTAAAATTTTGCTTGGAAGAGAGCTGAGGAGATTCTCAGAGGCTTTTGCTGAGGTTAATGTCAAGGGATCCCCAGATCCAATGTAAATATGAGCAGGCCTGGAGCCTGACTTGTAATTCTAGCCATTGTAGGCAGAGTCTAGGAATCCACAGAGTAAGCTGTCTAGCTAGACTACCTTCAATGGTATGCTTTGGGCTCAATGAGAGACCTAGATCTGCATAATAAGATAGAAGAGCAATCAAGGATGGGCATTGTCATAGTTAGGCACAGGTGTCAGCTTGACAGTTGAGGGTTTGAGTTTTGGGCACATTTGTAGAGAATTAGTGGTTGAGTTAGGCCCAGAGTAAACCTGCAGGAGATTGTCTAGCTGATGGGGAAGGCCCAGCCTGTGGTGATTGGGACTAGGATTTGAATGGTTGTGGAATTTTGCATTCTTTTGTATACTTGGCTAGTTATGTTGGTCTGGCAAGTCCCTCTCAGCCATTATGTAGAGATGGTGTGGCCAGTTTCCTCAGCCTGGTGTTGGTTCATGCTCTCAAGGTGGACTGCAGACTGTAACTGGACTATCAGTAAGAAAATAAATTTCTTGTTCCCTTAAGCCATTTGATGGTCATTTATCAGCAACCATGCACGCAAAGTGCAACAGGCGTGCACACTCATGTACCAGCATGTGTATCTGAACACACAGGGAGCCCACCTTCATGCAAATAGCCATACACACAAGTACTCCACACCCCCAGCACATACACATGCATAAACAATTTCTTTGCTAAATTTTGACTCTGCTAACATGACTTTTCAATATTTTGCCACATAATTAAGAGGAATACAAGGACATGTGCTGCTACCCAAGTGTGACTGTCATCTCCAGGAATGCCAGGTCCATAAGGTTTGGGTTTTGGGCTGAAGTAACACATTTTTAAACTTTATTTATTTTGCCTGCCTCTCTCTCTCTCTCTCTCTCTCTCTCTCTGTGTGTGTGTGTGTGTGTGTGTGTGTGTGTGTGTGTGTAAGAAGTTATTGTATGTACTTGTGGAGGCCCAAGAGTAACTTTGAGATTCATCCTGAATTGTGCCTACTTTCTTTTTGCTTCGGTCTGGTATTTCCCAGGCTCCGCCTACCAGAGTTGGAAGTGCAGGCCACTGCAAGTTCTGCCTGGAGTTTTTACTTGGGGTCTGAAAACCAAACTCAGGATCTTCTCCTTGGGATGCAGAGTTTTAACCCCTGAGCCATCTCTCCAGCCCATGAAGTAATACATTTTCTTTTAATAAGAAACACTGTTATTACCTAAATGATGACTGATAAACACACTACATTTATTCAAAACTGGAGATTTTATATTATATATAAATCTTATAGCAATAGTAAAACATTAACAATTTATTAACAAGACAAATGAATGAAGTGACCATTTCATAGCAACCAAATGTGAGTTTTCAACATTTCAGATGAAAGAATTAAATTGGGGTGGATAAATATCCCAGGGCTTAAAGATTTGCTTCACAAGTGAAAAAAATGAATTCAGATCCCCCAGAGTCCATGGAAAAATGTCAGCTGTATATGGTAGTCACCTGCAACTGTGGCCCTGAAACACAGAACCTGGCAAGCAGGAGAACAAAGCAATAAGGTGAAAGAGCTCAATTCAGGATAATTCTTAATGTCACCCTTGGACCGTCTCAGGTAGAAACACTCACATACCCTCTTGTGTGCACGCGCGCGCACACACACACACACAAATGCACAAATTATGGAAATCGTGCCTCTGTTTTTGAGTGTGGTCATGTCTAACCTCTTCCATATCTAACAATGTTGTAGATGAGATGATGGTAATAGGTACAACTCTGATCTCTGTTATTAAAGGATTTAACTTATGAGAGGCTAGATTTGAACACATCAACAAACCCGTCTCCTCATTTGATCAAGGTCTGCTGCACAAGCTATGTCACATCTAAGAGACCCATTAGAAGAGCAAGCTAGATAGAGTCAGGTGTGGTGGCCTTTGGAAGTGGTTCAATTCTAATTCTTTAGGAATGGCATTTGTGCCCTCTCATTCCAGCAAACACAGACACAGTAATCATGGATATCATAATATTATGTGAGGATCAGGGATTAGGCACACACCAGATATCATATATGCTGGCAGTTTGACTTTAGACTTCCCAGAAATAATGGTGAGAAATAAATTTTCATTACTTCTACATTTGCATGCTCAAAATATATTAATAATCTAAGATAATTTAGTAGCTTAAACAAATGGATAGACATTTTCTCACCTTTCATTTTTGTAACACATACTGATGTCAAAAACTTTAATAAAAATAATAAATAAGTATCTCCTGGGTGTTGGTGAGCTAATTATTAAGTAAAGGGACTTGCGTTTGCTCCCCAAAAGTGCATGACTTCTTAAAGTTGTCTTTTGGAACCTCCATCCACCATGACATGCTTTGTGTTCTTTCTCACTATCTCTCCCATTATTTCTCTCTAAACAAACAAACAAACAAACAAACAAACAAACAAACAAACAAACAAAATATTTAAAGTTTTATAAACTGCTCTTTTAATTTGAGATACAGCAACCATGAATAGATCAAATTGCCCCCTTGGGGTCTTTGATGTTGTTATAGACAGCTAAGTGGTCCTAGGGTTAGGATGCTTGAGAGCTAACTAATATAAAATGTTTGGTCATCCTTACTTCATGTTTAACTTACGAGGGGATGCTATCCCACATATTTTTTCTGGAGACCTTGAAGAATGGAAACTATCATTTTGCATTTTTTTTACCTTTTGCAAATTATGAATCCTGTTCATCACAGCAAGGGAACAGATGCAAAACATATATAGCCATATGCTAAATTCTATGCAGCATCTTAAAAATATCATATATAGAGAAAGCTAGTGAAAGAAGACATGAGTAGAATGCATGAGTAAATTTCCACTGGGAAGCAGGTTGTGCACAGGTAAACGGGTTGGCAGAGGAGAAACATTCATGGGCACATTAGCAGCACCAATGAAAACCCAGTTAGATTTGTTGCATTGACTGTCCAGAGCACAAAGCATTGACTACAACTTTAATGAAATGTCCACACTGAAAGTGACTGGAGAGGTGCATTTGGAAAGACAAATAGGATTAGAGGATGATTGATTTAAAAAGTGTGAAGAGAAAATTTATTTTGACTTATTAGCTTCATGGGTTCTGGTTTTGAGAAGAGGCAAGGCACATACAGCCTTGGAAGAAGAATGGCTACATGGAAATAAGAACCCAGCTTTAGTTTTTAAATTAAGCCATGTATTATATTTGGTATCTGCATTTGCAATTGGTGGTGGAAGAGAGACGGCAGAAAAGATGAGATGCAAAATCATAAGAGATAGTTGAAAGAAAATTTTTTTTCTGACTGAAGTTTAGCAATGAGGAATTTAAAGCTATTTATGCAGACACCTAATCACACCTACATTTTTCTCTAGAAATTTTTCTAATTCTCCTTTCCAGCTGCCTCTATTTGTAGAAAACATATTTTTTTCAATAATGTATGCACAAGTATCATTCCTAATGGATGAGTTTTCTGTATATTTTTGGACTGGTCATGAAAGCACACAGATGTAATTCTAGCACTGAGGCAGCATGATTGCTGTTTCTGCATATCTAGATAATGTCTCAAACTTTATGTTTTTAGAAAAATATAGATCAAAAGTCATTAGGATAATTTACTGATACTTTTATCAGATTGTGATGCTTTGCACATAATCAATACTTAACTATTTATTGAGTATTAATCCCATAATAGAGTTTATATTTCTGTTGAAGAAGTATATATATTGTGCTGCAGAATTCATTCATCCAAGATTCAGAAATGTGCAGGTAAATGTCATTGAATACATGTTCAAAGAAACTGTTGATCTAGCATTCAAATTTGGCTTTGGATCTAAGGCATTGTAAAGACATTGTGGTAGAATATATAACATACTCCTGGTATGTTTCTCCATTTCATCAGTTTCTCACAAGTTAACATACTCTTTGTTCACATGAGTAGCACTATCAGACATAGGATGCTAAAACAAAATGGAATACTTTGGATTCCCATGTATGGCATACAGTTATATTTAGTGTTTTAGAACAGATAAGAGCATGTATTTTTATAGTTCCAGGTATTTGCCAGATTATTTTCTAATTTTTCCCACATAACATTAACTAATCATGACTATAAGAGCATGATTATTATTATCTTTGACTTATACATGAAACAATTGAGGCATATAATCCTGACTATCTCAGAGTCACGTGTGCATATCAAATACTTATTTGGCTTTCTCAGGCAGTTCATTCCCCTAACTAACCTCTGTCTTCAAAGCTAAGCTTGTTCTATTATGACATCACAGAGCTGAAAACTCTGAAAAGATTACCATTTTATTACGTGAGAGCATATTTGTTATCACATGAAAGGGATGCCTTTTGCCAAGTAGAGATTTTTAGGAGAATTCATAATTTCTTCAGAAAATCCTGTATATTTATAGATTCCAAATAGATAACTTTTAATTCTTAATGAAATATAATAAAGATTAACATAGGGCAAGAAATACATTAATGCACTGCTCTTCAGCCTAGGTTTATTGACTCAAGTTCCCACATACAAAATTATAATATAGATGATTCAAAACTATGTGAATCTCATAAATAACACAAGTCTCTTATTAAAAGAATAAGGAGCCTTTTGTACACTAAGAACTTCTCCACAAAATTCTCCACAGGAGAATGAGGGAAATCATGGACTATTATCTTTATCATTATCATCTTTTTTCATCAGTTGCTGTTTCATAAATATATAGAATTCATGATACTGAATTAAGTGATTAAAAACCACAGAAATATATTTGGGAATTGCAGAAAAGTTCAAAAATCATAAGAAATCTTCACAGTGTTCTGAGAGACATGAAGAGAGTAGCTAATTTACTGAGCAAAGTTTAACATTGTATAAAAACTAACTTGGAATGAATGTGTTGCAATTAGTTTATACAAGATGGAAATCCATCATGAAATAGTTAATACCAAATTAAAATTATATATAATAAGACCATGCTGAATGTGGGAGAATCTGTCTCAATATTTGCAGCCAATTAACTTTTCCTATATATAGAGCTGACATTTTTGCTTTAAAAAATCAAACTGCCTTTTTCCCTTATTGTTTTTTTTTTTCTGGTGGATAGATTTATAATTTTAAATGGCTTTTTTAACACTTACAAACTAAGATTTGAAATGAAGACTTGAAGTACAAATGACAGTTTTTATGTATGTCAAATATACACTCATTCAGTGACACTACTGTTTATTTAAAAATAGCATGGAAATTTGTTCTTTTTAAAAGAAAAAAATGATTCAGCTAGCATTTTAAAAACTTAAATTAAGAATAATAAAAGAAATCAAAACACAGTTGTGCTAACTTTAATTGGTATATTGAGCAATAGGTTGGAACTAAAATAATTGTTCATATATTTTTATTTTAAAAGTTTGCAGAAAATATTGGCGCTCTAATAGACTGAAATAATCTGACAAAAGGTATCCATTTTTGTTGACAACATATATGATTTAAAAGTTAGTCAAAATTTCATGTACACTAAAGGATGCTCCAGGAATGGGGGGGGAGGGAGCACTGGGAGAAAGGGAGGGAAGGGGGAAAGGAAAGGCAAGGGGAGGAGGGAGCAAGGGGATTCAGAGAAGGGTGGAGGGAGGGAGGGGAAAGGGGTACTTATCAACTTTGTATGAGTGGAATAAATAAATAAATAAATAAATAAGAAAAAATTACTAGGTGTGCAGATCTTAAGTATTGCCATCATAAACACACAAAAGATAATCAAATTGAAATAATGATATATTGATTAGCTTTATCGTACTACAAAAAAGTTAGTCAAAATTTAATGAAATAATTTTTTATCCACTGAATTAAATTTTAGATTTCAGGAAGACACATCTAAATGGCTGGTGCAAGGAATAGTTTCTTAAATATTGAGGATATTGACATTATATGTAACGTGTATTACTAATACATGGATATATACCATTCATTTAAATGTAGAGTTTAATTCTCCTTTGTTTAGGAGGAATAAATATACATAAGTAAACCATAAAGAAGTCCTTGTCATTAAAAAAATAGAAATGTCTATTTTTTCAAGTAAGGATGATGATTTATATGCTGAAAGCACCTGGAAGAGGTTGGGATCAGAATTTCCTGTTGCCTTGTTTTCCTAATATAACTCTAGTTTACAAAATTTCAATGACACTTTTATGTCCTTTCATGGATGATCTTGGCTGTGCTTCAAGATTCTCATATACTGGCCTTTAGCTTTACTAACTAAATGCCTCTCCTCCAGCCCATAGGTTCTCACATTGTAGTATAGGGAGTCCCTTATTTGGAACTCTGTATGCTTAACGAAGGGCGGGATGCAATGTGGCTCCTAGAGATGGATTATCTAACTTTGAAGAGACCACTACCACCTCTAGATGATGCAACCAGAAAGCGTAGAGAAGTGAATGTGACATCAGGAGAAGTTAGACTAGTAGAAATAGACAAGAGGAAAGAGCTAGGGAGACATAGTCCTCCTCAATCCACCAAAAGCTATGTGGTATGATTTCTGCCTTCCATGTATCAGAAGATACATCACTTGTCTAAACAGACACCATTGCTACTGATACCCGTGCCACTAATGCACATGTCACCAACACCGATGTCACAGGTGCCCATCACTCCACCATCCAAGCCACAGGCACCCATGCCACAACTTTGCCAATACCACAGATGTTCACACTATCAATCTAATGTCAAAGCTAACCCAAAGAACCCATGCATAGCTTCTCATTTGTCCCCATTTCATTTATTTTTATATTTATGAATTTTACCTGGTACTTTCCTTTAGAAACTAAAAGACCGTATGTGAACAATTTTTGAAGAAAAATACTGAATTCTTGAAGTCAAGTATGCTCATAATTAGAAGGTATGTTTCACTTAGCAAACAAAAACAAAACATAGAACAAAGCAAATCCAAAGCTAAACCCAGCCTGAGTTGCAAATAGAATGCAAAGTAGCTACTTTTTAAATATTTTGACTAATATTTTTGTGTTTCACTATATAATCAAGTATAGCTTGATTCCACTGACCACAAGTTCATTTCAGCACTCAGTAATGAGTGTTTTGTTTTGCTTTGTTTTCATTCAGAGTCACTCACCGATAAGGTCATGGGTAGATCGGATTTTCAAGTTGATCACATGATGGGAGACTGACTCCATCTCCTGAAATGGTGCTCCCAAGTTTGCAATTTTGTACTGGCTATTGATGAAAGATTGTCCTTGGTTTGCTCCACATTGTAGTTTAAAGCATAGCAAATTGCCTTACCAGTAATAAAGCTGGAGACTGACAAGAGAGATGGAACAAGGAGAGAGAGAGAAAGAGAGAGAGAGAGAGAGAGAGAGAGAGAGAGAGATTGAAAGGCAGAAGGGTCCAGAAAGGCAATCACCGTCATTCATATCCTGGCTTCTTCATTGATATATCATCACTTTTGTGACTTTCTGGTCATAAGAAAGCAAGTGAAGCCAGGGGACTGCACTTGAGCATAAGTATCAGGAGGGTCATGTCCACCATTTATGAAACTAGGAATATAATCCACCTCAGTCTCAATATCTTCCAAAACTCATAGTGAAATGCAATTGTCAGGGGATGGTAGTGGGAGCTGGGACCTTTAAGATGTACAAAGTCAGAAGTGCTCTTACATCTTGAAGGATCAATGCTGCTTCCCTGGAGTGGGCTCCTTATCTAGAAGGTGAGTTATTAATAGCAGTCAGTTTCTAGTTCTCTGACTTCCTATTTTTGTTCTTTTGCCATGGGATGCCTGCCATCTTGTTATGGAGATGTTGATGCAGATATTGATGACTTTCTCTTAGATTTTCCAATCTTGGGAACATTGGGAAATCAAATAAATTAAAAATCACAGAGGTCCTAGTACTTGTTATTAGCAGCAGAAAATGGAAGAAGACAGGATCTCAGACAATTTCGTGGAATATGAGACAATATATTAATTTTACAATTCTCAGTACAAATCACCCACAAAAGTTATAAATATTATGAAGAAGTTTCTCTTCTTGGGAAACTTTGTTTAACTGCATTTAATCCTGTGGCATTATTTTAAAAGCAATTTTACTTCCATATTGTTTCAGCAAATTTATGTTTGATAATAAATTTCAGCCCCCCAAACAATCTAATAACTTTACTATGTTTGCTTTATTTGTGGATATTATGATACAAATTTAAAATACAGATTGGCGAGGTGGCTCATTGAGTAAAGATACTTGTAGTGCAAGTCTGTTCATCTAAATTTGACACCTAGAACCTATGTGAATTTATAAGGAGAGACCCAACTCCACAAAGTTGTCCTGGATTTCACGTGTGTGTCCCGTCATGTACATCCTGTATACACATGCCACACTTCAATAAAGTAAAAGTATTAAAAAAGTTCTCTCCTTAAGAAATTATAAAGGTTTTATGGAGATGCAAATCTATAAAATTTGCAAGCAGGTTACAAAGTAGAATTGACTTTATGTAATAAATTGATTGATACAGGTTCTATACATACCAAATACAACTGACCAGACAGAAAGTCGCTAATATACAATCGGTTAGTAACTTTTTTATGAGTATATTTATCATTTATGCACCTATAATTATTCAATCTCTCTTGAATTTCTTTTTTTAATTTTTTAATTATTTTTATTATTTATTCAATTGTGCGTGTATGCGTGTGTGCACATGTGTGTGTATGTATGTGTGTGTGTGTAGAACCACGGAAGAATTTGGGAACCACCATGGCCCGCCTCTACCTCCTTCTTGTTTACTCTGCCCCGGGATTCACAGGCTCCGCCCTACCAGGACCAGAAACGCAGGCCGCCCCCGCTTCCGCCTGGCGTCTATACGTGGGTCTAGGATCCGAACTCAGGAACTTCTACCTGCAAGGCAGAGGCTTAACCCCTGAGCCAGCTCTCTAACCCCTCTCTTGATTTTCTTAAGGCATTCTAAATTATTTCTTTTCTGGCAGAAACTACAAGAATCATTTTACATCCCAAAGTGTAGCTTTTTCTCTATGCCAACCAGGATGTAATGCACTGATGAACAAATTTGTTTAACAAATTGTCCTCTCTAGGATTTCTCAGATGGAGGAGATTAGACAAAGATGAAGTAATATTCCTTCATGGTGGTGTGCACAGTGATGTGCTCTTTACTGCTTGACCCTCTAGAATAGTTTTGATTCCTTTTGATTTTCTGAGTCTAGTTTTCAGGAAGCCTGCTGGCTCCTAGCATATTTCTCTTCTGCTCAACACAGACAGCATCTGTTTATCTTGATTGCATCCAGTAACTTGGCTGACATAGCCAAATGTCATATAAGCAAAGAATCATGCTTATTTTGTTTCAGGTTAGAGAGACAGCATGGACAAAGAGCAGCAGCCCACCATATGACTGGTATTTTAAAAGTACTTGGTATTTCTCGTGTAATTAATAACACGGACAGATGTGTGTGTCTGATCTAGTGAGCATGTCTATGACAAGAACCATGAAGTAAACAGGGAATGCTAATTAGACAACACCTGCTTCTGATAAAGATGAATGTTAATACATTCCGCTCTAAATTTTTTGGGAAAAAAAGCTTTCTATTACTCTGTGGAATGAGGGACTGAAAGAAAGTTGTATTGTCAACACTTGCAAAGATAACAGAAGAATTTCCACTTGTTATGCAGTCTGTTCCCCATGCAACAATACCTTTCCTAGGAAATGGGACCTAAGTAGGAGAGGATCAAGAAGAGAAATCAGTTTTCTGTGATTTGGAAGATAGGGTAAAGGAGAGCAGATGTGCCTAGAAATTTAATCAAAATCATAACTATACCACATCTCTTGCTGTCTTCTTTATTTTTTTATACAAGTGACGAATTGACCAGCATAATGCCTGCAAATGAAAAGAAATCCTCTGGCTTTCCTCAAATCATCCTGAGTTAGATGAATCCTAGAACTTTGGAGATAGAATGATTTCCAAATTTTGTGTAAGGCCAAACATTTTATTCCAAGTTTTTTTTTATCAGTACAACAAAGTTTTAGTGATTAATAACAGTAAATAAATGTTTGAAATACAAGTTAAGTTTTTTGGTTATTAGCACATTCTTGAAAAATAATATTTTACTGTAATATTGAAACTATATTGTTTTGGGAGATGGATATAATATCTATAAAACAATTAAGATTCAATAGTGTGAAAGGCAAGGGTAATGCTGTTTATAAACATTTAAGCCCATCTAAAGTTACCTGCATTTTAAATGACCTCCTCTTTGTCAGACCTTCTTAGCCCCAAAACAGAGACCACTCTCTAGGAACTCACTTGTATGCTTCTTCTTGGATTGTGAGACCCTGAAATGTGCAGACGAGGTTTTTGATATGATACTCAGCATTCTGTTTTTGCTAGACTCTTAAGCAGAAGAAATGCCGAGCTCACAGTGAATTTCACTCTGACTTCATCATTTACCACTAACTCTCCATAGCATTTGAGGAGAACACATAATAAATGTATTCAGACATTGCAGCTGTTTTTTTGTCTGTTTTCCAAACACATAATGTGCTAATTTGGAAAAAAATCAACAACAGCTGCAAATACATGTCAACAGCAAGGTCTTTGAGGGAAGGCCTTAATAGGTTTTGTTAATCAGTGGTGAACCAGGTGTGAATAAATAATTAACACACTTGATAGCAGAGCCCTATTTGCCCCTACTGCTGTAGCTAAAGTCCTGGCAGCCTTTCCTTTAGGTTCAAGATTTCCCTGCAACCTTCAAAACTAAAAATACTTAATCACCACCAATTCAAGAAGCAAAAAATATTATTTCAAACAAGACATTTGAGTGTGCATATGATGAAATAAACCACATATTACAGAAGAGAGGCTAATCTTATAGATGAAATAGGAATGTAATAACCTATTTCATTGACACATCAATTTTAAAGCAAGGAACAAGTGCCTGTCAGTTTAGAAATGATTATGATAAACCGATTTTATGTAAAACACTCCATTGTATTTATTAACAATCTTACTGTCGTATTTTCCTTGTGAAAATGAAAAAATGTCATAATACATGATCAAAAGAAGTGGAATTCAGCCAATATGTGTGGTTATTATCCACGATCTTGTACTACATGTGTCAATAAGCCCAAAATGTGTTCACTGTATCAGAGAGTGGGAAATAGGCACAAGACTTATTAGCTATTGATATTGATCATAAAATATCACTTATAAAATTATAATACTTTTAGATATTACTGAAGAACAGGGTGGAGGAGAGATCCTTTCATAGGAGAATGAGTTTGGAATATGATAGTTTCTCAGGCAGGGCTCCCAAGAGCTGAGGTTTCTGTGAGCGTCACCTGAGAATTTGCTCAAAGTCACACTGCTTACCTTATCTTAGCCCTACTGAAGCAAGATCTAGGAATGGTCCTCAGGCATCTATGACTTAAGAAGCCTGTCTATGATTCAGTGCCTGCTGACATTTGACCTTTACCCACATTAGCCACAAATTTGTATAACAGAATAGTGTTAATTGCCAGGATTATAATTTGATGACTAAGGCCCACGTGTGGAGAGAGCTCTGAGCAGTATCTCACACACTGCTGGGAAATCAACCAGCTGTTAATGTCATACAGACTTAGTCTTGCTGAGAGACATTAGGTGGCAAAAAATAGTCATTTGCTACCAATTCTCATTCTCTTGTATGAAGAAAGGAACACTTTGGAAACTGTCTTACCTACAGTCAATTTGTCCCTTGTGCAGCAGTGGAATTCTACTTGAGTTTCTTTCAGAGGAGGACAATCACTTAGATTAAGAGGCTGTGGGGAAACATCTGTCAGTAGAGAATGAGAAAGGATGACAGGAGCCATAAAGGCCTCTATTCCCTAAAACTGTTATAAAATAAATGTGTACCCCATATTGAAATATAATTAAGATTTTAAAGCTCCCATTATGCATTTATTGAGTCTTTTTATTTTTACAAACTTAGCCAACTTTCTAGATGATAAGAAACATGTACTGTTATATTTAGTTGAAATGTAGCTGTTCTATCTATCATTTATCTACTCTGTCACCTATCCGTCATCTATCCACATAGTAATTTTTCAAAGACTACTTCTTACTTATTGTCATTTTGAGCAAACTAGAATGGTGAAATCAGACTTGTATTTTTGGAGTCATGGATAGTATTGAGTAAAATGGCTTTTATCCCTGATACAGAAAACTTAGGGTACCAATTTCCAAAGATGGTTGGAATTCTCAGTTCATCCATACAAGACTTGAACTAATTGGTGACCAAGGAAATACTAAAAGAGCAATACAGCATATTTGATAAAAATTGTTTCAGTAGAAAACTTTTTTTTTATTTCCACCATACAAACTTAACAGGTACACCGGTCCCCTCCCTACCTCTACCCCCCCATCCCTGTGCCCCCCTCTGCTCCCCCTGTCCCTTCCCATCCCCCAGTGCCTCCCCCTCATCCCCAGAGCATCCTTTAATTTGCATGCCAAACTCTCCTCTGGGTCCTCCTCTGCGATGAGGTGCAAGGATCCAGCAGTATTTCAATAGAAAATAAGCAAGTAAAAACTGTTTTAAAATAACTTATGTTAGATTCAAAGAGTCCAGCTGGGCAGAAGTTAAGACCCACAGGCAGGGAAATCATTCTTGTACTATCCTTTCCCTATACTGATCAATTACAAGTCAATACTAGTACAAAAAATTAGTAATAATACATAACTCACAGAACTGTACAGATTAAGACAATGAACATTACTTATCTTGAGGTATAGCCTTAGTAAGTGTGCAATTAAAGTGTGTTTAAAAATTGCTACTGAATTATTAGTAAAATATCTTAAAAAGAAGTTTGTCAAACAAGCTCCAATGTGAATTGACAGAACCAAACATTTTACTTGAAAATTTTTATTTTTTTCCCTGAAGACCCCAATATATTCCTCTGGATATTGGTGGATTTTTGTGTCCCATTACACCCAAGAAATAATTGCTTCTTTTTCAACCATGTACCATTTGATTTTTAACACTCAGTGTATATTATTGAGAGGTGGCAAAAATGTTTAACCATATTTGGTCCCATCTGGAGATTTTTTTTCCTCCAGTTCTGCTAGTGGAATGTGGATGCTTTTGTTGGTTTTCCATCAATATGAAACAGATTTTAAGTTTCCACTTATTTCTGAAGCTCTGTGTACTTTGTCTTTTTTTGATGCACTACAAAATCTTGTTTCTCAAAAAAAGCACATTTACATAATATTGAGTGTGAACCATCCATCACCTAAGTGATACTTAGCAGATAAACAAAGCACATTAACACTTAAGCAAAAATGAGATTTTGCCTCATCATGTTACCTACTTCTGATATAAGAGCTCTGAGAAAAAGACACTGAACAGAAATACCTGTTGGGAAACATGATTGAGCATGCAGGAGAGCTGGCTTCCTGTGATGGGAAATGTTTCATAATGAGCTGTGACGGAATTAAACACCTGGTAGCTGCAATATCAAATGAAACCTCTCCCTTTGAACCCGGTTTAAGTTAGGAAGTAACTGGTGTTTTTTCATTTTTTAAAGAAGTATTTATGAAAGTAAACTTCTCAAGCAGAGTAGTGGTAAAGTGTCAATGTGAGAAGAGGAAGCTGGTTTCATAAAGGCTTTCTTATTTAATGAGGTCACATTTCATGTCCACAAATTAATTTTGATGAAGTATTTTGTAATCTTTGTTCTGAGCTGCCAATTTACACGCTGCTTCTTTTTTTATTATTGCTTTGAATGGGTGGGTCACTTCTCATAACTATAAAAATATAACAGAAAAGCAAGTTTCCTATGAAAAATTACAACATCTATGAAATACTTTCTTTGAAGCAGGTATGACACAAAAGTCTGCATGCATGCTGGTTCATTTTACAAGGAATACCTTGCAGGATGTTTATGACTTTAGTAAGTTAGAACTTCCTCTCTCTGAGTCTCTTCTTCCCCCTTTCTTCCTGCAGCATAATCTAAGACACAACACTCCCTAAAATGACTAGGCTCTTCCATTTCTCAATTTGGTGTTTATTTGCCTAGAACTGCCTTTCTTTATCCTCTGACTTCAGACATCTTTTTAGAGGGATTTCTGATACCCACTCTTTTAAAGGAGATTTCATTCACAGACAAGAATGTTGGCTTGTTATCATCCCAATATGTCCCAATATTTGGGTTCAAGCGAACCCAAATTTACGTGTTACATCCTTATCACCAGAAAATGGGTTAGGATGTGAAGACTTTGGTATGTGACTAGACCATGGGAAAGGAGCCCGTGGATAACAAGTGACTGAACTGAGATCTTCATCTCTCCTGTTATGTGAAGTAACTGCTTACAAGGACCCTCTATCCACCAGGAGAGGTCATTCCTTGATACCAAATCAACCAGGGCTGTGGAAGTAAGTTCTCGAGAACAAGATGCACTGATTAAACTAGGCTGATCAGCACTTTCTTAACTTATGGTATCCTTTGTTCTGTGATCATAAAATTTTAAGAAAGTCTTTTTTTTTATTTCCACTCATACAAACTTAATAGGTATACCGGTCCCCCCCTCCCTCCAACGCCCATCCCCTTGTGCCCCCCCCTTCCCTCCCCATCCCCCAGTGCCTCCCACTCCCATCCCTGGAGCATCCTTTAATGAGCATGCCAAACTCTCCTCTGGTCCTCCTCTCTGATGAGGTGCAAGGACCCAGTGGCATTTCCCAGAACCATTTCCTGTGTTCCCTTTAAGCATAGGAACACTACTGTGGCTGTCAATCCCTTGCCTCCAAGGATCCTAGTGCCTTTACAAACGCTAGACTTTGTGGGGTCATTGTGCAGGGCATGCAAAGTCCAATTATGATTGCTTCGGCCCTAACTTGTGTGGAGAATCTTACATATTGTTACTCCTCCCATCCTTGTGCTCTTACAATCTTACTGCCCCCTCTTCTGCAAATTTCCTTGAGCTTCAGGATGAGGAGAAATTAGGCTGGCCTAAACTCTTAACACAGCAGGACATGAAGTTTGGGGCAACCTGAATCTGTGTTCCCTGGACCATGGTTGCTTCCTCATATTTGGCTCCAGAATAAACTATCTCTTATTCCTTTGATGTGAGATTTGTGATTTTTCTGCTTATAGGGCCATGCTGTTAGAATCCCTAGCATCTAGAATGGTGAGAGACACAGTCACTTGTGTAGCAATGTCCACTGAAGTCAAATGTTCCTTCCAGGAGGGAGGAAGAAGACTCTTGAGACTGCTGAAGTAAATGGATTTCACAATTCCAAAAAGACTGAAACGGAAAAGAAACACAAACTGTTCCCAAGGAGAAGGAAGCAGCCAACAACTGCTGAGGGACAATTCTTAGGGAACAGATAAGTTGCCTAAAGGAGACTCTGTGGTGAACAGGGCTTCCTCTGTGACATGCCGAGAGCTTCAAGAATGTAGAGTGTCACTCACATTGTGCAGTGTTTGTGGTTATGTAGCTGGTTTTAAGGTTTCACTGCTCTGTTTGGCTGTGCTTATGTAAGCAAACACGATAAACTCAGTTCAGCAAGCTGGGTTTTGTGTAATCATCAGTTTGATCTGTCATTGGTTCACAGGCTGGGGTGAAGAGATATATGTGTGGTCTCTCTCCAGGGACAACACTTGTTGTAAAATGTTTTGTTGGTTGTATTTGGTGATGGCAGCTAGAATGATGTAATAATCAGGATTCTCTGAAGAAAAGAATCTCTAGAATGTAATATATATATATTTCATTCTATATATATATAAAATAGTATCCTTCAAAGTAGCTGCCCATAGTTGTTTTGTTTTTGACCAGAATGCCTCACTAAGCTGAAAGAACCAAATGAGTCTCTACCTTGCTGGGGGATCAAAGACGCTCTGATATCAGTGATGAACAGCGAACAGCAACAAGTCATAGACACCAAGCTCCAAAGGCAGCGAATACTGGCAAGGTGGAAAGGATGCATCTCTATGTCAGCCAAGGAAGGCGGCAGTAGAGCAGCAACAAAAAAGGCAGCAATGATGCTTGAAGATTGAACTCCACAGTTAGTCCCTCCTCCTTGCACTTCCTGTTATTGGTCCACCATTGGAAACACCACACACTGTGGGCTGGGTTTTCCACATCAGTTAATCAAATACCTCAGACTTGTTCAGGGGCCTGCTCCAACCATTAACTCACCACAGCTGTTCCCCAAACAGTCTGCAACCATCAAGTTGCACTAAAATGTAACATAACCAATGGATTATGATGAAGCCCATTCACTGCATTCTGAGTAGTGCATACTTCACCCATTTTAATGGTGAGTTGAAAATCTTTGGGAATATGTTAATGCTTTTTGAGAATTCTGACTGACGTTTATCACATGTAGACAAGTACCAAGACACATGGGAGAGCTTGTTGAAGCAATAAATATCGTTGTTCATATCACTGTAAACATATTTGATTATTTTCCAAGTTATAATTCCAAAATAGGGTGTGAAGACTCAGATCTTTATTAATGAACAATTTGCTCTTCTCAAAAAATCTGGATTTTGGATAGGGAGATAGATCCCAGAGCTTTAGACAGTTAATTGAAGGATATTGTCTTTAAAATTCATGTAGTCAGGTTTTGACTTTGTCTTTTAGTTATTGAGAAATTTTCAAGTTTACTAAAAAGGCATTGTCAAAAATTTATGTGTGGTTTAAAGATAATGATAAGAAAATTGCATGAACAGAATGATAGATATAAAGAACAATCCTAATGCAAAATAAAAATGCATAATGAGAATTTAAGCTGCATGGGGTTATATGATGACCTGGCTGGTCCATTTCTGTATATGTTCATCTGTCTATTGAGAGACAGATAATGTTAAAACCAAGTCCAACTGTTTTTTGTTTTAATAGGTTTTGATGATTGATGTTACCTTTCCTTAGAATGCATAGAGGAATGATATTTAAATAGGAATTAAGTAGTCATTAAATACCAAGTGAATTTTCTGAATATTTTGTCTATGCCTTTCAGAAATCAGATACACAAATAAAAACCATATATTTTTTAAAACAAGTATTGAAATCAAATCAAAATGATATGTGCTGTAAATGGCATGAATTATTTATAGAATCGATTACAATCAGTAATATTTCATATGCACATATATCAATTATGTTAAATAGATTTCAGATAGTTAATAACTGACTTCCATAGCAGGCTCAGAACTAATTATGAAATGAATAAACTAATATCCATCTTTTGGATGTTTCTGAAATATCCTTGAATATTTAACATTGTTTTTAACAAGATGTTTTACATTAGTTTATACATTTATAATTTGAAAGCAAATTAAATTTATTAATCAAATATATTTGCATTCATTTTTTTTCATCAAACCAAAACTTGGATGATCCAATGCTAGAAGAATTGTTTAAAGAAATTTACAAAAGACTGAAACATTGTGAGCTTTGGATTCTGTCAAAATGTTAATGCCTTGATGATGTTAATATTTTTTCTTCTATATCCACACATTTTTCATATTTGGATGAAACAAACATTGATAATAATATCTAGTTATTGAGTCTTAGCAGAGCAGCTTTTAGTAATTTTAAGATAAAAAGATTTAAAATAAAAATTTGTGTGAAAAGTTGTTATTCTTAAAAATAAATTATTATGCCTATAGACATGGCTCAGGGGTTAAACAGAAGGTCCAGAGTTAGGATTTCAGCTCCCATGGTAAAAATGCCAAGAAAAAATGTTGACAGCTGTAGCCTGCACTTCTGGCTTTGTTGGGCTGAACCTGAAAAATTCTATAGTGAAGCCAAAAGGAGATAGAAGCAATCCAGGATAATTCTGAAATCACCCTTGGTCCTCCACAGAGACACATAACACACACACACACACACACACACACACACACACACACACACAGGTGTGCAAAAATAATAACAAAAGTTATTGAAAATAAATGCTTCCATCCCTCCTTTTGATGATCCACATGAAAAATTATGGGACGAAATTCTTTTGTATGTTATATGCAATAAAGGACTCTTTGGGAATTGGGGGGGGTACTGGGAGATGGGGAGGGAGGAAGGGGGAGCAGGGGGTTCCGGGGGGGGGGAGGAGAAGGGGGGAGGGAACTGGTCTACCTATTAAGTTTGTATGAGTGGAAATAATAATAAAAATGTTATAAAAAAAGAAATTCTTTTGTATGTTAGTTAAGCATACAGGATTTGTTAATGATACATCCAGTCCTCTCAAGAAATATATCTTGAATCAAAGAACTCACATTTTCTCCCTCCCACTCATTCTTTATAATTTGGACAAGCATTTAGTCTCTTTGAAACCCTTTTTGTCTTGGAAAATGAAAGTCATAATTGTCATGATTAAATAATACTTGGTATTTATTGGATGGTTAGCTGTGTTTCTGTTAAATTCCTGTAATACTGGGCACTGGTTGTGCTATGTATCTTGAAAGAAGAGTTGGGGGCGACCTTGGGATATTCTACAGAGAGTAAAGAGAATAAATACTGCATTATGATCCAGTTGCCCATTTCAGACACAACTGGCTGTAAGTCAATCTTGTGTAGATGTGCTTGATTACCCTTGCTGCACCAGGAAAGACATAGTCAGGATTCTCCTCTGCAGTTTTGTGGGAGAAATTGTTTAGAACGTCTTCATTGCTGAGTCACTGATGTTGCTATGTGGCAGAGTGGAAGGCCAGGAAATTATATGACATTTACATCAAGCAATCATCCTAAGAGGTATCTTTGTGCCTTACTGTGTTGCTTAATATGTACATTGATGAATCATGCATTTGTTTGCCTAGAGACTTTTTCATCTTACTCTTTAATATCAGATATTTTCACTTATGAAATCTAAATTAGTTTAGCTTTATGAAGTTTTGGTAGTTTTCTTTTTCTGATGTCATCCATACTACATTTTTTCATATAAATGTGTAATTGAATATCAAAATAATTTAACTATTTCTATATGTACATTTTAGTAAGTGAATTTAAAACATGATAAATATCTGTTAATTTTTCCTAGACAATGCCAGTATTTAAGATATTTTTATTTATGCATTTTGCGAAGTTGCTTGACTTCTTTGCTCTTTATGTAAATTTACTGTCAAGATACTTTTGTGCTTCATGAATCTTGCCTTTTATACAACAAATTTTCAAAAATATGTTTTAGTTATTGTACATCATTGATAAAGCAACACTCCAGGGTTAAGAGTTTAATTGGATAGTGTGAACAGAATTTGTTTTCATAAGCAATTAATTGACTAGCTAATGTGGAGCTAGATGCTAAAATGTGTCAATGAAAAGAATCCATTTAATTCTCTAGACATTGAACCAATCAATTCATGTGGTTTGGGCGAAACTAAATTTTCTGATTTTGTTTTTCCCATGAAGGTAATGGAGGAGCAACTTTGGAGCATGACAGTGTCCATTCAGAGGACACTTGCTGGTGATGAGCTGAGCAGTTATCAGTGCATATAAACAACCAGTTTCTACTTAGTATGGAATATCTTAGGACTTAATTTTATCTAATTTGTTCTGAAATTCAGGGATGCATTTAATGTGCAACTTACAATTAGGTAAGAAGATAATGTTCTCCAAGTTACATGGCTAATGGGGGAGTATACAGAAGTGAACAAGGATCTATGTCTCCAAAGTCTGGATGGTTAGTGCTATGCAATGCTATGTGTCTACTCAAAGGTGTTTTTAAGAGTACTTAGACTTGTTCACACATTGCATAATGCCTCTGATTGACAGAATTTTCCGTAGAGGTTTTATGAGTGGTTATTTTTGAAGACAAATAATTTTCTTTTTTTTAAACATTTTTTTATTATTATTTCCGCTCATACAAACTTAGTAGGTACACCGGTTTCCTCCCTCCCTCTTCCTCCCCCCAACCCCCCGATACCCCTCCCCTCCCCCCTCCCTCCCTATCCCCCAGTGCCTCCCCCCCCAATCCCCGGAGAATCCTTTAATGTGCCTGTGAGTCTCTCCTCTGGGCTCTCCTCTCCGATGACGTACAAGGATCCAGTGGCATCCCCTGAATCCTTTCCTCTGTTCCCCTTAAGCATAGGAACACTACTGTGGCTGGAAGACAAATAATTTTCATGTACAAAGGTCTTGTTAATATTAATCTTACTCCTGGTATGTAAATAGTATGGCCAAAGAAAGAGATAAAAATCTTAAATATAATTTTTAATATTAGTAGCCCTTATCTACAAAAGGGGATTTCTCAACCTTATAACACAATTTTATAGTTAGGACTCAGGTCAATCACCTCAGGTGTCTCCAACAAATCTTGACGTCTAAGCAACTTGGCTTTTCTTTTTGGTTCCTGCATCCTCATTAAAACAGTGGGGAGGGAGAGGACAAGGGTACCTATTGAGCTTGTACAATTAGGAAGAGAATAAAATGTGGGAGAAAAATAAATAAATAAATGAAACTTTCTCAAGACTGACTTGACCTTATTTTCTTTTCTCCATCGTGTCTGGTAGCTGGATCTATGGGTCTGCCCACAAATTCCCAGTTTTTTCATTTCTTATAGTTGATCTGATATGCTGGTTACTGTTCAGGTAGTCTAGTACTTAATTTGATACCTAATGCTAAACCTGTTTGGCCTGATTCTTTTTCCAAGCTTTGTAATTTAGCTTTGTGCTTAACTGCACACAACCCACCCTTCACTAGGTATTTTAAGAGGTGGAACTAAAATCAGTTTTCTAGATAATTTTTATCTCATAGGTCATTCACCCACACCTGCTGTTACATCCCAAACAAACTGCAAACATGACATAATAAATTAGCTATTATGAATATCATTTTAAAACATATACTTTACCAAGAAATGAATGAAACATGTAACATCTTGATAACTGCATATCCTATGATCCCTTGATTTTAAAAGACATTTAAATTAGAAAAATGTGGTAATATTTTTAAGTTTATTTATAATTCATCAAGAGCATAGTATTAATTAGTCATATAAAATGGATGTTTTTTGCAGAAAGGAAATTTAGAAAATCAACTACAAAGAAAGTTTAGAACATTATCCTTAAAAATAAAGTCTTGGAGTCCTTTCTTGTGCATGCCTGACTCTCCTCTGGGCCCTACTCTCTGCTGACGTGCAAGGACCCAGTGGCATTTCCCTGAACCCCTTCCTGTGTTCCCATTAAGCATAGGAACACTACTGTGGCTGTCAATCCCTTGCCTCCAAGGATCTTAGTGCCTTTAGCAGATGCTAGACTTTGTGAGGTCAATAGTGTGTTGGACATTGCGCAGGGCATGCAAAGTCCAATTATGATTGCTTCAGCCCTAACTTGTGTGGAGTATCTTGCAAATCATTGTTCCTCCCATCCTTTTGCTCTTACACTCTTACCGCCCCCTCTTCCGCAAATGTCCCTGAGCTTCAGGATGGGGAGAGATTAGTCTGGCCTAGTTCTAGGTGGTTGATATAGAGTCTCTGAAGCCACTAGGTCCTTGTACGTCATCAGAGAGTAGGGCCCAGAGGAGAGTCAGGCATGCACAAGAAAGGACTCTGGGAATTGGGGCGGGAGGCACGGGGGAATGGGGCGGGAGGGGTGAGGGGAGGGGGAGCAGGGGGTTGGGGGGGAGGAGGAGGGAGGGAGGGAAAAATGTATTATATAATAAATAAATAAATAAATAAAAGTATTTCAACCTAAACAAAAAAAGAACTTTCCAGCTCTATCATTTGTCTTGGTTCCCTGGGTCCTTTGCCTTCTAGCCAGTCCAGCCTATTCGTTTTATCCTAAAAGCTTCTTTCTTGTTTCTGAGCCTTTTTTTTGTGTATTCTTCCTTTTCTCAGAGTGCCTTTATGGGTGCTTACTGCTCAACACATGCTCAACCTTTAACACCGAGCTTGTATGTTACTGTTTGAAGAACTTCCATCTTTCCTGGGATCCACAGAACCTACTGTTCTTTCCCTATTCCAATAAAAATTTTTAGTGCCTTTTTTCTTAAAAAAAAAATAAAGTCTTGGTTTATCGTTTGAATGTCAAAAATACCCCACTCCCCCACACTTTTCTTTATTGGTGAATTTTGTTCTTTGAGAATTTCATAATGTTGCTTTTAGAGATGGCATCATTTACAACCATTTTACTGTGTTCTGCCTCTTACATTCTTTCTGCCTCCTCTTCTGCTAAGGATCCTAAGCATTAAGGGGAAGCAAAATCGCTATGCTGATGACAGATCCTTCAGCTATCACTTATTCTCAGTATCCTGTGAACAAAACCAATGTTAAATCTATGTTTCATGGAGCTTTTTCAGATCCTAAATTTTTACTATTTTCAGGACATCTTGTTTTTGATGTATTGTTTCTATCCCAAGAAATCTGCAGTGAAGACAGAGCCCCAGGTCTTCCCAGAGACCTACTTCTGCATTTGACTTTTCTTTTACTCTGTGCTGTTATCACTGTGCTGCCTGAGGTCTAACATGCTGGAACAAAACACATTCATTCCTCTCTGTCATGTTATATTCAATCACTTTTATTGTGAGTATTCCCTTCCAGAATTTATAGCATCTTTTCCTTTTCCACCAAAAATAATCTCACTTTTTCTTTGCTTAACACAGAATGTGTTTTGCTAAAATCTTTCTCTTATTTGCTTCCAAGAATTTATATTCTGTCTCCATATAATTCTCCTTGTGACTTTTTCATTATCATACTGTGCCATTTATGAGCCTTTATTTTATTTTATCTCACCCACAAAAACATAGACACAGATGCACATATGTGCATGTATGCATACATGCATACCACTCACCCTCACAAATTTGGGTAAACTGTACTACCCTATCATTTTTACAGAAGTTTTGAAAATGGAAGATTTTATTGACTATTTATTCGTATTCAAGTAGATAAGGTTAACAATTCGACAACTGAGAACTAAGACTTTAACTGTGTCTATGAAAAATTTATTTAGTTATGGGCAGCTCTGAGTTAATCTGTGATTGATGTGGAAGTTAATTACGCATGGAGGATGGGCTCAAGTCTTGGGCAGGTGGACAAAATGGAGAACTTGAAGTAAATGGGCAGACTGGCAAGTAAGAAAGCACACCTCATCCTTCTGCTCTTCCCATAGATATGGTGTGGCTAAGTCCTTTGTCTCCTGATGATGGTATGATGTGTCCTACCATCACTTTGATCTATAACCAAGACTTGTGAGAATGAATAAATCCCTTCTTTCTCTAAATGGATAGATCATGTATTTGTATCAACCATAGAAGAATAAATGCAACAATATGCCAAGCAATACAATGTATAAAAATCATTAACTGTATATACTATTTGTGTTCAAATGCTTACTATGCTTATAATAGTCTTGCTTTTAACTGAGGCTTTATTTTCTTCAGTTTGAGTTACCTATTTACCTATAGTATTGAGGTAAACATATTAAAAAATAGAAAATTTTAAATTATGTGCCATTCTGGGTACTGTGAGATTTTATTTTTTTTATTCCATTGTCTGATATATGAAACATGCCTTTGTGCAGCATGTGCACACTGAATATGCTACCCCTTGTTAGCCATTTAGTATTATCTCCACAATCAGTTTAACTATCTTGGTAAAATGGTATGCAAATAAACCTTACTAATAATCCCAAAATGCAGGAGTCGTGATATTTGTGATTCAAATATGTCAAAGGAAATTTGTAATGTGGTTCCTTAAGAGCAAAGGTGAAAGCTTAATAGATTATTTTGAGAAAGAGAAAGACCACAATTGCAGGACTTTTATTATAGTGGATCAGTATAATTTTTTTATAGTTTTGTGCATTTTATGTTGTCAGCCTCTCACTGTAACTAACATTTAAATTCAACTTTATCACAGGTATGCATGTAAATGAGAAGGATGCATTGCTGTGCTTATTAATTGTATAATTTTCATGATTGTCCCTGTTTTTTTAGTGTTCTCATAATATCTTATGTATAAAAGGGGGAATTACTACATATGTTCATGTTCTTGTGTGAATGTTTGTATGTGTTCATGTATGAATGTATATACATATCTCTATATACACAGCAGAGTAGTTGAGATTATTTTGATTCACAAGCTAAATTCACTGTGTAAACTGGATCTCAGACTGAAGAACATAGCACAACTACCATACTTGAGCCTGTTTACAAAGATGAAAGCTTCATTAATAGTTCTCTTTGCACCATGTATTCCCTACACTTAGTCATGATGGACTGTAACAGTGCCAATATTACAATATTTAATAATGCTACAGATTAAAGGTTTTTGTAATGTTGCATGCCCATTGATGTCATTGTATATTGTGTCTGTTACATACAAATTTTGCTTATTAATTGAAATATTTATTCTTATAACAAAGGAAGTAGTTATCAAAATTATACCCAGGCATTTGACTGCTTTACATGGTGAAAATGTCCTCTCTTAAATATTTTCCTTTGTATGTTGCACAGTACATAGGTTTCTCTAAATAGCTGGCCCAATTTTACAATTTTGACTGTAGATATTGTCATCACCAACATACTATACTCTATACTTGGTTTCTTGTATTTCTACTTTATATTAAGTGATACAATCAGTATTTTAAGTCTAAATTAGACTACAAATTTGATTTTATCTGAAAGGGTCTCAAATCATATTGGAAGGTTGTAGGATTTTTCCTTAAACAGGTACTATTCCCTGTACCTCTACATTGCACATCCAAATTACATGAGATCCTTGTACTGAGGTAAATGGTATACCTAACTCACCACACTGAAGCTTAAATTTTATTTATAAGATAGTTGAAAAATATCTGTCTTACCTTCAGTGTGTGTGTGTGTGCACACGTGTGTGTGGTATGTTGGGTGTTTACTTAGAAAATGCTAGTTACTTTGGAAAATGCTAGTTTGTAAAGATAATGTTTTTAATGTAAAAGTAGCTTTGGTTAACCTAGAACTAGGCCAGACTAATCTCTCCCCATCCTGAAGCTCAGGGACATTTGCGGAAGAGGGGGCGGTAAGAGTGTAAAGAGCAAAAGGATGGGAGGAGCAATGATTTGCAAGATACTCCACACAAGTTAGGGCTGAAGCAATCATAATTGGACTTTGCATGCCCTGCGCAATGTCCAACACACTATTGACCTCACAAAGTCTAGCATCTGCTAAAGGCACCAAGATCCTTGGAGGCAAGGGATTGGCAGCCATTAAGGGGAACACAGGAAGGGGTTCAGGGAAATGCCACTGGGTCCTTGTACGTCATCGGAGAGGAGGGCCCAGAGGAGAGTCAGGCATGCACAATAAAGGACTCTCTGGGAATTGGGGCGGGAGGCACTGGGGAATGGGGAGGGAGGGGTGAGGGGAGGGGGAGCAGGGGGTTCGGGGGGAGGAGGAGGGAGGGTGGGAACTGGTGTACCTATTAAGTTTGTATGAACTGAAATAGTAATAAAAATGTATTAAATAAAAAGTAGCTTTGGTTAATGTTTGTATTTTACTTTGAATGAATTTTTATTTATGCTATGAGACATGTATTGAAATTATTCTTTACTTCCTTTTCTTTTTTAAAAATTATTTTTGTGTGCTGGTGTGTGTGTGTGTGTGTGTGTGTGTGTGTGTGTGTGTGTGAGGGGTCACCGTTTGTACCTGTGCAGATCCCAGAGTGGCTTCAGGAATTATGCTGGCTTTCTCTACCTCCTTGTTGCTGTTGTGCTCTGGGATTTCTCAGGCTCTGTCTTCCAGAGTTACAAGTGCAGGCAGGCCACTGCCATTTCCACCCATTTTTACATGAGTCTGGGATCCAAACTCAAGTTCTGCTCTCGAGGCAGAGGCTTAACCCCTGTGTCATCTCGCCAACCCCCAAGTTCCTTTAGTTTTTGGCATATAAATGCTAAATTGCTCCAATACCAATTGAAGTTTTTCTTTTTTGTTAAAGATTTTTGGATTTTATAGTTTCTTTCATTTTCCATATGGATATTAAAATAACTTGTCAATTTTTACAAAAAAGGCTATGAAATTGTCTAATTTTTCACAAGTAAAAAATCTTCTTTATCATATTTTTATTTGGGTTGTTTGCACTATTTCTCATTTTTTTACTGAATTTGTGCATCTTTTGTCAGACTTATTCCTACTTCATTTTTATGATAACATATTTAAAAAAATTTTAAGTATTATTAAGTGGTTGAGTTTCGCTTCCTAATATATTTGGCTAATGTCTCATGCTGTCCTAGTGATATTAAACTACTTTTCAAAGAGTTTCAAGAGCAGTAGCTTCATTTTGCATCTTCTAATCCCCTTTTTACTCTCAAAGAAATCAGGTAAACATAAAACCTTAGCTTCTCTAGCATCACTTGACTTTAGTTTCTTGAAACTGATCTTTTACTTCTGATTTACTGAAATACATTAACAAATTTGTGGTTTATTTTCAGATACTTATATTTGTGGCAATTTGTTAATGCACGACTTGAAACTTTTGATATTTTCCATTTCAGGAATTGCTCTCTTTTAGCAATTGAGGTCTAATGACTTAAAACTAACATTTTGTATATTATTGTTTATTCCAGATTGGAAAATAAATATTTCCCCACTTATTTCATCTTTACTGAAAGCAGGAAATTAAATTTATTTATCTTATTATATTTTGGTGAATTACAAAGGAAGAATTCCTCAGTGCCTTGAAAATTCATGCATGGTGTTGCTATTGGGACAAAGTTACTATTTGTACTGGTTGGATTTCATGAAATTGACAATGGTGAAAACGAGATCCTGTGGAGTACAGGATAGTGAAAAAGAGGGATGCATATTATCTTTCAGTAGAGATATCATAGTGTCTCAAAGAAAGAGAACTTTTAAATCAGGTCTTAAATTATTTCAGTTTTATTTCCTTCTACTTTGTGTAGACGGTAAGGTATTACTACTCTGAAACTTGATTCTTATCTGTGACAGTATTTGGTCAAAACTATTGCATCTAAATGTAAATTTCCTAGCTTATAATCAATTTTTGCAGTTTTAATTCTTCCACTTCCTGCCTTTACAAGCCTCACGTCATTTATCATGCGTTCTCTTATGGGGTCCCCTGACTCAGTTCTCTTGCTCCCACTTTTTTCTTTTTACATTCTGTCACTTTTTTTTATTTGAGGTGGTCTATGTTCCCTAGGCTAGCTTTGAAATCCCAGGCTCCAGCAACTATCCATCCCACCCTTTCAGAGAAACTAGGACAGCAAGAACATGCCTCTGCTTTTGGTTCTTTTTGCCATGGTCATCTGCAAAGTTATTCCTACTTCTAACTTCCTAGTTTTATATAATACAGTGATTTCTGTGCTGTAGAAGCCTTTTGAACCCTAAAAATGAATCTAAATGTAGATTCATTTTTAATGAGGATTAAATAGAAATTTCATGACATTACGATAGGCTCTGCTTTATGCCTGCACATCTTTTGTTCCAGGCTCTGTCCCACACCTGCTTGGCTCTCTGGATCCCTTCTAAACTCAACTTTACTGACTCTTATTCTATCATCCTCACAAACCTCTAATCTTTTAGTTTGATCTTTTAGCTTCTATACAAACACACTATATTATACTATTGATGCTGTTCTAATTTGAAGTCAAACTTTGCTCATCAAACCTGACTCCCATTCTTCAAACTTTTAGCTAAAATTATATTATAAAGACTTTCACCCCCAAATGAGGATTGGGCCTAAATGTCTCAAGTGGACTGCAGTGACTGCACCTACAAAACAGCAGCAAATAACCCTGGACTAACCCTTAAACAACACCATCTCATGGAAATAGTCCCAACAAAAGTCAAGATCAGGCAAGCCCAATCTGAATGAAAAGAGTCAAAAATACATATCACATAAAGCAATCCAAGCCTAACTCAATACCTAACCCAAGATACCTACATCACATTGTAAAGCCACAAAATACATTAAAAACCAGGAAACAAGTTTTCTACAAAAAAATACCAATCCTATGGTGATAGATTACAACTGTAATCTATCCAAAATGTAATTAGCCAAAATAATAATAATCAAGAAAAAGAACTTAAAAGGTTCTGCTTTCAATATAATCAAGGAATACGTGAAGAGCTGCAAAAGGCAAAGAGAATAATTCTGAGAGATTTTCATTAAACACAAGAACAAATATGAGCAAGAAGACAATAAGCATATAAATGACATGAAAAAGGAAATAGAAATGTAGAACAGTTGAAAAAAATTCCTGGCCCAAATTACACTTATAATAAAAGCCAAATTTAGTACAATCAAAAACTCAGCAGAAAGTCTCACCAACAGGACAGATCAAGCAGAACATAGACTACCAGACTGTAAAGTAAAATGGCAGAACAAAACTGTTGAATAGAAGCTGGAAAAGGTAAAGAAAATACATGAAAAGAATATCCAAGAGCTATGGAAAAATATGAAGAAGCCACACTTGTTCATTCATGAAATTTCAGAATAAGAAGCCTAAGAAAGCACTCAGAACATATTTTTCACAACTTAATAAATGAGAACTTTCCATATCCAAGGAAAGCAATCTGCTCCTCGTGTAAGATGCATACAACACATCAATTAGAAATGATCAAAATAGAAACACTCTATGATGAATAATAGACAAAACACTACAGATACACAATAAAGAGAAAGTTAGAGTGCTGCAATAGAGAAAAATGTAGTCACATTTAAAGATAAGCCTATCAGAATAACTGCTGAGTTTTTCATGAAACAGTAAATGCTGGCAGAGACAAATATCAAATTATGAGTGATCATAAATATCAGCCCAAGCTGCAATATCCAGCTAAACTATCAGTCATTCAGTCATGACTGATGGTGAAAGAAGAATTTCTAAGACAGAAATAATCTGAGGGCTTATGTGACTACCATTCCAGGACTGCAGAAGATACTAAAGAAAATACTCAAGACTGAAATAAATGATGACCACACCCCAGAGAATAGAAGGGAAAAATTATGCAAGTACAATCACAAATATGAAAAATATTTAAAACTTAAATCAAAATGCATTCAACTCCCTAATCAAAAGATATATGCTAGCAGTGTAGATTAGAAATCACAACCCATTATTTTGCTGCCTTCAAGAAGCACACCTAACCATGAAAGACATGAACTATTTTAGTTTGAAAGATCAACAAAGAATCTCCCAGAAAATAGGGCTAGAAAACAAGCAGGAGCTGCCATTCTAATCTGACAAATTAGAATTTAAAACAACACAAATAAGAGAATTAGAAGATACTACAGAATCTTTTCAGAAAAAATTCCATGAAGACTTCACAATTTTAAACATATGTGCCAAATATAGGCTCAACCACACTAGTTAAACAAACAATACATATAGCACAATAACAAATCAACCCAATCATAATTATGGGGGATTGCAATAGTCTAATCGCATCAATATTAAGGACAACAGGCCAAAACCTAGATAGAAATACATTGATACTAAATCAAGCCATAAACCAACTGGACCTGACAAAAATCTACAGAAATTTAAATAACAATACTAAGGAATATACATTCTCTTCAGCAGCCCATGGAACTTTCTTCAAAACAGACCACTTACTAGGTCACAAAGCAAGCTTCTACAAATACAGGAAAATTGAAATTTCATCCTATACTCTATCTGATTATTGTGGAATAAATCTAGACATCCATAACAAGGAAACAACATTAAGTACACAAATTTGTGGAAACTAAACAACATGGGATTGGGAAGATAACAAAATGGAGATTAAATAAAAAGTTCTTAGAAATGAATAACTATAAAAACACAAGCTACCAAATCATGTGTGACACAATGAAGGTGTGCTAAGAGGAAAGTTTATAGCACTCAATGCATACTTAAAAAGATAGCAATATCAGAAGTAAATAACAATACAACCTAAAGCCTTGGAAAAATAAGAACAAACCAATTCCCAAAGCAGTAGATGGGCAGAGATTATTGAAATCAGGAGAGGAATTACTAAAATTGAAATTAAGAAAGCAATACAAAGTATCAAATCAAAGAAAGATTTGGTTCTGTGAAAAAATGAGCAAACCTAACCCATAGTCAAATTAAATAAAACTAAAATAAAACTAAAATAAAACTAAAAGATTGAAAACATAAATTCGTAAAATTAAAGATGAAAGTAGTGCTTTCTCAGCAGATACCAAGGAAATTCAGAAAACCATTAGAACATACTTTAAAAATTTGTACTCTACCAAATCTGATAATGAGAAAAAAATGTATAAATTTCTAAGCACATACCAATTAAATCCAAAGGTGAATCTGTGCAGAATTCTACCAGATATTTAAAAAATAATTGCCACTACTTCAAAAAATAATTTGCACTCCTTCAAAAACTAAACAAAAACACTACGAAAAAAGAAAGCTATAGGCTAATCTTTCTAATGAACATATGTTTAACAATCCTCAATAAAATAATAACAAAGCAAATTCAAAGAAATATCTGAATGATTATTCACTCTGACCAGATTATTTTTATTCCAGAAACTCAAGGTTAGATCAATACATGCGAATCAATAAATGAAATTCATCATATAAACAAAAGCAAAAGCAAAAATCACATCATCCTCTCAATATAAGTCGAAAAACTTTCCACAATGATAAAAGCTTTGGAGACAACAGAAATGGAAGGAACATATATATCAACATAAAAAGGTCAATATACAACAAGGCTTTATGAAAATCATACTGAATGGTGAAAAACTTAAAGATTTCCTATTTAGACCAGGAACTAGACAGCACTCTCTGCTCTCATCGGTTCTATTTAATATTATATTTGACTTGTTAGCTAAAATTCTAAGGCAAGAAAAAGAGATAAAAAGTATACAATAGGAAAGAAAGAAATCATGGTATCCATATCTGCAAATAACATGATTTTATGCCTGAGAGACCCTAAAGATTCCATCTCAAAAGTCCAGGAACTTATAAACTGGTAGAGTGGCAGGATACAAAATTAATGTCCAAAAATCAGTGAATTTCTTACACACCAAGGATGAACAGAGTAAGAAAGACCCTGGAGAAACAATTCCATTTGTCATACATATTAAATGCCATGGAATAAGTCAAGCAAGGATATGGGAGAACTGTACAATGAAAACTTTAAAACACTAGAATTCAGAAGGCACCAGGAAGTAGAAAGTGCTCCCAAGTTCCTCAATTAGCAGACTTAACATTGTAAAAATGACCATTCAATAAAAAAAAACAAATTCAATGAAATACCAATCAAATCCCAATGCCATTCTTCACAGAAATTGATAACACAGTCTCAAAATTCATATGGCAAAACATATGACCCTGCTATCCCACTTTTGGGAATAACCCCCCATACAGCAGAGGTTCACCTCGATAGCACAAGCACGACCATGTTCATAGCAGCACTGTTTACAATAGCAAAGTCATGGAATCAACCCAAATGTCCAACAGTTGACAAGTGGATAAGGAAACTGTGGTACATCTATACAATGGAGTACTACTCAGCCATCAAAAATGATGAATTACTGGAATTTGCTGGGAAATGGATGTCATTAGAAACAATTATATTAAGTGAAGTATCCCAGACCCAGAAAATTAAGCACCGTATGTACTCCCTAATAGGTGGCTCCTAGTACCAAACCCACCCAGTCCACCTAGAGACAGTAATTGCAAGGATTATGAACAGGAGGGATGGGGTAGGAGGGCCACACCGGAAACAAGGAGAGAAGGGACCATGTTACAGCAGAGAAAATAGGCCTCCATCAAGGACTCAAGTAATGAGACATCTGATTAAGTTCACAGACTTTTGTTCCTGATCATTTACTACTGAGGGGGTGTGATCTCACCAGAAGGGGAGGGCATATAAAAATTAACTGTTGTGCAAATTGGTGATAGACCCCTCCCTCACTGTGGTTTCCCACTTTTATTCATCTACCTTTGAATGTGCTTTTATCACAAGACTCTAGTTTAACAGGTTTTTGTCTCTGGCTGAGGGTAACATACAATGCCCACCAGGATGGAGTGAAGGGTATTGCAGGAGCAGCAAAACTGCAAAAGAAAACCAACAAATCACAATCCAGAGCTTCAGAGACTCTATATCAACCACATAGAACTAGGCCAGCTTAGTCTCTCCCCATCCTGAAGCTCAGGGAAATTTGCGGAAGAGGGGGCGGTAAGAGTGTAAGAGCAAAAGGATGGGAGGAGCAATGATATATAAGTTACTCCACACAAGTTAGGGCTGAAGCAATCATAATTGGACTTTACATGCCCTGTGCATTGTCCAACACACTATTGACCCCACAAAGTCTAGCATCTGCTAAAGGTACCAAGATCTTTGGAGGCAAGGGATTGGCAGCCACAGCAGTGTTCCTATACCTAAGGGGAACACGGAAAAGGGTTCAGGGAAAGGCCACTGGGTCCTTGTACGTCATCGGAGAGCTAGGCCCAGAGGAAAATCAGGCATGCACAAGAAAGGACTCTCTGGGAATTGGGGTGGGAAGGGAGGGGGTGGGGAGGAGGAGCAGGGGGCATGGGGGGGGGGAGGAGGAGGGAGGGAGGGAACTGGTGTACCTATTAAGTTTGTATGAGCCGAAACAATAATAAAAAATATATTAACATAAAAAAATAAAAATAAAAATAACCCCCAAACCAAAAAAAAAAAAAAAATTCATACGGCAAAAGAAATGGCCCAGTATAGCAAAAATAATCCTTTTCAATAAAACCTCTGCTGCAGATATTTCATTACTTGACCTTAAACTATACTATAAGGTCATAGTAATGAAAATAGCAAGGTACTGGATTTAAAATAGTGATATAGATCAAAGGATTTGAATTAAAAATCCACATATAAACTCATATGGGAAGGAGGAAGCCAGAGGTACCAGGAGAGGGGGAGGGAGGGAGGAGAAGTGAGAGGGAAATGGGGGAAGAGTGCAATGGAGGACAAAGGGGAAAGGGAAGGGAGAGGGAGAAGAGGGGGTTATCTATTGAACTTGTATGATTAGGCAAAAAATGTGTAATAAAAAATAAAACTAAAAAAAAAGAATTTTAGGATAGCCTGGATTTCATCAAATAAACAAACAAACAAACAAATAAATAAATAAACAAATTTTTAGAATAAAAAGCTTGTGTTTAGAAAATATGTTGTTAATAGAACAGAAAGGCAACACATGAAATGGGAGAAAATCTTTGCTAACCATATATCTGATAGAGGACTAATGTCCCAAGTACACAATGAACTCAAAAAATTAAATGTCAAGGAAGTAGACAACCCAATTAACAATGGGATTTAGAACTCAAAAGAAACATTTTACAGAATGAAATTTAATTGTCTAAGAAGTATCTTTAAAAATGTTTCTGTAGTCATTAAGGGGCACAATTAAAGCCACCCTGAGATATCAGTTTACCTCAGTCAGAATAACTAAAATCCAAAATATCAATAATAACAAATGCTGGCAAGGATGCAGAGAGAAAGGCTATCTCATTCATTGCTGCTAGGAATGTAGACTTGTACAACTGCTTTGGAGATCAGTATGAAGATTCCTAAGAAAGTTCAAAATTGCAGTACTATTGGACCCAACTGTATCACTACTAGAAATATTCCCCAAAACACTGCATCTTATTAGGGATGCATTTGGATGATTAAATTCTTTATATAAAATTCTATATATAAAATGTATAGAAAAAGAGGAAGAAGTAAGAACAAAGAAAGAGGGGCAGGGGTGGGAGATAGAACAGGAACCTAAGCTTCATCTACGTAGACTGAAGTTTATTTGGTAAGTTCTTCCAATGCTCCAGCGAGGGATCAGCGTCCAGATGGGAATGGCTGTGGACTTGGAGCCAGGACTGCAGTTGGAGTGCAGGGAGAACAGATTTTAGGTTTGACTGGTTATCAGATTAACGTTCTTGTTGGGGTCTCTGATGAAGATCTGTCTCATCTCAGATTTATCAGGTGAGACTTCTGGCAGAGATTCATCAGGTGTGGTCTCTGGTTTTGAGATCTGGTTATATCTGTCACATATAACCCATGTTAATCCTTCTATATAGTTTAATACTTCTCTATATTAATTATCGATAGCATAATGTAATATGTCACATCTCAGAAACTATTGTTATACTGTTTCATTTAGGGAGTAATGAGAAATAATTTACATCTATGAGGTGGAGGTATAACCATATTAGGACTAATTATGCAATAATGGCAATAACAATATGAAATTTTACCTGAGTATTTTCAAACTACAATTGGTTGGATACCAGAATGTGAACCCATGGATAAAGAAGGCAGACAGCATATAAAAATACATTATAACTGTGTTGGACATATGAAAAACCTTTGATATATTTGTAATTGCCAATATTTTAGATTGCATGAAAATGTTAATTTGTTTTGCTAAAGGGCAAATTCAAGTTCAAAATTTTCCAATTAAGTCTTCTTTTTAATTGAAAATATAAATGCATGCAAATATTACACAGAAGAGAATCAAATAGATGTTCCTTACTAGAGTGGCTCCAAGAGTAATTATCATTATTGTTATTTTTTATTATTTTTGTGCATGTGGACACATGTGTACATATCTGAGAGCACAATATATCCAGTAGAGACTTTGAGAATCATCCTGGATTACTTCTACCTCCTTTTTGCTTCACTCTGGGATTTCCCAGGCTCTGCCCACCAGGGCCATAGGATCCAAACTCAGGACTTTCTCTTTGTGAGGCAGCATCTTATCCCCTGAACCACCTCTCCAGCCCAAGAATAAATACTTTTGAAAAATTTAATTCTCTCATCTTTTTAAGGAATAATTTATTATTGTCTTATGTGGTTATGCATTCAGTGTTCAAGAGATCCTGTTTTGTTCAAGCTCATGTTGATCTGTTTATCTGGGGTCTAGGTATGCACTGTTCTTTCCTTTTTGCTTTCTTTAATAGGTTATAAGATATTCTGTTCTAATGAAATACTAAATAAGTTTTGCAAGGCCATGAATTAATAGAATTTTTATTTTCAATAAGTAGTTCTGAAAGAAAATAATGCTGTTTAGTTTTGTTTCTTCTTCCTAAAGAAACTACTTTGATTTACTTGCACTATAATTTCTTTGATTGTTATATTCAATTAGCAAAGACTTTTACATACAGATGCAAGTATACTTTGCAATGTTACTCTCTTTTAAAATGTGTATAAGGTTGGATGTTTCCATGGAAATCACTGTGCTACCACAAATTTTAAATTCTGATTTTGATATAACGTTAAGATGATTGTGAATTATAGCTCTTTAAGATTTAAAATTTTAGTAATAGTATGACATGGTATAAAATTTTAAGCACGTAAGGTTAACATATTTATGTCTCATTGAGAACATTTTCAGTATTCTTTATTCTGTTATGAATGTATTCATTAGAGTGAATAATACAGCTTAATAACCTTTAAATATATGAAGTTATCCTTTTATTACCAAGTAAGAAATGATTTCTGCAGTGAGAAATTTGTTTTACTCATATAAATGAAATCAATTATATCCAATGTGAACAAAGCCATTTGCCATCTTATAAAAATCCAATTTTTTTATTGTATCAAAAGGTCCTTCTAGCACATATAAGTTATTTCCTGTAAATCCCTCCAGTGTCTAACAAGTGTCAAACTATGTGAAGATATGGCTGGCTTCTCCATATTCTAATTAACTGGAAACTATAGAGTTGGTTTCAGTGATATGGAAATCTTGTAGCATTTACTCCATGAAAAGTTCAGAATTTCATTTTGGCTTTAAGAAGAATGATTGAAACAGAACAGTAGAAATTCCAGTGAGATGATTATGTGCCAACTCTCAATTAATGTGCTATGTTTCCTCATGTTATTTTTTGAGAAATAAAGTGATCTTGAAATAGTTCCACAGAAACACCATGCTTGACTTGCTGAATCATTTCATTTAGTCCTGTTAAACACATCCAAGGATGCTAAATCACAACCTAATAAAACATAGTTTGAATAAACAGCTTCTATGAAATAGTAATTTCCAATTCTCAGTATTTCACTTTTTCATAGTGTTAATTATCACTCACAATTGGATGGCTTTCTTTTGAAACAGCACATAGCTGTGATTTCCTACACTATCCATTAGACTTTATTCACTAGGAAGTAGAAGTCATCACTCTTCCCAACATCCAGAAACATGTGTCAAATAGCAGATGTCTCGGTAAGACTTTTTTCAGTTGATTCAGAAAGTATAACAAATATTATCAGTAAATTAACTTTGGCAAAAATCAAAGAAATGTTAATCATAAGACTCATTTTCACCTAATTACAACCATATGCCCACACATTAATGTCTCTAGAAAAAAATCAGTGAGAGAACAAATATGTAATATTTCCCTGTTTTTTTTTTAAATCAGGTAAATTTTTTCTCTGAAATTGGGCTGTATCTCTTGACCATGATCAAGTCAACATTCAGTAATAGCTTTTCATTAGCACATCAATGGCCATCAAATATGATATACCAGAATGTTAACAGTGTTTCTTGTCAGATGGTAGAATTTTCACCAAATACACTTTTCTCTATTTTTATTGTGTTTCTAAAATTTTTCCATGAATTATATTGTCTCATGTTTTGTATCCTCTGAAACTTATGCTGGATTTCAATCCCCATGGTGAGGTATGAGTATAGTGAAACATAATTGGCAATGGTATTTGCAGGTGGGACCTTCAAGAGCTTATTTGGGTTAGATAAGGTCCCTGAGGAGCCATCCCTGTGGAGACCAATGGATATTTGGTAAATATTTGGTTTTGTTTTTTGAGTGAATGAGTGAATACACTGCTTGCACTTGACTACGATGACATTGGCCTAGGGCAAAGCATGCAGATTACATGTACAATAGCACCCTTAGACTACGTCCCACAGCCAGGTTTTCTGAAAAGTTATCAGTGTAGGGAAGGGGAGAATCAGCTGCATGAGCAGATGCATGTACCCTCTTTGTCTCTCCATGGTCTTTCCAAGTTTTTTTTTCCTAAGTGCTTTGTTCTGCTTTCTGTATTGTTTCTCTCATGTCATACTATAGCTTATCTTTAAAATTTAAAATGGACAGATTGTACAATTGATGAAACCAAAATACATTTTGCTTTATAACTGCAAAGGTTTTCACAAGTAGCTATCATCAGGAAATGAAGAAGTGAAAACAAACTTTAGCAGGATATAATAGGAAGAATTCAGGAAACACATTTATTAAGTTCTTTTGTTTCTCTATGCTGAAATAATTGTGAAGTCTTCATAGTGCATGATGTTTTCATAAAGCTCACTAGTTTAAAAATATTACTCTGTATCTCCTGAAAGAGAATTATTTAATGCAACATCATTGCTGTGAAAGCAAAAATGCATCATGATTCCACTGGGACGAAGGACAAATTCTAAACAAAAACAAATTCAGGTAGAGCACAGTCTTCATGGATTTGTTTTTCTTTATTTATGTTTCTGTCCTTACACTGTGTCATTGCTCATGGGCCTCTGGGCACGGTTAGAAATGATCAAGGCAATATTAACAATTGATCTTCCACATCTAACTCAGGATAAAAGCCAAACTAAATCAATAATTTTGCCATTGTACAACACTTTGCTATAATTTACTTCCAGGGTGATTTATTGTGTATGTGCATAGATGATTGAGAATTTTATCCGCTAGAGTGTCTTCAACTCAGCCTTCAGGCACCGTGTGAAAATGATATTCTACTCACATCCATATTGTATTTGTCCTAAGCATCCATGGTTTTTGACCTATTAACTGTGATGACTTTCTACACATTTCTAAGAAGAGGAAGTGGCTTCACAGGTGTTATTTGTATTCTTAAACTGACTCATAAACGTAGTCCATTGTGTTAGGCTTATGAAAAACCCAGGATGAGAAAATCACTTTACAATCCATCAGAGATACCCAGAGGTTAGGATACTTTCCAAAAGAAAAAATGTGTGACTGTGTAAGACAAAATTCACTTATTCATTTTGTTTGAAAATTCACTTGTTCATTTTGCTAGTGTTTGCTAAATGACTGAGCAGTGTGTCAGAACATGGAAAGAGGGGTTCCATTAAGGTGTCTCCAAGTGTGTTAGGGAAAGAATCTTGAGGTTTTATGACCAGCTAGTCTGTGCTTTATATTTCTGACTTGAATGAGCCATTTGAGGATGGGTCTCCATTCTTTTGGGAATTATAATAATATGGACCTGGCCCACCAAATATTAAACAAACAAAACCACGATAAGTAATAATATAATAAGTAATAATATAAATTCCTTAAGTACTAATTTACTATCTAGAGATATGTTATTGTCATTCCTAAGTTATACTGTAGTTGGAAACATGAAAGAATGTATTTATTTATTTATTTATTTATTTATTAAGGTTCAAGTGAAAGGTATAGGAAATGATTAATCACGAATGGTTTTGATTCTTCCTCTCATTAATTAGTGCCTTTAAGCAACTCATTTGACTTTTCATTGATTACAGGATTATCTCTTACGTAAAATGGAAAAGAGATTCCTGTCCCAAACCATTTTAAAATTCCAAGTAATAAAATGACATAATGGCAACAACAGGGTTTGAAAACCCTATTTCTGTAGCATCTTTGCAAAGAAAAATATAAATAAAGGTGTCTGTTTTTGTATAAATATCTGCATGCTATGGATATTATTATCCATGTTATGAAGCACTTTGAGGAAAACTGAATGTTTAAATAACTGAATTTTTATCATCAATAAAATAGTTGTGGTTAGACAATGACAATGAATTTGTTATTAGAATTAATATACATTTATATTTATAGACCAATAACTTATAAGTTGTAGCAAAGGGCTTTTCCTCCATAAATGTGTGCAAAGCTGCAATTTATTTGCTTATATAATGAGTACTAAGCTGGAACAAATTTGCTACGTTGAGACTTTATCTCTTAGACAATTTTTGTAGAATAGTCCTTATGCTTCATCCAAGTGACATAGTAATATTCTAGATAAATTCCATGTATGAGTAAGATAAAATATACTTGTAACTTTCATAGACATGGGTTATATTCACCTGTCAAACTTTAAATGTTCTCTCAGAATATGCATTCTTAAAGATGTTTTATTCTTCTTTCTTCATATAAATAAGAGTGTGATATACTATTTCTTGGGAACTTCCATTTCTTAACCTCTTTCATTCTATCAGTGTTCATATTGTCTGTTACCTGTTGTCAATCAACACAGTGTAGACTGGGAGCATCAAATGAGATAACAGTCTTGAAAGAGTAATACTTCTTAACATAGCCTTGTGATTTGAATATTCCAAATGAAAATCAACCATCTCTTAAGAACTATTTCTAACAGGTCCAGTGTGGTATAAGAAAACCGTATTTACGTATACTCGCCCCATTGATGTTTACAATGGATTTTACGGTAAAAAGTCTACATTGTAAGAGTTCTATGTTCAAAATATTCAAATATTTCTCTTCTTGTTCTTTTTAATTAGAATATGAGTCAGTTCACTAATTCTAGTGAACTGCTTGCCTTGAAAATGCAAATTTATTACAGTGTGACTGATGTATCGTGAAACATTTTTCAGTATAACATTATTTTTGCATTTGCATATGGGTGATTGAACCCTAAAGAAACTCAAAGTCAATGGATCATATTGTCCTCAGAAGAACTTATTTTGTAAAGCGTGTAAGCCATATGCATATACAGTATGTATATCCTTAATTTAAAGGTGTGTGATGAGCAACACCCACTCAGAAATCTGTTTACAATCTGTCCTTTGATTTCAGATAAACTTGTCTTCTATCCTTTCATTATTGTCAAGACTTTCAAACAACGTGATTCATTAACATATTTATGCACTCATTAACAATTTAACACGTAAAAGTTTTCTACTTTTTAAGGGTCTTTGCAATTTTGGTCTAATGCATTATTTTTGAAGATTTTGTGTATTGTGCTACAACCAAATTTTCTAGGCTGATTTTTTTATGGATTGATTTTTGCAAAGCAGAGTGATTCCTCTCAACACATATGAAGTGTTATTGCATACCTAACCATAGTTACATGAAAATCCCTGTATAGTATTGCTGGATGCTTGTAAAATGGGAACAGCATGTAGGTTCCCTGTCAGCTCCTATGCAGGTCTATAACAACTATAGTGTCATTCTTAGGAGTGATCAGTGACCTATGCATCCCTAGCTAAAGGTTTATTGCAATTAAGCTACAAGGTGTCAGTGTCCTTCTATGTAAGTGATAATACTATCTGAAAGAAGCATGAAAGAAAAGCTTGCCTTTATATTTTGCATTTCACCTTGAATTTGCTTTGAACAGTAAGTTTGGTTTTTCTCAGTTCTTATTCCACAGAACCTTATATGTAATAAATTATGCATAGTATATTTTCAGTATTATTTGGGCAATTCATGAATATGTCAACTATATAAATATCCACAAAATGGTAATGGTCCATTTCAAAATGATGTAGACTAAAATCCAGAAGTTTGGTGGATGATGATGATATCTTCTAGACAAGAGCCAATGTGCATCAAGAGAAGCCAAGGCAGTCTTAACCTTGTCCTTCAGAAAGACTGGCCACTGGTTTAAAATGGAACATAGAACTGATATTTCTTATGTTAAAGTGCCACTGACTTGACCTTTAGTATACCAACAATTTTCTCATCAGGCTATTTCAAGTTGAGAGGAAATAATATGCAAAATTCCAAATGGAAAAAAGAATAGTATTATATCTGTACCTATATTAAATGACATGTATATTAGCTGTGTTAATTTGTGGCAATTTTTAATTTATAAAATAATAGTACTATGAATAAATATAATTTCTTTCTTCAAGTTTATTACCCTACAAATCATCCAAAAGTCATTCCCTCTTTTGATCTTAGATTGATTAAATCTGAACAAAAGTAACAGGAAATCAAAAATATTTTCTGGTTAATCAATTGCATTGTTTCAAGGATGTTTATTCTTCGGAATATAGGCCATTACCTCAAAGCTTCATGTCAATAACTAGGGAGAATTTGCGGTATTCAAAATGATGCTGTGGATTACATTCCTTTCTATGTAAAATAAAATCCAGTTAAATGGAATTCACACAATTAGAAAGCTTTGTAAGAATTTCCCTATGTGTATGCATGTATCTTAATCATTTCTGGTTAGGAAGGATGAACCCTGGGCTCTACAAATCCTAAATTGCCCATTGAATTATCAATAATGCATTTGAAGTAATCAGTATATTCATATTCTGCTGAATGCAAATAATTTAAAAATGTGTGCTACATGGATTATTTATGTCAGCGTTGAAACAGATCATTCAAGGAGGCAGAGCTCTTTGGAACTTTCACAACTTTGAGTCATTTAGACCTTAGTTAAAATGGTTAAAGTTTTCCACTACTTATATGATTTCTGTCATGTTTCATAAAATTTATAAGCCACAGTTTATTTTTATAAAACCATGTCTCCTTTACTTGCTCGTTACAAAATTGAATAAGGTAATACATCATCACATACATGTTATAGATGCACTTAGTTCAGAATATTAGTTTTCAATTTTCTTTGGTTTTCTTCTTTTTCCTTTGTTCTTAAATGATTTTAGCATCAGGTAGTATTTTGTGAAATATCTATGTTATTTAATGTTAAATGTCACTTTGTAGATGATACTGAAGTTCAAGAACTGTTTATAATCTATTGAAGCAATGGCACCTTCTGAGCTATTGTGAAAAGTGGACAGAGATGTAACTTTCTTTGCTCTAACTCTGTAATATCAGATAAAAGAATACATAGGTTTTGGAATTTTTTTAAAAAAATTTATTATTTATTATTTATTCAATTGTGCATGTATGTGTGTGTGTGCATGGTTGTATGTATGTGTGTGTATTATATATTTTTGTGTGTAGAACCACGGAAGAATTCGGGAACCACCACTTCTTCCTTGTTTACTCTGCCCCGGAATTCACAGGCTCCGTCCTACCAGGACCAGAAACGCAGGCCGCCCCCAGCTTCCGCCCGGCGTCTAAACGTGGGGTCTAGTATCCGAACTCTGGACCTTCTGCCTGCAAGGCAGAGGCTTAACCCCTGAGCCACCTCTTCAACCCTGGTTTTGAAAATTCTTGACATAGATAGAAAGTCACAAACCACCCAACAAAGTTCCACTTGCTGTTGTCACCTGGAGGATGTTTAACAGGCTTACTGAGAAACAGTAGGGCTTCCCTAAGGTGCGATTTGAAGCCTTGCTCAAAGGACATAAGAAAAGGGCTGGAAAGGTGGTTCGGGGGTTAAGCCTCTGCCTTGCAGGCAAAAGGTCCTGAGTTCGGATCCTAGACCTCCATGTATAGACTCCGGGCAGAAGCGGGGGGGCGGCCTGCCTTTCTGGTCACGGTAGAGTGGAGCCTTTGAATCCCCGTTAGAATAAGCAAGGAGGAGGTGGAAGGCGGTATATGGTGGTTCCCAAATTCCCCCGTGGTTCTACATACACACACTCACATACTCACAATTGAATAACAAAATTTAAAAAAGGACATAAGAAAATAGTAATTGCATAAGAATATAGAAACTTTCTTATGAATTACACAGCTATTGTGTAAGTAGTATATAAAATGATTGTAAAGTTTGTGTTAAAAGCATCAAATGTAAAAGCCTTTTAAAAGCACTAAATATTTTTGTGATCACTTTCTTAAACACACATTTTCTCCATGAGGTTATTGTTATGAAAATATCATACTTTCTAAGTTATTTTTTATTTCAAAATTATATATTTTTAAATTTAGGATTGCATACACGAATATAGTGAAATTATGATATTTTTGCCAATAATCTGTCCTAATCCTCCTTTCCCCCCAGATAACCTTTCACCTTTCCAGTTAAACTCCCTCCAATTTTCAAGTCTTCATTCATTTGCATTTGATGACATATGGCTGACATAATCCATGCTCTGTCAAGTACTACATGTCACTGAAGGAAGTACCTTCATTTTCTTCCCTATAAACATTAGTCCTAATCAGTCTTTCAGGGATGTGTGGAGCTTCTTGATACATTTACCTTTCCATAATGAAATGTTAATACAGTTCCTGTGCAGTTTTTGTGCCCGAACATATTTCTACCATGAAACTTTGGAAACCACAGACATATAATGTCCTGAAGATAATGTCTGGCTCACCAGTGCCTGTCTTCAGGCTCTTACAGTCTTACTGCCTCATCTTTCTCGATGTTCCCTGAACCTTGGGTGAGGGTAAGTGTGGCTTAGATGTTCTGTTTAGGGCCAAGTGGTCCTCAGTCACTTATCTTTTCTGGGGTTTAGTCTGTTGTAATTTTCTGTAATAGACACTTTTGTTTGCAGAAGGAAGCTTCTAGACTGTGTGTTGAACATTCAGTCTATTTTTGGGTATAACAACAGTTGCATAAAAGACATTTTGATGTAATATTTTTCTTTTTTTGATTGGGATTTCCTTTAATCTGTAGATTGCTTTTGGTACAATGGCAGTTTTTTCAGTATTTATTCTTAAAGTTCATGAATTCTTTAAATGCCTTCCCTGATTTCTTTATTCTGATGTAATATTTTCATAGCCAAGTATACATGGGCTCAAATTCCTCTGGGACCCATGCTTTCTTTCATGGATTCTTGTTCTAGTTTGACAGGAATGTGTGACAGGCAGGTCTTAAATCCAATCAGAAAGGTATTGGTTGCTTTCTTTTTATTCATGTCACTATTACACTAATGGTCACCATCTGTTCTGAAAGCTGCTTCAAGTTTGCTGGCATATGTTCCTGGCGATAATAGGAAGGGCATGATAGAAATGCATTCTGCATATTGCAGGTATAATGAGCCATTATGTTCCTGCTGTTCTACTGAACAGGTCACTTTCGTACACCCTGAAAATGATTCCCTGTCAGTCTATGCATTCAATATCTTTATCCTTTCACATTCCCCAAAATTGATTTATTTTACTTTCATATGGAAAATTTAATTAAATGTTTGTTTTTGCTATTATGGATAATTCAGGAAATTCCTAAAATTATCAACATTAATCTTCTAAAAATTATTTATTTTGTTTTATTTTATTTGTGTGTGCATGTGTGCGTGCATGCGTGTGTGTGTGTGTGTGTATATCAGAGGGCATTGTGTGTCCCTGTGGAGGCTCAAGGGTGTCTTCAGAAATCATCCTGAATTGTATTTACTTCCTTCTTGCTTCACTCTGGTATTTCCCAGGCTTTGCCCACCAGTGCTGGAAGTGCAGGCTGCCACCATTTCTACCTGGTATTTATACAAGGGACCTGGGATCCAAACTCAGGACTTTCTGTTGACGAGGCAGAGTCTTAACCCTGAGCCATTTCTCCAGCCCAAGATTAATCTTTCAAAGTTAATATTAGCAATAAAACATTATTTTATTCCTGAGCTAATCATAAAATTGGCTATAATTTATTTAGAAAGCTTTTTAATGATTGAAATGGAAGCAATTTAAGGGAGGAAATACTGATTTTAGTTCATAGTTTCAGGTTCTGCAATCTATCATGTCATGGAAGGTAGCATTTAATGTCTTAGTCAGTGATGGCATAAGTTTGCAAGTGATTTGCTTATTTATTTATTTATATTTTGGTGGGACAGAAAGCAGAGAGTTTCAGTTAAAACAAGAAGATTACCTGATTCTAGATGTTCTCTTCTGCTATTGAGGTCACAGATATAAAGGTTCCATGGCCTCTGAAAATAGTATCAATTGTAGAGAACTAGATGTATATCAAAATCTTAACTGAAGGTTTTTGAAGAGGTAGTCTTTGATCACTATTCTGAAAACTGAACTTTGAACCATGGGTAAACTAAACAAGTAGGTACTAGAATGAGAAGAGGAAGATTATGCAGAAAATTTATTGTTATGTATACATATGCTAAAATTTCAAAGAATCAATCAAAAGTGATTTAAAGCAAAACTGAGAAGTCATGAAATTGGGGGGCTATGTGTTGGGGCAGGGAAGTGAATAGATAAAAATTTCATATATGCATGAAATTTTCAAACGATAAATAAATATTACTACGGAATGTAAAACATATACACCTTTAGAAGAAAAACCACAATACTGGAAAATTGTGATGTACCAATGAGGATTACTAAGAATAAATATAAGTATTTTAGAATTCAAGAGAGTAAAATTGATATTCATAATGATGTCACATGTTTGTACAGTAGGAATACATGCAATTGTTTTGTAAGGTTCAATTAATTTAACTTCAAAACCAGAAATTTATAGATAAATATGCAGTGATAGTTGTGTTTTGAGTAGTTCAGTAGCAGTGCAAGTAGACAAGAAATTAGAAAAATATAAAAGTTTCCCCAAAATTAAGTCAACAAACTTGTTCTGATTACCATCTAAACAACAGTCAACTGAACAAACAAAGAATAAAAGTTCACTTTGAAAAACTCAAAGAAAATTTACTGAAATTAAACATATGCTGATACATAAAAAAGTATCAGCAGTTTTAAATTAATGAAATAATACCCAGTATATTTCAGACACTGGAATTAAGCTGGGAATAATCAATAAAAGGAAATACATAAAGTCCTCTAACAATTTGATTCATAAAACACATTTACTTACAATTGATGCAAACAGCAACATGGGGATGAAAACACACAAATCAAAAGATGAGGGATGCAGTTGTTACTCACTAAAAGGAAATCCTGAAGTGCATATATTAAACTGAAGAAAATCATCTAAAACACTGCTAAAGATTGTTATAGAAAGAGCATCAACTAATAACAAAAAAGCAATGAAATATATACAGGAAGATATCAGTGTTATTCTTTGTTAAACCAGTACTATTAACTATCTGAATTATCCGCCTCAAATGAAAACATATCACTAAATTATGTTTAAGTTTAGAATATTTATATGGGAATTATAGTAAAGAAAATTGGGTCTGATTATCCTCGCTGAATTCTGTTGATATCCTTCCTCTTCACCGCTATTTTTCCTAATGTTTCTACTTTTTAGATCATGATCCAGTGAGTTATATTATTGTTGCTTATAGGAGCTTGTATGTGGTTGCTAGAGGAGCATGAACATCTTATTGGAGGTTGTGCAACTGAAGAAAATGTCTTTCCCTCCTGCAGTCACCATAACTCCCAAGGTAGGTAGGGCTGGCCACTCATAAGCTCCTCCCCACTCCATGGCTGGATGCTGGAGGCCTAATATACAAACCTTGCTCAGGGAATCACAATTACAAACCCAAAAGTGGAATGCCCCTATCATTTCCAAGAGTTCTTCATTTCACATCAATTCCTATCTTCCTGGGGGCTCTTCTTTCTTCCTGTCTCTCCCTGCACATGTACTGAGAGCCTAAGGGTGATGTAATATTAGATGCCCCATTAATGACTGAGCAAACAACTATAATTCTTCTCATCACCTTGAACAGTGAAAGTTGCAGAAAATAAACATATGACAGTTCTATATTTAAAAAAGGATCCATGAGAATATTGATATAGTTAAAACTAAGATTATTCTGCAAGTATAAATTCATGTATCAACATTGGTGAATATTCCTGCATAATTGAGATGGAATAATCTCCATTTTACATAAACTGGGACAGAAAATAAGACAGGCAATATTTCTCAAGACTTTTTTAAAAATCAACATTGTTTCCCACAAAAAATTTACATTACAATAATAAGAAAGAAAATAATTTCATACACAAATTAGGAAGCTACCACTTAAATCTAATCCTCCCAAAAATCTACTGAGTAAAGAAGATACTATATTATTACAAAGAATAGAATATTTTTAAATGGTTGATTATTTGAAAAATCTACCAACAGAGCTTAACATGTGAACAGAGAAAATATAATGAAAACACATTGCTACCTCAGAATATACTTTAAAAGTTTAGTAACATTTCATATTTCTTTACAGAAAATATTTGGAGACTATTTGAGCAAATGTATATTATTGCTTCATTATTAAATTAGTTTCTTATTAAGATGATGGACACATAGAACTTTAGAATGCATCATATGCACATATCTATGAGCTTTAAAAATAATATGCTTTATTCATCAGCTGTTCTGTCTTCTCAAGAAAAGGTTTTTTGGGGTACTATATTCTGTGGTTTCCTTAACTCTGATTTTGTCTTTGTTATATCATGGTGAAAATAATGTACCCAATTTGAAAGAAAATTCACAGATTGTGTTTACAATTTTTTTTGCATCAGGATGCATATCTCTATGTAATCATTTTTTTCTGTTTTTTAACCATCCAATGATCATGTTTCAATGTTTTCCATCCTGGAAAAATGATTTTCTGAATGTCTGTAATCATGTCCTGTGTTGAGTTAGCTAGAACATAATGATATTTTAGAAAATAGTAAGTACTTATGGAAACAAATAACAGGGTACATTGATTACTACATTTAGTGATATGAGATTGCATGTCCAAAATAAAGTTAGAAAAAAAATTTTATGACATTTTCAAGTTTTTATTTTGAAATGCCAGATACTTTGGATTTTGGAGAATACTTTTCAAAATCATTTTCAGTTTAAATTTTCTTGGTGCTGTGACTTTTCATTTCTTTTCATCCTCAGAATTTATTTTCCAAACTCTGTAGTATATTTTTAAATAAATATCTTGTCATTCTGTAGCAGAACATTACTAATTAGACCATTATTTCTGTACATGGAAAACATGAAGTTTTTATAATTAGCTCTTGGACTATTAAAGAGTTACCTGTTATAATGTGTTTACATTACATCAGGTAATACTTGTTACACAGTTCAAGATTGCTTGTCCTTTCTCAAAGCAAGTGCCACATAATTAACACTAAGTGATTATAATTACAAACAAGTAACTTTCAAAAATGACTTTTATTGACTTAACTGAAGTAAACTTGACTGAAACTTTTTCTACAAACACAAATTAATAAATTAATAAAGACTGCCCTTTTCAGAGGACCTTGATTTTTTCCAAATTGCTTAATCTGTGCATCATGTGCTAATTTGCATACTCTGCTCATCAATAAACTCTTTAGACTACTTAATAGATAACGAACTTTATACACATTAATGTAGTAGAGTTTATTGAGGGTGATGAATTCATGCTGAGTCACATTTTCAATGTGAGTTCACGGAATTTGGCTCCCTATAGACAATTCCAATTGGAATGGAAGTGATTATGGAAGTTGTGACAAACAGAAAAGGCAACTTGGTCATGATAAGAAATAATCCATTTTGAGTGGATCGTAACTGGAAGTGAACATGATTTTTTCCACTTTCATATGCATGTATGAGCAGGGGATGTATGTTCATATATGTGTGCACATATACATTTGTGTATGTCTACATGAACATTTGAATGCATTCGAATACCCAAAGTTCTTATCAACGATTGTCTTCATCACTGTATAATCTTATTTTTCTAAACAGGGTTTGCAATCAACCACAGAGCTCACTGACAGGCTACTCTGGCTAGATAGATTTATGTCATATTCACGCTTATCCATCTGTATTAGTTAGGGTTCTGTAGAGTCACGAAATTCACAGAATGAATATATATATATATATATATATATATATATATATATATATATATATATGAAATTTATTGGGTTGGCTTACAGAAATGGCCGAGGTAGTCCAGCGAAGGCTGTCAGCAGCTGAGATAGTTCAACGATGGCTTCCAGTAGCCGAGGTAGTTCCAATGATGGCTGCCAATAGCTAGCTGCTCAGTTCCATAGTCAAGTGGGTGATGGCTGAAGGCTGGAGAACTCCTAGAGTATTAGTCTAGTCTAAGGCTAGAAGGTCGAAGAAACCGGGTGGCTGGAAGGAAGAACAATTCCTAGCACAGCTGCAAGAAGACATCTGTTCTCCTTGGTGACTCCTTTTTTATATGATGCAGTACTGGGAGAATCCTTTGAGAGCTTTGGAGTTCTGATAGGATCTGGGGCATGCATAATCCTTTCAAGTAGTCTCAGTTGATCCTTTCCAGAGGTGGTCTCAGCCCAGCTTAGTTAATACCGGGTGTGTCAAATTGACATCCAGGCTTAACTATCACACCATCCCTCCTTAATTTCCCAATGTACTATTTTTTTCATACAGTTTTTCTCCTAATTTCATGTCTCTTTGCAAGTGTGGCTCACTTACTTTAGTCTGGGTTGCCTGTATATGTGCCTTAACACTTGCTGGATCATAGATGATATAAAATAGGTAAGTTGAGGAAAATTGGTCCATTTCCATTATTCAACATTAACCCTTACTGATATTTTTGGGAGGTGCAGCTCCTCTTCACATCTCCCCCACTTCAGGGTGAAATGTTTATAGCAGAAATCTTGTGCAAAAATTTGCAAGCACAACTGCAGTGATGTCCTAGGCACAGCTGCCCTGTTATGTCCAGAAAATACTGTTGGGCTATTTATTACCTTTCCTCACCCACTGACTCTTACATTCTTGCTCTTATGTTCCCTGAATGTTGACATAGAAGGTTACTTAGAGGACTAGTTCAGGGTCAAATGGTTTAGATTCACTTATTTTCTGCACTGGCCCAGTAATGGTTTTCTGTGTTTCACACTTGCCCTTGAAAAAGAAAATTTCTCTTTGAAAAGCTGCTGTAATCTAGGAGAATAATCTCATATACTCAGAGTCAAATTTTAACAGTTTGTTCCATGTCCACACCCCCCCCAACATATTCTTGACCTGGTTAGTGTAACCAGGCACACTTTTCTCTGCTAAAAAGTGGCCTTTAGGGAGAGGGAAATGGCTCAGGGGTCAAAGCTTTTGCCTCAAAACCTAAAGGACTCAAGATTGAATCCTTAGATGCCAAGTAAAGGTTCAGTGCAGAAATGGCTGTGGTCTATACTTCTGGACAACCTCAGAACTAAGCAATTAGGAGGTAGAGGAATCTAGGATAAGTCCCGAAAGTCACCCTTGGGCTTTCACAAGCACACACAGAGCCCCTGTTGTTCTACATCCTTAACCCCACACACACATTAAAAGAAAAACAAAAAGCACTGGGCTTAAATCTAATCAGAAAACTGTTGTCCCATAACATTCATGTCACTTTTGTGTCAATTATTACACTGCATCAGAGTGGTTGCTATTTTAGTGTGAAGAACTCACAGCTGTGCAAGAGCATTGTTTGCAGTTCTCTCTCATCAGCCTGCATAGTACTGTGAAAGCTGACCTGTAAGGAAGAAACTTACAAATCTATTCCAGCTTGTTTGTTCCATCTTCCATTATCAATGTGTGTGGTTGTGGAGGACAACCAAGAGCATCGGAAAACACCTAGATCATGATTTTTAGTAAAATGTATTTGAATGGCAATGTCGCACATGACTGTATGCTGAAGATACTCTGCATAATCATGATCTGAAACTTTTGTAGAGTTGGCAGAATTGGACAATAGTCTAAACTTGGCAAATAAAAGCATAATAAAAAATAAGAGAGAACTGTTAAAGAAGTGCAGTTTCTACTAAATCCCACTCAGAAAGAATTCTCGATGAAGTTACATGACAATGTATATGAACATACTACATAAGTAATCAGCAAAGTATTTTTAGGACAGATAAACAGAAATAAGTATTAAGGTAGTTCAATATCAAAGAATATTCAAATATCACATTTAATAAGGAAACCATATAGATATTAAATTAACATTGTAATGTAAGGAGTTCATATTCCTAATTTAGGGATCATAGAACTTCAAATTTTTCAATAGAATGGAAACTCAGAATAAAATAAATAAACTCCAAATTCCTAGAAATCTAGGACACAAGAAGCCTAAAAACATGAACATTAAATGCATAGGCTGCCTTTTAGTGATCCAGAATAAAATTAATATCAAATCCACTTACATTATATAAGTAATAATGATTAAATTCTTTATGGTACAATATTTCAAAGTTAATTAAAACAGTGCTCAGAGGAGTATTTATACCAAAATATTTGTATTACTGAACAGGAATCAGGTCAACTAATTGAGTGATCTAATTATCTAAAGGAATTGGATGAAAGATAACAAAACAAGCTAAAGGGACTCAAAGGCAAAATTAAATTAAAAACAAATATCAATCGATTGAAAACCATCCTAGTTAAAATATTTACTCTTTTAAAATTAAAGAGCTAATATTATTAAGAAAACGAAAGGTTTCTTTACAAGTTATATAAGAAAAATAAATGTTTATTGCTGAAATTTGAAAAATTAGAGAAAATGCAGAAATTTATATAAAATATAATTTTCCCTAACATGCTCCATAAATGCCAGAAAATTATTGTTCAAATGACTTTGTGAATCTGAAAGAACAAAGTGTAATTTCTCTAAGTCTCTAGTATCATATTTTTCAAATCTTTCAGAAATATTTTTGTTAGTTTTATTTTTACACATAACATAAACATAAACACACACACGCACACACACACACACACAGACACACACACAGACACACACACACAGACACACACACACAGACACACACACAGACACACACACACACACACACACACACACACACAAAGCCACAGTTACAATGAAATCGGAAATTCTGGGTAGGTGGCAGTTTTCATCCATGCTCAATTGCCATGAGTTTATAAACTTTCTGATAGAACTTGATACTGCAGTTAGGCAAAAGAAAGACATAATTGGCAAAAACACTGGAAAGAGAGAATTCACCTTATTATTACATGTAGATCATTATAGCATTAAATGCGGAAGGCAAGAATTTCAATGGGAAACACCTTAGAAGCAAACACAGGGATTTCATAAAAGTTATTCATAAGATTAAAATATAAAAACTGATAGTAGTTTTTAGCATACATGTCATAAACATCTTGAAAGTACTTGTGAAGTCATTACAGTTGGAATTGAACAAGCAAAGATAAGAAAAAGGAAAGATTCTGTCTGGCAAAACGTGATTCTACATGAATATTCTACTTGAACTCCCACCTACATTATCATTTTTTGATCTGTGCAACAATATTCTATGAAAAAGAAATGTATACCTTAATTTTTATCTCTCATTTAACTTCAAGTTCAGCATCTTGTCTAATATTCTGATAGTTGTATGTCCTTACTAATGTCTATCACTCAGCACCATAATCTTGGTGTTTGAATGTCTTCACATATATTGGAATGTTTTACAATGCCAAATGCACAGTACAAATTCCATTACCTCTCCTATTATTGATCTGAACTTGCCTTGATTCACCTCACTTGATAATGCAAATTATGAGTGTTTCAAAATGAAATAAAGGCTGATGAAGAGGTAGTCAAAGAGGAAGATTTACTTAGTGCTTCAGTAGGTCAGCCATCACAGAATATTATAGGAATTGCCATGAAGGATTTCTAAAGAAACTAAAATATAGAAGAAACTAAAATCAAGACACTAAAGAAACTGAAATATCTGACAGAAAGCAAATTAGGAGAGAAAGTTTTATTCATATCACAATTCTATGTCACTATCCATCATGGCATGGAAATCACCTCAGCAGGCACTTCAAGCAGCTGGTTATGATGGTAGTAACCATCATAAAGATACACAAAGAAGCAACTCATGAATTCTGGGCAGTGCTCATCTAGTTTTTACTGTCTTTAAACAGTTTTAGATAACTTGCCCTTGGGAATGGTATTATTCACAATGGGCAACTATAAGGGTAATCAAGCTAACCTCCCCCGTAGAAATGCCCAGAGACTCTTTACAGGTGATATTAGATCTCATTCACAGTTGACAACTGAGACTAACCAGCACAAATAGTATATGATCCAGCCATGCCATACTTGGGTTTACACCTAATATACATTGTTGCATTATTTGCAATGATAAGGAAATGAAACCAGCCCAGTTATTCATTCACAGATAAATGGGTAATGTAAAGCTGGTACTTGCAAACATTGCAATTTTATTCAGCTTTCAAAGAAAAATGAAATTTTAAAATTTATAGAAATTAAAAGGATCTGAAGATTTATAATATCAAGTAAATGATCTAGACTCGGAAAGACAAATGACACATGTTCTCTCTCATGTATGCATCGTAACTTTTAATGTTAACATACACACATATGTGAATGTATTGGTTATGAAATTTAGAGAGGAGCTATGAGATAACAAAAGAAGTGTATAGGAGAGTAAGAAGGGCTATAGAATACAGGTGTCATGAAAGGGGATTGGGGAACTTAGAAGATTCAAGGACACAAAAGGTAAGATAGTGGATGGAAAAGAGGAGGGAAGGAGAATCAGTAGAGCAAATTATGTCTAAAAATGTCATAAGGAAGCCCAATATTTCACTGTTAATTTAAAATGAGAAAGAGTTTAACAAAATGAATTTTTTGATGGCATGATTTGTTTTCCATTTTGCGTGCATCAAAGATCTGACCTATGGGGCTATATAATTCTAATTGACATAATTTTTTGCTTCTCAGGAAAAGGGTTTCTTCCAGTTCAGTTTCATAATTGTTGTCTCTTCACAGGTGAGGTTTAGGGTATTGCTTGTGTCAGTGTCCATCCTGTCAAAAGGGATTGATTCTTTTAACCTAGAAGTTCTTCAATGGGAAATAGTTCAAGCCTAGAAAGTCCATGTGAAGGATGAGGATGAAGACTTCATCTTTATTTTGTAACTATCCTAGTTGTATTCATATACAATTTATCACATTTAGGAAGAAGGTGTTTGGTCTGTGAATTTCATTCTGATGGTCCTAAATGTCCTGTGCTTGTTCCTTGGCATACCTTGCTGAATTCACACATACCTTTTATTGTAATACTGAAGATGATACAGTTGGTATTGTAATATTTATAATTAATGGTATATGTAAATGATAACCCTAATATTTGATATCATAAAAATTTATCTTTACCATTAGCGGTATATATAAATGATTACCATTATATTTGACATCATTAAAAATTTTGTGTGAATTGTTTTATGTCCCCAATGTAGTGATATTTGTCATATGTTATAGGACAAAACATTTTGTCATGTTACAATGCCTGTATTAACCAATGAATGGATGGTTTCTAGCAGGACAGTCACATGTTCTATTTACTCTTTTTGTATAAAATCAATTTAGCAGTATAGACACACAGAAAAAGAATAATTCCACTTGAGAGAGAATGTCTGATTATGTGAGGTGTCCTATGAGTCTTTTAGAGATAAGCTTAGACAACCGTAATATAATGGTTGAAAGAAGATGATCAAAGTATGTAATACTTTAAAATTAATACCTGTATGACTATTGCTGTCGGTGCATGCTTTTTGTATGCCAGAAAAAAGTTTGAACTTTAAACATTTCTTTCTTTTTGGAAAATTTTGACTGCTATATAAGCCTTAAGTAAAGCACAATCTGAAAATAATTTTGGTCTTGGCATTTATTCTTCAGAATACGTAAATTGCCAGGAGGAAATGTCTCTTGACCACTTTTTTTTTTTGAACTTTTTTTTTTATTTCTACTCATACGAACTTAACAGGTACACTGGTCCCCTCCCTCCCTCCAACCTACCACTGCCCTATGTCCCCCTCTCCTCCCCCCTCCCTCCCCATCCCCCAGTATTCCCCCTCCCATCCCCGGAGCATCCTTTAATGTGCATGCCAGACTCTCCTCTGGGTCCTCCTCGCCAATGAGGTGCAAGGACCCAGTGGCATTTCCCAGAACCCTTTACCGTGTTCCCTTTAAGCATAGGAACACTACTGTGGCTGTCAATCCCTTGCCTCCAAGGATCTTAGTGCCTTTAGCAAATGCTAGACTTTGTGAGGTCAGTAGTGTGTTGGACATTTCACAGGGCATGCAAAGTCCAATTATGATTGCTTCGGCCCTAACTTGTGTGGAATATCTTGCATATCATTGCTCCTCCCATCCTTGTGCTCTTACAATCTTACCACCCCCTCTTCCGCAAATTTCCCTGAACTTCTGGATGGGGAGAGATTAGGCTGGCCTAGTTCCAGGTGGTTGATATAGAGTCTCTGAGGTTCTGGATTATGGTTTGTTGATATTTTTTTCCAGTTTTGCTGCTCCTGCAATGCCCTTCACTCCATCCTGATGGGTATTGGATGTCACCCCCTGGCCAGAGATAAAAAGCTGTTAAACTAGAGTCTTGTTATAAGAGTATATTCAAAGGTAGATGTAATAAAAGTAGGAAACTGCAGTGAGGGAGGGGTCAAACACCCATTTTCAAAATGGTTGCTTTTTATCTGCCAGACTATATGCCCTCCCCTTCTGATAAGATCATACACCACCAGTTGTAAATGATCAGGAAGGAAAGTCTGTGAACTTAATCATATGTCTCATTACTCACTTACAGTCCTTGATGGAGGCCTATTTTCTCTGCTGTAACATGGTTGCCTCTTTCCTTGTTTCTGGTGGGGCCCTCCTTCCCCATCCCTCCTGCTCATAATCCTTGCAATTACTGTAGGTATTACAGAGATTTATCCTACAGTGTTTCTAGGTCGGTTTGGTACTAGGAGCCACCTATTAGGGAGTACATATGGCACTTAATTTTCTGGGTCTGGAATACTTCACTTAATATAATTGTTTCTAATAGCATCCATTTCCCGGCAAATTCCATTAATTCATCATTTTTGATGGCCGAGTAGTCCTCCATTGTATAGATGTACAACATTTTCCTTATCCACTCATCAACTATTGGACATTTGGGTTGATTCCATGATTTTGCTATTGTAAACAGTGCTGCTATGAATATGGTCATGTTTGTTCTATCAAGGTGAATTTTGGCTGCATAGGGGGTTATTCCCAAAAGTGGAATAGCAGGGTTATATTGAATTTCAATTTTTAATTTCTTTAAGAATCTCCAGATGGCTCGCCAGAGTGGCTGTATGAGCCTGCATTCCCACCAGCAATGTAGGAGAGTTTCCCTCTCTCCACATCCTCTCCAGCATTTGGTGTTGTCTGTATTGTGGATTTTTGCCATCCTGACCGGGGTGAGATGATATCTTAGGGAAGTTTTGATTTGCATATGCCTGATGGCTAAGGATGAGGAGCATTTTTTAAGATATTTATTAGACATTTTAATTTTATCTCTAGTAAAGTTTCTTTTAAGTTCCAGGGCCCATTTTTTAATTGGGCCATTTGTTTCCTAGGTGTTTAGATTTCTAAGTTCTTTGGGCATTCTGGATAATAGAGCTCTATCAGATATGTGGTTAGTGAAGATTTTCTCCCATTCTGTGGGTTGCCTTTGAGCTCGTGTTACAATCTCTTTATCTGAACAGAAGCTCTTTAATTTCACAAGATCCGTGAGTTGGGTGCAGTGACTGTGCTATTGGATGTCTGTTTAGGAAGTGTTGGCCTAGCCCAATCAGCTTGAGGGAGTTCCCTATCCTTTCAACTATGGTTTTTATAGTCTCTGGCCTTATATCGAGGTCCTTGATCCATTTGGAATTAATTCTTATACATGGTGACAAGTACGGGTCCAGTTTTAATCTTTTGCATGTGGAGATCCAGTTTTGACAGCACCATTTGTTGAAGATACTGTTCTTTTTCCATTGGATTTTTTGCGCCCCTTTGTCAAAGATCAAATGGCTGTAGTTATGTGGATTTATATCTGGGTCTTCAACCCTTATCCATTGATCTGTGTGCCTATTTTGGAGCCAGTACCAGGCTATTTTTATAACTATGGATTTGTAGTATAGACTAAGGTTTGGTATGGTGATACCTCCAGCAATGTTTTTGTTATTCAGGATTGTCTTTGCTATCCTGGGTCTTTTGTGCCTCCATATGAATTTTGAAATTATTTGGTCAACCTCTTTAAAGAATTGCTTTGGGATTTTGATTGATATAGCATTGAATTTGTATATTGGCTTTGGTAGAATGGTCATTTTATGATCTTGATTCTGCCAATCCAGGAACATGGGAGGCCTTTCCACCTTCTGGTGTCTTCTGCAATTTCTTTCTTTAGGGTTTTAAAGTTTTCATCGTAAAGATCTCTTACTTCCTTGGTTAGGTTAATACCAAAGTATTTCATTTTTTTAGGGGCTATAGTAAAAGGGATTGATTTTCTCAGGGCTTTTTCACTTCTTTCATTCTGGGGATATAGGCAGGCCACTGATTTTTGCACATTTATTTTGTATTCTGCCACCCTGCTGAACTTCTGTATTACTTCCAGGAGCTTTCTGGTAGAGTTTTTGGGATCACTCAGGTATAAGATCATGTCATCTGCAAATAAGGATAGCTTGACTTCTTCCTTGCCAATTTGAATCCCTTTTATGTCCCTTTCTTGTCTTATGGCTTCAGCTAAGACTTCAAGCACAATATTGAATAGAAGTGGTGAGAGCCTTGTCTAGTTCCTGATCGAAGTGGGAATGCTTCAAGTTTTTCGCCATTGAGTAGAATCCTTTCTGAAGGCTTGTTGTATACAGCTTTTATTATATTGATAAAGGTTCCTTCCATTCCAACTATCTCTAGGTTTTGATCATAAAAGGCTTTGGATCTTGTTACACACTTTTTTTACATTTATTGAGAGTATCATGTGGTCTTGGACTTTGGACTGGTTTATATGATGAATTACATTTTTTGATTTGTGTATGATGAATCAACCTTGTGTGCCTGGAATAAAGCCTACTGATCCCCATAGATCATCTTTTTGATATGTTTTTGAATCTGATTTGCTAAGACTTTGTTGATAATCTTTGCATCTGTTTTCATCAGAGAGATCGGCCTATAGTTTTCTTTTTTAAGTGTATCTTTATTAGGTTTTGGGATTAAGATGATATTAGCTTCATAGAAGGAATTAGGTAGTGTTCCTTCCTTTGTTATTTGATGGAACAGTTTAAGGAGTATTGGTGTTATTAGCTTCTTTAATGTCTGATAGAATTCTGCACTCAATCCATCTGGTCCAGGACATTTTTTAGTGGGAAGATTGGAGATTACTTCCTCGATTTCCTCATATGTTATATGACTATTTAAATAATTCACAACTTCCTGATTCAATTTAGGTAAGTTGTGTTTATGTAGGAATTCATCCATCTCTTTCGTGTTGTCTTGACCACTTTTGGACCACTTCTAGACATACACTCTTGAGAGCGAAACAATATTAAAATAATTTATATTGTAATTTTAATGTCTCTAAAGTGAGAACTCTATTTATTCTTGAATCCAAAATAATTATATGCAAGGACAATGCTGATGAGTGAAAAGTGTATTTTACTGTCACCAGATAAGACTAGGGAGATCATTTGTAAGTTCATATGCACAATCACTGTTTGTTCAATCAAGACAGAATATAATATCTTTTCTGATTTTTACAAATCACAAATTTAAAAAGCTGGAGATTTCAATGTAAAACATTAATTGTAAGTAGCATAGTAGTAAGAAAAATGCAAAGCAAATTCTTACCACTTTGGATACCCTGATTTCCAAATTATGAAAAAAAAAATGCTGGTTAACAAGAGAAAACTGTCTTTTTCTTTAACTGCTTTTAGAGAAGGATAAAATGTATTTTTATTACCTCAGACTCACCTTTGATAAATAATTATAAATGTTTTAAAGTAATGCTTTTATGTAACTTATGTTAACTCTGTATTATGCTGAAAGTGGATTTTAAACGTACATTTGATTTTTTAATTTTTTATTAAATCTAATCTTGTACTTACCTTCAGTCTCAAAAGCATTACAGAAGCTGGGATAGTACAGGAGTCTTCAATAGGATAGAATAAAAATGAATAGAATTTGATCTTGTTCTCTATGAAAAAGATCATTATCTCTTTAAATAACCTGATAAATACAGACTATAATGCTTTCCTGTGTCTCCTCTTATTCCACAAATATTTTCCTTGCTAAGTTTGAATTCACACCTTACTCAGTTTCTTTCCCATGTTTGGCTGAAGTTTTATTTTCCTGACACTGAGCTCATCGACATTAAGAGTATTTTACTCCATAAGAAAAATATTTGATGCTCTTGCACACTGTGGTTTTTCCCAAGGATAGAGTCCCTTTGTGCACCTGGGTCCAACATTGCAACTCCATCTATAGGTGGAAACTCTCGTAAAGAGGGCTTGGCCACTCCATCTTTGTTCTCTTCTTTCCCACTAATCATTAAAAAAAAAAAAAACTCTTTAAGAATTTAATAGAATTCACAAAATCCACAGGCTAGAGACCAGGGGACAAACACTACACAACTTAGTTCCTCAAAAATCTTACCATATAACAGAAGAGAATCTTTGCATCTAAACCTAGGGCAAGTAACCCATTTTATTTTCCTTTCAAGAGAGCCATCACAGTTTAAGATTTCCATACAACATACCAAAAAGAGCATACATCCGTCTTTCTGGGGCTTAACTATTTGCTCTCACATAACTCTAAGGATCTAAAAGCTGCCATATCACTTATCTTTAATCCTTGGATATTACACCCACTCTATTTTATAATCTTAAAGCTACTCTGGTACTTAATCCAAACCTCACCTAACAAACCTTGATATCCGCAATTAAATCTGAACTAAAGCTCTATCACCCCTTTAACCAGAACAGGGCTTACACATTTCTTCAACACTGTAATATAACTTCATCCACAAAACAGTCCAAATATCTTAAAAAATGTTACACCTTCAAATCAATCAAAAAATCCTATTTCTAATCCTGGTCAGAATAGCTAAAATCCAAAACATACACAACAACAATTCCTGAAGAGGATGCGTGTAGAAGAGAATTTTCATACATTACTTGTGGGAATGCAGAGTTGTACAACCACTCTGAAGATTAGTGTGGTAGTATCCAAAAAGTTAAGAATAGAGATGCCATATGACCCAGTTATACTACTTTCTGGGTTCATGAATCAGCATAAACCCAGCCTTACATGCAGGAAACAGAAATGGGAGCTGTAAGAATTAATCAGCGATAGTTAAGATAAACTGCTACATCGACACTGGTCACTATAGTTCAATAAACTAGATAATCAGGAGTAAGATCCAGCACTTTGATTCTTAAGTTTACCCACAAAGGATTTACGAGGTAACAACACTCATGTGTTTCAAGTACTATCAGTAGCCAGTTAGTTCATGCAACTATCAGTTAGTTCATATTAGTTTAGGCTCAACTGCAACAGTCTCCGCTTGAGGATTGCGAAATGAAGTTCTGTACATACCTATGGGGAATTATTTGGTGACAGCAGGTCTCTGAAAAAACAGAAGGATAGCATCTTAATTGTGTAACTGATGTGGGATAGACCCGACACATGATGGTTAGGACAAGCCCTTGGCAGGTGGGTAAGTGAAGAAAGCTCTTTAGTGTTTAGGGATAAGTTGGCATGCTAGAATCAAGTATGCAGCATAGCCCTCTGCTCTGGCTGCGGAGATGGTGTGGACAGCTCCTTTGTTCCCAGCTCCTTAATTAACTGCTGCTGCAAACCTGAATAAAAACCTGTGTTCCATATGAGGATAAAGCCTCAAGGTTAGACAGGGAAGGGAGGGTAGGATAGGAGAGGAGGTGGGGGGAATGGGAGAGGGCAAGGACAATAGCTATTTTATTTGTAAAATATGAACAAAAACCTTAATGGAAAAGAAAATATTACTGGGCTGGAGAGATGGCTCAGGGGTTAAGACTGTCTTGCAAGCAGAAGTTCCTCAGTTTGGATCCAACTTAAAAATGCCAGGCAAAAATGGTGGCATCCTGGGAAATCCCAGAGCGAAGCAAAAGGAGGTAGAAGCAATCCCTGATGTTTCCCGAAGTCACCCTTGGTTCTCCACAGGGACACACAGTACCCTCTGATACACACACACACACACACACACACACACACACACACACACACACACCAATAAATAAATAAAATATTACAAAAAGGAAAAGATTATTATATTGGAAATATTTATTGTATATTCATAAAAACATTACTTTGATATATGTCATAGCTAGGCACAGGTATCAACTTGACTGATGAAGGTTTAAGCTCTGGGCACAGTTGTAGAGAGTTGATGGTTGAGTTAAGCCCAGAGCAAACCTGAAGGACATTGTCTAGCTGATGGGGAAGACCCAGCCCATGGTGATAGGATTAGGCCCTGGATAAATCACAGATAGCTGGTTGAGAGAGTGGGCATCCTTCTGTTCACTTGGCTAGACATGCTGGCAAGTAAGAATTGTCCATCTCTCAGCTGTTATGTGGTGATGGTGTGTCTAGTTCCCTCAGCCTTGGTGTTGGTGCGTGCTCTCCTGTCAAGCTGGACTGAGAACTGTAACCAGTAATCATAAGAGAGAATAAGCCCTTGTTCCCTTAAGCCATTTGATGGTCATTTATCAGCAACCATGCAGGCAGATTGCAACAATATAGTCAACTAATACCCATACAACTTTTAATACAAATTATGCTTTTATTCAATTAAAGTTTGAGTAGGAAGAATAATATTGGTCTTTCTGGAAATGGGTTAATTTTCTATGCTAAATCTGTAAAAACAAGAATATTTAATGTCAGTTTTGCTGAAGTAGTTAAATCATATTGGTTTATGGAGAAAAATATGGTTTATATGGTTTATATGAAAAAATATAGTTGTCATAACCTTTGTTCTTAATTAGTTTCATGACACAGTAAAGATATCATTTCTTTTCTGGCCTGTAATTATTTTGGTCTATAGAACCATGATAAACATGGATAATTAAATGTAGGAAAAAGGCATGCAAACAAAAAGCTATTTTATGATATATATTAATTTCTCTAGCAATTACCAATCATTCATGAAAAATTACTGTACTTTTACTAATTTGTGATGTAGAATCATTTCTAGTTTCATGCCTTTTACTTTATTGAAGGTAATTTCACCATATGATGAGGACTACTGAAGCAGTTTTTCTCATTGTTTATCTTACAACTGCCTTGTGGAAGTAAAGACTCATTAGTTTTTTTCTTCCTGACACCATCCCCTGCCTCTGCCTTTTTTTTTAATTTTTATTTTTTATTTTTTCCACTCATACAAAGTTGACAAGTACCCCATTCCCCTCCCTCTCTTCACCCCTCTCTGGATCCCCTTGCTCCCTCCCCACCTTTTCCCTTTCCTTTCCCCCCCTGCCTCCTTTTCTCCCAGTGCCCCCCCCATTCCTGGAGCATCCTATAGTGTGCATGTCAAAGTTCCCTCTGAGTCCTCCTCTCTGATGAGGTGTAAGGATTCAGCGACATGATTAGAGCTCTTTTTTGTGTGTGTGTTCCCCTTCAGTACAGGAACACTATTGTGGCTGTTAATCCCTTGCCTCTAAAGAGGATTGTAGTGCCTGTGATCCATGCTAGACTTTGGGGATTCAATGATATGTTGGTCATTGTGCAGGTCATGCAAAGTCCTATTATGATTACTTCGTCTGCCTCTGCCTTCTAATTCCAACATTATTATTAAAAAGATGGATCACATTTTTAAAATATGGAATCTGTGGGCATTTTAATGAAAAATTTTCTAGTAATTTGGTGAAATAATTTAATATATATAATCTTGAAATTTGAAATTTGAATGAAAATAGAACAAGGCATACAATTTACTTTTTATTGATAACCATATTTTTAAATTTTTTCACATTATTCAAATTATATTAATAATAAATCTGTGTCCTATTCCTCATTCTGTCCACTCACTTGCTTTCCCATCCGGAGTGTTTCCCTTCCTCTCCCATATTCCCCTTGCAACTATTATGCACTGGATCCCACCCAGAGCACCTGTGTTGTCTAATGTTTGAGTACCTGCTAGTGCACTAGTGACTCACCTGTAGTATATGGTATAAAGAGACTCTCCCTTCCTCTTGTCCAGCACTATTACCACACATTCTCAGAGAGTAGTACCATAACTCATAGGATTTCTCTGCTCTATGACAAAATGTTGATAGTCCAGCTGTTGTGGCTGTCTAGTGGAAGTAGACATCATTGCATTCAGTTGTTCAGTTTGACAGGCAGTATAATGATAAGTGTTTAGATGGTGACTTACTATCAAGTAGCTATAGTTAACACTAAGAAGAATGTTTCCTCTTGGTGTCTATGGTCTCTCTATTCATGATTTGATTTGGTTTATAGTATCATGCCTGTGCTCTCTGCAGTAAAATGGGCTCTAATGTCAACCAGAATGCAATAATGACTGGCTTTTATCTGGTTGTTCTCACATTTCCCAGAGATGAAGGGATGGAGAAATATGACATTAAAAGTAAGATAGAGAAACTGCTTGTCCTATGCAAGCAGAAAACTAGCAGTACAGAGAATAACTGGTACAGCTTTCCAGTCCAATGTTTCTCAAGTTGGTTTCACACTGACAATCATGAAGACACTTTCAAAACTTTCTGTTACCTGGGAACTTTACTGAGAGATCTTGACTTATTTGCATGTGGAATCTTGATATTCGTATATGATCCTTTTAAACATTTGGAGTTTAGGATATCTTATTTTTAAATTGAAGACTTTTTTTGCTTAATAGGCTTTATTGAGGTCCACATTTTTTTATTAACTTGCATTCTTTTATTTATCTTGTTAATCATCACACAGTTATTTCATGCATTAAACTAAGAAGCACTTTTAAATTGCTGATTTAACTAGATCAATAATTTTGACATTTAATTAATTCAGGTTATAATTTAATCCTATACTTTGTGCTGCAAGTCTGCTAAACTAGTGATTATCTTAAGTACTTTTGACAAAATCTTTATTTCATATGGAATGAGAATTATGGAATCCATGGTGAGTGTCTTAGCTCTAGTTCTCTGCTGCAGAACAACTTTTGTGGATCATAACTGGAAGCCTGATGTTTGACTTTGAGATGAGCACTACATATCCCAGATGAGAAAAATTCCTAATAAGCTTTACATCATGATTTTCATTTTTTTTCTTAAACTGACTCCTGTGTTGTTTGCATTATGAGTATTAACTTTATGAAGTGAAGATTTTAATAAAAATTGTGAGTTTGATACGTTTTAGAAAATCCTAAAATAATTCATTAGAAGTTATTTCAGATTATTTCTTTAAGAATGAAATTTAAACCCGTGCGCGGCCACTGGCTTTGCCCCCAGCCCCCCTCCGCGCCGAACCCCGACCAGCGCCCAGGTGAGAGAGAGCCCCTCCCAGCCCAGCCCCCCACCCCGGAGCCGAGAGGCCCAGCCAGCAGCACCAGCGCGTGGCCACCGGTTTAGCTTCCGGGGCCCAGCCCCGGACACCAGCCCCTCGTGACCTCCCGCCCCCGAGCCCCCCCCCCCCAGGTCGCAGGTGAAGAATTCTGCCATCAACATCAGACCCTCTGCTCTCTGGCCCACAGGGGACCTACGCACATGGTCCACGGAAGACACACTGCTACTCAGAATTCAATAGAGTCCAAAGGAAACTCAAGCAAAACTCTAAGGAACAAAGAGAACACAGGCCATACATCTGGACTTCACTACAACCATTGTATCACATGCCAGAGACTCTTCACATCCAGCCCAAAGATAAGTAAACTTTTTTTTTTCTTTTCTCTCACCTTACTGATCCTTTCTAGTATCAGTGCTGTAGGTCAGCTTCCTCATACAGCTACCCCAAAAACATACAACTCCAGGGAGTACACCACCCACCCTCACATTTCACCAAGACACTAGATGGTAAAAGTGCATTACCATACTTATATTCATCCCCTGGTTACTTAACTGACGTACTAACATCCTAGTAGTCTCATCTAGGATATAACAATACCAATACACAAACATACCCAATCCAAGGCAAGCACTAGTAACAACTGGCAGGTGTAACAATACCAACTACATCGGTTCAGTGAAAAACACACAGAAACTGAAAGGTCCTAAAAACCAAAACAACAATGTACAAGTCAAAGTGCAGATCCACAAGAAACAAAACCCAAGAAGACCAATCTCCCAACAAAAGAATCAATTCCATGATGATGGATTGCGACCAGAACAAATCCATAGAAAATAGTCATGAAAGCCAGACCCAACATAACGACTTTCAGAGTATGATCATTACCATGATTAATAATATAAAAGAGGAAATCAGAGAAGAGTTAAATAACCATATCAACCACTTGGAACAGGAACACAACAGGAACCTGGAGGAGTTGAGAAAAACAGTTCAAGAAACAAAAATAGGTATAGAGCAGGTAAAACAGTCTCAGGCAGAGTTTAAAATTGAACTAAGAGATAAGTTATCTTCAACCCAAAACTCGACAGAGAGTCTTATCAACAGAACAAATGAGGCAGAAAATAGAATTTCAGATCTTGAAGACAAAGTAGGAGAATTAACCAGCTCAATGGAAAAGATTGTTAAAGCCAAAAAGATACTGGAGAGGAGCATTCAAGAAATATGGGACACCCTGAAGAAGCCTAACATGCGCATTCATGGAATACCAGAACAAGAATCCCAAAATACCACACCTGAGGAAATATTTCAATTCATCATAAATGAAAACTTTCCACAACTAAAGAATGAGAGGCCTATCCAAATACAAGAGGCATTTCGCACTCCAAACAGATATGACCAAAATAGAAAGTCTCCATGGCAAATAATAGTCAAAACACTCCACATTCAAGACAAAGAAAGGGTGCTGAGAGCTTCAAGAGAAAAAAAGCAAGTCACTTTTAAAGGTAAACCTATTAGAATAACAAATGACTACTCAATGGAAACAGTAAAAGCAAGAAGAGCTTGGAGAGACATACTTCAAGTATTAAATGAGCAAAAATGCCAACCCAGACTGATATACCTAGCAAAACTATCTGTCATGATTGAGGGAGAAAGAAAAGTTTTCCAACACAAAGACAACTTGAAGGGATACATGTCTACCAAAACAGGCCTTCAAAAAATGCTAGAAATGATACTCAAGCTTGAAGAAAAGAACACATATCCAGGAGGACAGAAGGGAAGTATAATACCACCAAAATATAAATATCAAACAACATGCTTACAAAATCTACTAAACATAAAAAATGTCCAGAATTAAAAATAATTTCTCCATTATAACATTAAATGTCAACGGCATTAACTCACCAATTAAGAGACATAGATTACAAACTTGGATTAAAAACCACAATCCAACAATCTGCTGCCTTCAGGAAGCTCATCTCACCACAAAAGATAGGCATGTCCTAAGAATGAAAGGCTGATCCAAAATCTTGCAAGCTAATGGAACCAGGAAACAGGCAGGGGTAGCAATTATGCTTTCAGACAAAATGGACTTCAAGCCAAAGAAAATCATAAGAGACACAGATGGATACTACATTTTAGTCACAGGTACAATTCACCAGGAAGACTTCACAATACTGAACATATATGCACCCAATATGGGCCCCTCCACATTCATTAAGAAAACCCTACAGCGTCTAAAGCAAGAAATCAACCCCCAAACGATAATTCTCAGGGATTTCAACACCGCCCTCTCAACAAGGGATAGATCAACAGGTCAAAAGCTTAACAGTGACACTTTGGAGCTTAACCAAACCCTTACTGAAATGGACCTTACAGATCTCTATTGAACTTTTCACCCACGCACCAAAGAATACACATTTTTCTCAGCAGCACACGGAACTTTCTCCAAAATAGATCACATATTGGGCCACAAAATGAATCTACACAAATACAAAAAAGTTGAAATTCTAACCTGTGTCCTATCAGACCACCACGGCCTAAAGCTGGACATCCACAACAACACAACAAACAAGAGAAAATACACTAACTCCTGGAAACTTAACACTATGATGCTGAATGAGAACTGGATTCAGGAAGAAATTAAACAGGAAATTCAAGATTTCCTGAAAGTGAACGAAAATGAAAATACAACTTACCAAAATCTCTGGGACACAATGAAAGCTGTTATAAGAGGTAAGTTCATAGCTCTTAATGCCTACATCAGAAAAATGGAAACATCAGAATAAATAATTTAACGATGCAGCTTAAGGCTTTGGAGAAACTTGAGCAATCTGATCCCAAAAGTAGTAGAAGAGAGGAGATTAGCAAAATAAGGGGAGAAATATCTGAAATCGAGACTAAGAAAACAATAGAAAAAAATCAACCAGTCAAAAAGCTGGTTCTTTGAAAAAATCAATAAGATTGAACACCCCTAGCTAAACTAACCAAAAGCAAGAGAGAGAAAACCCAAATTAACAAAATTAGAAATGAACATGGAGTTATCACTACAGATACCCAAGAAATCCAGAGAATTATAACATCATATTTCAAAAACTTGTACTCTGTGAAGTTTGACAACACAAAATAGATGGATGAATTTCTAAGTAAACACAACCTACCTAAATTGAATCAGGAAGTTGTGAATTATTTAAATTGTCCTGTAACATACAAGGAAATTGAAGAAGTAATCTTGAATCTTCCCACCAAAAAATGTCCTGGACCAGATGGATTCAGCACAGAGTTCTACCACACATTTAAGGAGTTAATAACACCAATACTCCTTAAACTGTTCCATCAAATAGTAAAGGAAGGAACACTACCAAATTCCTTCTATGAAGCTAATATCGTTTTAATCCCAAAACCTAATAAAGATTCACTTAAAAAAGAAAACTATAGGCCGATCTCTCTGATGAACACATATGTAAAGATTCTCAACAAAGTCTTAGCAAATCGGATTCAAAAACATATCAAAAAGATCATTCACGGGGACCAAGTAGGCTTCATCTCTGGCACACAAGGTTGGTTCAACATACGCAAATCAATAAATGTAATTTATCATGTAAACCAGTCCAAAGTTCAAGATCACATGATACTCTCGATAGATGCAGAAAAAGCCTTTGACAAAATCCAACAGCCTTTTATGATCAAAACGCTAGAGACAGTAGGAATGAAAGAAACCTTTATCAATATAATAAAAGCTGTATACAACAAGCCCACAGCAAGGATTATGCTCAATGGGGAACAATTGGAAGCATTCCCACTTCGATCAGGAACTAGACAAGGCTGTCCACTCTCACCACTTCTATTCAATATTGTACTTGAAGTGTTAGTTGAAGCCATAGGACAAGAAAGGGACATAAGAGGGATTCAAATTGGCAAGGAAGAAGTCAAGCTATCCCTATTTGCAGATGACATGATCTTATACCTGAGTGATCCCAAAAACTCCACCAGGAAGCTTCTGGAACTAATTGAGAAGTTCAGCAGGGTGGCAGGATAAAAAATAAATGTGCAAAAATCAGAGGCCTTCCTATATGCCCAGAATGAAAGAAGTGAAAAAGCCTTGAGGGAAACCATCCCATTTACTATAGCCCCTAAAAAAATGAAATACCTTGGTATTTTTACTATAGCCCCTAAAAAAATGAAATACCTTGGTATAAACCTAACTAAGGAGGTAAAAGACCTTTACAATGAAAACTTTAAAACCCTAAAGAAAGAAATAGCAGAAGACACCAGAAGGTGGAAAGACTTCCCATGTTCCTGGATTGGTAGAATCAACATTGTAAAAATGACCATCCTACCAAAGGCAATATACAAATTCAATGCTATACCAATTAAAATCCCGAAGCAATTCTTTAAAGAAGTTGACCAAATAATCTAAAATTCATACGGAGGCACAAAAGACCCAGGATAGCAAAGACAATCCTGAGTAACAAAAACACTGCTGGAGGTATTACCATACCAAACCTTAGTCTATACTATAAATCCATAGTTATAAAAACTGCCTGGTACTGGCTCCAAAATAGACACACAGATCAATGGATAAAGGTTGAAGACCCAGATATAAGCCCACAAAAATACAGCCATTTGGTCTTTGACAAAGGGGCCCAAAGAATCCAATGGAAAAGAACAGCATCTTCAACAAATGGTGCTGGCAAAACTGGATCTCCACATGCAGAAGATTAAAGCTGGACCTATACTTGTCACCATGTACAAGACTTAATTCCAAATGGATCAAGGACCTTGATATCAGGTCAGAGACTTTAAAAACCATAGTTGAAAGGATAGGGAACTCCCTGGAGCTGATTAGGCTAGGCTAACAGTTCCTAAACAGACATCCAATGGCACAGTCAATGTTATCAACTCTCAACAGTTGGGATCTTGTGAAATTAAAGAGCTTCTGTTAAGATAAAGAGATTGTAATAGGAGCACAAAGGCAACCCACAGAATGGGAGAAAATCTTCACTAACCACATATCTGACAGAGCTCTACTGTCCAGAGTGCACAAAGAACTTAGAAAACTAAACTCCAAGGAAAACAATGGCCCAATTTAAAAATGGGCCCTGGAACTTCAAAGAAACTTTACCAAGGATGAAATTAAAATATCTAACAAATATCTTAAAAAATGCTCTACTTCCTTAGCCATCAGGGAAATGCAAATCAAAACTTCCCTGAGATATCATCTCACCCGGGTCAGGATGGCAAAAATCCACAATACAAACAACGACAAATGCGGGAGAGGATGTGGAGAGAGGGGAACTCTCCTACATTGCTGGTGGGAATGCAGGCTCATACAGCCACTCTGGCAAGCCGTCTGGAGATTCTTAAAGAAATTAAAGATTGAAATGCCATATGACCCTGCTATCCCACTTTTGGGTATAAACCCCCATACAGCAGAAGTTCGCCTCGATAGCACAAGCTCGACCATGTTCATAGCAGCACTGTTTACAATAGCAAAGTCATGGAATCAACCAAAATGTCCAACAGTTGACGAGTGGATAAGGAAACAGTGGTACATCTATACAATGGAGTACTACTCAGCCATCAAAAATGATGAATTACTGGAATTTGCCGGGAAATGGATGTCATTAGAAACAATTATATTAAGTGAAGTATCCCAGGCCCAGAAAATTAAGCGCTGTATGTACTCCCTAATCGGTGGCTCCTAGTACCAAACTCACCCAGCCCACATTGAGACACTGAAAAGTAAACCTATGTAACACAGTAATTGCAAGGATTATGAACAAGAGAGATGGGGTAGGAGGGCCACACCAGAAACAAGGAGAGAGGGGACCATGTTACAGCAGAGAAAATAGGCCTCCATCAAGGTCTGCAAGTAAGTAATGAGAAACTTGGTTAAGTTCACAGATGTTCTTTCCTGATCTCGCCAGAAAGGGAGGGCATATAGTCTAGCAGATAAAAAGTAATCATTTTGCAAATGGGTGATGGACCCCTCCCTTACTGAGGTTTCCTACTCTTATTACATCTACCCTTGAATGTGCTATTATAACAAGACTCCAGTTTAACAGCTTTTTGTCTCTGGCCAGGGGGTGACATACACTGCCCAGCAGGATGGAATGAAGGGCATTGCAGAAGCAGCAAAACTGCAAAAGAAAATCAACAAACCACAATCCAGAACTTCAGAGACTCTATATCAATCACATAGAACTAGGCCAGCCTAAGCTCTCCCCATCCTGGAGCTCAGGGACATTTGCGGAAGAGGGGGCGGTAAGATTGTAAGAACAAAAGGATGGGAGGAGCAATGATTTGCAAGATTCTCAACAATAGTTGGGGCCAAAGCAATCATAATGAGACTTTGCATGCCCTGCACAATGTCCAGCACACTGTTGCCCTCATAAAGTCTAGCATCTGTTAAGGGCACCGAGATCCCTGGAGGCAAGGGATTGACAGCCCTAGTAGTGCTCCTATGCTTAAGGGGAACAAGAGAAAGGGCTTATGGAAATGCCACTGGGTCCTTATATGTCATCGGAGAGGAGGACCCAGTGGAGAGTCAGGCGTATACAATAAAGGACTCTCTGGGAATTGGGGGGAGGCACTGAGGGATGGGGTGGGAGAGGGGGGGAGGAGGGGGGGAGGGAGGGAACTGGTAAAAAAATTTAAAATGTATAATTAAATTTTTAATTAAAAAAAAGAATGAAATTTAAAATCATGCTTGGCTCTGAGGGGGTCCTGTGGGATGAATTAAAGTTTGAAAACAATCCATACTGAGAATACCACATTTCTACAACTACCAAGAAAATTCATTAGCATTTTTAAAACAATATAAAGAAGGATGTGGGGCAGTAGACAGGGAGGAAGAATGAAAATCCAGCTTTCTTCTAAGAATCTCCCTTAGATTGACAGTGTAAATTGTCTTGAAATCAGTGGATAATTAGGAAACCTTTTGCATGGCCCTGAAGTGATAGACTTGCTACTACATAATTAATAATGTTCTCTTCAAAGAATGAGCTATAATCCCTTGATTGAGTACTCCAGTTTCATTACATTACTAAATAAAATGAAACTATAATTAGAACAATGTGCAAGGTAAGGCAGGTCCTTATTATTATGTATTTTTATGTAGGGAAGCAGAAGAATTAATAAAATGAAATATGATATTATTACATATAATTGCAGGTATACAGAGATGATCAGCTTGTAAGTAATCAGAATCATGTAATGGAACAGAAATTACATGTGTTCATCTTTCCTTGATGAAGCCATATTTTGAGCTGTAACTGAGTTCTGGTATCTAGAATTATGGTAAAGTCATCATGGTATTCTACTAGTATTTGTAAGGCGCCTACTAGACAAGTAATCATTTCCATTCAGTGTAACTCCTCTCAAATTTCCATGGGCAGGTGTCCTTTCTTGTTCATTTGTTCTGTCATAATAATCACTTTACATCACTCCAGATTCCACAGTTTAGAATAGTATTCTTTTCCTTATTTATGTACTTCGCTCCCACTAACTCCTTATTATAGCTTTATTTAATCATTTGTGGTCTTTTTTCCAAACTCATATGCATAAATTGTGATGTTTTAAAATATATGCATGTAGGTATGTATATATGTACATTTACGTATATATACACTATGTATAGTAGGATGATTTAATTTACCAAGTGGTATAATGTATACTAGAATATATGCCATATATGTGTGTATAATATATATGAATATATATAAGCATATATCATTATAGCTAGACTTGCCATGTTAAAGAAGCATACAATATTGTTGACTTCTCTTAGTGATCAAATTTAGAAGTAAAATATGTTACCAAATATGTACGCTGCCCTCTAAGAGTTTGCAATCCAAAATTATTTAAATTTTCTACTTTGTCCTGTGTAATAGGACATTTTTATATCTATATAAGGATATTTTTCCTTTAGTAGTTTTGAAATATACATAAATAATGGAAACCATGCAATGGATCATGAATGTTTATTCTAGTCATTAGAATAAAACTGTAAACTTTAAGTAAAATCACTCCTGCCCCTTTCCCTCTTATTAGCACACCATCCTCAATATTCTTCTGTCTTGATCAAATGACAGAATTCCCTTCTTTATGGAGAATGTATGTAACCTCATTGAGTAATCATGCACACAGATGTGTGTTCATAAACACATAGGCACATCCACAGTAAATTTCTTCTCCTAACAAATCTATTGATAATTCTTAGATTGCTTTCATATGTTGGCTTTTGTGAATAAGGGTGATATGAATATGGACTATAGCAGCTTCCTATCATACTGTTTCCAATTCTTGGGCGCATCACAATAGGACTGCTGCATGGAATAGTCTTCCTATGTGCTGTTTTGAAGAACTTTTATTTTAAATCATTTTCCTATATGGTTGTACCAGCACTTGCATTTCTCTATATCCTAATCAACATTTGTTATAATCTATTTTTTAACAATACCTGTTTAAAGAGATTTTGGATGTTATCTTTTTGCTATTTTCATGTGCTTCTCAGCTGATTAGAAACAGTGCCTATTTTCCCCATATCTATTAGTTATTTTTTCAAGAAAATTCATTTGACCATTTTAAGTTGGATTTTTTCTTTCTAGTTTTTGAAGTCCATATATAATTTTTCTGATTTTTATATTTTTTTCTTTTAGTGTTTCATCCAGGAATATAGTGAATTTATGTTATAGTCACATCTTGATTTCAAATCCATTTTCTCTCTTCTACCCACTACAACCACTCATCTTCATCTTCATTTTAAAATTATTTTCTATTTTTCTAGTTTTACAATCACATGCATACTTATCCCTGGCACCCTCCTTCCCTTCTCCCTCCCTTCTCCTTTACTCTCCTAACCTCCCCTCATTCACTAATACATCCCTCTCCCTCTTACCCCCCTGCCTGTCTGCTATCATGGACCCCAGGGTTGTCTTCAGGTTGTGTACACTAAAATGTGGTCAAGCTTCTGTCACATATTATGTGTCCCTTCCTTGATGGTGACACTCAACCTGTCTAGCTCTGACCCCTAAGATTCCCACCTGCATGAAATTATTTCTTCTAAGTTCCTTGCTAGTCAGTCATAGTGCAGGTCTGGTATGGATAGGTCTCACTGAAGTGGGTTCCTGGATGCAATAACCCTGTCCCAAATTTCCATATGTCCTGGCCCACAGTGAATCTTCCAGCCTTTAGGCCTTTCTGCCCCTTCTTCCAAAAGATTCCCTGAGTCTTAGGATATGATTAATTCTGGCTGAGTGCTTTAAGGTGAAAGTCTGGTTAGTTCTTGTCTGTTTCACTGTTCTTCCATTATAATAGGCTGTGTTATGTTTGGGAATTGAGATCTTTTCTAAAGAAAAAATGAGAAGTGTTTAGATGGAGGTTCACTATCTGGTGTTTGTGGTTAGTGTTGAGGCATCTGATTCTTACCACTGTCACTTTTCTCTCCCACCCATTTTTGTTTAGACTGATCAACATTGCTAGGCATTTTCCCTGTTATTGAGTGGGTGGTGGGAGGTTAGAAGAGCAGAAACAAAAGAACAGGGGTAAACAGTAAAATTAAAATAAGGCTTTTATATAAGAAAAGTCTTTAAGGGGAGGGAAGAACAGGAATAGGACACAATAGGGAAATAGCAGTGTAGTCAGTCTCCATATATAATTTTAATACAAGTCCATTTTCAGATGTGTGGATTGCATACTTTTTATTCTTAAATGCAAGTTGTATCTTTATTCCATTGGTTGGTTGTGCTCTATGTTATTTAAGGCTATTTTCAGCATCACATATGATACAATACTTTGCTGCTGAAACATAAAATCCACCTCCCTTTCAGAATAGTTAGCAACAAATAGATGTTTATATTATGATGATGGATCATTTCATTTTAGAGTGTCATATAACTTATAGCAATGCATATATAATAAGTATGTTTATAATATATGTTACATACTTTATATATATATGTTATATCCTATATTTCAAGGAGAAGTGACAAAAATTTAAATGTGATGTGTAGAACTATAAATATATAAGTTTTAGTAGAATTCCATTTCCTAAGGAATTCATAAAAAAAATCTCATGCTAACAGGCAAAATAAGATTATCTTTAAATGGTGAAAGTGAAGGGAAAAAATCACTGCTCCAAAATCAAAAGAACTTTTAAAGGTAATAAAAAAAATCCTAGAAAAATATTCATGACATTCTTAAGGTCAAGTCTTTCTTGAACTTCAATTTTCTAAATGCAAATTTTTTTTTGCCTTTCACTTGAAGACCTCAGCATCTTAGAAAAAGACAAAAAGGTTATTTTATAAATGTAGAATAATAAAACATAACTATGGAGTGCCAAGTGACTAAAATGCTCATTATCCTACATAAGAGGAAATTAGCTAAAGAGAAATGGGGAAGTTACATTACACAATGGCCAAATTCAGGTAATTCTAAAGTAATTTATTTCAAGACAAAATTTATTTTCCTGGAATATTTTCAGAAATGGTCTGAAATAAATTTAATTTTTGAGAAATTTATGATATACTTTCTTCATGACTTTTCTTTTCAAAAATATTTTTAAACACATTTTAAAATTTTGTTTATTATTTGTGTGTGTGTGTGTATGGATGTGTGTACACAAGCTTATATGCATATGCCATAATATATATGGAGATCAGAGGATAACTTTCTAGAGTTGATTCTCTCTATCCACCCTTATGTTGATTTGGGGGACTAAACTCAGGCTGTTAGGCATTGAGCAACAAATGTTTTTACTCATTAAGCCATATTTTCAGTCTTTACCAAAAACTGATTATTTGAAATAATCCATTATTGTAAGATCTTCTCTTCTTCTTATTTCTGTGCATTTTCCTTAATTCATAGGCAAAAATCTCATTCAATAATGTATTTCTTTGTGGATACTGTGAAGCATGCACCCTAAGCCAGTCATTTGATTCAGCATTGGAGGTAAAAAATTTATGATGGTAATCTTCTCTATATTCTAGGTTGATAGTTAACCAAGAAATTAGAATATAGGTGTGACAGTTAGTTATAGCTATCAGCTCAACATGTGAGATACAGTCCTCTGCACATGCCTATAAGCAAGACTACAGCAGATTGCCTTCAAATTTAGTTGAACCAGAATGATACACCTATTATGATTGGGGCCATTCTTTGCTTATAAAGACAGACAGACAGACAGACAGATAGACAGACAGACAGACAGACAGACAGACAGAGAGAGATTATAAAAATTTGACACCATGATAGCAGAGAGGCAAGCTAGAAAACAAGTTTCCTTGCTCCTCACTCAACTCTTGACTTGGGATATGATGGACAGTTCCTTTGCTCACCTGTTATGATTGAATGTAACCTGAGTTGGAAAGAACGAGTAATCCTTTGTTCCTCAACAGATTCATGCTTATGACAGCACAAAAGATGAAAGTAAGTTGGGTAGGTAAGGAAAATATTAATGGGAACTAAAAAGATTGAAATGCATGACATGTATGAAATTCCATAATGAAATTCTTGAGTAAATGCTAATAAAGTCTTTTATAACCCATTTTAAAAAATTAAAAATTTGACAGACAATGATTTTCCCCCATTAACTAGCTTGGAATTAAGGGTACTGATTAATGTAATATCACATTAAAGAACTCAGCGTTTTGGGGTTTGGAATGTCTATTTCCAAGCACCACTAAATTTCCGTGCTACTAAAGAAGGTGTAAGCCATCTATGAATGTCTTCAGTAACCCTCATTAAGTGTTTCATTTGAGTAAACAAAGAATAAGGGTCAGATTTTCTTTGGTAGAATGAAGATGATCACATTTGATTTATGAGTTTTATTTAGAGAGGAAACTCCAATCCAGGGCTATGTAAATGACAGGCTTTTATAATTGAAAATTGGGTGAAGGAACAAGGAGAGGATATCATTATCTACTGAATGTAACATTTTTTTCTTCCATTTTTTCATTAAAACACTATCATGAATCAAAGTCTAATATTTTGGTCAAATCTGGGCCAAAACCATATCCCCCAATCTTCTTTCCATCAAATTATTATAGTAAGTTTTGCCCTATAAATTTATTCCTTTTACATTTTTTCTTACAGTAAATATCCATGTAGGATTTATTGTAGAATAATTCTGGATGACTTGGATTATCTTTTTCTTAGAACAAATCCCAACTCCACAATGTTGAAATCCATACTGCACCATGTAAAATTATTTTTGATTTAGAACATTCAGTCTGCCAAAGTTTCCTGGTACATCTACAATATAAGTAAACATAGACTACTTGAATTTCAGACTCCTATATTCATCATGCCTTGTGTTTATAAAATACTAGATTGAGTGAAAAATTACAGCATTTTTATATAATTGAATGGCTGTCCTATTCAATTTCATCACAAGATTTCTAGATTTATACCCGATATATGGCAGCCTACAAATAATGCTAATATTCAACTATATCCTTAATTATGGCACTTCCATTAAAATTGAAAAGTCAGCTGCATCAGAAATTTAGCCAACATCTAGACTACTTACCTGAAAACAATGCCATTTTTGCATTTTAATCAACAGAATTTTCAGTCTTGCTGCATCATGATTTTCCATCTCATTGGAAACTGTTTGCCCTTTTTTACGTGGGCCATTTATTTGCATTGTTTTCTACAGAACATTATGTATTTTTGGCTAACTCTCACATTCTTTTCACTGTTACTCCATACTTTGTGCCATCAAATTCAACAGTTCTTCAAGGTTCACAGCTCTGTTCTAAACTTTTCTATGGCTTTCTGTATGGATCTACATTGTATCTAATTTCTCTCAAATGACATATACATGTAGGTAGTGACTCCCTCTTTTCATGCTTGCTGAAAGCATAAATAAAAATGTATCATCACAGAGCTAGAGTAAACAAAACTTTTAATTATTTCTAAGTCTAACTTATTCTAGCTACTCTTCTCCTTTTTCTTCTTCCATTCCTCCTCATTTATTCTTCTGTGGTGTCATCTCCATTCCCTTTCTATGTTATTGCTTCCTTGACCTCAAGTCACCATAGCGTTTTATTTTCTATCTTATATTCAACTAGTCACATGAATCCATTATTATTTCTCACATATATCATTTTTCCTTTACCTTTTTAAAATAATGGTTTATGCTACTTATTCTTTTCTGTGCTTACATTCTCATCTTAAGTAGCCTTGTCATTCCAATTTATTTTTCCAGGATCATTTTATATTATCTTTGTTAAATACAGCCTGATATTTCCCTTGTTCCAAAATGTCCCTGGCTACACTTGCTTTTTTTTCACATGACACTCAAGGTTTTTCATTTTTTTTTCACCTGAATATATCTTTGTCTCCAGATAGTCCCTCTCTTTGCTAAGGTCCAGCTGAAGTGAAACATTGAGCTTCTATATAAAAGTATGCCTTTTGTACTATCCAGAATTTTTTTGCTAACTGAAGCATTATTCCGTTTCTTTTTTTTTATTATTTCCGCTCATTCAAACTTAATAGGTACACCAGGTTCCCTCCCTCCCTCCTCCTCCCCCTGAACCCCCTGCTCCCCCTTCTCTCACCCTTCCCTCCCCATCCCCCAGTGCCTCCCGCCCCAATTCCCAGAGAGTCCTTTAATGTGCATCCCTATTCCATTTCTTTACAGGACTAATTCCTACTCACTCTTGAGTTTGAGGTTTAAAATATAACTATCCCAAGAACTTATTTTCTGCTAGGTGCCTCTTAATTGTTACAGAAAATACTTCAGAACCCAGATATTCTTGTGTTGAAATTATTTCATCATTAAGAGATTTTTTAAATGTATAGTGCAACCAGTTGGAAGGTAGGAACTCCGTCTTCTTGATGATTGTAATGATAGAGTGAAAATATTCTCCCATGTCACAATTTGCTTAATAAGTGTAGGCACTGTGATCCATTGCTGTACAACTCACCCAGCAATTCCTGATAATATATATGGAACTTTTGTGACAAGCAGCTTCCCTTCCTCAGAGTTAGATGATGCTGTCTTAGTTCTTGTTTCTTTTAGTTTCTGGACCCTCCTTCCCTCAACGAACAAGAGGTGAGGAGAATTGAAACGATCAGGGGCACAGCCAAACCACCTACTTTGGCATTATTAACTTTTCCAGAACCTTTTGAACTACGAGGATATCAATATGCAGCTGTAACTGATTCAACATTCAACTGACATGGAAAATAAAGTAATCTGAAGATCAATATTACTTTGAATCTGATACTGAGGAAGTTCTTCCTGCAATACATCTTACATTCAACTTTAGTATTCTCAGAATGAGTGACTTTCACTGTAACTGTAGGTTACCTTTTGGCATGTTTTATTTACATGTCTCTTTTACATCCTTAGCAGTGGAAATCCAATAATTTGTCCTTCGTGTGTTTTCATACTGCTTCTTGATGGCCCATTTAGCTAGCTTAAGTTGTCAGTAAAATGAAACCAAGCTCTCTGAACAGGACCAGATTACCTTTACGATTTTCTAGATCCTTGAACTATACATCAAATATGGAACTGACCACATTTATTTTCTCTGTCTGAGAGGTTTACAAGTTTACAAGTCCTGTGCAGATCAATGATTTCAAATCTTCCAACAAAACCATATTTCATCATGACAGTTAAAAACTATACTATAGCTTTAGAGATTCCTTATCGTGGACCTTATATTTTCTTTTCAACAGATTGTTGATGATATAAGAAAAATTAGTCATGAGTACCATATGGTAGAAAGGAAAGATGGTTGAAAGAAGACTTCAGCTTGTTTTTGACATTTCTTCTGTTAGATAAGACAAGAAAATAGAGATTTGAAATTCACTTCTGTCAACATATATGTTGTTAATAATCTGAAATTTATTTTAAAGTACTGTGATTAATACGCTCATAGATTAAATGCATTTTCTAGGGTACTCTGGTGAGAGAAATCCTAAAAAAAGAAAATTTATTTTCCATGATATGTATTTCTTCTCCAAAATTATCTGTTGGGATTTAATACTTATGCAGTTGGGTTGAGAGGGGGAGTATCTGAGAGGTGATAGCATGTTAAAGACTCAGCTTGTATTGATGGATTAGTGGGTTATTGGAGAGAAAACTATTGAATAAATATATTCTCTCACATAGTCGCATTGTATAGCCATGCAAAGTCCTCTAAAATCATGAAATACATCATGAAGATCTCCAACCTGACATGAGGATGTGTATCATTCTCTCCAACTCACCACATCCACATGTGTACATTAAATAAACTTTTGTTATGAACCATTCATTTTCAGTACTCATTTGAAGCAAAACAAAAGGCACATGATAATAATGAACAAAAAAGAATGTCGACAATAACGGGGAGTAGCATTGCATTAGTTGTTTCCTAAGACTGTATGGAAAGTGCAACAAAATTAACATTAGAACTTTTCCTCCATAGTTTAGAGACAAGAAGGTCGATGTTCATGAGAGAATTCTGCTGTTCCTGGTGTAGCTTCTGTGACTGATGCACAAATCTGATACAAGCTTAACTCACAACTAAGAACTTCAGCTACTCACCATTCTGAAGCACCTTTGTGGTGCTCTGTGACTGCTTTTCTTAGGAAGCACAGCTATCTCAAACATATAGGATACAATATCACATACAAAGCAAAGCATATAAGAATTCGCTATTAACATAAACAGAAAGTGGCTGGCCTTACTTCAGTGCTGAGAACACAGACTTCCTAGAATTACAGAGAAAAAAGTTATCATTTCCTGCTTTCAGAATCCCAGGAGCAGGTGTGCAGGTGGGGTTCCATACCTAGAACTTCTAGTCAGTCAACAGTCTAGGGAAGTCTGTTAAATAGTGGACCCGATGTCATTGTTTCTAAGGAAATTGGGGGGAGGTAACATGTTCCCCTAGACTGCAGCAATCCTTGATGTACCCAATCTTTCTGTCGATCAGTGTCTTCTTTCCTCTTTTGTCAGGTACTTATTTTCTCTTAATATCCTATAAGTAGATCTTGAAATTTATTTTAGAGCCCATCTTAATCCATTGTCACTTATTAGCATGATTACATCTAGAAAGACACCATTGTCACTTATTAGCATGATTACATCTAGAAAGACACCATTCCCAACATTACTCATTGTGGGTTTTTTTTTTTTTTTGTATATTTGTGCTCACATATGTGAGAACGACATGTATGTGGAGTCTCCTTCTGTCATGTGCATCTGGGATCTGGGAATTCAAAATCAGGTCATCAGACTTAGTGCAGCTAGTGACATTACCTGCTGAATCATCTTCACATTCAGAAGATAGCCTTTTTAGAGATGAGAATTCAACATTCAATAACTATGAACACTGTAGCTTAGCATAGATCTATCATCTCCTATTAATATGTACAATTATCCAGTATCATTAAGAAATAAGATATTTTTCCAAATCATAATCTGAAAATGGAATATTTACCTTGAAGATCAATGGAACCGAATCCCTAAGATTTTGTCATTCTACAGAGTTCTTTCTTTTTTAGGAAACATCTTTCCTTATGATATAGATACTAAAGATACACAAATTGCTCCATTTTCTGAGCAATTTCTCTTCTTTGCCCTTCCCAACTTCCTACATAAATGTTCTTTTTTGTATAATTACCAAATTTTTAAGTTCTGAAACATATGGTTTTCTTACATTCACTTTTCTCTGTCTCTAAACTTACATCAGGTTTTTACATGATTATATTAAAAGATCTAGTGTTAGAGTTATCAGTTACCATCATGTTGTCATTTCTATTCATTAGTTCACTGGACACATTTAGAAGTAACTAAAATATTCATAACTAGTTGGATATTCTTTTCAAAAATTTATTCAATGTACACTTTTATATACATGTTCCTTACCTCCCTCATTCCCCCCTCCCTTCCTTCCTCCCTCATTTCCCTCCCACTCTCATCCAGTTCCACCCCTCTCCCTTCCCTCCTATTCTCCTGTTGCTTGGTTCTATGGATCCCAGGGCTCCCTCTGTATCATCTGTTCCATGGGGGTTCATAGGCCTCTGTGGCAGATCAAAAAGACCTTGCTTGAGCAGCCTACTGATATGGATACTCTCCTACCTCTGTCTGACCCCTTACCCCTAAGGATCCTACTTCCTGATACTATTTCTCTTGAGATCCGTCCTGTCTTGAGTGGAGTGACCTGACCAGCAATGGAACTCTCCATCTTTAGGCTCTTACAGTCTTACTGTCTCCTCTTCTTCAAAGTTCCTTGAGCCTCTGGATGGGGAGAGATTTGGCCGCCTGGCTCCAGGTGATCATTGTAGGATTGCCAATGTTCTGTATCCAGGTTGTTTGCTATTGTCCATTTTGCTGTTCTTGCACTGCACAAGGCTGCATCTTATCTAGGCGTTGAGATCCTCTCCTATCCAACAATACAGAAACTGTTAAGAGAGGCCTTTATATGAGAGAAGGCTTGAAGGGAAGGGAGGATCAGGAGTAGGACACAGTAGTGGGTTAGGTCAACCTCCAGGATGTCATGTGGCTCTCTACTAATGATTAGTAGTTTCATATTCTTGTACTGCTATCTATCAAAAAGTGCCATTGAAGAACCATTTCTCTGAATTGCTTATAAAAGGCAGATACCTTAGATATTAATCATTTCTTTACCCTTTTAAATCACTTACATGTGAATTTTTCCAGATTCATAGTTGAAATAGAAGTTGTTTGCACTTGAATCTTAAACATACATATTCAACTTAGGCATCCATACTTGGTATCAGCCTTATTTATTGAGTTATCTACTTGCTATTTCCACTTGGGTATGTTAAATATCTGGAGCACAGGACTGGAAAACTCACATATTCAAATATTCTACCTTCTGCAAAACACTTTAACTGCAAAAGAAAGGGGTCTTCAGTGCTCAGTTCCAATCTCATAATCTTGGCATTATTTTTTATTAATTAATTCATTTGTGTGTGTGTGTGTGTGTGTGTGTGTGTGTGTGTGTGCTTGTGGGTGTATTTGTGCATCAGAGGGCACTATGTATGCTGGTGGAAGCCCAAGCGTGGCTTCAGGAATCACCCTGTAATGTTCTACCTCTTCTTTGTTCTTCTCTGGAGTTTCTCTATACTTCCCTGAAGTATAGGCCACTGCAATTTCTGTCTGGCACTCTTTTTTAAAAAATATTTTTTAACAAATTAAAACAACCTATTGATTAACCTAATTTTAACATAGATGAGTAACATAGTATTGGCTACTGCACTTGTAACTTTTTTGTTTTTCTTGTTTATTCTGTTATTTGAAGTATTTCTTCTCCTCCCTCCTTCCTTCCCTCCCTCCCTCCCTCCCTCTCTCTCTCCCTCCCTGCCTCCCTTCTTTCTTTTCTTCTTGCTTTCAGACAGGGTATTTTTAATTTTTTTTATTTTTTCCACTCATACAAACTTGATAGATACCCCATTCCCTTCCCTGCCTTCACCCCTCCCTGGATCCCCTTGCTTCCTCCCCCTTTTTCCTGTTCTTTCCCCCCTCCCTCCCTTCTCCCAGTGCCCCCTCCTCCCCATTCCTGGAGCATCTTTTAGTGTGCATGTCAAACTTCCCTCTGGGTCTGCCTCTCTGATGAGGTGTAAGGACTCAGTAACATTACCTAGAGCTCTTTTGTGTTCTCCTTTAGTATAGGAACACTATTGTGGCTGTTAATCCCTTGCATCTAAGTATCCTAGTGCCTGTGATCCATGCTAGACTTTGGGGAGGGGGTCAATGATATGTTGGTCATTGCACAGGCCATGCTAAGTACTATTATGATTACTTTAGCCCAAACTTGTGTGGAGTATCTTGCATATCATTGCTCTTCCCCATCTTTAGGGTCTTACAATCTTACCACCCCCTTCCACAAATTTCCCTGAGCTTTGGGATGGGGAGAGATTAGGCTGGCCTGGTTCCTGGTGATTAATGTAGGGTCGCTGATGTTCTGAATTATGTTTTTTTCTTCCAGTTTTGCTGTTTCTGCACCGCCCTTGGCTCCATCCTGATGGGTATTGGATGTCACCTCCTAGTCAGAGATAAAAGGCTGTTAAAATAGAGTCTTATTATAAGAGTAGATTCAAAGGTAGATGGAATAAGAATAGAAGACCATGGTGAGGATGGTCAGTCTCCCATTTGCAGGATGGTTACCTTCTATCTGCCAGACTCTATGCCCTCACTGACTAGTGAGATAAAACCCCATCAGTTGCCAAGTGACCAGGAAGGAAAATCTATGTGCTTAACCAGATGTCTCATTACTTACTTGCAGTCCTTGATGGTGGCCTATTTTGTCTGCTGTAGCATGATCCCCTCTCTCCTTATTGCTGGTGGGGCCCTCCTTCCCCTTCCCCCCTGTGTATAATCTTTGCAATTACTATAGGTATTACTGAGATTTATCTTTGACTGTGTTATTAAGTGGGTTTGGTACTAGGATCCGCCTATTACGAATACATATGGTGCTAATTTTCTGTGTCTGGGATACTTTACTCAATATAATTTTTTTCTAATTCCATCCATTTCCTGGCAAATTTCATTAATTCATCATTTTTGAGAGCTGAGTAGTACTCCATTGTATAGATGTACCACATTTTCCTTATCCACTCATCAACTGTTGTGCATTAGGGTTGGTTCCATGACTTTGCTATTGTAAACAGTGCTGCTATGCTTGTGTCATTGAGGTGAATTTTTGCTGTATGGGGGATTATTCCCAAAAGTGGAATAGCAGGGTCATACAGCATTTCAATCTTTAACTTTTTTAAGAATCGCCAGACTGCAATTTCTGTCTAGCACTTTTTTTTTTATTTCCACTCATACAAACTTAACAGGTACACCGGTCCCCCCCTACCTCCAACCCTCCATCCCCCAGTGCCTCCCCCTCCCATCCCTGGAGCATCCTTTAATGTGCATGCCAAACTCTCCTTTGGGTTCTCCTCTCCGATGAGGTGCAAAGACCCAGGGGCATTTCCCAGAACCCTTTCCTGTGTTCCCGTTAAGCATAGGAGCACTACTGTGGCTGTCAATCCCTTGTCTCCCAGGATTCTAGTGCCTTTAGCTAATGCTAGACTTTGTGGGGTCAATAGTGTATTGGACATTGCGCAGGGCATATAAAGTCCAAATATGATTGCTTAGGCCCTAACTTGTGTGGAGTTTCTTGCATATCATTACTCCTCCCATCCTTGTGTTCTTACAATACTACTGCCCCCTCTTCTGCAAATTTCCCTGAGTTTTAGGATGGGAAGAGATTAGGCTGGCCTAGTTCCAGCTGGTTGATATAGAGTCTCTGATGTTCTGGATTATGGTTTGTTTATTTTTTTTAGTTTTGCTGCTCCTGCAATGCCCTTCACTCCATCCTGATAGGTATTGGCTATCACCCCATGGCTAGAGATAAAAACCTGTTAAATTAGAGTCTTGTTATAAGAGTATATTCAAAGGTAGATGTAATAAAAGTAGGAAACCGCGGTGAGGGAGGGGTCAATCATCCATTTGCGAAATGGTTACTTTCTATCTGCCAGACTATACGCCCTCCCCTTCTGATAAGATCATACACCATCAGTTGTAAATGATCAGGAAGGAAAGTCTGTGAACTTAGCCAGATGTCTCGTTACTTACTTGCAGTCCTTGATGGTGGCCTATTTTCTCTGCTGTAACATGGTCCCCTCTCTCCTTGTTACTGGTAGGGCCCTCCTTCCCCATCCTTCTAGTTCATAATCTTTGCAATTACTGTAGGTATTACAGAGATTTATCTTTGAGTGTCTCTAAATGGATTTGGTACTAGGAGCCACCTATTAGGGAGTACATATGGCACTTAATTTTCTGTGTCTGGGATACTTCACTCAATATAATTGTTTCTAATTCATCCATTTCCCAGCAAATTACATTAATTCATCATTTTTGATGGCTGAGTAGTCCTCCATTGTATAGATGTACCACATTTTCCTTATCCACTTGTCAACTGTTGGACATTTGGGTTGATTCCATGACTTTGCTATTGTAAACAGTGCTGCTATGAACATGGTCGTGCTTGTGCTATCGAGGTGAATTTTTGCTGTATGGAGGGTTATTCCCAAAAGTGGAATAGCAGGGTCATATGGCATTTCAATCTTTAATTTTTTTATTTATTTAATTGTGCGTGTGTGCATGTGTGTACATGTATATGTGTTTGCGCATGTGTGTAGAACCACGGATGAATTCAGGAACCACCATGGACTCCTCCACTTCCTCCTTGTTTACCCTGCCCCGGGATTCACAGGCTCCGCTCTACCAGGACCAGAAACGCAGCCCCCCCCCGCTTCTGCCTGGCGTCTATATGTGGGGTCTAGGATCCGAACTCAGAACCTTCTGCCTGCAAGGGAGAGGCTTAACCCCTGAGCTACCTCTCCAGCCCCTCAGTCTTTAATTTCTTTAAGAATCTCCAGATGGCTTGCCAGAGTGGCTGTATGAGCTTGCTTTCCCACCAGCAATGTAGGAGAGTTCCCCTCTCTCCACATCCTCTCCAGCATTTGTTTTTGTTTTTATTGTGGATGTTTGTGTCTGGCACTTCTTAAAAAAAATATTTTTATATTATTTTTTGCCTTCCTCTACAAGTTCAATAGGTACTCCCCTTCTTCCCCCTCTCCCCTCCCTTCCACTCTGTTGTCCCCCCATTTCACTTCCTCCTCTCCCCTCTTCCTTCCCTCCTTCTCTCTTGGCGTTTCCTGTCTACTGCCTCCCATCCTCCATAACATCTGTTTATGTGGGTGCTCACTTTTCCTCTGAGTAGTCTATACTAGTGAGAGTTCAGGACTCAGTGGCACAGCTTGGGGTCCCTTCTTGGGATGCCTGTTAATATGGGAACTCTATGTTTAACCCCTTGCCCTTAAGGATCCTACTGTCTGAAACCTTCTCCCCTTTGATTCATGCTATCAGCCTGGAAATTTTTAAAAAAATTTTTTATCATTATTTATTCAATTGTGCGTGTATGCGTGTGTGTATGTATGTGTGTGTATGTAGAACAGATGAATTCGGGAACCACCATGGACACCTCCACCTCTCCTTGTTTATTCTGTCCCGGGATTCACAGGCTCTGCCCTACCAGGACCAGAAACAGGCTGCCCCTGCTTCCCCTCAGCATCTATACATGGGGTCTAGGATCCAAACTCAGGACCTTCCACCTGCAAAGCAGAGGCTTAACCCCTGAGCCACCTCTCCAGCCCCCAGCCTGGAAATTTTTATGTGTGATCCGGGATCCGAACTCAGTCCTTTCTTCATGCAAAGCAGAGACTTAACCACTGAGGCATCTGGGATTAAGTCCCCAGTCCAGTCCATTCTGACATTATTTTATAACAATTCTTTATCATTGTTCAAGTAGAACACTGAATCACTTGCAAATCATATTTCTTCATATTCTACATACTGTCTGATGATCTGTATTGCTGAGTTTACACTATTTTTCAAACATGGCCTGTCTTTCTCTTTCCCAGTATTACACCTGTTCTTGCATTTCTCTTCACGAGAGCACTGAAGCGGGCTCTTCACACTCGTTTTGCATTTTTCCCTTTAGTTTGCTTATATACCAAATCGATCCTTAAAAAAATATCCACAGTGTCATGGTTTGAAATGTGTCCCCCACAGTCTCATGTGTTTGGCAAGGTCATGGCACGTTGAGAGGTGGAGCCTCGATGGAGGAAGGCAGTCACAATGGGTGGGCCTTGAGATGGATTAGTCCCACCCTCCCTCCAGGAGAAATCTGCCTTTGCTGCAAGCAGTCTGCGTCTCAGCTTCCAAGATGTCTGTGGTGACTTAGCCTCCTCCAGATTTGGCCAGCCAGCCATGCCACCTCTGCTTTGAGACTGTACCTTCCCTCTGGAACCATAAGCTGAATAAACCTCCCTTTTTCCCTTATGTTGCTTGACTTTGGGTGCTCTCTCACAGCAATAGTTAAGAGTAACTGTTACAGAAATTGGTACCAGGTAGTGGGATATTGCTGTGAGATTAAGAACAGCTGGTACCACAAAGTGAAGTTGTTTGTGAAGCTGAGAAAAGTTGGTACCCAAAAGCATGGCCAATGCTGTGATGCGGCTAGTGTGCCTTTGGAACTCTTTGTTGGGAGAAATACGGAGAACTTTGGGACTTTGTGCTGGGAAAGTCTTTGCATCTTGGCGGTTGGGCCAAAAGGACCTTTCTTATGAGAGCTCAGAGGAGAGCAATGCTGTGAGAGATGCAGACAGTGGAAGCCCAGCTTGTGATGGTCCAGAGGGGAACAGAGACTGTGTTTGCAACTGGACGAGTGACACATGGACCCATGTATTGGCCGAGAGTTTAGTGAAGTTTTGCCCTCGTCCTGAAAGTTTGCCTGAAATTAAGCTGGAGTGCTTGGTGGAGGAAATTTCAAAGCAATGTAGTCTTGACAATGTGATATTTTTAGTTGTTTTCAGAGTTAGGAAAAACAGCAAAGAATCAGGCAAGAAGAATCAAAAACTGTAAGATCCAATGATGAAAAATACAATGGCAAACTTAAAGAGCTGAACCAGGAAGAAGCAGAGAACAAAATGGCTGTTGAAGAGATTAGCTCCATTTGTAAATCAAAGCCTGGTCTTAATTTGAATAATAGGAGAGGCCTTACTTGAGGGCAAGATCCTCAGGGAAGGCTCCCACTCATAAGAATGCAAATCTTTTCAGAAGACTGGAGCTAAAGGGTGCAGTTCCAAAGCAAGTGTTGTTTTCTTTTACGAAGTAACTGCCCAGGAGCAAGAGATGGTCAACATACAGAAGTAGAATCAGCTGTGATTCAAAGGGGCCAGTCTTGGCAAAGTCATCCACGACTTTGGTTTTAGAGGCGTCTGTGATGCAAGAGGGAGGAGATCATGGAGTCCTCCTCCAAGATTTCAAAAATTGGCAGAATCCCGGCATCATGAGGCAAGAAGCCAGCAGTTTAGAGGCCCAAGAAGGGCAGTTTGTGCTGTGGAGTTAAAGCCTGGTTTGCCATTGAGAAGTAAAGATGTTAGAGATTCCAGACACAATGTGGGACACCTGCCAAGGAGAGCTGTATACCCTGGGAGGTATACAGCTCAAGAGAGCAACATTTTTTATGGACAGCTGCATTGGAGGTGTGGAACCAAAGCCCTTTGGAACTGAAATGATTTCAAAGAAAGGCTCACCTGTTGGACTTAGAGCTACAAGATTTGGAGTTTGTTCTGCTGGTTTTTGGGCTTGTTATGGACTGATCTTTCCTGGATATGCCCCCATTCCTTCCTTTTGGAATGGGAATGTTTATTCTGTGCCATTGTATGTTAGAAGTATGTTCCTTGTTGTATTAATTAGGATTCTCTAGAGTCACAGAATTCACAGAACAAATATATATATATATATATAAAATATATAAGGAAACTTATTGAGTTGGCTTTCAGATATGGCCGAGGTAGTCCAGCGAAGGCTGCCAGTAACCGAGGTAGTCCAAGGATGGCTGCCAGTAGCCGAGGTAGTTCCAATGATGGTTGCCTATAGCTACCTGCTCAGTTTGGTAGTCAAGTGGGTGATGGCTGAAGGCTGTCAAACTCCTAGTGTCTTAGTCCGGGCGGCCAGAAGGAAGAATGATTCCTAGCACAGCGGCAAGAAGGCATCTGTTCTCTTTGGTGGCTCCTTTTTATATGATGTAGTATTGGGAGAATCCTTTGAGAGCTTTGGAGTTCTGATAGGATCTAGGGCCTGTACTATCCTTTCAAGTAGTCTCAGTTGATCCTTTCCAGAAGTAGTCTCAGCCCAGCTTAATTAACACCCAGGCTTAACTATCACACTTGTATTTTGATTTTACCGGAGCTTTGGACTTTGGACTTTTGGACTGTTGGGACTACATTATAGTCTATGAAGATTTTTAAAGTTGGACTGAGTATGGTTTGCACAAAGAGATGGCAATGAGCCTGTGGTGGCCAGGGGTGGAATGTCATGGTTTGAAATGTGTCCCCCACAGTTTCATGTGTTTGGCAAGGTCGTGGCACCTTGAAAGGTGGAGCCTTGCTGGAGGAAGGCAGTCACAAGGGGTGGGCCTTGAAGTAGATTAGTCCCACCCTACCTCCAGGAGAAGTCAGCCTTTGCTGCAAGCACTCTGCAGCTCTCAGCTTCCAAGATGTCTGCAGTGACTTTGGGTGTTCACTCACAGCAATAGTAAAGAGTAACCATTACACCCAGCTACATTTCTTTTTCTTACAAAACTTCCAAATTTTTGCTTTGCTTTACTGAGGATAGAAGAAAATTACAGTAGCTGACAAATCCATAAGTGACTTTGGTCCTCGTACTTTCCTGATCTCCTGTCTGCACATTTCTAGACATTATTTCTGCCCCGGCAACATGCAGTTTTGCTGCCTCAGTGTACTCCTACCTCAGCTCTTCCTCTACAGCACCTTCTCGCTCCTCCTGCGGTGTGTGGCATTGGCCCACACTCCCTTGAAGCTTTTCCTCAAAATTTCTCAAGTTCAGCATTCCCTAGACTTAGTCTCCTTTGTCCTGATCTCTTCATATTTTTACTTACTATCCTTTCACTACAGGCTACAGGATTTATTTATGTTATTTATTTACTGTTACCTGGCAGAAAGATAACTGTATGAGAGAGTGCTTATACTGCATTTGCTTATCTATCCTAAGTGTCTACAGTAAGACATAGCACATGATACATATTGGTATCAAATATTTTAATGAATGCTAACATAATTTAATAATGTTGCAGAGGATGTTGAAAATAATGATATCTGCTCATTTTTTATTTATTAGTAAAGATTACAGAAAAAATATTTTTTATCAATGATTTCCATCATTGTTGAAGTTTGTTTCTCATTGCCTAAGGATTTTTTTTTTTTTTACAAAATTCAATGTTATTTTGTTTGATATTAAAGGTTTCTGTGAATTAGACAACCAAGGTTTTGCCAGATTATGTAACCTCTGTAGCTTCTAAAGGTCTTGTAGGTGGTAGAGTTTATATGGATTGAAATTTCATTGCAACTCATCTGTGACACATCCACTATAGCAGGCACTCAGGGTGAAGAAGGAAGTTCTTTCCTTTCCCATACACATCGCTTTCACAGGTAGCTGAGTGACCTTTATCTGTGCAAAGTCTGCCACCACTGCTCTTGAGGCTCTCAATTTGTTAGTCTGGATTTGTTAAAACCGCCACTGATATTGTTATTGTTATTTTTCTCTATTGTCATCAGCTGCCTTTCTGAAGCAATCTGTGACACATTGAGAAATTCTTCTAGGAAATAGCTTTGCAAGAATGGCACTTCAGAACTGAGTAATTTAATATTTCCACACAGGAATGTACTGAATGCATCATTTTCCTTTAGGGTTTAGTTAGACTCACCTACATGACAATGTGCTACTCTGTAATAAGTCTTCAGCTTTCTCCATAAAAGGTTATTTTTTTTATTTTTCTTTTTTATTGTATGTGTGGAAATGATCCAGAAATCATTGCAATATTCATCTTGAAGAAGATTCACTACATCAGTTTAAAATATCACTCTAAGATTTGGAGTTAATTTTCTGAAATAATTTTCTGCTCTACATATTCTCACAGCATTACTTTCTGAAACAAATAAATTTCCCTTAGTTATAATGATACCTCTTATCAATCTAGTTCAGTTTCATATTCCATTAACAACTTTATTTTAGATGTGTATAGAGGGCTTCAAATATGAGGGTAGGAAAGAAAAATTGGTATTATCAATATGCTTGATCTGCGTGCTCATAAAACACAGGGAAATGGCCATAGTAAGACTATAAATGGCAGAAAAGACGGACAAAATCTTCCTTTTATAGTGTTTAATTTCAAATGTTTGTATTGTAAGTTCCTTAGAGTTAAGAATACTTTTAGAAGATAACATACAAATTCAATCTTTTCAAAATAGAAAGAAACAATAGCTCTGTTTTGGCCCTGTTTGTAGATCATTTTTTAAAGAGATGCAGGTTAGGTGACCCACATCCATCCTGGAACTCTACCCATGATTTTTAATATCTGGAGAAATGAAATTCATATTTTTGAGAAATTCTTCATAAAATCTAATTATTCAAAACTGAACCTAAACTGTGGTTTCATATGGAATTAGAAGTGAGACCTGAGTTTGAAAACTAAGATCAATGTCTTTTTCATTTTATCACTATAGGAAAAAGTTCATGATATTTACTAAAATATTTTTGTTCCAACTAAAGGATCATTCATTAAAATAAATGATTTATTCCTCATTTAATATTTTTAAAAATTAATCCACTGGAAAAACTTGAAAACTGTCCAAGAGACAAGATTTTCTTATTATGGAGTATTTGAGCTCTGAAATCTGGACAGATTTGGAATGTCATTGATTGGATTACCATCACCCACAATGTTTGTTATTGTGTCCAGGATTCTGTTATTTAGAATGAATTTGCCTGGTGGTTAGAGAGTGACTTGTATTGAATCTCTTTTTCTATATATTGATCTTAACCTTCTCACTACAGACAGTAATAAACACAATAAAATTGCATATATTTAGAAAGTAACTCTCATACTGTTAATTACTTCATATTTGTTTTTCACCCAGTGAAATTTGCTACTATTAATAAACAGCATCCAACCTAAGATTTTCAATGTCTAGGATTTTCATACACACATATCAATAAATGTAAATATCTTTAAGTTCTTAAATACTTTATTGTTATTGATAACTTACTCATACCTGTAGTGGCTTAAGCAAACAGATGAGCTAATTTACCTGGTGATATCTAATTACTCTGTAGTCAGAAAAACTAAGGAAAGCTATGTCAAATAATTATACTGGTCTTATTAAATATCTAATTTCGGTGAATTTTTTAAAAGTAGTATGAAAAAATTAAGTAAAGGGTTTAAATGAATATCAAAAACCAGTCATAAATGTACTAAGCATCATTATGTGAACCTATAGATGATAAGAGTAAAAATCCAATTATACTTCTCCTGAAAAGCAGTGCTTACAATTGAAAAGGCTTAGTAAGAGCCTCGTAATCAGTTCATCATGCTTCACTTCTCTGGTACCAAGTTTGGTTTGGTTTGCTGAGAATAAAACAAAACAAACAGACAGACAGACAAAATAGCACTTGATTGGCTGAAGAGATGGCTCAGGAGTTGAGACTCTACCTGGCATTGCAGGAGCAGCAAAACTGCAAAAGAAAATCAACAAACCAGAACTTCAGAGACTATATCAATCACATAGAACTAGGCCAGCCTAATCTCTCCCCATCCTGGAGCTCAGGGACATTTGCGGAAGAGGGGGCGGTAAGAGTGTAACAGCAAAAGGATGGGAGGAGCAACGATTTGCAAGATTCTCAACAATAGTTGGGGCCAAAGCAATCATAATGGGACTTTGCATGCCCTGCGCAATGTCCAGCGCACTGTTGCCCTCATAAAGTCTAGCATCTGTTAAGGGCACTGAGACCCCTGGAGGCAAGGGATTGACAGCCATAGTAGTGATCTTATGCTTAAGGGGAACAAGAGAAAGGGCTTATGGAAATGCCACTGGGTCCTTATATGTCATCGGAGAGGAGGACCCAGTGGAGAGTTAGGCGTACACAATAAAGGACTCTCTGGGAATTGGGGGGGAGGCACTGGGGGATGGGGAGGGGGAAGAGGGGGTTCGGGGGGAGGAGGGGGGAGGGAGGGAACTGGTAAAAAAAATTTTAAATGTATAATTAAATTTTTAATAAAAAAAAGACTACCTGGCAAGCATAAGGCCCTGGGTTCAGATCCCAGGTCCCACATTAAAAACTGCCAGGCGGAAACCTCAGTGATCTGCATTTCCAGCTATAGTGGGCAGAGTCTGGGAAATCCCAGAGCAAATGCGAGAAGGAGGTAAAAGTGATCCAAGATGATTCCCAAAGTCACCCTTGGTCTTCTTCAGGGACACACAGTGCACTCTGACATATATACACACACACACACACACACACAGAGTAAATAAAATAAAAAAAAGAGGTTGCAATCCTTAAAAAAAACAACCAAAAAACAAAAACACTTGACAACAACTTAGTGATGAGTGGGTTTTGGTCAGTTCACAATTCCATGTAACAGTCCAGAACTGCAGGAGAGTCATAGCATCAGGAACTAATGGGACCACTCACATCACATCCACAATCAGAGCAGAGGGCACAAATACAAACCTGCCTGCTTGCCTTCCTACCTATTCACTGACACTTTACTTGCTTTCTTATATGGCAAACAGTGCTGGCCTTAATAGGTGGGTCTTTCCATCTCGACCAAAGTAATAAAGATAATAGTCTACAGGCTTGTACAAAGACCCAATACTGTGATAAATTGAAAATTTAGACCAGGGCTGGAGAAATGGCTCATGGTTAAGACTCTGCATTGCAAGCAGATGGTCCTGAGTTTGCATTCCAGGTCCACATAAAAATGCCAGGCAGAAAAGATAGGTGGCCTGAACTTCCGGCCCTGGTGGGCAGAGCCTAGGATAAACTCACAACAAGGCAAAAAGGATGTAGAAGCAATCCTTAAATCACCCTTGGTCTCCACAGGAACATACAGTGCACCCTAATACATACACATTCAATGTGTGCTTATACAAAATAAAGAAATAAAGTTAAAAAAATTTAAAAACTGAGACATTAACTGAGTACAATATATTGATTTTTATTCATGTAGATGATAACATTATCTTACCAGAATCAATAAATCAACAAATACAATTGGAATGTCTTTCCAGTTATCTGTTTGTTCCACGTTAGAAAAGAACCAGTCTTTGTAGTTACAATGATCTTTAAAAATTCGTAAAATTGCATAATAAAAATGTTAGCAGAAATTTTTATCTTAACACAAGCTTGCTTCATCTTTAATTGACTTGAGCAAGGCAATATAGCTGAACCACATTTGAACACTTACTTGTTATGCTTGAAAACCACAAATACATTAAAATATATCATTTGTCAGTGGTAAAGGTAGTGATTTGAAGCTTGACATGTATTTGCATACCATATTCATATTCTTAACCATTTTTTTATTTGTAATGATCTTTTTTAAATTTAATTTTATTTTTTATTTCTTCCACTCATACAAAGTTGATAGTACTCCATTCCCCTCTCTCCCTCCACCCTCCCTGGATCCCCTTGCTCCCTCTCCCTCACCTTTTCCCTTTCCTTTCCCTCCTTCTTCCCTTTCTCCCAGTGCCCCTCCCCCCATTCCTGGAGCATCCTATAGTGTGCATGTCAAACTTCTCTCTGGGTCCTCCTATCTGATGAGGTGTAAGGACTCAGTGACATTGCCTAGAGATCTTTTTTTTTGTGTGTTCCCCTTTAGTATAGGAACACTATTGTGGCTGTTAATCCCTTGCCTTTGAGGATTGTAATGCCTGTGATACTTGCTAGACTTTGGGGGTTTAATGATATGTTGGTTATTGCACAGGTCATGCAAAGTCCTATTATGATTACTTCAGCCCTAACTTATGTAGAGTATCTTGAATATCATTGCTCCTCCCCATCTTTAGGCTCTTACAATCTTACCAACCCCTCTTCCATAAATTTCCCTGAGTTTTGGATGGGGAGAGATTAGGCTGGCCTCGTTCCAGGTAGTTGATGTAGAGTCTCTGATTTTCCGAATTATGGTTTGTTGTTTTTTTTTTCAGTTTTGCTGCTCCTGCACTGCCCTTGGCTCCATCCTTATGGGTATTAGATTTCACCCCCTGGCCATAGATAAAAGGCTGTTAAAGGGGCTGGAGAGGTGGCTCAGGGGTTAAGCCTCTGCCTTGCAGGCAGAAGGTCCTGAGTTCAGATCCTAGACCCCACTTATAGACGCCAGGCAGAAGCGGGGACGGCCTGAGTTTCTGTTCCTGGTAGGGGGGAGCCTGTGAATCCTGGAGCAGAGTAAACAATGGAGGAGGTGCAGGCGGTCCATGGTGATTCCCAAATTTGCCCGTGATTATACACACACACGCTCACATGCATACATGCACAATTGAATAAATAAAAAAAATTTAAAAACGGCTGTTAAAATAGTCTTATTATAAGAGTAGATTCAAAGGTAGATGGAATAAGAGTAGGAGACCATTTGCAGGATTGTTACCTTCTATCTGCCAGACTCTATGCCCTCCCTTTCTGGTGAGATCTTAACCATTTCCTTAGGTGAGAACAATAGTTGCTTTATATGAAGCATTAAAATAAAAGCAAAATGTTATCCACAGATTCTCTACAATGGATATTACACATATGACTTTGTATCTTATACAAGTAAGTCAGAAGAATTGTATTTGGGTTTTCTGTATGTAAATATTTATTAGAAATTAAATCAGTCATGATGAAACTTCATAATATCATTATACTTCTACGTGACAATATTTAGCTTCCTAAACTATTGACTTAGACAATAATTTGTATAAATTAGACAATAATTTCTCCAATTTACAAGTAAAAGTCATCAATGCAGCAGAAGTTACATGACTTGCTCTGAGTGACATGACTCTTAGGCAGTAGTAGTGCTAAATCTCAATTTTTGTATTCTAGTCTATTTCCATTGAATACTACAGCAAAACAGCATGATCTGGTAGTCTGTATGCAAAATAGAAATTATTTCCTCCTGTTCAAAAGGAGGGATATCCAAGACACAGTCTTATGAAGTTCTGGTATCTGCTAAGGGTTTATTTCTTTACCTGACAGAAAGGGGTAGGGGATCTTTTCAGATGTTAATTTTATTTATGTGTCTTCTATCTCCCAACATTTCTCATAACCTAATAAAACTTCTTCACTTGAATCTTAAGAACAAAAAATAGTCACACAGTAAGATCATGACCTAATTTTAATATGAAGTTTTTTTCTGAAAAGTATTGGCAATCAGTAAAAGCTTTACTTTCAAGAAATTTAGTGAAACTAAACATTATTGAATTGAGAATTGGTTGATATTTGTCTGTTTCCTCCTTAGTGTTCTGCCTTATGATAAACAAGAACACTATTAGAGACTCATGTGGCATATAGGAATCTCTCTACAGAATCTAGTTACATGAACAAGGAAATACTTCTCACATCATCTAAACTTCAAAAGATTATATTTTCCATGGCTGACATTAATTTGTTACAGTGTAGGCAGCACCAGAAAACAGGTAGGTGCTTTGTGTTCACAGATTTACACATATAAAGAATTAAGCAAAATCATATATAGAATATTAGTTGCAATCACCACAATTGGGATGGAAGAACAATTGAATACACTAATAAAATATGTAATAACTACACAATAACAGTGGTAAGAATGGTGGCTGAAAAACAGGTTAAGAAGACAAATGTGAAACCCTTAAAGTGGAATGAGTGAAGGTGATTCTGCAAAACCAAGAAGGAATTGCAGCTTTGGTATAATGAATCTTTGGAAATTTATGATGAATTAATTTACTAAAATTTCCCATGTACATGGGGAAAAAGAAAAATCTTGAATGAAATTTCATTTCTTCTTCACACAAGGATTACAGAGTCATTCCATGATATGGTTGGCCACGAGGTCAACAGTTTCTAAATGCACATCGATTTTTGCAGGATTCACCTAGTTTTCTCTCAGTAACTGATTCTGAAGTCTTGAGTAGCAAGGCCTCTGTACAATCAACATTCCCAAAAATAATACACTGAATGTCCCTGCTTACCTCGCTGTAGATGGAAATAACCTTGAATCTCAGTATTGCCCCCAAACGATAGATATTTCAAAAGATTAATTCAGTATGATGTTACCTGGACTATTGCAACATCTGCAGCTCCTTTCAGTACCTATACTGATATCAAATATTAGCTCAATTATCCACCTTTCCTCTGGCAGCAGGACTACTTTCCCACTTGTTAGATTATGAGTTCTTTTCACTCACAAGCTAATCTATCATAAAAATATCAGAGAAGCTAGTAGTGGTGCTTAATTTGACAGTTTCTGTGTGATAACTGAATCACTTGCACACTGGCCGTGAGGTAGAATTTCACTCTGTCATACAGATGTTTTCTCTTGGACATCTAATTCCCCAAATACTCATCAGTGGCTCACGAAGGTGACACATTTATTATCTGAAAGGAGAATGGCACTGAAGAGTGCTTGCCAGTTCTTTTAAAGCTGTGAGAAATAGCAGCTGCTGTTTCCTCCACTTGACTTGGTGTCACATGGGTGGGTGAGATGATAAACCTTAAAGAAACCTTACTACGTGGCTTTTGTCTTCAATCCATTCCTTAGCTCCATCAGGTTTTCCCTCTCATATGTAGTACACAAAGCAATAGTTTCCAAGACCTTTAATATTTTATAGGAATTAATATTTCAGTTAGTGATGGATCAAGTAAATTGAACCTTGGGTTGTAGACTGATGTACTGAATTCAGACCAGATGAGTATCAACCAGATTTATTGCTGACTTAAATACATACATACACATACACACACAAATGCACACACATACACTTTGCTATTTATGTAAATATGTTCTAGATTATGTTTTTCACACTCACTCTTTAGTTTTTAGGTTTTTTTTTTTAATAGGGGCAGTCTCTAGCAATAGTTTTCCTTTTCAAAATCAGCATTTCAGCCATTCTTTCCCATAGTCTTAAGCTTACTTATAAAGGAAAAATTGAATAAACCATAAGAACATGCAATAAGTATGCAATGATCTGAGAGAACATTATTTTGGGGTGGGGATGGTGGCTGAAAAATAGGGAGAAGATTCTAGGTTGAAGAGACATGTGTGAAGCACTTAAGGTGAGCTGATTGGATGTAGACTGATTTCTTGATAGGGTGACCATCTGGGTAAGTTTCAAGGGGTAAATCTTGGTTGCATTTGTTTCATTCAAAAGCAGTAAAAGATATCTGAATCATCTGGTTTCAGATTTAGCTATGAAGATTAGAGCCCACATCAATGATGATTGTAGCCAGGACAACACTACTTCCACAATGCAGGAAGCTCCTGTTACTCTCATGAAGCTGAACTAGATGGGCTCACTGGACCTTTCCCTGTTGCAGTCACTGAAAGCTGAATGTCTTGTCAAGCACATCTCTGGAATGATTGTCCACTATGCTCCCCACCAAGTCTTCAGAGTAAAGCTTGTGACTAGGAGAGACTGGAAGTTCAGAGACTTCAGCTAGTGAGTTTTAACTTCCACTCTTGGAAGAGTCATGAAAATATAATCTAAGCTGTGCAAGGCATTTAAGAATTTGAGGTTTCAACAGTTATGACAGTTTAATATTAGACTCATTTATGTTGCTCCCAGTAGGAAAGACTAAGTAGGGAAGGATACAGTGGGTGTTTAAAATTATTTTTAACTTTTAATTTCTTAAAAGAGATATTTGGAAATATCATAAAACTAGGAAAACCTAGTAAATAGGCAAAATGAACTAAAACCAGAATATGAATATCCATAACACTTTGCCTTTTAACAGACTGTAAAGACCTCTGTTTCTGTGAAAATCAGTGAAATATCATATTTTTCAGGATTTATTAAGAAGGGTCTTCTGCAACTCCCCTTGCAAATGTTGTTCATCCATGAAACAAAAAAAGGAAAAGGAAAAGAAAAAGAAAACAAAGCTCAAACCTTTAAGGTTCTCCTTCTTGAGCTCTTGCTGACAGATTTTTTTTTTTTTTTGGCTTTTCCATTTCTGTCCACTTTGGCTTTCTGGTTACATCTTTTGGAACTTTTGTTGTGAAACATTGTAATAATACAGAAAGCAATGGGATTAGGTAGCAATAGCTGAAGGAGACACTGCTACATGTCACTCCATGAACATCTACACTTGTCTTAGCAAAGGTCAGAAATTCTGTATCCCAAACATAATGATTTGTTCAAAGAAAAGTTATAAAAATGGAATAAAAAACTGAACTATACATTCTTGCATTTCTTTTACAACCAGTATTGGCAACAATGATCCAATGTCTTTAAAAGTAGCAGCTTAGGGAATTTGCCCACAGACCTCAGTATCATTCATAGCTTTAACCATGAATTACTTTCCATTTCCAGCAGTCTCTGAATTATTGCACCATTAAGGTTGTACAGTTCAACCCACAGACATCCTTTTACATCCTGCCCATATGCTGCCCTGTGCATCATTTAAGACATTACCAGAAGCATTTTCCATTGATACAGTAGCAGAGAAGATATTTCATCAGTGTGAAGCAGTAGGTCCCTAACATCTCTGGAAATATTTAGCAACAAAGAGCTCGTGCTGAGATGCACTGCTGGGTAGTGGTGCATAAATTGCTTCCTCTGCCAAACTCTTTTTGTATTAACTATGGAGTAAAAGTTACGATTTTCTTAAATAAATTTGAATAAGTTGAGTGTCATGACACAGGCATTGTTCCTCTTTAAATTTTACAGCTGCTGTTGAGCTGCATTAGAGTTTTATTTGCTTTCAAAAATACATTTTGACATTAGCGATCTTATCAACATGAGATGAAATTTTAATATCTTCATATTCTTTCCTTGTATTAATGTTCTATATCAATGTGTTGTTGCACTTACAGACACTTCTCAATGGCAGTGCTTTCATTACCTTTGAAAATAGTCCAACAAGGGCTGGAGAGATGGCTTGGGGGTTAACACCCTGCCTCCAAAGTGGGAGGTTCTGAGTTCAGATCCCAGTTCCCACATAAAAAATGTCAGCAGTCTGCTTTTCTGGCCTTGGAGGGGTGGAGGTGGGCAGAGCCTGGGAAATTGCAGAGCTAAATAAGAAGGTAGAAGCGATTTAGAATGATTCTTAAAGTCAACTCTGGTTCTCCACAGAGACACATAGTGCCCTGTGACACACACACACACACACACACACACACACACGCACACACGCACACACGCGCACATGCACACACAATAAATGAATGAATAAATAAAAGTTTTCTTTTAAAAAAAGAAAAGGGAGCAACAAAACATACTGATTGGCAGTAATTTCTAAGTCATGATTAAAGTACAATAGAATTTCATTTCCTTCTTTTAGGTTTTGAATATGAAGAATTTGGGAGCATATGAGAGCATGATAAAGTTCAGTTTTGTTATTTTGGGAAGTGAAATTAAGTTTGTTGACTTAGCTCTTCTAAAAGAATATTTGAGAAAGATGGGCCAAAAATCTCCTATGACAGTAAATATTATTTTTTCTTGTTCTCCTGTTAGAATTTGATTTACACTTTCTGCTTTTTCATTATTAGTTTCTTACCATTTAAAATTGTTATATTTTCCCAATGATTGAACTATGTTAATATATTCCTCTTAATTCAACTTAATATTTATACTTATTTGAGTATAATTTGCCTATTTCTTCATAATTTTTTGGCTGAAAACTTTTGTCTGAAATATTGTTTTAAATTACTTATCTCAATGTATCTGAAAGTAAGTATACTATTAGAATTTTTTTCTGTTTTTTCAAGTGTGCGTGTGTGTTTGCACGTGCTCATGTGTGCTTGATATGTTTGTGGGCACATGTAGATATGTGCTTATGTGAAAGCATGCAAGTGGAGGTCAAAGATTAATACTAGGAATCAACCTAAGTCACTTTTCCAATTCATTGTTTTAAAGCTAGGTATCTAATTAAACCCAGATCCCGATCTACAGGGCTAGTGTTGTTTGTCAACTTTCTCTGGAGATTCCCAGACTACTTTCTAAATTGTGGGTGGACTGGAATCAGGTGATCTGGTGGAATCAGGGAACAAATTCCAGACCTCTTGCTTGTACGGAAAGCACTTTAACCATTGAGCCATCTTCCCAGTTTTTTTTTTTTCTGACTTTTTTCAATATGTTATATTTATGAAAGCTCATTAAAGAAACATATCCACTTTTGAATATATCTAGAATCACATCTATATTGAAGACCTCATAAACATCTGAAGTTCCTAACAAAATATCCTTACATAGAGATTTTTAGGCAATAATAGTTTCATAGCTTAATTTTATCCAAAGTTTAATTATAATCTTACAAAAAGTCTTCCAGGGCTGGAGAGGTGGCTCAGGGTTAAGCCTCCACCTTGCAGGCAGAAGGTCCTGAGTGTGGATCCCAGTTCCCACGTATAGAGGCCAGGTGGAAGCGGGGGCAGCCTGCGCTTCTGGTCCTGGTAGGGCAGAGCCTGTGAATCCCAGTGCAGAAGGAGGTGGAGGAGTCCATGGTGGTTCGTGAATTCGTCCGTGGTTCTACACATACACAGACACACACATACACAGACACACACACATGCGCATGCACATACACACACACATGCACACAGTTGAATAAATAATAATAAAAAATTAAAAAATAGTCTTCCACAAAATTAAGGAGAAATCATTTTGAATATTTACTTCGTAAAGCCCAATTTTATCTATAATCCAGGCAGACATAACCCAGCAAAAAAGTCCTTATGATAACTTGATTTTGGAATTTTAACTTGCAAAATTATGAGAAAACTATTGTCTGTGTTTAAGCTATAAAGTTTGTGGTGTTCTGTTACAACAACTCCAATTGCCTAAAGAGCAAACAGGATAGTTAATTTCATGCTATGCAGAAATGTGCTGAACTTATTTCAAGTTCCAAAAAAAAAAAAAAAAAGAGCAGGAAATTCATTCTTATCACTTTTAAAAACACAATGGAGGACCTAGTCTGGTCAGCAGAAAATAAGATTTAAAAACTATGCTTATTTGGGGTCAATATAAGAGAATCAAATTTGAAGTCTAAATAATTCACTAAAATGATAAAATTAAATTGCTATAACAAATCCCACTCCCTCCTACCATCCCATCCAACTGCTTCTGTGGGACCCAGGGTTCTTCTTGGACTGCCTGCTCTACAGAGGACTCAGGACTGCTAGGGAAATTAAATGGCACTTCCTTGGGTAGATCTGCTGATAAGGACATTCCCCTTCACCTGTCCAGCCCCAGCCCCCAAGATTCTCACTGCATGTAATTATTTCTCCTAAAGTCCTCACTAGTCTATGGGAGGATGTTGATATGTGCAGGATGTTCATTGTGCAGGTCTGGTGAGGGTAAGTATCATAGCTGGATGTAGCAGCCTTGCCTTTTTGTGAATGTCTTGTCCAGTGGTGGATCTCCCCATCTTCAGGCTCTTAAAATCTTATTGCCCCCTCATCCTCAAGATTCCCTGAACCTTAGGATAGGACGAGATTTGAATGTCCTGAGACTTGAATGTCCTGATTCTGGCTGTGTGTTTCAGGGTCCCAGGTACTTTATATTCTTTTTGGTTGCTGTTTCACTCTCTCCTGTTGCACTAGGCTGTGTCTTGTTTGGGCATTGAATCTTTTCCTATCCAAAGATAAAGGAGAGAGGTATTTAGATGGACCTTTACTCTCCAGTGTTTGTGGTTGGTATGGATACATCTGATCCCATCTACTGTCAGTTTTCTCCCAGTCCTCTGTTTAAACTGGTTTACAGTGCCAGAAGTGTGTTGTAGTTCTCCTGCATTGTTGCTGATAAAATCATGACAACACTACTTAAGGGAACAGAATTTATTTCCCCTTATGATTCCTGGTTACAGTTTCTCATCCATCTTAGCAAGAGAGCATGCACCAATACCAGGGTCAAGGAAACTCGTCACACCATCTTCCCACAAAACAGAGGGATGATCCTTACTTGCCTATGATATTAATCCTGGCTGTCAACTTAAGACACTTGGCATTAAATAAGATCAGCTGAGACCACCTGAAGAGATTATCTATATCAACACATTTACAATACAAGACCAGCCCTAGATCCCATCAGAACCTTCCCAGATCTCATTGGAACCTGCCAGTAGTGGACTAGATAAAAGGAACCACAGAACAGCAGAGGGAGGGAGAGAGGGAGAAGAAGGGGGAGGGAGAGGAAAGGAATGGGGGAGGGGAAGGGGAGGAGGAGGGAAAGAGTTTCCAGGAATCCTTTAGCCTTCACCCACTAACCTCTTGGATGGGTGTAAGGTAGCCTGACTCCAGTTTTGACCAGCCATTACATTGAGAATGTTGTTAGGGTTTCTGTTTGAGTGCATAAAACTGAAGGTTTAATGCTAGGATCCCCTTGTAAGGGAAAAATAAGGTCTATCTGCTTCTGGGATATTTCACTCAATATGATTTCTACCAGTTCCATCCATTTACTGACAAATTTTATTAGTTTGTCTTTTCTGACAGTTGAATACTATTCCATTGCATATATTTCCCACATTTTCATTGATCCATTATCTGTTGGAGACTTAGGTTGGTTCCATTTTTTGCAGTTGTGAAAAGGGCTGCTATGAACATGGTTGTATGAGTGTCTCCGATGTAGGATGCAGTCTTCCTTGGGACTATTCCCAGGAGTGGTATAGCAGGATTGTATGGGATTTTTATCATTTTAGGTGCTTATAGCGGGGTTGTATGGGATTTTTATCATTTTAGGTGCCTCCAAACCTATCTCCAAAGAGGTTGTATGCATTTACACTCCGACTACACTCCCACACACATATGAACATTTGTTGTTGCTTGTGTTCTGAATCTTAGCCATTCTGACTGGAGTCAGATGATATCTCAGGATGGATTTAATTTGCATTTCCCTAAATGACTAGGGAGGTAGAACATTTTGTGAGATGTTTGTTAGACATTTTCACCTTGTGAGGACATTCTTTCAGTTCTATAGCCTATGAGGTTTTTTTACTTCCTTGATATTTAATTTTTGAAGTTCTTTGTCTCCTGTAGGTTGCCTTTTCACCTGAATAGCTGTCTGTTTTACTGAGAAAAATTTTAATTTCATATTGTCCCATGTGTTTAGTGTTAGACTTGATTCTCTTTGTCTTTGTGGTTCTACATAGGATATACTGCCTGAGGTCAATTGACTTGAAGGTATTCTCTATTTTTTTTCTAGTTTTATATTCTCTGGTCTTATATTGAGGTCTTTGATCCATTTGGAGTTGATTTTCATGCAGGGATACAAATAAGAGTGTAGTTTCATTCTTCGCATATAGATATCCAATTCTGACAGCACCATTGTTGAAAATGTTATTCACTTTCCAATGAACTTTTTTTGCATCTATGTCAAAGATCAGCTTTGACTGTAGATGAGTGTGTTTATATTTGAATATTCAATTTTAATCAATTGGTATACATCTCTTTTGGTACCAATATTATGCTTTTTCTATTGCTATAGTTCTATACTATAGTTTAATGTCTGGTGATACTGCCCATGGAGTTTTTATTACTCAGGATTGTTTTTGCTACCCTGGTTTTTTTATGCTTCCATGTGAAATTTGGGATTGTTTTACCAATTTCTGTGAAGAATTGGGTTGGGATTTTGATTGGTATTACATTGAGTGTGCATAATGCTTTTGATAGAATAGTCATTTTAGCAATGCTTATACTGCCGTTCCAGGAGCATGGGAAGTCTTTCCATCTTCTAATGTCTTTTGTAATCTATTTTTTTTCAGGATTTTAAAGATTTAATAGTATAGATTCTTCACATCTTTGGTTAGGTTTTTTTAAATTTTTTTATTATTATTTATTCAATTGTGCGTGTGTGCATATGTATGTGCCCGCGCGCGCGTGTGTAGAACCACGGACGAATTCGGGAACCACCATGGACGCCTCCACCTCCTTCTGCCCCGGAATTCACCAGGACCAAAAGTGCAGGCCGCCCCCGCTTCCTCCTGGCGTCTATACGTAGGATCTGGGATCCGAACTCAGGACCTTCCGCAAGGCAGAAGCGTAACCCCCGAGCCACCTCTCCAGCCCTGGTTAGGTTTATTCCAAGGCATTTCTTATTTTTGGAGGCAGTGGTAAATGGTATTGTTTCTCTCAGATCTTTCTCTCTTTATCCTTGGTGTGTAGGAAAATCACTGAATTTTGAACACTCCACTGAACCTATTTATTAGATCCAGGAATTTCCTCATGGAATTTTTAGGGCCCTTGAAGTATAGAATAATGTCATCTGTGAATACAGATAATTTGATTTATTTCTTTCCACATTTTATCCCTTTTATCTCCCTCTCTTGTCTTATGGCTTAAGCAAATATTTCAAGTATAATATTGAATAGAAGTGGTGAGAGTTGACAGTCTTCTCTTGTTCCTGATCTGAGTGGGAATATTTCCAGTTTTCCAGTGTCACGGCCTTGTATATGGTCTTTATTATGTTGATAAATGTTCTTCACACCCTTATTTTCTCCAAGGTCATTACAATAAAGGCTTTTGGATTTTGTCCAAAGATTTTTCAACATTGATTGAGAGAATCATATGATTTTTGTTTTCGTGTTTGCGTGGTGAATTATATTTATAGATTTACATTTATTGAACCAATCTTGTGTTTCTGAAATAAACCCAACCTAGTTGTAGTAGATGACCTTTTTTGATATGTTTTTGAAATCAGTTTGGTAGAATTTTGTTGAGTATCTCAGTGTCTGTATTCATCAATGAGAGTGGCCTAGTTTTCTTCTTTTGTTGTATCTCTACTTGGTTTGGGGATCAGTATAGTGTCTTCATATAAGGACTTTGGAAGTGTTTCTTCTTTTTCTATTATTTGGAATAATTTAAGGAGTATTTCTGTTAATTATTCTTTGAATATCTAGTAGAAATCTGTGCTGAACCAACATGGTTTTGGGTTTTTCTTGGTAGGGAGATTTATAAGTACTGATCCAACTTCACATCTTATTATAGGACCATTTAAATAATTCAATTCATATGTTTAGAAATTACTCCATTTCTCTGTGATTGTCAAACTTGATGGTGTATAAACTTTTAAAGTATTACCTTATGATTTTCTGAGTTTCCTTAACATCTTTTGTGATAAATCCATTTCATCTCTAATTTTATTAATTTGGGTTCTCAATTTTTTGACTTTGGTTTATTTAGCTAAGGATTTTCAATCTTGTTAAATTTTTTAAAGAACCAGGTTTTCGTTTGATCAGTTCTTCATATTTTTGTCTTAATTTCAGTTAATTCTCCTTGATCCTGTTAATTTCTGTACATCAACTTCTTCGGGATTATTCTTATTTCTTTAAAGTTCTAAGCTACATTGCTAGGTTGTTTAATTGTGGTGTTCTAGGCATTGAGTTCTATGAAGTTTCTTCTTAGGATCACCTTCATCGTATCTACAAGTTTTGATATGATGTGTTTCCATTATCTTTGTGTTCTAGGATTTTTTGAATTTTCATTTTCATTTTTGTCTGGAACCATTCAGCAACAAATCGATAGCTTGTGTGCTTTCTATTATTTGCATTGTTATGGATGCTTACCTTTATTTCCTGGTGGTTGGATAAAATCAATGGTGGTGATGTCATTCTTTTTTTTTTATTTGTGGAGGCTAGCTTTTGGGCCTAGTATGTGATACATTTTGGAGAAAGTTCCAAGGCCTTCTGTGAAGAAAGAATATTCCCTAGTGTTAGGATGGAATGCTTAGTTGATGTTTGTCAGGTCCATTTGGTTTATGGTTTGGTTTAGATACAGTGTATCTCTGTTCAGTTTTTGGTCCATTGACCTGTGTATTTGTGAGAGTGGAGTGTTGAATTCCCCTACTATTATCCTGCTTAGATTGATTTGTTGTTTTATGCATCATGTTTGACAAATGTCATAGTTAGGCACAGCTGCCAACTTGATAGCTGAGGGTTTGAGCTCTGGCACATTTATAGAGAATTAGTGGTTGAGTTAAGCCCAGAGTAAACCTGCAGGAGATTGTCTAACTGATGGGGAAGACTCAGCCCATGGTAGGTTGGACTGGGCCCTGGAATAAAAGACAGAAAGCTGGTTAAGAATGTTGGCAATCTTGTATATACTTGGCCAGACATACTGGTCTGGCAAGTAAGGATGGTCCCTCTATCAGCCATTTTGCTGATAGAGGTGTGGCCAGTTCCCTTGGCCCTGGTGTTGGTGGGAGCTCTCTTGTTAAGCTGCTCTGAGAACTGTAACTGGACAATCATAAGAGAAAATAAACCCCTTGTTCTCTTAAGCTGTTTGATGATGATTTATTAGCAACCATGCAGGCTAACTGCTACAGTGAATGTTGGTGAGCCTATGTTTGGAGTATATATGTTTAGAATTGTGAGTTACTCTTTACTCCTTTGACGAATTAGTAGTATCCTTGTATCTCTCCTGATTTGTTTTGGTTTGGTCTATTTTGTTGGCTACTAAGTTGGCTACTCATGCTTGCTTCCTAGTTGTATTTCCTTGAAGTATCGTTGACTATCTTCTGACCCTGAGATTGTGCCTGTCTTTCAAAGTGAGGTGTGTTTCTTGGAGGCAGTATATAGTCAGGTTGTGGCTTTTAATCCTGCTCTTAGTCTCTGTGTTTCTTGGGATCTCACTGATCTTCTTTTTTAATCAACCCTAACTTGACTTCTCTGTCCACCTTGATCGTCCCAATGAAACATAACTTCTCCAGCCTTCTTTTTTTGTTTATTGATTTTTATTTATTTATTTATTTATTATTTTTATTACTACTATTTCTGCTCATACAGACTTAACAGGTACACCAGTCCCCTCCCTCCCTCCACTACCCCTGATCCCCCTGCTCCCCCCTCCCTTCTCCCCCCTTTCCCCTCTCCCCTCCTTCCCTATCTCCCCTAACCCCCCGAGCATCCTTTACTGTGCCTGCCAAACTCTCCTCTGGGTCCTCCTCTCCAATGAGGTGCAAGGACCCAGGGGCATTTCTCAGAACCCTTTCCCGTGTTCCCCTTAAAGCTTAGGAACACTACTGTTACTGCCAGTCCCTAGCCTCCAAGGATCCTAGTGCCTTTAGTCCATGCTAGACTTTGTGGGGTCAATAGTGTATTGGACATAGCACAGGTCATGCAAAGTCTTATGATTGCTTCGGCCCTAACTTGTGTGTAGTATCTTGCATATCATTATTCTTCCCATCCTTGTGCTCTTACCATCTTACCACCCCTTCTTCCGCAAAATTCTCTGAGCTTCAGGATGAGGAGAGATTAGGCTGGCCCAGTTCCAGGTGGTTGATATAAAGTCTCTGATGTTCTGAATTATGGTTTGTTGATTTTTTTTTCGGGTTTTGCTGCTCCTGCAATGAATGCCCTTGACTCCATCCTGATGGGTATTGGAAGTCACTCCCTGGCCAGAGATAAAAACGTGTTAAATTAGAGTGTTGTTATAAGAGTATATTCAAAGGTAGATGGAATAAAAGTAGGAGACAGTGGTGAGAGAGGGGTCAATCACCCATTTGCAAAATGGTTACTTTCTATCAGATAGCCTATATGCCCTCTCCTTCTGGTGAGATCATACCCCATCAGTTGCATATGATCAAGAAGGAAAGTCTGTGAACTTAACCAGATGTTTCATTACTTACTTGAATTCCTTGATAGATGCCTATATTCTCTGCTGTAACATAGTCCCTTTTCTCCTTGTTTCTGGTAGGGCCCTCCTACCACATTCCTCCTGTTTATAATCTTTACAATTACTATAGGTATTACAGAAATTTGTCTTTGAGTGTCTCTAAGTGGGTTTGGTACTAGGATCCACCTATTAGGGAGTACATATGGCACTTAATTTTACATGTCTGGGATACTACACTCAATATAATTGTTTCTAATTCCATCCATTTCCTGGCAAATTGCATTAATTCATCATTTTTGATGGCTGAGTAGTATTCCATTGTATAAATGTACCACACTTTCTTTATCCACTGATCAACTGTTGAACATTTGGGCTGATTCCATGACTTTGTTATTGTAAACAGTGATGCTATGAACATGGTCATGCTTGTGCTATCGAGGTGAATTTTTGCTGTATGGGGGTTTATTCCCAAAAGTGGAGAAGCAGGATCTTATGGCATTTCAATCTTTAACTTCTTTAAGAATCACGAGATGGCTCGCCAGAGTGGTTGTATGAGCCTACACTCCCACCAGCAATGTAGGAGAGTTCCCCTTCCTCCACATCCTCTCCAGCACTTGGTGTTGTTTGTATTGTGGACTTTTGGCATCCTGACAGGGGTGAGATGATATCTCAGGGAAGTTTTGATTTGCATTTCCTTGATGGTTAAGGATGTGGAACATTTTTTAAGATATTTGTTAGACATTTTAATTTCATCCTTGGTAAAGTTTCTTTTAAGTTCCAAGGCCCATTTTTTTAACTGGGCCATTTGTTTCCTTGGTGTTTAGTTTTCTAAGTTCTTTGTGCACTCTGGATAATAGAGCTCTATCAGATATGTGGTTTGTAAAGATTTTCTTCCATTCTGCGGGTTGCCTTTGTGCTCATGTTACAATCTCTTTATCTGAACAGAAGCTCTTTAATTTCACAAGATCCCATCTGTAAGTGTTGGTTGTAGTGACTGTGCTATTGTATGTCCTGTTTAGGAACTGTTGGCCTAGCCCAATCAGCTCGAGGGAGTTCCCGACCCTTTCAATTATGGTTTTTATAGTCTCTGGCCTTATATTGAGGTCCTTGATCCATTTGGAGTTAATTCTTGTACATGGTGACAAGTATGGGTCCAGTTTTAATCTTCTGCATGTGGAGATCCAGTTTTGCCAGCACCATTTTTTGAAGTTGCTAGTCTTTTTCCATTGGATTTTTTGCGCTCCTTTGTCAAAGATCAAATGCCTGTAGTTGTGTGGGCTTATATCTGGATCTTCAACCCTTTTCTATTGATCTGTGTGTCTGTTTTGAAGCCAATACCAGGCTGTTTTTACAACTATGGATTTGTAGTATTGACTAAGATTTGGTATGGTAATACCTGCAGCTATGTTTTTGTTACTCAGGATTGTTTTTGCTATCCTGGGTCTTTTGTGCCTCCATATGAATTTTGAGATTTTTTGGTCAACTTCTTTAAAGAATTGCTTTGGGATTTTAATTGGTATAGCATTGAATCTGTATATTGCCTTTGGTAGGATGGTCATTTTTATGATGTTGATTCTGCCAATCCAGGAACATGGGAGGTCTTTCCACCTTCTGGTGTCTTCTGCAATTTCTTTGTTTAGGGTTTTAAAGTTTTCATTATAGAGGTCTCTTACTTCTTTGGTTAGGTTTATCGCAAGGTATTTGATTTTTTTAGGTATTTCATTTTTTTAGTAAATGGGATTGTTTCTCTCAGGGCTTTTTCACTTCTTTCATTCTGGGCATATAGGAAGGCCACTGATGTTTTGTACATTTATTTTGTATCCTGCCACCCTGCTGAACTTCTGTATTAGTTCCAAGAGCTTTTTGGTGGAATTTTTAGGATCACTCAGGTATAAGATCATGTCATCTGCAAATAAAGATAACTTGACTTTTTTCTTGCCAATTTGAATCCCTTTTATGTCCCTTTCTTTTCTTATGGCTTCTGCTAAGAATTCAAGTACAGTATTGAAAGAAGTGGTGAGAATGGACAACCTTGTCTACTTGTCGGTCAGTTCCTGGTCGAAGTGGGAATGCTTCAAGTTTTTCGCCATTGAGTAGAATCCTTGGTGTTGGCTTTTTGCACACAGTTTTTCTTATATTGATAAAGGTTCCTTCCATTCCAACCTTCTCTAGGGTTTTGATCATAAAGGGCTGTTGGATCTTGTTGTAAGCTTTTTCCGCATCTATCGAGAGTATCATGTGGCCTTGAACTTTGGACTGGTTTATATGCTGAATTACATTTATTGATTAGCATATGTTGACCCAATTTTGTGTGCCTGAGATAATGCCTACTTGGTCCCCATGGATGACCTTTTTAATATGTTTTTCAATTTGATTTGCTAAGACTTTGTTGGGAATATTTGCATCTGTGTTCATCAGAGAGATTGGCCTATAGTTTTCTTTTTTAAGTGTATCTTTATCAGGTTTTGGGATTAAGACGATATTAGCTTCATAGAAGGAATTTGGTAGTGTTCCTTCCTTTGCTATTTGATGATGGTGTTTGATGGTGACGTTATTAGCTCCTTAAATGTCTGGTAGAACTCTGTGCTGAATTCATATAGTCCAGGGAATTTTTTGCTGGGAAGATTGGAGATTACTTCCTTGATTTCCTCATATGTTATTGGAATATATAAATAATTCTCAACTTCCTGATATAATTTAGGTAAGTTGTGTTTGCTTAGGAATTCACCCATCTCTTTTGTGGTGTCAAATTTCACCGAATATAAGTTTTTGAAATATGATGTTATAATTCTCTGGATTTCTTGGGTATCAGTAGTGGTAACTCCATTTTCATTTCTAATTTTGTTAATTTGGATTTTCTCTCTCTTGCTTTTGGTTAATTTAGGTAGGGGTGTATCAATCTTATTGATTTTTTAAAAAACAGCTTTTTGGCTGGTTAATTTTCTGTATCACTTTCCTAATCTAGATTTCGGATATTTCTCTCCCTTATTTTGCTAATCTCCTCCTTTCTACTGCTTTTGGGATCAGATTGCTCTAGTGTCTCTATAGCTTGAAGCTGCATTGTTAAGTTATTTACTTCTGATGTTTCCATTTTTTTGATGTAGGCATTAAAGGCTATGAAGTCATCTCTTAGGACAGCTTTCATTGTGTCCCAGAGATTTTGGTAAGTTTTATTTTCATTATTGTTCACTTTTGGGAAATCTTGAATTTCTTTTGTAATTTCTTCCTGAATCCAATTCTCATTCAGCATCATAGTGATAAGTTTCCAGGAGTTAGTGTATTTTCTGTTGCTTGTTGTGTTGTGGATGTCAAGCTTTATGCCGTGGTGGTCTGATAAGGTACAGGCTAGAATTTCAACTTGCCTGTATATGTGGAGATTCGTTTTTTGGCCCAATATGTGATCTCTTTTGGAGAATGTTCCATGTGCTGCTGAGAAAAATGTGTATTCTTTGGTGCATGAATGAAAAGTTCAATAGAGATCTATAAGGTCCATTTCAGTAAGGGTTTGATTAAGCTTCAAAGTGTCTTTATTAAGTTTTTTGCCTGTTGATCTATCCCATGTTGAGAGGGTGGTATTAAAAGCCCCAGTAATTATCATTTTGGTATTGATTTCTCATTTTAGAAGTTATAGGGTTGCTTAATGAATGTGGGGGGGGGTCCCGTATTGGGTGCATATATGCTCAGTATTGTGAAGTCTTCCTGGTCACTTGTACCTGTGACTAAAATGTAGTATCCATCTGTGTCTCTTATGATTTTTTTGGTTTGAAGTCCACTTTGTCCGATAGCATAATGGCTACCCCTGCCTGTTTTCTGGTTCCATTAGCTTGCAGAATTTTTGACTAGCCTTTTATTTTTAGGATGTGCCTATCTTTTGTGGTGAGATGGGTTTCTTGTAGGCAGCAAATTGATGGATTGTGATTTTTAATCCAAGTTTGTAATCTGTGTCTCTTGATCGGTGAGTTAAGTCCATTAACATTTAATATTATAATGAAGAAACTATTTTTAATTCTAGGACATTTATTATGTTTATTGGCTTTTGTAAGTGTATTGTTTCACTTTTATGTTTTGTTAGTATTATACTTCCCTTCTGTTCACCTGGATATGCCTGTTTTTTTCTTCAAGCTTAAGTATCATTTCTAGCATTTTTTGAAGGCCTGGTTTGGTGGACATGTATCCCTTCAAGTTATCTTTGTGCTGGAAAACTTTTCTTTCTCTCTCAATCATGATGGATAGTTTTGCGGGGTATATTAGCCTAGGTTGACATTTTTGCTCATTCAATACTTGAAGTAGGTCTCTCCAACCTCTTCTTGCTTTTACTGTTTCCATTGAGAAGTCATTTGTTATTTTAATAGGTTTACCTTTAAAAGTGACTTGTTTTTTTTTTTTCCCTTGAGGCTCTCAGCACCCTTTCTTTATCTTGAATGTGGAGTGTTTTAACTATTATTTGCCATGGCGAGTTTCTATTTTGGTCATATCTGTTTGGGGTGTGGAATGCCTCTTGTATATGGATGGGCCTCTCTTTTTTCAGATGAGGAAAGTTTTCCTTGATGAGAGTTTGAAAAATTTCCTCAGGGGTGGTATTTTGAGATTCTTACTCTGGTAGTCCATGAATACGCATGTTCAACTTCTTCAAGGTATCCCATAACTCTTGAATGTTTCTCTCGAGTATCTTTTTGGCCTTAACAACCTCTTCCATTAAGCTGGTTAATACTCCCACTTTGTTCTCAAGGTCTGAAATTCTGTTTCTGCTGATAAGACTCTCTGTTGAGTTCTGGTTTGAAGATAACTTGTCTTTTAGTTCAGTTTTAAAATCTGCTTGAGTGTTTTAACTGATGTATGCCTGTTTTTGTTTCTTGTACTGTTTTTCTCAACTCCTGCAAGTGTCTGTTGTGTTCCTCTTCAAAGTGATTGATGTGGTTATTTAATTCCTCCTGGATTTCCTCTTTCATAGTATTGAACATGGTAATGATCATGTTTTGAAAGTTGTTATCCTGGGTCAGGCTTTCTTGGCTATTTTCCGTGGGTTTGTTCTGTTTGGAGTCTATCATTATGGGATTAATTCCTTCAGTGGGAGGTTTGTTTTCTTTGGTTTTGTTTCTTATGGATTTGCATTTTGAGTTGGGCATTGACATTTTAACTCTTATAAACCTTCTTTCACTAAACTGAATAATTTGGCCTGAGGTTTGGGGTTGGGGGCGTTACCTAAGTCACTGTGAGTTCTGCCTAGACTGTGCGTGTCCCAGACAGGTGGGGAAAGGGAGGAGATTGTGGTGGTGGGTCGCTATTTAAGCTGGGGAGCTGGGGCGTAGCCCACAGCATCCTCCCAGGTCCATCACAGCTGGCTGGTGGGAGGATCTGGGTCCTGGAATTTAGGGTTAAGCCATGTGGGGGGCTTATCTAGGTTGCTGTGAGTCCCGGCTGGACTGCGCACGTCCCAGGCGGGTGGGGAAAGGGGGATCTCATTGATCTTTAACCTTAGAATTAAGGATTTTTTGTTCATTCTTGTCGTTTTTTAATTTATTAATTTTTAGGTGTTGGCGGTTCTCTGCCTAATTGTTACACTGACTATTTTCCCTTTTTTCCTCTCCAGTGTGTTGATCAATTTCATGTGTCTTGAGAATTTTTAAAAATATGCTATGCAAGCCTGGTTTGAAAGATAAGAAGGAATTATTTTTGTTGGGAAGTATTTTTCTTTCTCCTTCAAGCATGACTGATAGCTTCATTGGATATAGCTGGCACTTCAGTCCTAACTTGTGTGGAATACCTTGCACATCGTTGCTCCTCCTCATCTTTAGACTCTTACACTCTTGTCACCCCCTCTTCCACAAGGTTCCCTGAGCTTTAGGATGGGGAGAGATTTAACTGGTCTGGTTACAGGTGATTAATGTAGGGTCTTTGGCTTTCTGAATTATGGTTTGTTGTTGTTTTTAGTTTTGCTTTTCCTGCACCACCTTGGCTCCATCCTGATTGGTATGGAAGGTCACCTCCTAACCAAAGATAAGACTGTTTTAATGAAGATTTTAATATAAGGGGAAACTCAAAGCTAGATAGAAGAATAGGAATAAGACATAGCAGTGAGGGGGGGATCAGTGTTCCATTTGCAGTATGACTACCATCTGCCAGTCCCTATACTCTCCCTGATTGGCAAAATCAAACCTCTTCAGTCTCAAGTGAACAGAAAGGGAAGTGAGAGTGAGCTTCATCAGATGTCTCTCTATTTACTTGCAATACTTGACCATGGCCTATTTCTCTACCAAAGCATGATCTCCTCTCACCTTTTTGGGGGGCCTTCCTTTCCTTTCCCTCCTGTTTATAATCTTTGCAATTACAGTAGATATTATAGAGATTTATCTTTGAATATGTCATAAAGTGGACTTGGTACTAGGATCCACCTATTAGGGAGTACATACTGTGTCTAACTTTCTGTGCCTGAGATACTTCACTCAATATAATTTTTTCTAATTCCATCCATTTCTTGGCAAATTCATTAATTCTTCTTTTTTGATGGCTGAGTAGTATTTCATTGTATAAATGTACCACATTTTAATTACCCATTCATCAACTGTTGGGCATTTGGGTTGATTCCATGACTTTGCTATTGTAAATAGTGCTGCAATGACATGGTTGTGCTCATGTAACTGTGGTGAATTATGGGGGATTATTCCCAGAAGTGGTATAGCAGGGTCATATGGCATTTCAATATTTAACTTTTTTAGAAATTGCCAAACTGATCACTAGAGTGGTTGTATAAGCCTGTATTGCCACCAATGAGAGTACCCTTCTCTTCACATCCTCTCTAGTTTGTATTGTGGATTTTTGTTATCTTATTCACCTGATTTTTGAAGAAGTAATGAATTGAAATATTTTCATATTTACTGGTTATGTGTGAAGAAAATCTTTTCAACAAATCATACTACAAATTTGTATTAACAAGCACATAGCATAATAGTAACTTTAGACCACAGGTCATGTCAAATCTAAAATTATTTTTTGGAGCAGAAAATGTAGCTTGATTGATGCACAACTTGTTCCATGTGTGCACAATTCTAGGATGGATCCTCACCATAGCATAAACTAGGCATGGTGGTCATGTCTGTAATCACAGAGCTAAGAGGTGAAGACAAGAAGATAAGAAGTTCAAGGTTATCCTTAGCTTCACAGGGATTTCAAACACAGCCTGCAATACATGAAATATTACCTCAAATATTTTTCCAAAGGATCAAAACTTATGTATATAAGCTTATACTTTGAAATTTACAGATTAGACATAAATGAGAATTCTTGTTATCTTGGGATAACCTAAATTTTTAGAAAAAATTTTAGAAATAAAAATACTAATTTAGCCATATAAATACATAAGGGACTTCCAGTTTTCAGAAACCTGACACCTGCTGTCTATCTTTCTGTGGCCATGGCTGAATTGTTTACCTCATGTGGGGAAACCTGGAAGACTCAGATGCACATCTACCTTCACCAGATTCAGTCAGAAGGTAAACACAGTAGTCCTGCACATTCACTGCATCCCAGTTCTTCTCTGTGTGGCTACCTCTTCTCAGAAACAGAGATGCTTTTTATTTTTGCCCAGGGTTAATTCTTTTGATTAATATTTTCAGACATTAGTATTTGAAGTCAATGAAGAATAATTTACAAGTTCATAACATATCTTGACTGTTGCTGATAAATGACCATCAAAAGGCTTAAAGGAACAAGGGGCTTATTTTCTTACAAGAGTCTGGTTACAGTCTATCCAGCTTGATGGGAGAGCAGGCACCAACACTAGAGCCGAAGGAACTGGCCACACCATCTCTATGAAATGGCTGAGAGATGATCCTTACTTGCCAGACCAACATATCTGGCCAAGGATACACAAGGATGCCAACTCTCTCAAGGAATAATCTGTTTTATTCCAGGTCTTAATCCCACCCACCTGGGCCTTCTCTATCAGCTAAACAATCTCCTGCAGGTTTGTTCTGGGCTTAACCCAATCACTACTTCTCCACAAATATAACCAGAGCTCAAAACCTTTAGCTGTCAAGTTGACACCTGTACCTAATTATGGCACAGTACAACCCCTAAATAAAGCAGGAAGAAAACACATTCTCTTTCTTATAGGAAAGCAATAAAGCCATAGTATTCTAATAACAAAATAACAAATAACAATAATCATAACAAAAGCCATGATGGAAAGACCTTGATTTCTGGACTATTTGTCAATAGTGAGGTAAAGAGGGATATAAGAAAAGGGTAAAGAATATAAGAAAAATTTACTTATTTTCTTAATAGTTAAGTCCATGATCATTTAATGCACTTGCATGACTTAGAAGTTTGGGCCACATTCCAATCAGCCATCATAACTTTTAAGACATATCAAAAGCACAGATTAAAAGAACGACATGTAATAACCACCAAAAGTTACTTGGTTCTTAAACATTCTCCAAAGAAATTTTATTCATTCAAAAATTATTCACCTTAATTTAAAAATGTTTGCCTTCAGCCCAAAGGTAAAATTTCTTTTTTATGCTTTTGAAATGTAATCAGTTGAATGACTTAAAAAAAAACGATGCACTTTCTTCCACTTCAAATCAGCATGCTATTTTTGCAATCTGTCAAATCAAAACCAGTGGAAAGAAAAAAAAATCTTTAAACTTTCCGTGATCATAGGTTTTGGAGAAGAATGCTTCTAAACAACCACAATTGGGAAGTGGACTAAAAATATTTCTACCAACTTACAAGAAATTAACACATCTTTTTTTTTTTTAAAGACTTGTTTTATTAGCTAGAGAGACAGCTTAGTGGGTACTGCACCTACTCACAAATCTGGAAACCTGAGCTTGATCAGGGCAAAAAAACTTCCTCTGACCTCCACTGGATGCTGTGGAATGAATGGAGTTCTCTCTTTCCTCTCTCTCTATGTTTGTCTCTCTCTCTCTTTCTCTCTCTCTCTCTCTCAAATAAATAAATACATAAATAAATACATTTAAAAATAAAATAAAAATGTTTGCTTTGTATCCTACAGTGTAGCATATTTTAGAGTAAATTCCATGGGCTGCTGGAAGACTGCATTCTGCAGTGTTTGGGCAGAATATTCTGTAGATGTCTGTTAAACCATCAATATTGCTATTTAACTCTGAATCTTTGTTTAGATGACTTTGCCATTGGTGAAAATGGAGTACTGAAATCACCCACTTTTCATTGTATTGAAGTTAATTTGGAAATTAACACATCTTGATAGAGACAAATGTTTGAAAATTACAAACTTTGTGCCTTTGTGGTTTTATTCATTTGTTTCTTCTAGCCAAGTGACACATGATTATAATGCATGAAAAGGCAAATTGAAGGAGGAAGGTAAGAGAGGATCACTTTACTATGTGACCATTTTGTTCTAGATGGTTTATTTGCATATGAAAATATTAGACATGGATCTTGGCGTACTTCACTTCTGTTTCCAAGTTACCTTAGCATAAATGTCACTATGAATTTTTCAAAACCTGAAGAAAAGCAACTCAAATATTTATATGTGAATACCAATACTCAGTGAATTTAGTGTTTTTGTGTGTGTCTCTGTATGCGTGTAACTGATTATTTACATTCTTCAATGTTATTATATGTAAATCATAAATGTCCATATCTATTTTTTGAATGTGCTACATGTTCAAGTTATTTTAGCACTTTGTTCCTATGTTACATGATTATGGGTTTATATACAAGTATATATATGAGATGTGTGGAGATTTATAACATATGTATACACATACATATATAGTGAGAGTATTTGATAATGTATAAATTGAAGACATGTATTTGACTCTACATTTTATTTCCATAAAAATTAATCATCATTATTCAATGTATTTATTTTTGATATCAAAATATTATGGATGGGAATTCTTTCCCAATGAATGTTCTTCACTTTTCTTCTATCTTATCTACAAGTGGAAGATAAATTTGTCCATATTTATTTCCTTTTTCTGTCTTCTTTCTTTTCTCTTTGTATCTACATTCACACAATTTAAATAATTTCTTTAGCATTCAGGCTGTGTGACTGCATTTTCTTTATTAGACATCAGTTAAGCCTATGTTTCAATGGTATCAGAAATGTAAATCAGCAGCTTCCTGCACATTCTCAAATCCCAGTTTTCTTTCAAAGCAGAAGAGATTAAAGATGTGATGTATATCCTCATTTTAAATCGAGCATATTTTTCGGCAAGAGTCTGAGTCACAGTTCAGATTCTGGGGCCAAAGGGTATGTTTTTGATTGAACCTTCTTTACTAGGCTGTCCTATACTTTGATCAACAGCTCTGGTCATGTTCTCAGATTAATGATCCCTGGCTCTGTTCTAACATGAGTCTCTTTTACTGTCTTTACAGTTAGGAAGCACTCGAGAAATGAAACCATATATTTTCAACCTGTCGTCTAGTGTTGTAGAAATGGTTCTTTAAAAGTGTACTTTCCCCTCTTCCTCTGTCTTTAGTTTCTCCCTCTTGTGTTTGCTCCACTTTTCACTCTTTCTTATGTATTTTTTTTCTAAGTTAAAAGTTTCTATTGAGTTCTTCTGAGTAACTCTTCTTCTCCAGAGAGCCGTGTCTAAAGCAATGAAGTACTTCTTCATTGAATTCTAAAACCATTGTCTCTGGCACTCGTGTTTCGAGAATCTATTGTTTTGATTTTAAAGAAAAAATGTATTTTTTTCTAATTTGGAGTTCTTTTAGTGTATTTCTGCTGACCTCGGATTAAGGGAATAGAACCAATATCTATTCATTTCAATTTCAATGGCTAACTATGGAAGATCATGTAAGAAAACCCACTGAGCATCTGAGGTAGCTATATGAGGAATACTTATGAAAAATGTTACTGGGAAAGAGTTAGAAAATATTTCTATGTACTGGCATCTAGATCATGATAAATACATATATATATCTCATATATATATGTATATCTCATATGTACATCATACTACTATTATTCCTTTTGCTATGTATATGTACCAAAAAGTTGAATATCTTCTAAACCTTCCTGCAACTCCACCAAAATTAAAAATAAACATTAAAAATGTTTAAGCACATTTATGTTTATGGAAAAGGAGCCATTATTTTTTGAACACATTCTTTATATCTTGTACTTTGCTAAATATTTTTATTGAATAGGAATTATTTTACATATTTTTTAAACATGATTATTTGATCTGCATTACATGAAGTTTAATAATACATGAACACATGAACTGATTTAATTTGAATATTAGGGAATCATGTTCTAAGTTTGGCCCTTGATGAATTAGTTGTAATGGAATGGTAATATAACTTCAGTATTAAAATTAAGATTTTCAGTGGATTTGAAATTACTATATGCACGTGATCCAACTTGAAATACCCTCTTGTTAAAGACAGAAATATTATCATGGGTCCAGATGTACATGTGTTTATTTTTATTAATCTACTTATTACTTTACATTCTGACCAAAGAAAATGTTAGCATCATGATGATATTTAGATCACAGCACAGAGGATATTATTTATAAGCTATGCCATCACAGATATTTTTTTTAATTTTTTTATTATTATTATTTATTCAACTGTGTGCATATGCATGTGAATGTGTGTGTGCGCGCGCGCGGTGTGTGTGTGTGTGTGTGTGTGTGTGTGTGTGTGTGTGTGTGTATCTGTGTATGTGTAGAACCACGGGCGAATTCAGGAACCACCATGGACGCCTCCACCTCCTTCTGCCCCGGGATTCACAGGCTCCGCCCTACCAGGACCAGAAGTGCAGGCCGTCCCCGCTTTTGCCCGGCGTCTATATGTGGGATCTGGGATCCGAACTCAGGACCTTCTGCCTGCAAGGCGGAGGCTTAACCCCTGAGCCACCTCTCCAGCCCCATCACAGGTATTTTTTATCTCACAAAGAGTTATCTTATTTTCAGGTGTCATTGGTTCAAAATAAAATATTTCTTTCACTCATAAAGATTATTCAAATAATTTAAATTTGTATGTTAGTGATTGAATGATAGGAACCCTAAAATATTTAAGGTTCAATAATAATCAAATTTTGGCAAGAATATTTATTTAAAAACACAAATAAATAAGACAATATAATTAAATAGAAAAATATAATTAATACTGAGAAGTGGGCAATTTCTGTGATAAAACTCTGTGATTGTTTTGTGTTTGGAAATAGTTTTCAGTAGGAATGGGAAAAAGTTTGGAATTTTGGTCTATAAGTATTCTAAAATTCAAACAAACCTTAATGAGGTATTCTCATTAGAATTTGGAATTCGAAGAGAAATAAGGCAGTTTATGTTATTTCACTGTGGAACAAGGTGCCTTGTGATATTCTGACAAAGCTATGATTGCATTCCAATCATATCCCTCAGAGTGTAGGTTAAGGTACAGTATAGAATTAACAAATTAATTCATCCAGGGGGAAATTTCAAGGCATGAGAACATTAGGTCTTTGGCATGTTTACTGTTTACTGCTTTCATCCACAACTCTTGTGAGAGAGATCAAAAAATGGGATCAGAAAAATACGAAAATGAGAAGGTTGGTGAGAAGAGTGAGTTCTTTAACCTTATGACATGGCAAAGTAAAGAGCAGTTATAATTACTAAACAGGTAATTTTCATAAAAGAAGAATCTGCTACATATTGGAGCAATAGGAAATGTCTTCTGAAATGAAAACAGATTCATTTGAATCTGAGAATGAAACTGAGAATGTTGCAGAATGAATTCCCTGGTAAAAAGCAAACTGCTATAGTATATAGTTCTCCTTGCTCAGAACAGAAACTCAGGCAAATGTGTCAAAAGATGAACAAGCTCTTGTGTACTGACTTGTCATGAAATCTTCATTCTGGAAAGATAAATATTCTGTACTGAGAATCCCTAGCTCTATTTGTACTATTCCTTAGGTAAGAAGTTTTAATTTTCACTTCTTTTGAAGTCTAGAATATCCCACCAGAGAAAGTCTTTACAATGTGATCGCAACTCCTTAAGCAAGAGGTAAAATATCATTTTTGGAAAACACACACACACACACACACACACACACACACACCCTCTTCAGGTACTCAGTATTCTCATAAAATATAATTTCAAATTGTTCACATTTGAAAAAATGAGACACTGAGAATGAGAGCATATAATGAAGTGTTTCAAGGCTATTAGTAATTGTATGGAATATTTAAGAAATTGAGAAGGTTAAAAATACAAGAAAACAATAACAGAACAGAAGAATTGAACAGTCATTCCTAAATAAAATTTTCAGAGTTGAAAAGCACAAATATTTTACTTGAAAAGTCAATGAATAGATTTGATAGCATGAACAATAAGAATGGTTAAATAATACATGTCATGCTCATTAGTTTCCACAGAAATAATAAAGATTGTACAAAGGAAGGTAATTATAGAAGGGCAAATGATGTATACACTTAAAGATGTATTTAACTACGAATCCATGGACCATGAAACAGAATTTCAAAGGAATAATCTTTTAGAATTTTGCAAATAGGTAAAGTTCAGAAGTGCTCACTTCTTAAGATAGAGAAAAACAAAGCATAAACTAATGCATGAATACATCTCTGAGCAAGTAAATTTTGCTAAAGTTATAAATTTTCAAAGACATAGTTTTCAAAAGAACTCAAAGTGTAATGAAAAATTATCTGTAAGGAAAAAATAACAATTCTTTCAAAAGCAAGTCTCTCTCCAGCACAACCAAACATGGAAATAGTGTATATAATAATAAAAAAGCAGACATGTTAAGCAATTGTTGATGCATGGCTTTCTTAGTAGGTAAGTCCATAGCCAAGAGAAAGGCCAGAAAGCATCCTCTTTAGAGACAAATTTTGAAAAAAGTTATCAAAGTGCACTCTCACTAGAAGAGCTTCTAAAGATACATTTTAGGAAAAAAAAAGTTAGAATAAAAGCCTTCGATACAAAATTAAATGTCAAACAAACTAAAATGGCAGACATAAGGACAAAAAATAAAAAAAGGATTAGCATGTAATAAGTAAGTCTCGAGAATGTTTTGAATATTCCTAAGATGAGTTTTAAATAGGTAAGATATCGATTTGCACAAAGTGTGTGTTTTATAATAATTTGTTAAATAAATAAAATACATGAGAGAGTAAAACACTAATTCATATTTGAAATGTTTGATGAAGAAAACAATATTTATCCTTGGGAATGATTTATTATCATAGTTAAAGTACATTAATTGGCATGCTTGTGGGAATTTCATAGAAATTAACATTTGAAAAAGAAAATAATATTAGATCATAAAATATCAATTGAAAGGACAGTGTATTTTGCAAGTGAGCATAACTCTGAGAATCAATAAAAGCATGCAATAAGCTGAAAGAAACATGGATAAGGAATTTCAGATCTGTGTTTCAAATTCTAATTGGCCATGTTTTACGCATCCCTTCTTACTTACTGCTATTAGAATTCTTTTTCTTAATCTGTTTTAAATATAATATATTGTGTCTCTTTACTGGTTCTGTGTTGTATCTATGTGAACATTTCTTATTTGGAAAGTTACATTCTATGATTCAAATTCACTATATACATATGTGAAACTGTCAAATATATAACAAAAATATAGTTGAGAAATTATCACCAGTATATATGTATGTATTTTGGGAAATAACAAGTTAATGGAAAATAGGAAAATAAATATTCTAAAATTACTTTAAAAATCTATCAACTATAGTTCATGACAGATTTACCTAATGCCTGAAAAAAACAAAGAGCAAAATCCCCCAGTATATTAAACCTGTTGAAATTATTAGAATGTCAAATAAAATAGAGTTTAAAACAAAAATCATTATTTGAGATAAAAGTTACAATTCAAATGAGAAATATAACTTTTTTCAGCTAATAACATAGGTTTGTACAAAGGTAAAAATAACCCTTGGTGGGCAGAACTGAAGTCCTTAGTCACCTTGGATGCTTGTTTTCAGCATGAACAAGAGGTGAGCAGTATCTCAGTCAGCATATATGGGGTCTGGATATCACTGGGAAGTGCTTATTCTCATTTGCAAACACTGAATCTGGAATTTCAAAACTAATCTGCATATATTTTTTCCTCAAGAACTGATATGATTTTTACAAAATCTTACCTTGAGAGAGAATATAATATAAATAAATCAATCTTTAGAGTAAATGAAAAATTATTGTGCAAACTTTTCCAGTTTTATTTATTTAGAAAAGACTAATAAAATATAATCTTTGAATAGTAAATATAATTGGAAGTTTTATATATTTCCAAATAACTCATAATTCAAAGATGGAAGCATAAAAATATACACCTAACAAACAATGAAATGATCCCATATCAGAATTGGACTATATATTTACATAATATAAAGCAAAGAGAATAATAGTTTACAGTCTAATATGATGTAAAAGGGTATATACACAGCTAGAAACTGAAACCTCCTGTGGATAATATGAAGAGATTTTTATTTAGAATTTTTGCAGAACCAAAATGCAATTGTTAAATATGCATAAGGAAATAGAACTACTGTAACAACAGAATAAAATTTTTATAACTATATCAAAATATTTGTAACAGCTTAGCATCAAGAATACCATGACATTATCTAAAATATAAAGTCTATTCAAACTAGGGACTACACAGGGAAAAAATCTATATTAATAACTTTAAAATTTTACATTTGCACAATAAGTAAAACTTAAGTCTTTATAGATTTAGAAGAGGATATGTAAAATATTTAGAATATAAATAATAGCAATTCTATAAAAATTGTCAACAATAATCAACAGAGACCACATAGGATTATATTTTTAACAGTAAACAAGAAGTTCATTGAAATGGACTCAGGAATCAATGAGCAATTGGGGCTGGGAAGAACGACCACAAACCAAATTTTCCAGAGCTTTCCCTGGAAGATTAAAGGGAGTAAAGAAAGCAATAGCTTGAAGGAGACTAAGGAGAATTTTATCATAGTAGGTAACACTTGAAAAGTGAACCATGGGACTGACAGACTGGGAAGGATTCTTATACAAAACAAATATTCTCATTTATATCACAGATGTTATAAAATGATAGAGATAAGAACAGAATGACCTTTGCATATAATTGAACTCCGTCCTTAGATTTAATTAGCTATATACCTATTTTATTACACAAGTAGAAGAATTGATATTTGTAATTTTAGGTGTTTATATTTTTATCTTAAGATGATATATTAACAATATATCAAAAATTCAATATTCAATATATTCAAAAATTAAAATATTAGGTTATATTTGTGTCTGAATGCTAGGAAATAGGTATGAAAGTTAATCTTCATTGCAACTTTAACTGGATTTGTAATCTCTAAGGAGTCACACCATGAGATGATCCCAGAGAGGTTTTAACTGTGGAAAGATCCACCTCAATTGTGTGCAGCACCATTACACGAGGAGTCTAGACTCTCCTGCCACCATGAATTTACCATGCCTCTGATGGACTGAATGTGCCACTTTAAACCATAAGTCAAACTAATACCTTCTTCATTTATATTGTTTCTGTTGAGAATTTGCTCAGAGCAACAAGGAGAGTAAGCTTTGGAGAATAGAGATTTTTCAGAGGTTTTGAATATATGAGAGAAGGATGAGAGAATGAGGTAGCCATTTTCCTGGTACCCAGATTCCTGGGTAGTGTGAAGTGCACATTTAAAAGAAATAGCGATATGAACAAGTAAATTCCTATTCCTTTTGATGACTTTCTGAGTGGATATCACTCAACATCTTGTTTTCAGAAACTCAAACTGCATCTACTATTGTAATTAATGAAATATAACCCGTCTAAAACTCTGTAAATTTGCATATAAAATTCTTTTTGGGAGGTTCTGAAAGCATTTCTATTTTAGTAACAGGTCCTTTTACTCCTACTGCAAATGACATTATTGTATAATCTTCTGGGTGTTTGCAAGTTAAAGCATAATTCCTTTTTTCAAAGTCCTGGAAAGCTTGATGAAAAAATTCTGAATTAAGAGAACAAAGACCAAACTCAAATGCTCAAGTGTTAGTGAATTATGTGTCTGCTGTAGGTCAATGGTGAGCATGCTAGCTGCAGAAGTCGCAATTTGTGGGATAGATCTTTTAGGTAAGCAATGGTAAACACGGTCAAAGCCACATTTTGTTTTGTGGTTGTATATATCCTTGTAGACCAAATGCAATGCCTTACATATGCTAGTCAAATACTAAGTCACACAAATACATCTTCAGTCATGTTTTCAAAATTATAACTCAGAAAGGGTATCCAGATAATTATTCCTCAGATGAGGCCTTCAAACATGCTGCTTCTTCTTATTAATAGTAATGGTATTTTAATATCTTTTGCACATTATCTGCTAGACATAATTAAAATATAATTATCATTTAATCCTTAAATCCCTTCTCTGACAAAAATACTATTGCTAACTCCTTTTTCAGATAAAACCCAAAGGTATAAGGGTTAAACAGCTTTTCTTATATTATTCAACTGGTAAATCCAAGCTGCAGTGTAGATGTTTGTGAAATTTCATCTTAACACTGGCACTGTTAGTCTTTACAACATTGTGTAAAGACCTTTCTATCAGGCTGGAGAGATGGCTCAGGTGTTAAGACTCTGCCTGACAAATAGAAGGTCCTGAGTTCAGATCCCAGGTCTTGTACCCTTAGTCTTCAAAAGGATACATAGTGCCTGCTCACACACACACACACACACACACACACACACACACACACTGAGTGAGTAATAACTCAGATTTTCAAAAAAGACTTTTTGTCACAAGAGTATACTCATGTATTATTGATGATAAACCTAAAGAAGAATGAAAAAGTGAAGTGAGAGAAGGAAGTCTCTTGGAATAGTTTCTCCTTGAAAAGTTGAAACCATTTAGCAACATCAATTTCTGGTAGTGTTAAGGGAAAATAACTTGTAATAAACATGTTCATGTTTTGAAAAAAACTGACAAATGGCAGTGCGAAGTTATTTTAAAGATCTTGTATTTCCTCTGCCTTTTTTCAGGCCTCTGGGAATCTGTGAAAAAGAGCGTAGTCTAGAGTTACTTTTACTTTGAGAATTAAGAGGATGAATTTGAATCTGTACTAAGGAAGGTTAAAAATTGGAGAAAATGTAGTCAGTCAGATTTGCTGGAAAGGCATTTGCTGCTAAACCTGATGACCTGAGTTTGATCCCAATTACCAACAACTTTGAAGGAGAGAGAACCAACTTCAACAAGCTGTTCTTTGATCTGCACTTGTGTGCTAAGGCATGAGCCCTCTCAAATATAAATGAATGGAAAAAAAGGACGAGATCAGGAGCAATCTATCAAGGCAATTATAAGTTATCGCAACATAGTTGGCACAGATGGTGTGTACAACAGTACAAACCAAGGGTGGCAGGAGACAGATGAATGGATGCTTTGAATATGAATTGTTCCAGAGGATTCTTAACTTCGAGGACCTGGTTTAATGTTGTGATGATGAAATAAAACTTGTCTATTTTAACACGTATTTTCATCTATTCTTTGGAGTTATTTCCTGAATCACTGTTTTACTTTTCTATGTACACACTTATTGGTCCAGAAACTCCTACACTCTTTTTATCTAACTTTTGTTAGAATTTAATAGCTTTGTGCAGGTACTATAATACACTTACCTGCACTTCTTGAATATTTTGAAGAATAAAAAAATAATTAGAAGACTCTTCACAAGCATTCACCTAATACCCAACACCTTACTAAACTCAATATAATTATTTTATTGTGTCCTATTTTCTTAACCTATAATACTATAATTTCTACATTATTAGAGTCAGTTATGTAATCATACTTAAAACAGTGTAATGGAGTATTTTACCGAATTTTATTTAAGTAAGAATCTCACTACATAGCCCAAGCTGGTCTAAAATATTGTGATCCTCCTTTCTTGGCTGCCTAGTGATGGAATTACAGGTATGCACTGCCTCAATCAACTAAGATTCCAGTTTCTTAGGATTGCTGCACCCTTTTATCTAATTAGCCTTGTGTTGCATATGCCAATCTGACTCCCTGTAATCATTCAACCATAATGATATTTTCTAAATTATATCTAGGTTTCTTGAACAAAACAGAGAATACCAGAGTCTACAGAGCCAACCAAAGTCAATATTTTACTTCTTGGTACTCACATTAGTCAAATTCACAATGTTGTGACAAAATATTTTAAAAAGTTAAAAAGAAAACAGCATTTGAATAAGAGTTTCAGAACTCTCTGACCAAGGTCTTGTTTCTGGAAACACATTACTGTAGGAAAGATATGATGGAGCAGAGAGGAAGGAAGTTAAGGGACAAGATAACTTCAAAGAACTAAGCCCTTCAAATCTGGCATATGCAATAGCACATTAATTCTGAAACCATCAGTAGATTAATTTAATGATCGCATCCAGAGGCCATTTCTAAATATTGCTTCATTGGTGACATATATCCATTAAAATGGTCTAAGTCCTTAGTCCTGAAAGCTTTGTTTAATTTGTTGATACATTCTCTTTTAACATTTTTATTCTTTTTTTTAGTTTTACAAGTATATTGAGTATTTATCCCTGCTTCTCTCCATCCTTCCTCCCTCCCATCCTTTCATCAATCCTTCCCACTCCCTCCTACTCTTCTGCCTGTCTGCTTCTATGAACCCCAGGGTTCCCTCTGGCTTATCTACTCTTGTGGGAGTTCAGACCTCTTGTGGCATACCAAGTTGCTTCTCTTTGGGATACCTACTAATAGGGACAGTTCCTTTCACACATTTAGCTTTAGTACCCAAGTTTTCCACTATATAGTCTTATCTCTCTTGAGTTCCTGTATAGTCTATGGGAACATATTGTTATCTCAGTCGTTATGCAGGTCTGGTAAGAACAAGTCTCGTTGCAATGAGTTCTTACATGCTGCAGTCCTGTGTTGAATGAAATGTCTTGTCCAACAGTAAACTTTCCCATCTTTATGTTCTTACATTTTCACTGCCCCATCTTTGATTTGTTTCTGGGTGAGCCTTGTTGGATTGCTGGTACTCTGTATTATGGCTGTCCACTTCACTTCTCTTCTACTGCCATAGTCTGCATCCTGTCAGGGCGATGAAATCCTCTACCTCTGCTGTAGAAATAATTTTTCAATACATTTTAATCTGTGTTTGTTTTAATCATCTTCTCCTTAGTGAATATAATTATACATATTATTTTTGAAAACTTGTTTCCTATTTTATATATTCTTTAAGTAATATTTTCATTCTCTCATGTATATTATTTTAAAACATTATTTTCATTCTCTCATGTATATTATTTTAAAACATTTCACCTTTTGTTTAAGCTACCATATTCAATTCTTACTCAAAATAAATTTACCATATTTTAACTGCCACCTTTTGAACACACACATTGTCATGAAAGTCTTAGATCACTTGATTTTCCTATGTAAAAAAAAAATCCCATCTTCCAGGGCATTATCAAAATTCACCTCAGGGAAAAATAGTATCTTTCCTCATTAGGTACTGGAAGCATAACAATTCTCTAAATTAAATATTAGTGAACATTTTACCTAAGGCATGTACTAATCCAACAAAAAATTTGAGCAGTTTAGGCCTCTTTTCACTACAGTGACATGCAGCACTTGCAGATTTTGTAATTTGAGTGTAACAGTTAACTTTCTGAGGAAAAACACAATCATTTTTGTCTAGTTAAGCACTTAGAGACAAGACTACGGAATAGTTTTACTGATGAGAGTGCAATAGTGATGAAATAATGAACATGTATATTTAGCTCCATGAATGATAGTATTGATTGAGCAGTAAATGGACTCCTAAATTGTGTTTTGGATATGGACTTCTTATATATTATAAGCAAAAATGAGCCTGGAGAGAATGTTCTGCCTTGGAGGAATAAGCAAAGAGCCAACTAAACCCAGACTCATCAGACTATGATAGGGAAATCATTCTCCCTGGCTATGGAGAAAGAGAGAATTCCCAGCCACAACACTCTTTTCTTTAGTATAAATTGTGCGCTAATAAGCTGCATTGAGCTACTGACAGCTTTAGTGAAGAGTGTCTATCCTTTCAAATGCAAATACTTGGGAATCAGTCAGGTTCCCAGCATGTGGATTTGAAAACCAAGTCATTCTTCACTGTGGGCTAGCATAATTGCACACTGGGGACATTATATATTTATGTGGATAATGGGTACAATTTAAGCAGCTGCCTGCTGAAGCTAATGGAAAGTCTAGCTATTGAGAAGGGATATAAATATATATGTATGAATATATATAATGTATATTTATATATGAATATATGCTTTTTCTTTATCCTCCCACACAGTCCTCTACAAAACTTATTTTTATAACGCTTTTCCTTTGTAATTTGAATACCTTCATCTTGAACCTCATACTGTCACCATTTTGATTAATCTTTTGTTAGTTTTTCCTCCCTCAATCTCTCCCTCTTTCCCTTTCTCCCTTACTCCCCGGTGTGTCTCTCTATCTCTCTTTTGTTCTTTCTTTTGTTTTTTCTTTCTCTCTTTTGTTCTTTCTCTTTTGTTTTCTTTCTTTCTTTTGTCTTCTTTCTTTCTCTTTTTTGTTTTCTTTCTTTACTTCTTTTTTCTTTCTTTCTCTCATTTGTTTCCCTCCTTTCCTTCCTTCCTTCCTTCCTTCCCTTCCTTCCTTCCTCTTCCTTCCTTTCTTCCTTTTTTTCTTCTTCTTCTTCTTTTTCTTCCTTCCCTTCCTTCCTTCCTCCTTCCTTCCTCTTCCTCCTTCCTTCCTTCCTCCCTCCTTCCTTCCTTCTCTTCGCCTTCCTTCCTTCCTTTCCTTCCTTCCTCCTTCCTTCCGTCCTTTCCTTTTCTTTCTTTCTTTCTTATTTCTTTCTTCTTTCTTTCTTTCTTCTTTCTTTTCTTCCATTTTGGAATTGAGGTTTCATTCTGTAGTTGAGAATAACTTCTAACTTGTCCTCCTACATTATACTTCTTAGTCCTGGGATTACCAGTACATTATAACATCTGTTGCTTATATTTATTTTTGTAAAAAATTAGGATCCAGGAAAAGTGGTTAATTGCACCTAGGGTAAAAACACTTAGCTGCACTACAAAAGTTGTAAATATACCACTAATGAGAACACATTTTGAAATAAAACACAATATGTTTGAATCTTAATTTTGTTGATTATTAGATAAGTGCTTTTTAGTTTATTCAACTTATCTGAGGCACAGCTTGAATATCTTTAAAATGATATTTCCTTATCTTTAATTTTTCATATTAGGTACCAAGTTAGTTTGATCCATATTGTTTTGTTTACTTTGTGTATGTTAAGGAATTACAAATCAAATAGCAGATAGAGAGCATAGAGTGAATTGTCCTTTAAGCTCCTTATATTATAGTATTATCTACAGAAAATCTCTTGCCTGTCATACTTCCAAGTTCAAACCTAAAGATATATTCATTCTTCATTGACTTGGCTATGTTTGAATGTGATAATTAGATGAAGGTGTCAGCCTGACAGTTGAAGGTGCAAGTTCTGGGCCCATTGGTAAAGAATTAGTAGTTGAGTCAAGCCCAAGCAAACTTGTAGGAGATGGTTTATTTGATGGGGAAGATCCAGCATATATAGGTGGGACTATTTCCATGACAGGTGAGTAGGAAGGCAGAAGCTGCTTTAATGGTGTTAAGCATTCTTACTGGGAATACTAAGGTGGTCAGCTCCTGAGCTGAGCTGGTAAGATCAATGAATTCCATAAGCATGAGTCCACTGCTATATTTCTTTGGTTGGTTTAATATGTTGGTATTCTTCCATATGCTAGTACAAATATGTTGTCTGTCTTTCCTTTAATAGAAATAGTGTCACCAGTTAATTTGGCACCTATTTGCTGATATGAGCTCTCCTGTCAAACTGGAGTAAGAAATGTGCCCTAGCAATTGTTAGGCAGAATAAAATTCCTTGTTCCCTTAACTGTTTGGTTATGAATTTATTGACAACAAGCAGAGTAACTGCCACAGTATGTATGGTGTTTCTAAGTACCATCTTAAAAGTTTGAATTTAAGCAGGACAATTGAGTCTTTACTAATCATCAGATTATAAGAGGAAAATCTGTAACAAGTAGCAACTCTCTTTTCCACCATATGTCTCAGCAATTTGAGAAGGAGTTAAAAGCAGTTTTTGTAAGGTACAAATCACAGATTTGGGGACATTTGCCTACTGATTTCTAGAGAGTACCATCCTGGGGTAGGTTTATACTTTGGATAGTGGTTATAATACATATTTGAATGTGTGTTCACTATAAGGAACAAGAGAAGAAAAGTGTAGTATAAAGTGGTCTCAGAAGGCTTCAGAAAAGTCTTCATTATAGAATCCAGACATCAGAATAAAATATACTTCTTTCAAAGAGTAAATTGACTGCATTTCCTCCCAGCTGCAAGTTCTTTTTCATACCTGGAGATTTTAAGTTGTTTTGGGGAGTGAAAAAGGCAATGAATGTAAATAATTGATATTTTCTTCTGTAAATTTTAGATTCTGCTTCACAATACATAGATGCTGTCAAACAAATTTCAAGAACTCAGTTCAGGGAAAAGTCCTCGAAGGGTACTCCAGTGATTGAAGAAGGGTTACTTGCAAAGAGAAATGATCAAAGAGTTGGATTTCATTATTCTATTACCATTATTGAACCTTGTTTGCCAGAAACTTTGTTAGATGCTAGCATGATTTCAGTGCCTGAAACAACCCTCTAGGCTAAGTAAAAATAGTTTTACTCTTCCAGATGGCAGCAATAAGGTCCAGGGAAGTCAGGTAGCCTGATACCATTTATAGATAGGAAAGCACAAACAAAGACATCTTTTTTGTTGTTGTTAACTACTAGCACATTGCAATGTGCTTGATGTTTTGTTACTCTGTCATTTAGAAATCCTGATTGCAAACAAGAGAGAATATTATATTAAGTAGAGTGGGATGAAGGAAGAATACAGATTTCAAGAGTGAATAGCAATTCAATGATGTTTTCTCATTGCTATCCATGAAGTCTTTGGATTTGTTACCATCTGACCAGTTTTTTTTTTTTTAATTTAATTTATTTTTTTCCCACTCATACAAGCTTAATAGGTACCCTGGTCTCCTCCCTCCCTCCACCCTTCCCTGGACCCCCTTGCTGCCTCCCCATTTTTCCCCTTCCTTTTACTCCCTCTCTCCCTTTCTCCCAGTGACCCCCTTCCCCCCCAATCCCTGGACCATCCTTTAGTGTGAATGTCAAACTTCCCTCTGCATCCTCCACTTTAATGAGGTGTAAGGACTCAGGAGCATTGCCTAGAGCACTTACTTGTGCTCCCTTTAGTTTAAGAACACTATTGTGACTGTTAATCCCTTGCCTCTAAGGATCCTAATGCCTGTGATCCATGCTTTTTGGTGGTTCATTGATATGTCAGTTATTGTGCAGGTCATGCAAAGTCCTATTATGATTACTTTGGCCCTAATTTGTATGGAGTATCTTGCATATCGTTACTTCTCCCCATCTTTAGGCTCTTAGAATCTTACTGCCCCCTCTTCTGCAAATTTCTCTGAGCTTTAGATGGGGAGAGATTTGGCTGGTCTGGTTCCAGGTGAATAATGTAGGGTCTCTGATGTTCTGAATTATGGTTGATTGTTGTTTTCAGTTTTGTTGTTCCTGCACTGCCCTTGGCTCCATCCTGATTGGTATTGGATGTCACCTCCTACCCAGATATAAAATACTGTTAAAATGGAGTCTTACTATAAGAGTAGATTGAAAGGTAGATGGAATAAGAGTAGGAGACCCCGGTAAGAGGGAGTCAGTCTCCCATTTGCAGTATGGTTATCATCTATTTGCCAGACTCTATGCCCTCCCTGACTGGTGAGATCAAATCCCCTCAGTTGCAAGTGATCAGGAAGGAAAGTGAGTGAGCTTAACTACATGTCTTACTTGCAGTACTTGATAGTGATCTATATTTTCTACTGTAGCATGATCCCCCCTCTCCTTATTTCTGGGGGGTTCCTCCTTCCCTTTCCCTCCTGTTTATAGTATTTGCAATTACTAAGGTATTACACAGATTTATCTTTGAATATGTCACCAGTTTCTTTTACAACACTATTCCTAATAGGCTTTCACAACTAATGCAGTACTCATTTGGTAGGAAAAATCAAAGATAGATTCCAGCTAAAATAAAAATAAACACTGGTAGACTTTTAGTGGGCTAATGTTTTTTATTCTCAAGGTTCATACGTTTTAGTTTGTCTGCTGCTGCTTGTAACAAACTATCCCTAATGGAGTAAACTGGACACAATATAAACTTCTCTGATTCACAGTTTAGTAGATTGGCATTGTAGATCGCTTGCGTGGTTGCTGATAAATCACCATCCAATGGCTTAAGGGAACAAGGTTTTTATTGTCTCTTATGATTACTGGTTACAGTTCTTAGTCCAGCTTGACAGGAGAGCACGCACCAACACCAAGGCAGAGGGAACTGGCCACACCATCTCTACATAATGGCTGAGAGAGGGAAGATCCTCACTTGCCAGACCAGCATATCTGGCCAAGTGTACAAAGGATGCCAACTCTATCAACCAACTGTCTGTATTTTATTCCAGGACCTAATCCCACTCACCATAGGCTGGGCCCTCCCCAACAGCTAGACAATCTCCTGCAGGCTTGGTCTGGGCCCAACTCAACCACTAATTCTCCACAAATATGCTCAGAGCTCAAACCCTTAATGTGACACCTGTGCATAATTATGACAGTTGCCTATTTCAAGACTGATGGGCTATATCTGCTGAAGTGTTACATCTTCATGATGGTCAAAGGACAAAAGATATTGTCTGCAACAGAGAGTACAAAAACAAGAAGTCAAGTGGGATGAAATTCCGGGTCATCACTGGCTAATTCTTCCACACATTCCTGAAAGAGAAGCCCCCAGGTTCTCATTAACTTTTTTTTTATTCCATTGTGCGTGTGTGCGCGCGCGTATGTATGTGTGTGTGTAGAACCACGGACGAATTCGGGAACCACCATGGACGCCTCCACTTCCTCCTTGTTTACTCTGCCCGGGATTCACAGGCTCCGCCCTACCAGAACCAGAAACATAGGACACCCCCTCTTCCTCTTGGCGTCTATACGTGGGGTCTAGGATCCGAACTCAGAACCTCCCACCTGCAAGGCAGAGGCTTAACCTCTGAGCCACCTCTTCAGCCCCTTTCTCATTAACTTTTAAAGGTTCCACCTCTTAATACCATGAGAGCAATTATGAGTTGGAGTGAATATTGAAACAATAATAACTTCCTAAATAGTGCTTGATATGTTAGAATATGATTACCAGGTATTTAAACTTCTCTAGATTAGAGCTAACTTTTAGGTAAATTGGAGAGGAAATAATAGTGGCATAATTAAAGCAGGAAGACACAGCTCATTGTTTGGGGGAACATTTCCTATATGAAGTATCCATAACTAAGAAAGGAGAACAGAAAATGAGAGAGAGAGAGAGAGAGAGAGAGCTGAGAACAAGCAAACCTTTATTCCATTCATCACTCCCTCTCTGTTTCTTGACTATTAATGTGATGAGACCATTGGCTTCTTCTATCTCACAATGATAACTTGGCTTAGGTGCTAATTAAGCCATTTCTCATCTGAGTTGTTTGAGTCCAAGTATCTTTTTCACTGAGTTCTAGCTAAAACAATTGCTAACATTATCATTATTCTACTCTGGAGACAATGTTGTAATGCTACAGTAATGTCTAAAACTTGTGAAGAAGGCATAATATTGATATTTTTATAAAATAGCAGCCAGTGGAAAAAAGATAATAAGCAAACTCACCAAGACTATCATTCTCTAAACAATATCTTAAAACTTTATAATAGTCATTGTATTTTCTTGGATATAATCTTATTGGAGAAAAATTTTGAGATAAAATTCTAGTATTGTGACATAACAAGGAAATAAAATATAGATTAACTGGTATAACCTACTTTAAAATTGGTGGAATATTAAAAAATCTCATCATCTGAGATGGGTGTTTTTGCCTAGTTTTTTCAGTAGCTACAAATACCCACGACCTACAGTTTAATAGACAGGATGTAATTCATGTGATTAAAATAGATTTAGCCTAGCTAAAAATATTTAATGTCATAAATATTTTGGTAAGCTGATAGACAACAGTGCATTAAAAATCTTGCATATACATTTCTGGGCATGTCAGTTCAATATCAAGCAGGAAATTGATATTGTTTCCCAAAATATTTGCTGGTGAAACTGTAATATTGGCAAGTTTAGGAAAAATCATTTCTATCTTTCAATTTCTGTATTCTTGTTTTTTTGATTTTGGTAATTTTATGTAATTTAATTTTACAATGTATAATGCAGCTCAATATACTTCTTAAATTATCCTCTTTTAAAGGACTTTCAGAATTGGAAGAAGAATGCTCTACTGAGAACTACGCTTGCACTCATTTTTTTTCTCTCTTTTTGAGTGGACAGGAGAAGGAGAATTCAGGTTTACAGATTTTTAACAGAGAAGGCAATCCTGGAATGTAATTTGGAGAATAGTCATGAGTTTCCAGAAAGATTCATAAAAATATTGGTTTCTTATTATTTTCCATTTCATAGTCACGGCTGACATTTTTCTACATTTTTCCGATTAGGACCAGCATTGGAGGAATGTTTATGAAATATGCAAAATGATGCTTATGCTAAGGGATAAAAATACACCCAGTGTCATTTGTTTGCATTTATGTTGATTCTTTTTATCTTACATTGATATTCATTCATTCACTAACTAGACTTGAGAAAGGATGCTTGGCATACCTCTCCAATCAAATCTTAAGTCTCTTGTAATTAAAGGAAATATTCAGAACACTCATTCTACATACTGTATTTAATATCTTTGAGGGTTTATCTTCTGGTTTCCAAGTCATTAGGTATTTAGGCAAGGGATTATTTTTTGTTGTTGTCACCAGAAGCTCTCTCTAGATAACTCAGTGAAGAAAAAGTGACAGGATAAGAAAAATTAAATTTATTCAAAAGACATAAGCAAAAAGGAGCTTTAAAATTCGTAAAACAAGTGACAGAATAACTGAACCCTGCAGAGAAACAAAGGCAGGGTACAGAGAAAAGAACAACACCAAGCAAAAATGCAACACCAGCTGTGTGGCCCCTGGTAGACTGGTAGCTGAATGGGGAGCAGGAGGAATTGCAGAAGTCTCCTCTAAGAATAAATTGAATTCTTCTATTTGATTAGTACTGGATAGAGAGTCACCAAGTGTATATGCAATCCAACATATTCACAGACTGCCACATATAACCACAAGAAACACGAAAATACAAGGTTTCATGAATTCAAAGGTCAAGCATCCTCAAATGCTCATTCAAGGATATTGAAATATGTAACTTATCATATGAAGATCTCAGAACTTTTCCATAAAATGATTAATGTCCCTGAAGGGTATTCAAACAAAAAATACTGCATTTATATATTAATGAAAAGACTTTGATCATGGTGTTTATAAACGTCAAGAAAATGTTCAAGATACCACTCTCAAGAGTCGTAGAGTAGAAAAGGATGTTGAGATAAAACTGAAACACCCAGGACATATAGTTATCTAAAAGTATACCAGGAAAGCTCTCTAATCTAGAGAAAAAATGGACTTCCAAGCGCACTGGCATTTAGGGTACAAATAGATATGATCAGACAACTGTATATCACATACTGTAGTGGTGATTTATAAATAAAACACAAAATAGAACTGGAGGCTTAGCTCAGCTGCTAAGGTGCTTCTGAAGATGGCACGAGGCACTGAGCTTGATCCGCAGCACTAGAGAGACTGAGTGGTGTGGTTGTGCAAACCCAACTTCAGGAGGTGGAATGGGAGGATAAGAAATTCAAGGTCACTCTTGTCTACATAATGAATATCATGGTCTGAGACACAGAAGAACTTGTCTGAAAACAAATTATAACCAATGAAAATTATAAAGCACCCATGCATTAAACTGCATTAGTGAAGATATTGGGGAAATGTTAAATATCAGGTAGTTAGTTCTAAGAAGAAGATGATATGTTAAAAAGTCAGAGATCTCCCAAACAAGTAGCCTAATGCTGTGTGTGCCTCAAGGTCACAGAAAAACAGCAATAAGTCAAATGAAAAAGAACTAGATCTCAAGAGACTGAAAAATAAGCAGAAGGTAAAAAAAATGACCACTAGAAGAATAGTATACAATGTCAATTAAATAGTTGGTTCTTTGAGAAAATAAACATGATTTTTTAACTAAATAAATATGATTGGTTTTTCAGAAAAAATGACATTGCTGTCAAATCCCCAACAATTCTAACCAAATTCTATAATAGAATTAAGGTAAAAAGCAATGTTATAATTAAGTCTTAAGAAATACTGACGATCACTAAGGAATCCTTTCCATATTTGTATTTCAAATAGTCAAGATAACCTAGAAGAAATGAATAAATTATTAAGCATATATGCTGTACAAAATTTTTATCAAGAACATATAAACTTGAAACCAATCAGTAGCAAAAGCAGAGTGGAGTAGAGAGCAAAGAGTCTTCTGATCAAAAAAGGTTCAAGCTGGACCGATTCACATTTAAAGAACAGACTCCAATGCTGTGATACACCCTTAAAGTAAAGTGAGTAAACAACTAGCTCTCTGTACAAATCAGTACGCAGAACACCATAGTGGATTAGGGCTGACACATGAAAAAAAATTGAGCATTATATTTAATTAAACACAAAAACTTGGGCTGGAGAGGTGGCTCAGCGGTTAAGCCTCCGCCTTGCAGGTGGAAGGTCCTGAGTTCGGATCCCAGATCCCACGTATAGACGCCAGGCGGAAGCGGGGGCGGCCTGCGCTTCTGGTCCTGGTAGGGCGGAGCCTGTGAATCCCGGGGCAGAAGGAGGAGGAGGCGTCCATGGTGGTTCGCGAATTCGTCCGTGGTTCTACACAAACACAGACACACACACACACACACAACACACACACACACGGGCACATACAAACGCACATGCGCACAGTTGAATAAATAATAATAATAATAAAATTAAAAAAAAACACAAAAACTCTCAACAAAGTACTTTCAAAAACCTGAAGGACCCACATTGTTTTTGTCCCATGGATGCATGTATGGTTTCTTCAACAGAAATATTTTTCACTGAACAGTTAAAAAGGTAAAAAGTCACTTGGGCAAGATCATCCCAGCAACACTTGACTTCTCTGGCACAATTTTGGTTTTAGTTTTAGTATTATAGAATGCTCCTGAACTAAACAGCTCATTAATTTATTGTTGTCTGTGGTATATAATTATGTGGCTGTTTACAACTGGCAGCACATCACAAGCATGTAAATGGGGCACAGGGGTTTGATGCTATAGCAGTTGCTATGTCAATAGATGAGAGAATTTTCGACTCCAATGTAATCTTGCCACATCTGTATGAGCTAAGTGGTCTACTATTGATCAGAAGAGATTAACTGGTGTCTGAACATAATTGAGAATGTTATGGATTTATCACATAAAATTAGAAACAATATATAGGTTCCTCAGCATAAAATCCTGTCAAATATTTATATATATACATGACAAATATTACAGAGCCATACAAACCAATAAATAAATCAATTATAAGCATATATATATGTACTTATACATACCTAACTGCATGGATACATTTACTAAAAAGGACTATTATAAAAATGTAAATTATTTTTATATAAAATATTTTATGTAAAGAGAATGAACACACATGGATAAGTTATTATATATGCATACCTATAATATATAAAACATAACATAACTTCATAAAACATAATGAAGACATTTATATATATTTATACACACATATTATCTTAGATGTAAAAGTCTTGCTGGAATTAAATTTATGTTTTCTTTTCAAGGTTCAACATAGATATGATTCAGATTATGTTTCAGGTTCTGTGCTACTTTTTTTTCTCTCCCACATTTTGTTTTTTTCTTAATCATACAAGCTCAATAGGCACACCTGTCCTCTCCCTCCCCGTCCCCTACCCAGTCATCCTCCTTTGCACCCTCCCCCCTTTCCTCCTTCTTTCACCTCCCATCCCTTGGAGCATCCTTTTGTGTGAATGCCAAGACTCCCTCTGAGACCTCCACCCTAGTGAGGGTTCAGGACTCAGTGGCATAGCCCAGAACCCCTTCTTGGGCTCCCCTTTAGTATGGGAACTCTATTATGACTGCTTAATCCCTTTTCTCTAAGGATCCTTCTTCCTTGTGATCCACGTTAGATTTTTTTGTGTGTGTGGAGGAGTCGTGGACGTGTCAGCCATTGTGCAGGTCAGGCAAAGTCCAACTTGTGTGGAGGATCTTGCATATTGTTGGTCCTCCCCATCTTTAGGCTCTTACAATCTTGCTGCCCCCTCTTCTGCCAGGTTTTGAGCTTTAGGACAGGGAGAGATTTGGCTGGTGTGGCTTAAGGTGAATAATGCAGGGTCATTGGCGTTCTGAATTATGGTTTGTTGTTGTTTTCAGTTTTGCTTTTTGTCCGCTGCCTTTGGTTGCATTGGTACTTAAGGTCACTTCCTGAGGTGCAGGGAGTCCGCCCAGGTCCAGGGCAGAAAAAGGATGTGCTTTTTAAAAAATAGTATTGGTAAGATAATTTTTTAAAAAGTGTTTGTTTTTCTTTGTGTGTGTGTGTGTGTGTGTGTGTGTGTGTGTGTGTGTGTGTGTGTGTGCAGGCATGTGTTTGTGGATGCATATGTGGTTTGTGAAAATTCAATGTTTCATGGCTCCAGAAAACTATATAAATAAAACAATGATGCTTAAAGAGGATATTATATGCATAATGGGTCATGGAATGCATTAAAAATGTTCTGTACTGCTTTTAATGTGTTCCTGAGGAATAGCAGCGTGTTCCAAAATATATCCCTCATTCTCTCTTTCCTTCCCCAAATATCTGCTTCTTGTAGGCCACATATGGAATTTTGTTACTTGTGTTTTCCATATGGATTAGTTCTGCAGAGATACAGAACCAAAATTTAGATGTATACAATATGTATCATCCATTAAACAGATTAATTGTAGAGTTTTGGTTCAATGCTTATGGAGGCCGAGAAGCCCCACTACCTGCCCTTTGTAATCTGGAAATCTATGCAGCTCAATGGTGTAATTTCAATGACTTAGAGACAGATTGATAATGGTTTATAGTCTGGTTTGAGTTCCAGACCTACGGCCATGGCAGGAGATGAGTGTTTAGTTCAAACTCTCAAACATAAAGAAGATTAACGTGAATTTCTATTTTGTATTCTACTTTTATCTTTAATGACTAGATCATATCCACACACATTCTACATATGTACAAATCCTAATGTATTCTGGAAGTACTTTCACAGACAAACTAAGTTTCAACATTCAATTAGATATCTTAGCATATCATTGAAGAGTTAAATTGATAAAAGTACTATTATAAGTTCATCCTCTATCAACTTAGAAGTCATATCTATCTTCTTAAATGATATGAAATCACCAAATAAAAACATTAACAAGGCAATTTAACATGATGCAGAGATTCTATGTACAATAAAAGAAAATAATTTCATTCCAGGAAAAAGTGGTAGAGTCTTTGAATGATGCCATTCTCTTCCTTCACATTCAGTGGTGAGCACTTTGGATAAATAGGCTGAAATGGCACAGCAAAACAATCTTTATCTCAAAAATCAAAGTCTTTCTGAACACTGTATTATGTTTTTTAATCATAGGAAGAGGCAAAAGGAACTGCTCATCTTTTTCTTTAGAAGGTGTAGTTTGACGTGCTCCTGCAAATTGACCCCTATACAATTTCCTGGATTATTCAGATAATGTCCTGTTCCTCAAAATTCACAAATCTTCCAATAAATCTGAAATAGATATTGTTTTTCTATAAATACATACAATCAGTATAAAGTCTGGAATATTATTGTTCTGTGTCATTTTCTTCAAGCATAATGTGCTTCTAGATTTGTCTCTAGTTTGTCCTAAGAGGGGCATTTTGGTTCTGAAGCAATTCAAAATATTTCATCTTGGAAAGAGACTAAAGGTAAAGAAGCTCTGGAAGCTAATGACATTTGAGGAAGGATCTTCAAGGTAAAGAAAAACTCACAAACTACTATTGAGGAAGAGATTCTCTGACCAGATGAGTAGCTTTGAAGGAGATTCTGAGCAACTCACAAGTCTGAAGAAGATTTCTTTAGAAGCAAGTAATTTAAGGGAGTGCTTCAGTACTATAGCTTTCATGGGTCTTGTGAATGCTGGGGCGGACTTTCTGTTGATGTCACTGCCTTTCAATCACCCTGTGCCTGTAAGTGATCCTCATTCCTACTTCTGTAACTAACCCCAGTAAGCTCATTGCTTTGTCAAATTGGGTATTGATATTATCATTACTTTAGTCTAACACCAAATTCTTATCTAGAGTGAATATCCTGGAGTGTGACCTCTCCCCAGGAAAAGCCCTCTTATGAACAATTGTGCCTTGAACGGAAAGGCAATCAAGATTCTTATGATTAAGATAAGTAGGTGGCTCTCTGGTTACATCACTAGCTGCACAATCAAAAGGACTAGAGTTTGGATCCCCAAATCCCTTGTGACATATTTTGTAGGTGTGGTGGCTCACCTAAAGTTCAGTCTCAAAAGGCTGAAACTACGAATCACCAGATCAAGTCAGCTAGCAGGACTTGGGTTTGATTAGTGACCCTGTCTCAAAAAAAAAAAAAAAAGTTGGAAGGGCAACTAAAAGACAACAATTTCAGGCTTCGCAGGGCACTTGTACACCTGTGCTTATACACCCCCACAACATGCCCTCATGTAAACATGCATACACACATACACAACTTCATATACATGAAAATTAAAAAGATAAGGATCCTTATAAATAAACTGTAGCATAAGGGCAGAGTGTTGATATGTACCTTAATTGGGTTAGTAAAAGTGCATGCTGACTTTGCATGATGAAAAACAAACAAACAAAAATATCTGTTTGGTGGACCTTTTCAATAAGCATAGCAAAAAATGTATTGGCCGCATGAATAAAGCTATGTGCCAGGTGTTAGAGGATGGTTAATTTTCTTAAATATCCAGCAATAGCAGCTGTAAGTACAATCACAACCTGGATCTGTGTATCACCATCATTCTCCAAAGTCTATCATCTCTTGAAGAAGTCTAAAGCTTTGAAGAAGGATATGGTGGGAAACGTCCCTCTTGATCTTTGAAGTCACTGATGGAATCTCCTCATTCAGAAATGAAGTAGTACTTCCAGCTTATATTTTCCTCACGTAGGTAGTTCTAATAACATCCATTTGATCCTTCCCACTGTAACAACCCTCAGTCCATAAGAGAGGGAACCAATGTGACAAATCTACCACCTGCTCAGTATATTTCTTTCATTTATGCTTAGAGTTACTACATTGTACCAAGGGAATCACAACAGTGGACATTTCAAATCATTTCGATACAACTGACGTGGAACTGAGCTAAAGTTCCATTCATCCTATGCCCCACAAAGATCTTGATCTGACTGGTGGGAATAGTGACCTTTTGGTTTCCTGCAATTAATCTCAGGTCAGAGTTGATGCCCAGAAACAGACAAAATTGTATCTTTTTTTCAGTAATCCATATTTGTCCCCATAATATTCTTCAGGTATGTTTAGGAAAGATTTGGGAAAAATCATCAGAACGATTTCAGAAATGCATCAGAGCTCTTCCTCAAGACTTGCTGTAACTCCATTTAAGGAGTTCGCATTGCACTCTGGATCAAATCTTTGACTTGACTGAAAGGACCTTGTTATGTTTTCTTAGTCATTTATGTTTCATTGACTTATAACTCTTCTGATTAAACCGATAATGTAAGGTCTTACCAGACTATACATTTCACTACTAGGAACACTGAAATCATTCGGCCAATACCATGAATCTTTGCAAGATTCGCCTTATGATTATTGCACAAGCACTGCACTCTCAATATCAAGCTTTCCTCAATGACTGAAGGGTTTCTTAGGCCTGGAAGGCTGCTAATGGCAGGTCTGGGTTGCCAGTCCTATTCAAAAATTGCCCCAGTATGGAGAATTATATCAAATTTCTTTCCTATAGGCTCACTCTGTAAATTGCCTAAATGGTTAAGGATGTATTAGACAAACTTTTTCTTCCAAGATCAGGAAATCCTCACGGACTTTCCAGTTTCAGTTGAGGGACATCTGAAGCCACAGTGTAAGTCCCTGAAAGCCCTGCCATCCCATCTACTCAAATTTGTTTCTTCTGCCTTCTCCTTCCAGAGTCAATCCTGGCAGCAATCAAGTTGCATTGATTTCTGCCTCAGAATCTGCTTCCCAGGGAACTGGAAATTCAATATTTCAACACTTATTTGTACTTCAGCAAAGGTTGAGTTTTTCCTGGTTTAAAAAAAAGTTTCACCTTTTCTTCTTAGAATCAACTCTCTGGTAGGTGTTGTGCTACGCAATGGAATTGAGTAAGTTATAATCTTCATTCTTGAAAATGTTGACTAATACTAATATGCTACTTATCAATACAGATACCATTAAGTCCTGGTGTTTTTCACTGTCCAGCAAGGAAATGTATCTGTTTTAATATTTTTTATGGTTCTTCATCTTTACAGTTATCAATATTATTTCATAGCTAATGTGAAATTTGAATCCTAAGTTTTATCTTCATTGTTGAATTATTTTACCATGTTTCAGAGATATATAAGATTATTAGTGGTAATGTGGAATGAAAGGCTTGAATCTTCAAGTTAGAAATTACAGTATGGAGTTTGTCACTTACTAATTACATGACTTTAGAAAAGTAAGTTCATTATAGCCTTTTAAAGAAAGTATACTTATTGCAGAGCATATTTTTGTGGGAAACGAGATGTGAAATATTTTTGTCAAGTATGTGTGTGGAGTATGGAAGTGATGAATGCATTCACCCCTATGCTCATGGGGCTTAACGAGATGTGAAATATTTTTGTCAAGTATGTGTGTGGAGTATGGAAGTGATGAATGCATTCACCCCTATGCTCATGGGGCTTAAAGCCTGGCACTCTGGACTCTTTGGGACTTTGTCAATACTGAGCTCTGATGGGCACTGGCATAAGAAAGCACTGGCTTTGGATGCAAAGAGAGCCAGTATCCATTCACCCTCAGCCACACAGATATCCAGGAAGCCAAGGGTCACAGAGGTAGCAGCCAGAAAATCGAGGAGCCAAGCAGCAGTTGGGGCACTTGAACGTCCTCCATGTCACCAGGGAGCATCCTGAAAGCCATGCCACCAATACCCATAATCCATCTGGCCATGCCAAACTGATGACCAAGTATGCAAATCATGAATTCCTCAAAGGATAGTTTTTATGAGATCCTTCAGTGTACATTCTCTTTGCTTGTGGAGGTTATGCAGTGTCAACAGAAAGAACGTGAACTTGGCTTCATGTTTTTTTTTTTTTTTTTTTTTTGCAAATAGGAATCTGCATGCTTTGTTCTTTTGTTGTTGGTTGTTGGATGATATTATTATACTTAGTGCAGTGAAGGAGAATCAATCTGATACTGCTGAGTAAATGTTAACTGACTTGAAAGAAAAGCCAAGTACGTTTTATGCCATAATGGTTTTTAATTTTCCTATTTGTAAAATGATCCTCATTTCTCAGCATTCACCAGAAGACGGGCAAAGTAGCCATCTTTGATATGAAAAGGTAAGAATGATCAGGTTACCTCTTTACTGCAGTTGAGTTACACGTGGACTTACTCATCCTCTTGTCTCTTACTGAGTATCAGTTGAACTTATGTAAAACATCAACCTTTATATATTGGAAACACATTTATTTAGGAAATATTAATTGTAACTTGAAAAGCAACATATTTTTAAGATTCTTGGTAAGAAACCTTCTCATGGTTACTTTGTATAGATTCAAAGTTCTTTGTGTCTATATGTGTGTGTGTGTGTGTGTGTGTGTGTGTGTGTGTGTGTGTGTTTGTGTGTACACTTGAACATGTGCCTGAGGAGTAAGATGAGTGACACTGAGAATCATACTGGATAGAACTGCCTTGTCATTTCTTTACTCTGAGGTTTCCAGGTTCTTCCTTTAGTACTAGAATTCCAGGTACTTTCCACAAACTCCTGGCATTTAGACATGGGATCTGAACTCAGGCTCTGTTGCTCGCAAGGCAAAGGCTTTTGGCCTTTAACCATCTCCCCAGCCTGAAAGTTATTAAATAATCTTTGAATCACATTCCCCTGAATCAATCATTTCTTTAGATTGCTTTGTTGCTTTATCATTATTCATTGCTCTCTTTAATTTTTGCCTTCTGTACACTGGAGAAAGTTCCCTTGTATGCAATTGCTTATCTAGCCTAGTCTTGACATAATGATACACATCTTTACTCTTCTTTAGCAACACTTTAGAGAAGAGACTATTATGAACATTGTGATAGGCAAGAAAATACTGCCTTCTTTTCTTTAATACTACTTCGTCTTGCCAGAAATACAAAATAAAACAAAAACAAAAAAACTCAAATCTTGCTACTATTTACTGAATATTCTTTGACCCTTTGACTATATGGATTGATTTCTTAGTGATATTTTGTGGTGATTGGTGTTTACATCTCTCATAATTCTTACGTTGAGGCCAAATTACACTATGGTATTTCCACGGGTGGTCAGAATTATTGAATTGAAGAAGGTGGAAACTAGAGAGCTCCTCATTCCTGATGCCTAGATGAAGATGACGTCTCTAAACCATGACTGGGTTCTTTTCCCCAAACAAGAGATATACCAAGCAGCTTATTCTTGGTTATCTCTGATTTCAAAATTGTGAGAAATAGTAATTTTATGGCTTCCTAGAGCAAACAAAAATTACTGATTCTCAGAACACAACCATAAACATATGATATGCATATTTAAATGTTAATGTATCTGAAATGATACACATGAAAGTTTATCAGCAAAGCAAAGTTCTGTTTCTCCATATTTCTAAAATATATTCTTCTTTTCAGAGATACTAACTGATCATCTGTACGTTCCCTCAGCCATTTTAAAAATGTACGTTTTGTACTTTTCTAATTGAAATTATTTCCTCGCACTGAATATTTTTAAGGACAATAAAAGATTCCAAGAGAGAATCAGAGTAGGAAGATTCAGAACAGTATGGCTACAAGATGCCTGTTCATCTTTCTAAGAAAATAAGTTTACAAAAGTCACTATCATTTTATCATACAGAAAAATTTAAATCTATTGTAAGTTTAGTATTATACAATCTTTTGAATCAATTTGTGAATAATTCCATTGACTGTAAACATATAAAATATTGGTAAATCAATCCTTTCAAAGCCTTTTCTCAAGTCCAAAGTGATAGTCAACACTTGATTTTTTTCAGAGACAAGTGGAATGTGTATTGTATAGTAAAGGGTTTTAAATTTACACACTTTAGAAGGTAATCAGAGACTGGCTCAGAACGTTGAAGTTTTACACACAAAAGCACATTGTGTTTAATCTAGATATCTGTTTTCAGGAAGCACCTGGCTAGGCTAACATAATGAAGTGACAAATAACCTTATGTGTCTCGGAATAAATCACCAGCAGTGTAGTTTAATTACATTAGTACCTTTGCTCCATCAAAGAATCCTCTAATAGTTAATGTAAGTAATCCTGGTAAGAGGTTGGAAGAAGATGAAATACAAAGCACATGAGAGAAGAGAGGGGAGGATTAAGAAATTCCATTTACTTAATACTCAGTATTGTGCCAGCAGCTGAACAAAACTGAGTCTGCTCTTACTGATCCATTTGGCAGAAACGATCTAATTAAAAAACAAAAGTCACAGTATAGTAATCACAATTTCAATGGACTGAAACAGAGAACCAGGAAATGGGCAGACTAGAACCTGTGCGCAGGTTTTTAGGTTAGATTTGCTGTGTAGAACTAGAGCACTCTCTTGTTTCATCCTGAAGTTGGTGGGACAGTAACAGCAAGACAGAAATTCTGATTGTATCATCAGAAAGAGAGGATTGAGATACATATATAGAAGAAAAAAGCAAACTCCCTAAATTTGTTAAAGCAGATAAAATGCTTTAAGATTAGTAAAGCACAAGAGAATGAAGAAACTTTATTGATACTTGACTTACTCGTTGACTGAAACCCTGCCTGAGAATGACAAATTGTTTGGGCAAACTGCTGACTAAAAATGAAAACTGAGTGTCCCACAAGTTAAGTGGCATGCAGAACCATCAAAGGAGCAAATCCTAAGATAAAATCCCATTCATACTGGGCTTCTGTCGCAGCTACACCAACTAGAGCAGCTGTGGATCCCTACGCAAGTTCTGTAATCCTGCTGTGTCTCAATTCCTCCATCTGCAAGAATGGCATATGGTACACCTGTTCATATCTAATTAGGTAAGCTGAAATGGCTCCTACAGTCTGATGGAATCAATTTCCTCAGCAGAGGAATGGTGCACAAAGTTGTTTGGTCTGGCATTTTAAAGCTCAGCTGCTTGAATTAATTTAGTTGTTTAATTTTGATGGTTTGAAAGTATTTTTAACTTGTTTTTTATAATGTAGGCTTTAAAATCTCTAAAGTTGTCAGTTTGGGACCATCTCTATTTTGTTTAAGCTCAACCTCTCACCATTTTGGAATGTATCGGCAAATTCATTATTAAATTTTGTTATCAACTGGACATTTCAAAAGCAAAATTATTCTCTGAAATACTTATGTGTCTAAATAGATACTTAGGTATCTAAAATCTAATTAAGGGAAATGACCTGAACAAAATAGCAATTGGATTGAGGAATTGAATTGTATGCATCATATTTTAATATAAACAAATAGTATGTATACCATTTAATGTTGATTGAAAGTAACACATATGTATGTACACATGCACAAATGTTTCATTTTTAATTACACAAAATAATTCACAAATCACCAATATGTTAATGTTGATTTAAAATGTATCTGAATTGTCACATCTGTTGTCTAGGGTCTTGATATGAAAAAAAAAAAAAAAAACACCACCAAATAAACCCCATATGTTCTTGTGAGTGGCTCATCAGGTAGAGGCTCTGGCCACAAAAGTTCAGTGACCTGAGGTTGAGGCTTGGTGTCCAGATGGTGGAAGGAGAGAGACAACTCTTGAAAGCTGTCTATTGACCTTCGCACACATGCTGTGGCAAAGGGGCATACATGCACACATGTGCACAGACCCACACGCAAGCAAATCATAATGAAAAACAATGACTAAAATACAGAATATGGATTCTATCATGTGCTGATCAGAATGTAGAACCAGCACTTCCACTCATCAAAGGAAGCTAAAAACTTGTACAACTTGGAAGAATGTAAAAATTGCATTCTCTGGTATTTAACTAAATGAAAGAAAACATATGTGCACACCAAAATTTGTTTGTGAATGCTTTTAGAAATGTAATTGCAATTGTAAAATAGGAAACAACTGAGGTGTAATCAATTTATCTAATGATATTATCTTAATATACTGTGGTATATTTATAGAATGAATATTACTCAGCCATTTAAAAGTTAATAAAACTTTGCAAAGACATATAGTTGTCCTACATGCATAATAGAAAGTGAAAGAGGATATAGATCAGATGATTGCAATCATGTGACTTTTGTGAAAAACAAAGCTATGAAATGAGTGTAAATACAAACAGTAGACCAAGCTCTGGTGACTGCAAGAATTAATATATAAGTAGAATCATATTAGTTTCAGCAACTTCCTGAATCTTCTACCAGGAGTATATGGAGCTAAAAAAATTGCTATACAACATTTACCTTAAAGTTAGATGAACAATAAAGCCTAAATCATGTTATTTCTGAAGGAAAAAATGCCATAGAAAACTAGCTTTTAGCATCATGTCATATGGAGCAAGAGAGCATCAATAATACTGACACAACAAGTTTTCAGTGTTCTGACTGTAAAGTACAACACAATGTTTCTTTAAATCTGAAAAATCTTTCAGGGGCTCTGTTTGGGTATGTATTTTTCAGTCACTTCATCCAATCTCTGTCATGTACTTTCTGTTCTGTCATTATGTATTACTGGAATGGAAAAGTTTTAATTTTTAGTGACCAGTATATGCACTTTTCTGTTCTGTTGCTCATTGTTTTCATGCTTGCTTGGAAGATTTCCCATAGCCCAAGATAGTAATGACTTTTGTTGTCCTCTGAAATTTTTTATGTAATTAGCTCTCTCTTATTATCAGAATTTTCCTTTTCTTGACTTATTTTCTTGATTTTTTTAAACAGAGTATAAAGTGACATCTTTTTTAAAATAGACTATGAGGTAATTTTTTAATAGATGATGAAATAACATGTTCTTTATTCTCTTTTCTATTGGGAACAATTTTTGAAGGGATCGTTTTAATTATTTTGTGAATATGTTAGAATTCACTTGTATGAATATTTAGGTCTATAGGTTTTATTTTTAATGACTTCTTAAAACTAAAAATTCAATTACTTTATGTATAAAGGATTACTAGTATTTAGTATTTTTCAGTCGATTTAAAAATTGTTTCAAAAAGTGTCCATTTTATCTAAATTGTCTGTATTTATACATATATTTTATAATTCCTGCACAAATCTTTTAATTCCTGCATGACATTTATGTCCTGTCATAATTTTTATAATGACTGCTTATTTTTCTTGATTATTTGAATTGAATGTTCAATTGATTGATTATTCAATTGGTTGATCATTCCATTGATTAATCATGCCGTCTTGGAAGACATCTCAGTTAATAAAGCATTTTTCTTAAAAGTGTGAAGATTGGGGTTCAATTTTTCTAAACAATGTAAACCTCAGATAAGGTGGTGGTCTGCGATTTAAGAACTCAGGAGACAAAGTAAGGAATCCCTAGGGAAAGATGACTAGAAAGGAGCCTAAGAGATGGTTCAGGATTTAAGCTTCTGTATAGTAAGCAGAAGGGACTGAGTTCAGATCCTGCATCTCATTTAAAAAAAATGCCAAGAAGTAATGGTGGCAGCTTGTTTCCAATTTGGAAATAGGAAGTAGAAACAATCCAGAGTGATTCCTAAAGTCACCCTTAGGCCTCCACAGGCATTCATAATACACTCTGATGCACACACACACACACACACACACACACACACAACACACACACACATACTAAACGAACAACAAAAAACAAACAAACAAACAATAATAAATAAATAAAGTATTTAAAAAGTTGGCTAGATAGACTGGCTGATGCACAAGCTCTGGGTTCAAGTGGAAGAAGATTCTGAGTCAATAAAAGAGTGATCAAAGAAAGCAAATGTGTGAATACACTCCTGCACACTAAAACTACACATGCAAAAATGCAAAAAAGAAATTTTTGATCAAAATGTAATTCATTTTTACTGATTATTTCTTTTATCCATTGTTGACATTATATATGTATGTGTATGTGTGTGTATATGTTTGTGTGTCCATGTTATCTTCTTACTGAAATTTAATAATTTCTTTTATGTAACTTTTAATTAATTAAGCCACCAGAAAAGGAATTCAGAGCACATAAAACTAACATGACTGTTGACATTTTGGGTTGCTTTATCTTTTGAAAAAGTAGAATAATAACTGTGGAGATGTTTTAGGCAGGTCAAAATGCTTGTTGTTAAAGCATGGAGACTGAATCTCAATCACAGAAAAGTCAGATGTGTCCATGTGCAACTCCAACCCCATCGCTGGTCAGGTAGACATGATGTTAAACAGGGAACTCCATTTTCAAGAGACGCTGGCAAAAGTAAATAAAGCAGAGAGCAATAGTAGAGAAAACCTGTAGTCTCTGTGCATGTAAATGTGCACATAGGTACACACACTCTCACACATGTGCTTCTGCACACACACATGTACACACAGGGGCACACACCCTCACATATGTGCACTAACACACACATGAAGCACACACCCAAATATATAAAGACTAAAATTAAAGTGATAATATGTTTTCTTTAATATACATGTTTAGCAAAGAAATATTTACATTAGACAGCACAATTCTGCTTTGCATGATGAAAATAAACTCAGCAAAAGGGAGGCCAAAGTTTAATTAATCCAATATCATTATAGGAAAACAAAGTTGAAAACAATGCTATACATATATTCATATTGATTAATATATTTTAAAAGTATCAAATGATCTTAAGGCCCTTGAGAGAATACAGCTGTGTATTGAACATTGTCCACTTGTTAGTTATGTACATATTAGCATATAATTGATTTATTCCCTGTATAAATGCATGCATTCACTTTATGTGTGATATTGTGTCATTGGAAAGTGTAAAGGATATCTAAAGAAGAGAAGCTTAATAAAATTAGGAAGAAATTTCAGTTTATATTATATATTTTGATTAAAATTAGCATCTTGGTTAGAATCTGTTATTTTGTTAATGTGATTTTTTAAAATATAAATCATGGGGCTGGAGAGGTGGCTCAGGGGTTAAGCCTCTGCCTTGCAGGTGGAAAGTCCTGAGTTCGGATCCTAGACCCCACTTGTAGACGTCGGGCGGAAGCAGGGACCGCCTGCGTTTCTGGTCCTGGTAGGGCAGAGCCTGTGAATCCCTGGGCAGAATAAAAGGAGGAGGTGGAGGCAGGTCCATGGGGGTTTCCAAATTCGCCTGTGGTTCTACACACACATACACGCGCACACATACACACACACACACACACACACACACACGATTGAATAAATAATAAAAATTTTAAAAATATAAATCATGTATTTGCAAATTACATCTAGGATTGCCTTAGTAATAACTTTATTCATAAATAAATGGGAAATGTTTTATAGTTGTGATAGTTAGATTTATAGGTGTCAGCTTCAAAATGGGGCACATCTATGAAGAATTAGTAGTTATGGCAAAGTCCCCTAGCAAGCCTACTAAAGAGTATCTAATTGATGTAGGAAGACTCAGCCCATGGTGGGGAAGACCATTCTACAGGGCAGTTGGATAAGACTGAGGAAGCTGTTTCAATTCTTTAGCATGCTTTGGCAGTCTTGGTGTCTGACAAATGAGATTTGATTAACCCTTTCTTACCAATTCCTGTGGATATAGTGTGGTCAGTTCCCAAAGATCCTGCTGTTGGTATGAGCTCTCCTGTCAAACTGGATTAAGAACCAACCATCGCCAGAATCATAAGAAATAAAAACTATCTTTTCCCCTATCTCTTTGACAGCATACAGGTGAACTACAATAATGGTCAATTTTTATATTTTTAAGTTTTTGAAGAAAACTGTGACACTTCATTTGTTCAAAAGTAGACATCTTTCTTTAAAATCAACCTCTATGACTTAGGTCACACATGTAAAAACTTATAACTCGTGTACATTTTCATTTTATATGCCTTATGAACCAACAATATTGCTTCACTAATGCATTTTTAATCTGTCAATCACAATAATATACAGTTATATGCTAAGTAATTACCAACAGTTGAGAACAATATTAAAGAAGTATTAGTAATTTTCTATGCATTTTCATATGTTACTTGGCTTACTTCTTATAAGTATTGCATAAAATACAAAACTCTCATTTCCACTGTCTTAGTTTGAGTCTGATTAAGGAAAAAGGTACTGAAGGTGTGGCTTCCAGTGCAGCATTATTCCAAGATTTGTCTTTTGGAAGTGACTGTACCATGAGCACTCTTCATCCCATTAATGTAGTTATTAATATGTTGATGGACTATCTAGTTTCATTGGCTATATGGAGACAACAGAAACTCAGTACCTTGGGCATAGTTAAAGAAGTGTATCTTTGGGGGTATACCTCGAAGACAATATCCTATTTCTACCTTCTAACTCTCATATGGACCCTCTCTCTCTCCTTTTTTTCTCTGTTTCCTCCTTCAGTTATCATTTTCCTGTTTTTGTCCTCTATTGGGTGAGATGTTTATGCCTACCAAATGAGTTTTATTTCACTATGCAAGGGCCCAGAAATAATGGAGACAAGTGATCATGAAATCAAATCTTCACAGCTATGAGATAAACATTTGCTTTTTTAAGTGGTATTTATCAGAAACTTTTGTCAGGCTATCCTGGGTTACATAACAAGACCATGTGATAAACCAATCAATCATCTATGAATCTCAAAATATATTAAATTCCTTAATATAAAAGAGTGTAAAACTACTGGTAGTAAATACAGGAGAAAAGAATTATAACAGTAAACTTTAAGATTTAACACTGAAAGCACAGTTTAAATAAAGCAAAGGTATAAATGAAATTGTTTTAAATATAATCTATATGAGGAGAAGAAATACTATGAGGGGTTTCTTCCAAAAAGTAAATATCTGTCATGAAATCTTGTACATTACAACTCCATCATGTCTGGGAGATAATGTTTAGCCCGTCACTATCATGCTCTCATGCCACTATCATGCTCACTATCAGTTCGTTCCATAATGTTCTCTGAGCCTTAAGATGGGGTGGATGAGGCATACATATCCTATTTAGGGACAAGTAGTTCACAGTTGCTTGTTTTCTGCAATTTGGTGAGCCATGCTCTTCAGTAATAAACACATTTTGTTGTAGAAGTAGGCTTCTAAAATGAGTGATGGGTGCTCTTCCAATCTATAAAAACTGGTATTTACAATGTAGTTTGGTGTGCTGTCTTCTTAGTTAAATATTCATAGACTACTCTTCCCCAGGGACATATGTCCTTCCTTTTCCTAGGTTTTTGTTTTAGTTTATAGTAACAGGAATGTGTTCTATTCTGACATGTGTGTCTTAAAATAGATCTATTTACTTTTTCAAGACTTGCACAAGGACTGTCTTATGAACATCTCACCATGAGAGCAGAAAGATCTCATGAAGCTCCACAACTTTCTGAGAGACTGATGAGGAAGAACTGGAAGATGCTTTTCATAGTGTTGAAACCACTGAGCTACAGTTCTTGATAAAATGTAACTCATGTCAGGCATATGTCATCAAAGACATACTAGATGAAATACAATAGCCACATAAACAAAAAGGTTTAAAAATAGGCTGACTCTAGCAGGGGAGATGAAGGTTGTAGGGAGAAAAAGCTGAGGATTAAGACTGGGGACTAAAGGGTAAAAATATTGTAAATTCGTTCTATTCATAAACGAACATTAAAAAAGAAAGAAAAAAGCAAATAACAAAATGTCATAAAATCCAACAATCTCATTTACTGGAGTTAAACAAAAATATTTGAAGAGATTTGAAATCTGTGGTGGAAGATATATCTGAGTTATCATTGCAATGCAACAATTTTTGAAATTGACAAGTTATGGAGTTATCACAAATGTCCAGCAATGCTTAAACAATGGAAAGAAAAATATATGATACACAAAATGGAACTATCATTCAAAATTACAAAAATGAAATTCTGTCTGATGAAATAGAATGAATGACATATAAATAGAATAATTCTTTGCTAAGTGAAATAAACATAATACAATACAATGCTTATTCTTACTCTGCATTGGACTCTGAATCAACCAAATTTACAGAAGCAACAGAACGTGTGGTCAGATATGGGGAAATGACATTCAAAGCATGTAGCAGCGAACCAATAGGAATTGTTGTTGAGGTCCAGTGTGGTGATCATAATTAATAAAGTGCACTTAAAATTATTGAAAGATTCTAGGTACATTTTAAGTACATTTTAAGCATTCTCAGTAGAAAAAGTCAAGCATTGTGATGAATGTGTAAGTAACTTGTTCTAAGTAATTCATACTACATTTATAAATTATAACATTTTTATTCTCTCTACATAAATATATTAATAATAAGATACAAATAAAATAAGGCATACATTTAATCTTTATTCAATTAAGTCCTATGTGGACATTCACTCTTTTATAAAAGGTAAATCAATGAGGAAATGATTTTCACATAATATGACAAATTGCATAGAATATATTTAAGGATTTATAACAATACAGATATGGAGAACAATGTGCTTCAGCCATATAAAAAGTATCTAAAATATTTCACAAATTTAACTTCATCAGTTTTAGATGAAAATTTATTACAGTAAAGAGCATTGGAAAATTTTGTTGGGTTGAAGATTTCCTTTTTATAACATGAGCTATATTGCTCTATATTTTTTATTAAGAATATGCTATCTTGATGATGTATAAGCAAAATCCTGCCCTTGAAAAGAGAAAGAGATCAAGAAGTCAACCTCTTGCCAGTGATACTCCAATTGTTCCTTGCTATCTACTCTTATCTCCATTGCCACATTTGCTGTTACTTTAATCAGCATCAAATGCCATTGCATTATGTCTCTGAAAGAATTCTGAAGCACTGTGATGTGAAAGCAAAAGGGAGGAATTTGCATTTGCTGATGGTAGAATATACTCATAAGGATGAGCATTTGGTTTGTGAAAAATGAACTCTGTGTGCACAGAAACGAATTTTTTATATTTTTATTGTTTTAGACATTAAAATATCATTTTAGTATTCATCTTTTGTTATGAATATAGGTGAGTCATGGTTCTCACTGACACATATACAGATTCTTCTAATCTATTAGCCATATTAATGTTGGGAACACTTTTATTCAGAACACCCACATTCACCTAACTAAAAACAAAAAAAATGAAACAAATTCAAAAGATTAAATCACAGTGTTTTTAAGAAATCGACTTCTAAAGATCTAAAGAAAGACCCTAAATGAGTGCGATAGGATTCCTCTTATGAAAATTGAATTAAGGAATTTCTGACATTTGCACTCAATTCAGCAATTGTTTTCATTATTAAATTGTAACTTACATTTAACATGTTTTAGGAGTCATCAATGATCTTTAAGCAATTTGATAAGAGTGGTTCAGTATGCATGGACATTTCACGACATATATGTTCTCGGCATGGGAAGGCACAGGTTTTGGTCTCTGCTGCTCTCAGCACAATGGACGCGGGAAATTCTTCCACGGTGCCAGAGTGGGCTGGCTTCTGAAGTCACTGGAGCTCTGTGTTCAAAGGTCACTTAAGTACTGCTCTAGCAACTGGAAGCAACAGGAGCCTCCTGAATGCCCCAGGCCACTCTGCACCTCTCTGATACAGAGCATCATCTCCTTTCCCACCAGTGCTTTGACCTGATCTGGAACTAAGAACACTCTTAAGGAACCTCGCTTTCCTCACCTCTAGGTGTGCTAGCTCTCTCCTCATTGGGTTGCCCATTTTCACCTTATTTGCATTCACTCTATCTACCTGCTTTTATCCTAGGGCAGAACCTAGGGACAGACTTCTTGAAGAAGGAAGAGTGAGAGGACAGAAGGCTGCTTCTGCTTTAGACACTCATTGGCAATGAACAGGCCACCCCTCAGCTTCTAGCTCAGACAGAAAAGCAGCCTGGGGCACTTGTAACTGCAGCCTGAGAAACCTGAGCGTTTTGCCTGCTCTCAGTGGGCAACTGAAGATGTGGCTGAAGTGCATCCAGGTGTGACGCTCCTCTGGGCTGTGGCACTTTTCTGGGCTGTAATACCTTCCAGAGCTGTAGCACTTGTGGTGAACTCTTGGGTAGATCCCACAGCTACCACGAGCCCCTCCAGCACCTCCCCTCCCTTTCAGTACAGTTGTCTCCACATGAGAACAAAACTGTTTTCTATGTGGTCTCTGTTTGCCTGGTACCCCTTCCGTGTTCATAAAGTTTCATTAATCCATCTGCCCATATCATTCTTGCATAAGAGAATGTACTGTCTCAGTTGGGCAGGTATTTCTGGCACAAATTCAATTTTACTTCATAGTTAACCACAGTTGTAATACATCATATTTGGGACATAAGAGCTACAGATAAATTCAGAAATTTCTATGAAACCAGAACACCAAGAACAACCTAAGGGTGAATTCTATTCTTTGGCAGGGGCATAAAATAAACAGCTGATTCGTCTTTCCTTCTTGTTTCTTGGGAAATAGTTTATCCTCCTGAGGTGAGAAAAACCCAGAGGGGTTTGAACATAGATAAGAAATGAATTTTTTCTCTTGTCGTGCTGGAGATGGAACCCAGGGTCTCCTATAAGGTAAGTGCCCTACCACTAAGACACTTCTCCAGCCTAAAGTGGAACATTTAAGTTTCACTGGAAAGGAAAGTAAAAGGAGTAAACATGTGGTGCCAAGAGCCACTCGGTTTGAATTTCAATTCTGCTTTCACTGTTCTTAGTTTGTGATTTTACGCATGTTACTTATCCCCTTATGACCCATTTGTCCCAGTCCAAAAGAGGTGAAAGTATATGCTGAACACTTGTGGGTATATGCAGACTTTTCTAAAATACTAAAAACACTGAAAATTGATCTGGATGTAAGTATCAAAATGTATTTGCTCATACAAATAAATTTATTCACTGCAATTTATGCCACTCATTGCATTTCATTACATTTGTTTACAAGATACTGTTTTCTCTCCCTAATTTAAGCCAGGAGTTCTATACAGTCACATTCCTAAACATGAATGAAGTCTCCAAAACCCTGCAGTTTAGAATGAAAACTCAAGGGCTGGAGAGGTAGCTCAGGGGTTAAGCCTCTGCCTTGCAGGCGGAAGGTCCTAGTTCAGATCCTAGTTCAGACCCCATTTACAGAGGCTGGGCGGAAGCTGGGGCAGCCTGCGTTTCTGATCCTGGTAGGGTAGAGGCTGTGAATCCCGGGGCAGAGTAAACAAGGAAGAGGTGGAGGCGTCCATGGTGGTTCCCAAATTCGCCCGTGGTTCTACACACACACACACACACACACACACACACACACAATTGAATAAATAATGAAAAAATAAAAAAAATTAGAATAAAAGCTCACGTGGTTCTTGAAACTTTGAACAAATTATTATGGATTTACTATCATAACATTGATAAAACTAAATGAACTCTAAGTTCTCTAAATGCACTAAGTTCTCTAAAAATGCAATAATCCTAAATAACAGTCATTTAGTACTTACTCTTTTTGAGTCCTTTCTTGTGCAATCCAGTCAGTAAGGTCACAGTTCCTTACATAATATGCATAGTTTTATATCTATATCCAATAATGGTACAATTGATGGAATGGGGACTCAAGAAATTTATGTGCATTTTCTTCTAGTTTGATTATCTTTTTACATTTCCATTCATACCATAAAAGATTAAATAACTTTGATACATATTCTAGCATGTATTGTAAAAATGAAAAAGAAATAAAGTAGTACCATGTGCATTGATTGGCGAGAAGCTCTATAAATGTCAAAATTGTGTGTGTATGTATTTACTTACAAGGATATTCCAGATAGAATTGTTCATGAGTTTCTCAAGTAGGGGCAAAAATGTGCCTAGAAGATTTGAGAATTTTCACTTAACCACTTCATGTGTTTGTATTATTTTAGAAATTTCTTTTCTATTTTAAATTTCCAGATCCCTAAGGAAATGAAACCTGAAAAACAAAATATAGAGTGAAGTAACTCAGTCTCAGAGCGACAGATTCTGCATGTTCTCTATCATGTGGATAATAACATGAAGCCTCCAAATTTGTGCAGTTAACAGCCTGTAGACTAGTAGTTTTGCTTAGAAAAACTTGGTGGTCTGCAGATAACAGATGACTGTGATTCAGCTCCAGATGGGACACCAACCAATGTTCATTTGTTATACTTAAATTATACAGGTTTTGAAGACAGATATGGTTAAAGAAATAGCTTTTACAGCTTCAGAAATAAGATGTGTAAATTTTTACACTAGTGAAATGGCTACTAATATTTTTATTATTTTTGATTTTTTTTTACTCCATGTAAGAAAATTGATCTACCTTCTTCTCACCTGCCCTGAAAAAGTGAGAATGCCTGTGTTCTGTGAAGAAAACTGTTAAGAACATTGTTCTTTTCACTAGCTTTAGACACTAGGGACTTAAAAAAGAAAACTTGTTATAAGTTTGCAGATATCTATTAAGTTTCTCACAAATTAAATATAATAATATCTCAGATTTATTTGACTACAGCTGTATGTTTTTCATTTCAGCATTTTTTGAGTAAATATGGACATCAGTGATTTTACATGATCTTAAATACTTGTTTCATATTATATTTTACCATAATGTCTGGCTAAAATTCAATAAACCTTTTTAATTTAGAAGAAGTCAAGTACATTTCCACACTGAGGATGAAACTGAGAGTAACATAGAAAACTTAAAATTTTTCATATCCAAAGCATAATAATTGTTATTAATTTAAACAATCTGAATAGCAGATCCAGAAGTTCTTAATACAAGCATATATCTCTGGTTTTATGTTTTTTTCCTTTTATGGAGCATATCGCCTTTTTTGATAATGGTTAAAGGTTGTTTGTTATATCCCATTGAATACTGCAAATCTCAAGCTGCGTGTAGGTGATAACATGAGATTTCCACTCCTGCTGACATCACATTGACTACTGTGCAATTCTTTAAATTGACTCAATCAAGCCCATGCTGTTTATGCTTTTAATTGATTGAATTAAAACAGAATTTTTAAAACGTTTAATCATTCCATTAGACAGGGGTTCCTTTGCTAGTACATGGCCAAGACAATTTATGTGTATTGTGGTTTTTTGGTTTTGTAATCTTTTTATTCTTGACAGTTTCCTATGTTTTTTTTCCTTTCATGTATGTGTGTTGATGCATGCATGTGTGTATTTGCATGTGCATGTGTGTGTGTATAGGTTTATGTACCTTTGAGTCTATGCCTGTGGAGGCTAAAGGGTGATATGAGGAAATTTTGGGTCTCTGATTAAACCCAGAGCACACCACTGAGGTTAGTCTGGCTAGTTAGCTTACTATGGGGATTCCCAGACTCTGTTATCAGATCTAGAATTACAAATGGGCTGCCACACCTACCCTGCATTTTTATGTGGAATTGGGGATCCAAACTTTGATTCCTTTATTGGTGAGTATAGAGCTTTAGCACTTGCTGCACTGTTTCTCCATTTTCTTATTTGTGTACATTGATTATGATTTGTTATTTTCTGGATTTATTACTTACCTTACTCTGTCATAATCTTCTTCTTAAAAAAATCTTCGTGTGTGTGTGCATGTGTGCGTGTGTGTGTGTGTGTGTGTTTGTGTGTGTCTCATTTGTTGAGCCTCATCTATGTGTCTCATCTGTTGAGTTCAGTAGTACAATTTTACATGAGCATGTGCCTGGGTACTTGTTACAACAATAGCACAGAAACAAATGGATCCTCTTCTTAAAGATAGAACTAATCACCAGTATTCTCTATGACAGGTAAACCTACGTGATCTCCTCTTTTATTCATGATGCAGTGTTGATGAGTCTGATCTTGTGTATGTCTCATGCACATATGCACAATGGTGCACAGTAATTTCATGAATGCTGTTGATTTGCAGAATACACTGCTTCGTGGTACATTCATGTTCTTTGCCTTTACCCCTTTTCCCTTCTCCTCTTCCTGAGGATAATGAAAATTATTTTCTACATTTTTCTCGATTAGAGGCTTCTTTCATGAAGACTGATAACTGTACTGACCTATGGATTTTAAGATAAGTATTTAGAAGATAGTCAGTCTTTGGCTATATCCACTTAGAAAAAAAGTAGGTTACCTTCTGTGCACTATTATCTTTCCATTAATGGGTTTTTAGCCAGATTTAGAGTGCAAAACATGAATTCATACTATAGCTTTTGTAAATTGCAATCTTCCACCAAATACTTCACCGTATTTTTCAGCAAGGTTCATTTGTAGAATTATTTCTAATTGAGAGAACACTCTTTTATTGGGATTCAAAGATGAATGGAAGTGTTCATTTTCCTTGCCTCTTCCTGAATCCATAAATCAATAGACAGCACACTTTTAAACAAGGAGATCGCAGTGAGAGTTTCAGATCAAACTATTTATGATTGCAGAAGTATGCAATAAATATATCATTGTATTTAGACACAATGCAAACATACAAGGTATTATGGACCAATAGCATAAAGAAAGCTTTGCTGTTCTAGAGGCATAAGGGTGTGGGGGGATAGAATACAAAGTTGTAGCATCTGTGGACAGCTCAAAGTGTCAAACTCCTTGACTGGTTGATACCCTACTCCTTATTTGTCACAGCTTACTTTCTACCACTGTGAGACAACACTGAGGTTCTGGAGAATTAAGAGGAGATTTATTTGGCTTATGATTCACACAGTTCCTTATGGTGGGAGAGACATGACTGGAGTGATAGCTGGAGATGGCTAAGGTCATGTCTGTCATCATGGAAGCTGAGAGAAAAAAACCACAGACTGCAAGAGTAATTACTAGGTTATGCAAGGCATGCTACACAGCTCAAAGTCTGTCCCTTGTGCCCTGCTATTTCTAGCAAGGCTTACCTTCTAACCTTGCCATGACCTTCCCAAACATTATCAGTTAAGGATGCAAACACATAAGCCTCTAGAGGACAACTCATATTTAAAACATGATGTTGTCTTTTGTAATTCCAAATAACTGTAAATAATATGAATGATAACCATTTCGAAAATATTTTCTTGGTCTAAGTTCTAGACATTGCTGTGGTCATTGTGAATTTTGTAAGTATGTATGTTAAAGTACAATTAGCCTAGAGTCTGTTGCTCACTTTTAAATCAACATTTCATGATCAATGAAAGTCAATTCAGAGGAACTATACTTACAAGGGTTAGCTTTTGACATGTATGATTAATACATACATTTATTTAAAGACTAACAATCTGACATAGTTCACACTAGCTTTAGTTTCATGTCTGATGCCTAGAATATAAGTGTCTCCATATTTCTGTTTAAGCAACTCCAAAGGGCATAGTAATAGCACATTGAACATGAGGATGAAAGACTATCACTGCTTTTATTTCTAACATCTTTTTTTAAAATTTTTTTATTATTTATTATTTATTCAATTGTGGGTGTATGCATGTGTGTGTGTGTGTGTGTGTGTGTCTGTGTGTGTGTGTGTGTCTGTGTGTGTAGAACCACGGACGAATTCGGGAACCACCATGGCCGCCTCCACCTACTCGTTTACTCTGCCCAGGGATTCACAGGCTCCGCCCTACCAGGACCACAAACACAGGCCGCCCCCGCTTCCGCCCAGCGTCTATACGTGGGGTCTAGAATCCTAACTCAGGACCTTCCGCCTGCAAGGCAGAGGCTTAACTCCTGAGCTACCTCTCCAGCCCTATTTCTAACGTCTTGTGTGACCACTTGGAAGCTATAATTTGTCTTCAGATTCTCAATTCAGAGTAAAAGACATTGTGTACATTATTCCTGATTAAATTAAATATTTCACTAAATTTGAGTGCTTTTTCTTGTTATTATTTCTTGTTGTTGTGATAGTTGTTGTGATAGACAGGCACATGCATATGCTAAACAAGTATGCCTACTAATCCATACTGCTGGCACATTGTACATTCCATTCAAAGAGGATCACTGCATCTAGGAACTCACTACAGTGAGACTTGTCCTTACCATACCTGCATAATGACTGATAGACCAACATGCCTCCATTGACTATATAGGAACTCAGGAAAGATAAAAACATTCAGTGGAAACATTAGGGACTAAAGCTGGATGAGTGAAGGGAAAAGCCCCTATCAGAGGGGAGGCCCAAAGAGTGGCAACTTGGTATTCCTGAGTTTTAACTTCCACAAGGATAGACAATCCAGAGGGAACCCCGAGGTTCATAGAAGCAGACAAGGAGGAGGGTAGAAGGGAGTAGGATGGATTGATGAAGGGATGCGAGGAAGGAGCGATGGAAGGAATCAGGGATAAGTACGCAATATGCTTGTAAATCTAGAAAAATAAAATAATTAAAAGCGAAGTTTGTTAATTTCAAATACAAAATTGCAATTTTATGCTTTAATTTCTGAATCTAAAATCTTGTTACTTGCTTAATAAAGAAATGATTGAAGACATAATTATTTTTCTTTATTAGTATATTAATTGAGCATAACTTACAATATTTCTTTCAGAAGAAGGAAAGGAACTTTTAAAAATGACCCTATCCTAGTATCACATATGTCATACATTGGGATTACAAGGTAAGTAAGAATCAATTGAAAAGCTGAGGAGAATGTTAGGAAATTTTCTGAAGTCCTTAATGTCATGAGAGCTGGCCCTGGACTCAATACATTGTGCTCCTTGACTTCAAGCTTGCGATTCTCCTTCCTTTCTGGGATTCTAGTCATATATCACCAAGTTTGGTCAAAAATTCTTCATGTAAAACTTTCAAATGACATCTTTATTCATGGACCATGTTTATTATAATGTCATACTCCATCAGGAAGATTGAATGGGATTAAGATCCTCCTAATAAATAGAAACATGCAACTAACAGACACATTTTTCATAATTAGGGCTGAAAGATACTAAGAAAAACTGGGAAAAATAAAAATAGAAAGGAAACAGAAGCAGAAATCAAAAATGAAGTCTCAGAAAAACAGATGATGACTAATATTATTGGACAAATCTGGCTCAGAAACAATATCAGCCATCCAAAATTCATGAGCTTCTGTAAGGTACTTGATTGTTTCTGTTGCTGGTTGCTGATGTGTTCCAGACATACTTGCAGTCTCAGAGAGATATTTACCATAATGGCTACACATCTGCAAGGAAATACTACAAAAAACACCTGCTGTTGCTTCCTGATGTGTGTTTCCTGTCAGTGAAAACCTACGGACACACCTTAGCACATTGTAAAGTTTTTATCTACATGATATAAAGATAAAATGTGTAGAAAGAAGGTAACAGTATTTTACAAATCTTAAGTCGAGAGGAAGAAGGAAGCATTGAGCATGAATACTCGGTTTTGAAGAGTTGTTGGTTGCTATGACTACATAAATCATCTCTTAAGGTGATGTCCTTTCCTTTCATGAATTTTTTAGAAGTTTAGTTGCCTAACAACAACACTTAAGATGAAGCGTAGGCTTAAAGAATTTGAGTTTGTTTACAAGACCCATCTCCCTCTTCCTTTCTACATTTTATTCCAGATAAAAAATGATTTGAAAAACAAGGATTGAAAGGAATTTAAAATGATCTACAATTTAGATCAAATAAGATAAAATTTATTATGAATTCATGAACTTGCATTTTCCGTATAAGAAAACAGTGTTTTTTCTTCAAAAAAGATTAACACTATTGAAAAGAAATTTTATATGAACATATTTAGATAAAAATTTAAAAAAATAAAATTAGAAGTTATATATTTCTACTTAAAATTCAGATCAATAATGTGATTAAGGGATTTGATAGCAGGACACCTTGTATGAATTAAAGATTGAATTTGATTAGGTAGCACAATGTGACTTCACTAGTTAAAAAGATAAAATTGAATTTATCCATGCATTATGGAACTGGAAAATATACTCATAGATATGAGCAATTTTTTAAATTCAATTGTGCATGTGTGTGTGTGTGTGTGTGTGTGTGTGTGTGTGTGTGCATGTAGAACACCGGGCGAATTCAGGAACCACCATGGACGCCTCCACCTCTTCTTTTGTTTTACTCTGCCCCAGGATTCAGAGGCTCCGGCCTACCAGGACCAGAAATGCAGGCTGCCCCCTCTTCTGTCTGGTGTCTATACATGGAGTCTAGGATCCGAACTCAGGACCTTCCGCCTGCAAGGCAGAGGCTTAACCCCTAAGCCACCTCTCCAGCCTCCAAAATGAGCAATTTTATATAGAAATAGCCACTAGGTGATATATAAATAAACATCAGCACATCTATTTCTGTGTCTTCCTGTTTTCTATTGCTCTATCATTACCCATCATGTATTCCTTGTTCTTATTAAGCAATCAAGCTGAATGACAAAAACTTCACAGTCAGAGCTACAAGATGACACATTTATTTGTTTAAATAATTTAGTAATGTACAGAATAATTACCTTATAATGTTTATGCATAGAAAGCACATGGGAAAAATTTACCTATAATTGAGGAGTGATTCAACAAATTTTTCACATCCAAACAATGAATACCATTTTAAAAAGTATGTATGCATTGATATTTCATTATTATTACTAAAATTTATTTATATATTTGCATATTTTTAATGAAAAAGCAGATTTGTAAAGTGTTCCCAATTATATTTAAGAGAACATATTAATTAGCGTCTTTTAATTAAGAGGCAGGTTTATTAACATTTCAATTTTGAGAGCAAAACATTTTAGACTTAACTTGTTATGTAACAAATATGCTATATTTGTTAGAAAAGTTATGACTTTTAATGATTATAAAAGTGAAATTATTTGTTTTCAAAAACATACACAGGTATTTTACTTGTTAAAAATTTGGCAAATTTATGAAAGCAGTAGTGTCTTTTTTCTCCAAGTTAAAAATTTAAAAATAAATCAAAAGGACTAATATTTTATCAAGTTATCAAAGTTTATGTTACAGACACATTTATCAAGCATCTAGGAAATATGTTGACTAACAAATATTTCATATAGCTAATATTTGTTAAAAAGGTAAAATTTTTGTGGAGATACATAATTCAATGTAGTATGACAAATATATAAAAATTAGACTGTTACTAGAAACTACTCAATGATGAATGAATGGAAAAATCCCTTTGACTCAACTGTAAAAATATAATTTCCTTTTACACTTATAAATGTTTGCTTATCCTTCATTTTTTGTATTATAATTATAGAATAGATAATGCAATGTTTAAGGAGGTTGATACATCAGGAACATGTAGGGCTGAAACAAAATATATCTTGTTTAATCTTTCTTTCAAGGAGTTCTTGACCCTTGGGGTCAAGAATAACTTCTGCTTTTCTGTTTGAGATCTTGTATAAGACAGAGTTAAGTATATAATAAGTATATCTATCTGTTTTAAGTGTTACTGAACATTTGTCCATGACTAAAGATGTTTTGAATTCCAAAGCTGTGGCCATGATGACAGAGGGACATAAAGGCTTTTGTAGCTTAAAGGATCCTTTACCTTCAATAATGAAATCCTGTCTGCTTCTGAAATTATCCTTGGATTCTCTGAATCAAGGGTGTCCTTTTTCATTGTTCAACCTCCAGTCTGGGTCACAACTAATAATGACATTCTGAAAGGAACTGGAAGCGTTTCAAAGCATTGGCATCATATTAACTCAGTGCACTTATGCTGGGAACTGGGGAAAAGTAAGACCCATCAGGCCTTTGTTGCTGTTCGTCTGCAACTTGTCAATTAATTCACAATGAAAGAGTTTAGGGGAACAAGAAGGTATTATCCTTTTTTTTTAACTTTATTTAGTGTGTGTGTGTGTGTGTGTGTGTGTGTGTGTGTGTGTGTGTCGCGCGCACACACACTCAGAAATTATCCTCCATTGCTTCTGCTTCCTTTTTGCTTCACTCTGGGGTTTCCCAGATTCCACGCACCAGGGTGAGAAATGCAGACCTCCTCCAATTCCACCCTGCATTTTTGTATGGTACCTGAGATCTGAACTCAGTACTTTCTGCTTGCTACCCAGAGTCTTAACCCTTGAGTCAACTCTCGAGTCTAGTTTTATCCTTTCTTATGATTCTCGATTACAGTTCTTAGTTAGGCTTGACAGGAGAATTCATATGAACACAGAGGTTGAAGGAACTGGTCACATATATCCACAAAAGTTGCTGAGAGGGGCAAACCTCACTTACCAGATGGCAAATGTGCCCAAGTGTGCCAAAGACTGCCAATTTATGGAACTAGCTTCCTAATCTTATCCACCTGCCCACTATGGGGGCTGGGTTTTCTTACATCAGTCACATACACTTTTGCAGGCTTGTTCAGTGCTTGACTTCCCTATTACTTCTTCACAGATTTGCCTAGAGCTCAACCTTCAATTGCCAATTTGTCACCTGTATATCTAGCAAGTTTACATCAGAAAGGCATTGAAGGTTGTGACATTGTTAAGTAATTGTCTTATGGATTCAAGCACTACAGTTAGGAAAATTATTCTCCATAATGATTAGGAAATAATATTACATATCACTTAAAAGATTACTATGACATTGTGAAATTATCAACATTATGAATAACACATTATGAGATTCTCGGGCATAGCTTTGGTAGTTTGTCACTTGTACTTAAGCTTTTTCACTATGCAGAACCATTTGAGTTACCCATATTCTTGTGCTTATCTTCTCTGCCCCTCCCAAAAAAATCCACCACGGTTCGCAAATCTAGCTTCTGTGGAATCCTTTCCTTGATTTATCTCCATTGTCTTGCCTAGGGGTAAATAACCATGTTTATGTCTCTTCCTCAGAAATATCACAACAAATTTTGAATTGTAACAGAGACTGATGGGATCAAGCATGTATGGAGTGATAGCAGATGTGCAACTGAGGCTGATCTATCCGAGCATGACGTGTCTATGGGAGCATAAATAATTTACTTGATCTGGTGCAGAACACAATGCTTGGTGTTGCAGTAACAGCTTCATCTCTGTAAGGTGGGCAATAAGACACTCAATGGAGGTTGAGCTTTTTGAGAGTTGAGTTCCATGGGAGTGAAACTCAGGTGGATATTGCTGCGTCTTTGTGGTGTGCGGTGAAGCATTTTCTTCATTAATATGAGTGGGGTTTGCCAGTAAAGGACACAGATGACCACAAGCAGTTGGTAGACTAGAAAATACACTGTAATCTCTAAAAATAACAAATCTGGAGGTATCAGAAGAGTTGCATAACCTTTGGTGTGGATGTTACACAAGTAATTGAAGATGGGCTCTTTTGTGGGTCCTGACTTCATTTAAGGAAGGATTTCAGTGGCAAGAAGACACTTGAGTCCATTTACAATAAGAAATAAAAAAAGTGATAAACAGAAAGGATGAGTTGGTGGTACTATTTTTTTCTTTTTACAGCTGAGAGAAAAAAAATTTCTTATAAGTAACTCATGGATCTATGTAAAGAACCCTCCCTAGTTCCAAAAACATGTAGCCCATGAGAAGAATCAGACAGTGAGGAATTGATCATTATTTTGCTTCAACACAGACTATACCCATACGTGTGTGTGTGTGTGTGTGTGTGTGTGTGTGTGTTGAGCTCTAGGCAAATCTGTGAAGAAGTAATAGTGAAGGCAAATGTGTGTGTGTGTAAAAGAGAATGAAGGAGAGAGTGAGGGGAGAGAGAGAGAGAGAGAGAGAGAGAGAGAGAGAGAGAGAGAGAGAGAGAGAGAGAGAAAACTGTGTGGACGATGGGTGACTTAAGGAATCATCCTGGATTGTTTACTTCCCTCTTGGATTTCCCAGGCTCTGCCCAACAAGGTCAGAAGTGCCACCCTTTCTGCCTGGTGATTTTACATGGAACCTGAGATCTGAAGTCAGGATTTTCTGCTTGCAAGACACTTTTAACCCCTGAGCCATCTCTACAACCCAATGTCTATTTATTTTTAAATTAAATTGCCTTTTCCATTGCATGTATAAGATTATATTCTAATAGTGTTGTCTTAGGAGATATGTGGATTTGTTTCATCATAAGTAATGTAATAACAAATTTCTCATTCATAAAACATTATGGAGGAATATTAAGCAATTTTCAAAATAATATATTTATTCATGCTTTGTGTGTGAGAGAGATAGAAGAGAGAAAGAGAGTGGGGTATGACATGGAGCACATCTGGAGGTGAGAAGACAAATGTGAGGTTGATTTTCTCAGTCCACCTTCTTGTGGCTCTGAGGATGAGTTAATACCATCTGGGTTGCTCACTCAGGTCATGCCAAGCAAAGTTGCCTTTGCCCATGTTGCATTTTGCTTTTCCAAGGTTAACAATTTTGCTCAAATCTGCTTGACCGTCTTGAGACTAATGCTTTACTTTTTCAGCAATGTCATAATTAAAATGGATTGAGTAGATTTCAGCTCCTTTCTGTGTATCACAGAGCCCTTGATGAACTTTGAAGCAGAACACAGATATGGAAAATAACACACAGGATCATGCTTAAAGATACATAGCAGTGGTTGAAGGACTTTTATTATGACAGAAGAAAACACAGTCTTTGCTTAGAGCTCTTTAACACCATATTTATGTGATATAAAGCAAAAAATAAAGGATGTATCCATACAAGTATTATGTTAAAAGAATAGAAACCATCATATACAGAAATGAGTAATTCACATGAGCTATAGAAAAACCACTAGTATCTCAAGGAACAACTGCAGCTTTTGATTGTGTCATAGTTAGGCACAGGTGTCAACTTGATTGTTGAGGGTTTGGGCTCTGGGCATAGTTGTGGAGAGTTGATGGTTGAGTTAAGCCCAGAGCAAACCTGAAGGAGATTGTCTAGCTGCTGGGGAAGACCCAGCCCATGGTGGGTGGGATTAGGGCCTGGATAAATCACAGAGAGCTGGTTGAGAGAGTTGGCATCCTTCTGTATACTTGGCCAGACATGCTGGTCTGGCAAGTAAGGATTGTCCATCTCTAAGCCGTTATGGTGGCCAGTTCCCTAGGCCCTGGTGTTGGTGCGTGCTCTCCCGTCAAGCTGGACTAAGAACTGTAGCTGGACTGTCGTAAGAAAGTTAACTCCTTGTTCCCTTAAGCTGTATGATGGTCATTTATCAGCAACCATGCACGTGGACTGCAACAGAATGGCTCCAGTGTGGCAGGATACAAAGTATTTAATTTTATGATTTGAAACAAGCTATAACTTGATTTCCATCTTTATGTGAAAAAGCAAATGACATAATACTGCTAGTGTAAGATCTGTATCTGACCTTGATTAGGTACTAGATAAACATGTTCCTATTTATGTATGTATAAGGTTACATAAGATGTTTTCTAGCACATAAGATGCCCCAAATATTTATAAACTTAAACATTTATTAATATTAGAATTCATGTTTAATTCTGTCAACCACATTCTATAAACAGAATCTCAGATATCTGGTTTAATGTTGTTTCTAGATGTGTCTGATAGGATGCTTCCTATCAGGATAGCTGGCTGTTTTGTCCAGTAAACCATGTAAGAATACTTGCCCCCACCAAGTGAGAGGATATTATCCAAATTGTTGAAAGGATAAAGACCATGGAGTGAGGTTTAATTGAGTCTCTCCTCTAAAGCCCACTTTCAGTTTCTTCAAGGCATGTGAATTGATACTGCTGGCTACCAGGCTTTTGAATTCAAAGGGATTTACAAAGAGCTTGTGATTCTTACACCTTCAGGTTTGAGTTGAACTATCAAGGACTTTCCTGAGTTTCCTCATGCAGAAGTCAGGGAGGTGAGCTTCTCATCCTACTTAGTCTTGTCAGCTGGTTGCTCACATCTTTCATAATAAGCATCCATTTGTTCATATATCCTATTAATCCTGTTTTTCTGAAGACCACTGCATAGTACACAATAATAGAATGTGAGAACGAATTATCTTATTCCCATACAAATAGTAACAGTACTAGCAGATGTAATCATGTTACTAATTACTGTTACATTTTTATGTGTATGTGAACATATGTGCAAATCAAGATTTCTAGCAAGTTGACTTTTTGTTTAAATGCACTTCTGAAATGATTAATTGAAAACAACATTAAAGCAATAATCTGTTAAATGATTTGTAATATCTCTCAAACACTAGATTTATAAGCAAAGCAAAATTTGTCTAATGCTGCAGTAACCCCATCCTACCATTATCTAATTTCATAGCAATGAATTGACTTACTTGTCTTCACTGGATTACTTATGCAGCCTGAATCTCATGGTCCATTATCATCATCATTATTATCATTACTTGTGCTGTTATTATTCATTACTCATTTTGTAGCAATATCATTGAATACCCTCTTTTTTCCCTGTATCACATACATTCCATGAATCTCAGCCTTGCATAGTTTATGTTAAAAGGCTATTTCTTCATTCTGGAAGTGGATTGTCAGAAAACTGAACACCAATTAAAAATGACTGGAATTGGCCAACTACACTGGAAATTAGCAAACATCAATTGCAAAATAAATCTAACTGCTTGGAAGATAGGCTGGTTCAGGCTTAGGCTTGCATAAGTTCCTACTCGGTCCTCCCTATTGTCCTCTCCACACTGGTGGGTTTGCATTACATGTATCCACAGATCAGAAGATAATTCCAGATGTAGTATTTCTGTATCTACCCATCAACAACCCTCTGGACCAGATTTCATTTATAACCATGCTTCCCCAGCTCACAAGATTCTACCTCTCATGAAATACTATCTCTCTCATTTGAGATTTAAAGTCTTGGTGCTATTGAAAAGTTGGTCCAAGATTCTGAAGCAGATTCCTGTCTTTCATCAGTTTAATTAATGCTCTGTCAGATGCCACCAATAGCTGCAGGGAATTTTGAGAGTAAAGACAGAAAGTCACTGCCACAGAAGTTGGCAGGCTCTCTGGATAAATTACAATTACCACCAAACTCAAAAGAATAAAACAGTGAACTAGTAGTCTATGGCTTATGTTAATTACTACTTAAATTAATTGATTGCAGATAATTTTAGTGTGATGGCTTTCACATTTTCTCAGTCAGAAAAATTAGCATTCTGAAAAACTCAACACAATGATATACAAACTCCTAAATTAAGATGCAAGCTACAAGGAGAGGAGTACCTTTCTGATTCATTTGGTAGTAACTACACCTCTCAGAATAGTAATCACAGATAAAGATCTTATGTAATTTCAAATAACCTTGTATGAGAAACCTCAAATAAAGTTCACTTGTGCCATAAGATATAGAGAAAGAAACACTGGGTTTCACTATTTTCTCTATCCATGGTTATATCTTCCTTGGTAAACAAAGAATAATATTTTTCCTGATTTTTGGAGTCAAATACATTTTCCTATAGCTCAGAGAAAAAAAACAATGATTTTTTTCAACCAAATTATCAAAATATCCTGTATCACATCCTGTATTCATTTCAATTCATGAGGGAAAATTCAATATTAACACGTGATAAAAAGATATACTAACTTTATCTCTGTTTTCTGCTGGGACTTGCTGAGACACAGCTCTGTGAATTATTATAGTTCTTGTTTTCTTGTGTCTACATTAGACAAGATTTTTCTTAACAGAAAAACTGTTCTTAGCACGGGTAGGTAAAATAAGTCAGACTTTTTGGATCATGGCTTTAGCAAATGCAGGACGAGAGATGGGGGATAATCATTTTGTTTCTTGAAAGAGGTTTTCAGGGATTCCTGAATATTGGCTCTTAGCCTGGTGCTATTAATTAAATTGATATTTTCATTAATTTGTTTGACATTTGAACTTTTTGGTCCTAGAAAAGAGGTCACCCCAGATCTCCAATTAGTGTGATTATCTCTGAGGCTTCATTTTGGGATTATAAACTTTAGACTTCATAACTATATTTCTCCAGGGTGGGAGGGTAGGAGAAATAAATTCAAGCTCCTCTAATCCATCATTTTTATTTGAAAATTCAGAGATCTCTTCTATTTTGGGTTGGAGATCATGACTACCACAGAAGCATTGCTTAAAGATTACTTTTTTTCTTCAAAAATGTATTTCTCTCATTTGTCGTCCCTTCTGAGAAGATTCTGCAAACATGGTTCTGTGACCACTTGTGTCATCCCCACAAGATGAGATTACCAACCTGTTCTTCATGTCTTCTCATCTGCAGAGCTGAATCTTTATTTCACTAGCTCCAAGGATGGTTTTAGGCAGAGCAGATAAAATTAAATTCAAGGGAAGAAATGTCTAAAAGGAACAAAAATAATTCCTGTACTAGAGTTCATCATTTTTTTTGCCATACAGCAAAAAAATCTATTCATCTGTCTTTCTATCATCTGTCTGTCTGTCTGTCTGTCTGTCTATCTATCTATCTATCTATCTATCTATCTATCTATCTATCTATCTATCTATCTGTGTGTGTATGTGTGTGTGTGTGTGTGTCACTGTATGTCCCTGTGGAAGACCAAGGGTGATTTTGGGAATTATCTTGGGTTGCTTTAACCTCCTTTTTGCTTCACTCTGGGATTTTCCAGGCTCTGCTCTCCAGGGCCAGAAATGCAGGCCGCTGTCCATTTCTGCTTGACATTTTTACTTGGGAACTGTAAACTGGAATCTGGGATTTGAACTCAGTACCTTTTGTCCTACAGCATGATTTTTAATGACTGAGAAATAGTATTTGATATGCAAATTAACATCAAATTCTATAAGCCAATTCCTAATGTTTAAATTCAGATAGGACTAAACAACAGACACTACTCCTTTATATTAGAATCATAGCAAAGATGTATCTTTAATTGAATTTATTTATTACTATTATTTTATATATGTGTATTATGTGTATGCGATGTAGCATACATTATGTCCCAGGACAAAATGTAGTATTGCTGATCATGTATGTGAGATTGGTGAAGCAGAATCGTAGACATCTATCAAAGGGCTAATTATCTCAGTAAAAAAACCAATATTTTTATATATAATTATGACATTGAGTAAGAGTGATTTAGTTATGACTCTCAAGTAGCACACTGCAAGGAGAAAATGAAGGTCAATGAAGTAAATAAAGTAACATTTTCTTAATATTTCCACTGATAAGTACAAGTCTAGAAACTTACAGTTAGCATAATATATCTGTGAAGTACTAAATAAAACAGAATGAATAAAATATGTAGCAGACATGGCTCGATGATTAGACACATTCTAGTGTCTTTAATAAACAAACCAACTAAGTTCAAATTCTCAACAATTGGTGGAAGTCTTGTGGCCCAACAAGTATTCAAACTGTGCAAAATGACAGGATTTAAAGCAGGTCAGGGAATTGCTATAATAAAGCTTCATCTTTGACACCCAGAAGAAGTAAACACGAAGAAGCTTCCTTAGAAATTCCACGTGCCCAATATATGCACAGTGCAGGACAAATGGTTAATGGTGTAATAAACTTGCTCCTACTGATCGTCAAAATGAGAAGGCCAAAGAAACAAAAACACAAATGCACATCAGAGAAAATAAAATGAGGGGGACATAACAGGACACACTGAAAATTACTACATATGATGCACATGTCTAGGAAGCTAGCATAAGGCAAATTTGGGTAGAATGCTCACTAAATCATATGCTAATTTTTTATTGACGTTGACTATAAGGTTGTTAATAACAGATTCTGAATATGAAAGCTATCATGTGTCTTGGATGTGTGCATATAATCATTTTCACAAATATTTTAGGACTTTGTAAAATTGAAGGTTTGACAAGAATCACAGGCTCAGGAAAATAGGAACTGAAGTTTTAAGGAGAAATCACGAAGAGAGACATACTAAAGCTGACAGACAGTAAAAAAAATCACCCACATTATTCCTTGCCTTGACTCTGTTGCCTGACAGCAGAAACAAGTATTGACACGTCGGATAGCCTGGATACCATGGTCTGGTTTTCCTCAACAGTAATAGTATTAGCATGAGCTTAGAGCTTTTGCTATAGCAACTGATAACTTGTAAGGAGAGCTGAGGAAAAATAAACAGTTCACTAAATCAATCTTACTCAGCTGATACAAACTCTGCTATCAACATTTGTTCACATAATCTACATGTTCCTTTGCTTTGCCTTTTACATTTTCTTAATCTGTCACCTTAGTTCCGTTCTTATCACCATGATACTACTCTGACAAAAGCAACTTAAGGCAGAAATGGTTTATTGGGTTTTGCAATCCCAGAGGGATACAGTTCTTCACCTCAGGAAAGCATGGTGGACTGCACAGAAGGAGAGCCGCCCATCTTGTTATCTGTACTCAGGAAGCAGGAAAATGAACATGAAGTGGGACTAGGCTACAATGCTTCAAGGCTTGTGCCTACTGATGCAGTTATTCTAATGATGGATGTTTGACCTGTTCAAGATTCTATCACCTTTCCAGATAGTACCACCATCTGAGAACAAATTGTTCAAACTTGTGAGACTATCAGGGACATTTCACATTTAAATCAAACACCAGAAGCTGTGGGATGGTGGTGGTCATGGTAGTAGATTTACTATTTTAACATAACAGGTGACAGAAATACTGGATGCACTAGAATTTGTATAGATTTGGATATCTTCCTCCATGCCAATACTTTCAGTGCAAAATCCAACTTTCAAGTAAAAATTATGAATTGACATAAGTAAAATTTATAAAGCATGAACCCAGTGTCACTAGAAACCAGTGATCTAAAGTTTGGGATTACAAATTCATCATGAATTTTGGATTCAACAAATTAGTTCATAAATTCATAGCACTTTATTTTCCAGTTTTCCCTGCCCTCCCTTCCTTTCTGCCCTTATTCATTTAGTTGGCATACTCTTTACTGGACTCAACTCAATATCATGATTAGGAGCATCTCCCTTGGCATTGTTTGGGTTAACCTCTTGTCTTTGGATCCAGAATGTTGCAATTTCTTCCCTATAATCCCAAGAATCAAAAAATGACACAATAATACTAGATGAAAAGCCATAGAGGTGAGCCTCACATAAAGTGTTAATGTAGTAATACTCTTTAAAAATCATACTTTCTCACCTCCCATTATAACATACAAACCTGGAATATATACTGGAAATAAAACATATGCAGATATAACAGAAATAATAAATTACACTATATTTTATTACTGTCTGTGTACACTTACAGGATTTTTTTATTCAGTAGTTTCATAATGGTACAGAATAATCACTGAAGAAATTTTTGTTCAAGTGCAAATATTGTTTTTTTAATTGCTTTGTATTCTCCTTTCCATTATTTTTGCTGTAAATGTTAGAATAATAGTAATATTATCTTTTTTATGGAATCTATCAAAAAGTGAGAAATGTAAATTGGTTGTCTGCTGTGTAGAAGCCTTTTTAGGCTTCAATGCTAGATATATTTTCTCTTCTTCAGTGTAACCTGATATTAAATACCTCTGAATGTCTTGAGACATAAATTAGTTCAGGTAAACCTCTCTCCAATAGCATATTTTGTGGATTATCACAGATCCCGGAAGGCAATTTGAATCCTGTGTTCCTGATGATGTATGAGCTTTTTCACCTTCAAATATATCCCACCTTGCATTGGTGTTAATAATTTCTCTCATTGTCAGATGAAAGAAAAATTTGATTTCCTTTTTCAAATATAGTGACTTTACCTATGTACAGTCTTATTTTTATCTCTTTAAGGAAATTATCTGACATAACACTAGCATTATTTCTAGTTCAGGCTTTTATTTATTTATTTACTTAATTCATTTTTATCATTCATGTGTGTGTGTGCGTGGCGTGTGTGTGTGTGTGTGTGTGTGTGTGTGTGTGTGTATGTATGCTGCGGGGAGCATGTATGGAGGCCATTGGTCAACTTTAGGGATTCAGATCTGTCTTTGGTCTTGTGAGTTCTGGGAATCAAATAGATCATGAATATGCACTGTAAGTGCTTTTAACTCTGGAGGCAATCATTTGCTTTGATTTACATTTTTTTATTCTTTTGCATATTCTTCTTACGAGAAACATATTCAGTTGCTTCTGGATTAAAAATTGTCAAAAAATGACCTTAAGTCCCACTTCCAGCTCCATAACTTGCTTCTGACAGCCAACAGGACAATTTCAACAGCATATTCAAAGATTCTTTGCCAACAAAATAAGATGAACAGTAGCCTTTTTTGACCAGTGCCAGAGTCTCCATTTTCACACTCCTATCATGCAACAGTTGGTCCATGAAGCAGATGTTTGACATTCTAACTGTGTTACTGATGATAATGTTTAATAAACATTCCTGCTGACTTGAGATAAAATAATGTAATGCAAGCAGGAAATAAACTTTTATTTTTAAACTTTGAGATTTTGAGGTTGCATTTTGCCAAACCATAACCTGTTTTCTCACACTGAATAAAAATATGGATTCCTAGAGCTTAGTTGCTAACATAAGAAAATCCTAAATAAATGTACTGTCTTACTGTCCATATGGTCAGAAAAGTAAAAACTGTTATTTAAGGATGAAATAAGAGTGATCTACTTTATTGAATAACAACATTTTTGGGGGGAGTATATATTATTTATTGGAACACAAAAGCAGACCATGCATCTAATAGATATGTGGAGTCAAAAGAAAAGCTATAAGCCAGGAAAGAGATATCACTAGTTACTCTTCAGTGATTTACAAAGGAATTAAAACAAGGACAATTTATCAATATGGCCAATTTTCATGAACAAATAAAATGGAATAAACTTATTCCAGAACTGGTCAAGTGAGTTTTAATTAGTGTATGTTAATTGTACAAAGGATCATTGGGACATGTCAACACAAGCACGTGATGTGTTTGTATCTTACTAACTGTTCTTTCATTCCACCCCCTTCCCTTTCCTATTCCCAATGTTCTCCTTTTGAGTTCATGTTTCCTTGCCCTAACTAACTCCTACATAAAAAGAAAAAACATGTACTATTCATACTTGCTAATATGGATTATTTCAAATAATAAACCAACCTACAAGTGGCCTAAATTTTGCTGTAAGCATAATATCACAAATTTTTATAGCTCAACAAAATATCCTATAAATCTGTTGACTAGTAATATTGAATAGTGTTAGAATAAGCATCTGTATGCTTGTGACATTTAGTCTCAGCTGTTGGCTTTGCATTTGTGAGGTGAGCCTCTAGAAATAACTATGAATTTTTGTTCTTTAAGACACACAAGAGGTAGAGCTTTGCCGGAAGAAGGAATATCACAGGAGGTGGCCCTTTAGGTTCTGTGGCTCAGTCCTCCTTCTTCAGGTTGTTCTTGCTCTCTCTGCTAACTTGTACCACTATCTGACTTCTACTTCGATATCCAGCAATAATGGCCTATTCCCCTATGTAACTGTAACCCAAATAAATCTCCTTTTCTTTCCTTAAGGAGCTGACATTCTTCCAATACTCACATGTCAACATTTCCCTAAAATCTGTATCTCAGGGTCACATTCCTTTATTGTTTTCTTTATCTTTACTTAACTGTATGTTTCTCCTCATGATCTCCTGGAATTGGGGAAGATCACAACTCTACTCCCTTCAGAACTTCAGTGGATTTCTAGGGACCCCTACAACCTACAACTCAAGGATCACTGCTACTTTATCATAGACTTTTGTTATTTCTTGTGTGATCTCTCTAAACAGTTGTTTTTTCATTCTTTCCTTGTCTAATCTAGATTATGTTTTTTTCCTTTTAGCTCACATACTTATATTAATGCAAAAGTGACACAAATTACACCTTTCAAGTTTCTTCAAAAGCTCTTCTTCCACAAGTACAATTAAATCTGTGTTTCTTACAATTTTTTGCAAAAGTCCTTTATGTCACCCCTAATTCCATATAAAAATTCACCTCTTCTGCCTTTCCCTAAGGAGCTGGCATTCTTCCAACACTGACATGTCAACATTTCCCTAAAACCTACATCTCAACATCACATTCCTCCATTGTTTTCTTTTTCTTTACTTAACTAATTGATTTTTCTTTACTCAGAAAGAGACTCTTTAGTATTTACCTAGCAATTAGTTCTTCCTCAGGCAACCTCCAATTTGCTTACGGTGGTCTCCTGATTATTTTGAATATCTTATCCTACCTATATTGTCATAACTGATATTTTTACTCTTTTTCTTCATGTTCTCTGAAGCTTCTAACTGCAGAGCCTACAGTTACATTGTCTTATGTCCCTGATATCTAAGGTGCCCAATGGCTAACAATAAGAATTCAGTACCTTTTGCCAAATAAAACATAATTCTTTGATCAAGACTTTCTTGTGTTCAAAATTACTCAGAACTAACAGTATAAGCTGTTGAATAATCTAACAAAAACATAGTTATGCAATATCATGGGATTCTTGACTACTATGTTCTTGATAAAGTTTCAGTTTCTAAATAATAAGAATGTCAGTTGGACGAAGGCATTCATATGTATTCATTCCATCTTTCTCATTTATTTCTTTAAAGTGTAAGCCATAAAATTAGCTTTGCATCTAGGTGCTCCTGTCTGCCATTCTTCCTTAGCTTTTTCTAGCATGATCCCAGGTACTAGGCATTTTGCTCTCTACATATCCTATTCTATCTCATGAAATTTCTGTTCATCTAATACACAGTATTTTAGACCCATGAATTGAATAAAGAAAGTATCTCTGTTTAATAGGCCAAAACAAACTCCCTATTAGGTATTTTTTTTCTTTTGTACCTTTAAGGAAGTTACTGAGGAGAGATGAAGCTGATGGGTCTTAATTCAGCCCTCCTCCTTGGTCATCACCAAAATAGCACAATGTGAATTGCCAGATAATATTTATACAGTTAATCATTTCTTTCAGTTCATTTGATCTATGGGATATTCCACGATAAATATTTTAAATAATATATTGTAACCTGTAACAATTTAAGAAAATTTAAGTATCTATCTTTTCAAACAGAAACTGATATCTGAATATCAAAATAGTTCAGTGAATAATGTGCTCATTTTGACTACTTCTAGCACTTATGCGACTTATTTAGCTAAAGTGTAATATGATGTTTATATTCTCTGTATAGTGCAGTGAAAACTAAAATAACAATTTATAAGATTTTATTGTATAAAATGATCACAGTTATAAATATTGCTAGTAATTTTTTGTTTATAGATGCATAGTTTTTAATGGAAAATATTGAAAACTGTATTAAATTGAATTATCATAGATTGTATTATTTTTATTATTTTTTCTAATTTTACAAGCATATTGAGTATCCCAGCTTCCCTCCCTCTCTTCTCTCTCTCATCCCTTCTCTTCTCTTCATTTTTCCCTCCCATTCCCTTATACCTTTCTGCCTACATGCCTTAATGGACTTTAGGGATCATTCTGACTTTTTTACTACTATGGGGGTTCAGGTCTTCATAGTATAGCAAATTAACTCGCTTCAGACCATCTCACTGATGTGTGCATATCCCTTTACTCATGCAGCTTTAGATACAAAGTTTTCCCATTCTGTGAGCAGTTTGATATACCAATAGGTTTATTGTCTGTCTTTTCTATTGATCTATTTCCTTCCCTTTTTTAGGTTCTTGTTCTAGTGTACAGAAACAGGAACAGTACTATTCTGACAAGTGGGTCTTGAGTCCAATCAGAAAGCTGTTGGTTGTCTCCTTGGTACTCATGCCACGATTACACTAATGGTCACCTGTTTCCATGGTGATCTACATTGCAACTTACAGACCTTATGCTATTGATAGGGCTTCTGATTATTTCTCTCCCCCAGAAGCTTATACAGTATTCCTTGGTACTGTATAAGCTATCCAATTGCTAGTAATTTTTAACTCGCCACTTAAAGCGTATGCTCAAATGATCTTTGGAAGATACAGTTATTCCCTGAGAAATGATTATGAAAGAAGTTTAAGAGCAAACAAACTCATACACACATTTAAAAAGTTGAATGAAATGATGTTATCTATTGAACTATAGTTCAACCAGCAGAGAAAACAATCCTCTGTGGGAGTAATATTTTGATAAATGCTTGGAAGTAGGTTCACATTTCCATTTGGAAAAGCACTGAATATCAACTAGTTTTAAGAATGTCTTTGATCAAAAGACATAAAGACCAATGGATTAGAATTGAAGACTCAAATATGAATGAATTTACCTTTTAGTCAACTGATCTTTGAAATAAGTACAAAATAATCCATTGGAAAAATGACAGCATCTTTAACAAATGGTGCTGGCACAATTAAGTATCTACACACTGAAGAATGAAACCTGACTATTATTTGTCTCCCTGCATGAAAAAAAAAGCTCCAATGGATCAAAGACCTCAATATTAGATCAGAGAGTATAAATTTTGTAGAAGAAAAAGTAGGGAATACCTTAAAAATCTATTAGCTTCATCCAATCATTTCCTCAATAGGACCCCAAAGGCACAATGTATAAGTCCAACACTAAACAAGTGGGAGAAAATGAAATTAAAAAGCTTTGCTCAGCAAAAGAGACTGTTAATTGAGCAAAAAGGCAACCTACAGAATGGGAGAACATTCTGAGTACATAAAGAACTTCAAAAATTTAATACCAAGAAAGTAAACAACCCCAGTAAAAATAAAGTGGGTTATAGAACTAAAAGAAACCTCTCAAAAGACAAAATTAAATTATCTGACAATTATCTTAAAAATGTTCTGCCTCTCTAGTCATTAGGAAAATGAAAAATTAAAACCATTCTGAGATACCATCCTACTCCAGATAGGATGGCTAAGATCCAAAATACAAGCAGCAGCAAATGCTGGTATGGGTGAGGGGAGGAGACCTTCATACATTGCTGGTGGGATTATAAACCCATACAACCCCTTTGGAGCTGAATTTGGAGGTACCTAAAAAAGTTAAAAATAGTGATTCCATACAACCCAGCTATTTCACTCCTGGGAATATTCTAAAAGAACACTGCATCTGAACAAGACACATGTATACAACCATGTTTATAGAGGCTCTTTTCACAATCGCATAGATATGGGACTAAACTACATGTCTAACAGTTGATTTATAGTTAACGAAATTGTAATACATAGGTACAATGGAATACTATTAAGCCGTCAGGAAAGATGAACAATTGAAATTTGTCAGCAAATAGATGGAACTGAAAAAATTCTTACAGAGTGAAATATTATAGACACAGAAGGAAAGGCAGTCATGTATTCTCCCTTATAAGTGGATCATAGCTTTAAACCCTCAGTTTGATGGGATCTTACAACACTGACTAACACAAAGGAACACAAGCCAGAGTGGGGAAAAGAAGATCCCAAAAGAACCAAAACGAAAGATCATGGTAAACAGATGAAAAAGTTTTTCTATGTAAAAAATCTCTTAATTGAAGTAGGCCACAGTGCAGAGTGAAGATAGCCTCCAGGTAACCAACCACTGGCTCATTAGCCCCTAACACCCCTTTCCCCATGAGAGGGAACACATACGCAGCACTGTAAACCAGTCTAAGCAACAATGGATAAAACTGATAGTACATAGGGTCATATATCTCAGTACTCACTACAAATATCCAAGAGTCCATTGTACTGTCAATGTTTTTAATGAATCTTTGTATCCGAATAGTCAAGCAAAACAAAAGTACAAGAAAGAGCAGGTCATTGTGCCCTCTCTCAGGTGCACAATTTTGACAATGAAGTAAGAAAATATAGCACCAACACAGGCTATAACCCTACATTACACCATATAACATTGAATTTAGTATGTGAGTATTCCTGTTAAAAATTGTTTCATTTATGAAAAAAGGAAAATACATGGAAAGAAAAACAAAATTTCTCCATTTGCAGGAATTGGATGCAGCCAGAGATGATAAGTCAATTAACCCAGTATCATAAAGACAAGTATTAGGTTGCACTTTCATATGGAGTTCACAGATTTTCATATACATACATAAAATCATATATTTGTGTGTCTGTATACACAGACACACATATATATGAAAAAATGGTAGAAGTGAAACTGTTAAGAAAATAAAAGGGCCTAATGGGAAGGGTGAGAAAAGGGAGGAGAGAAAAAGTATGGGAGAACACAGTCAAAGAGCAATAATTGAATAATAATTTTTATAAAAGAAAAATGATGTTTCATTTTTGAATTTTAACCAATGACTGTGGCTAAATTGATAAGAGTAAAATTATCATTTTGCATTAAAAAAAACCCAAATACCCAAGAGTAAACTTCCATCTAAACAACTCTCAATTGTCTTTACATAAGAAAAACTCTCAACTCCAAAATGAAAGGCAGTTTAATGCCCTGAAAGATCAGTGAAATAGACAACAACCAACTAGAACCTGCAGTGGGAATCAGGCCAACCACATCTCCTCCACTAAGGTTCAGGGAATCTTGTGGAAGAGTGGGTGGTAATACTGTAAGAGCTTAAAGATGGGGAGGTCCACCACTGGCCTACAAATTCGATTCCAGAAATGGTTACTGCATTCAGGAACCCACAGCAATGAGATTTATCTTCACCAGATCTGCATAATGGCTGACATTCCCCAATACACTAGACAGAATCCCAGAACAATCTGTTACATGCATTAGCAACCTTAGGGGACAGGACCAGAGAGCTGAAGAGGTACGCCCTTATCAGTGAATCTCCCCTAAGAAGGGCCACTTAGTCTGCCACAAAGGCCTGAGCTCCCACTGGAGCACATAATCCAGAGATGAACCCTGGGTCCCACAGAAGCTGATAGACAGGAAGGTAAGAAGGAGTAACTGCCCATTATGTTTGTAAAACTAACAAAGTAAAAATTTTTTTATAAATTTTTTAAAACTTTTTTATTATTATTTTATTCAATTGTGCGTGTGCGTGCTTTGTGTGTATGTGTGTGTGTGTGTGTGTGTGTGTGTGTGTGTGTGTGTGTGTGTAGAACCACGGACGAATTCGGGAACCACCATGGACGCCTCCACTTCCCACCTCCTCCTTGTTTACTCTGTCCCATGATTCACAGGCTCCGCCCTACCAGGGCCAGAAACGCAGGCTGCCCCCTCCCCACCCCCGCTTCTGCCTGGCGTCTATACGTGGGATCTGGGATCCGAACTCAGGACCTTCTGCCTGCAAGGCAGAGGCTTAACCCCTGAGCCACCTCTCCAGCCCACAAAGTAAAAATTTTTTAAAAAAGAATTTCCTTGGTTGATTTGTCAAAATTCAAGATAGAGCGAGAAAAGAACACAAATAACAAAACGAAACTGTTGGATAGAACAAGGTTAGGTAGTCAGATTCAGTCAGTAAATAGTATAAACAGAAAGATACACGAATGAAGCAAATAGTGGCAACAATTAGCCTGGATTCTGTAATTTGTATAGTGTTAACTTTTAGTTATTTAAAACCTTCTTTCTACCAGAAACTATAGCAATATTCATGAGCTATTTCTTTCTAACTCTGCATTTCCTATGACAAAGGATGAGCTTTCAGAATCACAAAATACCTTTGTTTCCTTAATCTTTTCATCTCTGATATATTCTGAATAATTAGAAGTCTGAATAATAGAAAGTGAAAATAAATATTTGCAATTTATTGAACTTAAACATGTAACAGATTTCTTAAGTGTTGAAGGTCAACTTGATTCTTCATTATTAGTGTATATTTCATCCCAAATCAAAGATTTTTCATTGTTTTCTTTACCATCTTTCTTTCTTTCTGTCTTTCTTTCTTTCTTTCTTTCTTTCTTTCTTTCTTTCTTTCTTTCTTTCTTTCATCTTTCTCTCTCTCTCTCTCTCTCTCTCTCTCTCTCTCTTTCTTTCTTTCTTTCACAATTTTGTGTGTGTTGTATGTGTGTTTACTGTGTGTACTTGTGGAGGACCAAGGGTGACTTGGGGAATCAGCTTGAATTGCTTCTACCTCTTTTTTTTTTTTTTTTTTTTTTTTTTTTTTTTTTTTTTTTTTGCTTTGCTCTGGGATTGCCTAGTTTCTGCTCGCCATGGCTGGAAGTGCAGGCCACAGCAGTTTGGGTTGTTATATGGGACCTGGGATCAGAACTCAGGACTTTCAGAGTCTTAACCCCTGAGTCATCTCTTCAGCTCTCATTATTTTCTTTAAAATAATTATTTTCATCCCTCTCTTTCTTGATAAAGGTTAATTTTATCAAATAATTTGGCACTCAATTTTAGATTCCCTAAGTATCCACATAAGTAAAATTTAAGATTCATCTTGTGCTCCATTATAAATTTTGGGTACCTTCCAAACTGGATATTTTGAATAGGAAAAACTAAATTGTCTTATTATTTCTGACCTCTGATTCTTCAGGTATCATGTCTCCATCCAATCTGAAAATCCATATTGCATATTAAAAATTGTCAACTTCCATAATTCTAGGAACTAATACCTCTCCTTACACAGATTTAGCCACCAGTTAGTTGCAAATTAAACACTGATCCATATAGTTACCTTCGATAGAAATGATTCTAACCTGTGAAAGTAGATTTTCTTTTTATAGTTTTTGTTTATTTCCTTTTTATAGTTTTTATTGATTTCATTCTTTGAGAGTTTCATATTTGTATACTAGAAACTTTAATCATCTCTAACTCTAGAAATCCTCTCTAATCCCCTTTCCTTCTCTTAGTAGAAATTTTCTTTCAGTCATTCCACTCTCTTTCATGTCTGTTTTTTGTTTGTGATCCAGAGTTTGCTACAGGTTGCTTACCTGAGCATTCTCAGAAATTTATCTACTGGAACACACACTCCTGAAGAAAGTATATTTCCCTCCCTCAGCTACTATTAACTGTCACCCATCCCTCATGGTGGGGTAGGGTTTCATGAGCACTTTCTCTTTTAGCGAAAGTATTGACTATTCCAGTTGTCATGGTTTGAAATGTGTCCCCCACAATCTCATGTATTTGGCAAGGTCATGGCACCTTGAGAGGTGTAGCCTTGCTGGAGGAAGGCAGTCACAAGGGGTGGGCCTTGAGGTGGATTAGTCCCACCCTACCTCCAGGAGAAGTTTGCCTTTGCAGCAAGCAGTCTGCAGCTCTCAGTTTCCAAGATGTCTGCGGTGACTTAGCCTCCTCTAGCTTTGGCCAGCCAGCAATGCCACCTCTGTTTTGAGAGACTGTACCTTCCCTCTGGAACCATAAGCTGAATAAACCTCCCTTTCTCCTTTAAGTTGATCGACTTCGAGTGCTCTCTCACAGCAATAATTAAGAGTAACTGATACACCAGTCTTATTCAGGTCTTCTGCAAGTAACCACAGAGGGCATGAGTTTATGAGTGCAGCAGGCATATCATGTCCAGAAGACATTGTTTGGACGCTTACAAAACTTCCGGCTTGTACATTTTTTCCATTTGCTCCCTTCCTCTTCTCTGGTGTGTCCTGAAACTTGGGGAAACAGGAAGCATTGATGTCGTCTTCAGAGCTCAGTACTCCATAATTACTTATTTCAGTATGTGTGTTAGTTTTAAGTGTATTAATCAAAACCCACTGCACAAAAAAGCTTCTCTGACAAAGACTGAGCTGAACTATAACTTTGGATACGAAGATAAGCATTTGGACAATATTTTGATACTATGTCCATTTAGCAAAACAATAGCAGTATTTTCTCTTCTAAGGTCAATCTATGACTTCTCCAAGCAATAGTTATAGCAGCAGGCATGAATTCCTTCCTGTGGAGTAGGCCTTAAATCTAATCATAGATCAGTGGGTTATCCCTTGTAACATTCAGGTCACTCTGAAACAATATCTCATTTAGTATTCCAGCTATTATTACATCTTACAGACAACAGATATTCAACATATCAACAGATATTAATGACTTTTCATCACCTCAGGACAACAACTCTGGATACAGAATATAGCTCTCCAAGGTTGCTCCCAGATCAGTTTCTCCTTGTGTTTGCCTTGTACTGAAGATAAAATTTGCCAGTTCTTCTTTAAGTACTAGGGAACAAACACCGAAGAACATTCTAAAAACATTTGGAAAATTTTCCTTCCTTCCTTCCTTCCTTCCTTCCTTCCTTCCTTCCTTCCTTCCTTCCTTCCTTCCTTCCTTCCTTCCTTCCTTCCTTCCTTCCTTCTTCCTTCCTTTCATAGATTCATCCATCCATCCACCCATCTATGCATACTTCCATGGATCCAAAGAATACATGGAAGATTCAAGGTTCCTAATTTTTGTTTGAATAAACCTTGGGAGTTTCTATAGATATGAAGAAAAGCTAAAGATAGGCAGTTGAAAATACATCAGTATTAGATTCTGAAGGCCATATATTGTTGTAAACAAAATCAAATTATGAAAGAAAGAGCACTAATGTTTGGACCTTCTTTTGCCCTTCTCTTGTCATAAGCTGAAAAAAATAATTAGAACACATTATTTCTAAGAAGAATTGATCGAATTTGCTTGAGATACAGAATAATTTTTTCATGCTGAATGTTTTATTATTTTTTTTCTGAGTCACAGATGTTAGTTGTTTTCACATCAAAATAATGATGTTCGTCATCAGTTTCTTGGAAAAGTGTTTTTAAAAGGGTTTTGAGCAGATGAGATAGGAAATGTTTTTCTTCAAAGCAAATGAAAAGCATTATATTTTCAGCAGAATACCAAGAGCAGAATTTTTTTTGGCAACAGCTCTGAACAGATACTTTAGATGTCTGCTAGAAAGTTGGCAGAGATAAACTTTAAACTATAAACCAACCAATAAGATGTGAGAAATCAAAGGACCGAAAAAGGACCCTGAAAGTGACGAATTTGTTAAAGAGCAAGAACTTCACGAAAAACATTCAACAGGAAAACATACAGTTACAATCACACATTTTATGCTTTTGGCTAAAATTTATATAGAATAAATCAAACTGGCTATAAGATATCCAGCTCCATTACGTGGCCAAATGTGAACACAACTACATACACTTATAGTGCATGTCACAGTTAGAATTATGGGGACTCTCTGAAAACCTCTGGGATTCCTTGGGAATTATTCCTGTTTTCACTTACAAAAACAAAAACAAACAGTGATGACATCCATTACATTTGTGTTTACATGTGCATATCTTGCCGTTCTCCCAATACTGAATCAGATTTTAGATTTGTGGTTGAAGTAGAGTAATATTTTCTAGTTTTGCAGGATTCTGTTTTGTTATTATACTAAAATCAAATCATTTTACTATTTCTGGGCTTATTTTTTAAACTCATAGACAACAGGAAATATACTCTAAACATTTTATTATGTAGATTATCATGAAAATATGAAACCTTACCAATCACAAGGGATGATCAGAGTTTTAGTAAACATTATCAAGCATGTTTCCAAAATGGTTAAAGTGATTAATAATCCCATATAAGTGCATTGGAACTTAATTCTATATCTTATCCTTTCTAGGTCATGTCATGAAGTTTTGTTTTTAGCTCTTTTGTAGTACATTTTGCATTACAGAGGGAACAATTTTGATTTCTTTACTCAGTAATAAGGTTAGATATAATTTCACATGCATGTTGAACAATTGTGCAATTTTTTCGGTGTGAAGTTATTCACTGTTTGTCACGGTGGGAATGTCAGTTGTCCTACACAGATTCATTGCTTGCAACCTTAGCTATTGTCAGTGTTTGGGAAATTCATGGCAACTTTAAGATGTGGAACCTAGCTGGAGGAAAGCATATAATAAGAGGTGGCTTTTGAGGTTGGATAGCCTTGCTTCGCTTCTATTAGTAGTCTGCTCTAGCCAGGTGCTGCTTGATAAGTACTTCTCCTGTTGAAAGAACTTTTATAAATCTGCGGAATATTTACTTGATTGCTGTGCTGTAGCTTCCCAAGAAATTTAGGGAAATGGAATTTAATTCCATCTTACAAGTTGAGATTACAGTTCATGATCACAGGGAAGTTGCAATGAGAGGAGCACTGGCTAGTTGCATCACATCAACACTACGAACAGAAGACATGAACGAACGCATCATATTTGCTTGCTTGTCTGTACTCAGCGCTCTCTCTCTCTCTCTCTTTCTCTCTCTCTCTCTCTCTGTCTCTCTCTCTCTTTCTCTCTCTCTCTCTCTCGATATTTTTCTATTCTTCTGTCTATAATCCACCTGGCTAGGGAACAGTGCTGCCCATGATGGCCAAGGTCTTTCCACATTAATTAAAGTAATCAAGAAAATCCCTCATAGACACCAGTCTTAACCTAGCAAAACCCTCTTGGGCATTTGGAAAGTCCTATCTCCTAGCTGTTAAACTGAAAATACTATCTCTCCTAAACTTGGAGGATACCCTGTCATCAACTCTAGTTTTAGGATATGAATACGACTACACTTCATTTTTTTTCATTACCCTTTGCACATCATGTATATTTTCATATATTTTATCTTCAAATCTTTTGTAGCAAGCATATGCTTAAATATTATTTTTGTATGTGGCTTAATATTTCTAAATTATTTACTAGTACTCATTAGTTCATTTACTTTTAGTGACAATTATTACAATAGTTGAATATAAATTTTGATTTTGCCTGTTTTTAAAATTTTTGTTTTCCATTAGCATTTGCTTATTATTTTTTGTTGATTTTGATGAATATTGTATCTTTCTTTGATGATTATTTGTTTCATGACTCACAAATCTGTACAGTGTTAGTTATCTCATTTATTAATCTTTCAACATTTCTATTAAAGCTGTAATGTTTAATGTTGCAATAATTTTCATATCAACAAACAGCTTTATGAATTTAAAGTTAATGTTGCTATATTAATCATGATAGATGAGTATTGAATTTTTAATTGTAGTATTTATATCTTTCTTGGGATAATTTTCTTTCAGTTTCATGAATATTTCTTTCCTTACCTCTGCTTTGGGTTTGAATGATCATGTATTTAAGATATTTGTCTGTCAGAAAATTCATGCACTTAGCTTCATACTGGGAAACACTTGTGGGGAGGGATTATGGAAATCTAGTTGTTAGTCATTTTCTTTAGACAAGGATGCCAAACCATGACTTCGGGACTCAAAGCAGTTGAAAGATTTCTTGTGACCTTTCTGGTTGCTTATTTGAAGGCACTATGCTAAGAGTAAGTTTTTTGCATCTAATCTTTAATGACTTTGCTGTGATGTATTAAGTCATAATTTATTTCCTATTCATTGAGTTAAGGAAACATTTTGAATGATATTATGAACTTTCTATCTATATCTGTTGTAGTTACTCTGCATTGTTGTTGATAAAATCATGATAAAATAGCTTAAGGGAACAAGGGATTTATTATCTCTTTGCCCAGCTTGGCAGGACAGTCCACATCAACACCAAAAGCCAAGGGAACTGTGCACACTATATCCATCTAAGAGTTGAAAGAGAGACAATCCTTGTTTGCCAGACCAGCATGCCAGTCCAATTATACAGAAGGAGGCCAACCTTCTCAAACAGTTCCCTCCATTTTATTCACTTTCCCTGGAACTAGTCCCAACTAACGTGAGCTGGGCCTTCCCCAATATCTAGACATTCTCCTATAGGTTTGTCTGCATTTAACTTCTGATTCTTCAATCTTCCCAGAGCTTGAAACCTCACCCATCAGGCTGGCACCTGTCGCTAATTATGATAACCTCTGCTCACTTACATTACATGTTGCTGCAGAAAATACCTGAACTGAACAATTTAGAAGGAAAATGCCTAATCCCAACTACAGTTCTAGGTAATAATCCAACATAGCAGGGAAGTCACATCATCAGAAGCCAATGAAATTGGTTATGGCACGTCACAAGTTAAGAGCACAAGGCAGCAGATGAAGAGCTGCTTTCTTCTCTGTCCTGATCGCCTGTCTACAGAATTTTGCCCCTACCTAGGGTATGGTTCCCACCACTAAGGACTGGATCTTCTCTAATCAATTAACACAACCAAAATAGACCCTAACAAGCATGCTCTAGGATCAATTTTACTTCAGAGAATTCCTCACAGTTCTGTTTCAAATCTTGTTTCCTAGTTGTCAGGTTGACAATTAATGTTAACAATCTCAAACTGCATATGTCTCTCTCTCTCTCTCTCTCTCTCTCTCTCTCTCTCTCTCTCTCTCTCTCTCTATTGCATAGTTACAGTGCAATATGATGAAACCTGTACCAAGGGTCATATTCTGGAGAAAGCTTATTGCTTTAATTTTTGTATGTGTCACTAAAGATATTTTTAGAAACTTCATACGTTGACTAATCTTGTAATATAGAAAAGAAAGGTTAAAACTTAATTAGTTTAAGATCAAATATCTAGGTTATAAATTAAGCCATGAAATAAGTTTGTCTTTCAGCAACTCTAATATTAAGAATAACTAAAATATATTTTCAAAAAAGATAAAATTTTGAATTCTGTAAAATACTTTAGCTAGAACTACTTGATTCATGTGGTACATGAGAGAACATATTTTTGTTTTCCTGAACGTTGATCATCATAAAGGCTTCCATGCTGATAGGTTACAGGAGGTTTTTGGGTAATATCTTTTCACCCAGAACCTCAATAATAAATTAAGTATTTGTTTACTCCTATTCAGGAATTCTGTGACTATAATCACCTTTCAAAAATCTTGATTTTGGAAAGGCAGTAAAATTAAAAAAGCCTAAAGGTAGGGTGGTGTACTGTATGTAGGCCAAGGTACTTCATTGATGACAGATCTGTTACACCTAGAAGTTCACTGTATTGATATCTACTACATACAGAACTACATATTGATTGGCATATTACCATTCCTCCATGATCCAGTGAGGATCTCAGGAGAAGCAACTACACTTAGAATTTCAGGGGTAGATGCTGGAAAAAGGGGAGTTTGCCCACCTTGAGTTTGTCCTACTGCAGGGCTGCTTATATCAACACAGAGATCAGGGTCTTTACTAGCACAGGCAACCTAAAAGGGGCATTGAGAATCATACAAGCAGAGGACCATGAGGGCAGGAGGGACAAGATGGATTGCCGAAGAGAGCAGAGGGTGAGAGAGGAAGTAGGGTAGGAGATGTGGGGATGGGGCAAGGATGTTAATTCACATTGTTTATGTATGAAAAATTCAGAATAAAACTTTAAAAATAGAAAAAAATCTACATTCTCTCAACATCACAGCATCCATGCTTGTTGAACTAAGCCTGCATGGACTGCTGATAGATCACCATCAAATAGCTTAAGGAACAAGGGGTTTATTTTCTTATAATAGTCTGATTATAGTTCATAGTCCAGCTGGACAGGAGAGCTTACACCAACACCAGGGCCAAGAGAACTGGCCACAACATCTTTACATGATGGCTGAGAGAGGGATGATCCTTACTTGCCAAACCTGCATGTCTGACCAAGTGCACACAAGGATGCCAACTCTAACAACCAGCTCTTCATATTTTATTATAGGTCCTAATCCCACTCACCATGTGCTGGGCCTTCCCAATCAGAAAGACAATCTCCTGCAGGTTTGCTCTGGGCTTAACCCAACCACTAATTCTCTACAAATGTGCCCAGAGCTCAAAGCCTCAACTGTCAAGATGACATCTGTGCCTAACTGTGACAATGCTGAACCCTTTTCTTCTTTTAAAATTGTTTATTATTATTATTTATTCAATTGTGCATATATGCGTGTGTACTTGTGTGTGTGTGTGTGTGTGTGTGTGTGTGTAGAACCATGGACGATATTTGGAAACCACCATGGATGCCTCCATCTCCTCCTTGTTTGCTCTGCTCCTGGATTCACAGACTCCGCCCTACCAGTGCCAGAAATGCAGGCTGCCCCTGCTTCTGCTCGGGTTTATACGTGGGGTCTAGTATCTGAACTCAGGACCTTCTGCCTGCAAGGCAGAGACTTAACACCTGAGCCAACTCTCCACCCCCGCTGAACCCTTTTCTAGAGATGGAGCACTATTTTACAAAATGCCAATTCCAGATATCTGAATTTTTTTGGTATTCTCAGAAATATGTGTAGCTTTCTATAATTCATTAGAAATGAGTTGTCTGAAATTGAATGAATTTTCTGCAGTATGATGCAAATTAATTGGTAATAGCCTATTATTTTGAAGCTTCATGAAAACATGCTTTTAGATCTGTAATCCAAAACCATGACTCTCATAAGCATTAAAGGTATATTCCTCATTCTAATTCTATGAACAATGCTGTCAAACATTCTTTAGATTTCCTTTCACATGTTCTCTGCTTTATTTATATCTAATTATCACCATTAACATTTTATAAATATTGGAAGATGTACTTGTTTCTGATCATATTATATGTCCATTCAACTTCTTATAAAATGCATTATTTTTTCCAACTGAATAACAATTATAGTAACATTATTGCAGATTTCTGCAGGTTGCCAATGAATTCACCATCACACAATTCAGTGGAACAAGTGGTTCTATTCTGGCTTAAGATTTTTTATTACAGTTCATACAGCTTGGCAGAAAAACTCATACCAACATCAGGAACTGAAGAGTACTGGTCACACCATATCGACACTTGATCTTAGCCAAAAGGCCGAGAAGCGATAAAGGTCACACTATATCTAGAGGAATTATAGGAACAAACTTTTTCACTTACTGGACTGCGAGTCCACCAGAATATACTTAAAGTATGCTAAACTGATGAATGACTTCTCTCCATTCCATACTTCTGTTCAGGGAAGGTTCTGTCCAGTGATCTTGGTCTTCCCTCACCAATTAGACTCTCTGCCACAGGTTTGCTCAGGGCTTGGTTTTAGTACCAGTTCTTCAAAAATATGCCCAGAACTAGCTAACCTTTCAATTATCAAGTTGATGCTAGTAACTAAGTAGCACAAAGATTTAGGCTTCATAGCTACACAATTTTCACCATTTAAATTAAAATGATTTTTTGAAATACACTTCTTTCTTCAACGGGATATTGGTCTTAGACTAAGAATACAGTATTGTTCTCATGCTAAGCTGCAGTAGTAGTAAAAATCAACAGAGCATAGCAGTGCGGTCCTCAGCACTGTGTTGACATGCTTCTTAGATCTCAGCAATGTCTTTAATTTTCCTGTGGAAAGTGCTAAATAAAAACAATGAACATCTTGAAATTATATACACGATTGCAACTGAAAGCAAAAACGATTCACTTTTTTACTGAGAAAAAAACACTTAATTAGTATGTTTTGATTTTATATTTTACCTGTGAAATTTTAATGCTCCAAGACAGTTTTGATTACTCTAAATTTTTTTTTCTAACACATCCTTACATAGTCAGGAATGGATTCATTTAAGCTGAATTTGAACATAATACCACTAAAATATGTTTACTATTTTATTTTCTCTCAACAGGAAAAAATTTGGTGATAATTAATATAATCTTAGCAGTTGGGTACATGGTTCAACAGAAGGACCTGAGTTCAGATTCTAGATCCCACATAAACATGCTCAGCAGAAATGACTGAGACCTACACTTTGGGCCCTGGAAGACAGAGCTTGGGAAATTCCAGAGCAAAGCAATAAGAAATCAGAGAAATCTAGATGATCTCTGAAGTCACTATGGTTCTATAGGCAACACAGTGTCTTCTCTCTCTCTCTCTCTCTCTCTCTCTCTCTCTCCCTCTCTCTCTCTCTCTCTCTCTCTTTCTTTCTCTGTCTCAGACACACACACACAAATACACAAAGTCAGAATAAAATAATGTAATCATAAATTTTGAAAACATAATCCCACAACTGACCAAAGTCCAGAGCATTGGGACCATAGAATGCTCATCGTAATCAGACCATCCAAATCTCTCCCTATCCCAGGGCTCTGGGAACCTTGTGGAAGAGAAGGTGTACTATCATAAGAGCCTAAGATGGGGAAGTATACTATTGGCTTGGAAACTCCAGTCATGACAGGGCTCCTGTCCCCAGAAGCTCATTGCATTCAGATCTACAACCACCAGAGCTACATAATGACTGATATATCAGTATTTCCCTGTGAACCAGCAAGGTTATCTCTGGAAAAACAACTACAGGTAATGGGATTCCATCAAAATTATCTCAGGAGAAACAACTACACTACACTTGGTGGGATTCCTAGGTGCATGTAATGAACAAGTGATAGAGAACTTCTCCACCTGAGGGAAAACCCACTGAAGGATCACTTACAGTACTACAGAAGCCTGGTGCCTTACTAGTACAAGTTTCGTGTTGTCCACACATGTGGAGAGACATGAAGGCTATAAGGACAGGGATGGATGCTTGAAGGGAGGTACGGGTGGTAGAACGGAGGGTGGGAGGGGGAGTGAGAGGTGACATTGACAGAAACTCACTTTGTTTGTATATAAAAAACTCAATAAAAATGAAAAGATTATCGAGTAACATCATTCCAGGATATTTGTAGATAGCAAAGTAACAGTTAATTTCGTATCCTTTTTTTCCCAATGGGGCTACTAAAATAATTATGTATTCACTACTACTAAATGCTATCTGAATGTAAAAGTATCACTGGTCACATTAAAAATACTTATTCTTTAATTTGATAAACATTCATTAAATATCTAAGGAAGTGTAATCATGTGTTTTTTTTTAAGGCTTCAATTCATTAATGGAGTAAGTGGACATCCATCCTAACATTCGTCTTCCTCTGAAGACTTGATGCACTGCATTGAGCCCAGAATTCTGACAACTTGTGGCTTCGTTACACTAACATGACCAAAGGAAATGAAGGTCTGGCCATTGAAATTCCATGCCAGAGATAATAGAAAGGTATTGAAAAATAAAACAAAACAAAACATATCAAGTCTGGCACTGAACCTATAGTTACTAAATTTGGATTATGAGGGAAATAATTTTTTTTCCTTTTCTTTTCTTTTTTTTATAATCTTTTTATATAAATAAAGTTAATTAAGCAGCCGTTAATAAAAAGGAAACCATAGCAGTGAAACAATAAACTTTTACTTTTTTTTTTATAATTTTTCAGCTGTGCTACAGTGTTCTCATTTATTTCCTATTATGCTGACAGCAATGGTAAAGGTTAATGGTGACCAGGCAAAGCCCTCAGATTGAGTATTCTCTTGACTTACTAGACACTAACTTATGGTGAAATAATTCTGCATAAGATTTGATTGTAGGAAAACAGAGATCATGGCCATAACCAGCACTCTCCATGTACTTCTTATGTATGACACTATGAAACTGTTTAAAAAAGAGGAAGTCAATTCTTTTTTATTGAAATATGGTGATGCACATTATAAAGATTCATGATTCTTCCTTTGTACAACACTAAGTACAAAAGAACAAATATGATGATGAAGGATTTCATGATTTTTTCATAGTGCTTTGACTTCTTTTAGCCTTCTCAACAATATTATGGGCTAGTTCATTCCCACATTTGAGAGCTAAAAATACTTCATTGGTAGTATCTGTTTGGAAAAAAATACATAACATTTCAAATTTTTAAATTTTCTGCCTAATATAGAACATTACACAATTTAAATTCATGTGCAAATTATAAAATATTAATTTTTGAAACTGTTTTTAGCATAAATACAATGAACAAAATGCTTTAATTTTAATAATACAACAACCATTTGTTGAAAAGGTAAGCTTGGGAGAGTGACATAAAAGAAATAAAACTTTCTAACACCATTTTCCTATCCTGTGCAGGATATTGATTTTGACAACCACTCCTCATAAGGTGAGTATAGTTGAGAGGCTCCATCTCATCATTGTAGACACACAAACAAACAAACAAACAAACAAAACAAACAAACAAGAAAAAAACCCAGAATCTGTAAAAAAACTTACTACTGCCACCACTACCAAAACAGAAACAAAAAGAATCCTGGATGAGGATAAGGAGATTTTTATCTATTCCTGTTATTTCTCTTCATGTGGAGACTGCAAAGACTCTTTTCCCATAGTTTCCCTTTCTAGGCAGAATAATGATTAGTCTTTGGGTTCCTAGTTTCCTTAAGGCATAGGTTTGCTCAAAAGACCCACTTGATTTTTGTCCAATCCCAGTATAATCAAAAATCATCATGGCTGTGTTATTCAGGGAGATTCATTGGCATAGATATCATTAGAGAATTCATAGTCTTTATTATAGAAAATTACAGAATTGGAGAATTGGAGAACTTTATAAATCATTATTTTTTGGAAATACAATTTAGGAGAGGTTTGATGAGCTAATGTGAATGGAGAAAATAATTAGAGGGAAGCCATAGTAAAGCTATTTGAGAACTGTGATTTTGAAAGAGGTAGATTAAAATAGCTATGGAGAGGGTCGAAATGAACATTATAATGGAGGAATGTTGATGTGAGGAATTGAGGAAAAATCAGGTTCTTTGCTGCTTCTTTCTCTTGGATTAAAATAAAATGAATTAGCTGTCTCCAGAATGGATGCTGAAATCTGAGGTTGCAGTAATGAAGAAGTCCTGCTTTTAGCACTTATGGTGTCATATGATGACCATTACTGAATTTTCAGGGGGAAAATCATCAATAACAATGTTATGAAATGTTGACTTTTAAAAATTTTGTATTTCCTGGTGAATTTTTCTCTGAGTTTTAGGAAATTCATTAAGTGTTAGAGTATCTCAAAAGGAAAACAAATTCAATGACCTTAGTTCATGGGCTTCTTAAAATTTATTTTAGGATTTTAGCAGAATAGCCATGCCTGTGAACATTCTTAAGTTGCCAGAAAGATCATCTTTCACCTGTGTAGATTCTACACCACTAACCTATGAGGAAGAGTGTTGTTTTCTAAAATTTCTGAAACTGAAAATACCAATGATTTGCCTACTTCAAGAAGTATGCTTTATATTTAAATGTCTAGGCAGAAAAATAATATGTTATTTTACAAAGTTTTAAAATTAAAGTTTAGATATTAGACCAAGAAAGAACATGCCTAGTAACAGCATTGTTAGAAAAGATAATTTTCTTTCTTTTATAGGACAAATCTTTGTGTTTCTCTAAAAACATTATTTCCCAGGTTTTTTAAACACAGCATATACAATGAATTGATGATGTTTGCTGTATGAACAAATACATTTTGAAATAACAAAGGAAAGGCAAGTCATACATGATGAAAGGAAAATGCGAACCTTTAACTTTTACTGACATTTCCTTTTTTCAAGTGCAGTATTTATCAGCAATCTGGGAGTCACCAATATCAGAAGGAATCATCTGCACTTGGCTCCAAATTAAAATTGGGTGCTTGATTCAACATGGCTAATTTTCCTTTGATCACTGTAATAGGCAGAGCTTTTTATTCTTATATTGATCAAAAGACACGAGAAGAAGGTTTTGCCTTAACCACACCTGCGAACACCTCAATGGCCAAACTGACATACCAATCAGCCTTAAATCAAATGGCAGAAGGTGAATGCTACCATGGCGGGGTAAATTTTATCACACAGAAAAGAACATAAATACAGGCAGTTTTAAAAATTTGGAGCTAGTGATATAATCAGTCATACAAGAATATTATGTCTGAGGTAAGTGATGTTAGAACAGTTTACATTGAACATGAGTTATAGTAATGTTCTTCATGTAATTTATTGTCAAACCTGGAAACATTTCAAAAAACCAGAAAAAAGAAAAACTGTAATATTTTGCAAATGGGAATACATAATTACTCCACTTACAAGAATGAAAAAGTTTCATTATAAATGAAAAAAATCAAAATAAGAAATTCAGAAACATAGTTCTAACATACATAGAGAGGCAAAATTAAATTCAAAGAGAAATTTAAATCTATATAGTAAGCATGAAGACATATCAAAACCAGTGGGATAAATGTTATGCCCTGGCAAGAAATTCCTAACTTTTAATATCATTATTATTTTTAAGTGCCTTCTTAAATTTACAAGAATTAATTCATGCAAACAATTATAAAGGTAGCATTATAATTGAGCAATGTGAACAAAAGCAAAGGTAAATTTAATGACAGAATTAATGTTTTAACAATTTCAATAAAATTAATCTAAAGGTAATATGAACATGAATGATCATGAATGTGAGAGATATAAGAGATTTGTTGCAAACTTCATTCCTAATTCAATTTTATAGAAGATACATTTTCAGAACTTCAAGAATTGATGATTTCTCCTTCGGCCCTGGATCCAGACGAGGGCAGAATCCCTGCTCCTCAGGAGGTGACCTTCAATACCAATCAGGAGTCAGCCAAGGATGGTGCAGGAACAACAAAACTGAAAACAATAACAAACTATAATTCAGAGCACCAAAGACCCTACATTAATCATATGGAACCAGACCAGCCAAATCTCTCCCCATCCTAAAACTTAGGGAAACTAGGAAAAAGGGGGGTGGCAAGATTTTAAAAGCCTAAACATGGGGAAGACCAACGATATGCAAGATACTCCACAGAAGTTAGTGCTGCAGTAACTATAATCAGACTTTACATGACCTGCACTATGACTGACATGTCGATGATTGCCTAAAGTCTAGCATGGATCACAGGCAGTGGGGTCCTTAGAGACAATGGATTAACAGTCATGGTGATGGTCCATGCTGGTGGGGAGCCCAGGAAAGAGCTCTGGGTTATGCCACTGAGTCCTTACACCTCACTAAGGTGGAGGACTCAGAGGGAGGTTTGAGATTCACACAAGGAGGATCTCCAGGGGGTGGGGGGAGGGAGAGGCACTGGGAGAACAGAAGGGGGGAGAGTGCAGAGAGGATGGGGGGTGGAGGGTGGGGATGACTGGGGTACCTATTGAGCTTGTATGATTAGAAAAAAAAAAAGAATTGATGATTTCTAACAAATCCAGACTGTGAAACTGATCCAAACTGTAAAAAAATCTCAGAAAATTCAATTGTAATATAAGGAATAAAATGTATTTAAAGTTAAACTATTGAAGGAAGGACCTGTAGAAACTTGGCTTTAGATAATAGTAATAGAACTTTATTTTAGTTTTATAAAAAAAACCCAATTAAAAACCACAATTCAACAATCTGCTGCCTTCAGGAAACTCATCTCACCACAAAAGATAGGCACATCGTAAAAATGAAAGGCTGGTCCAAAATCTTGCAAGCTAATGAAACCAGGTAACAGGCAGGGGTAGCAATTATACTTTTGGACAAAGTGGACTTCAAACAAAAGAAAATCATAAGAGACACAGATGGATACTACATTTTAGTAATGTAATTCAACAAAGTCTTAGCAAATAGGATTCAAAAACATATCAAAAAGATCATTCACGGGGACCAAGTAGGCTTCATCCCCGGCACACAAGGTTGGTTCAACATACGCAAATCAATAAATGTAATTCATCATATAAACCAGCACTAAATTCGCCAGGAAGACTTCACAATACTGAACATATATGCACCCAATATGGGCCCCTCCACATTCAATAAGAAAACCCTACAGTGTCTAAAGCAAGAAATCAACCCCCAAACAACAATTCTTGGGGATTTCAACACTGCCCTCTCAACATTGGATAGATCAACAGGTCAAAAGCTTAACAGAGACACTTTGGAACTTAATCAAACCCTTAAAGAAATGGACCTTACAGATCTCTATCAAACTTTTCATCCACACATCAAAGAATACACATTTTTCTCAGCAGCACATGGAACGTCCTCCAAAATAGATCACAAATTGGGATCAATGAATGAATGAATCTACACATATACAAAAAAGTTGAAATTCTAACCTGTGCCCTATTAGACCACCACAGCTGAAAGCTGGACATCCACAACACAACAAACAAGAGAAAATACACTAAACTCTGGAAACTTAACAATATGATGCTGAATGAGAACTGGATTCAGGAAGAAATTAAAAAAGAAATTCAAGATTTCCTGAAAGCGAACGATAATGAAAATGAAACTTATCAAAAATCTCTGGGACACAATGAAACCTTTCTTAAGAGGTAAGTTCACAGATCTTAATGTGTACATCAAAAAAATGGAAACATCAGAAATAAATAACTTAACAATACAGCTTAAAGCTTTAGAGAAACTAGAGCAATCTGATCCCAAAAGTAATAGAAGAGAGGAGATTAGCAAAATAAGGGGAGAAATATCTGAAATCGAGATTAGGAAAACGATAGAGAAAATCAACCAGTCAAAAAGCTGGTTCTTTGAAAAAAATTAATAAGATTGATACACCCCTAGCTAAATTAACTAAAAGCAAGAGAGAGAAAACTCAAATTAACAAAATTAGGAATGAACATGGAGGTATCAATACTGATACCCAATAAATCCAGAAAATTATGACATCATATTTCAAAAACTTATACTCTGTGAAGTTTGACAACACAAAAGAGATGGATGAATTTCTAAGTAAATACAACTTACGTAAATTGAATCAGGAAGTTGTGAATTATTTAAATAGTCCTATAACATATGAGGAAAATGAGGAAGTAATCTCAAATCTTCCCACCAAAAAATGTCCTGGACCAGATGGATTCAGCACAGAGTTCTACCAGACATTTAAGGAGTTAATAACACCAATACTCTTTAAACTGTTACATCAAATAGCAAAGGAAGGAACACTACCAAATTCCTTCTATGAAGCTAATATCATTTTAATCCCAAAACCTAATAAAGACTCACTTAAAAAAGAAAACTATAAGCCAATCTATATGATGAACATGGATGCAAAGATTCTCAACAAAGTCTTAGCAAATCGGATTCAAAAACATATCAAAAAGATCCTTCACAGGGACCAAGTAGGCTTCATCCCCGGCACACAAGGTTGGTTCAACATACGCAAATCAATAAATGTAATTCATCATGTAAACCAGTCCAAAGTCCAAGACCACATGATACTCTCGATAGATGCAGAAAAAGCTTTTGAAAAGATCCAACAGCCTTTTATGATCAAAACGCTAGAGACAGTAGGAATGGAAGGAACCTTTATCAATATAATAAAAGCTGTATACAACAAGCCCACAGCAAGGATTATGCTCAATGGGGAACAATTGGAAGCATTCCCACTTCGACAGGAACTAGACAAGGCTGTCCACTCTCACCACTTCTATTCAATATTGTACTTGAAGTCTTAGCTAAAGCCATAAGACAAGAAAGGGACATAAGAGGGATTCGAATCGGCAAGGAAGAAGTCAAGCTATCCCTATTTGCAGATGACATGATCTTATACCTAAGTGATCCCAAAAACTCCACCAGGAAACTCCTGGAACTAATTGAGAAGTTCAGCAGGGTGGCAGGATGCAAAATAAATGTGCAAAAATCAGAGGCCTTCCTATATGCCCAGAATGAAAGAAACAATCCAATTTACTATATCCCCTAAAAAAATGAAATACCTTGGTACAAACCTAACCAAGGAGGTAAAAGACCTTTACAATGCAAACTTTAAAACCCTAAAGAAAGAAATTGCAGAAGAAACCAGAAGGTGGAAAGACCTCCCATGTTCCTGGATTGGCAGAATCAACATCATAAAAATGAGCTTCCTACCACAGGCAATATACAAATTCAATGCTATACCAATTAAAATCCCAAAGCAATTCTTTGAAGAAGTTGACCAAACAATCTCAAAGTTCATATGGAGGCACAAAAGACTCAGGATAGCAAAGACAATCCTGAGTAACAAAAACACTGCTGGAAGTACCACCATACCAAACCTTAGTCTATACTACAAATCCATAGTTATAAAAACAGCCTGTTACTAGCTCCAAAATATCCACACAGATCAATGGATAAGGGTGGAAGACCCAGATATAAGCCCACAAAATTACAGCCATTTGGTCTTTAACAAAGGGGCCCAAAAAATCCATGGAAAATGAACAGTATCTTCAATAAATAGTGCTGGCAAAACTGGATCTCCACATGCAGAAGATTAAAACTGGACCTGTACTTGTCACCATGTACAAGAATTAATTCCAAATGGATCAAGGACCTTGATATAAGGCCAGAGACTATAAAAACCATACTTGAAGGGGTAGGGACCTCCCTCGAGCTGATTGGGCTAGACCAACATTTCCTAAACAGACATCCAATGGCACAGTCACTGCTACCAACTCTCAACAGTTGGGATTTTGTGAAATTAAAGAGCTTCTGTTCAGATAAAGAGATTGTAACAGGAGCTCAAAGGCAACCCACAGAATGGGAGAAAATCTTCACTAACCACATATCTGACAGAGCTCTATTATCCAGAGTGCACAAAGAACTCAGAAAATTAAACACCAAGGAAACTAATCGCCCAATTAAAAAATGGGCCCTGGAACTTAAAAGAAACTTTACCAGGCATGAAATTAAAATGTCTAACAAATATCTTAAAAATGCTCCACTTCCTTAGCCATCAGGGAAATGCAAATCAAAACTTCCCTGAGATATCATCTCACCCTGGTCAGGATGGCAAAAATCCACAATACAAACAACAACAAATGCCGGAGAGGATGTGGAGAGAGGGGAACTCTCCTACATTGCTGGTGGGAATGAAGGCTCATACAGCCACTCTGGCAAGCTATCTGGAGATTCTTAAAGAAATTAAAGATTGAAATGCCATATGATCTTGCTATTCCACTTTTGGGAATAAACCCACATACAGCAAAATTCACCTCAATAGCACAAGCATGACCATATTCATAGCAGCACTGTTTACAATAGCAAAGTCATGGAATCAACCCAAATGTCCAAGAGTTGACGAGTGGATAAGGAAACAGTGGTACATCTATACAATGGAGTACTACTCAGTCATCAAAAATGATGAATTACTGGAATATGCCAGGAAATGGATTTTATTAGAAACAATTACATTAAGTGAAGTATCCCAGACCCAGAAAATTAAGTGCCGTATGTAGTCCCTAATAGGTGGCTCCTAGTACCAAACTCACCCAGCCCACCTAGAGACACTCGACGATAAATCTCTGTAATACCCACAGTAATTGCAAGGATTATGAACAGGAGGGATGGGGTACGAGGGCCACACCAGAAACAAGGAGAGAGGAGACCATGTTACAGCAGAGAAAATAGGCCTCCATCAAGGACTGCAAGTAAGATATGAGACATCTGGTTAAGTTCACAGACTTTTGTTCCTGATTATTTACAACTGAGGGGGTATGATCTCTCTAGAAAGGGAGGGCATATAGTCTGGCAGATAAAAAGTAACCATTTTGCAAATAGATGATTGACCCCTCCCTCACTGCGGTTTCCTACTTTTATTACCTCTACCTTTGAATATACTCTTATAACAAGACTCTAATTTAACAGCTTTTTATCTCTGGCCAAGGGGGTGACATCCAATACCCATCATGATGGAGTGAAGGACATTGCAGGAGCAGCAAAACTGCAAACAAAAATGAACAAACCATAATCCAGAACCTCAGAGAGTCTATATCAACCACCTAGAACTAGGCCAGTCTAATCTCTCCCCATCCTGATGCTCAGGGAAATTCACGGAAGAGGGGGAGGTAAGATTGTAAGAGCACAAGGATGGAAGGACCAATGATATGCAAGATACTCCACACAAGTTAGGGCCGAAGCAATCATAATTGGACTTTACATGCCTTGCGCAATGTCCAACACACTATTGACCCCACAAAGTCTGGCATTTGCTAAAGGCAGCAAGATCCTTGGAGGCAAGGGATTGACAGCCACAATAGTGTTCCTATGCTTAAGGGGAACACAGAAAAAGGTTCAGGGAAATGCCACTGGGTCCTTTTACGTCATCGGAGAGGAGAGCCCAGAGGAGAGTCTGGCATGCACATTAAAGGATTCTCAAGGTATTGGGGGGGAGGCACTGAGGGATGGGGATGGAAGGGTGAGGGGAGGGGAGACGCGGGAAGGAGAAGGGAGGGTAAGGAACCAGTGTACCTATTAAGTTTGTTTGAGCGGAAATAACAATAAAAATGTTAAAACAACAAAAAAAATCCAAGTTTCAGATTGAACGGAAATGACATTGGTTGCCTGCAAAGTCCAGTCATGTCAAAAAAATAAAAAAATGAAACCATAAACAGTTTTTAATTAAAAAAAAGCACAGAAAGAAGTGTATATTGAGAAATGCAACCACAATTGACTAAAATTTTGACATCTATATTGAAGCTTAACCTTAACTTTCTGTTCATACTCCATAAGTTCCAAATTCTACACAACATGCATTTATAATTGCTCCTATCAATTCATTGTTCTCTTTTTTCTAATGGTATTTATGGTAAATTTAACTCAGGAAATATTTTATAAACATTTGGAAGGATATACAGAGATGAAAAAACTGAATTAGAAACAGTATCTCTAGAAAGTTGACCACATACTAGTGGTAGGAAATAAGTAAGTATGGAGGAATCTATGCTACCATCTGGAATGTGATTAAAATCATAACACATGCTAGAAATATATGCTTCTGAAAATAGTCCATTGCCACTATAGACTACCATTTGAGTTTATTTCACATAATTTCTTTTCTTAAAGAAGGAAATGAATCATAGGACAAAATTTTCAATTAATCTCCAAATAGTATGTCCCATTCTCCTAAGGGACAATAATATGAAAAAGAGAACTTCAAATACACATGTACGAATAGACCAAGTGTTAGAATTCACAAAATAAAATTAATAAAATGAATTAATAAAACTGGTGGTAAAGACTTATTTGTGGTAATTTATTTAGTGGAAGAAGTTTTGTCTGATTAAAAAATCTAGGATTATTTTAAAGGGGAGTGGAAATCATTTTGTGTAATTATATGCTTTGCTAAATTATCACATAATTATGAGAACTAAATTATTGGGTGCTGATCATAAATGAATTTAGAAATTTTGCAACAAAAGCCTTGTATTTTGTGTGTGTGTGTGTGTATGTGTGTGTGTGTGTGTGTGTGTGTGTGTGAGCTGTATGTATATCAGAGGCATATGCGAGTGTATATGCCTGTGGAGACCCAAGAATGTCTTCCAGAATCATCCTGGATTGGTTTACCTCCTGAATCCTTTGATCTAAGGTTTCCCAGGTTACAACTTCCAGGGTTAGAAATGCAGAGTTCTGCTGTTTCTACCTAGAATATTTTTAAGTGTGATGTTGGAATCTGAAGTCAGGTCCTTGTGCTTATAAGGCAAAAGTCAACCCCAGAGCCATTTTTTCAACCTTATTAATTTTTTGAAGAAAAATAATCCTCAATGATATATTTCTGCAAACTAAGACTAATTGGAATGTCTTATAGCCATACATGTTTTATTTTCTTTATTTTATTATGTTAAGAGTCAATAAAACTATTAGAGATTTTTATTTCAAACACTGAATTTTCTCTTATATTTGTTAACACATTTTGTGAAATTCATGTCTTCTACATCATATTTTCCTATATTGTCAAATAACTTGATTTATTTCAACAGAACTAATTCCTTTTTATTTATTTTTGCAGCTCTCTCTCCTCTCTCTCTCTCTCTCTCTCTCTCTCTGTATCAGAAGGCATTCTGTATGTTTGTGAAGGACCAAAGGTGACTTTGGAAATCACCCTGGATTGTGTTAACGCCTCTTTTCTTTGATCTGAAGGCTGTGCCTTCCAGTGCTAGAAGTGCAGACCAACACCATTTCTGCCTGATGTTTTTATTTGGAATCCAGGATCTGAAATCAGAACTTTCTGTTTGCAAGGCAGAGGCTTAACCTCCGAGCTTTCTCTGCAACCTAACAATTTTCTTTTAAAAATATTATCGAGAATGTCGGTGTCATGGATCTCAGCAAAGGCACAAGATTTTAGCTGAACTATAATGATGAATATCACTTGTTGGCTTCTCATAGCTTTGGTGAAGACATACTGTTTCTCTATGGTCTTTGGAAAAAAAAATCCCTTGAGGAATTCAATTGTAGAGTGTCCAGAAGTTTTTGTTAGATCTGAAACTTTCTGGCATTCCATATTTTTAGGCTCAGGTAAATATTTTGAGGGTAAATCTGATGTGCTTGTGATGTGTCACTGTATTTTATTATAGTTGACTATGAACTATGTGACTGGTTTACTTCAATTCCCCATTTAAAAATATTATTTCAGAACTCTAACTCTACTGCAACTAGCCTAACAAGTATTTGCAGAGTAAGCAACTTCATTTGGAATTTATCAAGTTTTCAGTTTATCATTCCAGAACTCTCTTCTCAAGTACCAATATTTTTTCATTTTTGCTCTTTCCTAGGGTCTTGTTGGATTAGGTGCAAGATTTCCCATAAAACCTGCATTTGGGTTCAATCAAGAAATGGTTAGTCCATTTTGCAAATGGGTGATTGACCTGTCCCTCACCATGGTTTCCTAATTTTATTACATCTACCTTTGAATATACTCTTATAACAACACTCTAATTTAACAGGTCTTTATCTCTGGCCAGGGGGTGACATCCAATACCCATCAGGGTGGAGACAAGGGCATTGCAGGAGCAGCAAAACTGAAAAAAAATCAACAAACCAACCAGAACATCAGAGACTCTATATCAATCACCTGGAACTAGGCCAGCCTAATGTCTCCCCATCCTGAAGCTCTGGGAAATTTGTGGAAGAGGGGGCAGTAAGATTATAAGAGCACAAGGATGAGAGGAGCAATGATATGCAAGATACTCCACACATGTTAGGGCTGAAGCAATCATATTTGGACTTTACATGCCCTGCACAATGTCCAACACACTATTGACCTCACAAAGTCTAGCATTTGCTAAAGGCACTAGAATCCTGGGAGGCAAGGTATTGACAGCCACAGTAGTGTTCCTATGCTTAAGAGGAACACAGAAAAGAGTTCTGGGAAATGCCACTGGGTCCTTGCACCTCATCAGAGAGGAGGATCCAGAGGAGAGTTTGGTATGCACATTAAAGGATGCTCCGGGAATGGGAGGGGGAGACAATGAGGGATGGAGAAGGAAGGGGGAAAGAAGGGGGGCACAGGGGGATAGGGGGTTGGAGGGAGGGGAGGACCGGTGTACCTGTTAAGTTTGTATGAGTGGAAATAAAAAAATGGGCTTGGGAACTCAGAAGAAACTTTTCCAGGGAGGAAATTAAAATGTCTAACAAATATCTATAAAAATGTTCCACATCCGTAGCCTTCAGGGAAATGCAAATCAAAATTTCCCTGAGATATCATCTCACCCTGGTCAGGATGACAAAAATCCACAATACAAACAATACCAAATGCTGGAGAGGATGTGGTGAGAAGGGAACTCTCATAGATTGCTGGTGGCAATGCAGCTTACACAACCACTCAGGTGATCAGTATGGTGATTTCTCAAAAAGTGAAGATTCAAATACTTCTGGGAATAATCCCCCATAATACAGAAATTCAGTACAGTGACACTAGCACAACCATGTTCATAGCAGCACTATTTACAATAGCAAAGTCATGGAATCAACCCAAATGCCCAACAGCTAATGAGTGGATAATGAAAATGTGGTACATTTATACAATGGTATACTACTCAGCCATCACAAAGAATGAATTAATGAAATTTTTCAGAAAATGGATGTAATTAGAAAAAAAATTTGAGTGAAATATCCCAGACACAGAAAGTTAGACACCATATGTACTCCCTAATAAGTGGATTCTAGCTCCAAACCAATGTAATGACATATTCAAAGGTAAATCTCCATAATACCCCCTGTGAATGCAAAGATTATAAACAGGAGGGAAGGGGAAGAAATTCCTCAAAAAAAAAAAGCGAGAGAGATAGGGGATCATGTTTCAGTAGAGAAAATGGGTCACTCTCAGGTATTGCATGTAAGTAGCAAGACATCTGGTGAAGCTCCCTCTCATTTCCCTTCCTGATCACTTGCAACTGAACAGGTTCCATCTCACCAATCAGGAAGGGTATAGGGAATTGCAGATAGGCAGTAATCATCCTACAAATGGGACACTAACCCCCCATTAGTGTGTCCCATTCCTATTCTTCTATCTACCTTTGAGTCTCCTCTTATTAAGAACTTCATTTAAACATTCTTTTACCTTTGGTTAGGAGGTGACCTCCAATACTAATCAGGATGGAGCCAAAAGCGGTACAGGAAAATCAAAACTGAAAGCAACAACAAACCAGAAGCAAGGGATTAAATAGTCATAATAGAGTTCCCATACTAATGGGGAGCCCAAGAAGGGGCTTGGGGCTATGCCACTGAGTCCTGAACCCTCACTAGGGTGAAGGACTCAGAGGGAGGTTTGGTATTTACACAAAAGGATGCTCCAGCGGATGGGTGGGAGGAAGGGAGAGGCACTGGGAGAGCAGGAGGGAAAAGGAGGAGAGTGTAAGGGGAACTAGGGAGGGAAGAAGGGAGTGAGAGGACAGTGGTACCTATTGAACTTAGATGAGTAGGAAAAAAATGTGGGAGAAAAAAAGTGAAAAAGTTGCAAGTCAACCGGTAAATGCATTCTTGCTCAGTGACTGCAAGTCATACTGAGGAAAGCATCTTGCTGGATGATTTCTCTGCCATGGTATTATGCTTCAGTTTGAGTTCATAGACAATATAACTGCCTAATCATGTACCTACTAGATAATTGACTCAGTGATGGCAAACAGACTAATACTAGCCCTGTGCCTTATTGTAGCTCATGGACCATATTTTGCAGGCAACTAGTGTATGAATATCCTTCAGAATGAGCTTTTTTTAGTGAGAATTATGATCTCAGATCAGGGAGAATTATAGAAATTCACTGAGATTATATTAGTAAAACAGGTAGCTTAGTAACTCACACAGTCATCATTCACTTCATTAATAGTTGACATTAAATGAAGGATTATTGCCATTATCATTATTGCTTTCCACTAAAGGAGAAAATTAATTCAAAAAGAGATGGTTTCTTACATGGATTTTCTGTACCGAATGCTATATATCCTGACCATTCTTAATTATCAACTAGAAAATTGGGCTATACGTGTCTACTCCTTTAGCCTAATTTTAATTCTTGGTAAAGTTTCATTCAGGAGCTTCTGTATCCCCTGTCATCCTGAACCACTTAATTGTTTATCTAGCAAATGCAAACTGATTTAATAGTAAACCGAAATGAATAAAAAATCTTGGAGGTAACTGCAGTCCAAAAGTGTACACTGTGCATTTTAAAGCCATTATCAAATTTAATGAATATCTCATATTAAAAAAGACTTCTCTGGGCCAGGATGATGTCTGGTTCAGCTGGAAAAAGTGCTTGTGATTCAAACTTGAATTTGAGCACTGGAATCAACATACGAGAGAATGGATATAATTTACTTAGAAAAGTGGTAATAACACATGTGCCATAAACATAAACACACACAAAAGAAATTAATTAAAATATTTCTTGAGGAATGATATAGTATATTCCTAGATTTTGAGGAAATTCCGAATTGATTTTCACAGCGCCTGCACTGTTTTGCACTTCTACCACCAATGTTTACATGCTGTGTACATACCTGGTTTCTCTATATCCACTTTTGTTCCTTTGTATTTTCAATGATGGCCACTTTGATTGTAGTAAGAGAGATTCTTAATGCCATTGTCAGCTGCATTTCCCTGATGACTAAGGATATGGAAAGCTTTTAAAAATGTTTCCTACACATGTGTATTTCATCTTTTGCGGACTATGCTAATTCGATTCTTTAATTACGCTATTTCCACAGATGCTTAGATAGGCTGACATAGCATCAAACTCCATTCTAAATATGTCTACTTTCCCAGCTTTACTCAGTGAAGTCTCTCTTTATAGTAATTAGAGGTGAAAGCCCGAAACCATAGCTACACAAGAAACAAATGACAGTTTGAAAGCCCAACCTTAAACAGTTATTTATTAGGTTCAGGGATTATTGCAGAAAAGGGGGAATATTGTGTGAACACTTTTCCAGGGGATATCTACCCCCAAGAGAACTTCAGTGACAGATGAAAGTAACCATTATAGCAAGGTCCAACCTGACCAATCAGTGGGTTTAATGGGATTGCTTACTGGTACAGGGGTGAAGGTTACTGACAGAAGCAGGGAGTCTCAAAGCAACTGCATCCCAGAAAACATGTCCCACCATGGATGAGACTCACGGAAACTGTGACCCTGAAGCTCTCTTCTTTATGACTTGCTAGAAGGGTCTTCCCCATGCTTCCAGGATTGCTCATTGTTTCTTTAGACTTCTGGACTGCTGTCTGACTTCTTCACAGATGGTTTGTTCAATAATCTCTTTCATGTGTCTTGGCTACTGTGTGGTTTTGCACACACTTGGCTGCTCTGGGGCTTTCTTCAGACTAACTTGAACTGCTCACAGTCTCCTTTATGACTGCCTGGCTGGCAAGAGAATCTCCTCCACCAGCTGTTGTTTACTGCTTTTTTTTTTCTCTCTCTGGAGGACCTCTCCCCACCCCAGAGCTTGGCAGCTCATGAGTCTAACCAGATGTTTATTTGCTGAGACTTCCTCCAGTATGAGATGTTTTGATTTGCTAAACAACATCCTCCTTAGCTTAGACTGAAGCAATGTGTAAGATGACATCAAGATGTGTCCAGAAGAAAATAACAACAGAGAAGAAAGGGTGTAAAAGCTGGGAGACAGAGAGAAGGTCTTTAAAAATCACCTTGTAAACACTACTGCAGCAGTCATGGAATCATAGCAACAGTGACTACTGTCTCTGGACAGACAAGGTCACTAGTCAGCTTTGTATGGGAGATAGACTCACAAAGTCTTACCATTTAATGCTGAACTACTGACAATTGATAGACTCTGGAAGAAGCGAGGACTAGAATCCTGTCATGTGTCCACTGGTGAACTATGAAACTTAAATTGATAGTTACAAACCCATGGTCACAAAGATGACCCTTCAATAACTCAATAGGGCATAAAATCAAACTAAAAGTCATGATCATGAGTTCTTGTTGTGTAGGGAAGAGCTGGGGATGATTGGAGTAGAAGGGGAACGAAAGGAGGTGATAATAATATAATATGACATATCCATATGCATAAATTGCTGTTAATAAAATGGTCTTCATAGATACAATGAAGATTCCACTATGTTGATATATGCATTTTGCAAGTTGGTTTTGAATGTGGTTATATTAAAAGTGACTTCAAATTATGCTTTACAGCTCTTTAATTGAGAGATCAGTGCTTTCTGGCATGTGGCTTATACCTGCAATTGTAAACAGCACCACAATCTAATTATGAAGAAATGTTGATGTCTCATGAATATATATTTGAAATTTAGTATATAATAGACAACAACTTTGGGAATATATTCTGGGTGGAATATAAATTATACTTTGCTAATTTCAGTACCTCTTTTTTGAAAATCACTGCAATATGTAAATCAAATGCAGTTTTGTGAAATATTTTTGTTTAGTTTTTAAAACTTTATTTGTGTGTGTGTGTGTATGTGTGTGTGTGAGAGAGAGAGAGAGAGAGAGAGAGAGAGAGAGAGAGAGAGAGAAAGAGAGAGAATAGACAGAGAGAAATAGAGAGAGGGCAGTGTGTGTTTTTATGGGGGCCTAAAGGTGACTATGGGAATCAAACTGCAGGGCTTCTACCTCCTTTTTGCTTCTCTCTGGGATTTTCCATGCTCTGCCCACCAGGGCCAAAAGTATAGGTTGCCACCATTTCCTCCTGGTGCTTTTACATGGGATTTGGGATCCAAACTCGGGACTTTCTATTTGGGATCCACATTTTTTAACCCCTGAGCTATCTCTCCGGTCCTCTTGTTTATCTTTTAGCTGAAGCTAAAACCTGTAACAAAAAGAGAAGCCTATGTGGCAAGAGGGATATTCCAGATGTGGATTTATACAATGAGGGCTCTTGGGGTATGCCAATGAGCCTCAAGGAAAGAGTTGTGCTTAAATTTAGATGTCAAAGAATTAAATTTTAACAATTAATGTTTTGGGTTTTTTACTCTTTTATTGTTATTTTTAGATGAATACTCATCTTTTGTTCCCTGAGATAAGATATTTAATTCCTAGACAAAGGACAGCAAAATGAGGTGTGTGGTAGTGTGCCAGAAAACCTACTCTTTTCTTTAAACTGTCATCAAAGGGAACCAAAGCATCACCAAGGATTTTGAATTAAAGCTCTAGAGGTGAAAAGGACAGAGAGGAAACAGGATGTGTATTAACAGACAAACAATTTTTTTCATTATTATCACAGATTTTAAAAATAATTTTTTTTATTGTTTTAGAAGCATATTGACTACTTATTCCTGCTTCTCTCCATCTCCCTCCTATGTATCCACCTCCCTTCTCTTTGTCAATCCATCCCACTCCCATGCCTGTTTACTTCTATGAATCCCAGGGTTCTCTCTTGTTTGTCTACTTCTTATTTTAAATTTTTCTACTTTAAAAGCATGTTGAGTACTTATCCCTGCTTCCTTCCATCATCTCTCCCTCCCATACCTCCATCAATTCTGCCTTCCTGCCTGTCTGCTTCTATGGATTCTAGAGCTGCCTCTAGCTTGTCTACTCTAGTGGGGGTTCAGGTCTCTGTGGCTTGTCAAGTTGCCTCTTTATGGACCATCCCACTGATAGGGGCATTTCCCTCCACTCATCCAGGTTTAGTCCCAAAGTTTCTTCTGCTTATTATTATGTCTCATAAGTCCCTTAATATTCAACATGGGGGCATGTTAGTTTGTTAGTCATTACGCAGGCAGTACTGTTGCATCCAGGAACTCACTACAGTGATACTTGTCCTTACCGGAAAGAGGATTTTGATACACAATTTGAGATAATCACTTTTTAGACAACATATATATATATATTCATATATAGACAATATATATATATATATATTCTTCAAACAGATACATTTCCATTCTGGAAGGAAGAAAAAACTCATAAAACATAAGAATCTAATGAATAAAGGTTCAGGAAGTTCATGAAACTTATAAAATTTGGGGAGCTCAGAAAGCTGCAAGATTCACAAAACTCCCCCTTCCTATGTTATAGAAGCAATAAAGAATTGTTAGGAATGCTTTTTGGCCCTGTCTTAATGGATCATTCTGAGATCTCTCTTCATTCTCTCTCTCTCTCTCTCTCTCTCTCTCTCTCTCTCTCTCTCTCTCTTTTCTCTCCCTCTCCATGTCTCTGCCTCTCTTTCTCCACTCTTCTTTCTCCCTCATCTTGATATGCAGTCAATATCAGTTTTACCATTACAATCTCCCTGCCTTAGTTTCCCAGTACCAACATTACAGACATGCACCACTGTACCTTTAGCTAGGCTAAATAAAGGGTTTTATTTCAGGTAGCATAAGTTGTCATTTTTGTTTAAAAATAATTTCCAGTGTAGAAATTTAAAATTCCTCCCAAATTATGATTAGGGTATACCATTGGAAAGCAGAAAAAAATGGTAGCCAGAAAATACCAATCTTATCTTTTTTCTTATGTCCTCATTGACCTCTTTCTTGCTAAACTTCAAAATTATGTAACACTTGTGTGAGATAGTTAAATACAGCTGATGTCAAGGTTTGAAATGTGTCCCCCACAGTCCCATGTATTTAGGAGGGTCATGGCCCTATTGAGAGGTGCAGCATCCCTGGAGGAAGGCAGTCACAGGGGATGAGTCTTATGGTGGATTAGCCCCACCGTACTTCAGGGAGAACTCTGCTCTTGCAGAAGACAGTATTGTTATTTTCAGCCTCATGGATGGATGAATGGATGACCTAGGCCTCCTTCAGCTCCTGTCTCCAGCCATGCTGTTTCCACCTTAAAGGACTGTATTTCCATTCTGAAATGGTAAGTTGAATAAATCTCCCTTTCTCCCTTAAGTTGCTTGACTTTGGATGTTCTCTTACAGCCACAGAAAAGAGCAACTAGTACAGTTGTCAACTTGGCCAAAAGGCTCGAGCTCTGGGCATACTGTAAAGGAATGGTGGGTGAATTATACCCTAAGCAAGTCTCTGCAGGAGACTAACTGATGGGGGGAGACTTAGTCCATAGTAGATGGAAACATTTCCTAAGCAAATTGCTAAAAATGGAGGGAGCTTGTTAAATTAAGTAAGCTGACATTCTGGTTCAGCTTACCTGTGCAGGCACTAGAAGAATCTTACCTGGGCAGCTGCTTTACAAAAAAAAAAAAAAAAAAAAAAAAAAAAGGAGCAGAACATACTTTGGAGCTCTGAACCTTATTTCTTTCTTCCCAAGGAATTTTCATTCTTATAGCTGGGAGACTTCCCTAACTGTCTTGTCCTGGTACTAATTTCTGTTCTTGTGTTCTTTGTTGCTGTGAGATGATACATAGATGCAGCCTATGAGAAAAAAAATAGATGTACTTGGCTTTCAGTTCTGGAGGGGATATAGTTTGTTTACGGTGGAAAGGGCAAGGTGGGCAGCAGAAGATGAGGAAGTCCATCAGGTCCAAGCCTTCGTCCTGGTGCCAGAGAGAGAGCAAGAGACACAATGTGGGAAGAAGCATGGATCAGACTACTAAACCCTCAAGATCTGCCCACAGATCTTCCAGAAGGCTCCACTTCCTAACGGTGCTATGATCTTCCCAAGGAGTAATATCACCTAAGGATTCAAACACATGAGTCCATGGGGGATAACTCAGATTGAAACCATGATATTGTTGAACATAGATGTACATTTATCTGTGAAGCGAATTGTAGTGTGCTTTGGGAGTACGTTCAGAAGTGATGTGCTTGGCTCACAGTGTAGTTCTTTTTTTTTTTTTTTGAGAATTCAAAATTAGCTAATTTTTGAACTTTTTTAGTTTTAAAAAGACAGGTTTAATCACTTCACTTTGTTCTGGGAAAAGCAGAGTAGCCATCAAGTTGAAAAGACACGTGGGAAGGGAGGGAGAATATCCTATCAGATTTCCTCTATCTTGATAAAGAGGTTACTGGTCAGCACAGTTTTTGAATAATTATGTAATATATTTTTATTTTCTCAGTTCATCAGAAATCCCTTATACCAACCATCTTTTAATTTATGGGAAAATGGGGGAACTTACAACAAAACAGAAAGAACATTTTTGACATACTTATGGAGTATGAATATTTAAGTTTTCAGTACTTAGTGTAGATAACAAACCAAGTTCTTTCACTGGACATATCATTCTTTCTTGGTAGACTAGAAGAAAAGAGACTCATAAAGCTGCTATCCCAATTATTTGCTATCCTCAACCTGTATGTTTCATATGACTAAAAGTTGTAATGAGGAAATTCCCTCATTAATTCACTAAGAATAAATAAATAGAAAATAAATGAACAAATAAACAGAAAAGAAAGAAAGAAAGAAAGAAAGAAAGAAAGAAAGAAAGAAAGAAAGAAAGAAAGAGAGAAAAAGAAATAAGCAAGTAAATAATTGCACTACCTAATCTTAAGGAAAACTACTATAAATATTAAAAGAACAATCAATCACGCAACACTTTTAATTTGTACTCATGTTAGTTAGGGTGGAGAAAAATTCCACAATTTGAAAATGAAACACCAGACTAGGTTTTCTCTTTATTTTTACTTTGGGGATTAAATCCAGAACCCCTGCACATGCCAGACCTGTCTGTCACTGAGATCCACCGTGGATCTCTTCTTATAACTTGGTTAGGACTAGGTTAATGCTTTTAGATTCTAAATCATTTCACATTAACATTAAACATCTTATTGGCAAAGCAGTCAAAGCACACAAAAGTGACCTTTTTAAGGAAAGGAGTGGATTACCAGTTCTTTGATTAGACCTCCGTGAAAGAGCACCAGATTTGTATCCAGCAGCCATTTTCTGCCAATGTTTTCACAATTTGAGTCCATGCATCCTGTTTTTAGATCTTTCATGAAAAATATGAATTTTTGCTACCTTACTGCTTTTATTGTTTTGAATCCAATTATCAGGATAATACCTAACTCCATGAGTGTCAAATAGAAGATTAACACAAGAAATTTTCATTTCTAATTCATATATTTTAAAAGCTTCATGCAGAAGAAAGGTTTCTTTTCCCAAGTCAGACTTTTAGAGTTTATTCTTTCTTTCTTAAGAAATAAAATTGTCAAGCTCCTTCTTCTTTAATTCCAATTTATAAAATTCTTCTTCATTCTTTTAAAAACAATTGGAATGCTGATTGGCATTTAGAATTATGCCCCTAAAGGTCATCTTTAGCTAACAGTTACTCTTTTTTTTTTTTTTGAAATTCATGTAATAAATATTTATTTGGAAATTAAGATCCAATCTGATGTAGTTAAGGGAAATATCATACTGTAGTATATTGGTTGCATGTGAGGTAATATACATATGTATTATACATACATGTAAGAAGTCATATTATCATAAAAGGCTGCAACCTTTTTTGACTGGGGAAATAGCATTGTCAGTAAAGTGCTTGCCTTGCAAACCTGAGGACCTGAGTTCAATCCCCTCTATCCACATATTAAAAAGAACAAGCCATGTGTGTATTCCCAGTGCATGCATGTATTGCTTGATATGAGGGTGTAGTGGGTGGTGACATCTAGGAAGCTTGAGGCTAGTCTGCTTGGAAAGGTTCAGATAAGGGAGAGGCCTGGTCTCAACAAATAAGTCAGTGAGCAGCTGAGTAGGACTAGCTGAGGCTGACCTGTGTCCTCCCCATGCACGGGCACATTTACCTGTGTGTATCTGTACACATATAGACAAACACACACGTGTACATGGGCATTGTTCTTTCATTGTTCGATGATTTTATTATTTATAGCCTTAAACCACAACTATTTGACAACTATTAGAAAATCATACATGAATTAAATTATATAGTGATAACACTGATTAGTTTAAGGATCGTTATTTAATCATATCATCAGTGAGGATTCAAGTCTAAATGCATGGCAAGGCAGAAATTTATAGTCACTTCATGCACAGGAAGGCCACTCATATGTAGAACTCCTCCCTGTATTGAGGAAAGAAAAGATCTCTAGATGTGTAATGGCAAAGCTTATATTCTCCCATAATCTTCCCATTTTTCTCAGGTTATTTACTACAATTTGGTTTTTATTCATCCAAACTTGAACAAATGCTGGGATGTCTCAAAATCAAAAGAGCAACTTCATATATTATGTATATATATATATATATATATATATGTGTGTGTGTATGTGTGTCTGTGTGTGTGTAAAATCTCATGACACAATTTCTTTATTGTGTACCCATAAAAGAGCCAAATTATGATTACCTTTCAAGCATTTAGACTTAACAGTTATTCTTAAGAAGTGACCCTGTTTTAGGGATCAGCCGTGTGAGGAATGATCAGTTATCATGGCTAGAAACCATTTTATAATAAAAAAGAGAATTTTATATGATTTTCTTAAAAGATTTTTCTAGAACATTTGCTTATGTGTGTAATCATAACCAAAGAATAAATTATAAACACCAACAAAGGAAGGTGTTATTGTAAATATACATAGAGACATTTCAGAAAAAACTTCTGAGTTTTTAACAATAGGAAATGAATGAAAATAGTTACTTTAAATATCATAGTTTTACATTTTAGTCAAGAGAAAACTATGCAGTTTAAAACAATGGAAGAATAATCCCTTGAGAATGCAGTATTTTTACAATAAACAATACATGCTTAATGCTTAACATTCTTGAGATTGCATCTCAGAATTTTTCTTAGTGCAAAGATATTATCAGCATGTAACCAGAACAAGGTCTAGACAATGGTGCTGAGTCCCACATAATAATATCTTGAGCAAAAATTTGTCATGGACATTAATAATCTTACATGAATTTCATTGCTTTGAGATAACATCAAGAACAGAAATGGCAGAATATGAACTAAGTTATTCCCAATGGTGTTGTGTTTTAAGTGCCTTTTGCGGTTATATACACAATGATCAATTTAATTCTTTTGAAATAAAAGTTAAAGTCTAACCTTAAAATAAGGAGAACTATATTTTAGACTCATTTCTACAACTTCATTTTCATTTAACTGTGTTAAGAATAACACACATGGCTCATGGCCAAGATTATGAATGGTGATGCTTTCCAAGAGGGTCAGGGTTGTTATGCTGCAGGAAATACCCTATGCAGAGAACAGATGTTGGTAATAATGCCATGATGCCATGTATGGCTCTATGATTACAGTAGGAATCTCAAAATATTTCTGAATTAGGGAATTTTATGAATTTACTCATTAGAAAATTCATACGGGGCTTGGGGAACGAGCCCAGCAGTTAAATGACCAGAACTTGGAGACCCAGAAGCCTCACAAAATGCCATTTTGTCTGGCTTGACAAACTAGTCCTAGGGTTGATCTCTGTTTTACTAGAAATGTTCCTCAATAGAATAAGATGGAAGAGTGATTGAGAGTAATTCACAATATCAATCTTGGGTCTTCATATCCATGTGCACATATATGTATACAAGTGTATAGACGTGCACTCATATGCATGTGAGAATGCATAAAACCACATGTACTCCTCCCGTACACATATATGTGAGAAAATGAATGGAGAAATAAAGATTAATGTTAACATTTTAGAAGTACCTTAAATTATGAATTGTTTAAATTTGAAATACTTTCTGATTAAAAACTACTACTAAGGAAAATGACATAAAATTAAGCAAATTTAAGACAGTATAGAACACTGGACATCTTTGTTTTCATATGGGAGGATTTTTTTCAGGTATTAATTTCTCGATAGCTTAGTTTAGAATGTTTAAAAGTTAACTTTGCTCTTTTTCTCCAAGACCTTACATACTTTACCTACCATCTTTCTGAAATTGCAATAGAAGAAGATATTCATATAAATACTGTCAAATAGATGAAGGATACTCTGAGAAATTTTCTTTGTTCATTTATCCACAATAAGCTATAAGAACACTTATATTTTCTTCCATATTGAAACATGAAATTGTTTGAACTGCAAGAAATGATTTAACTTTATGAATAAACTGCACAATATAGTTATTAACTTGTATTAATGCTAAAATATACAAATCACTGATTTTGATGTTATAAAAATCAGATATAAATTTATGTTATAAATATCAGATATAAATTTTAATTAATCATACACAGACAAATAAAAGAAAATGCATGTGTCTTCCACAATATAAAGAGAGAGCTTTTTGTATCTGGTACAGTGGTACAGTAAAAATAAGAGAATTTAGATAGGAGCCCCAAGGAGACTGGATTTGTGGTACACATAAAAGCTTCCAAGAGTCTAAGAAAAGTGGCTGTTCATAAAGGAAAAAAAAAATCTCAGCATGAGTGATAAATTTGGAAGGATAGGTTTCTGAGGAAAGTAACAGATGCTGTTTCTTTCAAATTATTTCAAAATGGGATACACATTTTTTTAAAAAGAAAAAAGTGTGTTAAAAATTGTAGCACTACTAAAACAAAGAATGTAATAAACCCCAAAGGTCTGTTGCTGCTGTCAGCCTATATCCCAAGGCACCAAACTGTTTCTTTCAATTTTTCTTACAATATTTTCTTATGATTTGACCAGTCAATTGTTAAGGTCCCCAGAAAAAGATATTCCAGTACTTCATCTGAGAAATTGATAGCTGCTGCTGTCAAGTGTCTCCTGGAACTGAGGAAAACGATGCCTCCTCCATCACTGTTTGGTAGATGAGATCAAAGTCCATTAAAGGCATTGCAAGATACATTCAAGACAGAGAAAGTCAAGGGCAGAGCAAGTCAACACTGACGGCAGAAAACCAATCTCACAACTTTTCACAATCAGGACCATATTCTAGCAGCTATCATATGCCTCTAACTGAAGTTAATGTTGCACGTTCCTTCCTTCCTCCCATCTGCCCAACCCCTCCCTTTCCTCCTTTCCTTCCTTCCTCCCTTTGTTCCTTCCTTTCACCTTCCATTCCATTCTCTCCTCAATCTGTTTTTTCTTCTTTTTCCTCTAATTTTAGTACTTTGTTATAATTCAAAAGCAAAACTTTCAATTCCCTTCCTACCATTATCATCTTAGCAATAACAAATTCTTTCAAATATTTATTCATAATAATATTATAACCACCTATTATGTAAAGTTATGCACTGGTGTGTGAACACACACCCACACCCACACCCACACCCACACAGTGGTCATGAATGTTCAAGTTATTGGGAGACACCCAATATCATTAAAAAGTGCATCTTCTATCATGAATGAGCAGCACCTCAGGGAGATACCATGAGATAGCCTGATTTCTCTATGCATAAATTATGATGGATATGCATTCCCTGCTCTAACATTTTGCCATTCACTTTCATTCTACTTGGAGTGATGGGTGTGGATGTCAGGGGATAACAGTGACAGTCTCTTTTCACCTTCTACCATGAACTTTCAGAGATCCCACTTAGGTAGTTAGGGTTGGTGGCAAATGCTTTTACCTACTTTTCCTAGTAAGTGTTTTTGCAAGCCCTGAGTTAGCTTGTAAATACAAATATGGGGGCTGACAAGACAACTGAGTTTGTAAGATTCTAGCTCACAAATCTGATATCCTGAGATTGATCTGCCTGATCTCCAGAAGTCACGTGTCAGTAGGAGAAAGCTGACTTCTGAAAAATGTCCTCTGACTTCTATCCTTATGTCATTACTCTCTGTCTTTGTCTCTCTCTCTCTCTCTCTGTTTCTCTCTCTCTCTCATATACAAAGGAGCCAAAATGGAAGAGAAGTGGCAAGAGTAGATTTCAAAACATGCATTATTTTCTCTTTTGAAGCCATTAATGTGCATAGTAATTATAAAGCACACACACACACACACACACACACACACACACACACCGAGAGAGAGAGAGAGAAAGAAAGAGAGAGAGAGAGAGAGAGAGAGAGAGAGAGAGAGAGAGAGAGAGAGAGAGAGAATGAATTAGCTTATATGGCTAGAGAAACTGAAAATCACACAATGTAATAAACCTTTAGCCAGCTAAAAATTCAGGTTAGTCAGTAGTACAGGTCTATCCTGTCACAGTGTCAGAGAACAGATCTGATTTAACTCCTAGAGAATGACTGAAGTTCTGAAAGTTCTGGGGTTGTGGGAATGGAGGTTAGTGTTTTTGTAAAGTCTATATTTCAAAAACCAGAACACTAATTCCTCTAGTTTCAATATCCAGAGAAGAAGGATGTATCAGATGAAGGAAAAAGAAAAATTCACTCTCTTCTGACTACTTCATGTGTCTGTGAGTCTTTAAGTGTTTGGGATGTGCATTTACCTGATAGCAATGGATCTTCTTGCTCTATCCACTGTTGCAAGCATTTATCTCTTCTCTGAAGAACTCTTGCAATCCTGTTGTGTTAAGACATCACATAAACCTTTAACATTTTCAAAACATTAGTATACAATGTGTGAACTTAAATTAACTTTTATTAAGGTTTTCTTTATTGCATTCATTGGTATGTGGAACTTTTAAGTTCCATAGATAAAATAATTCACAGATATTTTCTACTGTATTTTATTGTACAGAGACATGCTTTCTTAATTTCCCTTTTTTACTGGTTGCTGTTTTGATGATTTCTTTGGTAGTTGATTTTAAGCTCTGCAAATTTGGTGTAATTAGTTTTTAAATTAGTAGATTGTGTCAACTAAGAGTTTTTTTTAACACGTAGAAATTCAACTTCTGCAAGAAGACAGCTTATATTGTTTTGTTTTCAAACTGTGTAACCTGTATTATTACCTTATTCTTCTGAAGTTATCCACATTGCACTGTTGAAACACCCCTGGTGAATAATCTATGCCTTTCTTCCCAGGTACAAAATCTGGTATATGAACTGAGGCTCTTTTGCATGCCAGTTATGTAAGTGCTTTAAGTACTGAGCTACCTCCTCAGGCCCTTTCTGATCATTTTTAGAGGAGATGGAGAAAGTTGTTGTAATTCTTCTTTACTTAATTGGATAAACTTATCATCAAAGCCATTTGTTTTTTGACTTTTCTTTTGGGGGAGATTTTTGTTGTTGGTCCGATCCTTCCTTCTTTGATCTATTGAGATTTTCAATTACTTCAGACTACAATTAGATGATATGAGGATTTAGCTGTTTCTCTTAAAAAACCTGTATCTTCTCAATTATCAAACTTTTAATCCAGTAGTTCATAGCTTTCTCCCGTAATCCTTTGAATATCTGAAAGGGTGGTAATGTGTCTCATTTTTAGTTCTCATGCAGAGTTTTAATTATTCACTTTTTTACTATTCTCTGTTTTTCTAATTAATACTCTAAACATTTGATCAGTTTGATCTATAGTGTGGTACATACTTAAGTCTCTGTGTGTGGATTTTTTTTAACCAGATGATTTCTTGTGCCAGTATGTTTTTTAATATCAAGTGCAAAACTCCAAACTACATGACTTTTGAATTGATGAGTTTGGATCTATTGAGAGATCTTTGGATTTCCTTGTTTGTATCATGTTAATGATAGGACACGTTTTCTTGGAATTTTCAATATTCTTTCTTTGCTCTGTACCCTTGGCATTGATGTGAAGAGGTTGTTTTCTGGCCATGTTTATGTGGGGTTCTGAATGACTTCTGCATTTGGATGACCCTTTCCCATTTATTTGAAGACTTTTCTGCTACAATTATTCCATTGGTTTGACTGTCTTTAATCTGTTTTTAATTTTCTATATCATACAAATGGCTCATTTTTGATCTATTAATTGTGTCCCAATGGTCTTGTATGCTACTTGGATTCTGTTAGACAAAGCCTTAGCCTCTGAACCATCTCTCCAGCCCACCATTTTGTTTTGAATTTGATTTGTTGGGTTTTCAAATTCCATGACTTCTATTTCTATCATACTGTTACTAATGAACTTTCTTATCCAAGTTGTTTTAAATTTCTCATTCATTTTTAAATTGAATTCCATCTTTGATTCGTTTGCTTCTTTGGTTCCTCTTTGAGGTCACTTGTCATTTTCAAATTTAAAATTATTTGATTAGTGTTTGAATCATTTAGTATATTGGATTTGGAAATTGAAGTATTATGAACTTTTGGATGAAACATGGAACTTTTGCTTTTCACAGTTTTTTATTTTCTTTCTTGTGATCTTTACAAATCAAAATGGATATCTCTTTGAATTTTATGTAAGATTCATTTGTAAGCTACATATAAGTAAATATATTTTCATATATTAGCCCATCTTCCCTTTCATGTTTCAAGTTCTATTTGTTTACATTCTAAAATGCTTAGTAACAGTGAAGGACTTGCTCTTCTGTCCTTTTAAAGGCATTATGTATTTCTTACCACAGTTTCATTTTTTTGACTCCTTGAAACTGACCTTTTTTGTTGGTTAGTGATTTTCAGTGAGGCTTTTTGTTTTAAACCCTTATTTATATATTTTTAAATATTTTTGTTTATTTTATTGCTGCTTATTATTGGAACTCCAGTTCATGCCCACATTTGTAACACTCTAGTTTGAGTCATGCCAGCTAACTACAATAACATATATCTCTCTTGCATTTATGGAATTCCGTCTGTTAGCAATAGTATTTATTTACAGTTGCATTTTTGCATCTTTTATAATCATATATATAGATTTATTGTTATTTTAATGTGAAATAATACTATTCATGTCTATTAAGATAAATAAAAAGAACGTAGTTTTATACCAAAGATAACTTAATACCAGCTTTCGCATTTACCAATTTCAGTCATCACTAAAATTAATCTTCATTGTTTTCAGCATTTTTTTCTTTTCTTTACAACTCTTTCTTTTGAATTCTCAGTTGCTTTTAGTAGTGGAAAACTCTGACATAATTAATTTATATTTGGATATTTGGTTTCCCTTTGCTATATTGCTGGTTTTTAAATTTTGGACATACCTCCTTTTCAAACAGTTTTCTTCTTTTTGTCTAATATTAGATACAATGAGTTATACACAAATGGATTCTGCCAACATGAGCCAAACACATGTACTTATTAAGCACAGATTTTTTCTTATTATTGTCCTTTAAAAACATAGAATGACTTTTTATATGGCTATATATTACAACTTATGCAGTGATAATTTGAAATGTGGCCAGTATGAATAGGGTACACACCAATTATCATACCACTAGTTGAGTTGATCCAGAACAAATGTACAGGAGATTGTAGGACAGATGGGGGAAGGCTTAGCCCATAATGGGTAGAGCTAGACCCATCTTTCTTTTCTTTCTTTCTTTCTTTCTTTCTTTCTTTCTTTCTTTCTTTCTTTCTTTCTTTCTTTCTTTCTTTCTTTCTTTCTTTCTTTCTTTCTTTCTTTTTTCTTTCTCTTTCTTTCTTTCTTTTTTCTTTCTTTTTTCTTCCTTCCTTCCTTCCTTCCTTTCTTAATCTCTCTCTCTGTTTCTCTTTCTTTTTCTCTGTTTCTCTTTCTTTTTCTGTTTCTCTTTCTTTTTCTCTTTCTCTCTTTCTTGTGTATCACAGTGCACTGTGTGTCCCTGTGGAATCCTAAGAGTGACTTTCAGAATCATACTGGATTTCTTCTAACTCCTCTTCTAAATCCTCTGGATTTCCAAGACTACAATTGGAAGCTACAGCCATTTCTGCCTGGTTTTTATACATGGGACATGGGTCTGAACTCAGGACCTTCTGTTTGAGAGGCAGAGTTTTAACTCCTGGGCCATTTTTTCTAGCCTATATTAACATTTTTATGAAGTTTTCTTCTACTATTACTTCAAATAATGTTGCTAATTGTCTTTCTTTATTGTCTAATCCTGCAATTTTTGATCTGGTATATTTGGTACTGTACCTATATCTTCTTTTGGGTTTGCTTCTTTTTTATTTTTGCTTTATTTTTTTCATTCATTTCACTTTCCTCCTACACCTCAGCTGGAAGCAGTCTCAATTTTATCTTCACATTCTCTGTTTTTGTTTTCTGCCTGAAGTCAGTTTGTGAATCTCTTCCAAATTTTTCTTTATAAGCTAGTATAATTTTAAGCTCTAGAACCTGTATTGAATCAATTGTGCATGCTTGTTTATATTTTCTTCTCAATTCATTAATATTCTTTTCTTCTTCATCCATGATTGCATTGAGTAATTTGAACATATGTAATGTAGTTGAAATTAAAGTTTCAATGAAATTTAATTCATGCATACTTTCTTGTGATCTATTTATACCCCAGATTAAGTCATGTTTCATGCTTCATTTTATGTTTTATAATTTTTGTTAAGATCTGGGTATTATGGATTGTCTAATATGTTAAGTTTACAATATTCTTCTTGGATTGCTATTAAGAGGTGATGAACACAGATATTTGTTGTGTCCTTTCCAAAAATTTTTCAGAAACAATATATTTTCACTGATATCTCAGCTCTTTTATGGCCTTCATCAGACCATAATTTCAAATAAAACAGAAAAGCATTAAAGAAGTCTGTCACTTTAAATTCCTTTCTACTTATGACCAAACTACATGGATGGAATTTATGGACAGTGTCTGTCACAACACTTTTGCAGTAAATGGCAGAAATTAAAATGTAAAATACGAAAATTCCAAGCATAAGGTATTTGTGCACCTTTCAGATACAAAGAATCAAGTTTGGATTTTCAGATAATTTTCAGACATGTTTTGGGGATTACAGCCACTTTATAATTGTATGTAAGAGAGTTATGTTCTTTTACCTACAATCGTAAAGTTAGTATGATAATAGTTTGCAACTTTTTAAAACATGAGAACATTATGTATGTTCTTAATTAACACATACAACGTTGTTTTATAGCTAAATGTTAGCATGTGTATCAAAACTCCTAAACTTATGTTTTATGAATAGAGGTTTAAAATGTGCAGACATTCCTATTGAAATACACAAAAAATAAGAAATACCACATAAATAAAGGATGATTTAGCAAACTATTCAGCCAGTGATTTGTATTTCTCTTCATTAATAATATAAAACTTTAAAGAAATCTCTGCATGATAGGATGAGAGAACTGGCTAATGTAGATTCTCTCTTACATCATGTTTAGACATGAATTCATCTCTCCTGACAAGAAATCAATAACTAATGTCCTCACTTTGTTAATAGAATTCTCATAAGTTTCTGTCAGCTAAGTTTTAAAACCCTCATAAATTTTCCTTTACAGTGTTTATTTGATTTAGGAGCTGTGATTTTCCTATTTGCTGGTGTGGGAAGAATTAATAAATATTTTGTGATTATTTGATATTCTAACATATTTTCCCAAAGAAATAGTCTATTAGTGGACAATTGTTTATGGTTCTTCTTATTATTTCATTACAGTTTTTTAATTTGTGCATATATGAGTCTTCTGGTAATCTGTGTTTTATCGCATACTCTGACTTGATTTATAAATTGCATCAATATTTGATGCAATATTGTAAGAATGGAAAAAAGAGCCAAAAATAAGACATGATGAACAACTTGTCAGAATTATATATTCATAGGAAATCAGAATCAGTAATTTGATGAGCTACACTGAAACAGAAAGAAAAAAAAACAAAAAAAATTTTATTACAATACTATTTCTTTTCATACTGTGTGAATTGTGCTTTTTTCCCCTATGAATTTCTTGTCTTAAACAAATGCTTCACTTTTCTTTCTTTGTCTTTAATGAATGTGAATTTTAGTTCTCCTGACTATGGATGTCCAGCCCAGAAGGTAACCAAATTAACAAACTGTAACCTTAGTGAGGATTTTGCACTCAAAAATTATTTTCTCTGTCAACTAAACTGCATTAAATGTTGCCACTTGTTTTCAGGAGAAGTATATTTCACTAATACTACAGAATGCTTTATATGAAAGTCTGGTCCAGAAACCTAGCAACAGTGAACTTTTTCAGTGCTTAACTGAACTTAAAAACGAATAGCTTTGCATCCCACAGGAAGAAATATTTAAATGCTCTGAAAAAAATAGTTGCATTATTTGTTATTAACAAGAATCCTGTTTTCTTGTGTTTGATAACACATGTGTGCATGACGAATCATATACATGTGCACACATATCATGTGTATATACATGTATAATACATACAAATCAAATTGAAATTGAAAGAAAACAAATCTCAAAGCCAAGTACCACAGAACACTAAAACTAAGAAGTACAACAGATATGATATCACCTAAATGTCTCATGGGATTTCGTATCTCTTAGATTTTTCTCCCTTTCTAACTTCTTTCTTATCCCCCTCTCCTTTCATCTCTTTCCTTATCTTCTTGAGGGAAAGGATACATACTGTCAAACTAAATCTTTTCAAAATATTTAATAGTAATGTGGCAAATTAAATTTCAAATGAGAAAAAGTTAAGCAAACTCTTCCTTAATCAATGACAAAGATTATTTTCTCCTGTTGTAACATATATATTAGGACAATGTTTCCCCTATTTTGTCACACCCAAGGATCATTCACTATAACATAAAAATATATGATTTTAACTTGATGGTAAAAGAGGAAGATGGTGTAAATTGTAGAAGCATTTTGCACCATAAATGACCAGTACTTTTGCAAAATGTGAATACCATGAAAATAAGTAAAGCAAAGATTAGTTAATGTTAAAGTACTGGGAGATAAAGACACATGGCTTCTCAAATAATAACTTGGGTCTGGAATTTTCCCCACTAATAATATATCTAAAGTATATTACAGTGTTTAGTCTTTTTATTTAAGAATGAGTAGGATACGATGTACTGTATAAGAAGTATGCCAAGTCTTTGCTCTATGAATTAATTTTAAGGACTGCATACTATCCTTAAAGGAAACTAAATGATTGTTTTAAGATACTATAGCACATAAATTCTGGAGGTATGACTCTAAATCAAATTCTATAAATTCTGATGATTATTTGCAATTACAAGTAAATTTTAAGTCTCCTGGAGTTGTAGTGATCATCACATTCTATTTTTTATTTTTCTTCTGAATTTTTGTCAATTCACCCTAAAAGTAATTATTCTCTATTTTCTTAAACAATTAATCTACTTATCTTAGTACTCAGAAGAAAGATAAAGAATATTAATATTCACACACAATCACTTCTAACAAACTCCTATCAATTATACTCAATTATATTGTGTCATAATGATAGTCTACTCCAGATTGACTCCAAAAGTTTCCTCTGTGTTGTCTTGTATGTTTGTAATGATATCTATCTATCTATCTATCTATCTATCTATCTATCTATCTATCTATCTATCTAATCTATCATCTATCTACCTACCTTCATCATGATAATCTATACATGTATCTATTTTTTCATCTTCCTCTCTATTTATCATCTATTAATTTATTGACTAGCATCAGTTTATGTATCTTGAGTCAGATAAATAAATGATGCTGTGTCTGTAAGCAAAAAAATCTGAAGTAAATTTTGAGTATATATAAAATTTTCTAATTTTCCCTTTCTTTTCTAAAAGTAATGAATATTGGTTTCCATGTGTTCATTATAGTGTAAATTAACATATAAGAAGTGAATTAACTATTCCCATACTGTGGGAAAAACAAAGGATACCTAGTAGCTAATACATTTGCTGTATTTAGCAATTGATAACTACAATAAAACTATCTCTCTGGTATGTAAAAGGTAGTTAAAACTTGATCTCTTTCCATGCTTTCTATGACCACATAAAACAGAATTGTTAATCAATTTAGCAAACAAAACCCTTGTATATCTTCTGCCAATTTAAAAGAATAAGATATTTATAAATTACTGTTTTCCAATCTGAAGCCATAGCTCTGTAGTGAAAGTATATACAAGGGAGGTTTACTATTTATTCGTAGACATTATGAATTATTTTATTTCTTTAAATACAGCAATAAATCAAGCTGAAACTCATGGAAGTTTATTTAAAAAATATCTATTTTTGGGCTGGAGATAAGGTTCAGGAGTTAAGACTCTGTTACATAAGTAGAAGGACCTAAATTCGGATCCCAGTAAAAATCCAGGCCGAAATGGGTGCAGCCTATACTTCCATTTGAATCTGGAAATCCCAGAGTGAAAAAAAAAGGAGGTAGAAGAAATTCCAGATGATTCCTGAAGTCAGCCTAGGTTTTCCACAGGAACACACAGTGACTTCTGATACAAGGTTGCATCTCTCTCGTTTTCTGTTTCTTTCTCTCTCTCTCTCCTCAAGCATGCAAGAAAAAAATAAAATAAACATATAAGTAAACAAATAATTGCTTTCTTTAGAATGATCCCTTCTGACTCAAATTTACTCGATTGAGTTGAAGAGTACATGACATTCACATATTGCTGTCCTGAGATTTTTCAAATGAACATGAAGGGTTTGCTGTTTTTATTATTAAATGTTATAGAAAATGTGAAGAAGTGGGGCTGGAGAGGTGGCTCAGGGGTTAAGCCTCTGCCTTGCAGGCAGAAGGTCCTGAGTTCGGATCCTAGACCCCAGGTATAGACGCCAGGCAGAAGCAGGGGCGGCCTGCGTTTCTGGTCCTGGTAGGGCGGAGCCTGTGAATCCTGGGGCAGAGTAAACGAGGAGGTGGAGGGTGGTTCCTGAATTCGTCCATGGTTCTACACACACACACACACGCGCACACATGGACAATTGAATAAGAATAGTAAAAAAAAGAAAATCTGAAAAAGTGATTTTTTTCACACATTTCAATTGTCATAATTTTTTTCTTATTTCATTTGCTTAGCCTACTTCCCTTCCCTGGAATGAACAAATAAATTTCTATGTATACTTCTTCTATCACTATTCTTTTAAAACTTTTGCCTTCATTAACTTCATTCACCACAGATGTGCTAGACTGCTATATTGAACACAGAGACCTGTCAACACTTGAGTATACATGAATAGATTAAGAAATTAGGTAGACTAACAAGTTTTTGTAGTAACCCTTAAGAGCTTGTACTGTTTACTTTGTATCCTTCTTTTGTGTTACTCCATCCCATTCTTCAGTTTTCCACTCTATCCACACTCAGTTATTTTGACTTCCTCAGTTTCTCCAGGGCTCACCAGCCCTAGGATCTTTCCACTTGATATTCTTTCCACCTTGAACTGTGATTCCTGGTACATGTATGTCCTTTGCTACATTTACTCTAATCGGATCTCTATGCATGTCCCAGTTTTCCAGAGACAGCACCCTACATTTTTCCAGGTGAAAAAGAGATTCCCAAAACCTTCTCCATCTCCAGTTTGCTTAATTCATTATGAACATTTGAAAATACAGTGTCTGTTATTTCATTTACTTCTCTAGTTCCTGTCACAACTCAGGATGATTCCTGAGAATGGACCTTGTTGCACTTGTTTGTTTGTTCAGGGGGGAATTAGACACCCAGTGTGATTCATATTTTATTTCTTGAGTGAATCCTTGGATATAAAATAATAGAATATTTAAGTTCTCTCATATTATCTGTACTTTCCTCATAATGTTCTTGAGTTTTTGGTTGCAGAAACCAGAGCGACCATTTCGGCTATTTTGGTTACAGAGAGAGGAAATGTATTGCACAATTTGATCTCTGTCCTGAATGATTTTACTCTAAATTAATTCTGCTTCTTGAGGACCCAGTGAAATCATCTCTTCCTCAGAAAAACTGACTTCCATACCTTGTTTATACTTATGGTTCAAGTTTTTGTTCTGCCATTTGCTGCTCCAACTGTCCTTCGTATGTTCTTTTTATTCTGTGTCATTTTGGCCCATGCTCTAACTTTACCATACACATGAAGGGCTAGCTCAAAGTCAGCCATCATAAAAATTTACCAGTTAAGACAGTAATAGGAACATCCTAGTACCAAACTCACTTAGAGACACACTCAAACATAAATCTCTGTAACACCTACGGTATTTACAAAAATGCAAACAGAAGGGAAGGGGAATGAGGGCCCAGCCAGCAACAAGGTTAAAGGGGATCATGTTGCAGCAGAGAAAATAAGCCACCATCAAGGACTGCAAGTAAGTAATGAGGTATCTGGCTAAGCTCACAGACTTTCCTTCCTGGTCACTTGCAGCTGATGGGGTATGACCTCACCAGAAAGGGAAGGCATGCCGTCTGGCAGATAGAAGGTAACCATTTTACAAATGTGAGACTGATCTTCCTCTCACTATGGTCTCCTACTCTTGTTCCATCTACCTTTGAATCTACTCTTATAATAAGACTCTATTTTAACAGCCTTTTATCTCTGGCCAAGGGGTAACATCCAATATCCATCAGGATGGAGCTAAGGGTGGTGCAAGAGCAGCAAAACTGAAAAAAAAATCAACAAATCATAACACAGAACATCAGAGACTCTATATCAACCCCCTGGAACCAGTCAAGCCTAATTTCTCCCTATCCTAAAGCTCAGGGAAATTTGCAGAAGAGGAGGTGGTAATATTGTAAGAGCCTAAGGATGGGGAGGAACAACGATTTGCATGACCTGCACAATGACCAACATATCATTGACCCTTCAAAGTCTAGCATGGATCATAAGCACTAGGATCCTTAGAGTCAAGGGATTAACAGTTACAATAGTATTCCTATACTAAAGGGGAACACAAAAAAGAGCTCTAGGTAATGCTACTGAGTTCTTATACCTCATCAGAGAGGAGGACCCAGAGGGAAGTTTGACATGCACATTAAAGGATGCTCCAGGGATGGGGGAAGGGACAATGGGAGAAAGGGAGGGGGTGGGGGAAAGGAAGGGGAAAAGGGGGGAGGGAGTGAGGGGATCCAGAGAGGGGTGGAGGGAGGTAGGGGAATGGGAATACCTATCAATTTTATATGAGTGGAAAATAAATTAATTGACTAAAAAAAGGTAAGTTTTAAAAATTATTTTAAAATATTTTTATTTTTTCTATATAAAATATAAATATTTTATGTTGAGATAGAGAGGGAAAGAGAGAGAGAGAGAAAGAGAAAGAGAGAGGAAAGAGATTAAATTTAGGTTGTCAAGTTTGCAAGTAGGCATCTTTCCCACGGTAGCAGTTGCTCTGCATTGCTGCTGATAAAGTCATGACAAAACAGCTTAAAGGAACAAGGGATTTCATTTTTTCTTGCAGCTGGTTGTGTGCCTACACACTTTTTTAAAAAGCGGGTGTTTGATACTTAAATATAATTGAAGATTTTGCAGAAGCATAAAGAAGAACCAACTTGGGAATGGGAGTCAAAATCCATGGGAGTCTTACCTGTGTAGTCTGTAATGTCTTCTTTGCTGCCCAATATTTCTCAGTGTCTGAGAAAAGAAAACCTATCACATAGCATGCATTTAAATATGACTGGTGATTGATTATGGAAGTTTTAACACTTCACAAACTTAATATGGATGTTAGCACATCCTTTTCAAACACTTTCTTGGCCTAAAGCTCTATTAATAAATAAAAATATCATATTGAAAGGATAGTTCCTCAATCAAAATTTCTGCCTGTATTTCTGTATCCTAAATTACTGTTCTTATGATGAAGATGTTGTAGTATGCTGAAATAATAGTACAGCTAGAAATGTGTAGGAGAACATAATAGATATGGTAAGTTAGTAAATATGGCAAGTAAGGCAATATGGTAACTTACTATTATGTTCCTTTTAGAAAACAACCTTATCTATGACAAAAATATGTCTCAAGGTATTCTTAGAGCTCAAATAAGTTTATTGGTAAAGAATAGTTATTTAATAATCACTTTATATTCAAAAGATTTATCATAATATGCAAAACATTTATGGCTAGCTTTTAAAATACTACGAGATTTAATTTGAAGAATTAAGCCATAAGAGACTTATTATTGATTTCTATTTTTATACTTAGAGAACATTATGCAAGTATTTCTTTATGAAATCCTGAAATTTTGACCTAACATATTTTCATTAAGACAGGTACTTCCTCTGGCAATATTGAGCACCTTACCTTCTAGACATGTTCAAGGTCAGTGTAGTTATTCTTATTCAAAAAATGTCTAAGATACTGTATGGTTAAGGTATTGCCTGTGAAGTTTTATGTTGCTACGAATTCAGTTACTAAGTAAAAAAATTAATTTAAATAATTTTTTAGCACTGTGCTTAATAGCTAGACTTCTCTTGGGAGAGGGGAAAAGCCTGTGTTCTTTGGGAGTTGAAATGTCTCCTTTATTCTTGAGACATTAATTTATTTTTATTGGGTCTTAGGGGAAATTGCATAATTATGAACCTAACCAAATCTCTACCAGAGAAGAATAAGCTGGAGATACTAGAAGCAACTCTGATGAACAGTGAGTAACGGTTGGCATGTCTTATCTTTGCTGCTTCTTAGGTGTCATGCTTTCAAGTGAGAAAAGAAAATTCTGAGGATAAAATCAAAATTTCTGTAATGAAGGAAGATATCTAAATCTGTCTAAAACTTAAAGTATAATATACCAAGCACTACAGGGGACTACATCTCAATCCATTTATCAATTAGTAAATTATATTTGACAGATATCAGTAAATGGTGGTTTTGTGTGAGAGTCAGAGAAGCCTAATGAGTGATAGATGTCATTCTCCTTGTATCATTTCTAAGACAAGCAACTAAAGGATCACCCATGGAACTCAGAATAATGACTTCTTTTGATAGTTTGAGGTGGAATGAAGTGTGCTTTCGGCAAAATCTGGGGATCTATCTTCAGTAGGTCATACAAAGCCCTCAAGCTGATTATAATCATGCGATTTCTCTCTGTTTATGACAATCTTGATATTTTGTTATTTTAACGGTTCTTAGAGAAAATTCTAGCATGTGTCATTTATTTCTAAAACTGCTAGCAAAGTCAATATGGATTTTTTTTTCAAATCCACTTGAACATCTGATAGAAATCCGAGAGGAAAAGTTTTCTTTTGATGTCAGATGTTTATGTTATAGTACTTTTATTCTCAAGACATTTCCTTGTTTTAAAAAACCAGAAATTAAGGAACTAGTATACTTTCCTGAAAATCCTTATAATCCTTTTATTGGGCAGTTTATACTTCTTCATATAAATTTTCTTTTTATAAATTTTTTTATTTATTATTTATTCAATTGTATTCAATTGTGTATGCATGTACGCGCGTGTGTGTATGTATGTGTGTGTAGAACCACGGACGAATTCGGGAACCACCATGGACGCCTCCACCTCCTCCTTGTTTACTCTGCCCAGGGATTCACAGGCTCCGCCCTACCGGGATCAGAAACGCAGGCCGCCCCCGCTTCCGCCCGTCTATACATGGGGTCTAGGATCCAAACTCAGGACCTTCCGCCTGCAAGGCAGAGGCTTAATCCCTCAGCCACCTTTCCAGCCCCCTCTTCATATGAATTTTCTAAAACCATTGATGAGATATCATTTGACTGTAGAATTAAACATGAGTCTTGTATGGTAAATAAAGGTAATTTAGAGAAGTGGTTCCATTGATAAGCCTGCATATTGATCTCTGATCCAAATCAAAGGTGAAAGAAAATGAACAGAAGTTTTAAAAAAAAAAAAGCAAAGATGGAGGAATGAAATCTTGGGAAGTCTGGAATTGCCATATTAAGACCTATTGTCATAAATCATAATGAATGAGGCCAGCCAAGGAAATGAAGAAAATGAGAAAGATAGGTAGAAGAGCAAGCAAAGTGGAATGAGAGTGCGTGAGTGTGTGTGGTGTGGGGGAGGGGGAAGAGGATTCCGTATAGTGCATCTGCTGTTTTGATTTTTGAATTAAGCAATACCAGACATCACATCCCTACCTGGAATTCCTAATCTTAAAAAAATCAACTTCCATTAGTTTATTATTAAGCGGCAGAGTCAAGTGAGAACCTCGCCATCGTAACAGCTGGCTGACTGGTTCAGTCTTGTATCCCAGTGCTAGTAACCACATCTCTACTTGGTTGATGGCCCCTTAGTCCTGTCATGCTTATAAGGTGTCCTTTCATAATTTTTCTCCCCATCTTTTGGTTTTTCTATCTCATTTGGATCCAAATTGTGTAGATACTATCAAAATGAAAAACAAAACAAAACACAAGCCACACATATGGAAACGAGATTTTTTTTCAGGTTCATGGAGGTTTGGCAGGTGTGGAAAAAAGATAAGAGAGGGTGGAATGGCAGGAAACAGTTGGCATGGATGTGTAATTAATTGTAGGTGCTTGTCAAAGAACAAAAGTCGTTAATAAAAATAAAAGAAAAAAATTCAGAAACTCTCCAACCAACATGTCTTCTTTGAGAGGAGTTTTTTTTTTCAAAATTAGCATAATCATTTGTAACTGAGAGATACAAGATTTCTAAGGATGACTAGTGGGTCAAGAATAAAATGTTTTCAAAGCTCTTCTGCTTATGTTTGCTATGTATGTTGTCTTTGGAAAATCCCTTACTAATTGAATATGAGTTCCATAAGCTCATGTGTGAAAAATAACTTACTTCTTCTGGTCTTGGCAGACTTTATTATGGAGTCAAATGACAGACATATGGGGATTGTCGGTCAGATCCCAAACCAACCTTTTTCTGACTTCAGTGTAAAACAGGTGAGTGTTATCTTTGTACAAGGTAAATGCTATTGAGGTATTAGTATAGTATCCTGTGTATAAAACCCTTCTTGTCTTGAAAAAGCTCTTTTTCTGGTCTATTATATGATATTCAAAAGCATCATTTCATATCAGTACTCTTTGTCTAATGAAAGTTATTATCCCAGAATGATGAACCTGCAAGTTGTTTCCGTAAAAATTCTCCAACTTTTAATTAAGAAACTTGGAGAAAAAAATGGATTCATCCTTTCTAATCCTCTGTAAGCAGACTTTTCTTTTTTGTTGAGGATGAATTCATGAGTAAGAACTTTTTATGGTCTTTTTCCTGAAATCCCATGTAGTCGTTGAGTAGTTGAGTAGCATCTCTTACAGTAGATGGCAAAGATTTCTCAGGACACAGCCATAACAATGAAACTAGTGAATTACCTGGCAATGGGATTGACCATACTTAATTTTACATGGATTTTAATATTGGATTATCTCAGGCACAAAGCTGGGGGTCTCATTTCACTGATCTACTGGCTAGAATTCTTAGGCAAATATCTAAACTGTCCATTAACATTGTTTAAAGAATTTTTTTTAAACTTTATTTAGCATGCGTGTGTGTGTGTGTGTGTGTGTGTGTGTGTGTGTGTGTGTCCCTGTGGAGGACCAGTGGTGACTTCAGGAATCATCCTGGATATCTTCTACTGCCTGGTACATGGGATCTGGGAACCAAACTCAGGAACTTCTGCTTGCAAGGCAAAGTCTTATCCCCTAAGCCATCTCTCCAAACCCCATGAATGATTTTTTCCAAAATTCTAATTATCTGTGAATATTTCTGAGCTTCCAAATATCTACTATTTAAAAAATGCAGTGAAACTGGAAGTTGTCACACAGAGGACATTGACAATATTCTTTTACCATTTATTAAAAAAAAAACTAACTTACAGTGTAAGGTTAGAATAATGTGATTAAAATAATTTATACTGTTTGCAATGTAATTTGAACTCGTAACCATTTTCACAGATCTTGTTTATCTCTTTCATGTAGACAATAAGCTCAAGGAAAATACTGACATTTTAGTAAGAATTGTGATGAATTCCAAAGTATTGTTGCTATGGCTATCTGTCTAATAACTGAATAGCCTCACCCTTAAAGATAATAGGAAAGTAAATCTCTAGAGTTTTAATAAAAATAAATATCCTGGGGGCAATTTTCTTTCACTGTGTCATATCTCATGATTGGCTAAAATGTCTCCTACATTATGTGTGTCTGAAAATCACCTTGGAAACTATGATTTCAGATATTTTCATGTTGTTATTCTTGTAAGACAGGAAAACAATACATTCATGAAACATTGAGGTTGTGTGCTTTCAAGATATGAGAAGGAATGCAACTGCATTTCTCCAGAGTGTAAGACCCATGTAAGTTTATCAGCATAGTGGAGTATAAAACACTTTTCATGGTCTCTAGGACTGTTCTTAATATATTGATACAAATCTATGTATATATTATGATTATTATGAAAAACAATGATTTTTGTTTTAGGAAAACATTTTTCTCCTTTCTGTGAATGAAGATGTTCTGATTTAGTATTTTCCCCACCATCTGCTAATAGAATATTTTAAATATTCTTTTCAATGTTCTTTTCTGGCAAAGTGTAGTCAGAAATTAATCCCAATGTCTTGGACCCCATGGGAGAGATGGATAATGAAGTTCAGTTCTGACTTTTACTCCCATTGCAACTTCAGCTCCAGTGTGGTATAATGAGGATCCTTACACCAGTGAGTGGCTACAAATACAGAACTAACTTCTCTCTCCTTATCGGGTAGCAATTCCACTCAATAAAACAATTTGAAGAAATATCACTGAAAGTGTTTTTCAGGTACAACTCAGTGTCATATGCTGGGAGATAAAAGAAAAAAATACTTCAATGTAGCTTGACTCTTAGAATTAAGAGGAGAAAGATTCAAATTGAACAAAGTTGAAGGAACACCATGTCTGGCTCCTGTTGCCACCTTACCTATGATGGTGAGGTTTCTAGTACTTTATGGTGTCAAAGGTTATGGCACGATTTAGCATTGTGACTGATGATAAACACAAGACTGTTCCATTTTACAGCTAAACACATGCAGGTTATACTGCTTTTTCTAGCAATACCAGATTTGTCTTTATGAATAACCAACCACCATCTCAATGAAAATATTAGCCCATCAGACAAGATTATGCAGTTTCTGGATTCTACTTTCAAATTCTGCAGATGAAATGATTTCCTACATCTAAGAACTTAAGTAGTTGTCTTTTCTTTCTAAGCCTACATAATGTCTTACTTTACTAACAAAACTTTAGGAAATCAGCAGTTGAGTTCAAAAATTTATTAATGTTTGGGGAACACTTGTATCCCCGATATTAAACTCATATTATGAAAGCACAGTATCTGGTATCTCAGATTGTGGCTGTATTTGGAGAAAATATTTTTCAAAGGTTCACTGAATGATAATGAAATAATAAATGTTATTTCTGTTGGCTATCATCCAGTATCACCTCTGTCCTTAACAAAGACTTGGTCAGGACATTTGCATGTTAAGACAAAAAAATCAAGTAGACAAGTAGTTGTCTACTTCCAAAGGATAGAGAATACAAAGAAATAAAAAGATTCTATTCAGATCTTGATATCACATTTCTAACCTCCAACCCATGAGACAATAAATTTATCTTGCACAACACATCAGATATTTATCAGAAAATCTTCAGAAAACCAAGATGCTTGCTTGAGGGGCTGTGATTTCACATGTTCAAGGGCTCAATGTTTTCTCTTCTTTTGCCTTATTTTCTTTCCCTTCCTCAGATTTTTCCCTTATACTCCTTTCTTCTTTTTTCAGTTTAATTAAAACAAAGAACATCCCTTTGCTCGTGGCTTATTATTATGGTAATTTTCTGCTTTTTTGAGTTTGTCTATGCATGCTGCAATTGAAGTAAATATTCAAGGTAATATTTCATGTAATTGCATTATTTCATCTTTTGAATGATATTCATCTTATTGTTGTTCTTTGCTGTCTTGCTTTTTAGTGGAATGAAGATGTCATTTTTTTCTATCAGCTTCCTTACCATTTCCACACAGTGATATCATTCATGGGCTATTTGAGCAGCACTACTTTGAAATGATCAGAATAAGTAGGATACAATGTGATAAAACTTTGTACACTAATAACTTACCAATAATGGCATACCTAAAGAGGATGACAGTGTCCCCACCAAGCTGATGACAAAATTTCCGTCTAAAGCATCCCACCGATGGATTATTAGAAGGTTTTGATAATTTCTCCTCATGGCTACTATTCTCTCCACTGTGAACGCCCACTAAACTAGAAAGACATGTTTAACAACTGATTCAGAATGTAGCCAGTGCAAAATAGATCTTTAAAAAAAATTACTGAAAGCGAGACAAACATATGTTAGGCTTACCGTTTTCTTGGCTTTCTATGAAGAGGAATTTACCTCATTCCAGATCTAGGAGGGTAACCACAGCTTAATGATTTCAGTGAACTAACCAGTCCCATTAGGTTGAGAGATGCAGAGCAAGAGTGTTTATTGGGTCAGTCTGTAGAGTAATGGGACCAGATCACACAGAAAAATCTTCCAGAAAGCTGCCCAAGTGCTTCTTTGTGCTCTTTAATGGTTACCAAGATGAATATGTACAGGATGAGACTCCAGGGCTTGAAAAAAAAAAAAAAGAAAATGATCAGAGACGTGAAAGCTACTGGGACACTAGCAGTACATGAAGAGATGGCTTATTTCTGACTAGAGAAATGAAATCCATTTCAAATTCTCAGAGCTCTAGTTTTGAAAGATGGTTCTGATCTTCCTTTAAATTAGATAAATGATTAAAATATTAACCCATCCACAGAAAAATGGATAAGAAAAATGTATATGCACATAATGAAGATTTACCAGGCTGAAAAGAATATAGTTGTGTTGTTTGCAGGAAAATGTATGTGACTGGAATGATTACAATAGGCAAATTAAAACAAATGAGAAAAAAACAACAAATGGAGAGAAAACAGAATAAAAATGTAATAAATGTCTCTCCTTCTAAAATGTGTTTTAGAATATAATTGGATGACATATTTGGATACATGTTAATAATAATTCTGCATCTACTTAAAATTCTTTGTTGAAAGAGTCAAAGTAACACAAACACAAGAGAAATAAAACGTTCACTACAAGGTTTAAAAACATAACTGAAAGCATTCACTTCAAGGGTTAAAGATATTATCCCAACTGACAACAAATAACTTCAAATACAAATTTAGATCTACAAAAGGAAATAGAGAATCCACCTTTGGTTATACATTAAACTTTTTCCTCATTATAAGAGTGGAGGGAAATGTTATTTGACTACTTTGGCTTAAAAAGTTGCAAATCACATAGTAGATCCCAATGCTTTTGTGAAGAAGTAAAATGATTGGCAGTAAAAGCACATAGACACAAAAGTAGCATGGGTTTTATAGATGCAGTCTTGAATGCTAATGAATCCATAAAATTGTTTTCAGTAATCCTTATAATTCTATACGATTTTCTTTCACACAGCATTTCCTGTAACCCTGGATCTTTCCTGGAAGACCTCCCTGTCTGATATTTATTTCATGTAGGTTCTCAAGTTTCACAATGTTCTTCATTTAGCTATTAGTTTGCTTATTTTTAGACAATAAAGATATATTTTGTATCCATGATTTATAACAATTTTGAACAGTGATGCCTTAAATTTCCACGGGATGGCATTTTTATTTGCTTCTTTGACTCGCTGAATACTATTGTACGCATTTCCAGAATAACATGCTCAGTTGTAGATATTTGTATTTTTTCAGGTCATCATTCAATAATAGTTAACACATTTTTCAGATATGTTCATATGTGAAATCCTCACAGAAAAGACTTAAGTATGTTTACTTTACATACTGCTTGTGTTTTTTTTTATACATTATGTGGAAAGGAAGAAAAAATGCTCATTAAGGAGTCTTGTTAGATCAAACAAACAAATCAACATTTGAGCAGGAACAGGATCTAGGATGAATTGCTTTAATTGGACATTTGTATTGATCAAGTTGAATGTCTAATGGCTGTATTTTCTAGGTTGAGAGAATAAATTTAATGATTCAGTCTCAAGAGAGGATTTTGTTTAATGCAATTAAAAAGAAAGAAAACTACATTCATTTTATTACCAGAAGATCAGTCTTTCAATTTAATGTTTAATGGTAAACAAACATAGTTAAGTGTAGATATCTTAATAAATTCATGGTCTGATACATAGAAACACAGATTTTAAATAGAAAAAATAAACAAAAGGAAATTCTCCTGAGTACTGAAGTATTGAAAAATATGTATATGAGGAAAAGTCTCCAGAAATATATAAATATATATAAGTGGAAAGTTACATGTATCTCTCTCTCTCTTTCTCTCTGTCTCTCTGTCTCTCTCCGTCTTTCTCTCCGTGTGTGTGTGTGTGTGTGTGTGTGTGTGTGTGTGTGTGTGTGTGTGCATGCACCAGAGGGACAACCTTGGAAATCATCCTGTATTGCTCTACTTTCTTTGTGCTTTGCTGTGTGGTTTTCCAGACTCTTCTTGCCAAGACCAGAATTGCAGGTTGCTACGATTTCTTCCTGGAATTTTTACATGGAACCTACGGATCTAAACTCTGCTTCTTTGGCTTGTGAGACAATAGTTTTAACCTTCTGAATCATCATTCTAACCCGATGTGTATATTTTTTCAATATTTCAGTATTTATGAGGGCAATTATGGTCCAACAAGCCATCCATGTCCTAGCAAGTTCTCAGTCACATCCCTGTACAGTTATCTCAGATGGAAGCCATTGGATCACACACATAATAAAACAAGGACATCATGGGATCCTGTCTAAAAACAAGAAAATATTTAGTAGAAAAAGGAGTGGGGATGGAATCAGTTACAAACAGTGAAATGAAATAGACTCATAGAATTCATGTATGAAAGTGTCAAAGAATAAAAAGAAAGCCTTAAAAAGAAAAAGTAATAAGAGAATAATTTTTATATGTACTAGTTCTTTAAAAGATTTTTCTCCATGTGGCAATAAAATTTTTCCAAATACTCATATTCCTTTCATAGAATTTTTATAGTGTTTTATAGTTTTGTGCATCAAAAACTAGCTTATATGGCTAGAAACATTTATTGCATACTTTATGTATGTAAGCAATTTGTTTTGTTAGTGTTTCTCTCTCCAAGTGAATTTGATGATTAACTCACAATACTTCTTTGAAGATCAAGGCCCTTTGCAACTGAAGCAGCCATTCACTAATAACAAATGGAGAGATAAACAAAATCTCTTTCTCAAGCCACTAAGATCAGATATTAGGTGTAATCAGTCATGAACAAATCCTATCCGGGCTTTAGGATTTTATGTGCTATCCATATACATTTAGGTCCTTCTTATCTTGCTGAGGCAATTCCTTGTAACTTGGGTTTTTTTTATTTTTATTCATTATTTATTCAATTGTACATGTATGCATGTGTGTGCTTGTGTGTACGTATGTGTGTGTGTAATGTATGTGTGTATAGAACCACGGACGAATCCAGGAACCACCATGGACGCCTCCACCTCCTCCTTGTTTACTCTGCCCCGGGATTCACAGGCTCCGCCCTACCAGGACCAGAAATGCAGGCCGCCCATGCTTCCGCCGGGCATCTATACGTGGAGTCTAGGATCCGAACTCAGGACCTTCCGCCTGCAACGCAGAGGCTTAACCCCTGAGCCACCTCTCCAGCCCCAACTTGGGGTGTTTTTGATGTAATACTTTTCAGCATTCTGCAGGACCGTGCCAATGTGTAAAAGGGAGCTTATTACTGATTTGGTTCCTGTCCATTTTATAAGCAGTACAATTTCCTGAGGATGAAGTTATCCAGTGCATCTTGATCTTATTGTACTTTTTAAGTGACAAAGAAAAGGAAGGGTAGAATCAGAAATGGGACACATGTAAAATACAAATTACAATAAAGGGAATGAAATACAAGAAACGTTTACTTAAAAATTTAGCTTAGGAAGTTGTTGGAATTCAAAAAATCAAGAAAAATTATAAATATCGTCAGAAAGAGATACAAGATTAGGAATAGGAAGTAGTGTGAATTCTGTATGCAAGAAGTAAATATTCTAGATATTTTTGGTATAAAATGTTAATATGATTATTATTACTTAATTGTACACTCATTTAACATTGTTGATGTTTTATAATATAAAATGTTGCAATTGATATTTTAAAAATTTATGGAACTCACTAAAGAAATTTTTTCCAGGGGTTGGGGATTTAGCTCAGTGGTAGAGAGCTTGCTTAGCAAGCGCGAGGCCCTGGGTTCGGTCCCCAGCACCGAAAAAAAAAAAAAAAAAAAGAAATTTTTTCCAAAACATCAACTGTGTATATTTAATCAAGAGATAAATAAAATAGGAAAGGAATAAAAAAAGGGGGAAAAATCCTATGTGAACTTTTGACTCTACTAAGATAATATTTAGTTAGTGTTCTGATATGATTTGGCTTCCTTTCTATTCCAGCACTGGCAAACAATAAGGAGCATCTGCCTCAAACAATATGGAAGGAGAAGACTGAAATATAATGTTGTTCTTTGACCTATGCATGTGCTGTGTGATCTGTTTTTGCATGTACATGCATACATGAATACTCATGCATGCACACATACACATTAAACACACATATGTACATACATGCCAAAAGGAAACAAGAATAAAACATCCTTATCCACTAGCTTCATATGTATGCATATTCATTTTCTTAAATATGCCACTGAATCATATATCAATCAGTTTCTGTTTTTTATATTTCACTGTTATCCATATTTATTTTTATTACATTGTTCAGATAATCTAAAGCAACTTTGAATAATTAGGTCCAAGGGTATTCTATTCCTTCTGTTTCAACTTTTTATTTATTGAAGCTTTCATATCCAAATGCAAGGAATTTGTAATATTTCATCTGCTGATACTTTCCCTCTCCCCTCTCATGAACACTGCGGTTTTCCTTTCTAACTGATCTTCCTGTATTCTCATTTCCCTCTGTATGTAATGCTTTAGGCCTCATCCAGGATACCTGCATTGGTAAGTGCCCAATTAGTGGAATGCCCCACTAGTGGCTCTATTGTACAGAAACAGGATCCACCTCTCCAGTCCAACACCTGTCACACATCTTCTCTCAGGGTGGAGCCTGGAATTTCCTTGTGTCATGGTGAAATATCATATCATTTAATTTCTAGCTGCATATGTCCAATATGTCCTTTCATATTCTATTGTCTGCTGATCTTTATCTACACCATAATATTTTCTGTCTTAAGAAATCTAACCCGCAATATGTGCACCCAAACTAGGTGTTAGTATTAATTAAATTCTCTTTTCAAGGTTAACATATAAATGAGAAATTAACTTTAAATAAAATCTAGAAATTGTCATCATAATAGAATTGGGCATACAATCATGAGTGGGAACTAATCATCAAGGCCAAATTGTCATAAGTACATATCTTCAGTTTAAGAAGGTTCTAAATTCTTAATATTGACAAACTGATGAATGAACAGTCTTAAACTTACATGCTTAAAGTTTTTTGGGTGGATATTCTTCAAATTAATTATTTTTTAAGTCATTTTGAGTTGTATGTCTAAGTTTTTTAATATAGATAACTTAAAAATGACTATATATTATGAAATTAAGGTATAATATGGGAGGAAGGAAAATATTTCTTTATTCTGATGCTTCTTACACTTTATGGTTAAGTTACTATATATGGGCAAACATTAATGTTTATTTTTCTTTTTTATGTCTGGTTTGTGTGATAGTTGGTATTAATTGTCAATCTGAAAACTAGGAAGCAGATTTGGAACCCCACCTGAGATTGATTCTCTAGATTGAAGTTGACCTCTGGACATCCATGGGAGGAAGTAACTTGATGCATTAATTGACACCGGAAAGCGCTTGTGAACATCAATATTACACAGGCGGATTATCCAGAACAGTATGAAAATGAGGCCAAGTACTTTGTTCATTGCCATCTTATCTCGGCTATTCATGTGATACCACAAGCTGTTTCAAACTTCTGCTACTATGAATTCTCCACAGTGACGCATTATAATTTGGAATTTTGAGATAATTTAACCTTTTTTCTTCTAAGTTTCTTGGGTCAGATATTTTTCTTCCAGAAGATGTATTGAAGCTCAAACAGTGTGGTCTTCAGACATTTCTTCTAAGAGGAAACAGTAAGGCTGTAAGACATTAGGAAGGATACAGGAATGTCAATCTACTTAAGCTCTACCTGACAGTCAAATAACATTGACAGACATCTTTAAGTACATGGCCAGACACCCCTTAATTCCAAATATCATTTTTGTATACACTAAACTGGAGCTGGGTAGTCTGGCACAATCAATGCAGGCAATCCCACTCTCAAGAGACTATGGTCAAAAAATGGGAAAAGAAAATAAATTACTCTTAAGATCTGACACAGAATGTTCTGCCAAAAGCACACGACAGTTGGTTTTTAATTGTTACCTTTTCTAATGACCCACATTTGTCATTGCCAACGAACTTCCATTTATTATATATGTAATACAATTGAGATTTCAGTGAGTTGAGATACAAATTAAACTTATGCTTTAGAGGTAAGTCTACTGGAAATTTTCAAGTGATTAGAAGTGATGCTAGAGTTCAAATAAAGAAGACAAGTTTGGACTGATTATTTAGAGAAGGCTCTAAGTATACAAAAACAGATATGTTGGACAATAGATGCTTAAAATGTTTTTTGTGGAAATACATGGAAGATTGATGAAAAAGAAATAGTGTAGTAATTACACTAAAAGACACTTAGATGGCTAGAAATGATGACCAAAAAATTAGAATTTGTTAGGGTAAAAGGAAGCAGTATATCTATTTTGTGAATTTAAAAGGTTTAATTTTGAAACTGTTTAATGTAAGCAGAGGAGACAGACGTATCCTGATATTATTTCCATCTTCTCAGATGATGACTATGTGGTTTAATGTTTAAGTGGCACTAATTAACATAATCAAGATGATGGCCCGAGAGGGACTCAACACATGAATTTGTTGGAAGAGTCCAAGACAAGAACATAAGACATGTTGCCTAAAAAAATGGCTGTGGAGAAGCCACATAGCATTGAGTTCATGTCTTTAAAATATTTCAAATACTCTTTTTCTTAAAAAAAAAGACTAAAAGAGAAAAAATGTGGAAAGTGTCTATTTTAGGCTGAGTGAATCACTCACCATTACACATGCATAGAATTGTGCCATGTAAACACACTCTCTCCATAAATAACAGTTGAGACTAGAGATTGTTAAACATTTTCTTAACAGTGACAAGGTGAAGCAGGGAACTCTTCTTGATCCCATCCAGAATTCCATTGAAATTAGTCCCTGAGTATCATGACTTGAAATGTGAGTCGTCCCCCACAGGCTCATGTGTTTAAATCTTTAGTTGTTTGGGAAAGCCATGGCATCTTTAAGAGTTGGAGCCTTGCTGGAGGAGGCAGTCACAGGGGGTGGCCCTTGAATTGGCATAGTCCACCCTACTACCAGGAGAGTTCTGCTGTTACACAGTTTTGTAAATCTTAGCCTCCTTGATGAACATGATTTCGACCACCTCCAACTTCTCCTGGTTAGCCATGCCTTTCCTGCCATAATGAATTATATTTGCCCTTTGGAACTGTGAGCTGAATAAATCTCCCTTTCTCCCTTAAGCTGCTTGACTTTGAGTGGCATCTCACAGCAACATAGAAGAGTAACTGTTATGCTGACTATTGACTACTGGTGTTCATTTCTACACAGATCAAATTTTGGTTTAATCCAGCCAAGTCTTGATCTTGATCTCTATTTTCAGCTACCTCCTTCTCACACACAATATCTTACCGTCAGCTTCACAAGGAAACCTGTTGGAGTAGATTAGCCAGAATCCCCCTTTGCCTATCATATTTTCTCTTAGTAGCTTTCCTTTGCTTTTTTTGATCCCCAAAGCCCTTTCTTTCCCTATGCTCTCTTACTTTCTATTACTGTGCTTAGAAGGGAACCCAGGCACTGTCCATCACTCTAGAATCCACAATAGTGGCTCTCTTCATCTATTGTAAAGGCTCTTTCTTATATACTACTCCTTTGGGCCTTTAACAAGAGATGTGAATGAACACTGCCCAGAAACAGATCAAAGCTGTCAGCGTTCTGCACTGAAAGAAGACATATCCTTAGTAAATGTGTTTCACAACTGTGAAGCAAAAGCCTTTGGAAGAATAAGAAGTAATTCTCTAGAGCTCAATCTAAATATCTAAATGAGAAATTTTAAATGTGAGCAGCTTGTTTGTAAATTCCATTCAAAACTGATTTACCATTCACAAATACGTCTTTTTAATTGCAGTCAAATATGCCTTTTAAAAAACTATGGATAATTTCTTGGGCTGGAGAGGTGGCTCAGGGGTTAAGCCTCCGCCTTGCAGGTGGAAGGTCCTGAGTTCGGATCCCAGATCCCACGTATAGATGCCAGGCAGAAGCAGGGGCGGCCTGCGCTTCTGGTCCTGGTAGGACAGAGCCTGTGAATCCCGGTGCAGAAGGAGGTGGAGGCGTCCATGGTGGTTCCCGATTCGTCCGTGGTTCTACACACACACACACACACACACACGCGCGCGCGCATGCGAACACACGCACATGCGCACAGTTGAATAAATAATAATAATAAAAATTTTTAAAAAAAACTATGGATAATTTCTAATCCTTTAATCATTTTTCGTGGTAGCCATATGGTTCCTGTTAGGTTTTATATGGAATACCCGAGTTTTTTTCTAAAATCTGAGCATGAAAACGTGAGACGAAGGACAAGTGAGAAAACCAGTTAGGGGCAGTTGACTTCTCTTTGAAACTCTTCCCGTCGACTTGACGGATCATGAGACTTTGGCTTTTCTTACATTGCTGAGAGGCCAACCTGCCAGTTGCTCTCCTCAGGTGCCTTATTTTCAGAAAATGTTCCAGAAATTCTTTTATTGCAGCACAACTGGCAGCAACTTCAAAAAATGTGAGCAGGAATCCACTAGAGGAAGAATGCAAATGTTCTGAACTCCCAGGCAATAAAACCCAGAATTCAGTATGTCTTAAAAGCTCTTTACAAACATTAGCTTCTGTAATTAATCCTTCCATTTTCCCCATAAGTCATATTTCATTATCTGTGATTTACAATCCTAAAACTGAAATGCCAAAGAAATGCATAGCCCACATTGTTAGACAAATCTTCAAACACCACTTGTATCCTACCATTTCCCTGTGTGGGAGTCTTGGTGTTTTGCCCATATTACTTCTGAATCCTCTGCTTCTGCCTATAGTTGCCAGCCTCTACATATCTCATATGTATGTCCTATATATATGTCCTAATATTACCTAACATGTTGCTCTAAGTCGAGAAGTAAAGTCCTCGATTGCTCTTCATATATAATTCTCCTTCTAACCGTTCCATCTCTGTTCTGCATACTGTTTCCCTGTAAGTAACATCTTGCTCTATTAGAATCCTCCTTTGGTTCATCTTTCATGCTGATAGACATTTGTGTGCATACAATTACAGTGTAGCTGTTGATCCAGTGACAACAATTAGAGTGATAGAGTGCTCTACCAGGAGCAGAAACCAGGCCTCGCCCGCTTCCGCATGGTGTTTATACATGGAGTCTAGGATTCGAACTCAGGACCTTCTGCCTTCAAGGCAGAAGCTTAATCCCTGAGCCACCTCTCCAGCCCCCAACTTTTTTCTTGATAGCAATTGTATACAATATGTATCGATATTATTATTTTACAAAAGGCAATACTTGTTACACCCAATATGGGAATAGATTATTTTGATACTTGACTGTTAAGTGTTGCAATTTACCAAAATGTCATATAGCTCCAAGTGATTAACAGATATTCTTTGCTCTTGTATAATCCTAATTTTACAACTAGCTAAATGCATTGGTGAATTTATTAGAGCTTTGTCAATGAATGGTGGGTGCAGATAATTCTATCTCTTCTGTTTAAAAGATCTCTCAGTGTGGCTCAAAATATCAAGTGGACTTTATCACAAATGTAACAGATTTGTAGTTTCCATAATAAAGCACATCAGTCTGGTTGGTGATTTAAACTATAAAAATCAATTTTTATGTAGTTTTGAAGAATAAGGTGGAAGGGTCAGAAAGATGCACTTCTTCAGATACCTGTGTTCTTTGCTGCGGATATTCATCTATTCCAATGATTTCGTCTCCCCTGCCTTTGTGTACCCTGACTTATTGTGGTTGTCAAAGTAACTGCTGTCACTGGAACAACAGTCACTCCGGAATTGGGCCCACACAAATGGGCTCATTATACATTGATTACTCCTTTACTTTTCAATTAAATTTACATTCTGATATATATATATATATTTCCATATATATAATTCAATACATGAATTTTGTGACGACATGGTTTAGTCCATACGAAGACACAATAATTAAACATAAGTGGAACATTCCTCCAAGGAATAATTCATGAGTTGAGACAACTTTGTTAAATTTTGCTGTGAACAAGTTCCTAATATACTCATTCTATCTAGTGGAGATAAGCCAGAAGAGATAAAATTAAGTTGACATGGAAAGAATAACATTTGTGCCAGAAATTTTTTTTCATTTTATACAGAAATATAGTCCCATTTGGCAGATGACCAAGTAAGAAGAGGAAAACTTGGGATGTTATTTTGCTTTTGTTCATTTATCCATCTGTCTGAAGGAACTCTGTGACATTGTTTTCCAAATGGAGTCCTGCTAATGCCAGAAATATGGTACTTGGCCTCAAATTACCAATGCTTAGCCAGTTGCAGTTCAAAAAAAGATAATAATGCTGGCAATATCAACATCTTAAACATAAGCACTTAACTTGCTAAAGAATAAAATCTCAATAACATTGCCTAGTATATGTTTTTTGCATTCATGTTAAAAATTTGCTATATTTCATGCAAAATCATTGTATTGATTGTGGTTCACTCACGCATTCTGAGTACTATTGAAGCTAAGCAAAGATTAATTTCCTTAAAGTTTACTTGAAGAAGCTATGAAGTGTTTTACTAGTCATATCCACTCTTTTCTTTATTGTCTTTATAACTAGCATTCAAAATGAAAGAATATATATATTGTTCTTAAAAAAAGGAGAGGCTTAATTACTACAATAATCCTATGCATATGTGTGTATGTATATCACCTGAGGTTTTCTTATATATTTACTGTGTAAAATAATCACACAGCCAAACAAGTCAAAATGTTTGCTTACATGAATGCAGCACAGATTCTTGCCAAATTCCATTTGGATGGATACTAAGACTCAGTTTCATTTCAATTGTAGGCTTTCTGTAAATTGTTACAATTCAACATGGACCTGCAATATCACTTTGAGATCACACACACACACACACACACACACACACACACACACACACATGTATATTTATATATATATACATACATATACATATATATATGTACATGTGTATGTGGGTTTTGTCACCCGAGCTTTAATTATTTCTCTCTATTCTACATTATTGGAGAATTTGAAACAGATTTATGTGGACTTTTCAAGTGCTTTGTGAAATTTATCAGTATGGCCACCCAGATTCTGGGCTTTTCTTTCCTGTGAAGATTTTTTTACTGATATATTCAACTCATTAGTTGTTGATTCAGTCTTGGTAAGTACTATGTCAGCAGGAGTGAAGCAATGAGTACTAGCTTGTTCTTTTTTTGGGTGTGCTCTGTTTTATACTAATTTTCTGCAGTCTTTTCTGATCTGTGTATCAGATGAACTGTCTTCTGTTTCTATTCTTTCTTTCTTGACTCTAGAGGCTTTGGCATCCAAAATAAGCCCTGCTTAAGCTGGGGAAGTTGGGATGCTAGTATCTTTGTTTAGTTTTAATCTCATGATTTTTTAAATTTTCAGTCTAATACCATGGGCCTCAGGAACAGAGCAAGGGCTGGAGGCATTTGTGAAAGTCCTGGAGGCAAAGGGAAAAACAAAACAAAACAAAACACCAAGAAAATAACAATATGCAAAGGCAGAATACACAGTTTCACCTGCAGGAAAGAGCAAGTTTCTCTTCCCTTTGCCTTTTAGATACTTTGTATCTGCTTCAGTTCACTGATACACATGTCAATCTCTTTCCAATTGCAATAAAGATATATTTAGCTATAGCTTTTATTGCCTATCTGCATAACCATCAGTTCAGTCAAATGAACTGCAAAACAGTAGAAACAGGATCAAATAGAATTCAACATTACAGCACAACAAATAAGACCAGCAAGTATTCAGAATAATCTATCCTACAGTGACATTCTTCTCTGGAACACACATACATTTTACATGACAGTTCATACCTCAGTCTGCAGAAGTCTCAAAAAAATTAACAACAGTAACAGGAGTAGTTGAAATTATACTAGGCATTCATTGAAATAACGAGATTATAAAATTGGGAATAAATAAAAAAATAAATATTTTCACAAATAGGTACAGGTTAAACATTTTCCTAGAGGACTGGAGAGATGGCTAAGAGGGTAAGATTCTGCCTCGCAAACGGGACCTGACTTCCATCCCACATCTCATGTAAAAATGGCAGACTAAAATGCCACTTTTGGCTCTGAAAAGCAGGGCCTGTGAAATTCCAAAGCTAAGCAAAAAAGAGATAGAGGCAATCCACAATGATTTTGGAAGTCACCCTTGGTCCTCCACAGGATCATATAGGTGCCCTCTGATTCTCACACACACAAACACACACACACACACACACACACACACAGATAGATGCACACACGCATGCATGTATGCACTCATACAAAGCAAATAAACAAAAATTCAAAAAATTCCTCATAAAGCTATGAAATGAAAAATTAAAAAAAATTCTCAGCACAAATAACAATAGAGATACAAAGTTTAAAACATTAAGCATTTTAAAGACTGAGCACTGTATCACTTTGAAAAGTCAGGCACTTTATTTGTGAATTATTTTAAGAGTAATTGACAGTTTTATGTTATTCTTTTTAGAGAATTTGAAGTATCTTGATGCATATGTTCTACTAGTAGATTTCTTCCACATTTACTTAAATGTCTATAAATTGCTATATACACATGTTGGCTAATTGTCAATATATATCTTTCTAGCCACATACATTTTTTAGACAAATATGTTATATATTTTTCCATTCTATCCTTTAACTATTAAAAGTTACATGTTTTAGTATTATTTGCATACATAAATAAAAATACTGAGATATTACATATAAATACATGTTTGTATAAAAATACAGAAGTAACTACATTTTGTAATGAAAATAGATTTGTTTTGAAATCCATAGTATTTAATAACATCATAACTAGTAAATGAAAATTAAACAGAAAAATGTTTTATGTTGCTTATTGTTATGCATATTCATCTGTCATTTATAGTTAAAAAGTCTAAAAACATATTTTCCACCCAATGACCTTATATCTTTTATTTTCATATTTATACCTTGGTTATAGACCATGGACACTAAAAAACAATAACAATTGATGAATGGTATATATCTTCTTAAAAAATGTGACAGTTAGAGGCACATTGATTTTTGTTAGTGTGTTCAATGATTATTGGCTGGTATATTTTGAGAAAGACCTTGCCATGTAATCCATGATGGGCTCTAATTTCCAGTTCCCTGGACTCTCTAACTCCATTGCTGGATCTCAATACATTTTTGAAATTTATGACATTTCTTAGATTTTACATAAGTGTAAAAAAGATCACCATTAAAGTACATCATTTTATACTAGTATTGGAAGAAATTTCCAGTAATAGGAAAGCAGTTTTTAAAACATATTCCTCATTTTTTCCTATGTGCTATGGCTGATATAACCAAGTTATGTATTTTAGTTTTTTTTGTTTTGTATGTGTGTGTGTCTGTATTTTTGTGTATCAGAGGGCACTATGTGTGAATGTGGGAGTCCAAGGGTAATATTAAGAACCATATTAAGAACCCTACCTCCTTTTTGCTTTGCTTTGAGGTTTCCCAGGTTCTGCCTTTCAGGGCCAAAAGTACAGGCCTATACCATGTCCACCTTAGTATTTTTACAAGGGATCTGGGTATTGAACTCAGGTCCTTCTGCTTGTGAGGCAAGAGCTTAACCCTGAATCATTTCTCCAGCACACACATTACTAATTTTTTAACATCTCAAATTAGTCTTTATTTGTAAATACAGATATTCACTTATCTTTTAATGTGAAGCTACTTTTCATATTGCTTTCTTACTTAAAAATTTACCAGTAGTTTTCAATTTATTTGCTCATTGCTTTCCTGCAATATTTTGATAATAACAAGATGTTTCATTTAATAAGGTCATATTTCTTTTGAGATACATTGCATAATTAATATAATGTTTTTGTAGTCTGAAGTTGTTTACTTTTTGCCCTTGTGTATCTTATGGAAGGTATTTCAAATTGTTCACATGTGTAGAAAATGATTTTATGATATTAACAAATTCACTACAACACCATACAGCATTAAGGTAAGTCTTAAAAATAACATGGAACAAAATAAAAAGGAAAGGCTATAAAATGTGTAAAAAAGAGACAGGTAAAGAAATATACAGTGTAGAGACAAGTGGAGAAGTAAAGCTATAAATAAATAGGTAGAAAAATTGACAGATATATAGAAAAGATATAATACAGAAGAGCTTACTACTGACACTGTAAGGCTACTATTTATTGTGTCGTCCATTTTTGGAAATTATGACATGGAAGGACAAGAAAAAAAGACTTAAACTAAATTGGTAGATGCATTTTTTTTCTTAAAGTAGTGTCTGAACCTTTTATGTTCTTTAGGGACTTTATGGTAGGAATTGGTGATATAGTACTTAGGATAATTAAATGATAATTGAAGATTCCCAATAAAGGGGAAAATACGAAATTAAGCCAAAATTAGTTGAGATTGTTGAAAAGGCTTGTGTTAATTGAAATATCAGAATTGGATTTTAATCTTTGTTCTGTTGCTACTTAACTCTGTGATGAGGCAAATTATTGCACTCTATCTATTTTGCTCCCCCATCTTTTTGAGAATGATGAGCTATAGCATCTCTCAGTCCATTGTAAGACCGAGAGAGTATATATGATGACTTTTATGCTGGCTTGACAAAGTATAGCTTCCCTAAAAGAAGCCTTTTTAATAACATAGAGTTACAACAACTGTAAGGTAAGCATTTCCTGGCAAAAAGATATGGCCAAATCCAAGGCATGCTGATTGATTTTCTTGTTACAAAAAAACAGAACCAGGTTGTAGCCTTCTCAAGGATTTCTTTTTTTTACCAATTCAGAGGCACTTCACAAATACTTTTAATTTAATTTAATTTTTTAAAAACATGGTTTATATTCATGCTAGCATCTTATTTCCTCCTCCCTCCATTCCCCTCCCTTACCCTTAACAATTCCCACCCACTCCCTCCCACCCTTCTGCCTATATGCTTCTGTGGACCCTAGGGTTCACTTTGGCTTTCTCCAGTGGGGACTCTATGATATATCAGGTTACCTCTCTGGAGCCCATCCACTGATATGTGCATTTCCCTTCACTCATCATGTCATAGTTAGATACAGGTGTCAACTTGAAAATTGAAGGTTTGAGTTCTGGGCACATTTGTAGAGAATTAGTCAGGCCCCAAAGCATTCCACAGAGTCCCTAACCTCCACTAGAGTAGACTATATAAGCTGATGGACAGGAGAGTGGGAAGGAGCAGGTGGGAAACACCAAGAAAGAGGAGGGAAGGAGGGAGGGAGGGAGGGAGGGAAGGAAGGTAGGTGGGGGGGAGAGAAAAGAGAGAGAAGGAGGGAGAGGGGACTTAAAGGGGAAAAGGAGGAAGGAGGGGAAGGGGGAAGAAGGGAGTAAGGATACCTATTTGTTGAGCTTGTATATCTAGGTAAAATAAAAATAAAATAATGCCAGGCTTCAGTTGTGAACTGAAATGGGATTTTGAGTTTTTCCTTCCTTACATCTTCAGAATTACACAGGTAATATGAAACTGATACATAATGAGAAATTTAACTAGTGGACTTCTGATCTTGGGCTGTGGTGGACCACAATATGAAATCACTTCTGGCAACACATATAGAACTTCAAAAATCAGTTTGGAGGCCTACTCAATGCTACTACCATAGTAAATTTTCCCATTTTTTCAAATGTCATTTGTAAAATATGGACACAGGTATATGATGTTAACATTTGCAAACTATGGACTTTTGAAAATAGTAGATGAATATGTTTCTTTATATCATTATAAATTTTTATTTTGGCTCATAAATCCTATTGTCAAATAATAAGATGTGATTTAAGTTGATTAGCTATTTTGAGTTTTTTAAACTAGTTGCATTCCGTGGTGCATAAATGGAAGCCAGAGGACAAATTTCAAAAGTCAGCTTTCTCTTTCACTATGTGGGCTCATTGGGATCAAATTCACGTTGCCAGGTTTGTGAGCAGGTACCTAAACATAAGGTGAGTGATTTTACTGACACCTCAAAATTCTTGTTGTAATGGCTTATATTTTTCTTTTTTTATTTTTTATTAATACATTTTTACTATTATTTCAGCTCATACAAACTTATTAGGTACACCAGTTCCCTCCCTCCCTCCTCCTCCCCCCGTACCTCCTGTTCCCCCTCCCCTTCCCCCTCTCCCTCCCCATCCCCCAGTGCCTCCCGCCCCAATTCCCAGAGAGTCCTTTCTTGTGCATGTCTGATTTTCCTCTGGGCCATCCTCTCCGATGACATACAAGGACCCAGGGGCCTTTCCCTGAACCCTTTCCCGTGTTCCCCTTAGGTATAGGAAAACTGCTGTGGCTGCCAATCCTTTGCCTCCAAGGATCTTGGTGCCTTTAGCATATGCTAGACTTTGTGAGGTCAACAGTGTGTTGGACAATGCGCAGGGCATGCAAAGTCCAATTATGATTGTTTCAGCCCTAACTAGTATGGAGTATCTTACATATCATTGCTCCTCCCATCCTTTTGCTCTTACACTCTTACCGACCCCTCTTCCGCAAATTTCCCTGAGCTTCAAAATGGGGAGAGATTAAGCTGGCCTAGTTCTAGGTGGTTGATATAGAGTCTCTGAAGTTCTGGATTGTGGTTTGTTGATTTTCTTTTGCAGTTTTGCTGCTCCTGCAATGCCCTTCACTCCATCCTGGTGGGCATTGTATGTTACCCCCTGGCCAGAGACAAAAAGCTGTTAAACTAGAGTCTTGTGATAAAAGCACATTCAAAGATAGATAAATAAAAGTGGGAAACCACAGTGAGGGAGGGGTCTATCACCCATTTGCAAAATGGTTACTTTTTATCTGCCAGACTATATGCCCTCCTCTTCTGGTGAGAACACACCCCCTCAGTAGTAAATGATCAGGAACAAAAGTCTCTGAACTTAATCAGATGTCTCATTACTTATTTGGGTCCTTGATGGAGGCCTATTTTCCCTGCTGTAACATGGTCCCTTTTCTCCTTGTTTCTGGTGTGGCCCTCCTACCCCATCCCTCCTGTTCATAATCCTTGCAATTACTATCTCTAGGTGGGCTGGGTGAGTTTGGTACTAGGAGTCACCTATTAGGGAGTATATACGGTGCTTAATTTTCTGTGTCTGGGATACTTCACTTAATATAATTGTTTCTGATGACATCCATTTCCCAGCAAATTCCAGTATTTCATCATTTTTGATGGCTGAGTAGTACTCCATTGTATAGATGTACCACTGTTTCCTTATCCACTCGTCAAATGTTGGACATTTGGGTTGATTCCATGACTTTGCTATTGTAAACAGTGCTGCTATGAACATGATCGAGCTTGTGCTATCGAGGTGAACCTCTGCTGCATGGGGGGTTATCCCAAAAGTGGGATAGCAGGGTCATATGACATTTCAATCTTTAATTTCCTTAAGAATCTCCAGACGGCTCGCCAGAGTGGCTGTATGAGCCTGCATTCCCACCAGCAATGTAGGAGAGTTCCCCTCTCTCCACATCCTCTCCAGCATTTGTTGTTGTTTGTATTGTGGATTTTTGCCTTCCTGACCGGTGTGAGATGATATCTCAGGGAAGTTTTGATTTGCATTGCCCTGATGGCTAAGGAAGTGGAGCATTTTTCAGATATTTGTTAGACATTTTAATTTCATGCCTGGTAAAGTTTCTTTTAAGTTCCAGGGCCCATTTTTTAATTGGGCCATTGTTTTCCTTGGAGTTTAGTTTTCTAAGTTCTTTGTGCACTCTGGACAGTAGAGCTCTGTCAGATATGTGGTTAGTGAAGATTTTCTCCCATTCTGAGGGTTGCCTTTGAGTTCGTGTAAAATCTCTTTATCTGAACAGAAGCTCTTTAATTTTACAACATCCCAACTGTTGAGAGTTGGTACCAGTGACAGTGCCATTGGATGTCTGTTTAGGAAATGTTGGCCTAGCCCAATTAGCTCGAGGTAGTTCACTATCCTTTCAACTATGGTTTTTATAGTCTCTGGCCTTATATGAAGGTCCTTGATCCATTTGGAATTAAGTCTTGTACATGGTGACAAGTACGGGTCGAGCTTTAATCTTCTGCATGTGGAGATCCAGTTTTGCCAGCACCATTTGTTGAAGATGCTGTTCTTTTTCCATTGGATTCTTTGGGCCGCTTTGTCAAAGACCAAATGGCTGTAATTTTTGGGGCTTATATCTGGGTCTTCAAGCCTTATCCATTTATCTGTGTGTCTATTTTGGAGCCAGTACCAGGCTGTCTTTATAACTATGGATTTGTAGTATAGACTTAGGTTTGGTATGGTAATACTTCCAGCAGTGTTTTTGTTACTCAGGATTGTCCTTGCTATCCTGGGTCTTTTGTGCCTCCATATGAACTTTGAGATTGTTTGGACAACTTCTTTGAAGAATTGCTTTGGGATTTTGATTGGTGTAGCATTGAATCTGTATATTGCCTTTGGTAGGATGGTCATTTTTACAATGTTGATTCTGCCAGTCCAGGAACAAGGGAGGTCTTTCCACCTTCTGGTGTCTTCTGCTATTTCTTTCTTTAGGGTTTTAAAGTTTTCGATGTAAAGGTCTTTTACCTCCTTGGTTAGGTTTATACCAAGGTATTTCATTTTTTTAGGGGCTATAGTAAATGGGATTGTTTCTCTCAAGGCTTTTTCACTTCTTTCATTCTGGGCATATAGGGAGGCCTCTGATTTTTGCACATTTGTTTTGTATCCTGCCACACTGCTGAACTTCTCAATTAGTTCCAGAAGCTTCCTGGTGGAGTTTTTGGGATCCCTCAGGTATATGATCATGTCATCTGCAAATAGGGAGAGCTTGACTTCTTCCTTGCTGATTTGAATCCCTCTTATGTTCCCTTTCTTGCCTTATGGCTTCAGCTAAGACTTCAAGTACAATATTGAATAGAAGTGGTGAGAGTGGACAGCCTTGTCTAGTTCCTGATCGAAGTAGGAATGCTTCCAATTGTTCCCCATTGAGTATAATCCTTGCTGTGGGCTTGTTGTATACAGCTTTTATTTCATTGATAAAGGTTCCGTCTATTCCTACTGTCTCCAGCGTTTTGATCATAAAACGCTGTTGGATCTTGTCAAAAGCTTTTTCTGCATCTATCGAGAGTATCATGTGGTCTAGGACTTTGGATTGATTTACATGATGAATTACATTTATTGATTTGCATATGTTGAACCAACCTTGTGTGCCGGGGGTGAAGCCTACTTGGTCCCCGTGAATGATCTTTTTAATATGTTTTTGAATCCGATTTGCTAAGACTTTGTTGAGAATCTTTGCGTCTGTGTTCATCAGAGAGATCGGCCTATAGTTTTCTTTTTTAAGTGAATCTTTATTAGGTTTTGTGATTAAAACGATATTAGCTTCATAGAAGGAATTTGGTAGTGTTCCTTCCTTTGCTATTTGATGGAATAGTTTAAGGAGTATTGGTGTTATTAACTCCTTAAATGTCTGGTAGAACTCTGTACTGAATCCATCTGGTCTAGGACATTTTTTGCTGGGAAGATTTGAGATTACTTCTTCAATTTCCTTATATGTTATAGGACTATTTAAATACTTCACAACTTCCTGATTCAATTTAAGTAAGTTGTGTTTACTTAGAAATTCATCCATCTCTTTTGTGTTGTCAAACTTCACAGAGTATAAGTTTTTGAAATATGATGTAATAATTCTCTGGATTTTTTGGGTATCAGTAGTGATAACTCCATGTTCATTTCTGATTTTGTTAATTTGGGTTTTCTCTCTCCTGCTTTTGGTTAATTTAGCTAGGGGTGTATCAATCTTATTGATTTTTTTCAAAGAACCAGCTTTTTGATTGGTTGATTTTTTCTATTATTTTCTTAATCTCAATTTCAGATATTTCTCCCCTTATTTTACTAATCTCCTCTCTTCTACTACTTTTGGGATCAGATTGCTCTAGTTTCTCTAAAGCTTTAAGCTGCATTGTTAAGTTTTTTATTTCTCATGTTTCCATTTTTTTGATGTAGGCATTAAGAGCTATGAACTTATCTCTTAGAACAGCTTTCATTGTGTCCCAGAGATTTTGATAAGTTGTATTTTAATTATCATTCACTTTCAGGAAATCTTGAATTTCCTTTTTAATTTCTTCCTGAATCCAGTTCTCATTCAGCATCATATTGTTCAGTTTCCAGGAGTTCGTGTATTTTCTCTTGTTTGATGTGTTTTGGATGTCCAGCTTTAGGCCGTGGTGGTCTGATAGGGCACAGGTTAGAATTTCAACTTTTTTGTATATGTGTAGGTTCGTTTTGTGGCCCAATATGTGATCTATTTTGGAGAAAGTTCCGTGTGTTGCTGAGAAAAATGTGTATTCTTTGGTGCGTGGGTGAAAAGTTCGATAGAGATCTGTAAGGTCTATTTCTTTCAGGGTTTGATTAAGTTCCAAAGTGTCTCTGTTAAGCTTTTGACCTGTTGATCTATCCCATGTTGAGAGGGCAGTGTTGAAGTCCCCAAAAATTATCTTTTGGGGGTTGATTTCTTGCTTTACACGATGTAGGGTTTTCTTAATGAATGTGGAGGGGCCCGTATTGTGTGCATATATGTTCAGTATTGTGAAGTCTTCCTGGTGAATTGTACCTGTGACTAAAATGTAATATCCATCCGTGTCTCTTATAATTTTCTTTGGTTTGAAGTCCACTTTGTCTGATATCATAATGGTTACCCCTGCCTGTTTTCTGCTTCCATTAGCTTGTAGAATTGCTGACCCGCCTTTTATTTTTAGAGCGTGCCTATCTTTTGTGGTGAGATGGGTTTCCTGCAGGCAGCAGATTGATGGAGTGTTATTTTTAATCCAAGTTTGTTTACTGTGTCTCTTGATCGTTGAGTTAATTCCATTAACATTTAGTGTTATAATGGTGAAACTATTTTTGATTCCAGACATTTATTATGCTTAGTAGTTTTTATAAGTATATTGCTTCGCTTTTAATGGTGTTATACTTGCCTTCTGCTCTCCTGGATATGCCTGTTTTTTTCTTCAAGCTTGAGTATCATTTGTAGCATTTTTTGAAGGCCTGGTTTGGTGGACATGCATCCCTTCAAGTTGTCTTTGTGCTGGAAGATTTTTCTTTCTCCCTCAATCATGAGTGAGTGTTTTGCAGGGTAAATCAGCCTAGGTTGACATTTTTGCTCATTCAATACTTGAAGTATGTCTCTCCAAGCTCTTCTTGCTTTTAGTGTTTCCATTGAGAAGTCATTTGTTATTTTAATAGTTTTACCTTTAAAAGTGACTTGTTTTTTCTCCCTTGAAGCTCTCAGCACCAATTCTTTATCTTGAATGTGGAGTGTTTTGACTATGATTTGCCGTGGCAAGCTTGTTGGGCTTCTTCAGGGTGTCCCATATCTTCTGCATATTTCTCTTAAGCATCTTTTTGGCTTTAACAATCTCTTTCATTGAGCTGGTTAATACTCCCACTTTATCTTCCAGATCTGAAATTCTGTTTTCTGCTTCATTAGTTCTGCTGATAAGACTCTCTGTGGAGTTCTGGGTTGAAGATAACTTGTCTTGTAGCTCAGTTTTAAACTCTGCTTGAGTCTGCTTTAACTGCTCTATGCCAGTTTTTGATTCTTGCATTGTTTTTCTCAACTCCTCCATGTGTCTGTTGTGTTCCTCCTCAAAGCAATTGATTCGATTATTTAATTCCTCCCTGATTTTCTCTTTCATAGTATTGACCATGGTAGTGATCATATTTTGAAAGTCGTTATCCTGGGTCAGGCTTTCTTGGCCATTTTCCATGGGTTTGTTCTAGTTGGAGTCTAACATTATGGGATTAATTCCTTCAGTGGGAGATTTGTTTACTTGAGTGTTGTTTCTCATGGATTTTCACTTTGACTTGGCATTGTCGTTTTAACTCTTAAGATCTTTTAATTTTTGTGCGTTTTTCACTAAACTGAATTATTTGGCCTGGGGCTCTGGGGGCGGGCAGGGACCGGGCTTACCTGGACCACGGGCGCGCGCGTCCCTGGCCGTGGAGTGCAGGGGAGGGGGGGATGGGGCGTCGGCAGGGTGCTATTCAAACCCGGGCCACCCGAGGGCGGGGCCGGGCGCAGAGGGGGTGCCCTCTCCTCCTCCCAGGCCCTGAGCTCGCGGCTCCGGCTGGATGGTGGGAGGAGCTGGGTCCACTTGGGCGGCCTGGAGCTTATCTGGTTCACTGGCGTGGTGAGGCCCGGCTGGACCGCGCGCGCGCGTCCCGGGCGGGCGGCGGAGTGGAGGGGAAGTGGCTGTAATGGCTTATATTTTTCTTGATGGATACTGCATCTGTGACTTGATGGATTGGCCAAATTTTCTAATGTTTAAGAAAAACCTACAATTGGATTTTAGCTCATATAAAAAGTACCAGAGGGAGTGTAACCACTATGGGACCAGCCTCTCTCCAAAACCTTATAGTGATCATAATATCTCTAAAGTTTGATTACCAGTCCCTAATCCTTCCAATTTTTCTAAGGTTCAATGACATGAATGATATGATCAATAATTTCCATCAATAGAAGTTAGACTGTTTTCTAAAAGAAATGCAAGAGGTAACTTTTCCAAGCAGTCAAATCCCCAGGCTGTATGAAATTCAGAGGGCTCCTTGCACAGATTCATCTCATTTGGACAAGTCCAAAAATAGATAGTTGAGTAAAAGAATCAGCATCAAGAAGATTCATTCTGTATAATTATTCTTTTATGTTGTTCCAAAGAGGCCAAATTCATTCTACAGTGATAAAAGATCACACCAAAGCTATTTTTGGGGCTCAACACAGGTTGATGGCTTCCTGGTGGCTGACAGTTTTCTATTTATTGATTCTCCTGGTAATTAAATGGGTGTGTTTGCTTAGGGATAATCATTTTGTCATTCATCTCTAATAGCTATAATTTGCAATGTGTATGTTTCAATTCAATTTTCAAAAGAAACAAGTAAAAGCAACAGTACCTCCATGCAAAACATTGTTTTGAAAAAAAGAGGAAAAAATTCAGAAAAAGATAAACCATTGTGCACTTGAGTGTGTATGGAAAAACAGCAGTGACATTCAGTTAAAGAAAATCTTATTTAAGAAGATTCTGTGAAAACTAATGAGCAATCATGTACTCATACCAAAAAAGATTTTTTAATTTCAAAAATCAAAATGTAATATACTTCAGTACATGAAATACAAGGGCTATTTTCTTATTTTCCTTATGTACTACTACAATTCAGTGTATTTTTAAGTTTCATGTCACAAAAAAAGAAATCCCCTGCCATCATCGAGGATTCATTTTACAATTCAGATTTTGCTTTTTTTTTTTATTTCCACTCATACAAACTTAACAGGGACACCAGTACGTCCCTCCCTCCAATCCCCCATCCCCCCGTGTAGCCCACCCTCCCTCTTCCCTCCCCATTCTCCAGTGCCTCCCCCTCCTTTAATGTGCATGCCAAACTCTCTTCTGGGTCCCCCATCCCCCCGTGTAGCCCTCCCTCCCTCTTCCCTCCCCATTCTCCAGTGCCTCCCCCTCCTTTAATGTGCATGCCAAACTCTCTTCTGGGTCCTCCTCTCCGATGGGGTGCAAGGACCCAGTGGCATTTCCCAGAACCCTTTCCTGTGTTCCCCTTAAGCATAGGAACACTACTGTGGCTGTCAATCCCTTGCCTCCAAAGATCCTAGTGCCTTTAGCAAATGCTAGACTTTGTGGGGTCAATATGTGTTGGACATTGCGCAGGACATCCAAAGTCCTATTATGATTACTTCATCGCTAACTTGTGTGGAGTATCTTGCATATCATTGCTCCTCCCATCCTTGTGCTCTTACAATCTTACTGCCCCCTCTTATGCAAATTTCCCTGAGCTTCAGGATGGGGAGAAATTAGGCTGGCCTAGTTCCAGGTGATTGATATAGAGTTTCTGAAGTTCTGGATTATGGTTTGTTGATTTTTTTTCAGTTTTGATGCTCTTGCAATGCCCTTCATTCCATCCTGATGGGTATTGGATGCCACCCCTGGCCAGAGATAAAAACCTGTTAAATTAGAGTCTTGTTATAAGAGTATATTCAAAGGTAGATATAATAAAAGTCAGAAAATGCGGTGAGGGAGGGGTCAATCACCCATTAGCAAAATGGTTACTTTATATCTGCCAGACTATATGCCCTCCCCTTCTGGTAACATCATATCCCATTAGTTGTAAATGATCAGGAAGGAAAGTCTGTGAACTTAACCAGATGTCTCATTACTTATTTGCAGTCCTTGATGGTGGCCTATTTTCTCTGCAATAACATGGTCCCCTCTCTCCTTGTTTCTGGTGTGGCCCTCCTTCCCCATCCCTCCTGTTCATAAAGTTTGCAATTACTGTAGGTATTACAGAGATTTATCTTTGAGTGTCTCTAAGTGGATTTGGTACTAAGAGCCACCTATTAGGGAGTACATACGGTGCTTAATTTTCTGGGTCTGGGATACTTCACTTAATATAATTGTTTCTAATGACATCCATTTCCCGGCAAATTCCAGTAATTCATCATTTTTGATGGCTGAGTAGTACTCCATTGTATAAATGTACCACATTTTCCTTATCCACTCGTCAACTGTTGGACATTTGGGCTGATTCCATGACTTTGCTATTGTAAACAATGCTGCTATGAGCATGGTCGTGCTAGTGCTATCGAGGTGAACTTTTGCTGCATGGGGGGTATTCCCAAAAATGGAATCGCAGGGTCATGTGGCATTTCAATCTTTAATTTCTTTCAGAATCTCCAGATGGCTCACCAGAGTGGCTGTATGACCCTGCATTCCCACCAACAATGTAGGAGAGTTCTCTTCTCTCCACATCCTTCCAGCATTTGGTGTTGTTTGTATTGTGGATTTTTGCCTTCCTGACCGGTGTGAGATGATATCTCAGGGAAGTTTTGATTTGCATTTCCCTGATGTGGAAGCTAAGGATGTGGAGCATTTTTAAGATATTTGTTAGACATTTTAATTTCATGCCTGGTAAAGTTTCTTTTAAGTTCCAAGGCCCATTTTTTAAATTGACCCATTTGTTTTCTTGGTGTTTAGTTTTCTAAGTTCTTTGTGCACTCTGGATAATAGAGCTCTATCGATATGTGGTTAGTGAAGATTTTCTCCTGTTCTGTGGGTTGCCTTTGTGCTCCTGTTACAATCTCTTTATCTGAACAGAAGCTCTTTAATTTCACAAGATCCCATCTGTTGAGAGTTGGTAGCAGTGACTGTGCTATTGAATGTCTGTTTAAGAACTGTTGGCCTAGCCCAATCAGCTCGAGGGAGTTCCCTACCATTGCACCTATGGTTTTTATAGTCCCTGGCCTTAATCAAGGTCCTTGATCCACTTGGAATTAAGTCTTGTACATGGTGACAAGTACGGGTCCAGTTTTAATCTTCTGCATGTGGAGATCCAGTTTTGCCAGCACCATTTGTTGAAGATACTATTCTTTTTCCATTGGATTTTTTGGCCCTTTTGTCAAAGATCAAATACCTGTAGTTATGTGGGCTTATGTCTGGGTCTTCAACCCTTATCCATTGATCTGTATGTCTATTTTAGAGCTAATAACAGGCTGTTTTTATAACGATGGATTTGTAGTATAGACTAAGGTTTGGTATGGTGATGCCTCCAGCAGTGTTTTTGTTACTCAGGATTGTCTTTGCTATCCTGGGTATTTTGCACCTCCATATAAATTTTGAGATTGTTTGGTCAACTTCTTCAAAGAATTGCTTTGGGATTTTAATTGGTATAGCATTGAATCTGTATATTGCCTTTGGTAGGATGGTCATTTTTACGATGTTGATTCTGCCAATCCAGGAACAAGGGAGGTCTTTCCAGCTTCTGGTGTCTTCTGCTATTTTTTTCTTTAGGGTTTTAAAGTTTTCATTGTAAAGGTCTTTTACCTCCTTGTTTAGGTTTATACGAAGGTATTTAATTTTTTTAGGGGCTATAGTAAATGAGATTGTTTCTCTCAAGGCTTTTTCACTTCTTTCATTCTGGGCATATAGGGAGGCCTCTGATTTTTGCACATTTGTTTTGTATCCTGCCACACTGCTGAACTTTTCAATTAGTTCTAGAAGCTTCCTGGTGGAGTTTTTGGGATCACTCAGGTATAGGATCATGTCATCTGCAAATAGGGAGAGCTTGACTTCTTCCTTGCCGATTGGAATCCCTCTTATGTCCCTTTCTTGTCTTATGGCTTCAGCTAAGACTTCAAGTGCAATATTGAATAGAAGTGGTGAGAGTGGACAGCCTTGTCTAGTTCCTGATCAAAGCGGGAATGCTTCAAGTTTTTCCCCATTGAGCATAATCCTTGCTGTGGGCTTGTTGCATACAGCTTTTATTATATTGATAAGGGTTCCTTCCATTCCTACTGTCTCTAGTGTTTTGATCATAAAAGGCTGTTGGATCTTGTCAAAAGCTTTTTCTGCATCTATCTGAGTATCATGTGGTCTTGGACTTTGGACTGTTTTACATGATGAATTACATTTATTGATTTGCATATGTTGAACCAACCTTGTGTGCTGGGGATGATGCCTACTTGGTCCCCGTGAATGATCTTTTTAATGTGTTTTTGAATCCGATTTGCTAAGACTTTATTGAGAATTTTTGCATCTGTGTTCATGAGAGAGATTGGCCTATAATTTTCTTTTTTAAGTGTATCTTTATCAGGTTTTGGGATTAAGACGATATTAGCTTCATAGAAGGAATTTGGTAGTGTTCCTTCCTTTGCTACTTGATGGAACAGTTTAAGGAGTATTGGCGTTATTAGCTCCTTAAATGTCTGGTAGAACTCTGTGCTGAATCCATCTGGTCCAGGACATTTTTTGGTGGGAAGGTTCGAGATTTACTTCCTTAATTTCCTCATACGTTATAGGACTGTTTAAATAATTCACAACTTCCTGATTCAATTTAGGTAAGTTGTGTTTACTTAGGAATTTATCCATCTCTTTTGTGTTGTCAAATTTCATGGAGTGTAAGTTTTTGAAATATGACTTTATAATTCTCTGGATTTCTTGGGTTTCAATTGTGATAACTCCATTTTCATTTCTAATTTTGACAAGGTGTCACTTTTTTTAACTTTTCTTATTATCTGGTTTCTAGTTCTTTTTTTTAACTTTTCTTATATGTTAGGCTTCTAGTTCTTTCTTTTTCTTTTTCTTGTTCTTTCTTTCTCTCTCTGTTTTTCTTTCATCTCTCCTTCTTACTCTATTTATTTTTATTTTTTTTCTACTTTTACAAGCCTATTGAGTTTTCATTCCAGCTTCCCTCCCTCCCTCTTCTTCCCATTCCCTCCCTTCCCTTCACCATTCCATCCCACTCTCCCCACCCTTATTCTTGTGCACTTCTATGGACCCCAGGGTTCCCACTGGCTTGTCTACTCTTGTGGGGATTCAGGCCTCTGTGGCACACCAAGTGGCCCTTCCTCGGGCCACACCACTGATGGGGTATTTCTCTTTATTCATCCATCTTTAGTCCCTAAGGTTTCCATTGAATTCCTCATAGTCTATGCTGGCATTTTGCTATGTCAGTCATTATTCAAGGCTGGTAAGGAGAAGCCTTACTTCAGTGAATTCTTGGAAGCAGCAGTCCTACCTTGAATGGAATGTCTTGTCCAAAGGTGAACCTTCCCATCTTTAGGTTCTTACAATCTCACTTTCCCCTCTTCTGGGAGGTTTCCAAAGCCTTAGGATGAGGACAGATTAGGTTGATCTGATTCTGGGTGAGTCTTGCTGCGTGGCCAGTACTCTGCATTATGACTGACCATTGTTGTCCATTTCATTGCTCTTCTACCACCCTAGTCTGCATCCTGTCAGGGTGTTGAGATTGTCTACTTCTGTTGCAAAACAAAACTTCTAGGCGGAGAGCTAAATGTTCTTCAAATCTGTTCGTATAATAGCAGTTATTTACAGAGTAGTTTGGTATACTGTCTTCCTACCTATAGATATGTGGGCTGTTTTTCCCTATTGACCTATTTCCTTCACTTTTTAGATACTTGATCTAGTTAACAAGAATGTGTTCCATTCTTACAAGCAGGTCTTCAGTTGAATCAGAATGTCTTTGATTATCTCCTTGAAATACATGCCACTATTACAATGGTGGTTACCTGTTGCCATGGTGATTTATATTGTAGGTGGACTGTAGAGGAATTTTTTGTGGAAACTTATAGGTTTCAGTAGGATAAATTTTCTGGCATCTTTGTTAACATAGATGTGCCTGTAATGCTTATCTAATTGGTTCAGTGTCATTGAGATGATTTTCAATTATGGAAAAAAGTATGTCAGGAGATATTATAATCTCAAAGCATGGTACTTGTGGATTAACAGTGAGCTTGGAGAATAGATCAACTATTATTCCTTGTATTCACTGTATAGTGAAGAATTAACCCCTATTCCACCTATACATTATGGATATTTGATAATATGGTACACACAAAAATCCCCACATGTTTTGGAATATGTATATTCTCTATATATGCAACACATGCATGTGTACATACACTTATATGCATATACTAACATGCATACATATACATATGTGTATTATGCTTACATACACTGTTATAAAACTTAATTCTTATATATTTTCATTGCAGCGCTAAGATCAAGCCCAGGGTCTTTACGTGCTATATAAAATTTGCATCTCTGATCTACATTTTCAGCACTGAAGGGTCTATTTTGCTTAGTATATAAACTATGTTAAATAAGTTGAAGTTGTCCAAAATTTTGTCCTAAAATTAGTACACTTGTGGTGGCTTGAAGGCATTTGTTAATGTCAGGGAAACTAGTCTAAAGAGGGTAAATAGCTCCTTTTGTGAAATGTCTAATGGTTCATCAGAGTGCACAGAAACATCTTCATTAAAAGAAAATGCAGAGAAACGAATGACTAGTGGTTGTAAGGGGAAACCATCTGAATCCAACATTGTTCGCTGATTATGAATTTACTTGAAGGTAATATATTTACCCATCAATATTTTCACAAGGTCTTTAGTAAAAATTATCTTCCAAGTTATATTTTGTAAGCTTTCCATATGCTATAAAATGAGGATGTAGACATTGGAAAAAAAACTTGTGTGCATGACTATTTCCAAGGTTGAAAATGCTTTTTCACACATTTGCCATGGAGTGCATTTCATAATATTCAAAATACCTTCTGGGCATTGAGTTTGCATCTGTTCACTTGCCCCAATGTTTTCCTTTGCTAATCAAAACTATGCTAACATTCTTCACAGAATCTTATGAAAATAAAAAGTAGTTTTCTTATGAAAATGATTTGGCCTTTAAACTACAAACATCACAATTTAAAATTAAGTGAATATAGAGTGATTGATTTTTCTAACCATATACATACCAAGTTTATACATTATAAAAATTAAATAAATAAATAAATGAAATTATTAAAAGTGGACATTATTATGAATAAAATTAAAATGTTTGATATAAGTGTCCCAATCTACATATGAACTATTGATGAAATCATGATCAGTCTAAACTTCCCAGTTCCCTTTTAAACTTGGACTTAACTTCATGATTATTTTCTACTCTTATTTTGATTAATATATATTTATTAATGGTTCTGTGTATTTGTCCAAATGTAAGTCATTATATAGATTCAAATATAAATAAATTACATGGCATTTAGGACAATGCTAGATTCACAAAGTTAGATACCTGTCTGTCATGATTTGAATGTGAGTTGTTTCTCACAGGCTCATGTGTTTGAATAGCTGATGTTAATGGTTGGGAAGCTGTGGCACCTTTAGGATGTGAAGCCTTACTGGAGGAAGATATGTTTCATGCAGTAGGCTTTGAAGGCTGGTGGCCCAGCCCTCCTTTCTCAGTTTGCTTATGCTTTCTTTAACTCTGTGATGATAGCTAATACCTGAACCAGCTTCTTCCAGCTCTGTGTCTTGCCATGCCTTTTATGTCATAATGGACAATACCTCCCCTCTGGATTCATAAGCCTTATTAATCCCCTTAGTTCCTTTCTGCCTAAGGAAAAGCTGTTTCACGCAGCTTGTCTACATCATAAAAAGATAGAAAGCAATGTGGACTTCATATTCAAGCAATGGCTTGAATACTTGAGTTGCAATCAAATTGGTAAGTTTGTGTCATAAATTGACTTTCACATTATTCATTGCTCCTTCTACTATTGAATTTATGATAAAATTAGCCTTGAATTAAATGCTAGATATACCAATGCTAATACTTTCATAGTGAGGATGATAATTGTTCTGATCAGTACCATAGCATGGTGCATTCTAAACACTCTGAACTTCTTCAGTTTTAATTATATCAGAATCAGTGCCACATACTTTGTAAACCTGACCCTTTCTAGTTCCTTTTATAATTTCTTTTTACTAACTGTGAAATCACTATGTATGTTATTTTTCCATAGTGACAAGATAAGTGTAATGATTTTGTTTTAGACTGAATTAATTTACCATGACATCAAGTACATTTTTCACAAAGGGATAACTTTTATGTAGCTAAAATTATTCGATTAAAAATTTCAGATGTGTTGTGACCTTTTAAATAAAAATTACGTCAAATTAAGCATTGCTTTTAAGCACTGTATTATATGATTCTCTGAAATTTGAAGATTTTTTTCAAGCTTTAAATATTATGTCTTTCTATTTCTAAATATATTTATTTTGTGAAAATAGTTTAAATTAAATCTTTTGTATTTGTGAAGCTTTATGAAGGAATGGTTAAATATTTATTAAAGCTTTAGAATGTAGTTTATTCTGTATTTCAATTTATGTGTTATACCCCACCATGAATTTCTGGACTTTCTGGCTGGAGGCAAGTGATGTTTCATGTCACGGCCAATAATGATACTACAAGGAACTTTGTTATAAATGGTCCAGTTCCTTCATTTGCTCTATTTTCAGTGTATGCTGGGATGCCTAATTGTATGAAATCTAGCTATAGATTATCCATTTATTGCCACTTTATCCCCGGGAAAGAAACTTGAAAACAAATAGGCCATGTGCTATAATAAATTCATAGCAAACTGTATTTGTATTATAATTAAAAAGTGACATGTCAATTGCATTTTGAATTTCAAAAATTTATGCTTATATATTGTCTTGGTTTGAAATGCATGTTGTCTCCCACAGACTCATGTGTTTGAATCTTTAATTGTTTGAGGAGGTCATGGCATGTTTAAGAAGTGGAGCCTTATGAAGAAAGGCAGTCACAGGGCGTGGGCCCTGAGGTGAATTAGTCCCACCCTACTTTCAGGAGAGGTCTGGAAGCCACCATGAAGGGGATGAGTTAGCCCTTCTCTAGCTTCTGCTGCCAGCCATGCTGATTCTGCCATGAAAGACTGTGTCTCTCCTACGGAACCCTAATCTAAATAAAGCTCCTCTTTCTCCCTAAGCTGCTTGACTTTGGGTGTTGTCTCATAGCAACACAGAGTAATAAGTACACACGCAGTAACTATTTATTGACTTATGCTTGGCACAGAAATACTAAAAATTCTAGAAATATATTGTTGTATAGAAATGAATGTTAAAATAAGCAATTTATATGCTTTCATTACTGTATACTCATACTGATTTATAATGAATTCTTTTTGATATCTTTTCTTCCAAAGAAATTGTTAACATATGAAGAGTTACCTCACTTATAAGAAAGTTTTATTCTACATAAGATTATCAATAGAAAAATATTGTGAAATTAGTTTTCTAGTCATTTTTTCCATCGAAATAAGTTGTGAATAATTTGGGAGTTTAGTGTGACATTTATTTTTGTGATAAATAAGACCAATACAGTTTGTATATAATTGGAAGAGACTATGTCAATATGAAATATTTTAATTTTATTAGTAAAACATAGTAATATTTGAAAATACATTGTAGCTAGTTTATTTTTATATGCCATATTAAAATGTTATGCTTGCTGTATTTCTTCTGATTTAATAGGGTACAGGTTGAAAGACTGACTGTGACTAGAACTAAATGAATAAAGAGGAGTTTAAACGATAACTTATTACTGAAGCTAAGTGTAATTTTTCTCATTAACATGCAGACTATATAATATAATGTTTCAGATTTAACCACAGCCAAAGGCTCAGCTTTCTGACTAGCATACTCTAAAATGTGATTAAACTAATGTAAAAGCTAAATTCGGTACAGGGTTTTTTCATGAGAGTTTCTTGGGAAAATGTTTATGTGATAAGAATCTCAGTGTTTGAAATGCAAGCTAACTTAGCTGATAAAATTCTGTTGATTCTTTTTATTTATTTTTGTTTTGGATGTGTGCATGAGGTGTGTGCATTGGTGAATGCTTATTTTGTATGTGGCTGTGTACCCATGTAAGTGTAGGTGCAAGTCAAATGTGTTCATATGTCTGTTCACACCCAAGGGTGATACTTTAAATAGTCCTGGATCACTGTTCCACATTATTATTGTGAACCTGTATCTCTAGTTAAACTCAGAATGTGACATTAAGACTAATTCAGCTACCCAGCTTCCTTTGGGGATTTTTAGGCTCTGCCTTCTGTAGTTGGAATTGCAGGTAGCTTAATCAGTGTGTGAACTCTGGTCCTCTTGCTTGCATGGTAAGTGCTTTCATGAGTCATCTCCCTAGCCTCTATGCAAGTTTTTAGTAAAGCTTCATGTTTCCAAATGCTTACAAAAACACTGCAGGTCGTAGCATCTTTGAAAATTTAAAAATTTTATTGTGCTATATAGTTTTTATATAATATAATGAAAGGACAAGTAAAACAATTTTTTCCTACTTCTTAGGTTTAAGGAATGTAACTGAAATTGTGTTGAGAGGTTTCTCAGTCAATATACTTCTTGCTTTGTAAGCATAAGAACCTGATTTGAAATCTCATGATTCATGTAAAAGTCCTGGAATGTCAGTCACATTCCTGTGCACTGGGGAGGTGAAGAGAAAAGGTAATAATGCTCTCTGATTTCTCCACAGAAGACACGCTACACTTTTAATTGTTTCTATGGAAAGGCTAAATTGGGGCCCTTCAAAATATTGATCCTATAACATGATGCAGATTTTCTGAGTTTCAGCAAAGCACCCCACTTCTCTGGTACCAAATCTCGGTATCTTTGCTGTGTAAGTACCTGACTCAAACAAGTTAGGAGAATGAGGGAATTTATTATTTTTTTGATTCAGACTCCCAGATTGCAGACCATTCAAGCAGGAGCTATGGAAACCAGCAGCATCATATTCACAGAAAGAGAGGAAGGAAAAGATGCGTGACATATACATTGCTTTCTAATGTGACAACTTGCCAAAAGACATAGCAAGTGTCCCTATCTTGTCCACTTGCCTGTGGAATTTTCCCAGCCACAATGGGTTGGGACTTTGCACAACAGTCAGGCAATTAAGAAAATCTCCTGCAGACTTCCCTAGAGTTATTACTTAATTAAATAGTTCATCAGAGACATGTTCATAAGATCACATCTCAAGCGTCAAGTTGACAGTTGCAATTAGCTGGTGAGCAGAGGGCTGCAGAGATGACTCAGGGGTTAAGCCTCTGCCTAGCAAGCAAAAGGACCTGCGTTGGGATCCAGGATGCCATGTAAAGGTACTTCATGGAAATGGCAATGGCCTGCACTGCCTACCCTGGTAGGCAAAGACTGGGAAATACTAGATCAAAGCAAGAAGGTGGTAGAGCAAGTAGTGATGTTTCTAAAATTCACCCCTGGACTTCCACAGGAACAGATATGTATATATAAATACGTATGTATACACACCTTATACACAAAAAACTTAAAAATTAAAAAAAAACTGACACATAGAGCTAGAAGTTACCTTTTGGAACTGAGTTTATATTACATGTCTATGTGTTTAGACATCTGACAAAACTGCATAGTATACACTACCCCAACCATCCTATAAACTTCAGTTAGATCTGAGATTAAATGCATTATATAACCCATTGATTGTTATATAGCAGAACTCAATATGCTGTTTAGATAAATTTTTAAAATAAAAATATCAATGAAGACTTTCACATGTAAGTTTTCTGAGATAAAATTAAAAAAAATATTACCATTTGGTTCTTAAGCAATTCAGTGAATGTATTTAACTTAAAGAAGTACTCAATATTGTGTTTTCCATTACAGTATCTTTTTATTGAATGATGACTAATTTTTAGATGCATTTGTGTTTTCGGTTTAAGTTCTTGTCATAACTTATGTGGAGAATTGTATAAATGAAAACACTCTGTCTCACAGTGTGTTGATCAAGAATATCTAACATTTATGGATAATCACTAGCAGATGTGATATAGAACATTTTCAGTTTCTTTTATCTTTTTTTCCAACCTTTGTTAAGATTTGAGCAATATAATTTACATAAAATGTCATTTCATTTCAACTTGAAAAATTGACATGATTTACTCATTGATTTTCTTATCCCCAGTTTAAACTTTGAAATTTATTTACAAAGGAATAGTGAACCAGTTTTTCTTAGAAATAGATTTTATCCTCATGTGGAGTGTCAAATACAGAATGATATATATGTCAGGCAGTTGCATAACACTGATAGATGTTCCCAGACACAGAACTGCTTTTTAAAATAATCTTTATAAATATCTCAGACATTATATCTGAATAAAACCGCTTTCAGAATGATTTGAAAATTATCTCATATTTTTCACTACACTGATAGAGACTTCTTATATATCACATAAACAAAAGAATACCTCTCCCACTGTCTCGCATTTATGAAAAAAATAATACCTTTTGAATGCAAAAAAACAGCTCTCAACACAAAAAGTAAGTGATTCATTATTTTTTGAGTTAAATGAGTGGCCATGTCCCCAGAACACAAATTTGGGTTACCATAAATGCCATATTCTTAGACAGTAATATTTTTGTGAAGATGTAATAAATCAAGACACTTTTCAAATATATTGGTGGTTGATTATTTTCAGTGTAGCATCTAGGCTATGGTTGTTGGATCTACCCAATGGCTATCTTAGTCTTTTGGTTGTTTAAAGCTATTAGTCTTTTAGTACATACCAAAAAGTTTTACCTATCAGCCATGAAGATGTGCAAATGAACAAAGAAGAGAGAAGTGAAGAGCTGCAAAAGAGGCTAAATATAACTCCAAGATAATGTGACACTGAGCATGCAAGTTTCAAACTTTCTTAATCTGCCAATAAACCTTGCAGAAAATTTCATACAAAGATGCTTTTAAATTTTTGAAAAATTGGTTTGCAAGATATATTTGCCATCTCTCTTTTACAACTTAACTTTCAAAATTTCCCATGAGGAATCTAATCAGAAATTAACTGATTTTACATTTTACATATCTCATAGCCGGAATGTTTGCAATCACAGAATCTACTCCTTTCTTGTTTTTTAGACCATTATCTCATGAGACACTAAAAAAAGTTCTTGTGCTTTGCTCCTAGAAATGTATATATTTAAAAATTGTGTAGTAAGGGCAAAATTTAACTGTCTTTTATTTGAATTAATTGGAAATACTACTTTGAATACAGTTTCCTCACAAATTGTATTTACTGACAATAACATACATTTGACACATAGCTGTGTGGAAATAAAGTGACTACCATATGACAATCCCACCTGTGCCTCCCTTATGAAGACTGTCTCTGTCAGGATGCGTGATATTCATGAGATCCAAAAAATAAAAGTTCTCAGTGATAAAATTTGACTTATAATGTTTCTACACTTTTATTTAAAGGAAATAGAGTCTTTAGATTTCAGAAGTTGAGATTTTATTTTATTTTTAAATATTTTATTTTATATGTGTGTGTGTGTGAGAGAGAGAGAGAGAGAGAGAGAGAGTCAGAGGGCTATGGAGGACTAAGGGTGAGTTCAGGAATCATCCTGGATTACTTCTACCTCCTTTTTGCTTTGCTCTGGGATTTCCCTGGGTCGGCCCACCAGTGCCAAAAGGGCAGGCTGCTGCCTTTTCTGCCTGGCAATTTTTAAGTGGGACCTGAGATCTGAACTCAGGACTTCCTGCTTGAGAAACAGAGTCTTAACTCCTGAGCCATCTCTCTAGCCCCAGAAGTAGAGATTTTATTAAAAGTAGTCTTTACCACTGTTTCCTCAATTCATCTCTTCAAGATGTAGAATGAAGAACTCTAAGTAGAAAATTAAAAGCACCAATTCAAGCAACAAAATGCACTAAATGCTTCCATATAGCAATTGCAATTATTTTTTGATTGCTTGTTATCATTTTTGGCTTATATTTTGGTGTATAAAAATACATTGACATTCCGCAGTAAATTAAACATTTTGCACATTTGGAAATAGTTACAATATTTTCCATTTTTAAGAACATTTTGATAAACTTAAAGAATTTTGAAAATGTAAATTGGTAATAAATTCTATAACTTTATGGAAATGAGTTTGCTGTCTTCAAATGTGTAATTTTTCAATACACTTCTTTTTTTACTTTGTGAATCTGATATAATATGGTATTATGAGCCATAAAAATGCAAGATGCATGCTGTGAAAGTATTAAAAATGTGGTCTATTTCCAGGCATAACCAGCATTGCCAGGTCCAAGCATCTGGCACTGACCTTGGGAACTCTCCAGTGAGCTGTGAACCCCATATTATGTTCTCTTCCATGCCCATCTCCAACACCAATCAGTTTCAAGAGAATGGACACAATGAACTAGGTCACTTCCTGGAAAAACTGCATACTGTGCATCTATGATTCTGTCTCATCCATACGCAGCATCTGTTAGATACACACAAGGTATCAACACCCACACCAATTTGGGAGATCCATGGTGAACTCCATACTCTTCCCTGTTTATCTTTTGTATCTGGTAAAGCCATGAGGTAGCCCCAGATAACCCCAACATCTTGACATCTAGGTGAGTAGCTTAACACATGGTGATTTCATTCTGAACACAGACTCCTTTGAATATTCAGAGTGTGGAGTCGCCTACCTGCACAGTTGTTGCAAACTTGCAGCTTCTCCCCAAGAGTCCTGAAAGCTCAGCAGCCCGCTAACCTAACTGCTAACTCTTCTCTGGGATGTTAAATCATAATCAGAAGAATAAGATGGTAATTAACTTATTGGGAGGACTTAAGGGAGGAGAAGTAGAAATAAGCATGCTGCAGGGAAAAGGTGAATGAAGGGATAAGGAAGAGGAGGGATAAATAACACTAAGGATGTATGGCAAAGTCACACGAATTGGTGGAAGAAAAGGATAGCAGAAACTGCCAAGAGATATATCTCTGTAGGTGGTTAAACAAACCTCCCAGTACTAGGTATAAGATACCTCCACATCAGCTGTTGGAAAAGAATGTAACCAAAGTTAAACTAATAGTCAATAGACTATTTCTATTATGGTTGTTTACCCATGAGAATCTAATGGTAAATCTCTGTTGTTAAAGACAGCACATACTTGGATTATAAAACATGGAAAAACCAAGTGGAAACAGTACTGGAAATTTCCTTTTTACTGTATAGCTTTCACAGTAGGATAAAGTACTATGCAGGCTGTTTCTTGGGGTGATGGAAGATGAAGATTGATACTCTAACTCAGCTATGATTTTTGTGTGCTACAACAAGAACCAATCTGAAAGACTTGAATCATCAACAAAATAGTGGCTTGAATGCTATCAAGGTAGCCATTGATATTCCAATTGAGCATTTTAAGGCCTACTTAACCTGAGAGAACTCGTGCTTGTAATATAAGCCTTACTAAGAATTCATGGATGTGGAGGACATAATACCTGGATGAGAACATATTATTATGGCATAGCTAAACTGTCATAGCACCAAATTGTCCTTTCAATACTTACTTTTCAACCTATTTATTTTGTAGCTTACAATCTTCACCCTAGAAGATTCCTTTTTTAATTTCTTTTGATAATAGATGGTGATTGCCAGAGAAGTCTCTGGATCGCTCAGCCCCAGAAGGGCATCTAAATCTCCCTTCTCATGGATCATGGAACATCAAAGAAAAGATAGAAGAAAAGCTGCCGATTAATCTCAGCCTTCAGGAGAGTCAGTGCAGTGAACACATGTGAATGCAGAGAACCACAGCTGTTGATGGGAGGAGAGAGAAAACAATAATTTGAAGGAAAAGATATCAGTGTTTTATAAATAACTATTAAATTGTCAAAGTGAAATGTCCAAATAAAAAAGTGGAAAAACATTTGCTTCAATTAGTTTAATATATCTATTACCATTCAATATTTAATTTCAATAATTGTCAAGCACATTTTTTGTAAAATTCCGTTTCTTAAATTCACCTTTTGGGAAATAGCTGTTGTGTCGTTGCTCTGGATATATGACAACAGGATTCTAAAATTCTTGGAATTTTCACAATATTGTCTATTACACTGTTGGGCTCCAAGTTGACTAGGGTTTGCATTTGTGATTATTAACCTTGAGTGTTAATGCCACAAATCTACAACACCTAATAGACAAAATTATGGGAATGTCTCTGAGGAAATGTGTAACTGAGAAGACTAGATCCACTCTAAATGGGTTGGCCTTGGAATGAATGAAAGGCAGAAGGTAGAGGAAAGCTGGCATTGTTGTCTCTTCATGTCTCTTCATGCAGATACAATGTGAGCAGATGCTGCCATGCCACCTCCACTATGATAAAGGGTAACCTCAGGCTGTGCATCTGAATGCATCATTTTGGGATTGGAAAGATGGCTCAGGGTTTGCAAGCAGAAGGACCTAAGCTCCTAAGCTCCTGACTTCCATGTAAAACAGTCAGAGGGAAAGGTTGTGGCCAGCACTTTTGGATCTGGAAGGCACAGCCTGGGAAATGTCAGAGCAAAAGGAAATATAAACAATCCATGATGACTCTTGGGTATCCCCACTCACACACAGTGCTCTCTGTTAATTATGCGTGGGCACACACATACACACACACACACACATACACACACACACACATACAAAACATACACTAATAGAAAATTAATGCATCATTTTGCTTCACAGATTCTTTCACAGAAGATTGGAAAGCAAATAAAACAGGGGACAGATTAAAAAAAATTCAAAAGCAAAATCACAGTAAGTTTGAAAAAAATCTTTTCATGCCTTACATGGGAAAGTAACACTTTATAACATGAAAACTGAAACAAGAAAAACTAAAGTTGTCTATTCTTCAGTATAACTCTGGACTGTATATCATGTGACAGAACATGTGCTATTATATGCAGAGGGAATTATAAAATTAATAAAGAATAATTTAAAATTTTTAATTCAGAGCAATAAGCTATTCATAATGAATAAATATTTTAAATAAGGAAATGAGTTTTATAGTTTTATAGTTTCATTGATGTCTAGGTACTATGAGAGATGTTTCCTCAAAAAATAGGATGACAATCAATTGAAGAGGACAATATCAACCTGTGACCACACGCACATATATGCACACACACAGACCTTACAGCAGTAGCTTTGTACCACTGTCCTATTTCCCTACAAATTAATCTCTCTTTTATCTCTCACAGTCTACAAGTTCCCATGATACTATTTTATATTTTTATGAAAAATTGTACATGTCATATATTTAATTCTCATATTATTTGTATTTTGAAGACTTAGTCCACTTTCATGTTTGTATCATATTTGTTCCCTACTCCTATAAAATAATAGATTTGGACTCATTTTCCTTTAACCTAAAATTTATGATTTATTTGATTTGATTGCACAGGTTTCTTCTTCACTAACAGACTTTCCCCGTATACCTCGATGCAAATCTTCACCCTAAAAGATTTTGTTTTGTCCATTGTTTCAGACACCTTTGTCCCTCAAAACAAATCTTAATGCAAATAGTTGGTTTCCTCTCTCCTTTTCTTGATTGTTCAGTAACTGCAAGGACCCATTTGAGTCAGGGCAGAATAATCATGCAATCAATCTGTGAAGGAAAATAGAGCAACCACACAATGGCTCTTTCTTTGAGTCATGATAAAAATGATTTTAGAAAAATTTAAAATTTGTTAATTATGCTCAAACCTTGCTCTCAATTTAAGCTGTATGACATTGCAGCCAGAGTTCATTTTCAGCCCAATAGCTAAAAAAACCTTCCATTGTTATATATTTTAAAGAGAACTTTAGCAGGCTTAAAGTTTTAATCATGATTGATGCAATGTTGGCAAGATTTCACTGCTAATTCTTTCAGGACTCAGCTCCATTATAATAATTCTAATTAGAATAGTTGTGAAAGCTATAATGCATTCTCCACAGTTCGTAAGGTGGTAAATTTGCAACCCCTGTCAAAATATTATTTTTAAATATTGTTGTGAATAATTAATTTAACTTTAACAAGTAATGTTCGTGTATTACGTATTTATAAATAGACCTGCTTCTTTCACTTCGAACACAGTGATTCATAAAGTAACTGCAGAAAGGTGAAGTGTTGATACCTGAACTTTTATTTCTCCAAAGTCCCAAAGCCCCTTGTCTACTCTGTGCTGCACTAAGAACATGAAATTAAATTTTCTAAAAAAAAGTTCCTTCTTGCTATTAAGTAGATCAAGCTGTGAAAGATGAGTGTAAGTGATTTTAGAGTCTTGCTGGTGAAACTGAAAATCTTTACAGAACAAGAACTTCAGTACAGTCTTTCATTTCTGTATTACTTGAGATTAATAAAAAGTAACCATGTCTTAACCTTTGAACCCCAGTTCATCCTGCATAGAATGTCAATATAGTTGTCTTCATTCAGTAACTGCATAGATTTCTTACGTTCTTTTTATTATGGTATTAATATTCTTTCTCAAACCAGGTTTACTTGTCAAAATCTATACTGGTTATAAACAGTATATAAATCATGAATTCTTACTTGTGTGACTTGTCAGATGAATTAGATTGGTCTTCAGTGTGCCCATATTCTACCTAGATACTGATAAATGAGCAGGTAAATTTACTGTTTGTGAGGAATATTCTTAAAAATATAAATGAGTGTTTAGATGGTGTTTTATTATCAATTTTTTAATAGCACTAGTATATCTGTTCCTATTTACTTTCCTTCTAGTGTTATTTGGATAGCTTTAAAGTATATGGCATGATTTTCCTGACATTAAGTGGTATAGAACCTATTTGGGGATTAATTATTTTTCCATGGGTCTTACATATTTCTGTTGCTCCCCTAAATTCTTACAGATTTTTAATGGTCTATAGCATTCCCTACTGGGTTAAGCCCTTGATCTCTCTTTTACCCCTAGTCATTTGACTCTTTTTTTTCTCCCACATTTTGCATTTTTCCTAATCATACAAGCTCAGTAAGTACCCCTGTCCTCTCCCTCCCCCTTCCTCCCTCCCATCATCCCCTTCCTCCCTTCCTTCTTCCCTTCCTTTCTCCTGTTTCCCACTTCCTCCCTCCCACCCCTTAGAGCGTCCCTTTATGTGGGCTCCTCCTACTCCCTCTGACTAGGTGGCACAGCCTGGGACAAGAACTCTATTATGACTATTTAATCAGTTGCCTCTAAGGATTCTACTGCCTGAAGGCTTCTCCCATGATCCCTGCTAGACTTGGGAGGGTGATTGATAGGTCAGCCATTGTCAGGTCAGGCAAAGTCCAATCCTGGCTGCTGCAGCCTTAATTTGTGTGGAGGATCTTGCATATGGTTGTGCCTCCCCATCTTTAGGCACTTATCTCTTTTTGTTCTCCTCCCTTAATAATCTAGCACCATACTTCCCTTAGTGGCCTTAGTGGCCTCATTTATCTATTTACCTGTGTTCCTTTGTCTGTTTTCTTAACCTAGTTATACAACCTCAATGGGAGGTGCCTTTGCCCCCTCCTTCTCCCTTCCCCTCCTTCCTCTCTTTCGTCTTTTATCCCCACATCCTGCTGTCTCTCCCACATTTCCCTTTCTTCTTCCCCCTTTACTCTCTCCCTCCCCTCTCTTGGTGTTTCCTGCCTTCTCTCCCTCCCTCCAGAACTTCAGCTTATATGGGCCATGAAGTTCCCTCTAAGTTGTCTCCTGAGGGTTCAAGATTGTGGCATACTTTGGGGATCCCCATTAAAATATGAACTCTGTTATATCGCCTAACACCTTCCTTCTAAGGGTCTTACTGAAGCCATTTCCCTTGAGATTCAAGCTAGTCTAAGGGGGCTTGATGACATGTCAGTCTTTGTGTAGGTCAGTTAAGGTCCAAGCACAATGCTATGAGATCCTGACTGCCAAAGCCCAGACTTGAGTGTAATAGCTTGTCTAACTGTGAACCTCCCCATCTTTAGACTGTTAAAATACTGTTGCCTCCTCTTTTATGGGTTTCCTGAGCTTTAAAATGTGGAGAGATTTGGGTGGGACTGGTTCCCAGTAAATATTGTAGTGTCATTGGTGATCTGAATTAACATTGTTTGTTGTTTTCAGTTTCCCAGTTCCTGCACTGCACTTGGCTGCATCTTGTTTGGGTGTTGAGGTCATCTCCTAACCAAACATAAAAGATTGTTTAAAAGACTGTCAGTTTTTTATTGTATCAATGCATACTCCCTCCTCTCCCTCCCCACTCTCCTCTCCCATCATCCCTCATTGCACTTCCTCCCATTCCCCCTCTTATCCACCTTCCCCCTTTCACCCCCTCACTCTTCCTCTCACTCCCCCTCTCCTTGTGCCTCCCACTTCCTTCCTCCCCTCCCTGAGAGGGTCTGGGAATGCGGTCATCATCTTGGACTGCTGGTATGGGAACTCTATTATTACTGCGTAACTCCTTGCCTCTAAGGATCCTACTGTCTGAAGCCTTCTCCCCTGTGATCCATGTTAGACTCAGCCATTATGCAGATCAGGCAAAGTCCAACTGCTGCAGCCTTGACTTGTGTGGAATATCTTGCATATCTTGCTCCTCCCCATCTTTAGGCTCTTAAAATCTTGCCGCTCCCTCTTCTGCAAGGTTCTCTGAGCTTAACCAGAAAAGCCAATTCTCTCCCCTGCCTATAGAGGGTCTTATTATAAGAAAAGCCTTAAAGGTAGAGGGAAGATTGCTGAGTGTGTGTGTGTAGGGGGGTCAGTCTCCCAGGTGGCAGTTGGCTATCATCTGACTGCCAACTACTATCCCCTATGTACTCAGCTCCTCAAGTTCATTAATCCCAAGTGAACAGGAAGGGAAGGGAGAGTGAGCTGTAGCAGATGTCCTGCTTCTCACCTGGCATTCATGAGCTTGGCCTGATTTCTCTATTGAGGTATGTTCTTTTATCTCCTTTATCTAAAATCTTTTGGAGTGAAGTTATATCCCTTCTCTGTGATAATGGGTGTTATAGAAATTTCCCCTTCAATACGGTCATGGTTTGAAATGTGCCACCTGCAATCTTCTCAACCAAGTTGTACCCTCTTACAATGGTAGACTTGTGAAGCAGAAAAACCACAACAGGCCACAGTACAGAATATTGACAAATCTGGGATACTCGGTCCTAATCAGCCTATCAAAATCTTATCCCACACCAGGGGTGCAGGGAACCTTGTAGAAGACACATTGGCAAGACTATAAGAGCCTAAAGGTGTGGCAAGGTACTCCTGACTGACACACTCCAGCCAAGGCAGGGCTATTGTACCTAGAACATCACTATGATCAGAACTTCTACTGCCAAATCAACACACTGGCTGACTTATCAATATTCCTCCAAGGACTAATTCAGGTCTTAGAAGAAACAACTTCTCCCAGAGAGTATCTCAGATTCTGGACAAGAGAAGAGAAATCTGCCCAATTATGACTTCACACACGGAAGACCCACATAAAATTCAATAGAAATCTGACTCCCTTTCCAACACAGGCACCCTAAAAGGAGTCAGGCCTGTGATACACCCAAGCAGAGGGACAGGAGGAAGGACACAGAACAGGATGGATGAAAGGAGAGGAGAGTGGAAGAAGGATGTGTGGATTGGGGAAGGTGAGAGAGGAGGGGTGTGGGTTGGGAGAGGGACAGAACAAATATATAAACTCTTTAAAAATAAAAAAACTAAGAAAAAAGTTGAAAAATAATTTACCAGAGAAGAGCAAATAAAAGTGAAAAATTACTTCAAAAATACAAATGAATTGAGCATAATATCACATAAGGTTGACGGTGAAAATTTATATGAATAATATCCATGAGGTGAAACATTAATAAATATAGATTAATTTCCAAGCAAAAAATATAGAAAGCTATCCTCTGTGAAAGAAAAAAATAAGATTAAAAACATGTATACCTTGAAGATGAGATGGAATAGTAATTTTTCAATGAACAATTGAAAAGCACTTACATTATGTGTGGTGGCTCACACATCCCAGAATCAAAAAGAATGAGGTGAAGCATTGTCATAATTTAAGACCACTTTGTGTTATAGGACAAAATATCATCTCAAGAAATATATAAATAAATAATAAAAGTGCTTAATTTTGACCAATCTCAAACATATACTTGTGATATACTCTACTGTTAAGAAACATGGAATGAAAGTCTTTTCTTTTTATTCGAATGGACATGGACATTATCATTAGGGGATATTTTGAGGAACATATACATGATCATTTTATATATATTTGAGTGTGTGTATATATATATATATATATATATATATGAAGAATGGAAAAATCTAATATTTATTGTCATCAAAGAAATTCTACAGAAGAAATATAAGGTTGATTGAAATATAAGAAATATAAGAAAAAGATTGAAAGCAAATGATTGATATCTGTACAAAAAGAGAGTAACTGTAAATATATAGGAACATGCGCAGTAAAGAAATGAGGAAAGTAATTTAAAAGTGAACTATACTGAAAAAGTATAGTTTTAAAACTTCTGAATGAAAGATGTAATAAGTAGAATATAAAATCAGTAGCATGAATTTGAAGTGAAAAATTAAACCATATAGCACTGAAAGGAAAAAGAAAAGCAAAATAAGGGAGAATCATGTTAACAAGTAGGAAAATGAAGTATCAGGTGAAATGCATGTTTGCCACACGATATTGGTACCAATTTCTCTTTGCACTGTTACTCAGTTGCTGGGAAATACAAAAAAAAAAAAAAAAACAATAGATAAACACTGTGATCAAAGCACGCTTAGGGCAGAGTTCATCATGGTAAGGAAGGCAAGGTGGCAAACAGAAGTCACAGTACCTGCCTCACATTATGTCCATTCTCCATAAAGAAGGAGGAGGTAACATGGAACATTGGTAGAAAATGAAACCTCAAGACCAATTTGCACAACATACTTCTACATCTACTTCCTATGGCTTCTTAAACCTTCCTAAACAGCACCAGCAACTGGAGTCCAAGTTTCAAACACACTTGACCATGGTTTCTTTCAAACCACAACAATGAACTTTATTAACCTAAGCACCATTGCAATGCAGTGGCCATAGTACAACAGTGTGTAAGTGCTCAGAGAGTTCGTATTATTACTAATCTTAAAAGAAGAAGAAAAACAAGACTGTATTTTATTTTCATTGACTTTGATTAGTAATACTTTTTCTGTTGTGCTCTTTTCTACTCACCTTCTGCATTACAACCAGGGTAATTTATGCATAATCTACAAAAAATTCTTGCTTGTTTGATTTGGTCATGATCAAAGATAATCCAATTAGAAAATGAACTCGAATATATAACAAACTAAAAAAGGTGAGCAACAGTGTTTTTAGTTAATGAGATCAGGGAAATTCTGATAGTTTTATTTGATGAAAATATTTTATATATTTCATATTTTATTAATACTAATTAAATGGACAGAATTCACAATTCTTTAAAACTACAATTTAAAAATCTGTTAACTCACTATTTTGAGGAAATTTACTGTGGAATAATATGATATGTGAGTCTGAAAAATTTGCAAAAGTTATTGTTTTCTATAAAATTGGTTTAATAGTAGGCCTGCATCCATTATGTACAAATCAAGAGGATAATAAAATGACTCAGGAAGAGTATAAGAACTATCTTGGTTTGTCTATTATGAATATTTTATTTTTATCTGTGTTACCATTATCACCAACAAATTTGTCATGTTTATCAATTACATACGGAAAATCATGCATTTACATGATCAATTTGTTTGAAACACAGGTGTTTAACAAATTCAAACAACAAAAGTGTCTTCTTACCTACAAAACGTAACAATGAATTTAAAAGTAGATGTCTTTCTCTTCTTATTGCACATTATATATGAAACATAACTGCATCAGAAATCAAAGAACTAATTATACATACTGGAGTCTAAGTATTTAAAGGTATCCAGGGATGGTTTTTCAAATACGAAATCACAACACTTGGGAAGTAGAGGCAGGCGGATCAGAAGGAAAAGTTATAAAGCCAGTTCCAGAACAAAGTGAGCAACATGAAACCCCGATGAACATTTCAAATAAAACAAAACATTTTAAAGGGAAAACACTATCTTTGCAATATGGAAACATGTAAAACATGAAAAAATTATATTATTTTGAAACTGAAAATTTTGCTGACACAAAATTAAATAAAATGAATTTTTAAATGATTGATAAAATTGCTTCTGTACTTCTAGAACATATATTTGATAAAGATATGTCTTGTGACATATAAAAACAAAACATTAGTAAACAAAATATAAATATTGAGCATAGTTTTAAAAATGTGCAATAAGTTTGCTTTGAAAAGTTGCAAAGGAGAACGAATGGTCAATGTACCAACAAGAATTCCTGAAATCAGTTATGAAAAGAATGAAAGTTGAACTCAAATGTTATATGGTTATACTCCTACACACAACAAAAATAACGAAGACCCAAAATACCAAATTTTAGCAAGTAGGTGGAGAAACTAAAAGCCTTACATGTTTTCAAGAAAGTAAAATGTGGCAAGCACTTGGGAATAAGATCTGGCAGAGAGAACTCAAACATACACCTAAATATCACTTAAAAATTCTCATTTCTAGATACATAACTAAGAGAAATGAAAATGAAGTTATACAAAAATTAGTATGTAGAAATAACCACAACTTTATGGTTTGGTTGATTTAAGTTCAAAATATTTAGAAATGGGACATTCCAGATTTACTTACATTGGTAGATAAATAGATAAAATAATTCACAATTTAGTTATATATCAGAATATTATTCCTTCGTAGAAGACAGGCTACTTACAAACACAATAGTACAGATAAACCATTGGGTCTATGAAATAAAAATATAAAAATACTGATAAAACAGTTGTATAATTTAAATATTGCATTTTATATGAATTTATCAAAGAAGTAAATCAAATAAGAGGAATAAAATCCCAACAATGGTATGTTTTTTATTATTAATAAATTTTTATTATTATTTCAGCTCATACAAACTTAATAGGTACACCAGTTCCCTCCCTCCCTCCTCCTCCCCCTGTACCCCCTGTTCCCCCTCCCCTTCCCCCTCCCTCCCCATCCCCCAGTGCCTCCCGCCCCATTTCCCAGAGAGTCCTTTCTTGTGCATGCCTGACTCTCCTCTGGGCCCTCCTCTCCAATGACGTACAAGGACCCAGTGGCCTTTCCCTGAACCCTTTCCCGTGTTCCCCTTAAGTATAGGAACACTGCTGTGGCTGCCAATTCCTTGCCTCCAAGGATCTTGGTGCCTTTAGCAGATGCTAGACTTTGTGAGGTCAATAGTGTGTTGGATAATGCGCAGGGCATGTAAAGTCCAATTATGATTGCTTCAGCCCTAACTTGTATGGAGTATCTTGCATATCATTGCTCCTCCCATCCTTTTGCTCTTACACTCTTACCGCCCCCTCTTCCACAAATGTCCCTGAGCTTCAGGATGGAGAGAGATTAGTCTGGCCTAGTTCTAGGTGGTTGATATAGAGTCTCTGAAGTTCTGGATTGTGGTTTGTTGATTTTCTTTTGCAGTTTTGCTGCTCCTGCAATGCCCTTCACTCCATCCTGGTGGGCATTGTATGTCACCCCCTGGCCAGAGACAAAAAGCTGTTAAACTAGAGTCTTGTGATAAGAGCACATTCAAAGGTAGATGTAATAAAAGGAGGAAACCACAGTGAAGGAGGGGTCTATCACCCATTTGCAAAATGGTTACTTTTTATATGCCAGACTATATGCCCTCCTCTTCTGGGGAGATCATACCCCCTCAGTAGTAAATGATCAGGAACGAAAGTCTGTGCACTTAATCAGATGTCTCATTACTTATTTGAGTCCTTGATGGAGGCCTATTTTCTCTGCTATAACATGGTCCCCTCTCTCCTTGTTTCTGGTGTGGCCCTCCAGCCCCATCCCTCCTGTTCATAATCCTTGCAATTACTGTAGGTAATACATAGATTTTTTTTGAGTGTCTCTAGGTGGGCATGGTACTAGGAACCACCTATTAGGGAGTACATACAGCGCTTAATTTTCTGGGTCTCGGATACTTCACTTAATATAATTGTTTCTAATGACATCCGTTTCCCGGCAAATTCCAGTAATTCATCATTTTTGATGGCTGAGTAGTACTCCATTGTATAGATGTACCACTGTTTCCTTATCCACTCATCAACTGTTGGACATTTGGGCTGATTCCATGACTTTGCTATTGTAAACAGTGCTGCTATGAACATGGTCGTGCTTGTGCTGTCGAGGTGAACCTCTGCTGTATGGGGGGTTATACCCAAAAGTGGAATCGCAGGGTCATATGGCATTTCAATCTTTAATTTCTTTAAGAATCTCCAGACGGCTCGCCAGAGTGGCTGTATGAGCCTGCACTCCCACCAGCAATGTAGGAGAGTTCCCCTCTCTCCACATCCTCTCCAGCATTTGTTGTTGTTTGTATTGTGGATTTTTGCCATCCTGACCAGGGTGAGATGTTATCTCAGGGAAGTTTTGATTTGCATTTCCCTGATGGCTAAAGAAGTGGAGCATTTTTTAAGACATTTGTTAGACATTTTAATTTCATCCCTGGTAAAATTTCTTTTGAGTTCCAGGACCCATTTTTTAATTGGGCCATTGGTTTCCTTGGTGTTTAATTTTCTAAGTTCTTTGTGCACTCTGGACAGCAGAGTTCTATCAGATGTATAGTTAGTGAAGATTTTCTCCCATTCTGTGGGTTGCCTTTGAGCTCGTGTTACAATTTCTTTATCTGAACAGAAGCTCTTTAATTTCACAAGATCCCAACTGTTGAGTGTTGGTAGCAGTGACTGTGCCATTGGATGTCTGTTTAGGAAATGTTGGCCTAGCCCAATCAGCTCGAGGGAGTTCCCTATTCTTTCAACTATGGTTTTTATAGTCTCTGGCCTTATATCAAGGTCCTTGATCCATTTGGAATTAAGTCTCGTACATGGTGACAAGTACGGGTCCAGCTTCAATCTTGTGCATGTGGACATTCGGTTTCGCCAGCACCATTTGTTGAAGTTGCTGTTCTTTTTCCATTGGATTCTTTGGGCCCCTTTGTCAAAGACCAAATGGCTGTAATTTTGTGGGCTTATATCTGGGTCTTCAATCCTTATCCATTGATCAGTGTGTCTATTTTGGAACCAGTACCAAGCTGTCTTTATAACTATGGATTTGTTGTATAGACTTAGGTTTGGTATGGTAATACCTCCAGCAGTTTTTTTGTTACTCAGGATTGTCTTTGCTATCCTGGGTCTTTTGTGCCTCCATATGAACTTTGGGATTGTTTGGTCAACTTCTTTGAAGACTTGCTTTGGGATTTTAATTGGTATAGCATTAAATTTGTATATTGCCTTTGGTAGGATGGTCATTTTTACGATGTTGATTCTGCCAATTCAGGAACAAGGGAAGCCTTTCAACCTTCTGGTGTCTTCTGCTATTTCTTTCTTTAGGGTTTTAAAGTTTTCGATGTAAAGGTCTTTTACCTCCTTGGTTAGGTTTATACCAAGGTATTTCATTTTTTTAGGGGCAATAGTAAATGGGATTCTTTCTCTCAAGGCTTTTTCAGTTCTTTCATTCTGGGCATATAGGAAGGCCTCTGATTTTTGCACATTTGTTTTGTATCCTGCCACCCTGCTGAACGTCTCAATTTGTTCCAGGAGCTTCCTGGTGGAGTTTTTGGGATCACTCAGGTATAAGATCATGTCATCTGCAAATAGGGAGAGCTTGACTTTTTCCTTGCCGATTTGAATCCCTCGTATGTCCCTTTCTTGTCTTATGGCTTCAGCTAAGACTTCAAGTACAATATTGAATAGAAGTGGTGAGACTGGACAGCCTTGTCTAGTTCCTGATCGAAGTGGGAATGCTTCCAGTTTTTCCCCATTGAGCATAATCCTTGCTGTGGGCTTGTTGTATACAGCTTTTATTATATTGATAAGGGTTCCTTCCATTCCTACTGTCTCTAGTGTTTTGATCATAAAAGGCTGTTGGATCTTGTCAAAAGCTTTTTCTGCATCTTTTGAGAGTATCATGTGGTCTTGGACTTTGGACTGGTTTACATGATGAATTACATTTATTGATTTGCATATGTTGAACCAAACTTGTGTGCTGGGGATGATGCCTACTTGGTCCCCGTGAATGATCTTTTTAATGTGTTTTTGAATCCGATTTGCTAAGACTTTGTTGAGAATCTTTGCTTATATGTTCATCAGAGAGATCGGCCTATAGTTTTCTTTTTAAAGTGAATCTTTTTTAGGTTTTGGGATTAAAACGATATTAGCTTCATAGAAGGAATTTGGTAGTGTTCCTTCTTTTGCTATTTGATGGAACAGTTTAAGGAGTATTGGTGTTATTAACTCCTTAAATGTCTGGTAGAACTCTGTGCTGAATCCATCTGGTCCAGGACTATTTTTGGTGGGAAGATTTGAGATTACTTCTTCAATTTCCTTATATGTTATAGGACTATTTAAATAATTCACAACTTCCTGATTCAATTTAGGTAAGTTGTGTTTACTTAGAAATTCATCCATCTCTTTTGTGTTGTCAAACTTCACAGAGTATAAGTTTTTGAAATATGATGTTATAATTCTCTGGATTTTTTGGGTATCAGTAGTGATAACGCCATGTTCATTTCTGATTTTGTTAATTTGCGTTTTCTCTCTCCTGCTTTTGGTTAATTTAGCTAGGGGTGTATCAATCTTATTGATTCTTTCAAAGAACCAGCTTTTTGACTGGTTGATTTTTTCTATCGTTTTCTTAATCTTGATTTCAGATGTTTCTCCCCTTATTTTGCTAATCTCCTCTCTTCTACTACTTTTGGGATCAGATTGCTCTAGTTTCTCTAAAGCTTTAAGCTGCATTGTTAAGTTGTTTATTTCTGATGTTTCCATTTTTTTGATGTAGGCATTAAGAGCTATGAACTTAACTCTTAGAACAGCTTTCATTGTGTCCCAGAGATTTTGGTAAACTGTATTTTCATTATCATTCACTTTCAGGAAATCTTGAATTTCCTTTTTAATTTCTTCCTGAATCCAGTTCTCATTCAGCATCATATTGTTAAGTTTCCAGGAGTTAGTGTATTTTCTCTTGTTTGTTGTGTTGTGGATGTCCAGCTTTAGGCCATGGTGGTCTGACAGGGCACAGGTTAGAATTTCAACTTTTTTGTATATGTGTAGATTTGTTTTGTGTCCCAGTATGTGATCTATTTTGGAGAAAGTTCCGTGTGCTGCTGAGAAAAATGTGTATTCTTTGGTGCGTGGGTGAAACGTTCGATAGAGATTTGTAAGGTTCATTTCTTTAAGGGTTTGATTAAGGTCCAAAGTGTCTCTGTTAAGCTTTTGACCTGTTGATGTATCCCATGTTGAGAGGGTGGTGTTGAAGTCCCCAAGAATTATTGTTTGGGGGTTGATTTCTTGCTTTAGACGCTGTAGGGTTTTCTTAATGAATGTGGAGGGGCCCGTATTGGATGCATATATGTTCAGTATTGTGAAGTCTTCCTGGTGAATTGCACCTGTGACTAAAATGTAGTATCCTTCCGTGTCTCTTATAACTTTCTTTGGTTTGAAGTTCACTTTGTCTGATGTCATAATGGCTACCCCTGCCTGTTTTCTGCTTCCATTAGCTTATAGAATTGTTGACCAGCCTTTTATTTTTAGGGCATGCCTATCTTTTGTGGTGAGTTGGGTTTCCTGCAGGCAGCAGATTGATGGATTGTGATTTTTAATCCAAATTTGTAATCTGTGTCTCTTGATCGTTGAGTTAATTCCATTAACATTTAGTGTTATAATGGAGAAACTATTTTTAATTCCAGACATTTATTATGTTTAGTAGTTTTTATAAGTATATTGCTTCACTTTCAATGGTGTTATACTTGCCTTCTGTTCTCCTGGATTTTTCTTCAAGCTTGAGTATCATTTCTAGCATTTTTTGAAGGCCTGGTTTGGTGGACATGTATCCCTTCAAGTTTTCTTTGTGCTGGAAGATTTTTCTTTCTCCCTCGATCATGACTGATAGTTTTGCAGGGTAAATCAGCCTGGGTTGACATTTTTGCTCATTCAATACTTGAAGTATGTCTCTCCTTGCTCTTCTTTCTTTTACTGTTTCTAATGAGAAGTCATTTGTTATTTTAATAGGTTTACCTTTAAAAGTGACTTGTTTTTTCTACCTTGAAGCTCTCAGCACCAATTTATCTTGAATGTGGAATGTTTTACTATTATTTGCCGTGGCGAGCTTCTGTTTTGTTTGTATCTGTTTGGGGTGCAGAATGCCTCTTGTATATGGATGGGCCTCTCTTTTTTTAGATGAAGAAAGTTTTCCTTGATGATCATTTGAAAAATTTCCTCAGGGGTGGTATTTTGAGATTCTTGCTCTGGTATTCCATGAATATGCATGTTAGGCTTCTTCAGGGTGTCCCATATCTCCTGAATATTTCTCTCAAGTATCTTTTTGGCTTTAACAACCTCTTCCATTGAGCTGGTTAATACTCCCACTTTATCTTCAAGATCTGAAATTCTGTTTTCTGCTTCTTCCTTAGTTCTGCTGATAAGACTCTGTGGAGTTCTGTGTTGAAGATAACTTGTAGCTCAGTTTTAAACTCTGCTTGAGTCTGCTTTAACTGCTCTATGCCAGTTTTTGTTTCTTGGACTGTTTTTCTCAACTCCTCCAAGTTTCTGTTGTCTTCTTCTTCAAAGCGATTGATTCGATTATTTAATTCCTCCCAGATTTCCTCTTTCATAGTATTGAACATGGTAATGATCATATTCTGAAGGTCATTATCCTGGATCAGGCTTTCTTGGCCATTTTCCATGAGTTTGTTCTGGTTGGAGTCTAACATTATGGAATTAATTACTTCAGTGGAAGATTTGTTTACTTGAGTGTTGTTTCTCATGGATTTGCACTTTGACTTTGGCATTGTCGTTTTAACTCTTAAGATCTTCTTTCAATTTCTGTGCGTTTTTCACTAAACTGAATTATTTGGCCTGGGGTTTTGGGTGTGGGCGGAGACGGAGCTTACCTAGGTCGAGGTGAGTCCAGGCTGGAACCCGCGCGACACGGGCAGCGGAGTGGGGGAAGGAAGGATGGGGCGTCTGTGGTTACTATTTAACCTGGGGGACCTGGGGGCGAGACCGGACGCAGGGGGGCGCCCTCTCCTCATCCCAGGCCCTGCACAGCGGCTCCGGCTGGATGGTGGCAGGAGCTGGGTCCCTCTGGCGGCCTGGGGTTCTGGGGGTGGGCGGGACCGAGCTTACCTGGGTGGAGTGGTGAGGCCCGGCTGGATCGCAGGCGCCCGTCCGGGGCGGCGGAGTGGAGGGAAGGGCCAATGGTATGTTTTTAGTGGGTTTCAAAGGTAATTTGTTAGGGTGAAAAGAAATATAAGGGGAAAATTTATAGACAGCATTTATGTTCCAATCTGAACAAATCTTAGATTACATATCTATGAAACATATGTAATTTATCCATTGCATTGCATTTAAATTGTATTTCAAATGAAAGTCTATAACAATAACTTTTGCTAATGACAAATTAAAGGAGAATTTCACTTATCTATAGAATTTATTTAGAACATAATTTGGATCAATGTATGTACTGAAAAAACCTGAATTGATAAATTTGTGGCCAATCAAACATAGTCAAGTAATAAGGCAGACAATAGGTAGTATTTATGTCTGGTCACTACAGCATTCTTTTTAAATTTCTCTATGTTATAATATTTTTATGATAGCATACTGAAGATATTAAAGCTACATGTATTCATTAAAAGAAATTACATTTTTTGATGTTTAACTTAGAGAAATGAAAGTATATAGTCACAAAGCTACCTACAGAGAATTTATGGTAACCAATATCTGTGGAAAGTTCAAATACTCTTCAACAGGCTGAAGGGATATTTTATTTACCTAATAGAATAATACCGAGTAACAGAAATCAATAAATTGTTCTTAAAGTAAAAAAAAAAAAATCAGCTGAATGTCAAAAACATTTATTTGTGGTAAAAAAATGCAACATCACTAATAGACATGGAGTCATCTGATTATTGTGCTAAATTATAGGACTTTTTTTCAGATTCTATGTGTGTATACAGAATCTGGGTATGTGCGCATGCATGTGTGCTATGTGGAAGTTCTAGTCGTCTGAACTATGATGCTTTAGCTTGGAATGACAAACTGTTTTGGTCACAGAGACATTTTTAGTCCACAAACAATCTTTTGGTGATACTGATCATTGTAAGGGCTATCTGAGAGTGGAGGATCTTTGCAAGGTCATTAGGACCTTCTAAAATATTTATGATAGCTTCGTAGCAAGTATGCACAGGATATTTCAAAATGGAGTGCACTGCTCATTCAATGTCTGCACATTTAACACATGTAAATTATACATTAATAAAAGAATAACCAGGTATATGTTTATAGCTGGCATGAAGCTTCAGGACTCCAAAATACATGATGCAGAAAGATTACAATCATGTTTGTCAAGTTAAAGTTGTTTGTACACTCATATTCCAAGTGTTTCTTAATCTCTAATGAACTTATAGATCAAACTAATGATTTTCTTGTTCCTCAGATAATATTTTCAATATCAAAAAAATGGAGAAACAAGGAGAAACTTAAAGTCACTGAATAGCTTAATCTTTCATGTGCAGAAAAGTACTGGTTCTCTTTTCTTTCTTCACATAATAATTAAAGTCAATGATGCAATGTTCAAGAGGTAAAGTCACACTATCAAATAAGAAAGAAATTTTTGCCTAATAATATCTATAGCTAGACTTAACCTAGTGGGGCTGAATTAAGTTTCCAACTCTTAGGGATAGTGGACAAATTTGTTCATGTGTAGGTGAGTGTTTAAATTTTAATTAATGCTCTATGAAACACACACACACACACACACGAACCAAACACAGAGACACACATGCCAAAATAAAATATATATATTAAAGAGTAAAATTCAATCATGAGTTTACAAAATTTGCTCTAAATCTCTGAGTTCATAATTGTCAGGGGAGAGACGAAGCTATGAGAAAAGAGGAGCTATAGAAAATCTATAAGTTATTTGTTTTCTGAGTCTACAACAATGAAAATGACATTTTCAATTGCTTGAGTATATCAAGCATCATTAGAAAATTCATCCTTTGATCAGGAAGGAAAGTCTGTGAACTTAACCAGATATTTCATTACTTACTTGCAGTCCTTGATGGTAGCCTATTTTCTCTGCTGTAACATGGTCCCCTCTCTCCTTGTTTCTGGTGTGGCCCATTTACAACTGATGGGGTATGATCTCACCAGAAGGGGAGGCCATATAGTCTGGCAGATAAAAAGTAACCATTTTGCGAATGGGTGATTGACCCTTCCCTCACTGCAGTTTCCTACTTTTATTACATCTACCTTTGAACAAGACTCTAGTTTAACAGCTTTTTATCTCTGGCCAGGGGGTGACATCCAATACCCATCAGGATGGAGTGAAGGACATTGCAGGAGCAGCAAAACTGGAAAAAAAATCAACAAACCATAATCCTGAACTTCAGAGACTCTATATCAACCACCTGGAACTAGGCCAGACTAATCTCTCCCCATCTAGCAGCTCAGGGAAATTTGGAGTAGAGGGGGCAGTAAAATTGTAAGAGCACAAGGATGGGATACTCCACGCAAGTTAGGGCCGAAGCAATCATAATTGGACTTTGCATGCCCTGAGCAATGTCTAACACACTATTGAGCCCACAAAGTCTAACATTTGCTAAAGGCACTAGGATCCTTGGAGGCAAGGGATTGACAGCCACAGTATTGTTCCTATGCTTAAGGGGAACACAGGAAAGTGTTCTGGGAAATGCCACTGGGTCCTTGCACCTCATCCGAGAGGAGGATCCAGAGGAGAGTTTGGCATGCACATTAAAGGAGGTTCTGCGGATGGGAGGGGGAGGCACTTGGGTATGGGGAGGGAAGGGGGAGAGGAGGGGAGCACAGGGCGGTGGGAGGTTGGAGGGAGGGAGGGGACCGGTGTACCTGTTAAGTTTGTATGAGTGGAAATAAAAAAAAAAGAAAGAAAGTTCATCCTTGCATTTAGTTTCATATTTGTTTAAAGCAATATATGCTTAACCAGCATAATGTTTACTGACTTTATTTAAATCAGTTGATTCCACAATGCAATCTTTAACAAGAACAAACTTTATAATTAAGATATTTGACTTGATATGTGTATTACTTCTATCTGAATTCATGCAGAATGATTAACATTGGAAAGGTAGCAAGATATTCAAATACTGTACCTGTGACATGGTCAGAAGTCATTTCTCTTACATTTTCTGGCAAAAGAAAACTTATATTACAACCATAACTGACTCATTTTGTTTTCTTTGTGAAACTACAACTAGCAGTTATGTATTCAAGAAGTATTCTCAATTCATACATTAGACTAAACTTAGAACATTAGACTATATAATTAATCTACCTAAGTTAATTCCCTGCCAAGAATTGGTTATGTTAGGCCCCCGGAAAGGCCTTATGCCAGGGAGGAGCGGGACGCCCCCCCCAATACTCACGGACCCCGGGCTCGATGCAAAAGCAAGAGGATTTTATTCCAGAGGACTAGGGTCGCTCCACACACTCATGAGGGAGAGAGACGACCCTTAGCACAAAAGGCACAGACTTTTTATACATTTTTTGTAGGGAGGTATTGAGGTAGTGAGTTGTTACAAAATGATTGGCTTAGGCACTTAACTTTTAAATTTTTTTTAATTATTTATTCAATTGTGCGTGTGTGTGTGTGTGTGTGTGTGTGTGTGTGTGTGTGTGTGTGTGTAGAACCACGGGCGAATTCGGGAACCACCATGGACGCCTCCACCTCCTCCTGGTTTACTCTGCCCCGGGATTCACAGGCTCTGCCCTACCAGGACCGGAAACGCAGGCTGCCCCCCGCTTCTGCCCAGCGTCTATACGTGGGGTCTAGGATCCGAACTCAGGACCTTCTGCCTGCAAGGCAGAGGCTTAACCCCTGAGCCACCTCTCCCGCCTGGCACTTAACTTTTAAACTGATTGGCACAAGTTTAGGCGCGAAGGGAATGGCGCGGGGTTTGGTGGCGACGAGCATAGCAGCACATACTCGCGGCTTTACCCAGAAACCTGGGGATGAGTGTGTTTCCTTGGAATTCCCAGGGTGAGGGCAGTCCCAGTATCTGGCCTGGACACACAACCTAATATAGTCTGGTCCCACGTCCTTTACCTTTTTAGGAATTCTTGGGTTGGGGTGAGGTACTGGCTCCCCACATTCCTGCCTATCCAGGAAATTTCTTTTTCTACAGTTACATTCACAGATTTTTTCAAAATGAAACTTTATATAAGAGCACACGTCAAAAATTTATTTCTAAATCTCACCAAGAACAAGTGATGTATCATAATTTGCAAGTAATATAGTTAAAATTTTCAAATAAATATGACAAAACAGTCCCCATGCCTGAACTTGAAATCTGATGAATTTAAGGGGTGTGCAACATGTGCTTAACATGTCTAAACTCATACTTTATTATGATAACAACTATAGTTTACTATACTAATAAGCTGAAAATATGCTAAAAATTGACTAAGATTAAAAATATTCTTTCAATTCAATTTGTTATAATTGACAGAACTTCATAATAACTCATATTGGTTAGAATTCTAATGAAAGGACATAAGATGCCTGTTTTGTTTACAAAGTATATTTTAGAATATTCTTTTTTTTGTTTTTATTCTTTGATGGTTTTATAGAAAAATACAATGAATTGAACCCCATTTCACCCCATATGCCCAATTCCATTATTCCTCTTTTTCTCGTAAAAACTTTCTTCTTTCCAGCCAGTACGTCTCTGACTTTAAAGATTTTTTGTTTGCGTGTAACTCAGTGGATCTCTACAGGGTTCACTGTATTAGCTCATGCTAGACTGTGGACAATATATCATCTATTGTCTGTCTAAGGAAAGTAGCTCCCTTTCTACAGCCACCACTGTCACTCAAGAGTCTTTCAGTGAGCTATGGGGCCTCATGAGATCTCCCTCTTCTCATGATAAAGTGTTGACCAGCCAAATATAGCACAGATCTGATGGAAATAAACACAGCTGAATTGAGTTCCTGACTGTCCCAACTTTTTTCCTTCATTGGCACATGTTAGCCAGTCATGACAATGATTTTAGAACATTTCTCCCATGTAAATATGCACTTTGATTCTACTTAGCAACACTGCTCTCTCTTGTTACCTCCACTCCCCCTGTTACCCTTCCTCTTCCTAACAAATGTCCTTTTACTTTCATCTCTTTTTTGTGATCCAATGATATTTTATTCATAAGAGCATGTGTAACTTACACAGAAAATATAGTATTTCACATTCTTTTAGAAGTCATTAACCACTAATTGCACCTCAAGGAAGGCTGGGACCAAAGAATCCAATTTCCATCTATACTGGAATATTAGGGATCCCATCTTGTTCAAGGCATTAACAGCTGCTACTTTTAGGAATGCAATAGCCAAATCATGTTTGGCAGAAAATTTTCAGTGTGAATGGTGTCTATGCCATAGTGTTTACAATCTTTCCAATCATCTACCATGATGTCCCCTGAGTCGTGGAAAGGATAATATGGATGTATCATTTATGGCTAAGCATTCATCAGTCCTGTACAAAATTCTTAATATTTCTTTTAAAAAATAACCATTTGAGAAATAAAAAGGAAGAGAGAGAGAGAGAGAGAACATTCAAGATGCAAGAACACAGACATTATGGAACAGAGGTGGAGTTCAGAGGACAACATTCCAAAGTCAGCTCTCTCTCTCCAATATATTGACTTAGGAGAACCAAACTCATGTGCCTAGACTTACAAAAAGCTGCCTTGCTCTGTAAGATCTCTCTCCCTTGATATTTTTTATCATAAGTGGTTTGGGATACACCCTGCCATGAAAAAGGAAGATAAAAGACAAAGTCTGATGATGACCTTGTATATTTACTCATGCTTCTTCTATTGAAAATAGCTCCATTTAAGAAGAAAGCAAAAATTATTACACATGACATTTGGGTCTAAGCTTTTATTAATAGATTGAGCAAACTTACATTTATTTTAAACATCTTGAAGAAAAACAATTTAAGAAGGTATTTCAAATAATAAATTTTATTAAAATTATATATAACATCAAATCAGATTTCTTATTATGTCAAAACACCTTCTGTTTGACACTGACTTTTAACTTGCAGTGTTATTTATGCAACAGTGATTCTCAAGTGATTTTTAGTCTCAAAAGGCCCATTTAAACTGTTTATTCTTCCATAAAGACATAATTTGTTAGGAAAAGTTAAGTTTAGAGTTACAGATCATCATGATTATTTTTCATGCCCATATGTTCTTACTTATTACCACTGTTATTGGACAAATTTTCCAAGAGAAAAAAGAAAACAAATGGGATTATGGAGGAAACAGGGGACTGTGCTTTGTCTTGTCAATCACAGCTAGGTTGCTGATTTAACCTGTGATTGAGTCACTTAAAAATCTGCATAACTGTATGGATAATAGGATTCCCCTGCTTGCTCTTCCATATCCCCCAGACTCTGGGCAGAACATCTGCTTACTGGTCACTGCCCTGAGGCACTTAAAAAGTCTGCTTCATCACTTACCTCAAGATAGGGCATTTCCCCCTCTCCTCCCAACCACATTCCCAGGAATAGCTCTGCCTTCAGATCTGCTTATTTCCCTTCCGATTGATTTATTCCAGCCATCATGTAACTATGTAATCTACAAACTTTTTCTATTCCTTGCCCATGTTAGAGCAAATCTGCCCTTTCTTTTTTAAAAAACCTTATACAACTTGTACAAGGTCAGGCAGTGTCTCTTTCATTGCAGGTATTAAATCAATTTCAGAAATACAAGTGAAATGCAACCAAATTTGCTTGTAGTCTTTGACTCTTTCATATTCACCCCAAATTACCCAGTTCTATTACTCCACTCTCTCTTATGGAAAACTCTTCTTCCTGACCAGTTTCACTCCATTTTCATATGTAAATAAACATGTATGAAGAATAGGTACAAGGTCAGACTGTGTCTCTTCCACAGAAGAAGATATTAGCTCCTAATGAGAGACAGATTAATTTTTTGAATTTTTGTTAGGTAGTTTAGAATAGGATTTTCAGTTAACATAGTTCTCAGTTTTAGACAGAGTAGTGGGGTGCAGGGAAGATTGTTTGAATTTCCTGCTGTAATTATGCAAAAGTTGGTGCCAACCCCCACTGATAAAGTTATCGACTTCCCTCACCACTTTGTTTATGAAGGGTTATGGATATGAACTCTGCAAGTACAGGTGGAGAGGAGCTTAATCCCTCAGAAGAAACAGCTCCCCTCCAAGATTTGGCTGGCTGAGCTTTGTCCTATGAACAGACCTATCAGATGTAGGGAACCAGAAACCCCATTTGGGTTCACAGAAACTAGAACTCACCAATGAGATAGGGAAAAGAAAGAAAGAAAGAAAGAAAGAAAGAAAGAAAGAAAGAAAGAAAGAAAGAAAGAAAGAAAGAAAGAAAGAAAGAAAGAAAGAAAGAAAGAAAGAAAGAAAGAAAGAAAGAAAGAAAGAAAGAAAGAAAGAGAGAGAAAGAAAGAGAGAAAGAAAACTTTTTCTGAACATGGCCAAGTTTACCAATACAAATGGCCTTGCTCCTGCCAGCCCTCAGATGGATCTCTTGCCCCTCATAGATTTATGTCTGTGAGTTCCTTTTTTCCTCTCCACTAATGAAATCTGCATTAATCCTTACGAGGGTTCTGTTTTCAATTTTTGATTTCTGAACACAAGAAACTGGACATGAAAACTCTAAAACAATAATATCATGCATCCAGACATATACTTACTTTATTCATTCAGGATGCTCTATCGGGTACATTTTTTTTCAAGATTTGACAAAACACAGTTGTTTCATTGCAACATCTGACTCTTCCAAGATATAACTGTAAAAAGAGTAGACAGGGATATGGTTTGGTGAAATACATTTGTCTAGCACGGCAAACATTCAACAAGAAAGATTTTATGTAATAGCAGTTGATGTTGAGTTAATGTGAACTTATGTTAAGAATTTGTCTGTCCAACTAACAACTTTTAGTTTGCAAATAAACAATTTTAGAATGTCAGTGAAATTAGCTTTTGCTTATATCACTTAATGGTGTTTTTCTATATTTGAGTTTTGTTGATGTCTAATCATTCCTATTTTTAAATATAAAGAGTTCTAATGTCTGAGTCAGATAACACATCAGATATCTATGTACTTCTTAAGATATGTTCTATTCAATCCTGTTGAATTTTTAAAGCCTCTGTAAATTTAAATTTCTAAACTCCAATTTGCAGTTTAATATAATGTTCTCAGAGACATTCCCTGGGTGAGTAGGGAAATTTTCAGAGAAATAACTAATATTAGCATATTTAGAAATGATGCAGTTAATTGGCCAGTCATTCCTATGGTGACAACTTCAATTTCCTTCAAAACCACAAAAAAAGACTTTAGAAATATCTTTTACAAAGCAAAATGAAAATACTTTTTTCTAATATAATCATAATTACTGAAGTCTACTTAATTTATTTAGTTTGAAAACATATTTTGGAATATTATTTCTGATAATATATATTATTTTTAATCATAGACTTAATAATAACCTTAAATGTGTGCTTAGTTAAAAATTATCAAATTTTCTACTTCTGAGACAATTCACTACATTTTCCAACTTTAAAAATGTCTTGTTCACCCAATGAAGGGTGACTTTATTATACAAGTGAATGCCATAGTTTATAGAAAGATTGAAGTATTCAATATTTTGTCCAAATGATCATAATCTTGATAGCATCATTAAGTAGTTATTAATATGTCATCATTCAAATTTATAATTAAATGTACTTACATTGTGAAACTTCATTTTAGTGCCTGAAACCATTCTTAAAATATGTTAAAGGACAAAATGAACTTAGTCTGCCTTAAATACTAGTTAGTATCAGGGAGAAAATCAAACTATTGTCTTATTCACACATAATCACAAATTTAATTCACTGATAGTTATGGGATTTGTGTGATGTATTTGTGTATTATGGGGAAGTGGATGTTCTGCTCCAAGGTAATTATCACAAGTAGTTGAAAATATTAAATATGTAGAAATATTTACTATTATATAAAATTATTATGTACAATATTACACTTCGGTTCCATATAGAATAAGTAAGAATGACTTACTTATAATGCAAAGAAAATATAAATAATGAACTTTGTAGAACTTAAAGTTTAATCTAAGAAATAGAAATTAAATATTCAATAATATATTTTCTGAGAGAAGAAAAATTCAAGAGAAATTAAGAGAAATACTGTTGCAGTTTCATTTTGCTGTTGTGAGACAATACTCATACACAACCAACCAAAGGAAGATTTATTTTGATCATGGTTCTGGAGGAGATATATTCTACTACGACATGAATTACATATCAGAAGTTATCACCAGGGCAAGAAACAAGAGCAAACTGAGGAAGCTGTGAGCTGACAAATCACGGCCCCCATCCCCTGCACCATGTCTTCTTCCAGGAAAGCTCCACCTACCAAAAGTGGCACAGTTTTCCCAAATATTAACACCAACTAAGAAAGCACACATTACCCTGGGGAAGAAGGAGTTACATTCAAAAAAAGGACAAATACCTACTTTTAGGGAGCCAATTAAAACTTTTTTAAAAGGGAACTTAAAAACAGCAGGAAATGTTACTTGCAATAATTAAATTTTATTAGCAATAACATCTGTATTTTAAATTTTAAATTGTGTTTTAGAAGTTCAGCTTCAACTTCTAAACCTATCCTCAATTACAATGCTACCCTAAAGACCTTCCCCAACAATACTTGGATGGTTGCTAATGCTACTATATGTCAGAATGCAAGGGTGAGCAAAATTGCTTGTAGAAATGCCATGTATAGGTAACAAGGGACAGAGGTTAAATATGAATTGGCTCTAGCAATGGAAGCAGTAGTAAACATTTCTAGAAATACTAAACAAATGAACGTAAAAATAGAGAGTTGACAACAGACTTTCACAAAATCAAGGGACTTGGTTTTTATTTTATTTTAACATTTTAGTCTAAAAAGGAAAGATTGTATTTGTATAATGCCAAAAATATAAAGATGCACAAAATTGTATATGAGTTGGCTACAACTATAGCCAATTTTAAAAATCAGTGAATTAAAATCAAATTTGTCTAATTTCTCATGTGACCTCTCTTTATATATCTCTGAGGGATGCAAGCTGACATACATGAACAGTCTTATGAGAAAGCCCTGTGGTGAGCAACTAAACCAATAGCTGGATTAGCCACAGCTTTATAAGGAGCTTGAATGACAAATCTTCAGCCTCTGTTAGATCTTGGGGTGCCAGAGACATGGCTAGCAGATGAAGGAACTCAGAGATATAATAGTTCAGGTAAATCACTCCCAGATGTGTGACCCACAGAAACTGTGAGATTACCTATGAGATATGTCTGCTTAATATGTTGTGTTACATAGCAACTGACAAGCCATACAAATTGCAAATGACCACCCATGTATGAGAGAGCTATTAGGTTATAATATTTATGCAGTGACGTATCACCTGGCCATAGAAAGGAAGAACGTTTTGGTACACAGACAATACGTCTGTACCTTACAGACCTGATGATGAAAGAAAGCAAGTCAAGCCTGAAGTAGGTACATTTTCGAGTTTTTTTTGAACATCATATTTAAAAATATCAAGAAAAACTCATTTCTGTTGATTGAAGTCACGACCGTGATTAACTTGGGGTGTACTGAGACAAGCAAGCACAGGAGAACTCTTTTAAGAAGATGGAAATAAAAAAAGAATATGGAAATGTGTTAGATTTTATTCTTAAAGGCATTTATATCTGGTTCATATTTAAGTAAGGCTAACCATGTATTTTGCACGTAGATTTTTGTTTCCATATATTCTTTTTTTAAAAAACGTGAATAGGAGGAACATGATATTTCAGTATTATATGATGGATATATTTTGTATTATATTTGATGTTGTTTCAGATCCTATGGAAGAATGATGGACAGAAACAGTGATAATTGAACCCTGGGGGAAATTAAAGCAAAAGAGCCAGGAAAGAAAAGGAAATTTCCATGGAGTCCAGAGTATGGAAGACTCAAGAGAATCTTGTCATAAAAGTCCACTTCAATTACAAGGGAGAAGTTGAATTCTGCAAGCAGACTAATTACTGAATTCTGTTCACTTAGTCATATGCAAAGGGATCACCAATGATCCAGACTAAAGAAGTTTCTTGGAAAAAATAGTGAACTAAGGTGATTTGTATAAAAATTTTGTGCTGAAATGATTTTCAATTCATGATATAAAATAGAAGCATATTTAAGGAAGTTTCTGGTTGTCATAAAATCTTCTTTCTAATTATGTATTGCGGGCCATCTGAGCACACAAGAACCTGTCATACTTAGATCAGCAGCATAAAGTTGAATTCAGGCAAACAACCTGTTATTGTCAAAATGAAGCCAAATATCTCTTTAAAGTGAATATGATATTTTCACTTATTTTCACTCATGTCATATGGAGATTATGAAGTTTCTCTATCAGGAGGATAGTAGCTTTAGAAACATTGCTTGTTCTAAAGATGTGTGTTGTTAATCTCTCAGTTCCCCCTAAGAATTAGTTTTCCCTATATCTAGGTGAAATACAGCAAGTCTAATATAATTGATTACTCTTGTTTTTGAACCGGCAATGTGTCAAGCTGCTTTTTGAAGGAGGAAATGAGAGATATCATTCTGAAAGTATTCTTTATCTCAAAGTTTTTAAGTGAAAACATTCACTTATTTCCAAGTTTAAATAACCTGAAAATTTATTTCTACACTAAAATAATAGATCAAACAATTTTATCCATGATGCGAAGAGAATTACCCAAGTGCAAAGCAGAGGATATAGTACTGTTATGAGTAACAACCTAGTGCAAGAGACCTCCAAGTTAAAATAATTTTTATAAGAAAAACTTCAATTTAGCATACTGCCAAGCTAAGTCAGATGGCTGAATGTTCCAGTGGAGGTTCTTAGGATAGCTAACTTGTGACTAACTTAGATCTCTTCCATGTGATTTGCTACCTTATTTACTTAATATAAATATTTGATTATTAAATTTCAGTAAGCAAACTCACTGAATCTTGTCATAATATCGAGAAGATTTTCATACACACACATACACACACACACACGCACACATTGATTAGGCTGTATGATGAAGCTTTCATCTTTTTGTATGAAAAGTATTTTATCACTTTCTTCACTTGCATAAAGACAGTGATAAAAAACAACAAAACAATAAAATATAATTTCAATATAACGCTTTAAACTTTCATAAAATGTGCTATGAATACAGTATTTGTTTTTCAATCATTTTGTATTTTGGTGCATATGATTTGGTGAAATATATGAGTATTTAATTAGCATATTTTGTATCATGAAATCAGACAGATAATTAGTTCTTGAAAATAATTTTTAGGAGGATGAGAAATATACAAATACTTATATAACCATATGAATGCTTTTCTTTTTTATGTGAGTTGTGTGTGTGTGTTTGTATGTGTGTGTGTTTGTGTACTAGATGATATATGAGTATGTGTACATGTAGAGGCCAATAGTAACTTCTGGAATCATCCTGGATTGCTCTACGTCCTTTTGGCTTTATTCTGGTGTTTCTCAGTCTCTGCTTTCTGAGGCAGGAAGTGCATGCCATTGATATTTATGCCTCATATTTTAACCAAGGACTGAGAATCTGAACTCAGATCCTTTTGCCTGGGAGGTAAAGGCATTAACACCTGAACCTCTCCCAGACCACATATGGATGTTTTTAGTAAGAAATGGAAATTCGTCACTTAATGCTAGAAACCAACCTAAACTTGAATATTAGAAGAGTATTTTAAAGATTTACTGCAGAGTTTTTATCTAGTTAAAATATCTGGTGAGTGATGTCTGTATTAAATTAAGAATATTAAATGACATTCTCCTGTTAAAAAGTAGAAGATGAATGGACTCGAAGTTTCTTCATCTGATAAATTCCACAAAGTTGAGTGACTTATGGGAAAGTAGGTGTGAGAAAGAAGAACATGGCTTGGATGATACTGGTTTGCTTGGTTCTGCATTGGTAGAGACAGAAGTAGCATCTGCTGCAACAAGTTATCCTAGAAGGTGTAGTTGTTGGTGTTGGAGTGTTAGAAACAGAAATCCTCCAAGTGTATTTGAGCATCTATAGCATGTCAAGGAATAGTCAGAAATGGTTCTCAAGTTAAAGGAGATGCTAACATAGATAAATAAAGTTGAATTTCATACATGTAAATGTGAAAGTAAAGACTTCCTGTGGTCAAGGCCAGTTACTAGACAGAATATATAGTAGGGTGAATACAGAGCTTCACCCTGTCTTTGACAAAATGAAATGTCTAATAGCTGTATAAAAGTAGATTAATACATAAATGAAACACAATCAGAACAGTCAGAGATGAAAGCAGCTATTGTAAAATGTAGGTGTGGAGTTCTTCTGGAAAATGAACAATGGAAAAAATTGCATGTATAATGCAGTGGTGACATAACTATTGAGTGGTGCTGTGGAGGTTAAAAGTCTGAAAGTTGCTTTTTGGGGATGAATGGGCCAAACTTAAGTTAGAATAATGTGGTAGCTATGAAAAGTCACTCTGAGGCATGATTGTGGCTGCAGTTGCTCTTTTGGACCTACCAAAGGGATTTCATTAGGAACATGATGTTCGAGAATATTCTCAGCATGTCAGTGATACTAAAGGCAAGAAAGCATATTCAGGTGAGAAGTGGGATTATTCTGATAGCCATAACCCTCATGCATTTTTTCCAATAACTTCCCATTGGGTAGTTGTTGTGCTGGTGCACACTTATACATCTCTCAAAATGATGAAATGACTCAGCAGATAAGGCCCTAATGCACAATCCTGACAATTTAAGATAACCCTGGAGCCCACACAAGGGAAAGAGAGAACTGATTTCATATAGGAAATTATCCTCTGACTTCCATACACATATCTTGGTCTCTGTCTCTCTGTCTCTCTCTCTCTCCCCTTCTCTATTTCTTCCCTCTGACTCGCTCATAAATAAACAAATAAAATGTGTACCAAAAATTGCACTAGGAAGTCTGAGGTAAGAAGATCATGCAAAAATTCAGGCCAACTTGGGCTACATGGTCAAGCTCTAAAAGAAAAAAAAATCCCTGGTCCTTGTTTTTACTGAATGTTACAGACTAGAGTCCTTTCCTAATCCTCTTTATTTACCTACTCTTCCACAAAGGAGAGTTGAAGGTTTAACAGTTGACACTGAGTAAATCCAGTTCACTGAACAGAGGGAGGAAGAGTTAGCAAACCTTATCTCTAATAAATTATGGTCCACATAAAATGTGTTCAAGAGTTGAGAGATGTTGAGGAATAGTTAAACTATAGATCTAAATTTCAGGAGAAATAATACTTAAATAAATAAATACATTCCAAGCTAATAAGAACTCATTTATATTTGAATGAAAACATAAATTTTCTTATTTTACTTTCAGATTTACAACTTGTATTGACTGCAACTACATGTATAACATTGTTAACCTTTGATACTCTGTCAAAGGTAAATGTTAAGTATCCAGATGTAATGACAGCAAGAATTATTCTAATAAGCTTAGCAGAGGGACTGACACAAAAATATGAAATAAATATACATGTCATGTACAAAATAAATTTTTTAGTAGAAAATAATCAGTTATTACAATGCTGTTTCAAATGCCTATAACTCTATAAGTATGTAAAAAAGACAAGTCATGGCAGAAATTTTATAATGAAGCCAAACTATAAGAGGTGTTATTAACAACTCCATGTTTCTTTGAAAAGGAAAGGTATAAAAGAAATTAGTCTTCAAATTTTGGATAAATTTTGAAATATCTATTTTTAATAAATAATTTTGATTGTACCATGTGATGGTTAAAAGCTGGATATATATTTCATAACAGTACATAGGTCTTGTGTTTTATGTTGTTATAATCTCTATTCTGGCAGTTTTTAAAAATGTTTTTTTCATATATGAAATTTATGTTAAAAATTTATAAATCACATCTTTCCCTGAACATGTCAGTGAATTCTGTTTCATTACTTTACAGAACTTATTAGGAACTATCTCTATCCACTACTTAAAAGTAATCTACATCTTCTAAAATTAATTAGAATTTAAGTTGAAGTTCTTCAATTATACCTGTCATGTGTTACATGCTCAATAACAAAATGAGTCTATGATTATAGGAATTGTGAGAAATTTAAATTCAGATTGTTTCAACAATTGAAGGAAAAATACATCCTTCAATAATTGTATAGATAATATTTATTCATCATTCAATTTTTATCAATCACTTGCTGATGGTCTACAATGCCTCTGACCTGACTTTATATTCAAGGTTTTAACAATGAAATTGTGGTGCCTACTTATATATGGTTAACATTCTTGTTCCTGAGGTGGAATTTTATATTACCAAAATTGTACCGTGGGATGGTTAAAGCTGGACTTTACCTAGACTAGTAGTAGGGAATGACTTCCTGAACAAATTCTATTTCCAGAGAAAATATGTGTGGTAGATGGGCAAAATACATTTGGTGACTACTAAGGTGGAAGGCATCAGAGTGAAAGATGAGCTTACATTGGACATATGACTTTGCTTTCCACTCTTCATCTTAGCAAATGGTTTCAGTTTCTGCAGACAATCTGGTCCTTATACCTTAGAGCACTCAACTATTTTATTGAATACTTAAATACGTCGTAACTTAAACCTGTCATTTTTCTCATTTAGTTCATCAGAATTTCATGAAGCATTATTTCTCTCTCTCTCTCTCTCTATATATATATATATATATACATATATATATGTATATATATATATATGGTTTTGATTATATAATTTAGTGTCAGTAGTTCTGGGTATTCTGGATTTTGTAGTGGACCTAAAAAGATGATAGCTGTTAGTGCATTTATAATAATAATGTTAGTGTACTCTGCCATAAAAAATAGGGTGAAAAGTCCAGTGGCATAGTCTATGCAGAAACTAGTTCTGATTCTCCTTCAGTGAGGTCAAATGGTGCTTAGCTTGATTGTAGAAATAAATCATATCATGGGTAAGGGTCAGGTTGGAAGAATAAGTCATCTGGGTTCTTGAGTTGTGACTAGGTATGGTAGGGAGAATCAACCATTGAAGATTAGAACTGCCACTAAGATGCTAGCCAGTGAGACTTCTCAGTCTGATCATTATATGGAATAGACTGACAGGCTTGAAGTAGCTAGGATGAAGATAATTCCTAGATTGACGTTACTTAGGGGGAATGATGTTAGTAAGGGAATTCATACTGAAAATGCTAGAGTGAGGGCTAGGTTTTGTCAAATATTATATAGCATTTTGGAGGAAGTGGAGGGTTGGATTGGTTCTTCGATGAACAGTTTTATTGCATCTTCTAATGAATGTAGTACTCCTTAAGGTCCTACTACGTTTGGACATTTGCGTAGTTGTATGTAACCTAAGATTTTTTGTTCAACTAATGTAAGGAATGTCCAACTAATCAATGTAAGGATGGGGATAATGGTAGTTAGGATGTTAATTAGCATCGTGTGTAGTGAGAGGAGTTGAACCTTTGGGTGTAAGGTTTGAAATCTTATGCAATTACGGGGCTCTGGCACCCTAACCCTCATTATATATGTATTGTTTCTCTCCTTGTCTAATATGTCTGGTAATTATAATACTTGCCTAGGCACATGTGATCAGTAGGATAATGTTTACTATGAATTCATAATTCATTCACCACAAGTAACTGAGCTCCCATAAAGCCAGGTGTCCTGCTGGTTTCCAGGTTGAGTTAGTAGTCTTTTTTTTTAAGGATTAAGGCAGATTTTATTAGAGGAGAGAAAGGATGGAAGGAACTCATGAACATGGAATCTGTGAGTGGCAAGGAAGCCCCAGGCGAGTTAGTCTAACAAGATGGTGTAAAAAGGTAGTAGCAAAAAAAGGTCACAGTTATCATGAAGGAAAAGGACACTTCTGTTCCCTACAAGAAATGTTGAAAGGCTCTGAAAGCAAAAAAAATAGTGGTATGACAAATCTGGGAGGCGGCATTGTAAGCAACAAGATATATCACATTAAAACACTAAATTATGTAGATTGCTTTGACTTTATATCTCTTAGAAACCATAGAGTATAGCTTAATCAAATATAAATGAAAACCATTAAATGATGTCATAAGGCTAAAGTAATATTTTGAAAAGTATAAGAATATAACCATTGCTTTTACTTTCCAATTTCAGATAGTATAAGAAACATTTCCGTATATGTAATTCCACTTGAATTCTTCAGAAGCTATGAGAGGGTGTTGTTTGCATAAAAGAATTTAGATAAAAGAAAAAGTCTTTGCTTGTGTGTGTGTGTGTGTGTGTGTGTGTGTGTGTGTGTGTGTGCGTGCAGAATGGGGTACTTCAGTGTGTATGACTTTGAAGAGCCATGGCTGATATCACAAATAATGCTGGGTGACTCTACCTCCTTATTGCCTTACTTTGGAGTTTCTCAAGCTCTGATCTTTGGGGTCAGGATTATAAGGTGCTGCCATATCTGCCTTACGTTTCGTTGTGGGATCTGCGATACAAATAAATTCAAGAAAAAGATTTTCACCCCTGAGCTTTCTTTCCAGCCATGCAAAGCAATGCTCTCAAACAAAGAGTTTGCCTTTCCAATAAACTACATTTTTAATTTTTTTTTTGTGGTGCATTAGTTGTATTTGGGAAAAATACCTTTACCATACTTCTTAAAATGTGTTGTCCATTTTAGATCTAAACATTCTTTAAAATCATATAATTAGAATTTTTTCTGAAGTACTGCAATGGTTCACTTAGCTTTTACTTGTGGTAGGTAAAAAAGTTTTCTTCTAATAGGAAACATGGAATAATAGAAGGTAAAATGTACAGATGGTCTATAACACAAAATGATCTCATTTGTATTTGTTTCTGTTACTTTTTTTCATATGTGAAATCTGTTGACATTTGATAGAAACTGCATTTGAGATTATAAAATATAATCTAGTAGCATCTGGATGCTATTAATTTGAGCTCTCATCAGATCTCATCTTCTGCTTGACGTGACTTCTAAACTTTGAATTTTCTGGGTTTGCTAAAACAAATATTTTGGCCCTGTCTTTCATTTGTATTTTTCTTTCCTCCTTTTCTTTCTTTCCTCCTTTCTTTCTTTCTTTCTTTCCTCCTTTCTTTCTTTCTTTCTTTCTTTCTTTCTTTCTTTCTTTCTTTCTTTCTTTCTTTCTTTCTTTCTTTCTTTCTTTCTTTCTTTCTTTCCCCTTTTTATTTTACTGAAACTTGCTACATCAAGAGATTTTACTTCTAGATTGGATGGCTCTGAACTGAACTAAAACTAGTTAAAATCTAACAATTAACTAGATCAGATCCCACTAGAACATTTCCATAATAATTTTGGCTATTAGTTTTTTTTTATTTTTGGCTTTTAAAAGGATATCAAAATTTTTACTGAGGCACAGGACTTACAAGACTGAAGAGTCATATCTACTAATAGACTGGACATAGGGGAGAATGAACTCCAGCAGTTACAAATGTGGCTCAGTTATACATGTCACCATCTGACTAAGAGAGTACTCAGCTGGGGTCAGTTCACAGGAGTGCGGCTACTAAAAGCCAGAGAATCTTGGACTTCTCAAAAAAATGAGTGGACAATATCAGTTTTTGAAATTTTTGCCAATTTCATGTAAGAATTTTAATCCCAGAACCTATATATTTTAAGATGAACAGGTTTGTGTACTTTAGCAAAAATAATGAGATATCTGAGCAGGAAAGATTTAAACTTGATTAAATTTGTTTTTATATGAAAAATTAGAAATGGAAATATCCAAGTCCCACATGCATAGCATAATGTTCTTTTAATTGACATGGAGAATATTAAAATTTGATGAATAAAAATTGCTCAACAAAGGGATCAATATCCTTAAAGCTATAGTACATATTTCTGTGTACATATATTTAACACAAACAAAAAGTGCAGCCACTTATGTTATGTGTTATATACTTCAACATATGTCACATGGCTGTTTACATCGATCTCAGACTTGAATCTCAGACAAAGCTGCTGCCAAAGATTTTATACCTAGGGCAGTAGTCACCTTTCCCTATTACTTTCCCTCTCCCTCCTTTAATTATTTTTTAAAGTTTTTATGTGCACCCTTTTATTATATCTGTTTTTTTTTATTTCCACTCATACAAACTTAACAGGTACACCGGATCCCCTCCCTCCAACCCCCTATCACCCTGTGCCCACCTCCCCTTCCTTCCCCATGCCCCAGTGCCTCCCCCTCCTATCCTCAGAGCATCCCATAATGTGCATGCCAAACTCTCCTCTGGGTCCTCCTCTCTGATGAGGTGCAAAAACCCAGTGGCATTTCCCAGAACCATTTCCTGTGTTCCCGTTAAGCATAGGAACACTACTGTGGCTGTCAATCCCTTGCCTCCAAGGATGTTAGTACCTTTAGCAAATGCTAGACTTTGTGAGGTCAATAGTGTGTTGGACATTGCACAGCGCATGTAAAGTCCAATTACAATTGCTTTGGTCCTAACTTGTGTGGAGTATCTTGCATATCATTGCTCCTCCTATCCTTGTGCTCTTACAATCTTACCGCCCCCCTCTTCCGCAAATTTCCCTGAGCTTCAGGATGGAGAGAAATTAGGCTGGCCTAGTTCCAGGTGATTGATATAGAGTCTCTGATGTTCTGGATTATGGTTTGTTTATTTTTTTTTCAGTTTTGCTGCTCCTGCAATGCCCTTGGCTCTACCCTGATGGGTATTGGATGTCACCCCCTGGCCAGAGATAAAGACCTGTTAAATTAGAGTCTTATTATAAGAGTATATTCAAAGGTAGATGTAATAAAAGTAGGAAACTGCAGTGAGGGAGGGGTCAATCACCCATATGATCACCCATTTGCGAAATGGTTACTTTATATCTGCCAGACTATATGCCCTCCCCTTCTGGTAAGATCATATCCCATCAGTTGTAAACGATCAGGAATGAAAGTCTGTGAACTTAACCAGATGTCTCATTACTTACTTGCAGTCCTTGATAGGGGCCTATTTTCTTTGCTGTAACATGGTCCCCTCTCTCGTTACTGGTGTGGTCCTCTTTCCCTATCCCTCCTGTTCATAATCTTAACAATTACTGTAGTTATTCTAGAGATTTATCTTTGAGTGTCTCTAAGTAGGTTTGGTACTAGGAGCCACCTATTACGGAGTACATACGGAACTTAATTTTCTGGGACTGAATATAATATAATTCACTCAATATAATTGTTTCTAATCCCATCCATTTCCTGGCAAATTCCATTAATTCATCATTCTTGATGGCTGAGAGTACTCCATTATATAGATATACCACTTTTCCTTATCCACTCATCACCTGTTGGACATTTGGGTTGATTCCATGACTTTGCCATTGTAAACAGTGCTGCTATGAATATGGTGGTGCTTGTGCTATCGAGGTGAATTTTTGCTGTATGGGGGGTTATTCCCAGAAGTCGAATATCAGGGTCATATGGCATTTCAATCTTTAATTTCTTTAAGAATCTCCAGACGGCTCGCCAGAGTGGCTGTATGAGCCTGCATTCCCACCAGCAATGTAGGAGAGTTCCCCTCTCTCCACATCCTCTCCAACACTTGTTGTTGTTTGTATTGTGGATTTTTGCCATCCTGACTGAGGTGAGATGATATCTCAGGGAAGTTTTGATTTGCATTTCCCTGATGGGTAAGTATGTGGAGCATTTTTAAAGATATTTGTTAGACATTTTAATTTTATTCCTGGTAAAGTTTCTTTTAAGTTCCAGGGCCCATTTTTTTTAATTGGGCCATTTGTTTCCTTGGTGTTTAGCTTTCTAAGTACTTTGTGCACTCTGGATAATAGAGCTCTATCAGATATGTGGTTTGTGAATATTTTCTCCCATTCTGTGGGTTGCGTTTGAGCTGGTGTTACAATCTCTTTATCTGAACAGAAGCTCTTTAATTTCACCAGATCCCAACTGTTGAGAGTTGGTAGCAGTGACTGGGATATTGGATGTCTGTTTAGGAAATGTTGGCCTAGCCCAATCAGCTCAAGGTATTTCCCTACCCTTTCACCTATGTTTTTTATAGTCTCTGGCCTTATATCAAGGTCCTTGATGCATTTGGAATTAAGCTTGTACATGGTGACAAGTACGGGTCCAGTTTTAATCTTCTGCATGTGGACATCCAGTTTTGCCAGCACCATTTGTTGAAGATACTGTTCTTTTTTCATTGGATTTGTTGGGCCCCTTTGTCAAATATCAAATGGCTGTAATTTTGTGGGCTTATATCTGGGTCTTCAACCCCTGTCCATTGATCTGTGTGTCTATTTTGGAGCCAGTACCAGGCTGTTTTTATAACTAGGGATTTGTAGTAAAGAATAAGGTACGGTGATACTTCCAGCTGTGTTTTTGTTACTCAGGATTGTCTTTGCTATCCTGGGTCTTTTGTGCCTCCATATGAATTTTGAGATTGTTTGGTCAATCTCTTTAAAGAATTGCTTTGGGATTTTAATTGGTTTAGCATTGAATTTCTATATTGCCTTTGGTAGGATGGTCATTCTTACGATGTTGATTCTGCCAATCCAGGAACATGAGAAGTCTTTCCACCTTCTAGTGTCTTCTGCAATTTCTTTCTTTAGGCTTTTAAAGTTTTTATTGTAAAGGTCTTTTATCTCTTTGGTTAAGTTTATACCAAGGTATTTCATTTTTTTAGGGGCTATAGTAAACGGAATTGTTTCTCTCAGGGCTTTTTCATTCTTTCATTCTGGACATATAGGAAGGCCACTTATTTTTGTACATTTATTTTTTATCCTGCCACCCTGCTGAACTTCTCAATTAGTTCCAGGAGCTTCCTGGTGGAGTTTTTGGGATCAGGTATAGTAACTTGTAATCTGCAAATAGCGATAACTTGACTTCTTTGCCGATTTGAATCCCTTTTATGTCCCTTTCTTGTCTTATGGCGTCAGCTAAGACTTCTAGTACACTATTGAAAAGAAGTGGTGAGAGTGGACAGCCTTGTCTAGTTCCTAATCGAAGTGGGAATGCTTCAAGTTTTTCCCCATTGAGTAGAATCCTTGCTGAAGGCTTGTTGTATACAGCTTTTATTGTATTGATAAAGGTTCCTTCCATTCCTACTGTCTCTAGAGTTTCGATCATAAAATTCTGTTGGATATTGTCAAATGCTTTTTATGCATCTATCAAGAGTATCATGTGGTCTTGAACTTTGAACTGCTTTATATGGTGAATTACATTAATTGAGTTGCATATGTTGAACTAACCTTGTGTGGCTGGGATAAAGCCTACTCCATCCCCGTGGATGATCTTTTTGATATGTGTTTGAATCCGATTTGCTAAGACTTTGTTGCGAATCTTTGCATCTGTGTTCATCAGAGAGATTGACCTATTGTTTTCTTTTTTAAGTATATCTTTATTAGGTTTTGGGATTAAGATGATATTAGCTTCATAGAAGGAATTTGGTAGTGTTCCTTCCTTTGCTATTTGATGCAACAGTTTAAGGAGTATTGTTGTTATTAGCTCCCTAAATGTCTGGTGGAACTCTGTGATGAATCCATCTGGTCCAGGACATTTTTTGGTGGGAAAGTTCAAGATAACTTCCTTGATTTCCTCATATGTTATAGGACCATTTAAATAATTCACAACTTCCTGATTCAATTTAGGTAAGTTGTGTTTACTTAGGAGTTCATCCATCTCTTTTGTGTTGCCATATTTCACAGAGTATAAGTTTTTGAAATATGATGTTATAATTCTCTGGATTTATTGCATATCAGTAGTGTTATCTCCATTTTCATTTCTGATTTTGTTAATTTGGGTTTTCTCTTTCCTGCTTTTGGTTAATTTAGCTAGGGGTGTATCAATCTTATTGATTTTTTTCAAAAAACCAGCTTTTTGACTGGTTGATTTTTTCTATTGTTTTCTTAATCTCGATTTCAGATATTTCTCCCCTTATTTGGCTAATTTCCTCCCTTCTACTGCTTTTGGGATCAGATTGCTCTAGTGTCTCTAAAGCTTTTAGGTGCATTGTTATTTATATCTGATGTTTCCATTTTTTTGATGTAGGCATTAAGATCTATGAACTTACCTCTTAGTACAGCTTTCATTGTGTCCCAGAGATTTTGGTAAGTTGTATTTTCATTATCGTTAGCTTTCAGGAAATCTTGAATTTCCTTTTTAATTTCTTCCTGAATCCAATTCTCATTCAGCATCATAGTGTTAAGTTTCCAGGGGTAGTGTATTTTCTGTTGCTTGTTGTGTTGTGGATGTCAAGGTTTAAACCATGGTGGTCTGATAGGGCACAGGTTAGAATTTCAACTTTCCTGTATATGTGGAGATTCATTTTGTGGCCCAATATGTGATCTATTTTGGAGAAAGTTCCTTGTGCTGCTGAGAAAAATGTGTATTCTTTGGTGCGTGGATGAAAAGTTCAATAGGTATCTGTAAGGTTCATTTCAGTAAGTGTTTGATTAAGCTCCAAAGTGTCTCTGTTAAGTTTTTTACCTGTTGATCTATCCCATGTTGAGAAGGCAGTATAGAAATCCCCAATAATTATCGTTTTGGGATTGATTTCTCACTTTAGATGTTGTAGGGTTTGCTTAATGAATGTGGGGGGGGTGTGTATTGGGTTCATATGTATTCAGTATTATGAAGTCCTCCTTGTGAATTGTACCTGTGACTACAATGTAGTATCCATCTGTGTCTCTTATGATTTCTTTTGGTTTGAAGTCCACTTTGTCCGATAGTATAATTGCTACCCCTGCCTGTTTTCTGGTTCCATTAGCTTGTAGAATTGTTGACCAGCCTTTTATTTTTAGGATGTGCCTATGTTTTGGGGTGAGATGGGTTTCCTGTAGGCAGCAGATTGATGGGTTGTGGTTTTTAATCCAAGTTTGTAATCTGTGTCTCTTGATAGGTGAGTTAATTCCATTAACATTTAGTGTTATAATGGAGAAACTATTTTTAATTCTGGACATTTATTATGTTTAGTGGCTTTTGTAAGTATATTGCTTTGCTTTTAATGGTGTTATACTTCCCTTCTGTTCTCCCGGATATGCCTATTTTTTTCTTCACGCTTGAGTATGATTTCTAGCCTTTTTTGAAGGCCTGGTTTGGTGGACATGTATCCCTTCAAGTTGTTTTTGTGCTGGAAGATTTTTCTTTCTCCCTCAATTATGATGGATAGTTTTGCGATGTATATCAGCCTGAGTTGACATTTTTGCTCATTCAATACTTGAAGTATGTCTCTCCAAGCTCTTCTTGCTTTTACTGTTTCTACTGAGAAGTCATTTATTATTTTAATAGGTTTACCTTTAAAAGTGACTTGTTTTTTATCCCTTGATGCTCTCAGCATCATTTCTTTATCTTGAATCTGTAGTGTTTTAACTATTATTTGCCATGGTGAGTTTCTATTTTGGTCATATCTGTTTGGGGTGCAGAATGCCTCTTGTATATGGATTGGCCTCTCTTTTTTTAGATGAGGAAAGTTTTCCTTGATGATAGCTTTAAAAATTTCCTCAGGTGTGGTATTTTGAGATTCTTGCTCTGCTATTCTATGAATATGCATGTTAGGCTTCTTCAGGGTGTGCCATAACTCTTGAATGTTTCTCCTGAGTATATTTTTGGCTTTAACAACCTCTTCCATTGAGCTGGTTAATATTCTCACTTTGTCTTCAAGGTCTGAAATTCTGTTTTTTGCTTTGTTAGTTCTGCTGATAAGACTCTCTGTTGAGTTCTGGGTTGAAGATAACTTGTCTTTTAGTTCAGTTTTGAACTCTGCTTGAGTCTGTTTTAAGTGCTCTATGCCTGTTTTTGTTTCTTGAACTGTTTTTCTCAACTCCTCCAAGGTCTGTTGTGTTCCTCTTCAGAGAGATTGATGCAGTTATTTAATTCCTCCCAGATTTCCTCTTTCACAGTATTTAACATGGCAATAATCATATTTTGAAAGTCGTTATCCTGGGTCAGGCTTTCTTGGCCATTTTCTGTGGGTTTGTTCTGGTTGGAGTCTATCATTATGGGGTTAATTCCTTCAGTGAGAGATTTGTTTACTTGGGTGTTGTTTCTCATGGATGTGCACTTTGACTTGGGCATTGTCGTTTTAACTCTTAAGGCCTTTCAATTTCTGTGCCTTTTTCACTGAACGCACTGAGTTTACCTAGGTCGTGGTGAGTCCTGGCTAGACTGCATCTATCCCGGGAGGTGGGTGGGGAAAGAGATGATGTGATGGCGAGGGAGGGGCGCTATTTAACCTGGGGGAGCTGGGGCGTGGCCCTGGGTAGGGGTCCTCCCTTGCCCTGCAGGACTCTGGCTCCAGTGGGTTGGTAGGAGGAGCTGGGTCCCTTGGGCTGCCTGGGGCCTGGGGGTGGGCAGGGGTGGAGCTTACCTGGGTCGAGGTGAGTCCAGGCTGGACTGAGTTTTTCCCACAGGTGGCGGAGTGGGGAAAGGGCCTCCCCCTCCTTTTCTATCCCCCTTCTTTTCTTACCCCTCTTGTTTTCTTTCTCCCTTTGCTGTCCTCCTCTCCTTCCTCTCCCTTTTTCCTCTTTCCTCTTCCCTCTTCTCCATTTCTTCTCATTTTTCTTTTTTTTATCTTTCTGTTCCTTTTCACCTTCTTCCATTTCTGCTCTCTCTCCTCCTCCCTCTTACCCTCTACTTCTCTTTTCTCTCTCCTTCTGCTCCCTTCCTTCTCTTTTTTCTCCCTTTTCTTCCCCCCTTTCTGCCCTTCCCTTCTACCTGTGCTGCCCATGTTCCACTTCCCCTTCTACTTTCAGGGTTCCAGCTCTTCTCCCTCTTCCTTACTCTCTCCTTTTCCCTCTCTCCTTTCTATTACATCAATTGCACAATAATCACTTCAAATCCTGTTGGCACATTTACTTTTGTTTGGTTTGGTTTTTGTTGTTGATGTTGTGATGTGCCCTCGCCTCCAAACATTTTTCTGAGAAGAATTGACCTAGACTTTTTACACATTCTTGGTAAATTGATTGGTTTCTTCTGACTTTTGAAGACAACAGAAGTATTAATCTGTTTTAGCCCAGAAAACATAGAGGTATGTCTTGTCTGAGGAACATATTGTTGAAAAAATGTAGCAAATAATATTTGATGATATGTACTTATTTCTCTTCTTCTACAGCAATACTATAATTTACTCAACAGTGATACACTTTGCAAGGAAGAGTGACCACACATGTTGTTCTATGACACACTCCATTGAATGATCTTATTGAAAGCACAGGTTTATGAACTTTATTCTAATAATTTAGAAGAAAATGTTAGAAAGTTATTCTGCTTCAAAGTGAAGGCCAGGCTGCTATGCAGTGTTAGTTTTCTGTTTATTCGTCCCCTTGGGATTCTGTCTTAATCAGCTTTCTTCTTCAGATCCTCCTTTCATGACTTAGGTAAGTGATGATTTTGGAGCATGGTTTTCAGTCCTGTGCTCTTCAGAAGCTCATTTTCCACCTGATCCTCTCAGTGACATGGTGATTATTTATCTCTCTATCTACTTATTTATCTCTACATTTTTATTTTAAAGCAACATAAAGGGTTAACAAAGAGGGGAAAGCAGACTTAATTTCAAAGTAGAAAAGCATTTACAAAAAACTTTCTATAATAATAATGAAATCTTTATTGAAAGCAAGCATACTCATTCTGTTTATCAGAGAATTATTGTGGATCCAATCAGATTGCAGCACATGAATACATACTATTTTAACCAGCACATTTTTCTCTCATATAAAAATTAGTTCCTTAAGTGGATTTGGAATTGAAGCAACTCCCATTCAATAGTCTCCGGCACACAATCACTGACAAAATGTTTAATCAAGTAAAAGACATCGTTCTTCATCAATTATCATTTTGATATTGTTCTACTATCTTGAGACAGGTGATGAAGTGAAATGAATTTAAATGTTATACAAATAAATGTAAAGCAATAAAGTCAACAATAAGTAAAACAAATATCACCTTAAACATATTGGAAGATTTTAAGTTTTTTCTAAAAGTTATAATTAACCAAATACTCATAAAAGTGGCTAATAAAAGGGATAGTTTGAAATTGAACATACAACATTTTAGGAAGCATAGACCACGAGAGAGAAATGTTATCAGAGGATTGAATGACAGAATTGGTTAGAAGGAAAGAAAACACTACAAGAGGTGAAAATACTACAAAAAAGGTTAGTAAAGAGCAACCTGCATCCAGGTCCCTTTAAGTGTGGACTTTAATTGTGAATAGTCACATTTGTGTGGCATATATAGATTTTCAGAGAAATGGAAGCAAAAAAAGTTACAGATATTTATGCATGTGCAAAGAAGTACTCAGAGATACTCCCTAATTTATTATGAAATATATGACTCTTACCCATCATACATTGGAAAATATCCTTAGTGACAAACTATACTAACATGAAAAACAGAGCTAAATAACAGTAAAAAGTTAGGGAAAATTCATTTACATTTATTATTACATGATTTGAATGGGATTGCAGTGTCTGAAAAAAGAATATAATACAAAAATTCTGAACAAAGGGTTGTTTAATATTTATGTTATTTAAAAGCTAAAATATTGGTTGAATATTCTTCAAATAGGGAGATTTATAATATGTGTATCTGGCATCTGTAAACTATAAATCTATAATTATTTATCTTCTATCTATCATTCAAGTATTATCTAGCTGTCATCTATTATCTATCTATCATCTATCTATCTGTCTGTCTATCTGTCATCTATCTATTATCTATCTATCTATCATCTATCTATCTATCTATCTGTCATCTATTTAAGCATATTAGCTTCTTCTCTCCATTGCTGAATGAATGAATACAGGACTCAAGCAATGTAGAAGAATAAGAGGTTATTCTTGTTGATGATCCTCAGCTACATTTCATTAAAATGTCAGGAGAGGCCATGCCAACATCAGATAATAGAACTCTATCAGATAAGTTGTTAATGAAGATTTTCTCCCATTCTGTGGGTTGCCTTTTTGCTTGATTTACAATCTCCTTATCTGAACAGAAGCTCTTTAATTTCATGTCAAGGACCCCCCCACCAAGGCACTAGGATCCTTAGAGACAAGGGATTAAGAGTGTTCCCATACCAAAGGGGAACCCAGAAAGGGCTCTGGACAATCCCAATGAGTCCTTACACTTCACTAGAATGGAGGACTCAGAGGGTAGTTTGGCATTCACACAAAAGGATGCTCCAGGGAATGGGAGGGGGGAAGGGAGAGACACTGGGAAAAGGGGAAGGTGGGAGATGAAAGGAAGGGACAAAGAGGAGGAGGGTGTAAGAGGGATTAGGGAAGGAGGGAGGGAGGGAGGGGAACAGGGTATCTATTAAGCTTTGTATGATTGGGGAAAAATATAATAAAAGAAAAGAATCTGTTAAAATTCTTGGTGGGGATCTCTGGGTGAAGGTCGGTTTCTCACCTCAGATCTCTGGTCTGAAGTCTGGTTCTGAGTCTAACATTGTGGCTGAGTCAAAACTGTCATTGCTTTAATCAGGAAAACAAATAAAAGAGAGCTCACTATAAATAGTAAAATAAGGAATACAAAAGTTAGCTCTCAAGGGGGAACAACTGTTCAATCCCCAGACCCACTTAGAAAAATCAGGATGTGATAGCTCATATCGTTATTCCCAGCTTTAGGTATGTAGGTGCAGGCAGGTCCCTGAGGCTTCCCAAGTGGTCAACACAGCCTACTCAGGGAGTTACAGCCCAGTGAGCTCCCTTGTCTCAGAAAACAAGGTTCCCGGCACTAGAGAAACAACACTGAGGATGACCCGTTGCCTCTACACCTGTACGTATATAAGTGCATGTGCTCCTGAACACATATTCAACCATGTGCATCCCATATCACACACATGCATGTACACGTGCACACACACACACACACGCAGAAAGAACAGAAGAGAGATACTCCAGTGATGTGCTATAAATCACGTGATATGGAATATGAAAAGAATGAAAGTAGCTTTTGGGTATGGTGGCAGGGTTAGAAAATAATCCATTGAAAGTAGAATAACGAATTCTGTGTAACTGGTTAGAGGTGATAAGAATCTATAGATTTGATCATAAAGCCATCAGAATTTGAACATGATTTGTGAACATACCATAGGAGTCAAAGAATGTCAGAATTTATACTTGTAAAATTGAAGATGGAGGTTTCTCTGGGGCCCTGTAGTAATTAGTAAGTAGATTTGGGGGCAAGACAAGAAGATTTTTATTTTACAGAGTAATATGAAGTGTCTATTTAGCATTTGACTGTGCCTCATTCGTTGTGATAATTGCTAATAATGTTAAATATTGGCCCTTGAAAGAAGTTTATTTTTTATCAATTTTCTTAGACTCACAAACTAGGATGTAAAGGTGAAAAGAGTTTAATTTTATCGCTGGTTTAGAAGAGTACTTGCAAGTCCTGTGACCTCAGACCTTACATAGTATAGACTTGCAAGAAACCTTAACCGAGTGCACAGTTGTGTTGCTGGATTTGGGAACAGAAAATACAAGACAAGCTCTTCAAAGGCACAGATGTCTGGATCTTTCAGACCCTTTAAATCAGTATGTCTTTCCCTCAGTATGTCTTCCACCATCCAGTTAGTCTTGATACAGTCTTTCCCTTACCTTATGTTTCTCATTTTGAAAGGAACGTATCCCAATTTTCAGCTTTCAAAATCATTCAATGGAAAAGCTGAAAAGAATTATCCTCTCCTCCATGAACATGTTCTGCTTTCAAAGTGAGTATGTTTTCCTGGGACATCTCTATCATGGACTCTGGAAGTCAGTGAATATTTAAAAATTCTACTGCATAGCAAAATTTATAAATAGACCCTTTTTTCTATAAAGTCCTGGTGTTACAGTGAATACATGAACAACAAGGAAACCAATTGTGAACATTATTTTTTATTCCCTGAAATCCTATGTAGAATAGGCACTCGATATTACACAATAATTTTTTTCAGAAACATAGGCTATTCAAATAATAGTAAATGAAACAACATTAAACCTTTTAAAATTCATTTTGATACTTTAAATGATTTTATTGTATTTAAAAAATAAGACTACATACTTTATAGTAATTGTAGAGCTCATGCAAAATATTAATACTTCTACTGTTCATTCACTGTAGTGTGCTTGTGTTTTAAAAATTAGTGAATATAACACTGAACAAGCACTCTGTTATAAAAGTATCTATTATAAAATATGCATTTAATAATAGGCTTAAATATTCTTTAAAACCAATAGAGAAGTTCCTATTTTTTAAGCTTGAGGATGAAGGATGTATAATTGATCTGAAAAGTGAAAGGAAATTGGTCTTTTAACAGTTTTTAATTTGCTCCCTTTTCCCAATGATGATGAATTACAATGTATTTAAAATTTTTTGTGGCTTCTGCAAACTTTCAGTTTGCCCAATTGAGACAGTAAATGAATGCTTACCTCATTCTCTCTTTGTTTTCGATGTTGCTATTTATGCAACTACAGACAATCACCATTAAGGACTGCATGAATTATTCAGAGAAACATTATAATTAAATGTTTCTGAGCAGGAAGAAAATATTTAATAATTGAATTATTTTCAAAATATTGAAACAACTTAAATTATATTGTGTTTTAAAGGCCATGAGGAAATGAAGTATTATGTCACAAACCAAAGTCACTAGCACAACAAACAGCCTTTACCCAAGGGTAAGAAATTGAAAAAAGGGCTATAATCTAAACAGCCAAAATGAATGTCATAAAAATCATGCAGAAAAGCTGATGCCCATTACTGTTCAGAACTCATCAAGCTGAGCTGGATTTACTTAGATATTTCTCTGGCTTAGTTGAAAGGGGAAAGAGACAATGAAAGAAAAATAAAACAAGTCTCAGTATGACAGACACAAAAAGAGGGTCATAACTAAAGCTCAGAACTCAGGAAAAAAAACAGTAACAATTCCTATGATGCTTCTTTCTATCTCTTGAGTCAAAAACATATGCTATTATTACTCAGAATATTTTTAGTTTAGGCGCATGGTGCAGGTGTGCTTACATGTGTGTGCTAATGCCTGTGAAGACTAGACCACAACACTGGCTTCTCCAGAGCTGTCCATTTTTTAAACTAAGAATTGTTCTTTATACAAAGAAAATGAGTGGTTGTTTCTGCACCTCCTCCATCTACCCTTCCTCCTCTCATCAGGTTATGATGAAGAAGCATAGGCAGGAGGATCATAGGTTCAAGGGAAGCTTGGGCTACACCTTGTATTTTTGAGAAAGAACTTTCACTGGATGGAAACACACCAGTTAGGCTCTGGTGGCTGGTCAATGAGCCCTCGCAATCTATTTGTCATAGTTCCCCAATTCTGGGGTGAAAACACAGGTGACCAAGTCTGTATTTTATTATTTTATATGGGTTATGACTATTGAAATTTTATCTCATACTTGCATGACAATCATTTTATCAACCAAGATGCTCAGAACATTTTTAAAGAAATGAATCTCTTTTGAGAATATATATATGAATATGTATAAATATATATAGTGATTACAAGTATATATACATATATAGATAAATATAGTAACATATTTAAATAACCTTGACAATAATTATCTTGTGACAAAGCTTAGGTTTACAAAGGTTAAAATAATTCTATGCTTCAGACTTCGTTTTCTACAGCATTGCTGTAATTAATACCAGGGCCAAACGACTTGGTGGAATACAGGTTTTTATTCAGGCTTATAGCAGCAGTTAATCATGGTAGGAAATGTAACACCAGCAGGGAACCAGGGAGCTGGCAACACCATCTCCACAGCAAGAGCAGAGGGCAATGGTGCATACTTGATTCTAGCATGCCAACTTATCCCTGAACACTAAAGAGCTTTCTCCATCTTATCCACCTGCCCAAGGGCTTGTCCTAACCATCATGTGTCGGGCCTTCCCACATCAGTTACACAATTAAGATGCTATCCTTCTGTTTTCTCAGAGACCTGCTGTCACCAAATAATCTCCCATAGGTATGTACAGAATCTCATTTCGCAAGCCTCAAGCTGAGACTGTTGCAGTTGAGTATTCACTAATATGAAATAACTTGGCTACTGATAGTACTTGGAACACGTGAGTGTTGTTTCCTTGTAAACTTAAGAATCAAAAGTACTAGGTCTTACTCCTGATTATCTAGTTTATTGAATTGCAATGACCAGTGTCGGTTTTACCATAATCCCAGTGCAAAAAACGTTATACTTAAAAGACAATGGTATTGAATTTGTACTGAATCTTCTTAAGGACTCTGCTCCTCCACAGATGAATGTTTGTGGTATTAGTTGAAATGGAAAGCAAATGGAGATGGAAATGGAAAATGAAAGTTACATACTAAATAATGGTAGTCCAAAGTGATGTCACTCATATTGAGGGAGTAATTTAATAACTTTTGGGAAGTTAGTGCATTTAGGACTATCCTGTTCTGTGGGAGTCTCGCCCATCCTTTTCCTCCTCCTTTTCCACTTCTGTTGTCTATTTATCATTCCATTTTTTCCATTATAATATTTTTTGCATAATACAGCTTGATTGCTGTTTTCCAAGCATCCATTTGGCCACTCATTTTGCACCTACCATGGACTGAGTACTTGCTCACCCTTTAAATCCTTATCTCCCTGTTACTATTTTACTGCTCTGCCCCATATTATTTGGTAATAAAGAGTATTCGTGAAAGATTTCAGGTAGAGGAGTCCCCACTGGGTATGGATATTTTGAAGGCATTTGGAAGATATGTTCAATTGTGGCTAGAGAAAGAATAAATTTATTCATTTACTCCCTCTATCATTAGGTAGAGTATTGTAATCTCTTTTGCATATGCAAATTATCTGGGATGAATCCACCATGTGCTCTTTTTTTTCTTATTCAATCTTGGACCCAGTTCCTGGGAAACCATCTTCTTTGTTTATGTCTCCAGAATAGATATCACCTGATAATATCAATAGATAATTATCAATAGATAATATCACCTGAGCACATTGTTAGATTCTGAGCTACTCTCTGAAATTTAAATTCTCCACTTTTTTTCCTTCTTGAATGACTAATTTTCTGCAGTATAATTTAGAGAGTTTTTTTATTCTAAGTTATTTATGCTCTTTAGCACTTTACGTATATGTATTTGTGTCATTTTTACCCTTTATCACTCAATCCTAATCCCCTACACTTTTTCTCTACAAATTTTCTTCTTCTTAATCTATCTTCCTTCTGATTTCATGTGTGTGTATCATTGAGTCTTATCTAGGCTACTGATAATAATACCTGTCTGGAAACTCACTGGAGCAAGTACAACATTCTAATAACTATCCCATTAAGGAAATCTCCCATCAAACCTTAACCCACCATAATCTTTGAGGGAAGTGTGGTGTCTATTGAGAAATTTTTTCTTGCTTGGTGCATGTAGATAGGTTAATCATGGGCATATCTCATAGACATAGACATAGTTGTAGTGAATAGTTTATGAATAAAGAGGTCATGTTGTGTCTGGAGCATATGATCTGTCCAAACCTCTTCATTTTCTCCTACATACTTTCAGGCTCTTATATTCTCATGGTTACCACTTTTGTGATGTTCCTTGACCCCTGGGTTAGGGGATGACTTAGATGTCTTGTCTAGGGCAAGCAATCTTCAGTCATTTGTGTCCTGGAGTTTCGTCATTTGTAATTCTCTGCATCAGACACCTTCCATTTCAAAGGGAAACTTCTAGGCCTAATACCGAGAGCTCCTCTGATGTGTAGGCATAATGATAAAAGTTTAAAAGGCAGTTTGATGTCAAGTCCTTTAGTGGAAGAGTGGCATGAATGTTATAGAGGAAGGCAATGGCTCTGATTGAATCTAAGATTCTCTCTTCATTCGGGAAACACATTCCTTACTATAAACTATCCAAAGTTTGTGAAAGAAGAGAGAGATAATAGAATAACCTGCTGAGATTTAATGCTAAGGGTCACTTTATTTCTAGTAACTCTTCTCAATGTTTATTTATTCATTCTAAATTACTCTTTTGGATGTGGTGTGTGTAAAATGAGCATTTTTTACATTTATTTTCTATTTCTTTGGTTTTGGTGTGTAGTGGTTGTGACTCATGTGCGTGCGTTTGTGTGTGTGTGTGTGTGTGTGTGTGTGTGTGTGTTTGTGTATGGTCATACAGTTTTCTTCCACTTCTTGGCCTCTAGGGAATTTTTCTTTTACCACAGAAATTAGCTAGAACTTGTATTGTGACAAGGTAGAGGGGGATATTGTGAGAGCACTTTAAAAGAAAATGTGTGTAACTGTCTCATTCATAGGAAACAGATGACAAAGACAAATATTTTAAGGACTATCGCTATTTGTTGTTTAATGTTGCAAAATAAACAAAGTAAGACTTATACATTAGTATATATGATATTAATTTAGCCATATCTGTTCTCTATGGTATCCTAAAGAAGTAGCAACTTCAGCTCATGATATTTCACTGGAAATAAACAAAACAAAGCAAAAACCCACCTTATTCTGTCCTGTCCGTATGTACTCCTTCTTTTGGTCTACTCTTCATACTATGATGTATATTCTGTTTCTTGCAATCTTGAATACCCTGTTTTATTTATTTAGAAACCTTGAAAATAAAATTGGTTCTCTATTTTTAATTTGTTCTTTGAGAATTTTATGGGTATAAGTTGAATTTCTTGTCCTTTCAACACCCCTGTTTCTATCCCTTCTTCCCTTCAACTCCTTTCCTACATTCGTGTCTGTTTCTTTGGGGCCCATGATTATCTTTGTGTCTGTGGGTTTGGAGCAATTCTATGGACCTGTAGTGGTCAATCATATGTACAGAACTGAAGACAATGGCAGGTGCTGTCCCAGATTTCATAGGTAGTCAATAATGATAATTTAGGGGTCCTAGACACCTCCCTCATCTATGATTGATTCTTGACAAGATCAGAGTTGAGAGGCCAAGTGTGGTTGATTTTGGAAATGTATTCAATAACAATTTGTTCAGATTATTTTTATTTTATTGTTACTGTGTTTAAATATTACTCCACCAGATCCTCACAGGCATTCTTTTGAGTTCAGCAAAGCATTTTGGCCCAATTTTTGTGTTGTGTCAGAGAAGCACAGATTCATAAACAGATTGGATATTGTGCCCATTGGGACATTAGATTCTCAGCTTTCAAACATAATACTGGATAGAACATAGTGAAAATATTGAATGTTATGAAATTATGCATGACATGTAAGGTCAATTTCTCAGTCTTAAAGTTTAATTTAAATGTTGCCTAGTTGTAAAATATGTCTTACAAGCATTTTATTAAGTGTATGAGAGGTAAATAGCAACTTAGTAACAATGTCAAAGAGGGAAGCAAGAGTCAGTGGTGAAGCGATACTTACTTTTCCAGGCAACAACATTTAAAGGAAGAAAGATGTAGTGATAGAATTCATAAGATCAGAGTAAGGCAAATTATTGCAGATTTTAGTCTTAAGAGAAGCTTCATCTATTTGAAAGTAAAAAATACTTGTTTAATATAAATACAAATAAATTCAAGATAATTTTGTGCATCATTTTGAATTATATACATGTCTCTTGTATGGTACAGAAAATCATAATCACTACTCTTTTTTAATTTAATTATTTTATTTTCAGACATATGGTTATTGATACAATGAAGTTTTATTAGAGATATTGAAAAAAGGGAACCAATTTGGGTTATGTTTCATGCAGAAATAATGATTCTCAGAATGATATTTATATAGCGAAAAACACCTGAACATTCAAGATAAGATTTTTACTACCAGAAGTCCACACATTAATTTTTGATCTTAACATTTCAGGCTAAATTTCAGTTTTGTTTGAGTCCTTTTCCATTTCTGCTACTTATTCTTATGCTTTTAGTGCTCAGTTTAAAATATGTATCTCTCTTCCCCATCTGTGTTCCTCCCTCTTTCCTTTATTAGAAGACAACTCACGTTTTTAGGGTAGAGCTGAATTACATTACAGCTGAGTTTTTGTGTTCTAACCCTTATCTATGCACCTAATAAATAAATGCATAAATGTGCTTTTCTAATTGTTTTTAGAGATCAGTTAGTCTACTATGGAAAACTGGGGTGACATCAAAAGTTTAAAAAATTTGTCAGAGTTCTATTTACATTGTGAAATATTGAAAAAAGTAGAGGCCAAGAAGAGAATCTTAAGAGTTTATTTTTGAGTTTTTTTAGAATATTTTGTCAAGTATTTGATTTTTCTTATACTGTGTCCTCTTAATTGATTTTTCATCTTCTTTCCCTCAAGCTTATGCATGAATCTTGTTTCTGGTTTCATTGGTTCATCCAAAAATATATGTGGAATTTCTGTATGCTTTTAAGATACATAATCACACTAAAGTGAAATCGTTACCACTGTGCCTAATAAAAATGACTGCTGCTTTTACAAGAAGAGAAAAATTGAGTCACAAACACATTGAAGAGATCATTTGAATGATGGAGAGAAAATAGCTCAGTGGAGATGGAGTCAGTGATAAAGAGTCATAGTGTCCTACACAAGGAAAATCTAGAAAAGCAGAAACTGAATGAAGTAAAAAAGAGCCTCTCTTAAGCATGTCAGAGAAAGCAGAACACACTCCAAGCCCCAACTTTGTGCTTCTAGTTTAATAATACATAGTTTTTATTTCATCTTAGTTTTATAGTACATTTTAAACAATCGCACCAAAACTTTGACTGGGACATTTCTGTATATGCAATGTACACAGTTTTGTTTATATTTATCTTGAGTTTCCCCACCCCATAGATTGTTCAGGGGTGTGTTTCCACCAGTAAAGAAGTAAATGTGCTGTAGTGTCAAAGCACACAGCTCCACTGTGCCAATAGATTTTGCGTCATAAATATGGATGCAAAAAGTTCATCTACAAAAGCTCATGAATTTCATTCTTACATTGACCTTTGTGTCCTCATTATTACTCTATTTTCATATCCAACTGTAAGAAAATTAGTTCTTCCAAGTCCCTGGTTGCAGAAGTGATTAGAGGCTGAAAATTGAGTGGGAAGGAAGGGATTCCAGAAACTGTCAGTATTGGAATTGTTATAGAACCATAATGTAGTTAGTTTAAAACCTTCCTTAGAATGAAAATTCTATGGCTAATAACCTCTAGAGATATGAACTTTAAATTAATTTCCCAAAATTCATTTTCTTCATTTCTTAACTAGAAAGCAACAAAATCATTGTCATGACTATGAATGATATAACACTGGGTAATCATCTAAGAAAATAAGAAATAGAGTAGAAAACTCTTGACAATTGTATTATTACTCCCTTTATTTCATAAAATAAAATATGCTGGTATTGCCAATGTCAAGATCAGGCTTAATCTAATGTTCTTATTCAGTACTAAAATTGCTATACTGGGATTTTACAGTGAATCTTCAATAGACAAGTAAATATAAATAAATATTCATTCATATTTAACAGAAATTAAAACAGTTGATTTTAAGACTTGCCATCCTATCCATTTAGATCATAAGACTGAATTTAAGCCATCACATGCTCAACAATTCCTGTTAATAAAATCTTACATTTTATTACTAATAAAAATGTTAATAGCTCCAATTATTTAGACTCTTTTTCACTTGGAGAAATTATTCTCTGTAATGTTTCCAGAATTTAAACTTATAGATGCTTTTATGAATTCTAATACTAATTCTTATTTGACAGTTTATGTAATGAACCATTACAATTTTAAATATTTAATATATGAAATGAATTAAATATATAAAAACAAAGCTTCCTGAATAAACACAGCATCTGTGAAAATATTTTCTAGTTTAAAAATTGGGAATACAGTATTATAAACAGAAAACAAAATCTAAATTCACTAAGGATTTATGTAATGATCCAATTTGCAAGTTTTCCAAATCCTAGAATGAAGAAGAAGCCTAGTATTTACATACAAAATAATGGTTTTGAATAAAATTCAATTACTGTTAAAAATAGAGATATTGAGATCTAGAATTTTTAGTCTATTTCTGTAACCGTGAACCTATTCCTAAATTAAAATTTGCTCTTCTTCCACTTACTTATAAATTTGGAGAAAAGATAGCCTGAGATTATCCTAAGAACAGACTGTAACTGTAAGTTAATTTATTCAATTAATATTTGTGAATCACAAGACTTAAAATATTATTTATGTATATATTTATTTGTGTGCTTCTTTTTTCTTCCTAATCCAAATTGGCCTTGAAATGGTGGTGATTATTCTATTCCAGCACCCTGAGTTCTAGGATTGCTGACATGAAAAGTCATGTGTAGCTGGTGACAAGATATTGCAATACTTTCTGCAAGAATGTGACTGAGTCCAAAGGATATTTTCTTGCTCTTCATATCCAAGACGAATTTTTCGCAAGAATGTGCTTTATTCAACTTAAAGCTCAGTAAATTTAATCAATTTTCACTTACTTAATGAAACTAATTTATGTACCTTGAGAACTGATTAAAGATTTTTATTTTATTACTTTGATTTATTCTTTGTGTGGTTTCTATGTGTGAAAATAGAGAATAAAATATATTCTTAAACAACACAGCGTGAAAAACTATGAGGGATAGTTGAAGAATTCTTTTAACCAACATATTCAAAAGACCCAATCTATGTATACTGCATACTAAATACACTTAGAATTTGACAAAGTGCTTATTGGAATACGTAAGACTTTTACATTTAAAATATGAGGTTATGCATGAGGAAAAGCAGCTTCAACTATCCTACTTTCAATTTTCTGAATGTTTTTGATTTGACCTTTGAAATATTTTTCATTCAAATGAAGAAGAAGTAGCAGGGCCTCTTATTGGAAAGATAATCCATAACCACTGCCATGAATAAATAATTCCCAAAATTCATTTTGTAAGAAATTTGAGAGTCAATTATTTTGTTTCTATTGACAAATATTTCCTACTGACTCAGTTTTTAAGTTAAAACAAGTTACTACCCAATAATTTGTATTTGTATGTTGCTTTTCTTCTAAAATGCTAAAAAGATTTCTTTCTCTTTTAGCTTTCCCACTAAAGGTTAAAAAAAAAGAATTATAATGTCAAACCTTGCCCCATGATGTTTAAAATAAAGAATTTTAAAAACACTTCAATCACTTCTGACAAAGAGTACTATGTATAAAATACTATTATTAAAAACACAAAGATCACAAGATGTCCACATGAAAGAATAACTTTAAAACTTAGAAATCTTCACTGCTGTTTTGAGCAGTAAAAGTATTTGGCTAGAAATAAGGCATACATTTTGAGACTGTAAAGCTACAATGTCAGCTAGCTAGAGTACATTTATTTGGGACATAAATGTAAGAAGAAAAAAATGCATTTCACTTACCACTACTCAATACTTTCTTCTTACAACCTATTCTGTCTTTTTAATGCATTAAATTATTCTTTGGGCAAAGTGTCCATTTAAATGATTGCTATGTTTTAGGCAATTTTGAAAATGTATTGGGATGGCCATACCTTATGCTGACCAGGTGATCCAGCCTGATTTTGAAGGCTTAAGTGGCATTGGTGGGAGGGAGAGTCATCTAAGAGAGTAGCTGTAATCACAGAAGCCCACAGTAGTTGAAGTCATTGACTTTTTTCTTTCTTTTGTCCAATTAAAGTAGTTTCAATATATTCAAAATTCCCTAAGAGAAAGGTTTTACAAGCCAACACATTGTGAATTAGGACTTCAGGATATAAATTTTCGTGAAAACACACATATTCTGTTCACAGAACATGATAAATCTGTTGAAGAAAGAACCTGCCTTCATCAACTAATATAAGAACAATGGAATGAGAAATGAGTTACTCTTGAATAGGAAGTCACCATTTTAAAAAAATATACCTTATTATATCACAGGGAATAAGATATCAACGAAACCCTTCTAAGTAAAATAATTTAAACAACTCAGTAGAACTAGATATTTGTTTTTCTTTAATTAATAATCAGAAATTCACTCTATATTTTATTAAGGTTCTAAGCTCATTTTATTTATTTTTTAATTTTCTGGTTTGCTACAGTCCTGGTACCCTTTTTCAGTTATACATTCTGTACTGTCTACCTTTTACAGAGAACATACTAATTTTCACACACTTTGAAGAGCAGCACACATATAATTTTCATCCTAATGTTAGTTCGGTTTTAACCACTTTTAAAGAAAGAATAAAGTTTTTAGAAAAAACTTGAATTATATTGTAGACACAATAACTCCTTGTACAGAAAGTGAAAGAGCAAATAAAGGGAAATAATTTGATGTTTCCAGAAAAGTTGGTGGAAAAAAATGAGTGCGAACTGCACAATATTTTACAGCTTTTCTCCTTGTATCATTTTGACCCTTTGGTCTGATGTGGAGAAATGCAAAGTGACAATTTGTCTCAAATTTGAATTTTCAATTAATCAGTTTGGGGACTTCAGGCAAACTCACTGAAGTTTGTTTGTGCAGAATCATTATCATCCCTGTTAACATGGACATAATGACACATGCACTGTAGGGAAGCACTCTAAGGAGTCTAGAGAGGGAGGGGAGAATGCAAAGAAGCAGGATGCCAGAACAATGCAGATCCGAAAGGAATTCAGAATTCAAAGGCTGGTCTGCTTGGAAACTGAGGAGCCAGACGGGCCCACCCATGCTGGTTTCCAGGCAGCACACACAACCGTGTGGTACACACATAACCATTAGGCACACATGACTACAAGGCACACATAACCAAGTTTGTCTGGTTTTCATCATTTCTGTGTCTTTTTGAAGAAAGCAAAGAGAATCAGATGTGAATAGGTGTTCCATTAAGAGACCAAGATTGTTTATTACTGTGTCTGATAAGTGCTCACTCTTGTTTTTAGTATCTTGTGAAAAGACATCCAATAATCTATCTGTTCAAGCAGGTTTCAATTTATTGATATTCCTCGGGGACATTCTAAAGTGAAAACTTCACTATTGTGTGTTTCCCTGTAAGTAAAGTGGTGAGTAGCAGGGAAGAGATTTTTGCCATCCGAACTTGCTAGGACACCTGCAGAGAAGTAATTCTCACCATTCTTGGCTAGAGCCTACAGTTTTTACAAATATCACATTTGTAAATGGTTTATGTTGCCCTCTATTCACAATTGGGAGTTAAATACTGAGGGCCAAAGGAACATTTAGAGATTGTGGCAAAGGATGGTGGAAAAGGCACAGATGACAGCCTAAATGGCCAAGTACCAGAAGAATCAGAATTACACTTTGACCCACTCTCTGAAATTGGAAAAGTTGATGTCTCAGAATAGCATTCATTCTAAGCAATCAAAATTTTAGAAAGGGAAGAGTAATAACTTTACCAAAAGAATTATGTTAAAGTAAAATTTTAGGAACAATGTATTTGCTTTAGTGTGGATAATTGTTAGAAATACTAAAATATATTACAATAATTAAAGGCACACATGTATAGATATATACCTCAATACCTTTGAAGAAAACTATTTTTGCATTAAAGAGTACATGAAAATTTAAGTTAAATTTAAATTATGTATATATTAAAATTAATCAAAATCTCTTTAATAAATATACTAATAACTTTTATTGTGGGAGAAAATTCTATTTTTATATTGATTTCAGTATCAAATTTATTTCTAGTTCTTTTTTAGTTGTATAGTGCTGAAAATTGGAGCCACACAGTGGAAATATATGCAAAAAGAAATGGTTTTAAATCAGGGATATTAAGGCTCACTTTCAAATTGATGATTTAAACAAGTAAATAAATTTGAAATGAATCAATGATATTGCATAATTAAATTTCAAAATACATTTTTCTCATTCATTATCAGCTAAACCAGAAAATATCTAAGCATATAAATAAAAATTAAAGTCATGCCCCAATATTATGAATATATCAATAGTAAGGAAATTTATGGTTGAGTAGCCACTAGTTGGTGACATAACGTACTCTTTTTTTTTAAAAAACATATTTTATTATCTCCGCTCATACAAACTTAATAGGTACACCGGTTCCCTCCTTCCCTCCTCCCCCCCCACCCCTCTGCTCACCCTTCCCTCACCGGTCCCTCTCCACCCCCCAGTGCCTCCCCTCCCCCAATCCCCAGAGAATCTTTAATGTGCATGCCAAACTCTCCTCTGGGTCCTCCTCTCCGATGACCTACAAGGAGCCAGCGGCATTTCCCTGAACCCTTTCCTTTGTTCCCCTTAGGCATAAGAACACTATTTTGGCTGTCAATCCCTTGCTTCCAAGGATCTTGGTGCTTTTAGCAAATGTTAGACTTTGTGGGGTCAATAGTGCGTTGGACATTGTGCAGGGCATGCAAAGTCCAATTATGATTGCTTCCGCCCTAACTAGTGTGGAGTATCTTGCATAGCATTGCTCCTCTCATCCTTGTGCTCTTACACTCTTACCGCCCCGTCTTCCGCAAATTTCCCTGAGCTTCAGAATGGGGAGAGATTAGGCTAGTTCTAGGTGGTTGATATAGAGTCTCTGAAGTTCTGGACTACGGTTTGTTGATTTTCTTTTGCGGTTTTTGCTGCTCCTGCAATGCCCTTCACTCCATCCTGATGGGTATTGAATGTCACCCCCTGGCCAGAGATAAAAAGCTGTTAAGCTAGAGTCTTGTGACATAACGTATTCTTGAGTATTAGAGACATGCATTCACAGATTGTATACTTTTCCTAGTGAGTCCAGTAGGAAAAGTTTTCATGGTTGCACATGCACACATCTGTATGAAAAAAACTAATCAACATTAAATATTTTTTATTAATTATATATCTATAAATATTACATGCAAAAAGTTGGCAGGGAAGAAGTTAAGTTTCTGAAGTCAAGACATTCTTAGTAACCAAAGTAGCTACAAATTACTTGCTTGGTATATTTCAGAATTGAAAAGAAGCCTTTCTAAATTTTTCACAATCTCACATTTAATATAGATGAAAAATTATTGATGACAAAATTTAATGAAAAATCTTTTTGAACAATGAAAATATATAGGGAATTAGAAAGTATTCACAATAAATTAGCGAGATGAAATCAGAAGATTCCAAGGTGATTCAGATAAAATTGAATAAGAATTGAGATTATCTGCATTTCTTTTTTATTTATTATTTATTCAATTGTGCATGTATGTGTGTAAGTGTGTATGTGTATGTATATGTGTGTAGCGCCATGGGTGAATTTGGGAACCACCATGGACACCTCCTCCTCCTTGTTTACTCTGCCCCAGGATTCACAAGTTCCGCCCTACCAGGACCAGAAATGCCGGCCGCCCCCGCTTCCGCCCAACATCTATCTATACGTGGAGTCTAGGATTCGAACTCACACCTTCTGCCTGCAAGGCAGAGGCTTAACCCCTTAGCCACCTCTCCAGTCCCAAGATTATCTGCATTTCTAGCTATGTGTTCAACATACTTTTATTCCATATTATTTTATTCTATGCTGCTCAACTAACATGCCATTGACCTAATGGGAGATTCATCTCTGTATGGAGACTTTTACACAGATATAGGTTAAAGAATTGATGCTGTTAGTACCTGGTAAAATATCCCTGAGAACCCTACAAACACCCCTCACTATACAGGGAGACTCCACAACACAGCTATTTGCTAAAAATTGTCCGTGGCTGTAAGTTTGAAACTTGGCATTAGACTGCTTCTTTTAGTAGAAGCCATAAGAAAAGAAGTCTTATTTTAATACGTTCTCACATTGTATCTCAAGGAGTTCAAAATAATCTTAAAATTTCAAGCTATTTGATGTCTAAATGTCTTGAAATGACAGAAGTTATACATATCACAGATGTTCCAAAGTTCCTTAAAAGTGACTGGAATAATTTACCAATAAGTATGAAATCTAATGGAAACACTTCAATAGGAAAGGCAGAAACATGACTTGAAATGACCTTGTGTTTACACAGTAGTGTCCCTGTAACCTGAATCCCGATGATTCAGGGTCTGGGTGTTTCCTTCAGAAATAAGGTCATACATCTATTGCTAATAAAATGAATTCTGATTGTTCCATAATTCCAAAATCATTCAGGTCATTTGAATATGAACATATTTAACATATGATTTTAGACACTTTTTTTTTTGCAGGTTGCCTTCTTATCTTCAGTTCTGTCTCTGAAAATGGTATTTACCTTTTATACAACAGGACATGTGGTTTGATTTTTTTTAAAAAGAATGCCACTAGCAATCCTCTACAAATGTGCTATGAGATAATCGTTTGTTTAATGTATAATTACAAAGCTTCATAAATGCTTGTTCCATGCTATTCTTAGCAGTGATTTCTAAGAGAGGGTTTTCAGCCATCATTGAGCTCTGAAACACTGGAAGTCGAAATTCACAAGTTAATGGCTTGCCCTTTTCTGACAGCACACAAGATTTTCACACTGTAACTAACACTTTGCCTCATTCAACTACTGAACTGTTGACAAGGGCACTTAAACCAGTTAGAACAACAACAACAAAAAAATCAAGTACTTCAAGATCTACTGAACAAGAAAAGAAAATTGTAGAATTTAAGAAACAATGAAGACTCATCTTCTCATGTTACCAACACCTAATATTCTAGTTGAATTTTCCTTTATCAGTCAGGGCATCTCAAATGAGCCCAAATTTTCCTCATGAGTATTTTTGTTTGTTTAGTTTACTGTGACAGTTAAAGTTGATTTTGAACTGGATTGTATCAGAAATCAATCAAGAGACAAGTCTCAGCAAAACTGTGTACGATTTTCTACATTAGGTTAGTTGTATTGGAAAGACACACCTGACATGTGGGTGGCTCCTTCCACAGTACCACTTAACAAATGTAAGAAGGTACAAGGGAAAAACTCTTGCTTTTTGACTGGTTAAGACTACTTCGTCAGTCACTCTGCATGATTGCTGACAAATGCACATCCCAACAACTTGTACAAGGGGATTATTCTAGCTTATGATTCTTGGTTACAGTTCCTTCCATAAGCCTAATAGAAGAGCTCATACCAAAACCAAAACTACTGAATTGAGAAAACGGGCAACACCAAATCCATACATCACAGGGTTGCTGAGAGAAGGATAATCCCTACTTGCCATAATAGCATGTCTGGCTAAGTATAAAATGGATACTAATTTCTTCGACCAGTTCCCTACATCTTATTCACCCGACCAGGGACTAGCCCTATCCATCATGGGCAGTGTCTTTCCCACCAATTAGACACTCTCCTGTAGACTTGCTTGGGATGTAGCTGAACTACTAATTTCTCAAAACCGTGCGCAGAATTCAGAGCCTTTGATTGCCAAGTTGACGCCAGTATTAACTACAGCAGTCACACTTGCTGCTGTTCTGTGCTCTTGCTGCTGCTGGTTTTGCTGCTGCCTGTGCTCTTGTTACTGCAGACACCATCCTTGCTGACACCGGAACTCAATTTCTTCAGCATCCTCTGTAGACTTGGAGAGAAGACGGTGTCCCACTTCTCCCACCTTCCCAGGTCTTGAGCACAAGTCGAAAGACCTGAGCCAATCACCTCACCAAATGACAAAATGTGGCTTCACCTGGAACGAGCAAAGACAACCATTTTGGGAATAATCAGATAAAATCAGATAATATCATATAAGCCGATTTAATAAATTTTTAAATTATATATTTTCTGTTTCTGTTCTTTAGCAGATTTTAAAAATAACACGTTTAATTGATGCTTTAAGTTTTGAATTTGGTTTTAGCTAAAGATAACCTCCTTCAGCGAAGTCAGCATTTTGTTCAGGTCAGATAGATGAGTATGAATAAAATGTTTTAAAATAATTATTAGCAAGGTTAATTCAAAAGGGATGTATAACACTATGAAATTTATTGTATTTAAAAATGCTAAGGAATGTGCATTTGTGGTTATATATTGCACAGCATTTAATACGCTCAGCTTTTCCTTTGTAATTTTTTCATTTAAAATGATGCTCCTGGTTTTGGAAAGTTAAATTATTAGTGAGCTATAAAATAGGATTCCAGATCTTGGATCACGTTCATGGATTCAAATATTTGTAAATAAAAATACTCCATAGAGCCACAGGTTTATAAAATGTGCAGAGTTTTCTGCATGTCACTATTCATTGAGGAATTCAGTGTATCAATATAGCACTTAAATATAACACATATTGTGCTGCAGGAATGCTGCACATTGCTGATAAATAGATAATCAAACGATTTTAGGGAGAGCAAGGAATTTTATTCTAATTCTCTATTTTCTGATTTCATTTCTTAGTCTAGCTTGAAAGGAGAGCTCATACCCGCACCAGGGGCTGAGAGTATGGACCACACCAAATCCATATATCCTCAGAATTGCCAAGAGAGGGACAAATCTCACTTGCCAGATAAAATGCTTGTCCAATCATACCAAAGAATGCCAACTAACTAAATCAGGTCCCTCCATCTTTGGCATAAAAGATGGTAAAATTTATGATATTCACAGTAGGATATTGAAATTTATCTCCTTGATGCTATTCCTTCACTCAAGAAATGTTTATAAAACTTTAATGTCTACTCTGTACTGAATTGCATGTTGTAAGTACAAAAGTAAGTTAATATCTGTGTATTGATCTAAGCTCTCTCTGTAAGAAAATAAAACAGGTACATTTGCAATAAAATATATATGTAACTGAATACAAGTGGTCACAGGAAACAGGGCACACACACACATATACATATACATACATACATATATACATACATATATACACACATATACACACACACACATATATATATATACACACACACACATAAAATCTTATTCTTCTAAGAAAGTTTGAGGTATGCAAGTGTATGAACATCTAGAGGCAGAAAAAAGCATTTAGGAAGATACAACAGTAAAATTGTTTCAGAGGAGGAACTTGAAATCCTTCATATACTGAAAATACTCAGGCATTTCAGTAGAAGATTTGAAGAGAGATGGCTCTAATGTGGCAGTCTCCAGTTATAATACAATGCATTTCATTTTAACACACACTTTTAAAAACAAATGTAGGACATTGAATACTTACAGGAAAATTAGTTGTACTTTGAAATCATATTTGTGCGTGGGGGGGATAAAGTTTAGCAAAGCTGGATATGAGGCCAGAGATCTGGAAGAGATTTCTGTAGTGCATAACATGGAGATCCTGACAATTTCATAGATCTTGATCCTCACAGAAAAAAAGAGCAAAGCAAATAAAAGTTTGGTCAATGCAATATACTCGACTCCTACATATGTAGAAAGTTGAAGGACTTGGGAATTATTCTGATAAGGATAAAATAGTCTTCAGTGGTCTAGAGAAAATTAAATGTTTAGTTTAATGTTTGAATCTACTTCACACAAAAACAAACTCATAGCACACACAAAAAATCACTTGTATATACACACATATTCATGTTCACATATGCATATGTACAATAGTAATCTTTTACTGTATCAATTGGTAGTATGAACATGTTATTATTTATTGATGAAGTAAGCAGCTTAGTCTATAATGAAACACATTAAGCGAGAGAGAGAGAGGCTGTTTGAGTTCAATTCCCAGTTTAGGCACTTTATTTTATAGAAATGATGGTTAATTTCATGTGTCAAGTAGACTGGGGTGTAGTATGCCCAGATATCTGTCAAATCAACTCTGGTTGTTAATGTGAGAGTGCTTTAGATATTCAGATTTACTTTTGAAGGGGTGAATATAGACAATCAATGGCTTTCTCTAGTGTCCAAGGATCAGATACCATATATATTTAGTTCAATGTCTGAATAGAATGGAATGTTGAGGATCGAATCTCCTGTGTCTTACAATAAGAAATATATCTGTATAGCCGGTGATTTGAAACAGACACTGATGATTTTACTTCCTTGTTCAGAAATCTTGGCTCCCTGAGCAGTCATCATCATTCCATTAAAACACGCATTAACACAATTAAAATAAATGAAGGTAAACCTACAAAATTGAACTTTTTCACAAAAAATCCTCTGAGGATGAAAATGTGATTTAATTGTTTTGAGTTGCCTAGAGATCCTGTTGCATGGTAGAGATCATGAGCTTGATCCTTAGCACAAAAGAAGAAAGAAAGAAAGAGAAAGAAAGAGAGAGAAAAAGAGAGAGAGAAAGAGAGAAAGAGAGAAAGAAAGAAAGAGAGAGAGAAAGAGAGAAAGAGAAAGAAGAAAGAAAGAGAAAGAGAGAAAAGAGAGAAAGAAGAGAGAAGAGAAGAAAGAAGAAGAAAGAAGAAGAAAGAAAGAAAAAGAAAGAAAGAAAGAAAGAACAGAAGAAAGAAAGAAAAGAAAGAAAGAAGAAGAAAGAAGAAGAAAGGAAGGAGGAAGGACGGACGAAGGAAGAAAGAAAGAAAGAAAGAAAGAAAGAAAGAAAGAAAGAAAGAAAGAAAGAAAGAAAGAAAGAAAGAAGCTAAAAATGAATGATGTTACTTTCCAAAGTTTTTCATACTGAAATTATTAGCTGGTGAGTTTTATTTTGTGTATTTAATTAGTTATCATAATTAGTGAAATACAAACTGTAAATTGTTTTGTTGACCTTTAGAAAGACACAAATTCTTGAGCTCTTTCATATCAAAGAGACTTCAGTCTGTTAATTAATATCCACACTTAATGGGGTAGAGTGTCATTCATTTTGTGAGATTTATTCTAATTGCTTCGTAGAAACCTTTGGGTGATTTAGTAGTGAGTGACCAAATCGTCCAGAATATTATTCAAATTTATTCCCCTTGGCTTACTAAGAGAAAGGGTTCTGAAACTGTGTTGATTAAAATGACTTTAAAGTCTAAATTGAAAAATTTTTATATAGTAATATCCTTAAATGGGTACATTCACATTATAAACTCTGGGCGTATGTTCCTAACATGTCCATAACTTTCATGATGGAGTTAAGGAGTAGAAGAAGTTCCTATTATCCTGAGAGCTTAAATGCATCACAGGTATGTGCATAAGGAAGAGACAAAGAGTCTTGGCAGAGAGAGATGAGAATGCCAATGTGTTCTTGAGAGAGAATAGAGGGCATCAGACAAGATACATGGTCCAGATGCTGAGGGACTGAGATTTCCTTAGTACCAATAGAGAGAACTGGACTTGATGATGTGATGAATCTAGACTTTTGGATTTCAGACTATTATGAGATAACTTTCCATTGATTTACTGCACCTCTCTGGTGACATTGTTACAGCAGGCTCAGTGGGGTGTACTGTCTTTTTCTGATAGAAGTTTTTGTGATTCCAGATGGAAACTCACTTTAAGATGAGCATAACCAGATTTTCCTTTTGATAGAAAACATACCTAAGATACTTTTATAAGTTTATGAGGCATAAACACAATAGGTTTATTGATATGTAATAATTACAGTTGGAATAAAATAATCACATTTTAAATGTAAAATACTTAACAATGGATTTTCTATCATTCTTCTCTTGAACAATTTTGATTATAAGAAACATACTATTGAACTTACCAGAAGTAATAAGAAATTATTAGAAGAATAAACATAGATATGATGCAAAATGGAATGTTGGCTGTAAACCTAGGAATGAAGGAAAAAGAGAAGTTATTCCACTGAGTTCCAAGGTTCATTAGATAACAAACAATAGCTGCATATTGTAATGTTAAGTGTCATTGACTTGAATTAGGACTTTCTTTGATCCTTTGCTTCTCTTCCAAGTTCTATTACCTCAAAACCAAATGTATTTTTAAATTTTATTTCTCAATAAATTTTACTTTATAATTACACGGTTTTTTTCTGAAAATTTATTGGCATAGTAGTTCCTGACTAAGAAAAATAATTAATTATCTTTCCATAAAATTATTTTTACATGCCTTATTTTCTAATTCATGACACTAAAACTATTTGCTGTGAAATATTTGAAAAACTTTTTGGAAAAGGTGTAAATATAACTAAAATATCTCCAAAACAAAATTTTGAGCCAAACAAAAATAATGGGCCAAATTTTTAATATCTGATATAATTATTGGCATAAAATTTTAAAAAAATAGGAAAAGTATAATTCTTTAAAGCAAATCTATGTTGTTTTGAAATTCTGAATTTATACTAGTTCATCAAGTACCCAGACTGTTGGAATAATTTTGTTTTATGAATTAGCTGTGTAACAAATGCTTTGAACGAATAGTATCTAAATTAATAAAGTACAAACAGTAATAGTGTTGTAAAGTAAGCCATTGAGTCTAGTGAACAGAAATGCAATATAGTATTGTGACCTTTTGTAAGATTCAGCAATACATGGATAAAATTTCTCCATTAAATTATTACCCTTTATCTGAGATTTCATAAAAGGGAAAATGATTATTTAATAATCTGCAGGTAACCAAGTCAGATAAAAGTCTGTATAGACCAGATTTCACATAAATAAGCCTAAATTAGCACAGAAAAACACATTCATTTGTTAATATATAGATGAAATTTAGAACAGCACAAATATCAGATTAAGAACTTTAATTTCTGGAATTTGTTTTAAGGGAGAGTGAAAACGTGTATGACATAAATGGCAGATAGATAAAGATAGATATGAAAATTATGTATAAATCAAAGTAGAAAGACATAAAATTCAACAAGCTCTCTAAATCATCCTGTATGTCAATGGATCATGAAAACACCTGTTACTAACAGAGTGAAGAGTTCACAGTGTTGTTCAGTCTGACTGAGAAGGCAGATCCCCTGAAGTGTAGAGTGTGTATTAAATACTGATTTTTTAATGTGAAAGATCTAGTTTTATATCCTGTCTCTTGGATATATGAGTTTTTCCAGTATGAGCTGTTTCTTGGGGGGGGGAGGGCACAAATGTGTATGCATATATGTGTATGCATGTTGTGTGTGTGTGTGTGTGTGTGTGTGCATGCGCATGTGTGTTGTAGTTAGATAGAAGCATCAACTTGACAATATAGGTCCAAGCTCTGGGGACATTTGTGAAGAATTAATAATTGAGTTAAGTCCCAAGCAAAGCTGCAGGAAATTTTCTAATTGATGGTGAAGTACCAGTCCATGGTGGGTGGGACGTGTTTGGTGGGTAAGATGGAGGGAGCTATTTAGGGAAATTGACATTACTTTTCCGGATATTTTAGTCTGGCAAAAAGATTTGTCTCTCTCTCAGAAGGCCATAGATATAATTTCACCAATTCCTTCAATCCCTATTATTGGTGTGGGATCTTTCAAACTAGACTGAGAATGTAACTGGACAATTGTAAACCAAAATAAAAACCCCTTTCTGCTGAGCTGTTGCATAAATTTACTAGCAAAATGCAGTCAAACCGTGTGCGCACACACACATACACACACACACACACACACACTATATCTTGATATTTAAAATAGTTTTCAAATCCAGATTTTTAGAAAATGTGAATGTTAATGAAATGAACATTTCAAAAGAACCATTAAAATAATATTTTAGCAAGCAATATTCATGTTTGCATATGCTTAGAATAAATGCTGAATTTTAAAATACCTTTCATTTTGGTCGTTAGCAATTTCATACACTCTTCAAAAGTAATGTGGTGAATTAATGCAGGAATATTTGCATTATCTTATAAATAACATGCATTTTAAACAGAGGGAGAGAGCCAAATCCTTCAAAAATTTGTGCAACTCTATTAATGATTGTGTCTTTTCATATACTCTCTGCATTGTGTCTTTATACTTGCACAAAGTGACTGCTCCCAAGATACATAGCTCTTGCTGCCAAAAATAAAATATGTGAATTTCCTTAACATAAGCTATTTTTATCAGTATATTTTAAATTATCCTATTAACTGAAGAAACTATGCAGTCTTAGGACTACTTTCCTATAAATTTAAGTTTAATTAGTAAAATATAAGTGCAGCCTTATATATGTACATATAGGTATATGAGTATATATGTACATATGCATATATAGATATATGCACATGAATATATTCTACCAGCTAGATTTTTGAAAATATGTAATTGATAAGAAACTAAAAAAAATCACATTGACTATAACAACAAATAGTAGCAAATATTGATTGAATGGGCATATATTTCTAATGCTTAGATATATTTTTCAATGACTCACAATATATAAAGTTATTATGAATAATGTAATACAAATTATTCTACAAATAAAACACAACTAAAATTCTGTGTCCTCAATAACAGAAAAAAGATTATCAGTGAACTAAGGAAATTTGAAATTGAAGTATGAGACTAACGTTGATGAAATAATTCAAGGAAATAGGAAGATCACATTTAAAACCCACTGAACACCCTAAGAATTCATCTGACAGACTATAATTATTAATTGGTTTTATGTTGATGGTTGATTAATGCATATGTGCCAAAATTTTAATTTGAGTCATATCCTGGAAGAAGAGAATTAACATCTGCAAGTTTTTAGAACTATGGATAATGATACCAACATTATAGTTTTTATGATATTGAATGAACTGTTACTTAAAGTGTACCTCGTACAGAATCTTCAATGTTTAAGTACCTAGAAAAGTTGCTGTTGGATCTTGAAGATGGCTGAGGTTTTAAGACTCTGTCTCGCAAGCAGAAGGGCCTGAGTTCAAGGTCCTATGTAAAAATACCAGGCAGCAAGGAGTTCCCTGGTGAGCGGAGCCTGGGAAATCCCAGAGCTAAGCAAGAAGAAGGCAGAAACAATCCAGGATGATTCCCAAAGTCAGCCTTGGTCCTCCTCAGGGACACACAGAGTCCTCTGATACACACACACACACGCACACACACACACACACTAAATAACTGTATACATAAGTAAGTAAAATATTAAAAAAAGAAAAATTGCTGCTGTTATAATTATTAGCAATGTTATCCATTAAGCAGCTAAGAATCCTAGATTGTACTATTGAACAGAACAATGCGGAATCATATGTCTTATGCTGATTCCCAAAGCCTCCACGTAGAATAATATACTTGAGTTGCACACAATACTGAATCACTTAGTGTGTGCGAGTGTGCATGTGTGTGTGTGTGTGGTGTGAATGTGTATGTATGTGTGAATGTGTGTTTACAGAGATGTGTTGACTCATGTGGAGCCCAGAGACACATTACAGTTGACTTTCTCAATCACTGTTTACATTATTATTATTATTATTTTCAATTATTTATTTATTTACTTATTTTAGTGTCTCACTGAACCTTGAGTTCATTTTCAGTTAGGATGACTGGTCAATAACCCCCAGAATCTGCATATCTTTGTCTCTTAGTGTTTGGTTTACAAGCATGCAGAGTCACACCTTTCAGCCACAAAATCATCTCTCTCTCTCTCCAGTCATACTTTTCATGACTTAGCCTGTCTGCATTGTCATTTTCTTTTTCTGTCTGAGAACTTCACAAAATTATTACACTTGAATCTTTTGCTTATAAATCTAAGTATGAAATTAGACATGTCATAAAATTAGTGATTGAAAATGGTAGCCTGAGAGATATTCACAAGGTCAGAATTACTCAAAAGGACACTTAAAAATTGACTTTAAGCATTTATCATTATCCTCATAGATTAGAATTTTTACATATTTACTTTAAATATTTATAATTATTCCCATAGATTAGTACTGAATATTCTTGTAAAACTAGAAAAATAAAATAATTTTAAAAAGGAAAATAAAACATTAGCTGCTGGGTGAAATTCTTAAGGGTTCAGCTACAATGGCCATTCATACACTGAATAAACAGATTCTTAAATATGTTTTTAAAAATCACAAAAGAATGGAAAAATCATCTCATCACACTGCAAGGAGGAGATGACTCATTTATTTCTAAGGAAGGCAGTGAAGGCGTTTTTGACTGAGATAGAAAATGGAAGTGGGAAAGAAAAACAACATACAATTTTTCAAAATTATATAAAAGAGCAGGAAATTAATGGGTGCAAATCTTGTCAGTCACATGCAGTAGCAAGGAATCATTTTACTTTTATTCTGTGACATTATGTAAGAATTTTAGTCTCCCTGTGCACATTAGCTTCTTGTCTGCTCTCCTGTTCCAAATTTCTACTATGGTGTTGAGGTTGGAATGTTTTCTTGGTAGTTTTGCTAAAAGCATACAATGAACTGACATGATACTTATATCAGGAAGAGCAACCAAATGTTGTGATAGATGAAGACTTAACAACATACCTAATGTTCATATGATCAATATGCATCTTTATGAAAAAAAAATCCAAGTTCACTACATGGTATTATTTCAGGCATAAAAATGAATATCCCTACTATACCTAAAAGAATAGAAGTTACAGCTAAAACGTTACAATTCAGTTGCTACATATTGATTTTTTTTTAAAAGGAAATATTAGTCACCATAATGTATAGCTCTTGGAAGTTGAAGGTCTGGTGGAAAATGCATGGGGAAAGGGCATTGCATTATGTTACAGATAATTTTGACATAGTAAAATAATCACAATTCCAACTACAGTGTTCCATAAAATTAGAAAATTTTACTGAAATAAAAAAAATGAACAAAAATATGGTAAAGGTAAAAATCTATATTCTTTAGAGGTACAAAATGTGTTTAAATATTTGGAAGCAAAACAGAAACCAAAGAAATTAAAAATGAAGAAGTTATGTTTCAGAACCTCATTTTCTTAAGGTTTAATTGTATTTTATACTCAAAAATGTGGTTTATATAGTTCTATGCATTTCTTAAGAGAAAAGGGAGTACCACTTGTTCCTGTTTTTTTTTTTTTATTGGTCTTCATCTACTGTTTCAAGACATTGAAAACTCATATGATGGGGAAATTCATCAATTCATTACTAAGTCAATGAGAAAATAAAAAGAATGATAGCGATAGCTATTATAGTTAATATAGTATATCAGCTTGAGTGTTTATAGAATCAGCTAACAGAGCAACTGTTGATCATACTGCAAAAGATTTTGCAGTCAAGTCATTTGTCATAGGATATCCACTCTAAATACAGGTGGGGACTTCCAGCTACAGAAGACAAAAAGAAGTCAAAGAACAGTTACTGATATCTGTTTGCCTTCATGTTATTAAGGCAAATTTACTCTTTCTTGCAAAGAGTTCATGCCACTCTTCATTGACAAGAGTCTAGATTCTTTGATTTTTTTTACCACTAACCAAAAACTAGAGTTTCTTTAGGAATTCTCCAAACAGTCTGCACCAGACTAGGATATTAAAGGTCCTCAGTCTCATGGATTAAGCAGCTACAAGCAGCCATCACTGGACACTATGATGAGTAAAGTAGAATTAGTTAATACATTTCTTTTTTATTTCTTTTTATCAACAAAAAAATCCCGCAAGTTAGAATCCAAATTGCTTACCTCTGTATCGAGCATCTGGGTTTATATTTTAATCAATGTGCTTAACCTCATTTCTCCAGCTTTGCTTCCTGTATTTCATACACCCTCTCTGCAGCCAGTTTTACTGGTCACAGGCAGTTCTAGGAAGATGCCCCTTACCCCGGCATCTCCAATATCCTGGGCTCATCGCTTCAACTTCGGCTTCTCTTTCACATATTTATATGATGACCTCTCTGGGTCTTTTCTCAGGGACTGTGATCCTGTGGTACAGAGCATGGAGTCAGTTGATCTCCAGGACCCTCTCGGTCTTGCATTTTTTATGCGTTCCACTTTTACCACTTGTATTTCACATCCAAGTTCTGCCACCAGGTGGAGGTGCAGTCTGGGCACCTTGGTCTGCAGCTGTAGAAGCTTCTGTGTGCTGACCCTGGAAAACACTTTGCTACAAGGGTCAAAGTCCTGGTTTCTATATAAAGAAACTATAAAATCTCTAACAATTACAGCAGTGTTGCTGTTTACTTTCTCCTCATTTGAAACTTGTAAGCTTGCCCACACAAACAGATTAGTCTATTATCTTTAAACTCAACTCCACTCAAATTCACAATACTTGTGTATAATTAAGCCAGATTTTTGGGGAAACATCACATAAATGGTTCCTAGCTTTGTTCCGGTTTCTCTTTGAAACCTTATGATTCAGGCCTTTAGACTCCATGCTTATTTTGGCATTCTTGATTTCTGAGCTCCTACAAGAATTGCCAATTAGCCTCTGCTTTTAGCATTCAGTGAAGTTTATAACCCAATGTTAATAACTCTTCCAAATATTTCCCATGAAACAATTTTAAACACCTAAAATTCACATGGTCACATTTATTACAGCAATGGTCACACTCTTAGTACTAACTTTTCTTCTAACTTGACTGATTCCTCTGGAATTAACTAACAGAGCAGCAGTTTTGTTTGCTGAAATAAAATATGCTGACAAATATAAATAATGGCAGGAAGGGTTCACTTGATTCATAATTCCAGATTACAATAAATCATAGCAAATTGGTCACATCAGTGGAGTTGATAACATTAGCTTCAAAATAAAGAACAGAACAGAGAAGTTCTCAGCTGCACTTTGTTCTGTATATTTTTATCATTCAGGGACTTGTCTTGTCCTCAATTAGCTTGATCTTCCCCCATCAATTAAGGTAATTATGATAATACCCAGGTATGCCTGGAATCCCTAGACCAGTGGCCATCAAAGAGTAGTTGATTAACCATTACAGAAATGTGAATGAACAAAGTGTCAGCCATGATTTTATATTTTAACTCATGAGATTTATTTATTTATTTATTTATTTATTTATTTATTTATTTATTTAGTGTGTTGGGGCAGGGGCACTGTGTATCCCTGTGGAGAACCAAGGATGACATCTGGAATCATTCTGGATTACTTCTACCTCCTCCTTGCTTAGCTCTGGCCGGAAGTGCAGGCCACTGACATTTCCACATGGCATTTTAGTGGGACTGTGATTCAAATTCAGGACCTTCTGCTTGCAAGACAGAGGCTTAACCCTTGAGCCATCTCTGCCCAGCTCCAAGATTTTTTTTTACAATAGAAGAGCAAACCAAACAAAACATTTCTGCTAATAGTACATAAAATCTTAATAAATTGAATCAAAATATTACCTGAAGAAGAATATAGTACCTATCAGCTGGCTAAGAGTTGAAAAATGTTCACTTTGCACCTTGAAAGTAACATGGTTAAAGTCTTGATGAAGTAGCTATTAAACATTATTGGCAGTGAGGAAAAGTTGTATATTTTTCACCAGACTAGTAGAAAAGATGTCTTGGTTGTGAGGCCTCACCAATAGAATGTCAGATCATAAAACTGAAAACACAATTGAAAATCTTTCCTTAACATGAGATGGTCTCAGTGGTACCTGGCTAAAAATGCCCTTGGAGGATGTGTTATGTTGGGCTCAGCCTCCAAGACAGTCAGAGGCTGCTCTGGCTGAGGTCCAAGAGAATTTGACTGCTTCATGAACTGGAAGGAGAACTTGAAATCATCTGCAAGGTGCTGGATTTGCTATCACACAGAATTCAAAGGGGGTAGAGTCACAGAGCTTGTAATGAAGATTCTGGAGAAAACCTTGGTAAATAAGTCAATGTGATGATACTAGGGATGTTAAAGAGGTCATGGTCATGCTCAAGGCCAGACAAGGCAGGGCAAGATTCCCACAGAGAATCCTTAAGGGAATAATACATAAAAATGTAATAGGGGACGTACAAGGCAAGGGACATCAGACATAAAGTAGTAGAGTCAGCCTCAGGGAGGTCATGTGAGCTGAAAATAGCAAAGACATAGAACAGGGCTGTCTATTCCATTAACAGTCACATTATGTCATTGCATGGTCCAAAAGAAAGATTTGGAATTTATGGATTTGATATTTTCTCTGCTGCGTTTCTGTCCTGTTTTGGTCAATGTAGTCTTATTAACATAGCTTTTCTCCCCTTCAAAATGGCTGTTTATTTGGTGCCATTATATATTGGAAGTATGTAACTTTCTTTTTGAATTCAAATGCTTCAGAGATAACTGTTTGCTTTGAACTTAAGAAAATATTTTGAATTTCGGACCTTTGAACAGTGCTGGAACTGATAACAGAGTAAAGACTCTTAAAGTTGTACTTGGTGTATTTTGTATTATACGGTAACCATGCTTTTTTAATGGGAGTGTTGGTAACAAGAGAATTTTATAGTTTGAATCTAACATGTTGCTCGTTACTTGTGTTCCCACCATTTTGGAAGATTAAGGATTAGTTGGAAGAAGTAGGTCACTGAGTAAGTGGTTCTGACTTACTTTCTCCCATACTTGCCGGCTGGTATGTGGAGAGCCTCTTCTACACTGTAATTCTCCATTCACAATGCCTTCCCTGCAGCCAGGGATGGAATCCCACTCACATGCTAAGTCCTAAGCAATCTCTGTTTTCTTAAGTTATTCATGAAAGCACCATTTCTTCCTAACTGGAAGGGAAGCCACATTCTCAGTGGTGTAACAATTGATAAGCTGCTGAGATTCTAGTACATGCTCATGTTCGTACTAACTCAGGAAATCCATACTAAACTTAGTGAAACACACATATGAATAAAAGGCATGAAATGGAGGGATTTGTTTTCTTTTAGGAAGAAGAAAGTTTTTAGCAGAAGATGGTAAAAATACCAGACAGCAGATTATAGGGTAAAAATGACTGAAATTTATTGTGTACATGTATGAAACTATAAAAGAATATAAAAATATTTATCATAAAAATAAACAAAACATGGCAAAACATGACATGAAGTTTCTGGTAAAACTGATTTTCTAAAGGTGCTCTGCATAGGCTTCTCTGTCAAGATGATATTTACAACAAGAACATAAATTAAGGTGCATATTTACATGAATATTAGATTGCAGAATTATAAAATGCTTTAAGGTTAGGAATTCCTTGCCAGTTAATTGCTAATTATCAAGTACATATGTTTAGTATCATTTATTTTGTATCCTCCAAAAATGATTGCTGGTGACGCTATGGAGAAAAAGAGACACTTATTACTGCTGGTGGGAGTGTAAACTAGTACAACTTCTATAGAGATCTCTTCCTCAGAAAGATAAAAATGTAGCTGCCATATGACCCAGCTATACCGCTCCTTGTAATATTCCCAAAAGACTCTGTATCTTATTACAAAGACATTTGGTCATCTATGTTCATTGCAGTGCTATTCACAAGAGTGAAAAAATGCAGTCAACATGCCCATCAACAAAAGAATGAACAATGAAAATGTGGTGCTTATACACAATGGAATGTTACTCAGCTATCACAAAGGATGAGATTATAGATTTTTCTGGTAAATAGATGGAACTGAAAACTATAATATTGAGTGAGGTATCTCAGACACAGAAAGTTAAGCAACACATGTTGTCTTTTATATATGGATGATTGAACTGATATCCTTGTGAATGTACTTGGTTGGAAGTAGTGTAAGAGCCAGAAAATTAAAAATTGATTTGTGAGTGGGAAGGTGGAGAGGTATGGTTAGGGTTAAACCTCTTTTTTTTTTTTTTTTACTTCTATTTTTTTTTTATTTCAGCTCATACAAACTTATTAGGGACACCAGTTCCCTCCCTTCCTCCTCCTCCCCCCGTACCCCTTGCACCCCCTCCCCACCCCTCTCCCTCCCCATCCCCCAGTGCCTTCCGCCCCAATTCCCAGAGAGTCCTTTCTTGTGCATGTCTGATTTTCCTCTGGGCCCTCCTCTCCGATGACGTACAAGGACCCAGTGGCCTTTCCCTGAACCCTTTCCCGTGTTCCCCTTAGGTATAGGAACACTGCTGTGGCTGCCAATCCTTTACCTCCAAGGCTCTTGGTGCCTTTAGCAGATGCTAGACTTTGTGAGGTCCACAGTGGGTTTGACAATGCGCAGGGCATGCAAAGTCCAATTATGATTGCTTCAGCCCTAACTAGTATAGAGTATCTTATATATCATTGCTCCTCCCATCCTTTTGCTCTTACACTTTTACCGCCCCCTCTTCCGCAAATTTCCCTGAGCTTCAATGGGGAGAGACTAAGCTGGCCTAGTTCTAGGTGGTTGATATAGAGTCTCTGAAGTTCTGGATTGTGGTTTGTTGATTTTCTTTTGCAGTTTTGTTGCTCCTGCAATGCCCTTCACTCCATCCTGGTGGGCATTGTATGTTACCCCCTGGCCAGAGACAAAAAGCTGTTAGAGTCTTGTGATAAAAGCACATTCAAAGGTAGATGTAATAAAAGTGGGAAACCATACTAAGGGAGGGGGGATTAAACCTCTTAAAGGGAATATTTAGGATACCAGGACAAGAGGAGTGAAGGAATAATTCGGAAAAATACTTAGTAGGGAATGAGGGAATGGGAGTCAGGACACACGTGGGAGATAGGCAGACAGATGGACTTAAAGAAAAATCCTAAAATTGTGGGAAGTAACCCCAAAGGAACATCCTATATTAATAAAATGCTTAAAAAAGTCTTTTAAATAAAGGAACAAGAATGGGTAGTCCCTATGAAAGGGAACATAGAGTGAAGAAAACAGAGCGAGAAAAAAAGCTTTGAGCTAATCCAATTAGAACCCTGAGACAAAATTACACTAGAAGTAACAGGAATGTGACATTTCCTGATAAAATGTTGGTCAGAAAGGTCTTAAAGGACCCCAAATATTACAGGCTTTTGCCATTGATTTTGGTAGCTCTCCTGAAACTATCAGTAAGACCCTATTAGTGAAACACAAATGGATCACAGAACATGAAAAAATATATCAACTGAAACTTGTCTGTATATTCTTGCTGAATAGCTAACACAGTACCAAAGAATTCTGTAGAAACTGCTGAGGGAGAAAAATAATCACAAGCCCCATCAATGGCATGAGATCAGTAAACTGCAAAATGAATCACCATGGTAGCAGGTGACCACCAGTGTAATAGTGGCATGAATGTGAGGGAGACAACTGGCAGCTTTCTGATTGGATTTAAGACCCATTTGTCAGAATAGTACACATTACTGTTACTAGAACAAGAACCTAAAAAGGGGAAGGAAAAAAAATAAATAGGGAAAATAGCCAATAAACCTATAACATCAAACTGTTCTGTAGATAGCTGTTACTATACCTATAGAATGGGAAGTTAAAGTGGAAACCTTTGAGTCTAAAGCTGGATGAATGAAAGGAAATACACATATTATGGGGTGGCCCGAAAAGCAGTTACTTGACATACCATGGAGGCCTGAGCCCCCACAGGAGTAAACAAGGTAGAGTGAACCCTAGGGTCCATAAAAGCATACAGGGGAAAAGGTGGAAAGGAGTGGGGGGCAATGGTGAAGGGAAGGGAGGGGATAGAAGAGAGGGATGAGGGAGGGAAGCTGGGAAGAATACTCAATATGTTTGTAAAAGTAGAAAAGTACTTAAAATTTAAAAAATGAATTCATATTTAACAAATATTTCAAAATATCTTCTTGAAATATTTTCCTTGTCAATTTTGAAAGGATAAAATAGTTGAATATTAAAGGCAACTTTCCGTTTCATGGTAATACTGATGATAATATACCATATAAGATTGCTATTTTTCTAAACATTTCTTTTGTTAAAGAAGGACAACATAATGATACCAATTATCCTGCTCATTTTTATTCATTGATGTGTGGCACTTTGGATTAACATATTTAATATTTGAATTTATTATTAACTATAGGTATTATTTGTATCAGAACAATGAAATATGTCCTAAGGGTAAAATCCTGTCATAAAATTTTTACTGTTTCATCTGTTTCAACAGTTGATACATTTGGTATAGCAAATTATTTACATTAGCATATTTTAATATTTATTTTAAGTTTTTAAAAAGCTATACTAAAAATGTAGTTATAAATTAATTTAAATACATTAAAATAAAAATAAAGTATGTGTATAACAGTCACCTGAATCTTCAGAGTTACTGAGCTATTATATATAAGTTTAGGCATAGGTTTAAACATATAGGGTTTTCTATATGCTTAATTATAACCCTCAGCTCTTATTCTCTTTATAACTAATATTTTATTACTGGTAATATACATAATATGATTTTATGGAAATATAATTTTAAAATAGGTGAATTTAAAGATAATAATATTATATAACAACCCTGAATGTAAAACTCCTTGTGACTACATATTGAATAACATAATCCAAATGCTAGCAGTTATTCAATTCATATAATTCAATAAAGAAAAATAGCTTGAACTAAAACAAATAGTATGAAATTATAATTTTCCATCTTGTTTTTAATATAAAAGAAAATATATGGAGTTATTCATTTGAATCTCTAATCACACTTTGCTCTCCTTGACTTCAGCAATGGTACAAGTTAGAATGTTTGAGAGAATGACTATTATAAGCCATGTAAGGAAGGAAGTATTATGTTTTACTTTCTCCATGTGTTTAGTCCTTGGTTACAAGGCACATAATGGTGATACATTGTCACTAGTTGAGTTCATCCCCCTAAATATCCTCCAACTCTCACACATTGTCACTAATTAAGAATGACAGAAGAAACTCATGAGTCTATATGGATCATTTCATATTACCACTGTACCAAGACCTATAAATAAGTGAGTCAGTGTGTATTTAAAGTAATAGGCATATTGCATTGCATGGGACTTTTCCTCTGAGTATTGCATGATGTTTTCTTTTATGTTTGCTCCCATCTCTATGCAGGTCATTGTATAGCAACTTGAAATATTTTACCCCGAGGAATGCTAATAAGACTCAAAAGGAAAACACCTCATAAGTCTCAGGAAGTTTTTGTAATAATGAGATTCACAATCGTCGCTGTAAAGCAAAGGAAGGAGAAAACTTACCCTGATCACCCTGGGTTTTTCAGTTATTTAGTTGACTGTAAGTCATTCCCATTTCCTGTAAGTAGCCCTCAACCATAGCATGTAGGTAACCCCAATAAACTCATTGCTTTACCAATCTGGACTTTGGTGTAATCACTGCTTTGTTCTGTCATTGGTCTTTATGTGAGGGAAACAGACATTGTGACTTGCCAGGAAAAATGTCACACAATATATTGACACACCTATTTTCATAGCTATGAGTTTGTGATTATTTGATAAAGTATTATTTTATTGATATTTTCTTTTTTAAACTTTACTTTATGCATGCATGTGTGAGTGCATGCTTGAGTGCATGCCTCTGTGTGTGTGTGTGTGTGTGTGTTGTGCATTGTGCATTATGCATCTCTCTGGAGAACAAAGGGAATCATCCTGGATTTCTTCTACAATCTATTTGCTTGGCTCTTGTATTTCCAAAGCTCTGCCCACCAGGGCCAGAAGTGCAAACTGCCACAGTTTCCCCCTAGCATTTTTACCTGGGACCTGGGATTTGAACTCAGGACCTTCTGCTTGTGAGACAGAATTTTAACACTCGAGCAATCTGTACAGCTCTTTTAGTGATATTTTCTAAAACAAAGTGAGTGCCAAATAAATGCAACTTACACTTAGCTAATTCTTTTTTTTTTATTTCTTCCACTCATACAAAGTTGATAACTACCCCATTCTCCTCCCTCTCTCCACCCCTCCCTGCATCCCCTTACGCCCTTCCCCCTTGTCCCGCTCCTTTCCCCTCTTCCCTCCCCTTCTCCCAGACCTTCCCCCACCCTCCATTCCTGGAGCGTCCTTTAGCGTTCATGTCAAAACTTCCCTCTGGGTCCTCCTCTCTGATGAGGAGTACGTGCATATAAGGACTCAGTAGCATTGCCTAGAGTGCTTTTTTGTGTTTCCCTTTAGTGTAGGAACACTATTGTGTAAATTCTAAGGATCCTACTGCCTGTGATCCATGCTAGACTTTGGGGGGTGGGGTTAATGATATGTTGGTCGTAGTGCAGGTCATGCAAAGTCCTATTATGATTACTCCGGCCCTAACTTGTGTGGAATATCTTACATATCTTGCATATCATTGCTCCTCCTCATCTTTAGGCTCTTACAATCTTACTGCCCCCTCTTCCGTAAATTTCCGTGAGCTTTGGGATGGGGAGAGATTAGGCTGGCCTGGTTCCAGGTGGTTGATGCAGAGTCTCTGATGTCCTGAATTATGGTTTATTGATTTTTTTTCAGTTTTACTGCTCCTGCACCACCCTTAGCTCCATCCTGATGGGTATTGGATGTCGCCCCCTGGCCAGTAATAAAAGGCTGTTAAAATAGAGTCTTATTATAAGAGTCGATTCAAAGGTAGATGGAATAAGAGTAGGAGACTGTGGTGAGGAGGGGGTCAGTCTCCCATTTGCAGGATGGTTACCTTCTATCTACCAGACTGTATGCCCTCCCTTTCTGATAAGATCATACCCCATCAGTTGCAAGTGACCAGGAAGGAAAGTCTGTGAACTTAACCAGACGTCTAATTACTTACTTGCAGTCTTTGATAGTGGCCTATCTTCTCTGCTTTAGCATGATCCCCTCTCTCCTCATTGCTGGCGGGGCCCTCCTTCCCCTTCCCTACTGTGTATAATCTTTGCAATTACTATAGGTATTACTGAGATTTATCTTTGAGTGTGTCACTAAGTGGGTTTGGGACTAGGGTCCGCCTATTAGGGAGTACATATGGTGCTTAATTTTCTGTGTATGGGATACTTCACTCAATATATTTTTTTTTAATTCCATCCATTTCCCGGAAGATTTCATTAATTCATTATTTTTGATGTCTGAGTAGTATTCCATTATACATTTTCTTTTTCCACTTGTCAACTGTTGGTCATTTGGGTTGATTCCATGATTTTGCTATTGTAAACAGTGCTGCTATGAACATTGTCATGCTTGTGCTATCGAGATGAATTTTTGCTGTATGGGGAATTATTACCAAAAGTGGAATAGCAGTGTCATATGGCAATTCAATCTTTAACCTATTTAAGAATCGCCAATGGAAAAAGAACACCGTCTTCAACAAATGGTTCTGGCAAAACTGGATGTCCACATGCAGAAGATTAAACTGGACCCATACTTGTCACCATGTACAAGACTTAATTGCAAATGGATCAAAGACCTCAATATAAGGCCAGAGACTATAAAAACCTTAGTTGAAAAGGTAGGGAACTCCCTGGAGCTGATTGGACTAGGCCAAAAGTTCCTAATCAGAAATACAATAACACAGTCACTACAATCAACACTCAACAGATGGGATCTTATGAAATTAAAGAGCTTCTGTTCAGATAAAGAGATTGTAACTCAAGCACAAAGGCAACCTACAGAATGGTAGAAAATCTTCACAAACCACGTATCTGATAGAGCTCTATTATCCAGAGTGCATAAAGAACTTAGAAAACTAAACACCAAGAAAACAAATGGGCCATTTAAAAAATGGGGCTTGGAACTTAAAAGAAACTTTACCAAGGACGAAATTGAAATGTCTAACAAATATCTTAAAAAATGCTCCACATCCTTAGCCATCAGGGAAATGCAAATCAAAACTTCCCTGAGATATCATCTCACTCCCGTCAGGATGGCAAAAATCCACAATACAAACAAGACCAAACGCTGGAGAGGATGTAGTGAGAAGAGAACTCTCCTACATTGGTGGTTGGAATGCAGGCTTATACAACCACTCTGGTGAGCTGTCTGGTGATTCTTAAAAATGTTAAAGATTGGGGCTGGAGAGGTAGCTCAGGGATTAGCCTCTGCCTTGCAGGGGGAAGGTCCTGAGTTCGGATCCTAGGCCCCACATATAGACGCAGGGCAGAAGCCGGGGCGGCCTGCGTTTCTGGTCCTGGTGTGGCAGAGTAAACAAGGAGGACGTGGAGGCGGTCCATAGTGGTTGTTGAATTCGTCTGTCGTTATTACACACACACATACATGCACACACGCACACACACCATACATGCACAATTAAATAAATAATAAAAAGTTAAAGATTGAAATACTTAGCTTCTTCTATTTTTGCTCTTGTAATGTCTTAATTTCTTCATACAGCTAAGTTTGTTGAAAACTTTAATATTATTTTAAGATAATTAAAATTTTGGTACTAACTGTAGTTACATGAACATTTACATCAATTTGATGTATGTCATATAGAGTCTAAAGATACATATGTCTGTAGGCTGTCCTTTAAGGTCTTGGGGGAATATAGTAATTGTCAAGATATAAAATACCTTTTTCTTAATGAATATGTCAGTGATTTGTACATGAAAATTTCTTTTGAACTATTCATCTGGAGTACTACTGATGAAATGTATCACATTCCTACAGGAAGTGACTTTTTTTAACCTTTCTTTCCCACATCTTTCATTTGCAAACAAATAATAAAATCAGCATTGAATCAATGGTTTGATTGGAGTCCATTTACAGCAGTGTTGGATTTGCAAAGCACACCATTTTGATATTCACTATTCTATATCAGTTCTAAAATCTTTGCTATGTTCAAATAAGAAGGATAAATTGTTATTACAGAAGTAATTGATAAATAAAAATAGCTTTACAACTTAGAGCCTTCAACCAGTTTTGTTTGATAACTATACTACTAGTTATAAATTCCAGGTAATTTTATAGACTTTAAATTATCCGAAAAAATTTATTACACTTTTGCCTTCAATCAAACAAAATATTAGTAGTTATTCAGTGTAATGCATACTAACTTGATAACATAAAAAACAATTATCAAGTGTGATTTTAGGTTTACTACACACTGTATGTGGAATCTGTGGCAGCCCTGCACTTTCTGCCCTGGTGGACAGAGCCTGGGGAAACCCAGAGTGATGAAGGGGTAGAAGCAATTCAGGATGATTTTCGAAGTCACCCTTGGTTCTTCACAGAGACACACAGTGTTCCCTCCCCAAAAAAAAATAAAGTTAAATTATTAAGCATTAGTGAAAAAGAACTTTATGCATGTGTGATGATGATGGTAATAGTGTGTGTGAATGTGCATATGTGCATGTGTGTGTCTGTGTACTTGTTGTTCATGGATAATCTCTGGTTTTCATCTTCCCTTTCCATCTTGTTTGAGAAAAGTTTTACATATGGTTCTAGAGATTCTCTTTTTTCTACTTCTCAAATCATGGCTCACAGTTTTCAGTTCTGAGTTCATATTAATTTGTCTGTGTACAGTGAATTTTGTATATTTAGATATAATAGCGTTTTTCAAAGGGTCTCAGAAACCTGAAGATTAAGATTTTTCTTTCATTATCAATCTGTGGTTAATGAAGAAGCCTTGTTACATGAGAATTCATATCATAAATCAAGTTGAGTTCTGAAGTCACCTCATAATATAATTGAACAGAGTGAATTGTTTTATGATAGTTTGTCAGTCATAAATTGCTATGAATACATCTTATATATTCAATTCTACACAGCAATATGTTCATATCTCACATGTGCATAAATGAAAAGTTTATGAGTACATATGATAGAATTTATTTTTGTGCATTAACTTGCCATAATAAAAAGACATCTTTCTAGGAGGAATGAATGCATATAATCAAATTTGAATGAGATCTCTGTCCTCCATTGACCTTTTTTTATGTTCTCTGAAATACCAACATCAGTTATTCTCTCTTACCTTAAGCTTTGAGAACACATGAGAAGGTATTCTGCTTCAGGCTTTAACTGTTTTACAACAGAGGTGGTAACCAAAGGCTTCAAGGCAGAAAACGGAGAGTACTGTTTCATGTAGGAATCGAAGAACAGCCAAAACAAACTTCATGAAAGGACAAAAGCTATACAATTACATGAATGTACATGTGCCATACAGTCCTAAAACATTAAAAATAAAAACAATGAAAAGTAAAAAAGAGCAGAAACTAAAATTACTGCAGGAAGTTTCCTTCAATTTCACATTTTGATGATGGACCACTTTTGGGAATGTGAAATGGCACTGCTCTTTATATTTGATATATAATTTGATGTAAATTTTTTCTATGTTTCATACAAGAAGGGTCTGTATATGAAGCTCTGTATTCTAATTTAGGATGTCTATGAATGTCCTGGAGATGTTTGTAGGGAAGCTGCTTTGTATGGCAGAGCAAAATATATTTCTGTGAGGCACATGAATTTTCCAAACAGCATAAAACCATAAAAATGTCACTTTATAACAAAGCATTTCTAATAAAAAGGAAACACCTTTAGGATCTCTTTTTATATGCTGCATTTCGGCAAGCATGGCTAAATTGTGATGTATCATTGCATAGTTGCATAGAAACAAAGTGATGAAAATTTAGTTTTTTATATACCAGTACATATACTTTTCTTTTTTTAACATCTACTTGTCTATTCTTTTGTTCAAAGGATCATCAGAAAAGTTCATTTGTATCTACTTAAATCTCATCATCATATTTTAAAAATGAATATGGATTTATGTAATGGACTCTTTACTAAATGGCTTTAAAAATAGTGTTCAGTTAGGATACTTTCTATAAGAAAGAATACTTTTTCTAGGTTTATACTTATATATGTTATAGATAATTTAATGTTTTTGTTGGTGTGGAGATGTGTAGATATGAAATAAACACATGAATTTATAATGCACATGGACACGCATTAGTGATAATCCTGAAAGTAGACTCTCACATACATATGTAATAATATATTACTTGTATTTTATATTCATGATACACTTAGTAGTCATTTTCAAAGTATTGATATAACCATTATTTTTGAAAATACAGAAGGAATCTTTAATATTTCCTTAGATTTGCTTTTTGTGCTATTTAGGGCCTATAAAATTCTGTCTGACAAGAACACATTGGGACTTACCTTGACAGACCACTTATTCTTAGTAATGAATATTTCTAGCATGCTGTTCAATTCTTCAGATAATTGTTTTGTCATCATAATTATCATTTATTATGAAATATTGATAACTTACATATTTATTTCATATGGCTGATTGCAGAATAATTAGCAGGATTTTTTAAATGAATTTCATTAATAAACTTGTGACCACTATGGTTTTATACTAAGTAGTTCATTACATAGCAGAAATAATGAAATATACATAGAAAATGAAAGTGAAAATAAATGTATCTGAATCAGTAGAACAGTATAAAATAAATATTCAGGAACTTTATTGCCTTTTCATACACACTTCTAAAATGAGAATACTGAAGTTTCTTTTAATATTTATAATTGCTGCAGTTGCTTTTCTTAATTTGTTGTGAGACAATAATGTACAACTTGGGGGAGAAAGGGAGAATTTTTTTTCGGGGGAGATACTCGATTTGAACATGAATCATATAGCAGAATCATGGTTGAAGGCATAAGCAGGAATACAATTCAGATCACCTTTGTCACCATCAATACAGAGAGAGAGAGAGAGAGGCAGAGAGAGAGAGAACAAGAATACTGAGAGGAATCATCACCTGTGACATGCCTTCCTCCAGCAAGATTCCACCTCTGTAAGATGTCAAAAGGTTCTCAATTATTAACACTAGCTAAAGATTCAAATACTTGAGCCTGGTCCCTGGAATGTGGGGCAGAATCATTCGAAGAGTGGCAAGAGTGCTGGTGAGGACCATAGATATATTTTAAAAGCAGGGAAAGATGTTTGTGTTAAAATGGTTCAGACATCTCTTATCATTGTTTGATTCAATGTTTCTTCTTTGGAATTGTTGCTTATTAATACCTGACTTTGGGAGAACTGCATTATCAAGTTTTGAAGTCTGTCTCCCTTCTGCTGCAGTTTCCTGACTTGGGATTACATGACGGTCTGTCAATCATGCAGCATGGAGTGTTTCACCAAGACCCCTACCCCTTCCAGTGAGCCATTCCTTTTTTTTTTTTTTAATCTTTTTTTTAAATTTTTTATTATTATTATTTATTCAACTGTGCGCGTGTGAGTGTGTATGTGCGTGTGTATGTCTGTGTGTGTGTGTGTCTGTGTGTGTAGAACCACGGACGAATTCGCGAACCACCATGGACGACTCCACCTCCTTCTGCCCCGGTATTCACAGGCTCCGCCCTACCAGGACCAGAAGCTCAGGCCGCCCCCGCTTCTGCCCGGCGTCTATACGTGGGATCTGGGATCCGAACTCAGGACTTTCTGCCTGCAAGGCGGAGGCTTAACCCCTGAGCCACCTCTCCAGCCTCCAGTGAGCCATTCCTAATGATGGTTTCTGAAGGAGTGTGAGTCAGCATCTCTACAATTGTTGTAGCAGCACGCATTCAGACCTATACATTCCAATTAGTATTCCTTGATAGTTCAAAGTACTGTAGAGTTAATGAATAAAAATATCTGGGCATTCATATATATACAGATGAGCATGACCTTGAATTTCATGCCCTCCTGCCTCTGCCTCCTGTGTGCTGTGCTGATATTTCCATACCACAATGCCCAGTTTATGTGGTGCTGGGAATAAGCTCAGGGATTCTTTAATACTAGGCAAGTACTGTATCAGCAGAATCATATCCCTAGCCCAGTATTTACATATTGAGAATAAACTGTTTGCTTCATTTCAGCCTAAATTGATGTTCTATTAATTATCACCTGTTTTTTTAAAATTACATTGGAGAAACTGTTATCCTATTCAATAGAATATAAATGCAATATTGCCAAAATAAGTGCTATACAAGGAAAGCAATGTATTAATTGGTTTGTCAAATTTTTGAAGTTCAATTCTCTTTGTAGAAATACTCAGAATCTGATGCTATTTCTACTTCACAGATTATGGGAAAAGTACAAATGAGTTTTGGCAAGTGCCATTGTTCAATATTGCCTTCTTGATCCTAGAATACATATCACTACCAGGATAAAAAATTAAATTTAATGTGTTTCTATTTGCATAATCTGAGAAATATCACTAAAACAACATGAGCTAGGGGTTATTTTTGTTAACTCTCTGTGTTAGAAATAATTTTATAGGCTAATTTTATGTGGAATATATTAATGAAGAGTGGGGAAAGTAAGAGTATGTGGATTTTAACTAGAGATCACTGAAAACAATCTCCAGGAGCTTCAGAAGGATTGTTTATTTTCCTCTGTTACTCTTGGAACAACTCTGCTTCTAATCCATAAAATATGACTCACATAGACCTTCAATGTCCTATTTAAGGTTAAGTGAGCAGAACCTAATGAATGTCCAGTAGTTAAGGTGGACTCAAATATTCAAAATTTAGAGTGACACACACGAAATGATACTCTCTGGAGAGACTTCTTTCATATTCCCTTCTGGACTCGCTAGAAGGTATCATATAAAAAGAGAAAGGAAGAAAGAAAAGAAAGAAAGAAAGAAAGGAAGGAAGGAAGGAAGGAAGGAAGGAAGGAAGGAAGGAAGGAAGGAAGGAAGGAAGGAAGGAAGGAAGGAAGGAAGGAAGGAAGGAAGGAAGGAAGGAAACGGACTCAGTTCTGTCCTTAAACATACAAATGTCTTAGTAATTAGCTACCTACCTGTCTTCCTGATTCCTTAGTTCTTCTAGACTGACTGAAATAATTTTTCTGTCCCTTTCAAAACTACTCTTTTAATGATTTATTTCATAGTTTGGGAAGAAAATGTACACAACCTAAGGAACCTATTAGAACTTTAATTTACAGACTTTTGCTCCCCAAAAATTCTAAAGCACAGGTCTCTTTTCTTTTTTTATTTTTGAAGAGAAACCTATTAGCACTCAGTCTTATTCCTTTTCCTGCCTAATGGCTTCAGTAGCTTTCAGGTTGGTGAGATCCAGTGATCATTTTATATATCTGAGTAGTAATACATACAAGAGGTTTTCAAGGATGTGAAGGACATGAAGGATGTGACGGATTGCTACTAAAGGGCAAATACTTCACACAATGACTTAGCTATTGTTCTACAGCATTCTAACTTTCCACTTTTACAAATTACAATCAACTTGTCGACATATTGGAATCTTTAACACAAATGTAGCAATAGACCATAAACTCTTAAAATGTTCATAATTTCTAGCATTTAAGTTTTACTTTTGAATCTGTAAGCAATGCATTGATTTAAGGAAAATAGGGCTTATTTTCCATTTTTCCTGTTGGAAAAACCAAACCTGCCATCTTGTATCAGGTGCAGTACTGAGCCTCAGAATTGGCAGCATGCTTTTCCACCAATTAGTCTCATGTAAGTTCCTAGAATTTCATCAAAAGTAAGGTGTGAGTAGTTACAGTGAGTTTTGTACTTAAACTTGTTCTCATAGTGTCTTTTTTAACATTTTTTATTATTATTTCCACTCACAACTATTACTGAAGCTTTAACAGTGATTTCATTTTAAAAGCACCTTTCTTCCATGAAGTTGGACCCTAAATCTCCACCATTCAAAACTTTTAGAATAGCCGTACATTACACATTGTATTCATAAATTTTCATGCAAGTTCTCTTTTAAACTCTAAACCATAAGCTTTGGCACAGGCTTTATTCTTGATGTCAAGACAAAGATATGCCAGCTCCATTCATCAGTGCAGTAGGAAAGTCAGAAAGGGAAAATGGCACCAATAAATAATTCAAATAATTTCTGTGAACCACAGATGCTTAAGCTGTTCTGTATTAATAATTTCATAATGAATAATAGATTAATTTATTGCAAGGTAACACCTCCAGCTCTTTTATAAATCAAAGTGTTGAAATTTTTGTATTTGATAAATCATTTTTTTCTACAGTAAGAATATTTAGAATATTTAACTGCCATACCAACTCACATGGAAAATCCACATAAAAATTGTTATCAAATGTAACTAATAGTCTAAGGATGTTCATAATCATAAATGCAGACTGTACTTGGTAACATTTGCACAGGACTACAGGAACTAGCATCTTTAATTACCTTAATGAAAATCTGGTGTTACATGTATTCAATGTTAGAATTTCATTTTTTATCAATTTAACCAAAGTGTTCAGATTTGGGCAAAAAAAACCTGAAATAAAAGAATCCATGTTTCATTATTATCTACTTATTCCAATGTTTCATAAAATTTTCTGTGATAATTTTTATTTCCTTTTAATAAGCATTTTTCTCCTCTCAGTTCCATCACTTATTCATTTATTAGAACATACAAATATGTTCTAATAGAACATACATGTATGCAGAGTAAGAGAAAAGGTGACTGTGTTCATCCTATCCTTTAGCTTTCCTACTCTAGATTACTTATTGGAAATGTCTAATGGTCCACAGAGCTTTGCTGCCAATCCATCTTCATTAGTAGATAATACTATGTCAAAGAGTATTGACTTACATCTTTTGTATCTCATATTGTCTCAAATTTTTGCTTCATGACACACAATGGGGGATGGGGAGGGAGGGGTGAGGGGAGGGGGAGCAGAGTGGTCGGAGGGGCGGAGGAGGAGGGAGGGAGGGAACCGGTGTACCTACTAAGTTTGTATGAGCGGAAATAATAATAAAAAATGTTAAAAAAAGAATAGTCAGTTAACATCTCTGTAAAATTATGTTAAAATGAACACTGTAGAAGGGAGGGTATGAATTTGTCAGGAACTATGGCAAAAACTCTTTATGTGTAGATATTTGAGAACATTTGCACAGTAAAAATCACAATATGATATTAAAGTGGATTTTTCTTCCATTTCCAAGATTTCCTAAAAAGATTTTTTGTATTGAAATATAGAATGTAAGTTTATTTATAATAACATACGAAGCTTTTGAAAAGCTTAAACTGAAACACTGAGAGAGTTCTCACTGAAAGGAATAAGAAGCATGGAGTCAAGTCAAGATACATGAATTTAGCAAGCTCTCTGCACTTTAAACTTTTGCACTGGCAAATCATAAGGACCACAATGCTCCAATTTGCTATTTATATACATCATGGTAAGACTAAATCAAGCTAATTAATATGCCCATCCTCCAACATATTTATCATTTTTGAGTCATTTGAAAATTAATTTTAGTTAATTTGAAATATACCACACATTATTTCTGACAGCACACAATGTTATATTTATCTTTGCACACTTTGTGCAATATATCTCAAATATATTTTACCAAAATATTGCACGTTTTGAAAGAAAGCACCCATTTCCTTCCTGTGTGTTGTCAGCATCCTCCAAGCCTCTGATAAGCATCCTTATTATTGTTATTTATGCAGATTCAGGATCACTTGATTCTGTGTGTAAGGGAGAACATGTACTATCTGTTCCATGAAAAGGTAATTTTATTTACCATAATCCTCTGAAGATTAAACCATACCCCAATTTACAGGATTTCTGTCCATTTAAATGTTTATTAAAATTTCAATTTGTATTTCTGTTACAGTCTCTTTATCAAAAAATCTTTTAATGAATGCCTAAGTTGTTTCTATATCTTGGGGCTGGAAAGGTGGCTCAGGGGTTAAGCCTCCGCCTTGCAGGCGGAAGGTCCTGAGTTCGGATCCCAGATCCCACGTATAGACCCTGAGCGGAAGCGGGGCGGCCTGAGTTTCTGGTCCTGGTAGGGCGGAGCCTGTGAATCCCGGGGCAGAGTAAACAAGGAGGAGGCGGTCCATGGTGGTTCCCCAATTCGCCCGTGGTTCTACACACACACACACACACACACACACACACACACACACACGCAATTGAATAAATAAAAAAAAAATAAATAAATAAAAAAGTTGTTTCTATATCTTGACAACTGTGTTTAATACTACAAAAAATACAAGAAAGACATACTTTTGACATATTGATTTTATGGCAACTTAAATTTAATTTTCAACAGTGGAGCAGTGACTTACACATCCCACTCATTAAAACAGAAAGTAATTGTAGTGTCCCTCTCACAGCCTAGCCACAATACATGGAATAGAGTAAGTTGTCTTAAAAGCAAGTTAATGATTCCCAGGGCAAAGTGATACCCAGAGACCAGAATTCACTTCATTCGATTCTACACATCTACATGTAGGATTTGGAAATTTCATAAACATTTGTCGCCAAGTGAATGAATAAAAAGGAAAAGATAAGAAAAAGGGAGAACAGAGTTCATAAAAGACTAGAGAGTTTGAAGAAAAAATTACAGGACTGAATATAATGCAAGATTTTTATTTTTTCAAATAAATCTCATTATTTGGAAAATGTCAGAGCAGGTAACTAAAAAAAAGAAACACTTGATATTATCTGAAGGAAATTAATTCAATTCTTCTCCTGTGTACATGTCTCTTGAAGAAAGTCGAGATTTTTTTTCAGAATGTAGTCTGACATGTATCTTGTAGTAATTTACTGTGTCTTGTTCCAAATCATTTTCATATAATGAATTACTTCAAGCTCTAGCAGGGTGGTAAATAAGTAAATTAAAATTACAGTAATGTTGGATAAGATCTTTTAGTACTTTTGAGAGAGAACAAACAGCAGAAACCCCAGCTCAGAATATTCCTAAGGAAGAAGGAGCATTGCAGCATCCACTGTTCTTGCTACCTTTGCTCACAGATGGAGTTGTAACACATTCACACAGTACCCATAATCCCTTGTGCTAGACACAGCTTTTTGTTGTTGCTGCTAATATTCTTTTTTACTATTATTTTATTTTTCTAGTTTTACAGACTTATTGAGTTCTCATGGCTGCTTCCTTCCATACCCCCTTCCTCCCATCTTCCTCCCTTCCCTTCTTCAATCCATCCCATTCCCTCCCACCCTCCTGCCTGTCTGCTTCTATGGACCCCAGAGCTCCTTCTGGCTTGTCTACTCTTATGGTAGTTCAGGCCTCTTCCTCTTGTGGTGCTCAAAGTTGCCTCTCTTCAATCCATCCCACTGATGGAAGCATTTACCTTACTCATCCAACTGAGTCTCCAAGATTTCCACTGTATGTTCTTATCTCTCTTGAGTTCATCTATAATCTCACTGCCCTCTCTTCTGTGTGCTGGTAACTTTCAACATCAGTCTACATTGCAGTTGCATATAACAGACTTAAAACCACGCTTGGCCTATATCTTGTCTATTAATCATATCTTCTATTTAAAATATAATGTGTAGCTCATTTGCAGAAACATAATCCAAGTAGTGGTTCATTTCTATATCACCTTTTTTTTTCTTCAAGTCCAAAACAACTAAGTTATTTCAAAATAAAAAAGAACTTGTGTCAGTCCTTAAGGAAAAGAGCTGCTAATTCTTGCTAAATGAGTCTCAAGAGTATAATTTAAATATTAATTAAAATTTTAGCAATTTTTAATGGAGTGAGCATTACACATAATTTCATGATATTCATAAAATGTTTTGAAAGGCATAAATATTTCTGAGTTTCCATTTATTGCATAATAGCTCTATCACAAAATATTGTATAAAGTAACATAATGTATTCTGTTTTCTGAAAGAGTTAATGGAAACCATTTTATGTAATCCACAACAAGCTTTATACACATATATGTGCAGCTAATTAAACTTTTACTTGACCTGCTTTTAAAAGATATCATTACCTTTCAAGTCATATTGTGTCTTTAAAAAGCTTTCCATTTTATACCTGTGAAGCTTGTGATATTGGAGAGGGATTTAATTATTTGATATTTGTAAACTTTTTCTCATTCTAAAACAGTACCAGACTTTTCTGAAATTCAAAATAAATACAATTATCAAGCCCTTTATGGTAAAGTTGAGTTTGTTTCATTGTAATTACTGCCAAATTCTATGGCATCTGATTTTTTTCTCTGTCCTTTCATAGAGAGAGTGAAGAGGATTATGAGAATATGGTGAGAAAATGGACAGAAGTATACAGTTTGAACAGGATGGGAAACAATAAATGTTTTTAAAATATAAACTTTGATTGCTGTCAAATAAAGTAACAGAAAATTTATTATTCTTCAAAATTTCTTCCCTCATTTGTCATAATTTTAGTAGTTTAAATAGGTTTGCTTTGTAAGTGCTCCATAACTATGTACCTTGTAAGCATTTGTGAGATAACATGATCTTCTTTGAATACGTAGGTCAATTTTCAAAAAATTTGTTCTTTTGACTAACTTGTAAAAGTTTTTTCTTTGTTTTCCTTCTCTCTGAAAGTCACTTTGATATGGAGGATCTCATTACTGCATTCTTTGATTTTTCCAGTTATTTCAGGCTCTTCATTACCCTGATTACATTATCCTATACAGTGACCTAAAAGAAACTATGTTTTTTTAAACTATTTGACTTATAAGATAGTGCATATATTTGGAAGAATTTTTTAATAGGAAAGAAATACCATCTACCCGTAATGTACATGAAACATAGAAAGTGTAAGTTTTATTTACCCAAGAGTGATTTTAACATCTGCAATGTCATTCAAAGGCATTTTAGGGATTGTCCTTTAAACTCTACCTTCTATTCAGCAAATACTTATTGGTGATATTCTAGTTTATAAACTATACAGAAGGTAGCACAATATAGTTAGTAAGATCAAAATATATTTGTTGTTATGACTTTTGTATTATGGCATATTTATTCTTCAATTTTACATACATGTGGTATTTCTTGACTACAGCTGGGTTTCTGTTGATTCAATTTTATACTAAACAAATAATGTGGAGGAAACGACTGTTTTTGTAGATCTTACATTATGATAGGAAAATAAATCTTAATACTAAATGAAGACATGCAAATAAAAGAATGATATGCTTTGTGTTATAGAGGGGACAGAAGAATCCTGTATAAAAATAACTGGATGATGATATATTCTAATGTGAATTGAGTGGTTGTATCATATTCTTCTGGAAGCAAAAGATAGCTGAGAACTAAATGAAGAGATAGAACAAGACATTTCCAAGTAATAAAACTTTGACTTTTCAAAGACAAAGCATAAAAATGCAAGTTGAATATATGAAAACAGGAAAGCTATGATATTGCATTGGCTATGATCAGAACTAGAAAGAAGTATTTTGAAAGAATAATTTCACAGAATCAGACATGAATTTTATGTGAAAAACAAGGAAATAGAAGTCATAGATTATTGTAACATTCAGGTTTAGGTAGTAAAATAGTTTTGGAGTATAGTTTATAAGGAAATGAATTTATGAAAAACAGAGTTAGAGACAGCTTTATGTCCTCAAATAAGGATATCAAATAGATCATACTATGAGTCATTCCTAAGAGAAACACTCCAAAATCAGTGAGAGTTAAATTGGAAGACTGTTGTCCTGCAATATGGAGTCTTAAAATCAAATATGAGTCTCTAAACTGAAGATGAAGAGATGAGGGAAGTTTTAGAAGGAATACATGTGAAGAAATGCACTGTGGTAATACTAGACCAGTGATGTAATTTCTGCCTTACAGTTGCACAAGATAAATCTGGAGAGATAAATACCTTTTCATTCAAATGTATAGATAGCTATGTGATAAAATCATGCAAAAAACATAATGAAAGGTATTTCATTTTTATTTGTGTCTGTGTTTACAGTTGGTTTAGAGAAAAGATGTCCATGAACTGTAAGGAAAATCTTCAGCATCTTTTGTCTAATCAGCTAAGAGAGCACAGGACTGATTTTGATTTAATTTTTTTTGATGTGTGATGTGGATGTGTGTGTATGTGTATATGCATGTACAAAAGGGTGTGTGCTTGAGTGTGTGTGCTTGACATCCTGAATCATCCTGCATTGCTCTACTTCCTTAATTTTTCTGGGATTTCTGAGGTTCTGCCTTCCAGAGGTAGAATTTTTGCAGGGCTCAGTCATATCCATTCTTCAATTTTTTTATGTGGATTCTGGAGATTTGAACCCAAATTCTTTTGCTTTCAAGTCAAAGGCTTTAACCCCTGAATCATATTCCTAGCCCAATCAAAAGTCTTTTGAGGAAAAAGTTTAAAGGTCAGAAACATTTGAACAACTGAGATTAATTATGACTTAAAGAAATGGATATAAAGTCTTTCATCATTCAAGACTGATGCCATTCTTCGCTGGTGACCTTTTCCCTTTCATTTTGCACACTTATAGTAATTAGTAACATGTATTGATGTTACCTTTTAAGCTGTCTTCTTTCTATTCTTTCTTCTGATTTGTTCTTAACCATCAGAAGGAAGGGACTAGTCTTAGTCATTTTAGGTCAAATTGACATTAGGTCAACAGAGAAATTGTCCCTGAAGGACCCTGTGTAAGCTTCTGTCCTTCATAGAAATATTTAAACAACATAATATTCAACTAACCACACATATTATTGTACAGCATATAATCAAGTCATCCTTAGTGTAGTGTGTTGATATAAGTAAAGCAGTATAATGCCCTCAGGTGACCTTCAATTCAAGCTCAGAGAAGTATTCAGAATAATTTGCAATTCAATAACTTTAAATAGTTTCAACATTGAATACATTTATTAAACTGTCTTATTTCAGGCTTCCCAATATATGAAAGTAGATCAATATGTAATAGTTTCAGACATATAAACAGTTTTGCTAGTCATCTTATTGGAGAGTACTACTTCCCAGCTAATATAAGATACACTCTAAATGCAAATTAAAAGCAAAAAAAAAAGGATAACCCAAGTCTGAAAATTGTTTGCAGTTGCCTAGAATGTTTTGAAGTATTGCTGTTGATTTCATTCAAAACATAGGAACATATACCTGTAAAAATAAAACTATAGAGTTCAGTCTAAAACTTCTATCTATCTCAAATCTCACATCCCAACACCTTCTCCATTTGGTATAAATTTAAGATGAATAAAGTCTTTTGATCAGGAATTCAGCAGTAAAATATGAAGTCTGAAACAAAAACAACAAAAACATCCTGTTGGCAAAAAACCAATCCCTATTTGAAAGAGAAAAACACTACGTGCAAGTGATATGCCTTGCCTTCTAACTTTATGTAACGATTCTCTCACCCAGATTTGGAACAACAACTTTACAATCATGAATTTTGAAAATATTATTCATGAAAGTGCTAGCATCCTGGAGTCTTCTGATTTCCAAATAACATTTTACGAGTAGCACTTGTCTGAATGCACAAGTTAAAAGGTGGTGTCAAGTCAGTCATTTCAGTTGAACATAAATTGTACTGGACTTTTTTTCAGTATTTGATTATAGGATATCTATTATGTGATAACATAATAATCTAATAAGTATTAGTTGATGGTAAACATTGAATACTATTTGTAGCTTTTCAAGTGGACCCATGATCATTATTACCCATGTGACATTTTCTTATACAAATTAAGTGACCTGCACAATTAATCCACATTGAATTAAAAGCTGTCATTTCAAGAAACTAGAGGATACATGCAAAAATGATTACATTAAACAAAATAATCTTGAAAAACTTATACCATTAAAAGTTTACAAAACTATTGTGATTCACTTTTTTCCCTAGTTTTACAATCATATTGACCAATTATCCCTGTCCCCTCTTATCCCTTCCCTCCATATCATTTTTCTTTCCCAACTTCCCCTCCCTTCATCAATCCATTCCTCTCCCAACCTCCTGTCTGTCTACTTTTATGGGTTCCAAAGTTCTCTCTTAATTGTCTGCTCTATTAGGGGTTCAGGCCTCTGTAACAGATTAAGAGGCCCTTCCTTGGGTAGACTGACTAATATGGGAACTCCCCTTCACCTGTTTAACCCAGCCCCTAAGGCTGCCACTGCATATAATTATTTATCCTGAGTTCATTAACAATATATATGGGGGTATGCTGACTGACATGTTAGTTCATTGTGATCTGGTAAGTAATTCTCATTGCAGTGAATTCTTGGATGCAAGTGACATGCCTTGAGTTGAATGTCTTGTCTAACAATGGACCACCTCATCTTTAGGATCTTATGATTTTACAGCCTCCTCTCCCTCAAAGTTCCCTTAGCCTTAGAATGGAAGATACTTGATTGACCTAATTCTGGGAAAGCATTGCAAGGTCAATGGTACTTTGAATTCTGGTAGATAGCTGATGTATATTTCACGGCTCTTCCATTGCACTAGGCTGTGTCATGATTGTATGTTGAGATTTTTTTAATAAATATTTTAATCGAAAAGCTCAATAAGTATCCCCTTCCTTTCCTCTCCCTCGCTCTTCCCCATATTATCTCCCCATCCCATGTCCCCTCTCTCTCACTCCTCCTCATTCCCTTTCCTCCCTCCTCCTCTCTTGATGTTTCCTGCCTGATCCCTCCAGTCCTGCAGATCATCTGTTTATATGGGCCCTGAATTTCCTTCTGGGTAGTCTATATTAGTGAAGGTTCAGGACTCTGTGACATACCTTGGGACCCTTTCTTGGGTCACCCATTAATATGGGAACTCTCTTATATTTATTTAATCCCTTGTCTCTAAGGCTCCTACTGCCTGAAGCCTTCTCCCCTGAGATCCATGCTAAACTTTGAAAGCTATTGACATGTCAGCCTTTGGGCAGATCAGCCATGTTTGAATCACATTTTACCAATATCCTGGCTGGTGCAGCCCAGACTTGAGTGGAGTATCTTGCCTATCAGTGATCCTTCCCATCTTTAGGCTCTTACAATCTTGCTGCCCTCTCTTCCACAAGGTTCTCTGAGCTTTAGGATGAGGAGAGATTTGGCTGCTCTGGATCTGGGTAAACATTTTAGGGTCTTTAATGTTCTGAATTGTGGTTGGTTGGTGTCTAAGTTTTGCTGTTTCTGCACTGTCCTTCACTGCATCCTGATTGGGTGTCAAAGACATCTCCTAACCAAAGACAAAAGACTATTTTAATGAAGGTCTTAATATAAGTAAAGGGTTAAAGGTAGAAAAATAGGAGTGGGACTCAGCAGTGAGTGGAGTCTGTTACCCAGTTGCTAGTTGGTTAACTTTTGCCAGCCCCTGTCCCCTCCCTGATTGGGGAGATCAGACCTGTCCAGTCCCAAGGGAACAGGAAGGTAAGTGAGACTGAGCTGTGTCAGTCAGATGTCTCCCTTCTTCCATGTAGTTCTTGACCATTTCCAAAGATAAAATGGTAGGTGTTCAGATGGAAGTTTGCTCTTGGGTGATTGTGGTTAGTTTTGAGACATTTGAGACATCTAATCCTGTGAAACTGTCAGTTTTCTCCCCATTCACTGTTACAAACTTTGTTAATAGTGCTGGACATGAGTTCCCTGCCATGAAAGGGCAGGGGTGGTATTTCGAGGTTTGTAAGCAGGTGATTGGTTATCTGGGCACTAACCCTACTCTATCCTGTGTTCTATTCCAGCTCTTCTCTCCCTATAAATTCTTTCTTACATAAAAAAGTTTTTTATTTATTTTTTCCACTCATACAAACTCAATAGGTACCCTGGTCCCCTCCCTCCATTCACCCCTCCCCTGCTCCTCTTGCTCCTTCCCCTCTTTTCCCCTTCCTTTCCCCCTTCCTTTCCCCCCTCCTTTAGTGCGTATGTCAAACTTCCCTCAGGGTCCTCCTCTCTGATGAGGTGTAAGGACTCAGTAGCATTGCATAGAACCCTTTCTTGTGTTCCTCTTTAGTATAGGAACAGTACTTTGGCTGTTAATCCCTTGCCTCTAAGGATCCTAGTGCCTGTGATCCATGCTAGACTTTGGGGGTTCAATGATATGTCGGTCATTGTGCAGGTCATCTTACATAAAAAACTTTTTAAAATGTTTACCCATATTATTTTGTACCTTCATTTACCCCCTCCCCCAACTTGGTATCCTTTATGATTTTGGATGCTCCATAAAACTGATGATTTAATGCTAGGATCAATGTATATGGGAGAACAAACAGAATCTGTCTTTCTGTTTCTGGGATATTTCACTCAGTATGATTCTTCTAGTTCCATTCATTGACTAGCAAATTTTGATAGTTCATCTTTCCTGACAGCATAATAGTATTTGATTGTATATATGCACCAATTTTCATTAACCATTCCTCGACAGGTGGATATCTTGATTGGTTCCATTTCTTTGCAATTTGGAAAAGGGTTGTGTTCCAAGCAGTTCACCTGCATGGTCGCTGATAAATCATCATCAAATGGCTTAAAGGAACAAGGAATTTATTTTCTTATGATGATAGTCCAGTTATAGTTCATAGTCCAGCTTGATGGGAGAGCATGCATCAACATCAGAACTGAGGGAACTGGCCACACCATCACCACATAATGACTGAGAGAGGGAGGATCCTTATTTGCCAGACCAGCATGTCTGGCCCGTTGTACACAAGGATGCCAACTCTCTCAACTAGCTCTCTATGTTTTATTCCAGGATCTAATCCCACCCACCTGAGCCTTTCCCATCAGCCAGACAATCTCTTGCAGGTTTGCTCTGGGCTTAACTCAACCATTAATTCTTCACAGATGTGTCCAGAGCTCAAACTCTCAACAGTCAAGTTGACACCTGTGCCTGACTATGACAGGTTGCATTGAACATGGTTGTACAGATGTCTGTGGTGCATGGTACAGTGTTCTTTGGAATATTCCCAAGAGTGGTACATCTGGGTCATATGGAATTTCTTTTTTTAACTTTTTTCGGTAGTTCCAAATTGATTTCAAGAGGGGTTGCATGAGTTTACAATCCCATCAATAATGTATGAGGGCCTCTTCTCCATATTCACACCAGTATTTGCTGTTTTTTTTTTTTTTTTTTTTTTTGTGTGTGTGTGTGTGTGTGTGTGTGTGTGTGTGTGGTTTGCAGCACAGCCATTCTGACTGGAGTGAGATAATGTCTCAGGGTGGTTTTAGTTTGTATATTCCTAATGACTAGGGAGGTTGAAAAACTTTGTGTAAGAAGTTTGAATTTTGTCTTGTGAGATGTTTCTTTTCTATTCTATTGCTCATTTTTAATGGAGCTATTTACTACCTTGTTATTTCAATTTTGAAGTTCTTTGTTTGCTCTGGGTATTAGTCTTCTATCTACTTCCTTCATCCTCTTCATTTATGGTTAGTGAGGATAAATTTCAATTATGCAGATTGCATTTTTGCTGAATTAGCAATCTCTTTTGCTGAGTAAAAGCTTTCAATGTCATATGATCCCATTTGTTTACTGTTGGGCTTATTCTCTGTGTCTTTGGGTCTTATTGAGGAAATACGAGCCAAGGCAAATTAATTGGTGGCATTGTCTACTTTTTCTTCTAGGAGTTTTATAGTCTCTGCTCTAACACTGAGGTCTTTGATCCATTCGGAGTTGATTTTTGTGCAGGGAGACAAACAAGAGTCCAGTTTCATTCTCCTGCATGTGCATGTATAAATTGTCAGCATCATTTATTGAAAATGATGTCTTTCTTCCAATGGAAGAATCCTTATGTCAGAGGGATTTTTTTGTACCTATACGAAAGATCAGTATAGGTGAGTGTGCTCATATTTGAGTCTTCAGTTCTAATTTGTTGTTATATATCTCTTTTGGGGGGGCCAATACCATCCTGTCATTTTTATTTTGGCTTTATAGCATATTTTAGGATATGGCATGTTGATACCTCCTGTGGAATTTTTATTTCTTAGGATTGTTTTGTTATTCTGGGTTTTTATGTTTCCATATGAAATTTGAGATTGTTTTACCAATTTCTGTGAAGAATTGGGTGGGAATTTTGATTGTAATTACATTAAGTGTGCATAATGCTATCGGTAGAATGGTCATTTTAGCAATGTTATTTATGCAGATGTAGGAATTTTGGCAGTCTTTCCATCTTCTAGTGTCTACAGTGATATCCTTCACTATGGTTTTAAAGTTTCAATTGTATAGCTCTTTCATATCCTTACTTATGTTTATCCCAAGGTATTTTATTTTTATATGAGCAGTGGTTAATGGTATTGTTTCTTTCAGATCTTTCTCACTTTGGTTATCCTTAGTGTATAGGAAATCCTCTGATTTCTTGAAAGTTAGTTCTGTATCCTGAAATGCAATTCAGTTTTAAATTTAGTATTCAATATAAATGTCAATTGATTATATGAATCTACATTACTCATGAATATTTGAAAGATACTCAGGGATTTTCAATAGTGTGAGCTATTTCCAGTCAAAATTAAAATTATCTGTATATTACATACAGAACAATCTGCTGATTATGAGTTTGTGAAACTTGTGAGTGATTGAGGCCTAGTGACTTATGTGGTCTTATTCCTCCCAAAACTGGATAACTGAATCATAAGTAAAGAAAAGAAGGGGACCAAGAAAGAAAAATGGAGAGGATGGGAGGAGGACTAGGAAAGGAAAACTGATAAAGTATCTTGTGTTGGATAACAACCTAAATTATTTATTTTTTACTTTAGTATGCCCAGAATATAGTGTCATTTTTTTAAGTGATCATTACAATTTTCAAAATGGGTTAAGTTAATTTCCAAGCCCATGTTCAAAATAAAGTGTAGAATTGGGATTTTAAGGCATTGATTTTTGATGACTTCAGGATGATTGGTATTCTATGTTTGCAAACAGACTAGACAAATATCTCCTTCTGATCGATTTTGTCATTTACCTCTTTCCTGAAAAATATTGTAATCATCTGAGATTTAGGATGTGATTGGAGAAATAGAAGCATGCTGAAAAATGGGTTCAAAACATTTTATTAAAAGCTATTTTTGCAAGGCATTCTGGTAGTTAAAATTACTGAGAATTCTATTAAATGGAACAAGGATTAATGGTTCCTTAAAATACTTATTTGACAACTATTCTAGGCATCTTGTTTTTTTTTTTTTTTAATCAATTCCGGAAGACTTAACTAAAATCGTTCCTTTTTCAGATTGTATCACAAAGGCTCTGATGATAAAGGACTTGCAAAATTGTGATGTTTTACTAAATTGCTTAGGTGCGCATTCTATCACACAAGCATGAGGTCAGCTTAGTTTCTCAGTAACAAAATTAAACTACACTAAAAGAAACTGCTTGGCTAAGGCTGTTTGGCCATCTCAATAAATGACTACCTTTCTAAAAGCTTGCTCATTTCCCTGCAATGCTTTTGCAAGTTCAATAAAAATTGATACATGCTAAAGGGTATAAAATCCTGACCAACAAGATGGAAAGAAAAAAAATAACAACCTAAATTGAAAATGTACTTTAGCTACCTGTCATGAGCAAATTAAAAAAAAACAACTTAATAGTAAGAAGCACAGCACTTGGCTGCATCATCACTTGCTCCTACAGATGATTTAGCTCATTCCCATGTCAAAAAGGATGCAGTATCTTCCAGGCTTTGAGTGTAAGTGCAAAGCTGTTTCTCTGTGGAGTAAGCTGAGGTGTTGAGTTTAATAACTCCAGAAGCAAAGGGTAAATTGCTCCCTGCTGCATTTTATCAGCTGGTGTTTAAAATAGTGTCTTTTCCCTGAGGCTGTTCATAAACTTTGCTTTTGTTTATCTGGCTTTAATCTTTGTCATCCCTTGAGAATGTCCCTGAATAACTGCAGGGGCTCACAAATCGACACTGTGCTTAACATATTTAGGATTGAAAAATAGGGGCATGTTCTTCCATTTAACTATAGATTTTTTTCTACAAGGGCCACTTCAGAACTATGTAAGATGTTGCCACTAACTGACAGTTCAGACTTTGTGATTACAAATTCTTGTAGGTAACCATCAATCAACTCATTGATAAAACCTGTACAGTATTAGACAATGTCACACAGTCAGTGTGTAAACTATTATGGGATTACATCTTTTGGAAATTGAGATTAAAAACTCAAGTCGTTATTTTTGGTAAACAAAGATTCCTTTATATTCTTCAGTTTTCTTTTTACAATTTGGTCAATAAACAGTAGGATAAACTATTAGCCCATTAGTTGTGTGCCTAAGCCTTACTTATTTTAAAAATGTGTATGCTGGTAAAGTAAGTGAAACAGATGTTAGAAAACAGTGTTAAAAGTTAGGTGTTAGTCACTATTGACCTCACAAAGTCTAGCATCTGTTAAATGCACCAAGATCCTTGGAGGCAAGGGATTGGCAGCCACAGTAGTGTTCCTATGCTTAAGGGGAACACAGGAAAGGGTTCTCGGAAATGCCACTGGGTCCTTGTACGTCATCGGAGAGGAGGACCCAGAGGAGAGTCAGGCATGTACAAGAAAGGACTCTCTGGGAATTGGGGGGGGGAGGCACTGGGGGATGGGGAGGGAGGGGAAGGGGAGCAGGGGTTCAGGGGGAGGAGGAGAGAGGGAGGGAACCGGTGTACCTATTAAGTTTGTATGAGTGGAAATAATAAAAAATGTATATAAAAAAAGTTAGGTGTTAGTGTTTTATTGGAGTGCCCTTCAATTCAATTATTAACTCATTCCATCTTCTCTGCATCATCATATCAATTAACTATGAGGATATTTGTGTATTCCCCATAGGCATAGAATAGTTTATTAATAAATGAAATCATCATTTGACCATTATATCCATTTATTTTTTGTTTATATATTATCTAATCTATTTTTCTATTTTAATGTATGTATTTCATTACATTTAGCACATTGACAAAATTATACACCAATTAATTCTACTTCCTCTAGTGCCAGAATATTTTCATCACCTTTTAAAGAAGCATGGAACCCTAGCAGTTATTCTCCATTTTCCATACTTAGTGATAATAACTATAAATATCCGTCAGTCTCTGTTGATGTGCCTGTTATAGGGATGGCATATGAATGTGGCCATGCACCTTTGCATGCATGACTTCTTTAAACACACATTATATTTTAGAATGAATCAACATTTCATTTTTATTGTTGAATGTGTTTCATTGTATAAATACACCACTAGTTTCATTCATTGTTTTTTTTTAGATTTTTTAAAATTAATTAATTCATTTTTCCACTCATACACATGTGTATATTGCATAGTATATAATATGTATCTGTGCATATTACATGTACAATGTCATTTATTCAAGTTAAAACAATGAAGGAAGCTGAAGTAAAATAGGGAGCATAAATGCATCCAGTTATATGCAAATAAGAGTGCAATATATACTGTGCAGTAATGTATGGGTAACAAGAATCAAGCAGGAGAACGGTTAAGTTTTAGTACCATCAGCTTTGGAATTCTTGTTACTAAATTTTTTTTTATTAATACATTTTTATTGTTACTTTAGCTCATACAAATTTATCAGGTACACCAGTTCCCTCCCTCCTGTCCTCTTCCCCCGTACCACCTCCTCCCCCTCCCCACTCCCCTCCCTCCCCATTCCCCAGTGCCTCCCGCCCCAATTCCCAGAGAGTCCTTTCTTGTGCATGTCTGATTTTCCTCTGGGCCCTCCTCTCCGATGACGTACAAGAACCCAGTGGCCTTTCCCTAAACCCTTTCCTGTGGTCCCCTTAGGTATAGGAACACTGCTGTGGCTGCCAATCCCTTGCCTCCAAGGATCTTGGTGCCTTTAGCAGATGATAGACTTTGTGAGGTCAATAGTGTGTTGGACAATGCGCAGGGCATGCAAAGTCCAATTATGATTGCTTCAGCCCTAACTAGTATGAAGTATCTTACATATCATTGCTCCTCCCATCCTTTTGCTCTTACACTCTTACCGCCCCCTCTTCTGCAAATTTCCCTGAACTTCAAGATGGGGAGAGACTAAGCTGGCCTAGTTCTAGGTGGTTGATATAGAGTCTCTGAAGTTCTGGATTGTGGTTTGTTGATTTTCTTTTGCAGTTTTGCTGCTCCTGCAATGCCCTTCACTCCATCCTGGTGGGCATTGTATGTTACCCCCTGGCCAGAGACAAAAAGCTGTTAAACTAGAGTCTTGTGATAAAAGCACATTCAAAGGTAGATGTAATAAAAGTGGGCAACCACAGTGAGGGAGGGGTCTATCACCCACTTGCAAAATGGTTACTTTTTATCTGCCAGACTATATGCCCTCCTCTTCTGGTGAGATTACACCCCCTCAGTAGTAGATTATCAGGAACAAAAGTCTGTGAACTTAATCAGATGTCTCATTACTTATTTGGGTCCTTGATGGAGGCCTATTTTCCCTGCTGTAACATGGTCCCTTCTCTCCTTGTTTCTGGTGTGGCCCTCCTACCCCATCCCTCCTGTTCATAATCCTTGCAATTACTGTCTCTAGGTGGGCTGGGTGGGTTTGGTACTAGGAGCCACCTATTAGGGAGTACATACGGCACTTAATTTTCTGGGTCTGGGATACTTCTCTTAATATAATTGTTTCTAATGACATCCATTTCCCGGCAAATTCCAGTAATTCATCATTTTTGATGGCTGAGTAGTACTCCATTGTATAGATGTACCACAGTTTCCTTATCCACTCATCAACTGTTGGACGTTTGGGCTGATTCCATGACTTTGCTATTGTAAACAGTGCTGCTATGAACATGGTCATGCTTGTGCTATCGAGGTGAACCTCTGCTGTATGGGAGGTTATTCCCAAAAGTGGAATAGCAGGGTCATATGGCATTTCAATCTTTAATTTTTTTAAGAATCTCCAGACGGCTCACCAGAGTGGCTGTATGAGCCTGCATTCCCACCAGCAATGTAGGAGAGTTCCCCTCTCTTCACATCCTCTCCAGCATTTGTTGTTGTTTGTATTGTGGATTTTTGCCATCCTGATCGGGGTGAGATGACATCTCAGGGAAGTTTTGATTTGCATTTCCCTGATGGCTAAGGAAGTGGAGCATTTTTTAAGATATTTGTTAGACATTTTAATTTCATCCCTGGTAAAGTTTCTTTTAAGTTACAGGGCCCATTTTTTAATTGGGCCATTGGTTTCCTTGGTGTTTAGTTTTCTAAGTTCTTTGTACACTCTGGACAGTAGAGCTGTATCAGATGTGTGGTTAGTAAAGATTTTCTCCCATTCTGTGGGTTGCCTTTGAGCTCGCATTACAATCTCTTTATCTGAACAGAAGCTCTTTAATTTCACAAGATCCCAACTGTTGAGAGTTGGTAGCAGTGACTGTGCCATTGAATGTCTGTTTAGGAACTGTTGGCCTAGCCCAATCAGCTCGAGGGAGTTCCCTATCCTTTCAACTATGGTTTTTATAGTCTCTGGCCTGATATCAAGGTCCTTGATCCATTTGGAATTAATTCTTGTACATGGTGACAAGTATGGGTCCAGCTTTAATCTTCTGCATGTGGAGATCCAGTTTTGCCAGCACCATTTGTTGAAGATGCTGTTCTTTTTCCATTGGATTTTTTGGGCCCCTTTGTCAAAGACCAAATGGCTGTAACTTTGTGGGCTTATATCTGGGTCTTCAATCCTTATCCATTAATCTGTGTGTCTATTTTGGAGCCAGTACCAGGCTGTCTTTATAAATATGGATTTGTAGTATAGACTAAGGTTTGGTATGGCAATACCTCTGGCTGTGTTTTTGTTACTCAGGATTGTCTTTGCTATCCTGGGTCTTTTATGCCTCCATATGAACTTTGAAATTGTTTGGTCAACTTCTTTGAAGAATTGCTTTGGGATTTTGATTGGTATAGCATTGAATTTGTATATTGCCTTTGGTAGGATGGTCATTTTTACAATGTTGATTCTGCCAATCCAGGAACAAGGGAGGTCTTTCCACCTTCTGGTGTCTTCTGCTATTTCTTTCTTTAGGGTTTTAAAGTTTTCATTGTAAAGGTCTTTTACCTCCTTAGTTAGGTTTATACCAAGGTATTTCATTTTTTTAGGGGCTATAGTAAATGGGATTGTTTCTCTCAAGGCTTTTTCACTTCTTTCATTTTGGACATATAGGAAGGCCTCTGATTTTTACACATTTATTTTGTATCCTGCCACCCTGCTGAACTTCTCAATTAGTTCCAGGAGCTTCCTGGTGGAGTTTTTGGGATCACTCAGGTATAAGATCATGTCATCCGCAAATAGGGATAGCTTGACTTCTTCCTTGCCGATTTGAATCCCTCTTATGTCCCTTTCTTGTCTTATGGCTTCAGCTAAGACAATATTGAATAGAAGTGGTGAGAGTGGACAGCCTTGTCTAGTTCCTGATCAAAGTGGGAATGCTTCCAATTGTTCCCCATTGAGCAAAATCCTTGCTGTGGGCTTGTTATATACAGCTTTTATTATATTGATAAAGGTTCCTTCCATTCCTACTGTCTCTAGCGTTTTGATCATGAAAGGCTGTTGGATCTTGTCAAAAGCTTTTTCTGCATCTATCGAGAGTATCATGTGATCTTGGACTTTGGACTGGTTTACAAGATGAATTATATTTATTGATTTGCATATGTTGAAACAACCTTGTGTGTCGGGGATGAAGCCTATTTGGTCCCCGTGAATATTCTTTTTAATGTGTTTTTTGAATCCGATTTGCTAAAACTTTGTTGAGAATCTTTGCGTCTGTGTTCATCAGAGAGATCGGCCTATAGTTTTTTTTTTTTTTTTTTAAGTGAGTCTTTATTAGGTTTTGGGATTAAAACGATATTAGCTTCATACTAGGAATTTGGTAGTGTTCCTTCCTTTGCTATTTGATGGAACAGTTTAAGGAGTATTGGTGTTATTAGTTCCTTAAATGTCTGGTAGAACTCTGTGCTGAATCCATCTGGTCCAGGACATTTTTTGGTGGGAAGCTTCAAGATTACTTCCTCAATTTCCTTATATGTTATAGGACTATTTAAATAATTCACAACTTCCTGATTCCATTTAGGTAAGTTGTGTTTACTTAGAAATTCATCCATCTCTTTTGTGTTGCCAAACTTCACAGAGTATAAGTTTTTGAAATATGATGTTATAATTCTCTGGATTTCTTGGGTATCAGTAGTGATGACTCCATTTTCATTTCTGATTTTGTTAATTTTGGTTTTCTCTCTCCTTCTTTTGGTTAATTTAGCTAGGGGTGTATCAATCTTATTGATTTTTTCAAAGAACCAGCTTTTTGACTGGTTGATTTTTTCTATCGTTTTCTTAATCTCGATTTCAGATATTTCTCACCTTATTTTGCTAATCTCCTCTCTTCTACTACTTTTGGGATCAGATTGCTCTAGTTTCTCTAAAGCTTTAAGCTGCATTGTTAAGTTGTTTATTTCTGATGTTTCCATTTTTTTGATGTAAGCATTAAGAGCTATGGGCTTACCTCTTAGAACAGCTTTCATTGTGTCCTAGAGATTTTGGTAAGTTGTATTTTCGTTATCATTCAGTTTCAGGAAATCTTGAATTTCCTTTTTAATTTCTTCCTGAATCCAGTTCTCATTCAGCATCATATTGTTAAGTTTCCAGGGGTTAGTGTATTTTCTCTTTTTTGATGTGTTGTGGATGTCCAGCTTTAGGCCGTGGTGGTCTGTCAGGGCACAGGTTAGAATTTCAACTTTCTTGTATATGTGTAGATTCGTTTTGTGGCCCAGTATGTGATCTATTTTGGAGAAAGTTCCATGTGCTGCTGAGAAAAATGTTTATTCTTTGGTGCGTGGGTGAAAAGTTCGATAGAGATCTGTAAGGTCCATTTCTTTCAGGGTTTGATTAAGTTCCAAAGTGTCTCTGTTAAGCTTTTGACCTGTTGATCTATCCCATGTTGAGAGGGCGGTGTTGAAGTCCCCAATAATTATCGTTTGGGGGTTGATTTCTTGGTTTAGACGCTGTAGGGTTTTCTTAATGAATGTGGAGAGGCCCGTATTGGGTCAATATATATTCAGTATTGTGAAGTCTTCCTGGTGAATTGTACCTGTGACTAAAATGTAGTATCCATCCGTGTCTCTTATAATTTTCTTTGGTTTGAAGTCCACTTTGTCTGATAGCATAATGGCTACCCCTGCCTGTTTTCTGCTTCCATTAGCTTGTAGAATTGTTGACCAGCCTTTTATTTTTAGAGTGTGCCTATCTTTTGTGGTGAGATGGGTTTCCTGCAGTCAGCAGATTGATGGATTGTGATTTTTAATCCAAGTTTGTAATCTGTGTCTCTTGATCGGTGAGTTAATTCCATTAACATTTAGTGTTATAATGGAGAAACTATTGTTAATTCGTTAATTCCAGACATTTATTATGTTTAGTAGTTTTTATAAGTATATTGCTTTGCTTTTAATGGTGTTATATATATGCCTTCTGTTCTCCTGGATATGCCTATTTTTTTCTTCATGCTTGAGTATCATTTCTAGCATTTTTTGAAGGCCTGATTTGGTGGACGTGTATCCCTTCAAGTTGTCTTTTTGCTGGAAAATTTTTCTTTCTCCCTCGATCATGACTGATAGTTTTGCAGGGTAAATCAGCCTGGGTTGACATTTTTGCTCATTCAGTACTTAAAGTATGTCTCTCCAAGCTCTTCTTGCTTTTACTGTTTCGACTGAGGAGTCATTTGTTATTTTAATAGGTTTACCTTTAAAAGTGACTTGTTTTTTTCCCTTGAAGCTCTCAGCACCAGTTCTTTATCTTGAATGTGGAGTGTTTTAACTATTATTTGCTGTGGCATGCTTCTATTTTGGTCGTATCTGTTTGGGGTGCGCAATGCCTCTTGTATATGAATGGGCCTCTCTTTTTTTAGATGAGGAAAGTTTTCCTTGATGATCTTTTGAAAAATTTCCTCAGGGGTGGTATTTTGAGATTCTTGCTCTGGTATTCCATGAATACTCATGTTAAGCTTCTTCAGGGTGTCCCATATCTCTTGGATATTTCTCTTAAGTATCTTTTTGGCTTTAACAACCTCTTCCATTGAGCTGGTTAGTACTCCCACTTTATCTTCAAGGTCTGAAATTCTGTTTTCTGCTTCGTTAGTTCTGTTGATAAGGCTCTCTGGGGCATTCTGGGTTGAAGATAGCTTGTCTTTTAGCTCAGTTTTAAACTCTGCTTGAGTTTGTTTTAACTGTTCTATGCCACTTTTTGTTTCTTGCACTGTTTTTCTCAACTCCTCCAAATGTCTGTTGTGTTCCTCTTCCAAGCGATTGATTCGATTATGTAATTCCTCCCTGATTTCCTCTTTCATAGTATTGAACATGGTAATGATCATATTTTGAAAGTTGTTATCCTGAGTGAGGCTTTTTTGGCCTTTTTCCGCGGGTTTGTTCTGGTTGGAGTCTAACATTATGGGATTAATTTCTTCAGTGGGAGATTTATTTACTTGAGTGTTGCTTCTCATGGATTTGCACTTTGACTTTGGCATTGTCGTTTTAATTCTTAAGATCTTTCAATTTCACTAAACTGAATGTGGGCGGGCGTGGGCGGAGACTTACCTAGGTCTCGGGGTGAGGCCTGGCTGACCGGTTTGAGCGGGGTGGGGTGAAATGGAGGATGGGGGCGTCAGCGTGGAGCTATTTAACCGGAGGGCAGCTGGGGTGGGGCCCGGGTGCAGGGGGAGGTCTTCCTTGTCCCTTGGCCCGCGCGCGGCTCCGGCTAGATGGTGGGGGTCAGAGCTGGGTGTCTTTGGGCTGACCTGGGGTCCTGGTGGCTTAGTTACTAAATTTTATCTGTTGTTTTGAAAATCATAAATATTGGCTCCTGACAATATTAAATATATGAGTGGGATTATCAAAAGTAATCAAGTAGTCTCTTCAGCATCAGAGATAAAAAAAGAAATAAAACTTATATAGAAAATTACTACTTGGAATTCTTATAGAGTTAATGAATGATCAAAACAATATGATCAAGAGCAAAGTTACTTTTTGTGAGAGAATAATTTCTTTTATTTATTTATTTATTTTTCTGCTCATACAAACATAATAGGTACCCCGGTCCCCTCCCTCCCTCCACCCCTCCCTGGACCTCTTTGCTCCCTCCGCCCTTTTCCCTTTCATTTTCCCCCTCCATCCCTTTCCCCCAGTGCCCCCTCCCCCCATCTCTGAACCATCCTTTAATGTGTACGTTAAACTTTCCTCTGGGGCCTCCTCTCTGATGAGGTGTAAGGACTCAGTGGCATTTCCTAGAACTCTTTCTTGTCTTCCCCTTAAGTATAGGAACACTATTGTGACTGATAATCCCTTGCTTCTAAGGATCCTAGTGCCTTCAGTCCATGCTAGATTTGAGGGGGTCAATGATATGATCATTGCGCAGACCATGCAGAGTCCTATTACAATTGCTTCGGCCCTAACTTGTGTGGAGTATCTTGCATATCATGACTCTTCCCATCCTTGTGCTCTTACAATCTTGCTGCCCCCTCTTCCACAAATTTCCCTGAACTTCAGTATAGGGAGTGATTAGGCAGGCCTGATTCCAGGTGGTTGATATAGAGTCTCTGATGTTCTGAATTATGGTGTGTTCATTTTTTTTTTTCAGTTTTGTTGCTCCTGCAATGCCCTTGGCTCCATCCTGATGGGTATTGGATGTCACTCCCTGGCCAGAGATAAAAAGCTGTTAAAATACAGTCTTATTATAAGGATAGATTCAAAGATAGATGGAATAAGAGTAGGAGACTGCGGTGAGGGGTGGGTCAGTCTCCCATTGCAAAATCGATACCTTCTATCTGCCAGACTGTATGTCCTCCCTTTCTGGTAAGATCATACCCCATCAGTTGCAAGTGACCAGGAAGGACCGTCTGTGAACTTAACCAGATGTCTCATTACTTACCTGCAGTCCTTGATGGTGGCCTATTATCTCTGCTGTAGCATGATCCCCCTCTCCTTGTTGCTGGCGGGGCCCTCCTTCCCCTTCTCTCCTGTTTATAATCTTTGTAATTACTGTAGGTATTACAGAGATTTATCTTTGAATGTGTATCTAAGTGGATTTGGTACTAGGATCCACCAATTAGGGAGTACATATGGCGCTTAATTTTCCGTGTCTGGGATACTTCATTCAAAATAATTGTTTCTAATTCCATCCATTTACCAGCAAATTGCATTAATTCATTATTTTTGATGGCTGAGTAGTACTCCATTGTATAAATGTACCACATTCTCCTTATCCACTCATCAATTGTTGGATATTTGGGTTGACTCCATGACTTTGCTGATGTAAACAGTGCTGCTATGAACATGGTCATGCTTGTGCTATCAAGGTGAATTTTTGCTGTATGGGGCTATTCCCAAAATAGCAGGGTCATATGGCATTTCAATCTTTAACTTCTTTAAGAATCATCAGAGGGCTCGCCAGAGTGGTTGTATGAGCCTGCATTCCCACCAGCAATGTAGGAAAGTTCCCCTCTCTCCACATCCTATCCAGCATTTGGTATTTGTATTGTGGATTTTTGCCATCCTGACCGGAGTGAGATGATATCTCAGAGAAGTTTTGATTTGCATTTCCCTGATGGTATTTTTTAAGATATTTGTCAGACATTTTAATTTCATCCTTGATAAAGTTTCTTTTAAGTTTCAAGGCCCATTTTTTCATTGGGCCATTTGTATCCTCTGCATTAAGTTTTCTAAGTTCTTTGTGCACTCTGGATAATAGAGCTCTATAAGATATGTGGTTAGTGAAGATTTTCTCCCATTCTGTGGGTTGCCTTTGTGCTGTGGTTACAATCTCTTTATCTAAACAGGCTCTTTAATTTCATAATATCCCATCTATTGAGTGTTGGTTATATTGACTGTGTTATTGGATTTCCAATTAGGAACTGTTGGCTTAGTCCAATCATCTCCAGGGAGTTCCCTACCCTTTCAACTAAGGTTTTTATAGTCTCTAGCCTTATATTAAGGTCCTTGATCCAAGGGAAGTAAGTCTTGTACATGGTGACATGTACGGGTCCAGTTTTAATCTTCTGCATTGGAGATCCAGTTTTGCCAGCACCATTTCTTGAAGATGCTGTTCTTTTTCTATTGGATTCTTTGGGCCCCTTTGTCAAAGATCAAATGGCTGTAATTTTGTGTGCTTATATCTGAGTTTTCAACCCTTATCCATTGATCTATTTTGGATAGATCTATTTTGGAACCAGTACCAGGCTGTTTTTAAAACTATGGATTTGTATTGTTGACTAAGGTTTGGTATAATGATACCTCCAGCAGTGTTTTCATTACTCAGGATTATTTTGCTATCCTGGGTCTTTTGTGTCTCCATATGAACGTTGAGATTGTTTGGTCAACTTCTTTAAAGAATTGCTTTGCGATTTTAATTGGTATAGCATTGAATCTCTATATTGCCTTTGGTAGGATGGTATCCTGTTACCCTGTTGAACTTCTGTATTAGTTCCAGGAGCTTCATGGAGGATTTTTTTGGGATCACTCAAGTATAAGATCATGTCATCTGCAAATAGGGATAGCTTGACTTCTTCCTTGCCCATTTGAATCCCTCTTATGTCCCTTTCTTGTCTTATGGCTTCAGCTAAGACTTCAAGTACAATATTGAATAGAAGTGGTGAGAGTGGACAGCATTGTCTAGTTCCTGATTGAAGCAGGAATGCTTCAAGTTTTTCCTCTTTGAGTATAATCCTTGGTGTTGGCTTGTTGTATACAGCTTTTATTATACTGACAAAGGTTCCTTCCATTCCAACTGTCTCTAGGGTTTTGATCATAAAAGGCTATTGGATCTTGTCAAAAGCTTTTTCTGCATCTATGGAGAGTATCATGTGGTCTTGGATTTTAGATTGGTTTACATAGTGGATTACGTTTATTGATTTGTGTATGTTGAACCAATTTTGTGTGCCTGGGGTAAAGCCTACTTGATCCCCATGAATGATATTTTTGATATGCTTTTGGATCTGATTTGCTAAGACTTTGTTGAGAATCTTTGCATCTGTGTTCATCAGAGAGATTGGCCTATAGTTTTCTTTTTTAAGTGTATCTTTATTAGGTTTTAGAATTAAGACAACATTAGCTTCGTAAAAAGAATCTGGTAGTGTTCCTTCCTTTGCTCTTTGATGGAACAGTTTAAGGAATGTTGGTGTTATTAACTCCTTAAATGTCTGGTAGAACTCTGCGCTGAATCCATCTGGCCCAGGACATTTCCTGGTGGGAAGATTTGAGATTACTTCCTTGATTTCCTCATATGCTATAGGAATCTTTAAATAATTCACAACTTCCTGATTCAATTTCAGAAAGTTGTGCTTATTTAGGAATTCACCCATTTCTTTTGTGTTGTCAAATTTCACAGAGTATAAGTTTTTGAAATATGACGTTAGAAACCTTCTGAATTTCTTGGGTATCCGTAGTGAAAACTCCATTTTCATTTCAAAGTTTGTTAATTTATGTTTTTTCTCTCTTGCTTTTGGTTAATTTAGCTAGGGATATATCAATCTTATTGATGTTTTCAAAGAACCAGCTTTTTGAGTGGTTGAGTCTCTATCGTTTCCTAATCTCAATTTCGGATATTTCTCCCCTTATATTGCTAATCTCCTCTCTTCTACTGCTTTTGGGATCAGATTGCTCTAGTGTCTCTAAAGCTTTAAGCTGCATTGTTAAGTTATTTATTTCTGATATTTCCATTTTTTTGTTGTAGACATTTAGAGCTATGAACTTACTTCTTAGGACAGCTTTCATTGTGTCCCAAAAATTTTGATAAGTTGTATTTTCATTATCATTCACTTTCAGGAAATCTTGAATTTCCTTTTAAATTTTTTCCTGAATCCAATTCTCATTCAGCATTATAGTATTATGTTTCCAGCAGTTAATGTATTTTTTGTTGTTTATTGTTGTAGATGTCAAGCTTTAGACCATGGTGGTCTGATATGGTACAGGCTAGAATTTTCACTTTCCTGTATATGTGGAGATTCGTTTTGTGGCCCAATATGTGATCTATTTTGGAGAAAGTTCTGTGTGCTGCTGAGAAAAATGTGTATTCTTTGGTGCGTGGGTGAAAAGTTCAATAGACATCTGTAAGGTCCATTTCTTTAAAGATTTGGTTGAGTTCCAAAGTGTCTCTGTTAAGCTTTTGGCCTGTTGATCTATTCCATGTTGAGAGAGTGGTGTTGAAATCCCCAAGAATTATTGTTTTGTTGTTGATTTCTTGCTTTGGATGCTATAGGGTTTGCTTAATGAATGTGGAGGGGCCCGTATTAGGTGTATATATGTTCAGTATTGTGAAGTCTTCCTGGTGAATTGTACCTGTGACTAAAATGTAGTATCCATCTGTGTCTCTTATGATTTTTTTGGTTTGAAGTCACTTTGTCCGAAAGCATAATGACTACCCCTGCCTGTTTTCTGGTTCTATTAGCTTGCAGAATTTTTGAGCAGCCTTTTATTTTTAGGATGCGCCTATCTTTTGTGGCGACATGAGTTTCCTGAAGGCAGCAGATTAATGGGTTGTGGTTTTTAATCCAAGTTTGTAATCTGTGTCTCTTGATCATTGAGTTAATACCATTGACATTTAATGTTATAATGGAGAAATTATTTTTATTTCTGGACATTTTTTATGTTTAGTAGCTTTTGTCAGTGTATTGTTTGACATTTAGGTTTTGGTAGTATTATACTTCCCTTCTGTCCTCCTTGATACACTTGTTTTTTCTTTCAAGTTTGCATATCATTTCTAGCATTTTTTGAAGGTCTAGTTTGGTAGACATGTAAGCTTTCAAGTTGTCTTTGTGCTGGAAAACTTTTCTTTCTTCCTCGATCATGACGAATAGTTTTGCCGGGTATATCAGTCTGAGTTGACATTTTTGCTCATTTAATAATTGAAGTACATCTCTCCAAGCTCTTCTTGCTTTTACTGTTTCCATTGAGAAGTCATTTGTTATTTTAATAGGTTTACCTTTAAAAGTGACTTTTTTTTTTTTTTCTCTTGATGCTCTCAGGACCTTTTCTTTGTCTTGAATGTGGAGTGTTTTGACTATTATTTGCCATGGCGATTTTCTATTTTGGTCATATCTGTTTGGGGTGTGGAATACCTCTTGTATTTGGATGGGCCTCTCATTCTTTAATTGAAGGAAGTTTTCATTTATGATAATTTGAAAAATTTTCTCAGGTGTGGTATTTTGGGATTCTTGTTCTGATATTCCATGAATGCGCATGTTAGGCTTCTTCAGGGTGTCCCATATCTCTTGAATATTCCTCTCAAGTATCTTTTTGGCTTTAAAAACCTCTTCCATTGAGGTGGATAATTCTCCTACTTCGTCTTCAAGATCTGAAATTCTATTTAGTTAGCTCTGCCCGTAAGACTCTCTGTTGAGTTTTGGGATGAAGAGAACTTGTCTTTTAGTTCGATTTTAAACTCGGTCTGAGACTGTTTTAATTGCTCTATGTCTATTTTTTTTTTTTCTTGAACAGTTTTTCTCAACTCCTCCAAGTGTCTGTTGTATTCCTGGTCAAAGTGATTGATGTGGTTGTTTAACTCCTCTCGGATTTCTGCTTTCATAGTATTAGTCATGGTAATGATCATACTTTGAAAGTTGTTATCTTGGGTGTGGCTTTCTTGGTTATTATCTGTGAATTTATTCTGTTTGGGGTTAATTATGGAGTTAATTCTTTCAGTGGGAGATTTGTCTTCCTGGGTTTTATTTCTCATGGATCTGCACTTTGACTTGGGCATTGTCGTTTTGCCTCTTAAGACCTTTCAGTTTCTGTGTGTTTTTGACTGAACTGATTTAGTTGGTATTACTACTCTCGGATAGTTTGTCTGTTGTTAGTATTATTTCCTAGATGAGGCTATTGGGCTGTTAGTACATCAGTTAAGCCAGGTTAAGTAGACAGGGGGTGAATATTAGTATGGCATTGCACTTTTATGATTTAGTATCTTGGTGATATGTGAAGGTGACTGGTATAATCCTTGGAGTTATATATATTTTGGGGGTGGCTGTATGGAAAAGTTAATCTGCAGTGATTAATACTAAAAAGGAGCATAATGGCCAAAAAAAAGAGGTTTACTTATCTTTGGGCTGGATGTGAAGAATCTCTCCCATGTGATAGGATGATTTTAGAGGATTTCAGATGTATGGCCTTTCTCCCTTAGAGCTTTGCTTGGTTTTTCTTTGGATTCTGTTGAGTTCTGAGTAGCAGTGTGTCTTCCGTGGACCATGAGCAAAGGTCCCCGGTGGTTTGGAGAGACAGAGGGTCTGATGGTGATGGTAGAACTCTTCACCTGGGACCTTGGACTTGGCTTAGTGGCCCACACAGCCTCCATGGATGAGGGACCCAAAGCAAGTCCTGTCCTGGTCTGGTGGGCAGGCAGGTGGGAAGAAAAAAGGGGGTGGGGCCAACTGGTTGCAGCCTGGTGTTGCCCCGGCTGGCTGGTGGGAGGAGCTGGGTCAAGGGGCGAACTGGGGGCTGGGTAACTCACCTAGGGTGGAGGACCACCGAGTGAGTTCCATCCTGGGGGAGGAGGCTGGGGGAGGAGGAGGCTGGGGGAGGAGGAGGCTGGGGGAGGAGGCTGGGGAGGAGGCTGGGGAAGGAGAAGGCTGGGGGAGGAGGAGACTGGGAGAGAAAGCTGGGGGAGGAGGAGGCTGGGGGAGGAGAAGGCTAGGTGAGGAAGCTGGGGGAGGAGGCTGGGGGAGAAGGAGGCTGGGGGACGACCCGGGGCATGGCCCAGGCAAACTGGAGACAGCCTGGGTATTGCCCAGGCTCGCTAGTGGGAGGAGCTGGACAGGAGGCGACCTGGGGGCTGGGTAACTCACCTGAGATGGAAGACCAACCGGGAGTGAGTCCCCATCTTGGGCGGGCAGGCAGGCGGGAGGAACTTCATTGTTAAGTCAAAATTATGGCTTCTATTGACTTTAAAGCTATTTTTGAAGAATGCTGCTATAAATAGGTATACCTATGTTTGCAGATATTTAAAATATAAATTGGGATGGGCTACACAGCACTTTATGCTTTTTTATTAATACATTTTTTTATTATTATTTCAGCTCATACAAACTTAATAGGTACACCAGTTCCCTCCCTCCCTCGTCCTCCCCCCTCCCTCCCCATCCCCCAGTGCCTCCCGCCCCAATTCCCAGAGAGTCCTTTCTTGTGCATGCCTGATTTTCCTCTGGGCCCTCTTCTCCGATGACGTACAAGGACCCAGTGGCCTTTCCCTAAACCCTTTCCTGTGTTCCCCTTAGGTATAGGAACACTGCTGTGGCTGCCAATCCTTTGCCTCCAAGGCTCTTGGTGCCTTTAGCAGATGATAGACTTTGTGAGGTCAATAGTGTGTTGGACAATGCGCAGGGCATGCAAAGTCCAATTATGGTTGCTTCAGCCCTAACTAGTATGGAGTATCTTACATATCATTGCTCCTCCCATCCTTTTGCTCTTACACTCTTACCGCCCCCTCTTTTGCAAATTTCCCTGAGCTTCAAGATGGGGAGAGACTAAGCTGGCCTAGTTCTAGGTGGTTGATATAGAGTCTCTGAAGTTCTGGATTGTGGTTTGTTGATTTTCTTTTGCAGTTTTGCTGCTCCTGCAATGCCCTTCACTCCATCCTGGTGGGCATTGTATGTTACCCCCTGGCCAGAGACAAAAAGCTGTTAAACTAGAGTCTTGTGATAAAAGCACATTCAAAGGTAGATGTAATAAAAGTAGGAAACCACAGTGAGGGAGGTGTCTATCACCCACTTGCAAAATGGTTACTTTTTATCTGCCAGACTATATGGCCTCCTCTTCTGGTGAGATCATACCCCCTCAGTAGTAGATTATCAGGAACAAAAGTCTGTGAACTTAATCAGATATCTCATTACTTATTTGGGTCCTTGATGGAGGCCTATTTTCTCTGCTGTAACATGGTCCCTACTCTCCTTGTTTCTGGTGTGGCCCTCCTACCCCATCCCTCCTGTTCATAATCCTTGCAATTACTGTCTCTAGGTGGGCTGGGTGGGTTTGGTACTAGGAGCCACCTATTAGGGAGTACATACGGCACTTAATTTTCTGGGTCTGGGATACTTCTCTTAATATAATTGTTTCTAATGACATCCATTTTCCGGCAAATTCCAGTAATTCATCATTTTTGATGGCTGAGTAGTACTCCATTGTACAGATGTACCACAGTTTCCTTATCCACTCGTCAACTGTTGGACATTTGGGCTGATTCCATGACTTTGCTATTGTAAACAGTGCTGCTATGAACATGGTCGTGCTTGTGCTATCGAGGTGAACCTCTGCTGTATGGGGGGTTATTCCCAAAAGTGGAATAGCAGGGTCATATGGCATTTCAATCTTTAATTTCTTTAAGAATCTGAAAATCAAAACTTCCCTGAGATATCATCTCATCCCAGTCAGGATGGCAAAAATCCACAATACAAACAACAACAAATGTTGGAAAGGATGTGGAGAGAGGGGAACTCTCCTACATTGCTGGTGGGAATGCAGGCTCATACAGCCACTCTGGCGAACTTTATGCTTTTTGAGGAAACATTATCTTTCAAATGTCTTCAGAAGTTTGCAATCTTATCAACATGATTTGACATTTTGAATGTCTATGAGTCTTGGAAAATATTTCTTTTTTGTCTATTAGGCTATTCTGTAGCATATATGAAAGTAAGTATTTCCATGACATTAGATTTTTTTATCATTTGTGAATTAGGTGATGTGTAAGTTTGTATAAAATACGTATATACATATATGTATATTTGGATAAAAGACAAATAGAATATAGGCATTGAAAAAATTAGCAAAATTTCACAACAAATTCCTGTATTGTTTTCATAAAAATAAAATGAGTGATTCATTGATTGACTTTGGAAGGTTTATAGTTTTCATCAAAAAGAAAAAGTGGAAATAACCTCAAAACACAACAGTTAATTTAGATTTGTGGAAATCAGATTATGTGCAGTGTCATTGTGAAGCATGGAAATCGATTTTCAAATAGAGAAGAGAGAATGATCATGGAAATACAAACATTGTATCTCCAACAGAAACACAGGCATGTCTGGAGGAATTCCAATATTTCGGAAATGTGAGACAAGAATATCCTTAAATATTATAACAAATGGAGCATAATTCTAAGAGTGACTAAGTTCTGAAATCATCATAAATTATTGAGAAAGATGGGCACTGATGCCATATTGGTCATATTGGTGTTGAATGAGAAGCACAGGTTAGTGAAGAACAAGAATTTTGCTGCAGGTTGCCTCCTGTTTGACTGTGATCATTGCTACAGAGGATCCTAACATCCTGGCTTCTGGAGCATGTTGATGCTGAGTGTTTCCATTTTCCAGTCATCTAAACCTTTTAAACCTGACTAGGATACCAGGTGTATCAGCTGTTTAAAAAGACCTTTTACATTTTAAGTCAAATTTTAAGTTAAGTTGTTTATTAAGTATTTCTGATTTTATAGTTTATTTTTGTTGCATTTAAAATGTTTTGTAGTTAGAAATAGATATTATTTGTGAATTTAAATTCAATCCACACACTTACTAAGGACCTAACTCATCTTATTGTCTGAGAAATAGGTCGTTCACCAAATAAGATATTCACAAATGATGACATCCATTCAGGTTTCTTGGGGAAGGATAATGTTCTTTTTATATAGCACATGGAGCTGGAAATCAAGAGAAAAGCTAAAGCTACAAAGAGAAAACACTGGTTGCAAGGATTGGAAAGTGGTGACCATGAGTTCATGGCATGATATGAACTGGACAGGATTCAGCAAATTGTGAACCTGTCAATCTGTTAACATCAGAATTCTGAAGTTCAGAGCTGCATATATTTGATTTCAAATAGTCAATAATCTGAGAAAAAAAAGTCAAAGGTAACTTTCCAGGCAATGTGAGCATCAAGGAGAATCATGAGAGGTTTGCTCTCTAGATACGTGGAGCATCAGAGATGTTCTAGTTACATATGTTCCTACTAGGTAATCAGGAGTCAAACATAGTGTCGTATGGGAAAAAAGGAGACTGGAAGAATTAAAATTTCAGTTCTTATTATGCATTGATTATTCAAGTCCTTGGTGTTTTTTAGAGAATTATCTAAAGTCAAATGGACAATAAGAAATACGACTTGACAGAAAGATATTTTAAACTACAATGTATACTTATAAGTGATGTATTAATAAACTTGAGATTTTCTGTTTGTTTAATCTTCCCATTGGTCAATGAATGCAGGACCTAATAGGTTAGGGAACAAGGATTTATTTCACATTATGATTCTCATTCATATGAACATCATTATGTCAGAATAGTTCATGCTAACATCAGGAATGGAGGAAATTGGCCACGCCTAATCCACATTACTGGTGAGGGAGAAGCATACTTTCTTCCTCGCCAGTATGCCAACATTGAAAATACTGAAACCTCTCACTTTATCTTATCCACTTGCTCAGGTAATGGTCTCACCACCATGTGCTGCTTCTTCCCACATCCATTAGATAATATCCTAAAGGCTTATTGACAGCTTTCCTTTCCTACATTGTTTGTCAAACATGTGTCCAAATACCCATCCTACAGTTACCAGGCTCTCATGTTTAGAAACTACTACAGATACTTTCTAAATGCCCATGATGTAAAACATTCATACTTTAAGAATCTTTAAATTCTTCTCTCATATTTACGTTAAATTACACTGTATAAAATTAACTATAACCTCCCTCTATTAAATATGAAACCAGAAATTATTCCTACTATCCAGCTGTGATTATGTGGCTATTAACTAATCTCTCTTAGAACTTCATCCCTCTCTTACTTTGCCTTACTTCTGGTAACTACTATTGTGGTTGCTACTGCTATGAGCTCAGAAATTCTAGACTCTACAAATTAATGAAATCTTGCAATGCGGATATTTCTGTTCCAGGATTCTTTCATTTGTCATTGTAATCATTAGCTCCATGTGTACTGCTGCAAATGATAGGATTTAAAACTTTTTGATGCTTTGATGTTTCTTTATCTTTTCAGGTGTTGGTAGATGCATCTATTGAACCCATACATTATCAATATTCTTTAATATTTTATGATAAAAGGTGCAATCTTTGAGACAGTTGATAATATTTGTAATACCTATAATACATGATAAATAAATGTAAATATTCTATGTAAAGTTTAAGAGAATTTCCAGAAACACAATTGAACTAACATGTTTAGGCTATCGATTGCTGTTTATTTTTCTGTTGTTTTTTTTTATTTTATTTTACTTTTTATCTAGTTATACAAGCTCAATGGGTAGGTACCCTCATCCCTCCTCTTCCTTTTTCATCCTCCCTCCTCCCCTCTATTATTACCCTATACTGTATCTTTCCCCACACCTCCTTCTCCCCCCCACCTTTTCTCCCTCCCTTTCCTCTCTTTGTGTTTCATGTCTCCTCCCTACATCTTCCCAGAACTTCAGCTTATATAGTCCCTGAACCTCTGAGTCATCTGCACTAGTGGTTGTTCAGGACTCTGTTGTATACCTTGGGGCTCCTTCTTGTGATGCCCACTAATGTGGGATTCCATATATCTGCTTAACCCTTTCCTTCTAAGGATATTACTGCCTGAGGCCATCTCCTTAAAGATCTCCTCTATTTGATGAGACCTTGTTGACATGTCAGTCTCTGTGCAGTTCAGGTAAGATCCAGTCACAATGGGGTGAGATGCTGGCTAACGAAGCCCAGACTTGAGTAGAGTATTTTGTCTAATGATAGACCTCCATGTTTATTCTTCTTCCACGAATATCCCTGAACTTTAGGATGGGGAGAGATTTGAGCAGTCTGGTCCTGTTGCTCATTCTGTTGGAATAATTGCATCCAGACTTAGAAATCTTCTGGGTAGGGTAATTATATACCCACAAGTTTCTTTTTTAACTAAGAAGCATTCTTTTGTAAGTAACACTGAACTGAAAAATGCAGGATTGTTGTCTTTGTGTCAGTCACACAATAGCTTCCACACCTCCTACTAGCATGACCTTACTACTCAGGATTTGAATGTATGCATTTCAAGGAAATTATAATCATGCCAAAGATAAAATACCTGTCTTTACAAACCTTCTACTTATATTCAAAACACTCTCTTCTCTTCGCTGTTCCACTTATTTGTCCTTCTTTACAAATCCAAGTCCAAATAGCAGCTTTAGAAAGAATTTTAAATTCATTTTGTCTTCATGTGAATCTGCAGCTAGTTTTACTATCTGCCTTTACCATCGAAATGGTTTCCTAGTAACTGTATTCTGTAAATACATTTAATAAGCACTCTAGATCTATGTCATAATTTTACTTGATAGCTGATTTTTCTCTACTTTTAAGGGATTGACTCCTATTCCAGCCTCAGAAATCATATATGAAGGTACAAATCACAAAATACCTGGGATTTGACACTGTTTGGAATATGAGTGTTGCATATGTGCACAGGTATGATGAAGACATACTGTAGTAGTGACGTGTCTTAGTTTAATAGAACTGTTTTTTCTGAAAATGGAAGAAATGATAAGTAATGTACAATGTCAAAGCAACACAAAGCAAGAAGTGAAAGAACTATACAATGAAAAATTTTAAAACTTAGAAACAATAACATGAGGAAGATATTGGGAGATTGTGGATTTTCTCTATACTTCATAGGCTGGAACAATTTAAATTCTGGAAATTACCATCAAACCAAGAGTTATTTACAATTGCTAATCTGTGAAATGCTCATAAAACAATTCCCACGCCATTAAACAATCTGTAAATTCATACGGGAACATAGGAGACTCCACATAGCCTAAGCAATCTTGAGTGAAAATAATGCTCTTCGAGACATTGCCATTCTTAATCTTATAGTGATAAATATATAGCAATAGTGATAAAACACCTAATTTTAATGTAGTGATTTTTTTCCTTTGCTTGTGTCTTAAAATTTTTATCAGGCTTTTGGTATCTCTACTTCATAAGCAAGATTTTTTACAGACTCATGCAGTCATCAAAGTTGACATCTGTTGGGAAGATTTTAATTAATTACAATATTTCAGCTAATATGCGAGTTTTAAGGAGGAGACGTTATGTAGAGAAGGTTTAAGGAAATGAAATTACATGGAGAGGTTTGATAACATATGAATTATACATTGGTAGTTTCACTTTTATTCTTTCTTCCATATTTTATGAAAATGTGTAAGTTTCTTCACTTAAGAAAACAGTGACTATAACAACTGGGTAAATATTGCTCTGATGCGATTTAGACTTGTTCATGGTTTAACCTTATGTGACATGCTACTATATAAACCAAAAAGTTAAACTAAGATACATAATATCCCGAGTTCCACTAGCCCTGATATTCCAGGTTTCTATGCACCCTCATTAGAACTATGGGGCTAAATAACTGAAGGCTACATGGTGTCAAATATTATTGATAATGATAATGTCGATGGCAATTATGTTCCAGAAAAATGTTTATGTCTCATGCCTGCCAAATTTACATCATCTGACTAACTTGTTCTTCTGAAAGACTCATATCATTGTCACACATTTTTGCAAGTGGCAAAAATCTAGGTCCAGAGAATCTAACTAGCTCTGATCCTAATGCAAAGGTCAGTCATTTCAAAATGCAAAATGATCTGAAGGTAACATTCCAGTGTTCACTAGAATCTAATTTTCTTTCCTTTTGTACCCATACAACAATATAGTTTTCAATAACCTGGAATTCATTAAAGCCATTGACCAGCCTCTCATAATAATTCTGTGCCAAATATTTGACTAATTTATGGCAACACGGGAAGAAATCAGCAGTGACTTCAAAGTTGCTTTTTCTCTGAAGTATGCAGTAAGGAGGCATAATTGCAGATGACGGTTCTCCAAGGCGGTGCTGTCCTCCTCCTTCATCATTTAAAACTTTTTTTGAAACAGTTACATATGTTTGCTTGTGATTGAAAGTTTTGAATGTGATTTTATCAAAATTGAACCTATTTTTCATGAACTTGTTACATTATCTTCCTTATCCATGCATGGCAGTTTGAGTGGTTTTCACAATATCAGTTATATTTGTGTGTTCTAGTATAATCAGTCATTTGCTCGACAGCATTGACTACCATGGAAGCTCTCAATAATGAACCTTTGCCCTGTGCTAGAGTTTCTTATGTATTCTTTCTTAGAGATGTTTGCTCCTTTGCTAAAGGTCATTTTTAGTAAAGACATGACCATACCCTGCTTACATTTCTTATCCTATTTTTCAATTGACCAGCAATAGTAGCACTCCATGATTGAAATGACATTTAATACCCGTGCAATGTATTCAAAGATGAGTCCCAATCACATACAGCAGAAGACCAACATGTGCAAGAACAGTGAACTACAAAAGATTTATCTTTGTGGATAAACACTTTCTTTTTTTTAATTTTTAAAATTATTTATTAAATTGTGCGTGTATGCGTGTGTGTGTATGTAGAACCATGGATGAATTAGGGAACCACCATGGACGGCCTCCACCTCCTCCTTGTTTACTCTGCCCCTGGATTCACAAGCTCCGCCCTACCAGGACCAGAAACGCAGGCCGCCCCCGCTTCCGCCTGGCGTCTATATGTGGGGTCTAGGATCTGAACTCAGGACCTTCCGCCTGCCACCTCTCCAGCCCCAACACTTTCTTAAATTACATATTTTGTTGTGGGAATTTTCTTTCTTAATGAAAGAGTTGCAAAACCTGAGAACAGGAACTAATTTTTCTTTTTCATTCTTTTTATTTATTTTTATTTTTTCTAATGTTTATTATTTTTTTTAATTAAGAAGAAAATTTAATAGGTATCCCATCCCCTTCCTCCCTCCACCCCTCCCCAGTCCCCCTTGTACCTACTCCCCCTATTCCCCTTCCTTTCAATCCCCCTCCCTCTCTTTCCCAGTGTCCCCCTCTTCCCCCCTCCCATTCCCTGAAGCATCCTTTAGTGTGAATGTCAAACTTCCCCCTGTGTCCTCCGCTCTAATGGGGTGTAAGGAATCAGTGGCATTGCTCAGAGCCCCTTCTTGTGCCCTCCTTTAGTATGGGAACATTATTGTGACTGTTATTCCCTTGCCTCTAAGGATCTTAGTGCTTGTGATCCATGCTAGACTTTGGGGGGGTCATTGATATGTCAGTCAGGGGCATAGGTCACGCAAAGTCCTATTATGGTTACTTCGCCCCTAACTTATGTGGAGTATCTTGTGCATAATTGCTCCTCCCCATCTTTAGGCTCTTGCAATCTTACCGCCCCCTCTTCTGCAAATTTCCCTGAACTTTAGGATGGGGAGAGATTTGGCTCATCTGGTTCCAGGTGATTAATGTAGAGTCTCTGATGTTCTGAAAATATGGTTGTTGTGTTTTTTTTTCAGTTTTGTTGTTCCTGTATGCCTTTGGCTCCATCCTGATTGGTGTTGGAGGTCATGCATGAATGTAGGGAATTTGTGATAGATTTACCCCTTAGTCCCAATCCCATCCCTCTTCTTTTTTCCCTTGCAAACCTTCATCTCCCCTGCCAGACTTCCTCCTATTTTCAAATAGTTTCACTTGTGTGACACACTGTGTTTCATCCAGATTATCCTTGATGACATATGCCTGACATGATTCATGCACCAACAAGTATCACCAATCAGTAGGTGTACCATTAAGGAAAACATCTTCCTTTTTTTCCTCATCAACACTAGTCCTCTTAAGTCTCTCAGAGTTATGTGGAGCTTCTTTAGATCTTTCTGCTTTCATGGTCAAATGTTGATACGCCAGTTTCTGTGCAATTCTTGTGAGAGCAAATATATCTGCTGTGAAATCTTGCTTATCATAGCCCTGCCGTGTGCAGGAGATAATTTCTGACCTACCACTGTACCAGTTCAGGTTCTTAACAATGTTGCTGTCCGCTTTTCTGCAACGTTCTCTGAGCCTTGGGGGGGTATGGCCAGGTGTTGGAATTACTTTTGATGTTGTTGAGAAAATCATGACAAAACACCTAAAGGGAACAAAAGGTTTTAATTTTCTCTTATGATTCATAGTTAGAGTACCTAGTATAGCTGGAAAAGAGTCCACGCCAACAGCAAGGGCCAAAGGAACTGGGCTGCGTCTGCTTCATCAACTAGACAATCTCTTGCAGGTTTGTCTGTGCTTAACACAATTACTAATTCTTTACAAATGTGCCTAGAGTTCAAACCCTCAACATCAAGTTGATACCTATATCTAACTATGACCGTAGTTGAGGCATATATGTTTTCTTTAGGGATAAGCAGTCTACAGTCACTTATTTTATACATTTTGGAGGGTTGTGTTTTTCTGTAACAAACATCTTCTGTTATACAAGAAGGTTTCTAAGTTGAGTGCTAAGTGTGCTTCTAATAGGAATATTTACACATACATGTGTTTTGTGTGTATGTGTGTGTACGTGTGTGTGTGTGTGGTATCAGAGGGCACTTTGTGTATCTGTGGAGGCCCTAGAGTGACTTTGGGAATCATCCTAGGTTGCTTTACCTTCGTTTGCTTTACTCTTGGGTTTCCCAAACTCTGCCTTGCAGGGCTAGAAGTAGAGACATAAGCAATTTCCACCAGGTACTTTTTTTTTTTTTTTGGTTGTTTTATTTTAAATGGAACCTGGGATTCATACTGCAGGAAAATATGTGCAAAACCTGTGTCTAAAAGAGATCGATGATTTGAAAATGTGGCTTATTCACAAGTGACAAGAAACTGAAGAAATATTTCAAGTAATATTTATTTTATTTTGACAATTTGAACAAATCTGACACAGGTCTTACGTACACTTAAATTAGACCAACTCTTAAACAATATTTACTAAGTTATTAATGAAGTTTTTTGAAATAGTGAGAGATAAATGATTAATATTTCAGAACAATAGAAATAATTGGTAATGAAGCACTTTCCCCTCATGACACCCATATGTGCAGCCCATGAATCCTTTTCAACCTACTTGCCCTTCATGGATTCCATGTTTGGAGTCCATGATTTCTCCAGGGTGCCCTAATCCCTCATGACACTCCATATCTGGAACCTATGCGTCCTGTTCTTTCTCTTCTCTAATAAACTTTACCTTAATCCTCAAAAAGAAAAAAAGAAAGGATTGATAATGAATCCTTTCACAGAAAAGTGCTGAAGAAAGCTATTCTGAACTAGTTGTTTCATTTCTGATTTCAGGAGCTTATGCAATGGAAAAACCAAAGCTACAATGAGGGATGCGTGGTACAGTGTGCATATAGGCACACATGCTCACCTAAGTATGCTTGGGAGGGGGGATGAAGTGCATTATTACAAGAATTAAATACCTAAAATTGTTCAAGTATGTGTAATGTGGATATTTTGCTCATGATTTATTAATTATAGAGTGGAACATTGACAAAACACACATAACATGGAATATTTTATTGTTTAATCCCAAAGTTTTCCATTTCTTTCAGGTCTCTTTTGTTACTGATGAAAATGATGGTAAAACCTAATATCACGGCAAAGAATAGATACAAAGAATTCATGATGTGACCTTTGATATTAATCATGAAATTTGCTTATCTAAAATTCCTAAAAATGAGTTATACTTCCCTGAACGGAAAGGGACGGTTAAACATTAACACCTATGGGTTACTTCGGTAATAGCATTAATCACTTTTTAATTTTGTCCATGTATTAATCTAATGATCCCAGAGTAGCTTTAAAAAAAAATTCTCAATGTTGAAACCTCATTCCCTTGCATGATTATTTGTCCCTCTCAGTCAACTACTGTTCCCAAGATGACAGCACAAATCAAAATATATTTCCATATTATTTTTAAAGAAGTAATGTGAATATTATTAAGTAGCCAATATTTAATACAACTCTATCTTGCAGAGTTAATACAGTTGAGAATATCTGTGAAAGATGAATCAGTAGAAAACATCTTCACTACTGATTTTCAATTAGCAAGAATAAAATATATATCTCCTTTTGAACCATGTGGAAATAATATTTCTTGCTACAAAATAACTCTTTTGGCTATATATTACCATCATGACAATATCTGTAAATGTCTTACACCATGTCACCTAGCCAGCCAGCAAATGTTTATTAGAGTACCTAATATATGGCATTCGCCCTGTGATAAAAGTCAGTATATAGAGAACAGTAATTCACACAAAATTGAGTTAAAATTCTCATTTTTCATTGACATTATAGTTTACTTAAGCCTCTGAATTTACTGAGATTTTTAAAGTGTATTCATGGAAGATGCTTATTTTATGTTATAAAATATGCCAGACATTCTAGCTGTTTTCATGCAAAGAATATATTTATCCTATTCTAATCTGTGGAAATGCACCTATGCTTTAGGTTCTTGGATAGCAAAAGACATGCTGCAAGGAAAGGCTGTTAATAAGGTTCTTGAGGTCCAGGCTTTGTCCATTTTGTATTTTAACAGAAGGATATATGGACTATCACAATTATCTCCAGAAATAAAAAAAATATTGATATTAGGCATTCACAGACACCTGTGATGTAGAAATAAATTTAGCCAAAGCCAGCACAAAGCTGCAGAGGTGGAGCTAAGGAAAATGCTTATTCTCATATGCTACTGGGACATTTTATCACTGACCAACATCACATAAGCAGAGAGAAGTCAAAACATTTTAGTGATTCTAGCAACCAACCCATCCCTTTTTGCAAGTCATATACATTCTATTATATAATGTTTGCTAATAAATTTGAAATATACATGTGTTCCATTTTAGAAGAAAACACAAGAAATGATATGGTTATGGGTTTCAAGAACATTAAACTTTCATTTAAACAATTTAAGCTAAAATTACATATGTATGGAAGTTATTTAAGACTGCTATTAAAGAATGATGAGCCTCTATAAGAATTTTTTTGTCTTGAGAGGGACAAGGGATTTTCTTGAAACTGAGAAAAGAGGGAAGAGACTTAGACACTTCGTGCAGGAGAGGCAAAGAGGAAGCCATAATCTTAAGGTAGGAGAGAATTATAGCACAGGAGATAAAGATCACAGAGAACAGGGAAAGCCACCATAAGCAAATGCTTATGAGAGGACAAAGCTGCCATGCTGAATGACAGGAAAGCAGGAAGAAACCTGAAACAAACTCTTAAATAATTAGTTACTGAGGTTACAGTAAAAAGACATTTCCGCAAAACAATGTTATTTAGAAAACAGAAAAGTTAATAAAATATTGACATGCAATATTTTTGTGGAATTGAATTAGTCCTCAAAGAAATAGAAGAATTAAATGGGATGCATCTATTATATAATAGAAAAAGTATGTGATGCCTAATTAAAAGGAAGGAAATTATAAGTGGAAATATATGTCATGGAAACTAACACTATCAGTAACATTAAATGTTAAGAGCTCAGAAGACATTTTGTCTTCATATTCAAAGCTCTCCATTTTAGTCATTCACTAAGTCATGTATCAGACTTATTGAAGAGCATATTGTAAAAGCAAAACGTAGTGTGATTGAAATGTGTATGCAGACAAACCTCTGCACTGAGCTAAACTAGCCTGTGTACTTCCTAGTACATACTTAACTGCTTCCTGTGTGTAATTATTAAGTTGGGCACAGTGTACTGAGAGAATGAAAGGGGTGATCAGCAAAAAAAAAAAAAAAAAAATCAGGGAATGGTTCTCGGTGGAAGGCAGCACTGAAGTTTGTTTTGAAGGATGAGCGAGATTTCATCAGGAGGATGAGGTGGAGAGAAACAATATGGATGTGGACTAGAATGATTAAGAAACGTCATCCAAAATTAAGAAAAAATAGTTAAACTTCTGGACCAGTGCTGTGACACCTACACCATAATTGGGAAAATGTAACCACATGCATAATAGATGGATATTTAAGAAAAGATGACTAAACTGGAGATGGGTTGAGGACTATGTCATAGTTCCTTTTGTGCAGAAGGATGTGGTATATATCTAGTTCTTTGTACTGTTCTATTTTGTTTTTTCTCCTTGTCATGTTGAATATTTGTTCTTTCTCTCTTTTTGAGACAGAGTAGAGAAAAAAAGTATTCTCTGAGTTGATAGTTTCTCAGAGTAAATACGTTCGGCTCTAAGGAATATCAGATAGCACCATGTTATGGGAGTTCCTGGATTTCTTTCTCTTCTAGACCGCACAATCTCCAAAATTTCAAGGATGTCCTCTGAACACTCCAGAAAAGAGGCATGTTCCTTCCATTTCTGTATTTCTAAACCATGGATCTGTGAATACTGCATTTTGACAAGATTATATGTGCTATAAATCTGAACACACTGACAGCTATTTTTGCCAATAAGTTACTAACTCAACAGTTAAATCATTTCTCTCTGAACTGGTTATTGTTTTCTAATCTGGAAAATGACTGAAGGAATGATGCCTATTTTTTCTTCTTCCTGAAATACTTTGTTCAGGCAATGGAAATTTAAAGTGAAGACTTTCTATTAAAACTAAAAGACCAGAAATATTAATTTTGCAACACAGTTATTATATAAGCATTAAATAGCAGATTATTTAGCATTTAATTAAAGCCTTCAAAACAAAGGTTATTATATTGGCTCATAGACTGTTGCTGAGTAAGACCTTACAGTTCTTAAAAGTTGAATATTTCTACTATTCTGAGTGCTTATGTTTGTGTGTATGTACACATATAGCACATTGTTTAGAAAAGATTAATTGCTATTTTCAAACTCCAGAAATTGGTCTGTACTCCCCAGGTGCTTGCCTTCATACAAATCCTTCTCCTCCCTCCCTCTCTCTCTCTCTCTCTTTCTCTCTCTGTCTCAATACACATGCACATATGCACATGCACACACACACAGTATAAACCCATGTTATAATCTATGTCTCCTTTGAGATTGTTTTTATAAGCTGTTAGAAATTTTAACAAGCAGAGTCTAATCAAGAAAAAAAACCAAAAACCCACCATTTCTGAGGATATCTAAAGAAAACAAATTATTCCCAGAAATTATGAAAAAGTAAAGAAGCTAACAAGGGACAAGGACATTGTGGGCTAACACCCACTCATGCAAGGAAGCTATCATAACCATTATGCTAGGAGGAGGAGGGAAGAGTCATTTTTATCCTAAGGATGAGCACATCATTGCTTTCCAAACATATTACCCCATGGGACTCTCTGGAGGGAGTTGTGCTACAAAGGATATACAAATGGAGAGAGAGTCTAAAGGAGCCAAGAAAGTGAGCCCCACTGGCTGAACATATGAGCTCCCTTGTGCAGAGACAAAGAACAAGAATTGGCAGTGGATAGCTCAGATGGTCTATAAAACAGGAATGAAAGAAATCTTAACATAGTGTGTAATTCTTGCTGTTTTCCTTATTTCTCATGATATTGCAAGATGACTACAGCACACTATTTCTTTTAAAAGTTGAAGTGCTCATAACTTTAAAATGTACACTATCCCAACCACAGGAACAAATGGCTTTTAAAAAATTTAAAAATTATTAACTCAAAATATAGTCATTCATTTTCTATTATCAATTCTATTATTTGAATGGACATAGTAAAACATGAGATTTCTCCTTTTTCTCTGTACTTATTCAAGATGGCTCCTGTCACTCTGAAATCAACGTTGATTTCAGATCAATATTGACAGAGCAGGCTCATGTATTTTCCTGCACTGCATTGCTAGTGTCGGTTTAAGAATATCTAATAGTATAAAATCATGACAAGATATATTTCTAATAAAAGCCAGGTGTTGTTATTCTCTGAATGTCTAATTCAGAGAATCCCCATTGATCCTCAAGAATGAAGATTGTTGCATATGAATGAGATTCTGAATGGATTGCTGTCACATTCTCTTAGCATAACACTATTAAAACTACAAAGTCATATTTTCATACTCTTATGTGTACATGAGTTTGCATGGTGTGTGTGTGCATACGTGTGTGTGTGTGTGTGTGTGTGTGTGTACGTGCATGTGTACAAGAGGGTAATTTGGAGAGTTTTTCTATGGAAAGTGATACAGAGACGTGTCCTGGATTGTATTTCTTCCTTATTGCATTGTTGTGGGAATTCCCAGGCTCCACCTTCCAGGACCTGAATTACAGGCTCCCACGATTTCTTCCTGGCATTACTTTGTGGAATCTGAGGAACCAAACTCAGGTCATTTTGTTTGCAAGGCAAGACTTTAGCCACTGAATCATCTCCCCCTTATACTTTCTAAATGAAGTATATCATGCAAGTATACCTTCCCTTTGGGTACAAACATTAAGTGAAGATAACTTGCTTTAAGAATTTACATCGAGTGATTACTTGATAGAAATCTTTTATTATCATCACTGATCAGAAAATAAATACTTGAATTCTTTTTTTTGACATTCATTATGGTTTATTCCATATATTGATTTTTTTATCTTTGTATTATTTTTTAACATTTTTAAAAGTTCAAAATCACCCTTTCTTATCTTTATTTTCAATATAAATTGTACTTTTAAATGTATAATTTGTACTGAAGGAATCCTATATGCCCTAAAAGAAGCAGCTATTCATTTTGCTTCCTAAGAGTTTCTTTGTACTGTAAAGGGCCTTGGAAATCATTATCGATAGACCCATAAGTTTTTTTGTACAACATTTCCGAGATATGTTGGCTGGAATTGGATTGGCCTTGATTATACTTGAAATGAAAGCACCAATACAGATTTAGAAAGTGCTGACACAGTATCGCTGGCAAATATATCTATAACCAGCCTGTTTCCAATTTCACAAGAAGGTCTAGCTGGCAGTGATAGCATTTTTCTAAAGTTGAAAGCATAGCCTTAGCTTAATAGGGTTGTTTTGCTAACAATGAGAATTTTTTCCTATGAAAATTATTGATTCACTTCAACATTTCATAACATGTAGCATTGTCAAAGTTGTTTAGTATCTGAAGATAGATTGAATGAATCACATCCAAGTATGGGGTATACCTATAGACAATTTAGGCAAAGTTCAAATGTAGAAAGAAGAAAATAATCAATTTTTTTGTTTTATATGAATATATGCTAATATAAATGAATATATGTACATTTATTTATTTTTCTTTAAACTGATTACTTCAACATGACACAATTAAAATAAGGAGGTCTTAGTAAATTGTGATAATTAAGCCTGGGTGTCGACTTGACACACTTGGCATTAACTAAGATGGGCTGAGACCACACCTGGAAGGATCAACTGAGACCACCTGAAAGGATTATACCTACCCTAAATTCCATGGGAACTTCCATAGATCCCAAATGAACTTCCCAGTAATGTACCATATAAAAGAGAAAACAGAATTTAAGTGGAGAGACATTTCCATGAATGCTGGAGCTATGTGGAGGTCTGCTGTGACTTAGCCTGTCGGCTTCAGCCATGATGCTTCCGTCGCCTTGAAAGACTTTTTCTACTTCCCCTTTGGAACTGTAAGTTGAATAAATCTCCCTTTCTCTCATAAATTGTTTGACTTTGGGTGCTCTTTTACATCAAGAGTAAAGAGTAACCATTACATAAATATAGAAAAAATAATCATTTATATGGAAAATATTTTGATTGATGGAAGCATATATTCATTTAAGTAAAGTCACATAATTTGGGGGCTATATTTAGAATTATTTAATATCAAAAGCACTTGTCCTCAGAGGAAAAGGGGCTTGAGTCCCAAAGGCAAGTAATGAGACAGCTATTCTGTCTTTCTCTCTGGCACTAAATGTACTCCTGCCCTTTACTGTCAGAGGAAAAGTGGCTTTTTTGCAAGAAGTATGATGTAGTCTACAGTTAACATAATCAAACTTTTGTCCTTACACCCAAATTTGGCATCTCTTAGCTCTTCTTTCCAAAAGATTTGAAATGTGCATTCAACCACCAAAATTTTTCACTTCAAAACTAAACCCAGATTCTGTCTGCCCCTGGTAAGAACAGTGCTATTCAAGAAAGTAAAAAATGAAGTTGATTGTGAGTCTTCACATAAAGAGAGATACTGAAAATCAATTTAAATGTTCTTGCAAAACCAAAAACAGAAGCAACATACGATCCATCTTTCCTAGGCTTGGGCATAAAGCTGAAAGAACCAAAGTCAGCATGCAGAAAACACACTGGCATACATATTAATGGTGGCATTAATCATGCTAGCCAAGCTACAAAATGAGCCTATATGACCATCAAGAAATGAATGAAGAAAATTATATATATATGGTAATATTATTCAGCCATTATTACTCAGCCATAAGAAACAAAGTCACATCTTTTGAAGGAAAAAGATAGAGGTTTAAGCATAATTCTAAGTGAAATAAATCAGATTCACAAAGTCAATCTTTGCTTGGTACTTTCAGTTAATTCATTAAGCAAATGAATTATAAATAAATAAAGACAAGAAAGTAAAATGTGAGTGTAAATGGTAAGGAATAAAGATCATGAGAGAAGAAACAATGGAGAGTATTCATAGGTAAATATGATAAAAACAAAATTGTACATGAAAATTTTGCACAGAACCCACTATTTTGTATAAATAATAAATGATAATAAATCTACAGAAAAACTAAAACACAAATGCAAGTTGCAAATGGTGAAGAAGTATCAGATATGATACTTTGTTATAATACATTCGTTTTCATAGCAGATATGAGTTAAATGTATTGAACAGAAACATTCATTTAATACATTCCTCTGTGTGTGTGTCAACATTTCATTTGAACAGGCAACTAACATAGAATGTTGAATAGTTTGATTGTAAGAAGAAAGCCATTCCACATGATCATTAAAAGTTTAAATTATGAAACAATGGAAATGCTAAGAATATACACAAGGTAAAAGCTTGATGTCCAAAAGCCAAATTTGATAAGTATGATACCATAAACATGTACACATGAGAAAAATTTACACTGATGAAATTATTTACTTGATATGGGATAACTATTATATGGGGCTCACATGAGGACAGTTTTAGAATATTGAAAAAACAAGGTTTGCACACATTTATCTTTATTTATTTCATGTATTAGTTACATAAAATTGTCATTGTATACACAATTAAACACAACTGTTTGTTATCAAAAATATTGGAACATGAATCCATATGACCCAAACAATATTTTACAAAATATAAGTGTTTTAAATGTTGAAAGATTTCTATTGTAAAATGAGAGGTTATTTTTAAATTCATGGATAGCTTTTTTCTCTCTAAAGTAATCTGCATTTTTCTCAGGTGAAAGAGTATTCTAGAATTACTAAGTTGCTAACAAGCAGGATGTTGTGTAAATTTATGATCCATTCATGTTTCTTCAAAAAGTACATTAGCCTAATATGCAATGTAAAATCAGTAATGCAGAATTTGATATTGATGATTAGCAATGACTTAGACGTCTCCAAATTTTCCAAGAAAGAAACCAAACATCCAAGTAGGAAAAGTAATGCTTCTATGTCAAAGACAGTAGGGAAGTGTATCAGGCAAATTTATCATGTTCAATCAAAGGAAAAGTTAATGGCCTTTCAGAAATGGATACAAAAGTCATGAAACAAAGTAAATATTTTTGTGAGTGTAAAGGAGACTTTACACTATTCAAAGTATGGTGAGGTGATGCCCTGAGCTATGTAATTAGCCAATGAATGTTTGTTTTGATAGAATAATAACTGTATCAATTTTCTAGAACACTTGAAAGCAGTGCTCAGTGAGAGAGCATTTGAAACCTACAGCAACATGTACTCTATTCTCCTGACAATAATATCTGAATTAAAACCTCATGAGAAAGTCAGCTCCATTTTTCCCAAGTCTAAGCTTTGCCTGAATTGTAAATTATTACTTTTCTCCTCATAACTATGATGGTCGCTTTCAATTTCTGCTGTGAAACAGCAGTTTCCCAAGCCAAATTGATGCTTAAGAACATTGTGGGAGCCTACCACGGGTCTTGCAGAAAATAGCAGAGCTTTGTTTTGGAGGGATTCATAGAAGAATCACAAAGAGCCTTCAGTATTCTTGGCACATCTCCCTGATATTGATGACTATTAAGCCATCACCATCTTGAATGGCAGAAGTGCTGCCTCGCTCATCTTTTCTTTTTCATTTTTGTCCAGCAGTCTAGAAGTCTGTAAGCATATTCACGATCATCAAAATAATTTGCCATTGTTTTGAAAAAGCTCCTTCCCTGCTACCTAACAGTATCATTAAAAACAATGTGACTATAGATAAAATGAATATATTTCATATCCAGCAATACTAAAGTTTTCATTCTTGATGTCTTATTTGACTACTCTCTGGAGTATAATTGAATGAAAAGCAGTGATTTTAATGTATTGAAAAATGTAGCCTTGTATGTGCTATCTTCCCAGCTATTCAATGGAATAGTCCTATTTGAGCTGAAACAAACATTAGATATGAATTATGCCACATAAATTATTAATAATTTAAGGATACTGAGTGCTGTAAATATGATGTTAGAGCTGAAGACAAGTAGCCTGACATAGTACTCCTTCTCTGAATGGTTTCCCAGGGCTTGACTAGTTTGTCTGTTCTGTGCTGGCTCTCTTTGACTACCAGCCTCCATTATCCTTGCCATAGTCTGTTTCCCTTTATATTGTACTTCTGCATGATTACAAGTCATTAAGCAGAAAAAAGTCCTCCAAACTGTAGGAAACAAAATGGTACTGTATTCTAATACTGTTGCTCAAATCTAGTCACAAGACAGCCCAGATTGAAATGTAAGAGAAATAACTGACCTTAAATGAGAGGGGTTTTAAAGCAGCATTCTACAGATCGCAGATGAAGAAACGACTGAAGAATTCAGGTCACCATCAGAGAAACTATCCAACTAGAACAAATTGATATGAAGAGGCTTACCAAAATAAAGATTTTAGATATTCATAAAATGTCATGTATATTATATAACCTTGTGCCAACAGCATGTGGTATTAAATTAAAAATATAAAATTGTATAACTTTCCTGCATCAGTGGTTTAACTGCTTGCATGAAAGCAAGAGGATCAGTATTCAGAACCATAGACACCATATTAAATCTGGGGAGTTATGGTGGCCAGGGTGAAGTTCTAGTCTCTTTAGTTGGAGACTTGTATATAAGTCCATGCTAGTGCACACACATGTACACATACAAACATATAAATACTCATTCACACATGCATACATTAAACACACATGAAGATGAAAAAGTAAAAACAATAGAAAAAGTTCAGAGGCATCAACATGGAAAATAAAGTATGGATGCTTGGCCACACTAATGTCATTTCCTTTAAATATAATACAATTATCCAAACCTATCTATAGATTCAACATCTGTACATTCAACAACCATATTTCCAAACTATTTTAGTAAAATGAAAACCTTTATGCATGTACATTGGAATTGCATCTTGAATGATTTAATAAGTATTTGTAGAACAATTGCATTGTGTTAGGTTATAGACATCATATCAGCATGTCACAAATTATTAGAAAATATGGTGTATGTTGTACAGAAATTCTGTGTCATGATCTGGGAACAAACTGAGTATCTGCTGCAGATTTGATTCTCTGGTGGTCCTGGAATCTGTTCTATGAGAATCTCAAAGGACTTCAGTTCAGCCAGTGGATGAGTAACGCTATCATTTGACATATCAAATTTTAGTTTTGTTGAGAAACCTCCACTTTCTTTGCCATAATGGCCTTTGCACTTGTACCACCACCAAGTTCATTCTTCTCCACATCCCTACCACGCTGACTATCCAGTTGTAATCTTGGGTCTGGTAGAGGTATTTTTACTTATCCATTTCTCTGACATTTGTCTAGATGAACACAATCAATAGAACAGAACCAATATGAATTTATGTATTGGCATATGAGATAAAGTGTAGGTAGTTTAGCAGTGACTAATGGTAGCTGCTCATATCAGGAAAGAATATTTCAATAGTCTCAATCTGGTGCTAAAAACCAGAGGTCTGGAGTATCTCTGAGTTTCAGTCACATTAGAGGATCAAAGAAGCTAGGCTCTGATTCAGTGAATAATGGATATAGCAGGAAAGATGAGTTTGCCAACACAGGACAAAAGAAAGAGCTTTTCTTTCTTTCATTTCCTTTCATATGGTCAGCTGCTGAAAGGTCCCACCCACTCTTTGGGGTGGATCATTGTTTTTCTAATTTCTTAATCCATATAATCTCTTCATGTGGCTTCCTGGCTGATCTTTTAGTTAATTCCAAATCCAGACAAGTTCACAATAAAGATTATCTATCACAGTTCCTGATACTGAGACCCCTTTTCATATTGTAAAATGTCTCTTGAGAAATGTCTATTTGGGTCTTTCGCCCATTTTTAACATTTTTCCATTATTTTCTCATCTGTAATGAAAATAAATGCCTTGTACTTCCAACATCAGTGGCTTTTTACCAAACAAGAATTTCCGCGAGAAAAGTTATGGTTATTACCTTGAAAGAGATGTGTTATTTTATTTTTCTGACAATGGGAGGCCTCAACAAGTCCAAAGACTCATGCAATTACATACTACAGAGCAGAATAATAGAACCCCACACTAGGATAAATTTTGTGCCCACTTAATTGAAACACTTGCCAAGGAGCTGGGGGAGAGCAATGCATTTCATTCACTCTGAACAATTGAGAAATGAGACACATTCCTTCTAAATGACACATTTTAGCTGTCTGGAAGCCTATTTACAGTTATGTGTGGTAGCATAAGTTTGCCACTCCATTTCTTACAATTGGTCCATTTCAAGCTGTGTTTATTCAAGTTGTTTATTCCAAAGAGATTTCTTTTAATATTAAGAAAAAAAGGAAATATTTTTAGATGCAGTATGTATAGCCCTCTCCACAAAACATATATATATATTTGGATACAGTTTTTCTGGACATCAGCTCGTCTATGTGAAGTGTAAAAAAAACTATATTTTTGCCATAAATAATTATGTTCACTTAAATTCATACTATACAGTATTCATACTTCACATTTGTTTACTTTATTTCTTTGATTAATGTGTAGTTGTATGAAAATGTGTGTGTGTTTGTATGTCTTTGCAAGTATCCAGTTATGCATGTGTGGTTACATGTATATTTGCTTGTCTGGAGGGTTAGAACAAACTCAGTTTTCATTCTCTTTGGGAACTAATCACCTTATTTTGAGACAGTGTTTCTTAACCCTGAAATTTACTGAGTAGAACAGGCTTACTTGTTGACAAGCCCAAGGCTGCTAACTCAAAGTGCCTTCCAGTTCTGGTATTGCATGCATGTACTGGGATGCCTGGTGTTTAACATGGATTCTGAGGATCAAATTCAGATTCTCAAGCTTTTGCTGTAGATATTTTCTTACCAAACTCTCTCTCTAGTCTTAGTTGTGGATTTTTTAAAATTTGGAATAAAACAGTCTATTTAAGAATTCAATACAAACGAAACAGAAACAAAAAATTCAATTTGTTTTAATATCAGAATTTCTAATAATTTGTTAAGTTAAAAATGATAACCTCTTAAAAGATGAAAATTAAAAGAAAATCCTGAAGAAATAAAAATTAACAACACATGAAACAGAGAGAAGAAAACAGAAATAGACATGCCTGATTTAATGAAAGATGTGAGGTGTTTGCAGAATTTTCTCATCCTGAATATAACACTTGTAATATCAAAACACTATATTACAGACAAGAAAGTAAGGCCCACAGACATAATCTGAAACTATCCCAGAAAAATCAGTTGTGTGGCTTTTTTCCTAGTGTTTGTAGACAACATTTAAAATTTTACACACACACACATACTGCATATATATGTATGTTATTATTATTCAGTGAATTTCATATTACTTATAGTTTCAAACTTAAAAAAATATGGAATACAGGTATCATCCAAAATTTGCAAAATTTCTCTCTTGAGTCAATATAAATTATTTTGTATCTATACATAGCAATATAAATAACTTTCAGGAAAGCTCTGAATCTTACAATGCCCTGTAGAATAGACTACATTAAATTTGATTCTCTAAATTTTTGATAGTATTACATATAAAAAATCTCTACAAGGACTGGGAGATGCCTCTCAGGTGTTCTTTACTTTTTAATTTCTTTCATATATTGAATTTTCATTTAAAAAACATGAAAGAACATCTATTTCTATAAATTTTGTGGAGCAAGACATGAAGACCTCACCAAAATATGTACATTGGGAAATCATCCCATCAAGTGAGGGAAATGCTACAGATTTACAGAAGTTTTGTCTTGGCTCAGTTTCTAAACCTGATCTTGTCACTGTGTATTGAAGTAAAGTTTTCCTTAATGATTTCACACACTTTATATTATTAACAGCCTGTGGTATGCTTTAAACCTGTTTAATTTTAAAGGTCACATCATTCACAATGAGAATTTGATTAGTGATTTGATATGCTTGCCTATATTAAATCTTATAAGATTTAATGATGAAATCAGTCAAGGGAGAAAAGGGTTTATTTCCATTTACTTTTCGAGGAAACCTTCTACAATGTCTGGGTACTCAGTGCAGCAAGAGCTTGAAGCAGCAGGTTTTATCACATTCACAATCAGGAAACAGAGATGGATGCTTGCCTGTGTTATCACTCACTTTTTCCTTTTGATACAACACCAGAACACAGTACACAGTACACAGAACACAGAACACAGTACAATACAAACTCTGTAGGCTTTCTCACTTCAATTTACATAATTGACCCATTCCACAGTTATGCACACAGGCATGTTTCTTAGGTGATTCTGTGTTAACCCATGTTAATAATGAAATTTTATTGTTCTGTGGCTACATTTTGAGAATAACAAGAAGTGGAAAGGAGCAATATCCTGCATGCAAGTAGAAGGTAAACGTCACTCAAATCAAGATCTGGAAAACAAAGTAGCCACATAGCTAAATAGGCAAAGGTGATCCACAAAGCCTGACAACCTCAGTTCTACCCCTGGAACATACATGGATGCTCTAATTATTAGTTTTTTCTTCAATTTTCCTTTTTTTTGTTTTATTTTTTCTTTAGTCTATTCATCATACAAAGTCTGTCACCTCCTTGGTTAGGTTCTTTCCAGGCCTAACTGTGTTGCTATGTTGAATGTGATTACTTTCCTAATTTCTTCTTTTGTTACTGTAAGGAAATACTCACACATCAGGCAAGGGACAAAGAGATACTTATTTGGCTTATGGAGCATTCTCCGTTATTATGAAATCTCACCGCAGAGGACATGGTTGTATGGAGAAGCAGAAGGCCAATTCAAGTCACCACAGCCGCCATGAAGCAAAGACCACAGAACAAACTGAGGAAACAAGGAGGGGCCACCAAATCATAGGCCCACTCCTGAGGTCCATTCCTCAATCAAGAGGAATCTAGTCCTCTGTCTTTTAAAGGTTCTACAGCCTTCTCAAGCATTAATGACAGACAAGGATTCAAACATGTGAGTCTATGGGTTGGGGATACTTAAACTATAACAGCAGGTTTGCTGTTGGAATATAGAAAGGATGGAGCTTTGCATTTTAATTATGTGCAGTGTAAGTTTGCTGAGGTGTTTATTGGATCAGCAGTTTTCTGGTGGAGCCTCTGAGTACATTAAGTATAGAATTACAACATTGCTTTGAGCATATTAAATTCAGAATCATAATAGTGCAAGTGAAGACACTGTGATCTATTCCTTTCCTAGTTGTTCCACTTGTTCTTGCCTGTTTTTGCCTCATTGCTCCACCTAAAATTTGAGGCACTATAATTAATAAGCAGATAAAATGTATGCTCCTGTCTGTTTATAGTTTATTGGAAAGCTTGAGTTTTTCACATCTATTAAAATGATGGCTATAGGCCTGTCATATACATTCATTACACTGAAAGATATCCTTCTAGTCTGAGATTCTTCAGAACTTTGATCAGAAGATATTAGATTTTTGTCAAAAGCCTTTCCTTCATCTATGGAAATGATCATGTAATTTATGTTCATGATTCCATGATCTGACATACTACTTTTAGTGATTTGTATATTTACTTGCATAATGTGCTACACAGTTATAATCCAGCTTCCTTAATCAGAATAAATGAACTTTTCTTAAATTTATCTTGAATTTTCTTAATGATTTTAACAAGTATGTGGCTCACAGAGATTAGTTCATGATCTATATTTTAGTTTTCTTATCAGTTTTTAATGAGGATAATATTGTCTTCATACAAAGTTCTCATGAGTATTTCATTTCTTATTTTATAAAATAGTTTGAAAGCATTTGTACTTTGTAACTGCTTCATTATACTGAGTACTTGCTATAAATATTTTTAACTTATAAGCCTCATCTTAAAATTATTTTGTATACATCTACAAATTCATTAATTTCTTACATATTTAACAATTCATTCGAATCTCTTTTTAAGATATGTCAATGATTTCTTGAATTTTATTAGCATCTATCTGTTGTAATAGGTATTCTTTTATCTCTAATATTCTTAGTATGTGTCTTTTTTGTTAGTTTTATTAAGAGTTTTAATAGAATAAACATTTCAATGAGTGATGTTTTTATTTCCATTTTATTAATTTCTAATATTATTTCTTTCTGTGTATTGATTATAGGTTTAACTAGCATTTGTCTTCAAGATTCTAAAGGGTATCATTGACTTAATTATTTGAGAATTCTGATTTCTTTTTTTTAATTATTATTTCAGCTCATACAAACTTAATAGGTACACCAGTTCCCTCCCTCCCTCCTCCTCCCCCACAACCACCTGCTCCCCCTCCCCTCACCCCAACCTCCCCATCCCCCGTGCCTCCCGCCCCAATTCCCAGAGTCCTTTCTTGTGTATGCCTGACTCTCCTCTGGGCCCTCCTCTCCGATGACGTACAAGGACCCAGTGGCATTTCCCTGAACCCTTTCCTGTGTTCCCCTTAAGCATAGGAACACTACTGTGGCTGTCAATCCCTTGCCTCCAAGGATCTTGGTGCCTTTAGCAGATGCTAGACTTTGTGAGGTCAATAGTGTGTTGGACATCGCGCCGGGCATGCAATGTCCAATTATGATTGCTTCGGCCTTAACTTGTATGGAGTATCTTGCAAATCATTGCTCCTCCCATCCTTTTGCTCTTACACTCTTACCGCCCCCTCTTCCACAAATTTCCCTGAGCTTCAGTAGAGAACAGACTTAAACTCTTCATTTGAGTTCTTTTTGCTATTTCCCTGTTACAGTAGAGAGAATTCTGATTTCTTGTAGACACTTAAAACTGTAAACCTCCCTTTTGGTATACCTCACAATGTAGCCTATAGATTTTGGTGCATTTCATTTTCATTGCTTCCAGGAATTTCTTGATTTCTCTCTTGATTTCTTTAAGGACCTGTTCATCGTTCAATAATGTGTTAATCTCCATAACTCTGTGTGTATCTTTTATATATTTACTCTTTATTATGCTATTGAGTTTTTCCATTGCAATAAAATATAAAGAGGTTTTTTCTAATTTTCTTACAATACTAAATCCATGTTTGTCTGCAAAAAAACTTGGAGATTAGATCAATGAAGTAGAAAGAGTTACTCTGAATATAGTTAATTCTCTTATGTGAACATGAGACTTAGAAAGAATAAAAAAGACAGGGAGCTGAACATCAACATACATTACTCTCTGCTTCCTAAATGCAGATGAAGTTTAGTTCAGCAGCCTCACACTCCAGCTGCAATGGCATCCTTGCCATAATAGAATTCTCTCCTCAATCTGGAAACTAATAATAGGTCCCTTCCTTAATTTGATTTGGTCATGTGTTTTGTCACAGTACTAAAGAAAGTAAACTGTTGCACATGCCAATAGAATGAATCAAGGGAACAGAAAATATCTGAGCTTGAAAGCAAGGTAGAGCAATTGAAACATTCCAAGAAGAGAACACAAATTAAGAGGAAGACATGAGTTACATGTTCAAGATACTTAAAATACTGCATAAAGATACCTTAGAACCATAAACAAAAGACAGGAATTCAGCAGGCATAGAATTCATTGGCATTTTTCATGAAATCAGCAGAAAATTTTCAAGAATTAGGGGGAAGTGTACCTAGACATAGAAAGCATTTAGAACACAAATGAGACAATATCAGAAAGTAATCTTGCTTATAATATAATTAAACTATTAAATTTTGCAACAAAGAAAGTATATTGAAAGCAGTTCAAAGCACCAAGTCATGCATAAAAGCAATCTTATCATAATATCAGCTGAAGTATCAGCAGAAAGTTTAAAGTTCAGCAGAGTTTTGAATGGGATTCTTCAGTTCTTGAAAGAAAGTCATTACCAACAAAGACTAATATATCAGCAAGACTTTGTCCATAATTGAAAAAGAAAGGAAGATTTTCCATGAAAGAAGTAGTCCTAAGGAAACAATTAGTACTAAGTCAACTTTACAGAAATTATCTGAAGGAATTTAGCGAATCAAAGAGAGAAACATATTCACATGTTCTCAAGTAAGAATAAAAATACTCTTACATAATAGTTAACAGAAAGATGTGTAAGAAAGTGTTAAACATGAAATCAGCCAAATGAAAAGAAATAGTATTCAAAACCTCTCAATTCTAATATTTCAACTGCCCCAACCAAAAGACACAGAGAATAACAAATTAGATTAAAAGTAAGAATATACCTTTCTTGTCTGAAAGAAATATACTTCACCAAAAAAAGCAGGTGAGGTCTTACAGTGAAAAGGTGAAAAACATGTTACTAAAATGAGGAAGAAGGGGCTGGACCGGTGGCTCAGGGGTTAAGCCTCTGCCTTGCAGGCGGAAGGTCCTGAGTTCGGATCCTAGACCCCACGTATAGATGCTAGGCGGAAGCGGGGGCGGCCTGCGTTTCTGGTCCTGGTAGGGCGGAGCCAGTGAATCCTGGGGCAGAGTAAACAAGGAGGAGGTGGAGGCGTCCATGGTGGTTCCCGAATTCGTCCTGTGGTTCTACACACACATACATACATACACACAGATACGTACACACGCGCACACATGCATACACACACAATTGAATAAATAATAAAACAAACAAACAAACAAAAAAATTAAAATGAGGAAGAAGAAAGAAAGCAGGAACCAATGGTACAAAAATCTGACAAAGGAAGCTTGAAATAAAAATAATAGAAAGGAAAAAGAATATCACTTCACACTTGACTGAGAGAATGACCTATAAAGACATTACTATGAATATATATTTACCACATATGTGTTCTTTAATTTTCAAAAAACATACGCTTTTAGAAATTAAGTCACCAATTCATCCCAACACAAGTGTAAATACTGACTTTAATAACACACTGTCATTGGTCAGCATCCAGAAAAAACTTAAATGATAAAACAGATCAATAGAATAAATACTTGTAACAAAGTCTTCAGAACATTCCATGTAATTATTTCGTGATATGTTTTCTTCTCAGCAATACTTTGAAAATTTTCTGACTTCTACCAAGTTGAAAATTGAATTTAGTAGTCATTTTTTTTTTAAATTCCTGTTTGCATTTCCTTGGCATTGCCACATCTTCATTGGTGTTTCTGCTGATATCTCCTATCAATTTCTTAATTTGATTAAATTCTTGGCATCCTTTTGGGATTCTTGCAAGTGCTTGTTTTCTTCTTTTATATATTTGAAGAGACTTAAACTCTTCATTTGAGTTCTTTTCGCTGATATTTCATATAGTTAAATCTCACTGGAGTCCATTATTTTAGAAGTAATAATTTTTGGAGGATTAAGGTAACTCCGGTTTTTCATGCTAGTTGTGCTTATATTGTCAGATTGAGACTTGTGTACCTGGAGCTCGGCCATTGATAAAATTTATGTATTCATTATTTATCTTAACACACCCAATATATTTCCAAGTGTGTGCTTCAGCTGTTCATTTGATACTAGGTTGTTGCTCAAAGATCTGGAAGGTTCAAACCACAAGGATAGTGTTAACCTCATATCATGGTTTGAATATAAATTGATCCCACAGGCCTATGTGTTTGAACCTTTAGTTAGTGTTTGGAAAAGTTATGGCAACTTTGAGAAGGTATATCCTTGCTAGAGGAAGGTATATCATAGGGGGTGAACCTTGAGGTTTGTTAGCTTCATCCTGCTTTATTAAAAAATCTTTTTTCCTGCTTTTGAGGCAGAGCCTTAATCCCTGAGCCACCTCAATTTGCCTGACCTGCACAATGGCTGACATGCGACCCCCCAAAGACTAGCATGGATCACAGGGGAGAAGGCTCCAGGCAGTAGGATCCTTAGAGGCAAGGGACTGATAATCATAATAGAGTTTCCATACTAATGGGGAGCCCAAGAAGGGACTCTGGGCTGTGCCACTGAGTCCTGAACCCTCACTAGGGTAGAGGAGGTTTGGTGTTCACACAAAAGGATGCTCCAGGGAATGGGGGGAGAAAGGAGGAGGCATTGGGAGAGGGATGGGGTAAAAAGAAAGAGGGGGAAAGGGAGGAGTGCCCAGGGGATGGCTGGCAAGGGGAAGAGGGAGGGAAAGAACAGGGGTACCAAATGAGCTTGTATGATTAGTAAAAAAAGAAAAAAAGAAATCTACTTCACAATGATAAAGGCATATTAAAATGTGTAATGTGATTTAAAAAAATCTTTTCTTAAAGTTTGCAGTTTGTTCTCTTTACCTCCATGATGTCTAAAGTGAATTAAGCTGCCTCCAGCTTCTGGCAGCCGGCCATGTTTTTTCCACCGATGGACTATATCCACCCATGGAACTGTAAGCCAGATAAATCTCCATTTCCTCCTTTAGATGTGCAAGGAATTTCCCCCAAGCAGCACACCTGCACTAATGACTAGATGGAAGTTTTCATGGAGTTCCAGAACCACTAGGCTGATCTTAGAAAGAGTAGAGTAAAGGCCTGAGAAAGGGGAATGGGTAGGTAGGCTGAGGGGGTAGGGTCTGGAGGTTATATCCTATGATATCTGGGACTTTCACCCAGTCAAAGAAGTGTGATCAAGATCAGTCTTTGACCTTGAATCCTCTAGCATTACAGATCAGGCAAGTTTTGTTTTTTGCAAGCACAACTGATCATTAGAGGCAGTGACCATCAAGCCGAACCTCTGTCCTGAGTATGGGAGATGAAAATCCTATTAAAATGTTATTGAGTGTTGTATCACAGCAACAATATAACAAAAAAATGTAACTGCTATAGCAATTGGTACGAAGAGGGTTTGTTATTTATACCAGAAACTGAAGTATTGCAGAACAAAGAAAACATAGTACTAAGCAGTATGGCTTTTGCTGTAATGTAGTGTGTGTGCTTTTGGAATTGTTGGGAGAAATATGAAAAAAATTTGGTCTTTGTGATGGGAAAGGCTTTACTGTCTTGGAAACAGAGCCTAGTGAGAGTTTTGAAGAAATTAATGCTCTTAGAGACACAAGAGGACATTTTGTGATGGTTCACAAGGGAACAAAGACTACATTGGGAACTGAAGAAGGGGTAAATGGACAGACTGATTGGCAGAAAGTTTGATCAAGTTTTTCTCTCATCCTGAAAGCTTATCTAAGACTGCAAACTGAGAGAGAGATTTTCATGAAAGGCTGCCACCCATAAGAATTTAAATTATTTTGGAATCACTTAACTGTACTAATTAATATAAAATAGCAAACCTCTGACATATAAAGATTCCCATAAATAATATCAAAGTCATTATGAGAAAATAATTCAAAGTAAAAAATGATAAGTATGATATAAGTTCTTTCATATAGACTCTAAAGAAAAAAAAATCTGTTGGTGTAGAAACATTATGTGATCAACTATTGGGAACAAGTTAAGAGTGAATTCCTTTGTAGCAGAATGTGCAAAAATAATTTGAGTGTTAGTTGATTATACCATTGTCAAAAACTGTTACCTGTACATTCAAGTTTACTCTGTAAGTTTTGTTTCAATATGAATCTTTAACAAAGTGATCTGCTGTCTAGTAAAGCAAGTAACACCCTCACAGTCTTTGCATTTTTTGCTATTTACTATTTTGTTCAATATTTTTTTACTATCTGATTTGCACTTACTTTCTTGATTGGAGAAGCAGCTACACTTTTTTTATTTCAAAGCAGTAACTTGAACATATATTTTTTTAAAAAAAATAAGTATATGAATACCAGTAAATATGTAACAAAATATCTTTACCTAATTACAATCAGCTTGTTTCATCTAGGCAGAGATTTTAGAGCTATATCAGAAAATGATTTTAAGAAAACTATCATTTGAAATAGTAAAAATTTCATACTATCCAAAATTATTAAACCATTCAGGAAACTTTCAGGTTTCAGCATGTTACTTTCTATAGTATACATGAATATCAAAGTCTGAAACAACATTTACCATAAGTCATAGTATCTGACTCACTGTTTCTACAGAAATTCATTGAGATTATTATCTATTAATAAGGTTGTTATCTGGATAAAAAGTTATGGCTTTGCTCTGGACCACCCAAATTTGCTGAAAGAATTGCTAAAATCAGTATCCATGATTAATACTTAAATTATTGGGAAATCTCTCTTCCTAGGTATTGCAGTAATTAAGTCATATAATTTAAAATATATTTTATTACCATCTTATAGGAATAGGTGATATCACTAAAAATGAAAACTATAGAACAGAAATGTATATTGTTTTGTTGCAAATATTTGAGCATATAAAGAAAAACATCAATAACTGCTTTGGTTATCATGCGAATTACATGATTTTTATCTTCCAATCAAACTTTAAAATGCCATATATTATGAAAAATTCTGTGACATATTTAAAATTCTGCCATAATTTAAAAAGCTTGTAGCTATTTCTCTAGCAAGTATATTGCTTATAAGAAACTGAGTCTGATTCCACTTATAACACTGGGGAAATGGACTTGCCTTTTGTGTTTTAAATGAATAGTAAGTTACATTTTTACATTTGAAAATATTAAAATAATTTTTGCTTCAAAAAAAATAAAGTTGTTACCATATTTACTTTTCTTCAATGAAGTGACAGCTAATGTTTTAAAATCACAAGAAAATCACCCAGTATTTGATAAATGATTTGTTTAATACTAAATAATAAAATGATTTTCTAGCTTAGTGCTAGAAATATAATTTGGGGCTTTGTGCATGATCTCTAGACACTCTATTGCAAGACTACATATCTGTTCTTAATAATGTGCATGACTATGTATCTGGGCTTCCAAATGGGTATGTTGTATTGGCATTGGTCAAACAAATATTTAAGTTTGGATATGGGATTATCCACTTTGCCAAGTTCTTTCCTATGGTTACCTATATCACTAAAGTTCGCAGATTGACATGTTCTTTCTAAGGTTCTAAGGTATGTGATCGAGAATCAGTCAGCTGACTAATGAAATTTTATGATTTTCACACATTATATGAGTAGTTGATTCTGCCTTTCTCCCTCTCCCTCTCCCTCTCTCTCTCTTTCTGTTCTTTCTCCTATCATGAATGCATAATTTATTTCCATAAGTTATTTAGTTATTTTTAATTGTCTGCCTTCTCTTTATCATGTGAGACACATGGGAACGAGTAACGCCACCACTTTGTTCATAAAGAAATCACTCCCTGAGCTTGGTTATCACATTGAACAACTGGACAATATGTGCTGATAATATGAATAAATTTTCAGGTTGCCAAATGCATGAGTTAACTTCAACGAAAATATTACGGGAATTTTTAATAAAATTACCAAATATTAGGCCATGAAATTTTACATTTAAGAACTGAATTAAAATGATGTGATCGACTGAATCCCATGGAAATTATATGAAAATATATAGTATTAGTGTTTTAATACCATGACATAAGAAACTTGTTTTCATAATTTTATAACATTTTAAACAAAAACCTAAAATGTAGAGAAGTAATGAATTATATTCTATTTTTAAAATAATGTTATTTTGCAATAAGTTATGTCTAGTTAATATATGTTTTTTATTTTAATACATTTTTTATTATTATTTCAGCTGATACAAACGTAATAGGTACACCAGTTCCCTCCCTCCCTCCCCCCCCCGCCCGAACCTCCTGGTCTCCCTACCCTCACCCCCCCCATCCCCTCCGCCTCCCGCCCCAATTCCCAGAGTCCTTTCTTGTGCATGCCTGACTCTCCTCTGGGCCCTCCTCTCCGATGACGTACAAGGACCCAGTGGCATTTCCTGAACCCTTTCCTGTGTTCCCCTTAAGCATAGGAACACTACTGTGGCTGTCAATCCCTTGCCTCCAAGGATCTTGGTGCCTTTAGCAGATGCTAGACTTTGTGAGGTCTATAGTGTGTTGGACATTGCGCCAGGCATGCAATGTCCAATTATGATTGCTTCAGCCCTAACTTGTGTGGAGTATCTTGCAAATCATTGCTCCTCCCATCCTTTTGCTCTTACACTCTTTCTGCCTCCTCTTCCGCAAATGTCCCTGAGCTTCAGGATGGGGAGAAATTAGTCTGGCCTAGTTCTAGATGGTTGATATAGAGTCTCTGAAGTTCTGGATAGTGGTTCCTTGATTTTCTTTTGCAGTTTTGTTGCTCCTGTAATGCCCTTCACTCCATCGCAATGGGCACTGTATGTCACCCCCTGGCCAGAGACAGAAAGCTGTTAAACTGGAGTCTTATTATAAGAGCACATTCAAGGGTAGATGTAATACTTATACCCAAAAGTGGAATCCAGGGTCATATGGCCTTAGGCAATGGGAGGGGTCAATCACCCATTTGCAAAATGGTTACTTTTTAACCTGCAGGACTATATACCCTCCCCTTTTGGTGAGTTCATACCCCCTTAGTTGTAAATGATCAGGAACTAATGTCTGTGAACTTAACTAGGTGTCACATTACTTTCTTGCAGTCCTTGATGGAGGACTATTTTCTCTACTGTAACATGGTCACTTCTCTCCTTGTTTCTGGTGTGGCCCTCCAACCCCATCCCTCCTGTTCATAATCCTTGCAATTACTGTAGGTAATACATAGATTTACCTATGAGTGTCTCAAGATGGGCTGGATGGGTTTGGTATTAGGAGCCACCTATTAGGGAGTACATACGGCACTTAATTTTCTGGGTCTGGGATACTTCACTTAATATAATTGTTTCTAATGACATCCATTTCGTGGCAAATTCCAGTAATTCATCATTTTTGATGGCTGAGTAGTACTCCATTGTATAGATGTACCACAGTTTCCTTATCCACTCCTCAACTGTTGGACATTTGGGTTGATTCCATGTCTTTGCTATTGTAAACAGTGCTGCTATGAACATGGTCTTGCTTGTTCTATTGAGGTGAACCTCTGCTGTATGGGGGTTTATACCCAAAAGTGGAATCGCAGGGTCATATGGCATTTCAATCTTTAATTTCTTTAAGAATCATCAGAGGGCTCGCCAGAGTGGCTGTATGAGCCTGCACTCCCACCAGCAATGTAGGAGAGTACCCCTCTCTCCACATCCTCTCCAGCATTTGTTGTTGTTTGTGTTGTTGATTTTTGCCATCCTGACCGGGGTGAGATGATATCTCAGGGAAGTTTTGATTTGCATTTCCCTGATGGCTAAAGAAGTAGAGCATTTTTTAAGATATTTGTTAGACATTTTAATTTCATCCCTGGTAAAGTGTCTTTTAAGTTCCAGGGCCCATTTTTTAATTGGGCCATTGGTTTCCTTAATGTTTAGTTTTCTAAGTTCTTTGTACACTCTGGACAGTAGAGCTGTATCAGATATGTGGTTAGTGAAGATTTTCTCCCATTCTGTGGGTTGCCTTTGAGTTCGTGTAAAATCTCTTTATCTGAACAGAAGCTCTTTAATTTCACAAGATCCCAACTGTTGAGAGTTGGTAGCAATAACTGTGCCATTGGATGTCTGTTTAGGAAATGTTGGCCTAGCCCAATCAGCTCGAGGGAGTTCCCTATCCTTTCAACTATGGTTTTTATAGTCTCTGGCCTGATATCAATGTCCTTGATCCATTTGAATTAAGTCTTGTACATGGTGACAAGTATGGGTCCAGCTTTAATCTTCTGCATGTGGAGATCCAGTTTTGCCAGCACCATTTGTTGAAGATTCTGTTCTTTTTCTATTGGATTCTTTGGGTCCCTTTGTCAAAGACCAAATGGCTGTAATTTTGTGGGCTTATATCTGGGTCTTCAATCCTTATCCATTGATCTGTGTGTCTATTTTGGAGCCAGTACCAGGCTGTTTTTATAACTATGCATTTGTAATATAGACTAAGGTTCGGTATAGTAATACCTCCAGCAGTGTTTTTGTTACTCAGGATTGTCTTTGCTATCCTGGGTCTTTTGTGCCTCTATATGAATTTTGAGATTGTTTGGTCAACTTCTTTAAAGAATTGCTTTGGGATTTTAATTGGTATAGCATTGAATTTGTATATTGCCTTTGTTATGATGGTCATTTTTACGATGTTGATTCTGCCAATCCAGGAACATGGGAGGTCTTTCCACCCTCTGGTGTCTTCTGCTATTTCTTTCTTTAGGGTTTTAAAGTTTTCATTGTAAAGGTCTTTTACCTCCTTGGTTAGGTTTATACCAAGGTATTTCATTTTTTTAGGGGCTATAGTAAATGGGATGGTTTCTCTCAAGGCTTTTTCACTTCTTTCATTCTGGGTATATAGGAAGGCTCTGATTTTTGCACATTTATTTTGTATCCTGTCACTCTGCTGAACTTCTCAATTAGTTCCAGGAGCTTCCTGGTGGAGTTTTTGGGATCCCTCAGGTATAGATCATGTCATCTTCAATAGGGATAGTTTGACTTCTTCCTTGCCGATTTGAATCCCTCTTATGCCCCTTTCTTGTCTTATGGCTTCAGCTAAGACCTCAAGTACAATATTGAATAGAAGTGGTGAGAGTGGACAGCCTTGTCTAGTTCCTGATCGTAGTGGGAATGCTTCCAATTGTTCCCCATTGAGCATAATTCTTGCTGTGGGCTTGTTTTATACAGCTTTTATTATATTGATAAATGTTCCTTCCATTCCTACTTTCTCTAGAGTTTTGATCATAAAAGGCTGTTGGATCTTGTCAAAAGCTTTTTCTGCATCTATCGAGAGTATCATGTGGTCTTGGACTTTGGACTGGTTTACATGATGAATTACATTTATTCATTTGCGTATGTTGAACCAACCTTGTGTGCCGGGGATGAAGCCTACTTGGTCCCCATGAATGATCTTTTTAATATGTTTTTGAATCCGATTTGCTAAGACTTTGTTGAGAATCTTTGCGTCTGTGTTCATCAGGGAGATCGGCCTATAGTTTTCTTTTTTAAGTGAATCTTTATTAGGTTTTGGGATTAAAACGATATTAGCTTCATAGAAGGAATTTGGTAGTGTTCCTTCCTTTGCTATTTGATAGAACAGTTTAAGGAGTATTGGTATTATTAACTCCTTAAATGTCTGGTAGAACTCTGTGATGAATACATCTGGTCCAGGACGTTTTTTGTGGGAAGCTTCAAGATTACTTCCTCAATTTCCTTATATGTTATAGAACTATTTAAATAATTCACAACTTCCTGATTCAATTTAGGTAAGTTGTGTTTACTTAGAGGTCTGAATTTTTTTGATGTAGGCATCCATCTCTTTTGTGTTGTCAAACTTCGCAGAGTATAAGTTTTTGAAATATGATATTATAATTCTCTGGATTTCTTGGATATCAGTAGTGATAACTCCATGTTCATTTCTGATTTTGTTAATTTGGGTTTTCTCTCTCCTGCTTTTGGTTAATTTAGCTAGGGGTGTATCAATCTTATTGATTTTTTCAAAGAACCAGCTTTTTGACTGGTTGATTTTTTCTATCGTTTTCTTAATCTCGATTTCAGATATTTCTCCCCTTATTTTGCTAATCTCTCTTCTACTACTTTTGGGATCAGATTGCTCTAGTTTCTCTAAGGCTTTAAGCTGTATTGTTAAGTTGTTTTTTTTCTGATGTTTCCATTTTTTTTGATGTAGGCATTAAGAGCTATGAACTGACCTCTTAGAACAGCTTTCATTGTGTCCCAGAGATTTTGGTAAGTTGTATTTTCGTTATCATTCACTCTCAGGAAATCTTGAATATCCCTTTTAATTTCTTCCTGAATCCAGTTCTCATTCAGCATCATAGTGTTAAGTTTCCAGGAGTCAGTGTATTTTCTCTTGTTTGATGTGTTGTGGATGTCCAGCTTTAGGCCGTGGTGGTCTGAGAGGGCACAGGTTAGAATTTCAACTTTTTTGTATATGTGTAGATTCATTTTGTGGCCCAATATGTGATCTATTTTGGAGAAAGTTCCGTGTGCTGCTGAAAAAAAATGTGTATTCTTTGGTACGTGGGTGAAATGTTCGATAGAGATCTGTAAGGTCTATTTCTTTCAGGATTTGATTAAGTTCCAAAGTGTCTCTGTTAAGCTTTTGACCTGTTGATCTATCCCATGTTGAGAGTCTCCAAGAATTATCGTTTGGGGGTTGATTTCTTGCTTTAGATGCTGTAGGGTTTTCTTAATGAATGTGGAGGGGCCCGTATTGGGTGCATATATGTTCAGTATTATGAAGTCTTCCTGGTGAATCATACCTGTGACTAAAATGTAGTATCCATCCGTGTCTCTTATAATTTTCTTTGGTTTGAAGTCCACTTTGTCTGATAGCATAATGGCTACCCCTGCCTGTTTTCTGCTTCCATTTGCTTGTAGAATTGTTGACCAGCCTTTTAGTTTTAGAGTGTGCCTATCTTTTGTGGTGAGATGGGTTTCCTGCAGGCAGTAGATTGATGGATTGTGATTTTTAATCCAAGTTTGTAATCTGTGTCTCTTGATCAGTGAATTAATTCCATTAACATTTAGTGTTATAATGGAGAAACTATTTTTAATTCCAGACATTTATTATGTTTAGTAGTTTTTATAAGTATATTGCTTAGCTTTTAATGGTGTTATATTTGCCTTCTACTCTCCTGGATATGCCTGTTTTTTTCTTCACGCTTGAGTATCATTTCTAGCATTTTTTGAAGGCCTGGTTTAGTGGACATGTATCCCTTCAAGTTGTCTTTGTGCTGGAAGATTTTTCTTTCTCCCTCGATCATGACTGATAGTTTTGCAGGGTAAATCAATGTCAACCTGGGTTGACGTTTTTGCTCATTCAATACTTGAAGTATATCTCTCCAAGCTCTTCTTGCTTTTACTGTTTCGACTGAGAAGTCATTTGTTATTTTAATAGGTTTACCTTTAAAATTGACTTGTTTTTTCTCCCTTGAAGCTCTCAGCTCCAGTTCTTTATCTTGAATGTGGAGTGTTTTGACTATTATTTGCCTTGGCGTGCTTCTTTTGGTCGTATCTGTTTGGGGTGCGGAATACCTCTTGTATATGGATGGGCCTCTCTTTTTTTAGATGAGGAAAGTTTTCCTTGATGATCGTTTGAAAAATTTCCTCAGGGGTGGTATTTTGAGATTCTTGCTCTGTTATTCCATGAATACGCATGTTAGGTTTCTTCAGGGTGTCCCATATCTCTTGGATATTTCTGTCAAGTATCTTTTTGGTTTTAACAACCTCTTCCATTGAGCTGGTTAGTACTCCTACTGTATCTTCAAGGTCTGAAATTCTGTTTTCTGCTTCCTTAGTTCTGTTGATAAGACTCTCTGTAGAGTTTTGGGTTGAAGATAACTTGTCTTGTAGCTCAGTTTTAAACTCTGCTTGAGTCTGTTTTAATTGCTCTGTTCCAGTTTTTGTTTCTTGCACTGTTTTTCTCAACTCCTCCAAATGTCTGTTGTGTTCCTCTTCAAAGTGATTGATTCGATTTTGTAATTCCTCCTTGATTTCCTCTTTCATAGTATTGAACATGGTAATGACCATATTTTGAAAGTCGTTATCCTGGGTCAGGTTTTCTCAGCCTTTTTCCGCGGGTTTGTTCTGGTTTGAGTCTAACATTATGGGATCAATTTCTTCAGTGGGAAATTTGTTTACTTGAGTGTTGCTTCTCATGGATTTGCACTTTGACTTTGGCATTGTCGTTTTAATTCTTAAGATCTTTCAATTTCACTAAACTGAATTATTTGGCCTGGGGTTCTGGGGGTGGGCAGGGACAGAGCTTACCTAGGTCGCGTGTGAGGCCCGGCTGTACCCCTGTGTCCCGACCAGCGGAGCGGTGTGGGGAATGGGAGGATGGGGGCATCGGCGTGGAGCTATTTAACCCGAGGGCAGCTGGGGCAGGGCCCGGGCGCAGGGGGGAGGTCCTCCTCGTCCCTCGGCCCTCCGCGCGGCTCCGGCTGGATGGTGAGGTTAGGAGCTGGGTCCCTTTGGGCTGACCTGGGGTGCTGGTGGGCGGGCACGGGCGGGGCTTACCTAGGTCGGGGGGTGAGGCCCGGCTGGACGGCATGGACGAGTCCTTACCGGCGGAGCGGGGTGGGGTGAAAGGGGTAGTTAATATATGTTTGTCATGAATAAATTCAACATATAATATCATGAATAAATACAACTAAGAAAATGAAAAAGAATTGATTACATTTCAAATGTATGGAAGTCATACTGTGACACATTGCAATATTTGAAATGTTCATGAAAGGATCAATTACATAGAAAAATAAACAAATTCACATGTTAATTAATGCAGGAAACTCTTATTACTGTCAATGTGTCCCAAATACCGAATGACATTTGAAGGGTTGTGTTGAGAGTAAGACTGGATTCAGTGTGATATGGAGGAAGATGGGAGAGGACAGCACGATGTGAAAATGAAATTTTCACCTAAATTTTATAATATATACATATTATATAGTACCTACTGTATATGCCTGTAAAAATATCGTCAACATCCTTTCTGTTTGTGTACCTTAAGAATAGTCCTGATGGGTACAAGGCCACATTTTACTACTCTATGGTCACAAATATCCCAGTAAATGCAATATGACATAAATACAGGAATATCTTAACAATAAAAGAAATACTTCAGCTTCTAAAAATTTGTAAGCATTAAGTGATTTTCAAATTAAAAAAAAATATTTTGAATCTCACTACTCCAGGAAAACGTAATCATAAAGGTAGTACTTTACCAAGGAAAAGAAAAAAAAAATAAAAGAACTTAGGAATAAACATAGGAACAAATGAATGAGACAAGTGGGAAACAAATATTGGCACAGTGGACAAATACATTAACAATACTTTATCCTTTGGGAATGATTTCACTCAAAGTTAAACTACAGGACTAATATAATTTTAGCTAGAATTCCTTCTGTCATTTAGAGAACATTAAAATTACAATTTCAAATTTCACAGGTAAAGAGACTAAATATTCAAATACGAGAGACAGAAGGAATTTTCACCAAATGTTGAGACTTTTGTGAAAATAACAGTTACTAAATTGAGATAACTTTAAATAAGAAACACAACAATGTTCTAAAGCCATATAAAGAACATTTACAAAAAGGAACTCACAGGGAATCTTGATATAAGCCAAGATATCAGTACATCATTCTAGGAAAGAGATGATCTAAATAAATTGGATGTTGGATACCTTCCCACTTGAGAATTTGATGTAAATTTGCAAATTCATCAATTTTGATTCTCAAATTATCAATTATAGTTCAGCTGAAAGCTCATATGTAGCAGCAAATTTGAAGCCAATATAGAATGCTTTAATGATTTTTTTTCTCAGACTACACAAATACATACTTCAGAAAAAACAAGACTGATAGTTTGAATGAATATTTAAAAATTTTGAAAGATCTATTTTTAAGATATGACTTTCAGGGCTGGAGAGGTGGCTCAGGGGTTAAGCCTCCGCCTTGCAGGCGGAAGGTCCTGAGTTCGGATCCCAGATCCCACGTATAGACGCCAGGCGGAAGCAGGGGCAGCCTGCGCTTCTGGTCCTGGTAGGGCGGACCCTGTTAATCCCGGGGCAGAAAGAGGTGGAGGCGTCCGTGGTGGTTCGCGAATTGGTCCCTGGTTCTACACATACACAGACACACACACACACAGACACGCGCGTCGCACATACGCATGCATATGCACACAAGTTGAATAAATAATAATAAAAAAAATTTAAAAAATTAAAAAAAAAGAAATGACTTTCACTCATTGGAAAATGTTTTATTAGAATATACTAATATATGTTTCATTATATTTGTATACATGAGCATACTAATCAATTTTGATCTTATTTACCTTATTATTATTATTTCCTCCCATTCTCTCTTTCTAATTAATTTGCCTCCTGATTTAAAGTATCATTATTATCATTTATTACTACTTTTGGTGAACCAATGTATTTATTAAATTTGCTCACAGAAGTACTGGTAAGGGAGATGAGAGAGAGAGAGAGAAAGAGAGAGAGTTTTACTAAAGGAGAAAATTTTGTTGGAATTTTTTATTCTTTTAGTTTCATGAGTGAATACAGTGAATTTATATTATTTTCATCCTATTACTTTATCCTCCACCCCCTACATTTCCTTCTAAATGACCTTCTTTCCTACTAGTCTCCCTCCTACTTATTGTCCTTTTGCATATGTGGCCCTCTTTTTCATCTGCATTGTCTTTGAGGCATATGCCTGAGAACTTTCTGGATCATGAATTATAACGTCAGTGGGTGTACCACTGGGAAAAGAGTCTATCCTTTCCTCCCAATCCAGAATTAATTCTCAATTGTTTCTTAGGAAACCGTGCAGATTCATGAGATCATTTCCCTTCCATAATGACATGTTCATGTTTATTTATTAGGCAGGTCCTGTGGAAGTACACATAGATATAGTGAGTTCATGGATACAACAACCCTGTCACATCCAGAAGTTGCTGGCTGTTCACCCCTGTATAGTTATTCTCCTTCGTTTCAGTGAGAAACACTCAAAGTCAAGATACTTAAGGGAGAGAGGGAGATTTATTCAACTTACAGTTCTTTCCTCATGGCAGGCAAAGTATAGCTGACTTGGAAGAAGCCAGAGGTGACCTAAGTCACATAAACCAAGGAGGTTGAGAGCTGTCACCTGCAAGCTGCAAGAGGAGATTGGGCAAGGCTAACCAATCTCAAGTCGCCTCCCCCATGGCATGTCTTCCTCCAACAAGATTTAACCTCCTAAAAGTTCCATGAGCTCCCCCAAACAATAAAGATACAACACCTGAGCCTGGGGGGCAACTCACATTTCAAATCATGGCACTCCACCCCTGACCCCCACAAGTTCATTGCCATTTCTTTATACAAACTATACTGAGTCCAACTTCATAAGTCCAATGGCCTATATTAGTAGCTCCAACACAGTCCAAAAATCCAGAGTCCAAAGCCTCCTGTAACATCAAAAGAGATGTTATATACTTCCAAGTTATATTAGAATAAATATGGGGAATAAATATGGGATAAAATGGGGGTATATCTGGAAATTATCTCAGTTCCAAAGGGCTTCTGTTCCACTCCTCTGACACAGCTGCCCATAGACCGTATCACTGTCTTAGGCTGGATCCAGTGCTCCTAGGATGCATAGCACAGATGTTCCACATTGACTCATATTTTACTTCTCAGTGGCAAACCAGATTTTAACTCCACTGCAAAAAATGTCCTTCTTGGACCTTTTTCTATCTTTCTCAATTCTACCACACATTGTCTGGCTTCCACCATTCTCTGAAACTTGGAAGGAGTGATCCATGTCTCCTCTCTCTTGCACGTTTGAAGCCACTAAAACCAGCACTGTTGAGAAATAAGAATCAGCTTTTCCCTGACTGGTTTGTGACAGATGTGCAGTTCCTTGGAAAGTTACCTGGAATCCATTCAGCAACCAAACTTGTAAACATAAACATCTTACAAAAAAGATAAAATCTCCCTCCTGACTTAGTTCAGTAATGGAGGTGTTCTCTTTAACAATAGCTGCCATTCTGCTGTTTTTATCAAACCTCACAGTTTCACTTCTTTCTGCCTTATTCCTTGCTCCTTTTCCTTATAACTGAAAACCGTGCCATATTGCCAAGATTATATTCTCTTGAAACTGCTATGAAACACTCAATGTTAACTTCAGGAAAGATTTCAGAATGAGGGGGAAGTTCACTAAACTGTCAGAACATTATTCCCTTTCTGCTCTGTCCATTTCCCAATATACCCTCTACCCCATTCCTGACTATCACCAGCTGGGCTTCCATAGTTCCGATCTCTAACAGCATCTGCCTCTTCCAAGCGCTCACTAGAATGGCCCTTTAGACCCTTTCTCCAAGATGCAAATGCTTTCCCAGGCCAAAGTTCCAAAGTTCTCCATATTTCTCCTAACAAACAATCCCGAAAGCACACTAGCCACACACAGCCATGGTCCATACTTTTTAAAGTCTTAATACCAAATTTTCACAGCTTCACACACATTTTACTTTCTGGTTTGGATCCCCTTAATCTCACAAGTAACACCTCACTTCTCTGGTACCACCTTCTTATACCAGCCACTCTTCTCTGCTGCTGTGAGACTACACTCAATCTCAAGCAATTTAAGGGAGAAAGGGAGATTTATTGAGCTGTGGCTCCAGAGTGGAGAAACAGTCCTTCATTTTAGGAATGGCATGGCTGGCTAGCAGAAACTGGAGGAAACCTAATCAAATTTAACAAGACAAATGAGAGCTCCAAACTGCAAGTTGCAAGAGCAGATAGGGTGAGGTTAACCAATCTCAAGACTCTACCTCCTGTGACATGCCTTCCTCCAGCAAGTTTCCTCCCCCTAAAGGTGCCATGACCTTCCATACAATTAAATGAGCCTTTAGGGATCAACTCACATTTCAAACTATGACAACACTTTTGCTCCTCTTCAGTCTCCAACGTTCCAGTTCTCCCTCTTCTGCAATAATTCCTGATATTGGGAGCAATCTAAGCATCCTATGTAAGATCAAGCAGTCCTATAGTCACTTATTTTCTTCATGTGACCATGTTATTTTCTATATTAAATCCCTTTCACTGAAAAAAAGAACTAGGTCAAGCACTGAGTACTCTTTAATCTATGTGTGCAATGCTTAATGTTTAAAGTACAGGTTTCTACATTGTTCTTCCTTGTAGCTAAACTTTAATATATTGTTTCCTCTAGGATCTAGGCCTCTCCTTCCATAGGTTCTTGTCCTAGATTGCAGTATAAGAAATGTGTTCTCTGGTGGAAAAAGAAAAAAGGCATTCGATCTAATCACAAATCAACTGGTTACCCACTTAAAATTCAAATCATTATTGCACAGTAGTCACCTCTTGCCTGAATATAGCTTTCAGCTTTCATAGCTGGATGAGGCTCTTGATTGCTTTTCTTAGGAGCGTCTGTGGTACTATCTAGCACTATGAATGTTGGCCAGCAAGGAGGAAACTTGAAGACCAGTTTTAATTTTTTTTCCATGACTTTTGATCAGTGCATATATTAAAACAGAAATATTCTGCTAATATTATGAATATATCCAAACTTAATCAATTTTCAATTGTTCTCTTTTTTCTCTTTATTTTTTTGTAAATGGGAATAAAATATCAAATTATTATTGATAACTTTGACCTTTTAATCTAAATTTTATTATAATTCATGTTAATACTCATATATTGCCTAACATGTCTAGAACAATATTAAAGCAAAATCTGATCTTTTTTCTCATTTTAGTAAGAAGAATATTAATATTTCACAATAAGTTGTATAATGAGTTTATGATCTGGTATGTATATCAAACATTCACCTTATTGTGTAAGTTATTTTGAAAATATTTTCCTTCAATACTTTTTCATGAATCATTCCTTACTAAGATTGTATATTATCAAATCTAAAATTTTATTGGCTTACCTACAATTTCATAATTTCTTTCATTGGAAACATTTAGCTTAAGAGTGAAGAAAATGTGTTTCACATTTCAGGTATGTTCATTGTAACCTGTTAAGACCTATTTGGGGGCTGGAGAGGTGGCTCAGGGGTTAAGCCTCTGCCTTGCAGGCGGAAGGTCCTGAGTTCAGATCCTAGACCCCACGTATAGACGCCGGGCAGAAGCGGGGGCGGCCTGTGTTTCTGGTCCTGGTAGGGCGGAGCCTGTGAATGCCGGGGCAGAGTAAACAAGAAGGAGGTGGAGGTGGTCCATGGTGGTTCCCGAATTCGTCCGTGGGTCTACACACACACACAGACACACACATGCGCGCACATACGCACACACGCACAATTGAATAAATAAAAAAAAACACTTTAAAGACCCATTTGAAGTCTAAGGACTCTGACTGGAATGCCTAGCAAAAATAAACATTTCATATGAATGAATAAATAAAGTAACAAAATCCAGTGAAGCCAGCAAGTTGTATTTAATAACAGAATAATTAGAAAACATCTGCATCTAACTTGATTCCCCATCATATATATGTATAACATGGATACAGTTGTAATTATCTTTTTATTTTTAAATTTTATTGTTTCTAATTTTACAAGCGTAATGAGTGATTCTCCCTGCCCCCTCCTTCTTCCTCCCTCCCTCCCTTACCCTTTCCTTTCCCATCCTACCTCCCTTTCATCAATCCATCCCTTTCATCAATCCATCCCATTCCCTCCCATCTTCCTATCTATTTCTATGGGACTCAGGGTTGCCTTTGGATTGTCTGCTCTAGTGGTAGTACAGGCTTCTGTAGCAAGTTAAGTGACCCTTTTTTGGGTAGAACTACTAATGGGGGTAATCACCTTCACTTATCTAGCCCTAACTCCTAAAGTTGCCACTTATCTCTTCTCTCTCCTGAGATCCTCAGTAGTCTTTGTGGGAAAGTTGCTATGTCAGCCATTGTATAGGTCTTGTGAATATAGGTTTTATTGCAGTGAGTTCCTGGATACAGCAGCCCTGCCTTGAATGGGATGTCTTGTCTGGTGCTGGATCTCCCTATCTTTAGATCCTTACAATCTTACTGTCTCATCTTCTGAAAGATTCACTGAGCCTTAGTATGTGAAGAGATTTGATTGGACTGATTCAGGCTAAGAAGTGTGATTACTTTAACTTAATTATTTTTCTAATTGAGATGTGACCACATTCATTGCTTCTAGAACTTTATTCATATGGATCATTTCACATTTTGCACCATGGTTCAGACCTATGGAAGGAGGTATTTTATTCTCTCTTATGCCAGTTTTTAAATCTAACTATGTGACACTCAGCCCTAATCAAATGTGTAAGTAAAAGACACCCTTAAGCAGCATGACTTTGAATTGACTACCACCTCTGTAACTTGTGATATGTGCTTTCTTTGCCCTGCAGGAAAATGTGGAGCATTCATAGCCATTTTCAAGTCTTGTCACTTGTGTTCTCTGGGAACAGAGACACTGTCATCTTGTCAGCAATGTCGATCCTTCTTTTGCTAACGACATTGCAACTGTCTCTTTCCTCGCAGACATCTCATGAAATTCACATCCTTGCCAAATTTTAGACAGAGTGACTTAAAACCTAAATGATGGGATGAAGACCTGTTGTAAAATAAAGGAGTGGATGAAGAACTCTTCATGAGCCTTTGTAACAGCTGCTACAGTAGTTGGTCTGAGAAAAACCACAGATATGGGCAGGTAGGTAGGTACCTGAATAGCTGAAAGCAGAGCGTCGTGGGAGTCCAGATAACTCTGCTTGTAGTGCTACTGCACGATAGGCAGACTTTCATTTCAGAAGGGCCTACAAGGCATGCAGCCTTCATTTCTTTTGCTGATATTTACTTGGCACCTACTATATTTTAACTGATTCACACGCAAAGCATAAATCTACATGACAATCTTATGCACCTAGTGTTTATTTTTTTCCTTTCTGTGAGTTAAGGTCCAGCTGGCTCTCAGCAGTTCAGAGGTGACCATTGTTCATCACTTAATAAAAGCATTAGTTACGAAGTACTAGCCTTGAGAGAACTGCACAGGAGCTAGTGATGGAATCCTGGTAATTGTCACTGGTAAGCCAAAAGTCGCCTAACACTGAGCAATTTTAAGGCAAAGTCAGCCTTATTAAACTTCATGGTGTTATGAAAAGTCAAGGAAATCAACACTAAGCTTCTATTACCCTCCTGCTGCTGCCTCCTCTTCCTGAACCCAGCTGCAAGTTAGAAGGCCGAGTTTATTGACTGGTTTATTGATTGGTTCATTCCATAATGTCAGTGTCCAGAGGCACAGAGCGTTTTGGAAAAGGGGCAGCAAGTAAACTTAACAGGCAAATGGAGGAAACCCAGCACATCTCCAGTGCACAAAGAGGTGAACAAATTTGCAGAGGTTAAATAAGTTTCAAAAGGAAAAGGACATGAAGCTGTTGATCTAGGATCTAGTCTGTGATCATCTAAAAACATGCTATGTGTTCCTACTCCTAACACCACCATTAAACCACTTCTTGTTAATAAGGAATTTATTCCCTCCACCTTTACTTTGGTAGGAAAAAAAATTAACCTTAGGTAAAGTCTAGAGAAAACAAAAACATACCACACATGATGAATGATTTTTTTAGCAGCTTTTCATCTAAAGTCTCTTTGTCTCTATACATCAACTGTATGTCAGAGAACTTCAAATACATATATACATCCATACATGCAACACTGAGAGAAACCTACTAAGTATATTTAGATGGCAAACACTTCATCTACTTTTTAAATAAGTCAATTTAAAAGTTAAACAAAATGTGTTTGGTAATAATCAGCTACATGGCTGCCATGTGTAAACTATCTACTTATGAAGTGCTTAAGAAAAAAATATCCTCATTTTTCCCCAAAGGTTCTTAAAATTAAACTATGTGGTATTCTCTAATTTCTACTTTCATCAAATAATTGTGGAAACTTTTTCATTAGTCCTAACATTTAATACAGCAAAATAAACATTTTTTTCTTATTGGAGAGCAAATCTTGATGTACAACACAGTTTTAATGATATTTTCGTTTTAGTGAAATATCCTGTGACAATGCATTTGACTAGTAGTAACTTTCCAGAAAGAATTAGATTTTCCACATGGGTTTTCTGTCAAATATCAGAGTATAAAAGCAAATGCAATTCTTGCCAAACTCCATATAATTTCTCTGCAGGATTGGTAAATAGGAGCTTAGGCTTAATGTCTCCTTAGGCAGATCCAAAGGAAGATGAAACATCTAGAATAGCATTTCCTGACTCTAATGTTCCTGGGTAGCCCACTGTCCCCTTATCCTACCTCAGAGGAAAGAAAAGCTGAACAAACACTAGGCAAGGGTGGTAATTTCATTGTTTCACATTGGACTACATTGTCAAATGAAACGCTGAAATACAGATCTATAGTATATGGGTACTGTTTTTCTATTGACTGTACTCATAGGAACACCTGCAAAGTATTATTCTTAGCAAATGAAATCCTAAAATAAACACACTTTGGGAATAAAGATCAAGTGTCAAATCAGTTCATGAATGTATTAAATTATAGAGTATCTTTGATTTTGGCTCAATATTACCTTCTGATAACACCATCTGTCTCTAGATGATGGATCCCATAGATGTGTTAGATATATTTCACTTATCTAATGTCACATTTGTCTTGATGTTAAACATAGGAGACAGTGAAAGCTCCTTCTAAATATGATTTTATTTCCTGGTTCTCTGGACAATTCGTATCCAACTAAAGCATGATAATAAAAAAGGAGCATTATAGGGAATTTTAAGCTATCTGCCATTCAATAAGTGATGTTACTCAGAACTTCCTAACATTCAAGTTAATTATTAACTCTTAATTCTGATTTCAATTTGTCTGAAAAACATCGATTATAAAGAAGAAAACATATATTAGCTAAATAAGACTCAGAGCTTTCATTGCTCAAGGGACAACGGACCATATTACATGACTAGGGAGGAAGAAATTTTGTTTCAGGTGGTTTCCAGAAACATGAATGAAGGAGACACCGTGTCCTGAATTCCCCTCATTCTCTTTACATAATTCGATCACCTACTGGGTTTCCAATCACCAAGAACAATAAATAAGCCTTACCACTTCAAGGAATAATTCATGCTGTTCATAGAGTGCCCTGTTGTTGCCCTGTATTATTCTCTAGTACTCTTCAGCTGGAAATAGTGAAACCACTTCAGCAATGTCATAGACTAAGCTTCTAAGTAAAAAAGTATGTAACTGTCTATAAATTCAGAAGATGCCTATTTAAACCAAGCAATACATACAATCATATTTCCCAAAAGTATTCCATTTCTATTGAGTAAAGATGAGTAATGCCACCCTTTACTCTCAGACAAAATTTTACTATGGATGAAAAGTTACAAGCTCACCATAGTTAGAAGGCAACTTTGAGTGTTTCCTTTTGTTGTCTACTGGTTTCAGAGAAAATATAACTATTTAAAGTTTGTAGATTGTTTTTTTGTTAATTTTTTTATTATTATTTATTCAATTGTGTATGTGTGTATGTGTGTGTGTGTGTGTGTGTGTCTGTGTGTGTGTGTGTGTCTGTGTATGTGTAGAACCACGGACGAATTCGCAAACCACCATGGACGCCTCCACCTCCTTCTGCCCCGGGGATTCACAGGCTCCGCCCTACCAGGACCAGAAGCTCAGGCCGCCCCGCTTCGGCCTGGCGTCTATACGTGGGATCTGGGATCCCTGCATCTGCAAGGCAGAAGCGTAACCCCTGAGCCACCTCTCCAGCCCCCTGTAGATTGTTTTTTCAAGTGCACTAGTGTTATAGATGTCAATCTTATGCTAATATCAAAAATGGTTGCTTTGAAATTTGAAACTCCCAAGTAAGTCCTTATTACTTGCAGAATGACATCCTTGATACTAAAGATTCTCCCCCTCTTTTTTAATAAACAGTAGCCATACCCAAAACAGTAGTAAGGAAGGCAACTAGTAGCCAGAAATGGCATGGCATTTTGGAGGTCGAAGAAGGAGGGTAAATGGCTCAAAGTATTTTTGAGTTTTATGAAAGTTGGAGGCCAGCCTTGATTGCGTGAAACCTGACTCAATGAAACAAACAAACAAACAAAAAACAAAAAACAAAACAGGTGAACCAAACAGAAAAAAACTAATTAATAATGCTTCATGAAATAAAGAATTACTTCTATTTTCCCACTATTCAGAGGACACATATTCTTGATGTTGACATATTACTAAAGGATAATCTCTAGACAACTGTTCAAATGTAGGACATCAAATAATAAATATGTTGTCTTTTTACCATAGTTTGAAAACTGCCAACATGTTATTTTATGCTGCTGTATGATAATATAATTGTCAAAAGGACTTCTTTTGAAATCTAGGCAAGTTTTTATATTCCCTTTTCCCACCTCTCAGAGACTCTCACATAAGAATATTTTCTCAGCCCTTACAAGCTAACAAGTAAACTTATGTGGCATTTAAAATTTGACTTCTGGTTATTTCAAATGCCAAGTAATAAATTTTAAAAACAGTGATTTTATAATGAATGCTAGGTAAACCTACCTTTTCTATATGAGAACAAAGCAATTTTAATAAATGTAGCTTTTCTTTAATGTAAATAATAGTAACAAGACATCCATAAATGTAATTTATCAAACTTGAGCTGATATTTTAAAAATTATACTAAGTAATGTGAAGTTTCAACCATTAATCATGCCCTTAACTGTTTTCTGCAGATAGTCTTAAAACATTTTGCAATGTTGCTTTCAAGAAAAGAATAAGTTGATGATACCATAAATTAATAAAGTACTTAATAAATATTCAGTGAAGAACACTTTAGGGGAGTGGCAGAAAAATATAGGCCTATGTATATTGAGCATTTTAAGTAAAGTCAGAATAAGAAATTTTGAAAAATATATTAATAAACTCATATAAACATATCAATGTGGGACTGCACATTTTTAAAAACAAAAATAATTAGCATTTACTTTCACAGTCTTGCTAAAATTATTTTTACATATTGTATCAAAGTTTTAATAGATATACATTTTATATAGAGTCATCTAAGCACATTCATTTATATACAAGTCCACATGCATCTGTACACATATAAACGCACTTTTGTCAATATATCATTGTTCTAGTGGAAAATTACAGAAAAACACAAATGATTTCCAAAGTACATGCTATTTTTTTATATTATGTAACTGACCAAAGACAAAAATGGAATGGACAGGTTTGTCAATTTCCAGGAAATCAATGGAGTGCTACAGATTTGCTTTTGCTATCTGGATTTTAACTCAGAGGAGACTGTGCTCAGCATTATGTCATGTTAATTCATGCACTCCAATGGATCTTCCTGCTGACTCAGATTTTGCCAAAAATGCATGGGATAGTTTTACAACTCGTCAGTTACTTTGTACTTTGGCTCACTGGTCAAATGCAGCATTTGGCAAAACACAGAAAAGACGAAGGAATGAATGCAATTCGTAGTGCATGATAAACTCGAATATAATTTTTTATAAAATAAGGTGACTTCACAATAATGTCATCAGGTGAACATTTACAGATTCTTGTAGAGCATAGAAAACTAGGAATAATGATAACTTACTAAATTTTAATCAGTTTAACTATGTGAGTGCATAACATTTGAATAAATGTCAAGGTGATAATTGAAAAGGTGATAATAGAAATTTCTTTAGACAATTGAATTCACCATAAATAAAAACAAAGCAAATACATTGTACCTTGTTAACCATGGGATATGAGTTGTCGTTGGACCTTTTTTATACAACAAAGTATATAGATGTTCAAATCTTTCATGTGAATGGAAGTGTTGATTACATTATTCCATATGACATAAATCATTTCAGAATTACTTTTAATACCTCGTATGCTATATATCTATAGGGTGGTTGAGATCTTCCAAAATTAAAATGTTTTCATAAGAAGATAATGATTATCATTTCAAATATGTAACTGAAACAAAAATGTATGAAGAATCAAAGGTAGTGGGAAGCAGTAACAGTAGCACATACCATAATACTCACGCATTTTTTGTTTTCTGGATGTAAAACACCCTTTCAAAGGGGAACAATGTGCGAGAAGCATTCTGAATGCTGCTGTCTAGCAGTCTTCATTATTTTGCAATGAATGTTCCACCTTCATTTTAAATCTTACTCTACCCTTATACTCTTACCTTTGTGTCCAGTGATCTTTTTTAATGTTGCAACTGCCATTTATTTATTTATTTATCTATTTATTGTCTATGTATTTATTTATCTAGTTTTATACATATGAGTGATCATCCCTGTCTCCCTTCTCTCTCTCTTCCCCCTTTCTCTCTCTCTTTCCCTTATGTTCCCATCCCTCTGCCTCACACCTTCGTACTTCTCTGGTATTGTGGGTCACAGGTTTCCCTTCTGGTCTTCTGCATTGGCATGGTTTGAGGTCTGTGTTCCAGGTTAAGTAGCCCATTTTTGAGTAGACTCATTAATTAGGACACTCTCCTTCCCCTGTTTAGCCCTAGCTCCTGTGGTTCCACTTGCATGTGATTATTTCTCCTGACTTCCTTAATAGTCTACGGGAGAATATTGGTATGTCAGTCATAGTGAAGGTCTGGTGAAGAGACGTCTCATTGCAGTAAGTTTCTGGATGCAGCAGCCCTATCTTGAGTGGAATGTCCTCGCGGACAATGGGTATTCCTATCTTTAGGCTCTTATAATTTTTTTTAATGTCGTATCCATGAATATAGTGACTTTATAATATTTTTACCCCTTAATTTCAAACACCATCTCGCCTTCTTTTCCCTTTACAACTCTTCATCTTACCTGCAGACTCCCTCCTTGTAAGGTATAAATGTAAGGTATTTACCTCAAAAACTATCAATGGACTAGAATGAGGTTTTTAATGGATTCCAGAACTGCTGGGCCGATCTTAGGAACAGGGAGAGAAGAAAGAAAAAAAAAAAAGAAAAAGAGAAAAGAAAGCTTGAAATGGCAGGTCTTACTACTTTTAGGATGGGTGGGTGGGATGAAGGGGCAGAGTATGGAGGTGATTTCTAGGACCATTGCCCAGCCCACAGAAGTGTGGTAAGGATCAGTCTTGGACCTTGACCCTGGTAGCACTAAGGGTCAGGCAAGCATGTATTCTTGCAAGTGCCTCACTGCAACTATTTGAGGGTGCAGTGATCATCGAGCAAAAGCTCTGCCTGAGTATAGAGAGGATTCCAGGTATGGATTCTAATCACTTATATTTTGAAATCTTTTTATTTTTACTATAACATCAGAAAAATCTCAAGATGTGTTGCTGAATCCCGCGCCGGGCCAGCCGGGGGAAGACGGGAAACGGCGGGGCTCATGGGCTTGAAAGGAATGGGTGAGCCTGCTACGGAATCGTCACTCAGACCCCGGGAGTCAGGCGAGAAGCAGCACGCAGATGACCAGTTGGCCGCAGACAGCTTTACTCAGGAAGCGTTTGGGCTCATATAAGGATTGGGGTCCAATCAGGTGTGGCCATCCCTCCGCTCAGGGGAGAGGGGAACAGCCAATCATTTAGCTGTTTACTAGGTGTCCAGGTTAGATGGCTGCTTCCCATTAGTTGTTCATCCCTCCTTCCCATTAGGTTGTTCATCCCTCCACCTATTGGTTGTCCATCTCTCTGCCTGTATGGTTCCTTGTTCAAGGTGTCTGTAGCTAGACCTCTTGGATTTGGGAGCCCGGGTAGGGCCTCCCTGAAACAGTATAACCTCTCTGAGAGACTGATAACGACTAGTACTGATGGGGGAACTAAAGAAGGGTGCCTTCCTCAAGACTCTCATAATTTTACCACCCCTCTTCTGCAACATTCCTTAAGCCTTAGAATGGGGACAAATTTGGTTGACCTGATTTCCAGCTGGAGGTTTTAGGGTAGCTAGCTGTCTGCATCTGGTTGTTGTTTCACTGATCTTCCTTTGCATTAGGCTATGTTTTGTTTGGTTGCTGAGATCTTTTCTTTTCTAAAGATAAAATTACCTGTTTGTGGTTAAGTATTGAGATGCCTTTGGAGGTCAATTTGGAGTGTTCCTGAACAGGTTAAAAGTCAAAATTCCAAAGGACCCAGCTATATCCACCTGGGAGTATACACAAAGACCATTCCATCCTGCAACAGAGTCACATGTACAACCATATACACAGCAGTTCTTGATAGTAGCAAAGAAATGGACTTGGCTTAGATGTCCAACAGTCGAGGAATAGTTAATTAAAATGTGATACATATATATGGTGGAAACTATTCAGCTATCAGGAAAGACAAATTAATGAAATTTATTAGTAAATAGATAGAATTGGAAGAAATCATACTGAGTGAAATATCCCAGATACAGAAAGACAGATGCCAAATGTTTTCCTTTATAAGCAGATCTTACCAATAAGGATTCAGTTTGATGTAATCAAACAAACTTTTGGAACACCCATGAATGTAAAAGACACAAGCCAGAGAGAGGAGGAAGAAGACCCCCAAAAAACAGAAACAAAAAAATAGAGGTAAAGAGTTAAAAAAAGGCTTTCAAGTAAGAAAGCCTTTAAGTGGAAGGAAGAACAGAAAGAAACTTAATAGTTCCTAACCCTCCTACCCAGAAAAAATTATTGGAAAGAAAGAATGAAGGAAAATTCTATCCAAATTGTGGATCAATATACATGAGTACTTACAGGTAACTTTGCATATCAATGCTAAAGCCTTTTTTCCTCAAAATTGAAAAGAATTCTAGAATATCCATTGTCACCTTTGTAATTTATTATTGAACTAGAAAGCCAGATAGATAGTTGAGCTAAGAAAAGACATAACTAAGTTCAGAAAATAAGAAAAGCAATTTGCCCATATTTGTAAATTGTATAGTTGTCTGCATATTTTGAAATACCAATATAATAATAGTATGATTGTGACATGAAAGTCAAACACAGAATACTAATTTCACCATGTAATATAACATAGGCAAACCAAAATTACAACATTTGCAAAAATGGTAGAAAAGCCTGAGAGAGGAGAATTCCAGTCCATTCCAGACATTTTGATTTCATTGTTTATATGCTAAGTGTAGATTCTTGGGAAACTTACCAGCTTTAGCTTTTGTTTGTCTGACTAAAGTACATTAACTAATTGCCCAGTTCCTATTGATTTACAACTGAGTTAATTATCCTTTTTCAGCTCACAACATGCTTCTGTCCAATACATATTTACCTGACCCTGAAAGTGTAAATATACAAAATATGTGCAAATCAAATATTTACAGATAATAAATCAAATCACAGGAAAATGTATTTTTAAAATTTCTTTTCTCTAGACAAACTTTTATCACTTATCAAGACAATAACACATTTGCATCTTAATGAGATGCATGTGCTTGCTTATTTTTAAATAAAGAATTCAGTCAGGTGAATACTTACTGTTGAAGAATATAGAGCATCTTCAACATGTTTTTGATTTAATTGATACTTTAATTTTATACTTTTCAAAGTACCTAACGCATAATATACTACCAAATGGAAGCAGTATACATAGAATCATGTCAAAAATTGTTGGAAATTTATTCCAAAGCCACAATTCATCAAACTGACTTGTTACAAATCCCCAGCTCACAGCACAAGGAGACATTTTTAAAATACAACACAATTACACGATAACAAAGATATGCTAATTTGATCCATTTTGAGAAATGGTAGTGGAAAATGTTCAGAGTATATCTGTAAGTAAGGCATTATGATTCTTTAAGAACCATAAAGCTCATATACACAGCAAAAATGCTGCAATCCATAACATGCAAGTCTTGACTCTGAGCCTGAGGGAATAATGGATAATTTTACTGACCTTATGTTGGATAATGGTGTGTGTTGTACAAAATATGCAATGCAATCCCAGGAGGGTATGCAGCCAAGCCAGGAACAACCTAAGGTTCATTAGACATTTGATTTTTAGGAGCTGCACATACAGGAAACTTTTATTGATGTTTTCAGTTTGTTTGTTTATTTTTGTTGCATGCTTGTGTGTGTTTGTGTGAACTTGAGGACACTTGAGCTTGTGTTCCAGTGAAAGCCTCTGTGCTTCGTTTTCAGTTTTCCAAGACCCAGAGTTCTAAGTCCAGAATTAAAAGCAGTTGTCATATGCACCTGGAGTTTTTACATGAGATGTGGGATTCCAAATTCAGGTTCTTTTGCTTGTGATTAAAAGGTTTTAACCCCTGATCCACTTTCCCAAACCCCTGATGTTGTTTACCTTTAAAAAAAGATAAAACTTCTACACTCAGGAAGGCAACTACATATGAAGTCACAATCCAAAACAAAAGACGTTCTGGATTAAAATGCTCTTAAAATTATGTCATAGGGCTGGCTAGATAGCCCAATGAGTTTAGGCACTAGTGCTGACATTTGCTCACCAATGTCAGCCACTGGAACACACATTGAAAAAATTTCTGAAAAAAGAAAGAAAGAAAGAAAGAAAGAAAGAAAGAAAGAAAGAAAGAAAGGAAGGAAGGAAGGAGGAAGGGAAGGAAGGAAGGACGGAAGGAAGGGAAGGAAGGGAAGGAAGGAAGGAAGGAAGGAAAGGAAGGAAGGAAGGAAGGAAGGAAGGAAGGAAGGAAGGAAGGAAGGAAGGAAGGAAGGAAGGAAGGAAAGAAAAGAAAGGAAGAGAGAGAGGAAGGAGAAAGTGATGACAGTAGAAAGAAGGAAGAAAGGAAGAAATTAGAGAAAGAGAGAATAGATATTAAATATTTTCTTTCTTGTGACATTTAGGTACAGTTACTGATTTGAAAATCAAAGATTGAGCAGTTTAGGCACATCTCTGAGTAACTGATAGTTGAAGAGAATCTTAAGCAAGCCTTTAAGAGAGGGTCTAATTGATGTGGGAAGATGCATCTAATATAATAGTGCTCATTGGACAGGTTGATAAGAAGGATGGACCAGTTCAGTAGTTATGTATACCATCAGATTTGGGCAGACTTGCAACCTAGCAAGTGAGGTTTGCCCGCATCACAGCAGTCCCTGTGGATATGGTGTGATCAGTTCTTCTTGTTGCTGGTGTAGGTTTGGATGCTCCTGGTGTTGCAATATTTATCTGTGCTTCAGTGACACAGCACTCAACCAGTTTAAGGGAGACAGAAGTTTGCTTGCTTTATGATTCCATAAGGAATATGGACTTTTATGTTGGAAAAGGAGTCCTGGTGGATGGCAGAACCTGGAGACGCTGTGCCTTACTGCGGCCTTCATGGAAACAGATGAATCAAGTTGCACACTTCAAGAGCAGACTACCAGAGGAAACAAGCAAGAGTACTCAACCTCAAGATCCACACTCTGTGACTTGCTTTCTTCCCGTAAAGTTCATAGTGCCCTGACCTCCCTAACTCGGTGTCAAGTAAGGTTGCAACTACATGAGTTTGTGAAGAACAGCTCACGACAAGCAATGATGCATACCAAACTGAAACAGATAATTACAAGCATCAATAATAATAGTAATAATAATTATTAATTATTAATTAATAATTAATAATTATAATAAATAATACTAATGATAATAATAAACCTGCATGCTTACCTCGCAATCTTGATAGGTACCAGAGTGTGATCAGTAGGAATTGAATCAGGCTGTGTAAAGAGGGGATATGGAAAAGCCAAAAATCAAAATCACCTTTATTATGGAATCTAACCTCTTATATAACAGACTGCGACATATACCATGGAACAGGGAGGTGATGTCTATACATTGCACAGAGGGATGACCTTAATAGTGGCAGACAGACTATGGTGCAAGGCCAACAATAGGTGGAGCAATCACCAACAATACAGTCCTGCCAATCCTTAGACATGTTAATAGCCCTAATAGCCCCATTCAATGTGGAGAAAGAACAGGCTGCTGATATGTACAAAGGTCACCCAGATGGTGAGACAACTACAAGATAAAGCTCTGTGCCCATTCTTTGGATGTGTTAATTAATGTCTAGAAGGCTTCCAAAGAACAGGAAGAAATATGTGAAAAAAGTCTCTGCCCTTGAACCCAGTTTTAGACAGCACAAGATCTATCCCTGCCCCCTGGAGGAAAGTCAATAGCAGTCAGCCTTCAAGCATAATGGGAGGCACACTGCTACCACGACTGGGAGCAAGGCCCTTGGCATCCATCTTCTAGGAATGGGAATCTTGAGGTTGAGAATTCCTTACACCTTCACCCCTAACTGACTGCTCATAAATTTATTGATAACATGCAGACAAACTGCAACACCTTCACTATGATAAGGGTGATTCCATTTTCACAATGTCATTAGCACCTCTTTAATTTTGACATGGTGCTACTTAATGGAAATCATTGGTATTGGGGATTGACTGTTACTTTATTTATTTTTTTTTAATTTATTCAAGTGTGTGTGTGTGTGTGTGTGTGTGTGTGTGTGTGTGTATGTGTGCGTAGAACCAAGGGTGAATCCAAGAATCATCCTGGACTGCTTCTGCCTCCTCTTTTGCTCTGCCCAGGGAATCACAGGCTCTGCCCACCAGGACCAGAAACACAGGTCACCCCCTCTTCTGCCTGGTGTTTATAAGTGGGATCTGGAATCCGAACTCAGGACCCTCTGCTTGCAGGACAGAGGCTTAACTCCTGAGCCATCTCTCCAGCCCGGGATTGACTGTTATTGAGTTTAATCTGAATTGTTGCTGATAAGGTAACAAGGAATTTTATTTTCTCTTATAGTCCACTTTAGCAGGAGAGCACACACCAACACCAAGGGACAGGGCACTGCTGCGGGCACTGCTGCGGGGGGCCTGTGCTGCTGACTTCTACCTCCCCGGAGGCCTATGCCACCCAGCAAATAACCACACCAAAACGGGGCTTACCAGTCAACATATTCCAGGGCGCAGGTCTCAAGCCAGGACCAGAGCAGGACAAAGGGCCGTTTCCACACACTGCCATAGCTGAGAGGTGCTGGATGATCAACAATCATGTCCCCAGAGTAGCAGGCCATACTTTGGCTGATACTGCATCGGGAAGTTCGGCTGCCAACCTGACAGAGCCTCGGGATGCTCTGTCCCTACGGAACTGAGGTCATGGTTCTCAGCCTGTTCCTTAAATACTGTTTAATTCCACATTACATTATTGGGGTACAGGTCTGTTTACAGTTACAATACAGTTGTTTTGCCTCATTTCAACACTACACATTTTCATTTATTATGTCTTCCACAGTTCGTATCACACGCAGAGACTCACTTATCTATCATACAGTTTAGGCTGACACAGCGGCCCACTTATCTATCACACACAATTATATACTATTGTTTTCACATTCAGTTGTTTTCATATTCTTTTAATATTACACATAGGCTTTCTTATTCCACATCCATTTCTTCCTCACTGAAACTTTCCTCATGCTCTCCACAGACACTGACCAGAATATCCATATAATGACTAAAAGAGGGACAATACTTACTTGACAGACCAGTACATCTGGTTAAGAATATAGACCAATTCCAAATTTCTCAAACAGTTCCTTCCTTTTTGATCACCTCTCCAAAGACTAGTCCAACCCACTATGGACTGGGCCTTTTCTGTCAATAAGACAATCTTTTGCAGGTTTGCTCTGGGGTTACATCAGCTAATGATTCTCTACATATTAAGGCAGTATTAGAGCAGTTATGCTGGGATGTGTTTCTCAAGATCTTTGAAGGTCTTTGGAATTCCTGAAAGTCATCCCCTCATTGCTGAAATCTCCCCGAAGGAACATCCCTGCTGAGGAATTGACTCTAATCTTCCCAGAGATAAGATGACCAACTTCCTTATGAAAAGAGTATGGAGTTGAGCTCTCCACATCAAACAAACAATTGACCTCTAGGCCTCATGGACCCAAGAGCAACTGGGTTTCGCCCCAACGGGAGTTAACCAATGAGAAAAGGCCAGTTTCCCTGGCTTGTCTAGGTGTTTAAATATGCCTGGCCCTGACAGCCATCTTCGGTGCTCTAGCCTCTCATAGTACTCAAGGTGCCATGAGTTCTTTTCCAGCTGCCCACTTCTCATGAGTTCTCCGGCACCCTAGCCCCTCATGGCATTAGTGCCATGAGTTCTGTTTCTTGCCTGCTTCTCATGGAGGCACCCTAGCCCCTTGTGGCACTTGTGCCATGAGGTCTTTCTAGCTCCTTGTCTGCTCTTCATAAAGTCCATGCCAAAGGTCCATGAGTTCTCTGGCATCTTAGCCCCTCATGGCATTAGTGCCATGAGTCAGTTTTTAGCTCCACAAGTGCTCCAAGGCATCCTAGCTCTTCATGACACTCCTCTGGAGTCCATGAGATAAGTTCTACCTTAATCCTCTACAAGTGTTTTTGTTTCAATTTTCAACTCCGGAACACAAGAACCCTACAACATTGGGATGGTGGTTTCCTGTACCTGCAACATTTGATGACCACGAAGGGATTGTCCTGCATCATTTGGTGACCCAGATGTGATAGCCAAAAGACTGTTCTTGTATCAATATGTGCCCAGAACTTAAAACCTGAGCCATTAAGTTGAAATGTGTATCTATCTATGACAGAAGTTGTATTTTTTCTTGGTATAATTGCCATACAAGATAGTTACCTACATTACTATCATTCTGCCTTTTCATCCACAGACATGATCACCATCACTACCACAGATGACTGGTACCTGAGAATTACTGATGCTGTTCATTTCTTTGTGTCATTCTCCAATTGGGTATAATGCTCCTAAATAACTGTCTCAAAACAGTTGAACGCTAATTAATTCACTTGACTTTTTTTTAATCTCACTAATTTCTAAACATTCAACACAGATCCTATGTACTTATGAAAAAGGTAGATGAAAAATAGAAAGATTATCACTAAGATGGCATAAAATAAAAAAAAATTCCATAACTGATACCTCAGGTTACTCTGCAGATTAGAATAAATAGTTACATTTTAGAATAGAATAAATGTAGAATAAATAGTTACATTTTAAAAACTTTGGATTTATCCTATAAACTGTACCCCAATAAAGTGATAAAAACTTTGGAAAACTTCTTGGATTATGTAAGGGAACACATACAAAAATTATAAATATGAATGTATTCATCAGTGAATTACTTATGAGCCCCCTGAATACATTCTATTTGTTCTTTTTATCTCGATAGAGATTTTTGAATAAATATATGCATATTTCATTAATTTTCTCTCTCTGTCTTTGCACTCAGACAAATTTAAGTTAGGAAATATTACTTTAATGTTAACTGTTACAAATATGAAAACTTCCATTCCCCACAACCTTGAATAACCAGTATGTATACTGATACAGAGCCTCCACTATCTGGATTACTATTATTAAAATAGCAAATAATAAGCAGCATACTTGTATGTAAAACATAGAATTACTTTTATATTATAGTGTCTTAGTGTCATTAAAACAGCATGTAGTATGTTTCTTGACTGGGACATCTATGTTCATTCTGGAATGAAGAAGCAGGGTGTGAATGCAGTCCAAAGGTGTAAGAGACAAAGCAATCTAAAAAGCTTCTATCTCACTCTCTTTTTCTTTGCTTATGCTTCCAAAAACAATCCCTTTGTCCAAATCTAGTCATGGGAAAAAGTTCACAATAACCAGTCATAGACAGCTCTCAGCTCTCTGGGAATGACTAAAGTTATAGAAAACATAGATCATGGAGGACAAATAATTATTAGCAATGAGCAGGCCCATCCCTGCACAATAGCAGCAATGAAAAGACTTGAATTTGTCATTTTAAATGAATGTGCTACCAAACTGAGAAATGATAACAAGGTTAGAGTTTGAAAGGCTTGCAAGTAGAATTGTCAAGAGTGGGTGACACAAAGGTTATGCTTCCAAGAGGGGAGTTAAATCTTACTGATCTAAAATTATGCCAGGTATTTAATTACATAGTCACATAAGTTAAATACTGAATAAGTGATCAATCCTAAATAGGCCAGGAAAAAGAGTAGTATATTTCTTAATCCAATAATAATAATTAACTATTGTAAAAACAAGATTGGGAAGTTAAATTTTGCCAAATAATCAGGAGAGAATTACATTATCTCTTGAAAATTCATTCAAAGTTACTCATTGATTTAGCAATTTCCATTCAAAATTTACTAAAGATTGTGGTCTAATTAAACTAACACATTATTTATTAAGAAATTAAGCTTAACATATGTATTTTAATAATTTTCTTTAATGTTGAAGACAAAATAAATGAATAAATGTAAAATTAGATGTATATTTGTTAAATCAAACATTCAGGATGTAGCTTTATCAGTATTAAAATTGTTAACTCGTTATATCATTCCTTTACATATTTCTTCCTTAAAACAAGCTGTGTAAAACAAATCATGTTGTTTCAGTCTACAATTCTATGTCTTTTTTTAACTAAAAGTTACTTCTGACTTGTAGATGTTTTCTCATGTAGATGTTAGTTACTAGGAGTTCAATGTTTGTAGGTGCTGAAAGATTTTGCTCAGCATCCTAATTAAATTCCTTCAGAAAGTTATTTCAGGTATCTTCATTGTGAAGTCATAAGTTCAAGATGTACCAACTGAAAAAGCATGAGTTACCTTCGGGACAGTTTCAGAACCATCACAGTCTCTGTTGCCGTATTGTACTGACAGAGCATGTCATATCTTTCTCTTCAATGAGTCAGCAAAATGTAGAAGAGTGTAGATAAAAATGGGTTCCAGCTGCAATGATTCCTCAGAATGATTTGATCAGTTTTATTTTTATTCTATAAGCAAAACCAGTTCACAATTTGTGTGTGTTTTCTTGTAATTTGAAATGATCAAGGATGAGGGGCTACATGACCAGGAGAGGGTGAAATGAAAGTTGTACCCCTGAAGCACCATCCTTAAGTTACAGGTAGCTGAATGGAAGGATCATGAATTCTGACAGTTGTTGGCTGCTTTATGACCATAAGAAATATCTTTGGGAATCTCGTAACTTTCTGTGCTTCTATGTCTTCCATCTTGCTGAGGGATTTAATCCTTAACCTTCCCTCAAAGATAAATAGTTACAGTTTCTGCGCAACAGCTATATACTAACCACATAGTTCCCCACAAGTTCTCACATGGCTTGGAATGTCCAGCACTTGTGAGGTAGTATATAAAAGTAATCTACACCATTTTCTAATAGGTGCTCTGCTTTTGTAACTATTTGGTTTTACTTGTTATGTTTTTATTGATGTTCATAGTATCTCTCTGGATAGCTTATTTTCTATCTCTGAGAAATATGATAGAATTTAAAGATACAAGGATAATTATATTAGTTCACCGGAGTTCATTGATTATCACAAACTGAGAATCTGGAGATAATTTGTTCTGAGAATAGAGAAGCTGAGATAAGTGTGAAGTACCTATCTGCTATTTTTTTATTGAAGGAAATGATTCAGTTGATACTGTTTATGTGCATTCCCATCTGTGGTATTATTAATGAAGATAGATGCAACCAGTAAATACACGAGTTTTTTTTACATATATTTACATTTTTCCTCTTTGAACATATAAAAGAATGTTCTCTTTATAGTCTTGAAGGATATGTAAATGAACTTTTCTGTGGATATCATCTAGAAAAAAGCAAGAATAAATACATAACAATAAATGCCATTAATCCATGGATAAATGATAATGTACTAAATTACATTAATTTTCTCTACCAGTACTGAGACTCATTAATGAATAAAACACTTATCATACATTTGAATTTTTATCTCTTCACATTTCATGTAAAAGTCATTGTACAATTTCTACTTGTTCTCTATCTTTGTGTCTCTCTGAAGTGGGGCATTGACGTGCTAAGGTATATTTCAGGAAGAGAAAATTTGCCTATTGTAGGAGGATTTTTAATATCACTTCATCTTGAGATATCCTGAGCCTTGAGCAGTAAAATAAGACAAGCAATACATGCTGCAGAAGTTACATCTACAGCATTTACTGCTATGCCAGTTTGCATAACGCTTTAATAAGGTTTTGCTCTAGTCTCTTATGCATAATCGCATCTTAATTTCAATGCACATGATTAAAGCAGTATCCTTAAAAGCTCTTCAGTGTATTGCAAACTTTTGTGATGCTGTTGTGTGCTGTTTTACAAAGTTTATTACCTCAGCATTTTTTAGATTATTGCTCGGCATTGTTTCTTTGAATTTTTTTTTTCTGTAGAATGCTTACATAGAATTGGATTTTTACTTTTCCATTATTACTATTGTTATTATAATTATTGTTATATTATGATCTTAAAGGGGAAAAATGCATGGAAAATATTTCTTAGCACTTGTTAATCATGCTTTTCAATTTACTGTTCTCTATGTAGTCCTTGATATATATGTATATTTAATATACATGATATACATACATATCATATACATATATATGATAATATAAAAATATTTCATAGTCTTTATAATAAAGCAAGTTACAATCATAATAATAAGTATGTTGATCAAAATGTCTGAAAACTAAAATGTTTACAAATGTCAAATGTTGGAAAGTTTTTGGGAAAAAGAAGCTGAACATCTCATTGCCTGTAGGAATGTGAGTTCAGGGCTTTAGAATAATATTTGATCATAATCATTAAAGACTTTGACTCATAAAACCTAGTCTTAATTATTTAACCAAGACAAGCTTTTTACCAATTCACAATAAAATAATAAATAAAAAGTTTCTCACATATTAACATAGAACAAAATTCAAAACAAAGTTCTCCTTGATTCATATTGTTTCCTAGTTAAATATCACAGATTTTGTGTATCAAAACAGTACACTAATTTTTTAGTTCACTATGCTTACCACTTGCATTTCTTTCTGCTTAAATATTGAAATGGTTGCACTTAAAGTATATTCTCTAGGGTATTAGCAAAAGCTCAGAGATCTTCACAATTCACTGAATGCTGATTATATCCAGTACTTTGTGTCTAATGCATTGATGATTTAATTTTTCTTAGATCATGTGACCACACAAAGTTCCAAATATCATCAATTTTGATTTGCCATGTTAGCTTTCTAGACAGAAATGTTGAAGCTCTAAATAGAATGTCCACACCTACTGCTAACCTTTTTTTTTTTTTTTTAAATCTGTCGAGATACTTAATCTCCAACTTGTTGGTGCTTGGATACAGACTTTTAGGAGGTAAACAAGTCATTAAACATGAAAGCTTCTCCTCAGATTGTAGTTTCTTATAGGGAAGGACAGAATAGACTAGCTCCACATCCTCTATCACCTTCACATGAGGAGGAAACAAGATGTCATCAGCAACACAGGATTTAGGTCTTACCACATATTTCATTTACCTAAACCTTAACCATGGCAAACTAATATAAAAGTTTATCTAGAAATGTAAAAGTCAATATAAATTTTAATGTAAAAGAAAGACAGAGAACTTACATGTCCTACATACAGACATAAGATAGCATAATGGTTATCAAGACATTCTGGGTACTAACAGAAAACAAATATAGATTAAAGGAACACAGGAAGGTACAACTATGCAAATTAGTCACCTGACCCTGTGATGGCCAGACAAGGGCAATAGAAGGGAAGAAGGATAGATACTTCTTGATGTGTATCAAGAGTAACTGTATATGGACTATATTTTTAAGAAAATTTCCACATAAGTATATTCTATTTTATATTCTTTTATATATAGGTATAATGTTGATATCATAATAGTTGCAACTTAGTGACTTTTGACAGTTAAACAGGATAGAGTTCTTACTATATATTGTATTTTCTCCAACATTAACTTTGGCAAACCAATGTCAATGTTTATCTAGACAGGCAAAAATCAACACATTTGAATTGAGAAGACAGAACTTGTAGTTTCTTACATAAAAAGTCACATGATAACATTCTAGTTATCAAGTATCCATTTCACAGATAAAGTTGCTTCAATGTATTGTAACTTAAGAGTACATTCTAGAATACGTTTTTAAGCTATTTAATCTATGTCATATGGATGGAAGTTTGAATTGATAATAAGATATATACAGATAATAGAAGCATTCACAAATTTTTAAACAAGAAAATATAATTAAAAAAAATTTAATAAAATGCAAAAGTGTAAAGTGAACTTGGTTGTGGTGACATGCTTTTAGTTGAAAGCAAAATTTATTTCATTAAAGTTTTAATCAGTGAAGTTATCATTGAATTTAAATTAATTTCAATTTTTAAAATTTTTACTTAAGATTGTTTTTAAATTTATAATAGTTTTAATTAATATTAACAACTTCTGTTCTAAATACACTGTTAAACAGCAAAGTAGGAAGACATAGAATAAGTGAAAATTGTTTGAAAAAACACCATCTATAAAAGGGTTTGTATTCAGGAAATAGAAAATTTTATTATACCCATAAAAATAATCTAGTTTTCAATTTTACTAAGTAATTGAATGACTTCTAAGCAAAGATGTAAAGATAGGAAACAATCCACTAAATGGAGTTCAATAGCACAATGTCAACAAAATATCAGAAACATTGAGAAAACATTTGGCAATGTCCTACAAAGCTAAAAGCGGTGATACTATCTGAACTGATGATTGAGTTCTTTGATATCATCCTAACTTAGTTGAACTTTTGACAACAATTCCTTCATATAAATGCTTAGGAGTTTTATTCATTCTTGTCAAACATTGTAAAAATTCTGTCCTTTAGTGGGTGAATGCATAAACATTGCTCCTTTATTGAGTAGATTATTATTCAGTACATATTACTAAGTGAAAAGAGACAGCAGAAAGAAGTTACATATCTCTCATTAATGAACAAATAAAATATCAGTGGTCCAAACTGAGGTAGAGACAAAAAGGTGGACTTTGATAATTTTTTGTCAGTGAAACTATTCTGCACAATGTCCATTTTGTGGAACAGAAGTAACATCAGAAAGTAGTCCTTTCACGTAGAGTCATTTCACCTTCCTTCTAAATAAATGAACAACACTAAAAAGAGGGTTTTAGAAAGGAATTCATAAAGATAAATTTTTAATTTTTCTACACCTACATGCTTTATATATTAAAATTTTTTAGACATTTCAATGATCATAAAATTAACTGGCAAGTGTACTGTCAAAGATTCAGAATGTGAATGTTTCAGGAGTATGATAAAGACAAATAAGTTTACAGCTTCCAAACCCTATCCCCTTCTATTTCTATTGATATCATTTTATTCATCTAAGTAATTTCCTAATACTAATGCAATATTTAATGGAACACATATAAGACAAGCACATAAAAGGATGCAAAATGAAGAAACAAGTTATAAAGATTTCATTCAGCATTGAGAAGCTCTGACAATTTTAAAAGTTGAGGATCTTTGCTGAAGAAATGTTAGACCACAAACAATTCTCTTATCCACAAAAATAAGCACTTGCACACATATTTATTAGCAATGGTTATATTTAGCTTATGCATGTAGCAAAATAATTGTTTTCCTAGACTTAATTAGATTCTCTCTCACAGTGTTTTTCAGTGTTTTCCCTACTGCAAATTAAATTCTTTTTTTGCAAACAATTAATGAAGATTCAGAATTCAAATAACCCGATGAGAAAAATCAGTTTAACTCAGTTTTAACCCTTCAGAGAATTCCTGCACAACTATGGATATTGTTTTGTATATTCAGAAACATTAAGAATATAAATGTGTTATATTTAGGAGCTTACTGTCAATGCCATTGTGTTTATTCTGAGTTTCCCAATGTATAGCTAATTGCAGCTATAGTACAAACAAAATTCTCTAATATTTTATCAATAAATAAGTAATTCTGATCAGCAATTTCAAGTGGTCTTGTTCCTTAACTTGTTCAAGTTCTTTCAATTCTATTTAATTTTTTTCAAATGTCAGCAGTAATTTGAACAGCTCCACATGAGAGTGATGACAATCAATATGTAAGATAATAAACAAATATGTTCAACTATGTGAGATTCATAGGTTGTCCTTCCCTTGGGTGAATTCATCACATAATTTAGATATTATTTTGATTCTATTTTGTTTTAATATCAGTAATGCAAACAGGTGTCAAGAGAAATGTTACCTAGGTTGCCAATGGAATTTACTATTACAGAGTTGAATACATATAATTTATGTATCATATATAACATAAGGGAACATATTTTTATAATAACCTCAAATGTTTACTTCAGATAATATAATTATGTACTAATTTCCCCTCCTTTTGTATTGTTATGTTAAGGTTAGTTGAGAAAGTAAAATTCTTTTTCAAAAGAGTTTTAGAATTTTAACACTTATCAAACCATTAACGTTGACCAAATTGTAGTTCTCTGAATTCAGATACTTTCAAAAATTATGAAAATGAAAAATGTTTGAACATAATGAATTCATCAGTTACATGTAAATAAAGTGGGAGGAAATGAAAGCTAAGACTTTTACTTAATAGTGGGTATCGACATGACTACACCTGGCATTAAAAAAGATCAGCTGTCTTACTACCTGAAGAGATTATCTGAATCATTTTACAAAAAGACTAGCTATAAATCTGATTGGAACCTCCCAGTAGCAGACCAGATAAAAGGAACCATAAAACAGAAGACTTTGAAGAGAGACTCTCCCAAGCTGTGCTAGAAAACTCTCTTCAGCTGTCATTCACTGGCCTATCGGACTGAGTATTTCTGAGCCTCCAGGATGTTTTCAGTGACTTAGCTTGTCTCCAGCTTCAGCCACCAACCATGTCTTCTCCTCTCTGTAACTGTAAGCTGATTAAATTTCCTTTTCTCCCTTTAGTTGTTTGACTTTAGTTGTTTGACTTTAGTTGTTTGACAGCAACAATTAAGAGTAACTATTACATGTAGTTACTTAGCTTGTAGTCCTGAGTTCAATGATCTGAAAATGGAAAAGTACAAACTTCTTTTCTTTGTATGTGAGACATCAAATCAGATCTCTTATTCATCTTTTGTTCTTCCATGATCAGCCAAGAGGATCCAATGATTTTCAGAAAATTTTAGTTATATGAGCCAAATCCTTGATCCAATATTAGCTGCAATTAATGGCATATATGCTTTTTTGCAGTAAATATCTTACAGTTTTACTCAATAATTTTAGTTTTATGTACTATGATAGAGATTGATATGTCTTAAGGGTTATTTTATACTTTCGAGTAATTAGTGGATTACAAACTAATTTCCTAAAATACTAAATATTTTCTCAGTGCCTACTGTCCCACAGGTGAAAAATATAAATATTTCCTTGTAAAAGTCATAAGATGAAGAATAAATGCTTGCTTAGAATGCCATCTGGTATCCACTAAGTCAATCATAGATGTTTGGATTGTTTTCATGACAATTCCGCACTGACTTCAAGTTCATGGCTTCTTTATTGAATAAATTCCGCATGTTTCCCAAACAAATAGCATTTTAGCTTGAGCATTACCATGTATATTCATCTGCAAATTCAGAAATATCTTACCCACCTGCTCTCTATGGAAATGAACCTCCACAGACTGCCAATCCTGCTGTCCTGCTGTGCTCTGCAGAAGTCTCCCAAAGAATCAGGCTACAACTACACAATTTCTATGCATTATCATGTTTGAGGTACTTTTAAACTAGGGATAGTATTATAAAAATTCATGTAATAACTTAGGTAACAAAAGTATCTTTCAAATCTTATTTTCATGTTTTTACGTTCTTAAATTCTCTTCCTCCAGGTAGTCTCTGAATTGACCTGCCATTACTTTAAAAAATTCTGTGGTTTTGAAATCTTTACCTCAATACATTTTCACGGCTGGGAGGAAGTCATATTTGTTTCCATGTTATGTGGAAAATAGCATATTTTTTTAACCCAAGAGCTATGTTTCAAAAGATACCTTAATTTATCTCATGAGTGGTATATATATTTTCCTTTTGAAATATGTTGTTATTCTTTATGGACATATTTCTTTTACTCTAGTATGAGTTTGAACTGATGCAGGGAGACAAGATGAAAAGAGAGACAGAGATTAAAGTTTATCAAAGGAAAATGGATGTGTATCAGTTCAAAGAGTTCAAGGTTTAAAATGCTTTAATCTCTTTTAAGGAGTCATAGGACTGGTGAGATGGTCAATAGGCAAAGCATTTAAGTGCAAACCTTAAGTGCAAACAACTGAGTTTAAGCTCATATGGTGAAAAGAAAGAACCTACTGCCTGGAAGTTGTCCCTGATTTCTACATATGTGCTTGTACCAATTTTTTTCTCTCTCTCTGAAAAATCAAATAAATAAATATTCAATTCAATAAAATAAAATTAGGCATAGAGTAAGAATCAATGCAAGAAAAGGGAGATGATCTTTCTACTTGGTGGTGGTGGCAAAGTTATCTAAATTATAAAAAAAAATTATTTGGGATTATGTCTAAATGTTCACAGTTAGGTGATACGATATACAAAATTAATTCTTGATAAATTTCATTGTGATATCTGGTAAGTTACAACACATATTAAGAGTAAATGAATCATAAAAAGTGGTGACTTTTAACATAGTTGGAGCAATCAGACAGGAGATTAACTGAAATACAGTAGGGAAGAAGAGTTTTAGCACAGAAACACTGAATTATATAAGAATATTATTAGTATGTTCAATATTGTTGAAAGTAAGATATGTTTATGCAAGCACTGCTTTCATGAAACACTTTAACATCTGCTAAATGTTGACTGAAAGTCACACTTTTATACTCTTACAGGAATATTGCGTGTGAACACTGTCACCTTATAATTGAGTATTTAGTGTGGCGAGAATGAGAAATAAATGGACAATGTTTAATATGGAAATGGGAAGAGATATATAAATTGAAATGTTAATATATCAAACATTTGAAATATATGTCATACATTGCCATGACCCAATCAAAAACATACTCACTTTGATTTTCCTTACAGTAAATAAAAAATAGACATGTAATAAATATTTGAAGAAAGATTATATTTTTGCAATCTGTACTGAAACTCTTTGTGTTTAAATCAAAGTCTGGTGAATAACATAAGCTAACATGAAATCTGTTACTTGTTTTCTATTCTACAGGAAAAATAAATGATGTATATATATATATCATGTGTGTGTTTATGTGTGTTTTGTGTGTATATGTGTATTTGTGTATATATTGTGAACAGAGACACAGAGCCTTTCTATGTACAATTTAACTCTTTAATCCCTGAATTCAGTGTTTTCTAAAGTTGTAATAAGAAAACCTATATTTACATTATAACATATATACTTGAAAACATAAACATTGTGCATTGCCTGACAAGACTTCTCCTAGTATCCAGGTTGGTGATCACCTGTCTGACTTGTTCTGACTTACTAGTAAAGATCCACAGCTGCTTCATGTGTCTGCCCTCTTCCTCTTCTTTTCTGGTTTGTGAGCATTTTGAGCCAGAGGATGTCATATCTGGAAAGTCTTAATAAATGCTCCTTTGATTATCCTGTGTATTTAGGACTCTGTCAAAATACTCCTTGTATACTCCTCAACTCTATAACTTTTTGTTTTGAGCTGATATCGAACTATTAAAAGTAAGTAATAGAAAGAAATGCTGAGTTGTGTCCTGTGACTGTAGTGACAGAGCTTCTGATGACTGAACCAAGACCTGAAAGTAGGTCAAGCCCAGTTCATAACTGGGCACCAAGCTGTGTCACTTTTTCTTTCTTTTTTTTAAATTTTTTTATTTATTATTTATTCAATTGTGTGTGTATGCGTGTGTGTATGTATGTGTGTGTGTAGAACCACGGACGAATTTGGGAACCACCAAGGACAACCTCCACCTCCTCCTTTATTCTGCCCCAGGATTCACAGGCTCCGCCCTACCAGGAACCAGAAAGTCAGGCTGCCCCGCTTTCGCCCGGCGTCTATACGTGGGGTTTAGGATTCAAACTCAGGACCCCTGAGCCACCTCTCCAGCCCTACTTTTTCTTAATAGTTCTCTATGCAATTTGATTTTCCATCCTTTTTGAAATGTCTGACAGGTTGATTTTCATTATGAAATTTTACTGTCTTGTTTCCTAGAGAACATTGTTGAAAAACCGTCCCTATAAAAGTATTTTCATAGTCTCTTCCCAATTTTTAAATATAAAATAAATAAAATGAGATAAATGTGATCGATCTTCAGCATTTGGAAAAGCAATCACAGTTTTTGCTGAGTTATAAACACTGTAATGACTACAGAACAAGCAAAAACATTAGAAAACATTGACAGATGTCACTCAACCTCAGGTTATAACAGGCATTTTGAAATCTGCTTATAATCTCCTCTCAAATAATATTGCTCCACATGCCCCATCAGAAATGGAATAATATTGCCTAATTTGCATGTAAAGTTCCTGTAAGTCACCTTCATTATATAAAAAGAAAATCTGTTTGCCATTATACTCCAATATCTTTGTCACTTTAAACATTTGGTTTTACAAAGGGATTACAAAACTCAGTAGTACAAGAAATAATACATTGTATTGTATAGAAAATAATGCCTTGCCATAATATTTTTCTCTATAATATTACTATTACTCATTGTATTTGCTTGCTTGTTTATTAATCAATAGAAGATTTTTAAAGAAGTTTTAAGTGTTTTACATGTATGTTCAAATCATTGGTGACCTGTGACAGCAGAAGAAAATTACACTTTAAATATTAAGAGTGAGATAATTTAAATGTCTTAGAAGATGGTTAAATTTAGCCATAATTAACCATTATGGTGTATATATATGTATTGAAATGTCCACATGAGCCCACATAAATATATATACTTTTTATATTCCTATCAAATGAAATGAATTCATATTCCATAAACTATTTACAAAAAAAGAGGAGAAAAAGTAATAATTGATTTTCAATTTGATTGTAATGTCTTATTTTTTGGAAGTAATGTAATTCATTCAAATTAATGGCTTCTGCCATTATTATAAAGATATAAATTCCAGGATAAATGGTTGATATGATAGTCCATGAAAGAAATGGAGTAAGACTTGTTATATTTTCTTTGGGAAAAATTCTAGAATGAGAGAAAAATCTGTTCATCAGACCCAATCTGTGAGAAATTGGAAATGAGTCACTTCTTCTATCTTCGCAATAGAAAAGTAGGGACATTTTCACCTCCGTCCACTTTTTTCATTCTCTAATGTCAAAAAACCTGGGATTAAGTTATTTAAATGAAGATACGCAACAGAATTTGCAACTCACCCAAGGAACCCTATTCTACAGACATTGAAAAAAGAAACGTGGGCAACATTCTCTATACATTAGCAATAAAGGTTTCATTATGTTGGGCCCGCCCAGGATTTGCCCCAGAGCATGGCAGAGCATATGGGACTAAAGATGGTGCTGAGGGAAAAGATCTTGGGCGTGACCCTGATCACGTCACAGAGATCCCTAATTGGCTTTCAGGTATCTACCTGCCTCCTGTGCTGAGTGACATTGAACTTGACCATTAGCACCTGTAGGATGTCTTGACCTTGTGACACAATAGGATGCCCCATTCGAGCCTTGGTAGCCTTAGCCTTTGTGTATAAAAGTTCCTTTTCTCCGCCCAGTAAACTGAGATCTGCTACTGACAATCTCACCCACCCGAGCGGAGTCTCTGGGGATAGAGGCGGAGGTGGGGACAGCTGGAACCTGCTTTCATCACAGTCAGCAGCTGTGTGTTTAAGTGAGTGAATGGATGCCTAAGTGGGCACTGGTTCCCACACATTAAGTCATTGAGAATCCAGGATGTAGTTTTCCCTTCTCAGGTCAACAAATTTCCTGAATGGATATTTTAAAGAATATTTGCTAGTTAATGTCCTTTATAAATTAGTAATAAGGAAGATCCCTAATTCTCTTACAAGAACAAAATTGCATGTTGACTTCACATCTTTCCGCATATTTTTTACTGATACTTTAATTCAGAAGACACTGACACATTTAGGTGTAGAATGTTTCTAGATATATGTAAAATAGATTTCCTAGCAAGTACATTTTTTTTGTTTTAATGGATGCCAAAACAGAATTTTTGAAGTCATTTAATACATAAATCAAATATTCTATTATAGATGGCTAGTTTTAGAAAAAAATGCATTAATCCTTCAAAACTATTTCTAAAGACATGAACCAAATGACATGATCATAGAATGACTGGAAACCTGTTGTCTTCCTTGTTAATGTTGAACATGAGATTAAAGGTCTGAATTTGTTGCCAAGGTTCTGAAGGAAGCAGAAATCCTACATTTTCTCACTGGGGCTCCTTTAGGCACTGCCAGAACACACAGCAAGTCAACAGAGTTCCTTTCACTAATCCATGATACCTGCACTTTTTAGTCATATGATCATTACTAATTTCAAATGCATGTGGTTGGAAGGGGAACAAATACAAAGTCTTGATGAGTTCGATGGCTGCCAAAAAGGATTAGGGATTTCTGTTTGCACACATCTTTTTTCTTAGAAAAATTTGCTGAGTGCTGCACTCAAGACTGCTTTAATTAGAGGTGGTTGGAGAGGTGGTTCAGGGGTTAAGCCTCTGCCTTGCAGGAGGAACGTCCTGAGTTTAGGATCCTAGACCCCAGGTATAAGCCCTGGCGGCTTTCATTTCTGGTCCTAGTAGGACGGAGCCTGAGAATCCCGGGCGAGTAAACAAGGAGACGGTGGAGGTGGTCCATGGTGGTTCCCGAATTTGTCCGTGGTTCTACACACACACACACACACACACACACACACACACACATATTCACACACGCGCACACACGCATACACACACAATTGAATAAAAAGACTGCTTTAGTTAAAAATCTATTTTATAGGCAATGGAAAATGGCGCATGGTAAGGATGATCATGATTAATAAAAGGGGAGAACAAGATAATATATATCGTTTGCACATCCAGAAATTCTGCCACAATCCACTTACATTGTTCAGGTAGTATGCATTTAATAAACAAATTTGAATTTAAAAAGCTTTAAACACCAAGGAAATATAATAGAGATCTCTTCATCATCCTGAAAGAGGAACAGACACTTTAAGCAAGTCAAGCCTCAACAAAACAAAACAAAACCTCTGTTTTTGCTAGAAATGTGCCTTATTGAACCTTCCACCCAGTTGAAGCTACCTGATGCGCCTATCTATTTTCCTTTATCCAATACTACTTATGACATATTTCTTTTATATTTATTGCCTTTATTTTGCTTATTGGAAGAACATGACCAGCCATCTATCCTCATGAAAATTATGTCCACTCTTAATAAGTAAATAATTAGATTAAAACTTCTTAAAAGCTAAGTAATTATCTGTGAAACACCGAGTGCTAACATGAATAAATATATTCTATTAAAAGGGAAGAAAGAATGTAGCCTGTATTTGACTACTAAAAATTGAACGAACAATCCATAATTCCAGAAGACAGAACAAAATAGAATAATTTTTATGTTCATAAATACTGAAAATAATTTTTTCCAAATAGTTTATAAGAAAACTTAAACATTAGCATGCCTAAAATAGAAGCAAATTCATATTTTAGTGGTGATATGGATAAGGTAGATTAAATAAAGCAATGAAAATCAACATATAAATAAAACCTATTAGGTTCAACAAAAGTAAGCAGAGATCTGGATGAACAATCTGTTGACAAAACACACAGATATAGGGTCGAGATTTATAAGTGACTTTCTACATGAGTAATTAGTAAAAGTAAATAAATTAAAAATCAGCTTCTTTGAGATTAAAAACAATTTTTTTCCATCAGAATACCATACGATGAGCACATAAAATGAGTCATGAGGAGCACAGTGAAATGACAGGACATATAATTATCTTGGCAATTAGCAAAAAAAAATCAGAACCACTGAGCAGAGAGCAAATAAATTAATTAACTAGTTCCTGGTTCTAGGGATCAAGCTCAGGCCCCTACATATGCTAGCAAGTTCTCAAAACACTGGGTAAGACAGTGAAATGCTGGTTTCTTGAGATAAGGGCTTACTGTGCAGTGCTGGCTGTTTTGATTTCACTGGGTAGCACAGATTGGCCACTCAGTATCAAAACTTCGTGTCTTCAAAGGTGGAATCATAGACAAGCGCACACTTGGTGAGAAGGGAAGGATTTTCAGCATTGACTTCTTATTGGGTAATATGCATTCTTTTGTTACAATCATCAAAGTATTATTTTCTAAAGTGACACATTAAAAGAATATATTTATTTCAAGTTTGCTTCTTGTAATGATTATTTAACAAATGATTTTACCTGAATAGTCTGGAAAATTAGCTTATTGACTCCAAACGGTAAATAAATATAATTCAAAATTGGCCATTTTATTTATGATGTTTAAACAAATACACAAATGCAAAACATGTTTCTGTTTAAATACCATTAAATAGAAAGTTAAAATTATTCATTTATGTAAGAATTGTTTTTACTTGTATACACTAAGCAAGTCTGCTTTCTGGGTACCTTGGTCTTTTCGATTGTGTGCACTTTCAACAGATTTTGAAATGTGATTGATTAAATTCGAATGAAGCTTTCTGTAACATAAATTTTTAAGTATAGTTTGAAGATAAAGTTAGGAACAAAAACCATATTTTAGAGCAGGCAGGGAATTAAGAGTTTTCTATTTTAAAGGGCTTAAAATAAATTTGAAAAAGATGAAATGCAAAGTACATCATCTCTATTTTGTCATTTATCTATCTATACATCATTCAGAAAACTGCCAAATTTCCATGACCAAATTATCCTAGATTTAAAATGATTCATTTTTTTTCTATGCATTTAGTCCATAAGAAAATGTCTAAATTATTCTCCTGCTTTTCCCTTTCAATTAAGTCTTTGCATGATCTAAATTTTTTCTCATATGTATGGAAGTAAATAAATTAACTTTATGGTTTTCATTAATATCAATATTAAAGTGTGCCAAACAGTAATTGATAATTAGAATTCTAATTGAGTACATCTGTGGATGTAACTAGAAATCAACTACTGCTTGTCTTCATACACTGTTATAAGCTTGGCATGTGTCAGGCATATTAGTTCTTCGTACACTGTAGCACATTGGAAAGCAGATTTATATGAAAAGACACCAGGTTTAGTGAGAGTCTCAAGTGTACTCCATCTTAAAAAATCCTGTGTATAGCTCACAGTACTTTCATTTACAGTATGGAAAAAAAAAGAAAAAAAATTACTAGAGTCAGGAAACTGAACTTTTGTCATTTTCAGCAGCATAAATACAACTTAAGAATCAGCTCAGATATATTCTCTCCGTAGTATAAAGGTGAACATAGAATAAAAGTGAAAAGTAAAGTAAAAATAATATTAAAGACAAAGATATAATTACCATTTGATTCACTTGTTCTATTGCTTAATCAAATATTTATTGAGGACCTGCTTCCATGTTCAGTAGTTGAAATACATTCAATATATTTTTGACATACAATATTTTCAATGATGTTATCGAAACTTAACCTCATTGTAGGTTAAGGTACATATGTATAAGCATGTACAATGCACATATTAACATATATTAAGAATAGTAAACTGCATATATGAAATGGTAACTTATAATCAATTATGTTTCTTATTTTATTTAATACAACAGTGGGAAAATTTTTAAGTGGAGGATATACCTCACATATTGAATTCTTATAAAGCTCTGAAATTGTCTAATTACACACAGAGTTTGTGATTATTAAGCAGTAACAATCTTCAATCTTGCAAATTAAAAGTGTCTTTTTAAATTATGTATTACTGGTAAGTTAGAACCAGATTTTAGATGACATATTATTGGTTATTTGAAAGCAGATAAAATAAAATGTAAAATAACATAGAAGGAAAAAATTTTACTTTTTATTAAAAACCAAGAGTTCCTAAACTTGATTAGTTATATGGAAATCTATTTTTTCAATATCAAACTTTACTGAAAAAATTGATTTGGCACAGGAATTGCTATAATGAGAAATTTAAGAGATTTAACAAATTTCTGTCTTATATCACCAATTATCAAGAAGAATTGACATAAGTTGTAGCGCTCTAACAGAAAAATATTGGAAAGATGAATAGATTCTACAGTTTGCTCAGAATGAAGTACACAGAACAGATCTAAAATGTGATGGTAAATAGAATGTTGGAAATTTATCTGTCATCCTGGCTAAAGTAGACAGAGCTGAGAAGGAAGGAAAATAATAAAATTAATAGAAGAAAGAAGTAATTATATTTGTAAAGGAAAAGCTGAGTAAAGTAATACAGAGACCTTAGAAAACAAGCTGAGACTGCTTGATATTTAGTCAGGAGTTGAAAGAACGGTCAGTTGACTTAAGAAAAAAGGTTGAAAAAATTTATGTAAAGTAGAACCTGCATGTGTAACAATATTAAAAAATTAAAATATTATTGAAATGTGTGTATGCATTGAAAAACTTATTTGTGAAATTATAAGTCATTGAAATTTGCTTCTTGATATATCAGTAACTGAGTATATAGTAGAAAAAGTATTAGTGATACTTTATGTCAATTTACTTGACAATGGATTGCCAAGCTAAAATATTATCCCTCAGTTAAAAAACAATTTCTAAAATTAAATATCTAACTCCTATCTATCTATCATCTATCTATCATCTATCTATCTATCTATCTATCTATCTATCTATCTATCTATTTATCATCTATGATTTCTCTATTTTTCATCCATCTTTCTCCCATCTACCTGTTGTATTTCTCATCTGTTATCAATCATCTGTCATCTATTTCTATTTATTTATCAATCACCTATGTATCTATATCTGTCAATGATCATTTATCATCCATCTGTCATCTGTTTGAACTTAATATGAATTTATGGAGAAAGCATGTTTGTGATGTAAGACTATATAGAAATTTTCAAACGAATCAAAATTTAATTCATATATATATATTGCACATTTTCAATTCTTTATCCTAAAATTGTGAATTATACCTTCATGAACCTCTAAATTCCTACACTGAATGAAATTGTACAGCTAGGAGAATATTCAAGGAAATACATGATATATTTTCATGTCTCCCTATATCTCAGAATCCTGTACTCTTTTACTGATTTTTGAATCCTTTTTTAGAGTTTCTTCCTTTAACACAACATTATGCTTATATACTCTAAATTCATTCATTTTATTTAAAGAAGAAAATGGTAACCACTTGTGTGGTCATACCATCCTTGCAATTCCTTACCAGACTAGTTGATGTAAGGACTGGAGAAAACCCATGAGCACACCACTGGAGCAGGTGTTACAGATACTAGAAGGCAACCAGCATCTTATGCTGAGTCACAGGCAGGAGGAGCCATCTGAAGTCAGATACTGATCACGGCTTTGCCTTCTTTTACTTGTAAAATTTTTGTGTTTATTTTCTTTTCCCAAGACAATTCTGCATTCAAGGCCATGCTGAGGAAAATGGGCTAAGTCTCTCATTTTTGAAAGTGAAAGGCCAGGTGAGATTTTGTAAGACATAATATAGTTAGAGTAAGGGCTGGCAGAATCTTTTTATTAGTGTTGACTTTTCTGCATGTTGGGCAAATATATGGAGAAAGCCTGCTCAGTATTTTGACTAAGCTAGAAGTAAATGTCTCTGTAATTTCTGTGCATGTGGTATGGCCATTTCCTTGGTTCTCCAGTCATGTGCTGAAATGTAACCAGAAACTATAAGAAAATAGAATAACTCCTCTGTTTTCCTAATCAGTAACAGAAAAGTAACTGAAACAAAAGGCATCTATGAACTGAATTATGAATCTTTATATACAGAATTGGCATTTATTTAATATTTCTTCTGAATTGGGCAAATTGAGAAAAATTTGAATTCTGCTACCACATTTTAGGTAAAATACTAAGATGAGGAAAATCAATCAATGAAAGCCGATGACTGATGATATTCTTACTTTGTAAATTCACTCTTGTTGATATTGAAAAGAAGATGGGAGGCTATACATATAATTAATAAATGATAGTTATTAGGCTTTGGATGGTATTAAGAGACTTTATTTAGAGACACATTTCTTTGGTTACAACATTTGAATATGCTCGGGTTTACAAAATCTTAATAAACTTAGTTCTATCCCTCTGATGTGCATGTGTGCACTAATTTTCATTTTTCTTTTAAGGAATTTTTTATTTTTACTCAGCAGCAGTTCTGTTATACTAATTTCCCAGTAGGTAGAAGAAGGTTGATGAAAATTCTCTTCCTAGACAGCACTTACAACCTTTAGTACAATACAAGTCACAGAAAAAGTCCATCATATGATTTTCAGAAAGCAAGTATCACTCTTCCAAAATATTGACAAAGCTATTTAAATTGGATATAGAGTATTTTAACAACCTGAATTATGTTGATGTACCAGGTGATTTTAAATATGACTTTCAGTTCAATAAGTGCCTCTGGCCTATTGTTTCTAGTATTTCAGTGGAAACTTTTGAATATAATACAAAAATACAATGTCATAATGTGAATTTGTCTAATCATTAGCTGTATAAAAATAAACACATAATTGTGCTGAATATTATTTTTTATTAATACATTTTTTATTATTATTTCAGCTCATACAAACTTAATAGGTACACCAGTTCCCTCCCTCCTTCCTCCTCCCCCCATACCCCGTGCTCCCCCTCCCCACCCCCCTACCACCCCATCCCCCCAGTGCCTCCCGCCCCAATTCCCAGAGAGTCCTTTCTTGTGCATGTCTGATTTTCCTCTGGGCCCTCCTCTCCGATGACGTACAAGGACCCAGTGGCCTTTCCCTGAACCCTTTCCCGTGTTCCCCTTAGGGATAGGAACACTGCTGTGGCTGCCAATCCCTTGCCTCCAAGGATCTTGGTGCCTTTAGCAGATCCTAGACTTTGTGAGGTCAATAGTGTGTTGGACAATGCGCAGAGCATGTAAAGTCCAATTATGATTGCTTCAGCCCTAACTTGTATGGAGTATCTTACATATCATTGCTCCTCCCATCCTTTGGCTCTTACACTCTTACCACCCCCTCTTCCGCAAATGTCCCTGAGCTTCAGGATGGGGAGAGATTAGTCTGGCCTAGCTCTGGGTGGTTGATATAGAGTCTCTGAAGTTCTGGATTGTGGTTTGTTGATTTTCTTTTGCAGTTTTGCTGCTCCTACAATGCCCTTCACTCCATTCTGGTGGGCATTGTATGTTACCCCCTGGCCAGAGACAAAAAGCTGTTAAACTAGAGTCTTGTGATAAAAGCACATTCAAAGGTAGATGTAATAGAAGTGGGAAACCACAGTGAGGGAGGAGTCTATCACCCATTTGAAAAACGGTTACTTTTTATCTGCCAGACTATATGGCCTCCTCTTCTGGTGAGATCATACCCTCTCAGCAGTAAATGATCAGGAACAACAGTCTGTGAACTTAATCAGATGTCTCATTACTTATTTGAGTCCTTGATGGAGACCTATTTTTCTCTGCTGTAAAATGGTCCCTTCTCTCTTTGTTTCTGCTGTGGCCCTCCTACCCCATCCCTCCTGTTCATAATCCTTGCAATTACTGTCTCTAGGTGGGCTGGGTGGGTTTGGTACTAGCAGCCACCTATTAGGGAGTACATACGGTGCTTAATTTTCTGGGTCTGGGATACTTCACTTAATATAATTGTTTCTAATGACATCCATTTCCCGGCAAATTCCAATAATTCATCATTTTGATGGCTGAGTAGTACTCCATTGTATAGATGTACCACTGTTTCCTTATCCACTCGTCAATTGTTGGACATTTGGGTTGATTCCATGACTTTGCTATTGTAAACAGTGCTGCTATGAACATGGTCGTGCTTGTGTTATCGAGGTGAATTTTTGCTGTATGGGGGGTTATTCCCAAAAGTGGAATAGCAGGGTGATATGGCATTTCAATTTTTAATTTCTTTAAGAGTCTCCAGACGGCTCGCCAGAGTGGCTGTATGAGCCTGCATTCCCACCAGCAATGTAGGAGAGTTCCCCTCTCTCCACATTCTCTCCAGCATTTGTTGTTGTTTGTATTGTAGATTTTTGCCATCCTGACCGGGGTGAGATGATATCTCAGGGAAGTTTTGATTTGCATTTCCCTGATGGCTAAGGAAGTGGAGCATTTTTTAAGATATTTGTTAGACATTTTAATTTCATCCTTGGTAAAGTTTCTTTTAGGTTACAGGGCCCATTTTTTGATTGGGCCATTGGTTTCCTTGGTGTTTAGTCTTCTAAGTTCTTTGTGCACTCTGGACAGCAGAGCTCTATCAGATGTGTGGTTAGTGAAGATTTTCTCCCATTCTGTGGGTTGCCTTTGAGCTCGTGTTACAATCTCTTTATCTGAACAGAAGCTCTTTAATTTCACAAGATCCCAACTGTTTGAGAGTTGATTGCAGTGACTGTGCCAATGGATGTCTGTTTAGGAAATGTTGGCCTAGCCCAATCAGCTCGAGGGACTTCCCTATCCTTTCAACTATGGTTTTTATAGTCTCTGGCCTTATATCAAGGTCCTTGATCCATTTGGAATTAAGTCTTGTACATGGTAACAAGTACGGGTCAAGCTTTAATCTTCTGCATGTGAAGATCCAGTTTTGCCAGCACCATTTGTTGAAGGTGCTGTTCTTTTTCCATTGGATTTTTTGGGCCCCTTTGTCAAAGACCAAATGGCTGTAATTTTGTGGGCTTATATCTGGGTCTTCAATCCTTATCCATTGATCTGTGTGTCTATTTTGAAGCCAGTACCAGGCTGTCTTTATAACTATGGATTTGTAGTATAGACTAAGGTTTTGTATGGTAATACCTTCAGCAGTGTTTTTGTTACTCAGGATTGTCTTTGCTATCCTGGGTCTTTTGTGCCTCCATATGAACTTTGAGATTGTTTGGTCAACTTCTTTGAAGAATGCTTTGGGATTTTGATTGGTATAGCATTGAATCTGTATATGCCTTTTGTAGGATGGTCATTTTTACGATGTTGATTCTGCCAATCCAGGAACAAGGGAGGTCTTTCCACCTTCTGGTGTCTTCTGCTATTTCTTTCTTTAGGGTTTTAAAGTTTTCATTGTAAAGGCCTTTTACCTCCTAGGCTAGGTTTATACCAAGGTATTTCATTTTTTTAGGGGCTATAATAAATGAGATTGTTACTCTCAAGGATTTTTCACTTCTTTCATTCTGGGCATATAGGAAGGCCTCTGATTTTTGCACATTTATTTTGTATCCTGCCACCCTGCTGAACTTCTCAATTAGTTCCAGGAGCTTCCTGGTGGAGTATTTGGGATCACTTAGGTATAAGATCATGCCATCTGCAATTAGGGATAGCTTGACTTCTTCCTTGCTGATTTGAATCCCTCTTATGTCCCCTTCTTGTCTTATGGCTTCAGCTAAGACTTCAAGTACAATATTGAATAGAAGTGGTGAGTGTGGACAGCCTTGTCTAGTTCCTGATCGAGGCGGGAATGCTTCCAATTGTTCCCCATTGAGCATAATCCTTGTTGTGGGCTTGTTGTATACAGCTTTTATTATATTGATAAAGGTTCCTTCCATTCCTACTGTTTCTAGCATTTTGATCATAAAAGGCTGTTGGATTTTGTCAAAAGCTTTTTCTGCATCTATTGAGAGTATCATGTGGTCTTGGACTTTGGACTGGTTTACATGATGAATTACATTTATTGATTTGCATATGTTGAACCAACCTTGCGTGTCGGGGATGAAGCCTACTTGGTCCCCGTGAATGATCTTTTTAATTTGTTTTTTAATCCGATTTGCTAAGACTTTGTTGAGAATCTTTGTGTCTGTGTTCATCAGAGAGATCGGCCTATAGTTTTCTTTTTTAAGTGAATCTTTATTAGGTTTTGTGATTAAAACGATATTAGCTTCATAGAAGGAATTTGGTAGTGTTCCTTCCTTTGCTCTTTGATGGAACAGTTTAAGGAGTATTGGTGTTATTAACTCCGTAAATGTCTGGTAGAACTCTGTGCTGAATCCATCTGGTCCAGGACTTTTTTTGTTGGGAAGATTTGAGATTACTTCTTCAATTTCCTTATATGTTATAGGACTATTTAAATAATTCACAACTTCCTGATTCAATTTAGGTAAGTTGTGTTTACTTAGAAATTCACCCATCTCTTTTGTGTTGTCAAACTTCACAGAGTATAAGTTTTTGAAATATGATGTTGTAATTCTCTGGATTTCTTGGGTATCAGTAGTGATAACTCCATGTTCATTTCCAATTTTATTAATTTGGTTTTTATCTCTCTTGCTTTTGGTTAATTTAGCTAGAGGTGTATCAATCTTATAGATTTTTTCAAAGAACCAGCTTTTTGACTCATTGATTTTTTTTCTCTCGTTTTTCAGACATTTTTCCCCTTAATTTGCTAATCTCCTCTCTTCTACTACTTTTGGGATCAGATTGCTCTAGTTTCTCTAAGACTTTAAGCTGCATTGTTAAGTTGTTTATTTCTGATGTTTCCATTGTTTTGATGTAGGCATTAAGAGCTTTGAACTTACCTCTTAGAACAGCTTTCATTGTGTCCCAGAGATTTTGGTAAGTTGTATTTTCGTTATCATTCACTTTCAGGAAATCTTGAATTTCCTTTTTAATTTCCTCCTGAATCCAGTTCTCATTCAGCATCATAGTGTTAAGTTTCCAGGAGTTAGTGTATTTTCTCTTGTGTGTTGTGTTGTGGATGTCCAGCTTTAGGCCATGGTGGTCTGACAGGGCACAGGTTAGAATTTCAACATTTTTGTACATATGTAGATTTGTTTTGTGGCCCAGTATGTGATCTATTTTGGAGAAAGTTCCGTGTGCTGCTGAGAAAAATGTGTATTCTTTGGTGCATGGGTGAAAAGTTCGATAGAGATCTATAAGGTCCATTTCTTTAAGGGTTTGATTAAGGTCCAAAGTGTCTCTGTTAAGCTTTTGACCTGTTGATCTATCCCATGTTGAGAAGGCGGTGTTGAAGTCCCCAAGAATTATCGTTTGGGGGTTGATTTCTTGCTTTAGACACTGTAGGGTTTTCTTAATGAATGTGGAGGGGCCCGTATTGGGTGCATATATGTTCAGTATTGTGAAGTCTTCCTGGTGAATTGTACCTGTGACTAAAATGTAGTATCCATCTGTGTCTCTTATAATTTTCTTTGGTTTGAAGTTACTTTGTCTGATATCATAATGGCTACCCCTGCCTGTTTTCTGCTTCCATTAGCTTGTAGGATTATTGACCAGCCTTTCATTTTTAGGGCATGCCTATCTTTTGTGGTGAGATGGGTTTCCTGTAGGCAGCAGATTGATGGATTGTGATTTTTAATCCAAATTTGTAATCTGTGTCTCTTGATGGGTGAGTTAATTCCATTAACATTTAGTGTTATAATGGTGAAACTATTTTTGATTCCAGACATTTATTATATTTAGTAGTTTTTATAAGTATATTGATTCGCCTTTAATAGTGTTATACTTGCCTTCTGTTCTCCTGGATATGCCTGTTTTTTTCTTCACACTTGAGGTATCATTTCTAGCATTTTTTGAAGGCCTGGTTTGGTGGACATGTATCCCTTCAAGTTGTCTTTGTGCTGGAAGATTTTTCTTTCTCCCTCGATCATGATGGATAGTTTTGCAGGGTAAATCAGCCTGGGTTGACATTTTTGCTCATTCAATACTTGAAGTTGTCTCTCCAAGCTCTTCTTGCTTTTAGTGTTTCCATTGAGAAGTCATTTGTTATTTTAATAGGTTTACCTTTAAAAGTGACTTGTTTTTTCTCCCTTGAAGCTCTCAGCACAGTGTTCTTTATCTTGAATGTGGAGTGTTTTGACTATTATTTGCTGTGGCGAGCTTCTGTTTTGGTCATATCTGTTTGGGGTGCGGAATGCCTCTTGTATATGCATGGGCCTCTCTTTTTTTAGATGAGGAAAGTTTTCCTTGATGATCGTTTGAAAAATTTCCTCAGGGGTGATATTTTGAGATTCTTGCTCTGGTATTCCATGAATATGCATATTGGGCTTCTTCAGGGTGTCCCATATCTCCTGGATATTTCTCTCAAGTATCTTTTTGGCTTTAACAATCTCTTCCATTGAGCTGGTTAATACTCCCACTTTATCTTCAAGATCTGAAATTCTGTTTTCTGCTTCATTAGTTCTTCTGATAAGACTCTCTGTAGAGTTCTGGGTTGAAGATAACTTGTCTTTTAGCTCAGTTTTAAACTCTGCTTGAGTCTGCTTTAACTGCTCTATGCCAGTTTTTGATTCTTGCACTTTTTCTCAACTTCTCTATGTGTCTGTTGTGTTCCTCCTCAAAGCGATTGATTCGATTATTTAATTCCTCCTGGATTTCCTCTTTCATAGTATTGAACATGGTAATGATCATATTTGAAGGTCGTTATCCTGAGTCAGGCTTTCTTGGCCATTTTCCATAGGTTTGTTTTGGTTGGAGTCTAACATTATGGGATTAATTCCTTCAGTGGGAGATTTGTTTACTTGATTGAGTGTTGTTTCTCATGGATTTGCACTTTGACTTTGGCATTGTCGTTTTAACTCTTAGGATCTTCTTTTAATTTCTGTGCGTTTTTCACTAAACTGAATTATTTGGCCTGGGGTTTTGGGGGTGGGCGGAGACGGAGCTTACCTAGGTCGAGGTGAGTCCAGGCTGGACCTCACGCGTCCCTGGCGGCGAAGATGGGGGAAGGAAGGATGGGGCATCGGCGAGGCGCTATTTAAACCTGGGGGACCTGGGGGTGAGCCAAGGGGCAGGGGGGATGCCCTCTCCTCCTCCCAGGTCCTGCCCGGCGGCTCCATCTGGATGGTGGGAGGAGGTGGGTCCACTGGGGCGGCCTGGAGCTCTAGGGGTGCTGTGGGGACCGAGCTTACCTGGGTTGTGGCGCGGTGTGGCTGGGCTGGACCGCGTGTGTGTCCAGGGCGGTGGAGTGGAGGGGAAGGTGTGATTGGGCGTCAGCGGGGGGGGGGGGGGGACCTGAGGGCGGGGCCGGGCACAGAGGGGGTGCCTTCTCCCCCTCCCAGGCCCTGCGCGCGCGGCTCGGGCTGGTGCTGAATATTGTTGATAGGAGAATAAAAGCCCTCAATGCTAAAATTCAATATTATACTGGAGGTTGCTCTTTTAGATTGTGATTAGCTCTTTTTTTAATTTGATTTGTTTTTTTACTTTTACAAGCATCGAGTATTCATCTCTGCTTCTCTTCATTACCCCATTTCCCATCCCCTCCCATCCCCTCCCTTCATCAATCCCTCCCCCTTTCACCCACCCTCCTGCCTGTCTGCTTCTATGGACCCCAGAGTTCCTTCTGGCTTCTCTAATCTTGTGGGAATTAAGGCCTTCATAGCATACCAAGTTTCCTTTCTTAGGGACACTCCAGTGATGTGGCATTTCCCTTCACTCATCCACTTTTACTTTCCAAGGTTTCCACTGATCTTTCTTGAATTCCTAGATAGTCTGTGAGGGCATGTTGGTATGTCAGTCATTGTGCACATCTGGTAAGGACAAATCTCACTGTACTGAGTTCCTAGATGCAGCAGTCCTGCCTTGTGTGGAATGTCTTGTCCAATGGTGAACCTTTTTTAGGTTCTTACAATTTCATCACCCCTTTTTCTGCAAGGTTCCCAAAGCCTTAAGATGGGGAAAGATTATGTTGGTCTGATTCTGGGTGAACCTTGCTGAATTGCTGGTACTCTGCATTATGGCTGACCTTTGCTGCCCACTTTACTCTTTCCCTACTGCCCTAGGCTGCATCCTGTGTGATTAGCTCTTGAAGAATACTATTAGTACCAACATATAAAAATAATTTGAAAAATACACAAAAATGGCATGCTGTCAAGAAGCCAAAATTTGGTTTTTCATCAAGCAGTAACACTAAATTCATCTTTGAATTTCCAACATCTAGAATAGAGGAAGTAAATTTCATACAATTCTAGTACTTGATGCTTCACTAAAGTAGCTCAAGTCTGCTCAGATAAATATACTGTATTTCTCTTTTTTATTTACTTTATATTGCTAAAACTGAGAAGCAGGGATTATAGACAGGAATGAAAAATGATGACTTAATTCTCCTCTTTGAAAATATAATGCAAATAAGGGGTTGAAAGCAACATTATCTCCTGTTCATCATCACCTGTAATCAGGTTCTCCCTGGATTCTGCAAGGAAGTATATTCGAATTAAAGAAAACAAAGCCAAAAAGAGTTAATGAATTGTCGAATGTCTTTCAGGCAGAAGCAAATGGCTTAGCATCTGGTTGGTTCAGGCACACAATCAGAATGGCAGTGATCACAGTCTGCAGACTAGTAGTGGCTTTTTCATCTGCTCTAAACGAAGGTCACCGAGTAGATAAAGAGTAATGTTGTGCTGTTGCAGCACATCTGATAATTCCATCATTGGCCGTTGGGAAGTACACTGCTGATATTATGATGATTTACCATTGGTGATTTGCTCAAATGAAAATATGTATATGATACTATGCATTTCCACACATTAGGTGATGTAAAGTGGCCTTTCAGTTCTGTGAACACTGTGTCTTGTGGTTTAAGGGATTTGTATACACCCTTGAACACAGTTAGAAACATGGTGCCATCATATGAACATTTTTACCCTTCTTTCCTACTCACACCATAGATAAAAGCCATATATTTAAAATGCATGGGCCAGATATTTACATTACTGTACTGACTAAGATATTATTTTCTATTAACCGTTCTTATACTGCCATATATTTTAACTCCACCCACAAAAATCGAGAACTTATTTTCCGGGTGTCAACTCTGTAATCAAATCCATCACTCTACTATCGATAAAAAAATGAAAAGTATTTGCTTTTGTATGAGAAATTAATTAAGTAATATTCAAAGTTTACTTTTGTAAAATCTTTAAATTCCACTATGTTCACTTAGGAAAGTCATATCACGGTCTAACTGATCTAGTCAAGATTATTCTGCAATCTATTTCCAGTCCACATATTTGCCATCTATTTGCCTTTAGTCTGAATTGATCCACATTTATCTCTATATTTTCTCCTCAGGTGCCAATGAAAGTAGCTTCCTGAAATTCTTTATGTAGACTAAAACTTCTCTTTACAAGATGAAGATTGGCTATTAAATCATGCAACCCAGGAAAAGTCTTAATCTTTATTATAAAACAAAAGGAAATGTTAAAGTGAATACTTGTTAAGTAATTTAAAACTCTTTATTGTTTTTAACTTTGGAAAGTATATAATCAATATGTATTACTTTTCCTCCATTTTATTTATTTTTTTAAATTTTTTATTATTATTTATTCAACTGTGTGCATCTGCGTGTGTATGTGCCCGCACGTGTGTGTGTGTCTGTGTGTGTGCGTGTGTGTCTGTGTATGTGTAGAACCATGGACGAATTTGCGAACAACCATGGACGCCTCCACCTCCTTCTGCCCTGGGATTCACAGGCTCCGCCCTACTAGGACCAGAAGCGCAGGCCGCCCCCGCTTCGGCCTGGCGTCTATATGTGGGATCTGGGATCCGAACTCAGGACCTTCCACCTGCAAGGCGGAGGCTTAACCCCTGAGCCACCTCTCCAGCCCCTTTTTTTAAATTTAAAGTTTTTTTTTTTAATTTTGTTTTTTTAACGTGGGACCTGGGATCCGAACTCAGAACCTTCTGCTTGTGAGACAGAGTCACAACCCCCGAGCCATCTCTCCAGCCCCTCCTCCATTTTAAAAAGAATAAAAATAGACTGGGTAGATGACTCATCAGTTCAAGTGCTAACTGTCCAGCTAAAAGACCAAAATTCAGAATCTCATGTTCACCATCATATGCCAGGTGGGTGTGGTGGCCAGTATTGTATTTAGATTCCAAACACAGCATTTTAGAAACTCCAGAAAAAATTAGCATCCTAGTCTCAGCCCATTCCTGAGCTTTAGGTTTGATTTGAGAACTCAGAGAAGTGTTCTGAACATATAACTTTGAAGAGCAATACAGAATAATATCCAATATTAATCTCAGGCCTCCATACATAGAAGCACACACATGCCTACACACCCATGTATACATGATCACATGCACACATCACATAGACACATTCATAGAACTTCCCTGAGATTTAATTTGATAACAAGTGAAACTAATAAAATACACTGCTTATCTATAATATATATTTTATATGCATATATGCAGTAAAACATGCCTAAATTTGTTTCCCTATTATTGGGACAAAATACCCTGAGAAACGTAAATTAAAGGAGAAAGAGCTTACCCAGACTCACAGTTCTTAAGGAATGTCTGTTGGGACATGGAATGGGAGCAGGTACTTTAAGCAACAGGTATCTTCATATCTACAGTTAGGAAGTGAGTGAGGAATGCTATGTCCTCAGCTCCAGTTAGAAGCAGTCTGAGATTTCAGCCTGGGGAAGGTTTCTACCAGGAGTAAGAGCATCTTCCCACCTTTTTTAATGTAGTCAAGGTAATCAATCCTTCACTTTCATGCCTAGAAGCAAACCTAAATTAGATAATATTACACAACTGTGACCAGAAGCCTGTCTCTTGGGTGACAGTGGATCCCATCAAGTTGACAATTATTATTAGCCATCATGAAGTATTTATAAAGTAATACAGTTAAAGTAATTACAGAATTGCATGGATTCATGTGTCAATAATGTGAGGAATGGCTTATATACAGTGTAAGTACATAGAAAAATATTTTATTTTTATTGAGAGATTATTTTTTCTTTCCATTATTCTGAAGATTCAAGAATACTTGCTGAATATTTTTAGTACTTCAGAAAGTTGTTTAAACATTGGTTTTACAAAGGTGGTAAACTTTTGCGAAATTGAACTAAAAAATTTTCAGAATCTGCACTTCATGATACTACTGCATATTTATTACATTGGCCTCATCATGAAGTACAAAAAAGAAACATGACCAGGAAGGAAATAAAAGCCCAAATATTTTAAATAATCAAAAGAAATGTTAGCAAAAATTTAATACGGTGAATGGTTATAAAGTTTAAACTTTCAGAAGTCAGTTCTCCCTTACCTATGTAAGCATCAGGGGATTGAACTCAGTTTGCCAGTTTTTTAAAAAAAATTATTATTTATTATTTATTCAATTGTGCATGTATGCATGTGTACGCAGTGTGTAGAATCACGGACGAATTCGGGAACCACCATGGACGCCTCCACCTCCTCCTTGTTTACTCTGCCCCGGGATTCACAGGCTCCGCCCTACCAGGTCCACAAGTGCAGGCCGCCCTCACTTCTGCCCCACGTCTACACGTGGGGTCAAGGATCCGAACATCAGGACCTTCCTCCTGCAAGGCAGAGGCTTAACCCCTGAGCCACCTCTCTAGCCCCCAGTTTGCCAGGTTTTTGAGTAGGCACTTTATCCATTGAGCCATCACACAACTCCCAAGTCCCATTTTGTTGTGTGAAAAGCTTCACTTCTGTATTTTCTGTCCAACATTTGCTCTTCCCCTTTTATTACAGCACATGTTATTTGTGGCACTTGGGTGCTTATTACTTTTCATTGAATTTCATTCTTCCCAATTATATTTTGAAGTTTTAAAGAATTACGATAAAATTCTGTATTTCCATTGACATCAAATTTTTGTTCTGTACCAAAAAACTTCTAAATTTAGCAGAGTTTATTTCAGAAAGGTTAACTGAAAGAGATTCCTAAAGAGTATTCAACAATGTCTAAAGGCACTGTGAAAGATTAAGTAAAAGATGCCTAGACATCTTGATTAGCTACAACTGGGCATTTGCCTAATCATAGCAATGTGTTATTTGTAGTTTACCAAATAACACATTGACATATCAGTGGACAGCTTGTTATTTGCTAAAGCCTGATTGATTCTTACTAGAGCCTCTGGTATTCTGTATCAACATAATCATAATTGCACCTACAATTCATTTTATACTAAGCAAAGTGAATTATTCAGTATCATGAAGTCAGGAAGAATCCCCAGGTCTAAATTTGTTATACTTAACAATACACTATTCTCTCAATGTATAACTTTATAATAGTTTCACTTGGACAGAATGAGACAAAGGTTAAAAGTCAGAGAAATAACAGGCGGGAAGAGAACAATGCCTGACAGTAGCTCTCAGAGAATAGATAAAAGACAATGCACAGAATGGGCTCAAGGTACATTTCCTTCTTTAAAGAGAGGAGTGTACTAAACAAGTTGTTGTCAGCTATAGTTTATGACCAGCATATTCACTGTGTAGCAGATTCACTGGGTAGCATCTCACTGTTTCATAGGGCTGGGCTCTTACTTCTACCAAGGAAAGGTCTAAGTGATACCAAGAGAGGCCAGCCTGAATAAAATTCATGTCTATGCTAGAGCAGAACAAATGAAGTCTACAACAGGACTGTAGACAGGAAAGCTATTCCTTCATGAGGTAGTCAGTGTGCCCATGTGACGAGGACTCTTCATCTGGGAGGAGATAGTTCATGAGTCCTGTTACCAGAACCAATACCTGAAGATTTGTTGGCATCAATGGGAAAAACAAGAAGAAGAACTAACTAGAATCATTCTTTTACCTGCAAATTATACTAAATCCTATGCTAATATCATCTGAATGTATGAGTTATTGTTTCATCTGAATGGAAACTAAATTTAGTTTCAGCAAGGAAATATAATTCAAATTCTAACACAATGAGGTTTTGTACTATTGTCCAGGTATGTAAGTTGTTGCTATTGCTTACATGCATCTGAATAATTTGGGGCCTGACTGTGCTTCTATGATGAATATGGAGGTGCTCAAAAATTTTTATACATTTCTTCATATGGATTTTTGACTGAAAGATTGTCAAAGAATAGACCCATTCAAGGATGTTCTTCATGGAAATTTTCTATACTTATTGGCAAGCATACAAGCATTTTGACAAATTTCTTTATATTTCTTACTGGAAAATCTTTTTGTAAAAGCATTTCATATTTCCTCTGTTCTAATCAGTTATATTCACATTTCCAAGAAAGGTCTGCTCAGTTTCTCAAAAAACACCGTAGAGAAACTATAGCTATGATTGTAATTTATTTGAAACTAGGAGAGAAAAATGTACATTTGAAGTCTTTAGTTCTACTGAGAGGATACTGACTAAAGGGCATCCAAGTTTACATCCACAGAAATTAATTTAAAGTACAGAAGAACTTATGACAGTTCAAAGCTGGACCATCAGAAATCAAGATTAATTCACATAGAGAAAAGCTCTCAGATTGTAAAAAAAAAAAAAAACTAGAATCTAAAATGTGTACAATAAAAAGAGAGATAAGTTCAAAAAAGAAGAAATTAAAAGGCCATATAGGTGAGTCAATCTAAAGAGGTAAGATACAAAGCAGAAACTGTTATCATCAGTACACTGAGATACTTTTCAATGAAAGAGATTGATTATAAGGGTTGTCAGATGTGGGAATTGTGATAGAAAGTATCATACAAACATTCAAGTGAAAGAAAATAAACATTTTTAAAGAGACAATATAGTTGATTAATTCATGGCATCAACACCACCACCACACAGTAGCCTGTAATCTTATGATCCTGCTTTCTTTGGGGATCAGGCAGAATCTCTTAATGCCAGGAATTTGAGACTAGTCTGGAACTTCCATAAGAGATGGGATGGAACAAGAGATGAATGGTGTGGGACAGAAGAGGGGAGTGCAAAAAAGGACAATTGAAGTGGACATAATTTATAAATTTGCAATATATCCTTGATGACTGGAACCCACTGTCAAGAATATGTGACAGAACAAGCAGTGCTAGCAACTGCTAGTGGATTTCCAAATATGATAGTTCAATTTCAATAAAGTTCAAATGATCAGAAGAAATCTTTTATCTCCAAGCCAAAGAACATCAACAAGGTCTTTGCTTCTTTTGAATGTCAGTTATTTATTATATTATGTTTTTATGCTGCTGTGTTTCTTTCAGTGCATTTCTGAAAGAATATACATTGAAGTAATGTAGTAAAATTTATATTTCAAAGAAAAATACCAAGACTATTATTACTCAACGAAAGGGACACTCTCAAAATTTTATGGGTATTCTTCAAAGAAAACATTCAAAATCATCCAGTATAAGATGATATATGTAGTTCAGGGAAGAAATAGCCATGGAATGAATGTATAGTAATAGAGTGATTTACCTAAATAAATATCAACCATAAATTTACTTTTACCAAGTGATCTAAATACACACAAAATAAAAAATTATATGACTAGAAAAATCATTAAAAATGGCCTATCATAAAAGGGAGACAATGAATATTCTAGAATCCTAAACTAGTGTTGTTATATATCAAACAACATAATTAACAAAATTAACATAGTCAATAGAAAAATACACAAATTTGATAGACAATAAATATAAAAATTCTAATTGTAATTTAATGGATCACTACAATTCACTACATATTTGCTAGGTTTAGAATCATATAAAGTTGGGATAATCTCATTGTTAGAGGCCTAGTATTCAGTCCCTGTATTATAATGTTGCTTATCCGACAAGTCTGACAACCTGTGTTTAAACTCCAGTCATGTGGAAAAAAACATATGTGTTTCCTAAAGGTTCTCTGACTTACACAGACATGCAGAGGTATGCACATACATATAAACCTCACATACACACAAAAAAATAGCCAGCAACCACTCTGGCGAGCCATGTGGCAATTCTTAAAGAAACTAATGATTGAAATGCCAGTATGACCCTGCTATTCCACTTTTGGGAATAACCCCCCCATACAGCAAAAATTCACCTCAATAGCACAAGCACGACCATGTTCATAGCAGCACTGTTTACAATAGCAAAGTCATGGAATCAGCCCAAATGTTCAACAGTTGAAGAGTGGATAAGGAAAATGTGGCACATTTATACAATGGAATACTACTCAGCCATCAAAAATGATGAATTAATGCAATATGCCATGAAATGGATGGAATTAGAAACAATTATATTGAGTGAAGTAATGCAGACACGAAAAATTAAGTGCCGTATGTACTCCCTAATAGGTGGATCCTAGTACCAAACCCACTTAGAGACACTCAAAGACAAATATCTGTAATACCTACAGTAACTGCAAAGATTATAAACAGGAGGGATGGGGAAGGAGGGCCCCACCAGAAACAAGGAGAGAGGGGATCATGCTACAGCAGAGAAAATAGGCCACTATCAAGAACTGCAAGTAAGTAACGAGACATCTGGTTAAGTTCACAGACTTTCGTTTCTGATCATTTACAATTGATGGGGTATGATCTCACCAGAAGAGGAGGGCATATAAGCTACCAGATAGAAAGTAAGCATTTTGCAAATAGGTGATTGACCCCTCTCTCAATGCAGTCTCCTACTATTATTCCATCTACCTTTGAATATACTCTTATAACAAGACTCTAATTTAACAGTTTTTTTTTTTTTTTTATCTCTGGCTAGGGGGTGACATCCAATACCCATCAGGATGGAACCAAGGGCATTGCAAGAGCAGCAAAACTAAAAAAACAAAAACAATCAAAAAAAAAAAAACATAATTCAGAACATCAGAGACTCTATGTCAACCACCAGGAACTAAGCCAGCCTAATCTCTCCCCATCCTGAAGCTCAGGGAAATTTGCAGAAGAGGGGGCAGTAAGATTGCAAGAGCACAAGGATGGGAGGAGTTGTGATATGCAAGATACTCCACACAAGTTAGGCTCAAACCAATCATAATAGGATTTTGCATGACCTGCGCAATGTCCAACACATTATTGACTCCACAAAGTCTAGCATGTACTAAAGGCACTAGGATCCTTGGAGGCTAGGGATTGACAATCACAGTAGTGTTCCTAAGCTTAAGGGGAACACAGAAAAGGGTCCTTGCACCTCATCGGAGAGGAGGACTCAGGAGAGTTTGGCATGCACATTAAAGGATGCTCCAGGGATGGGGGGGTACTGGAGGATGGGGAGAGAGGGGGCGGGGAGGGGGGAGTAGAGGGTTGAGGGAGGTGGAGGGAGGGAAGGGTCTGGTGTACCTGTTAAGGTTGTATGAGCAGAAATTTAAAAAAATGAAAATTATGTTGGCATTAGATGAGAAAACTGAATGAAAAAAAATCAATCAGGGAGATTTGCTGATTTTAGTCTATCTCTTCATAATGAGACAATATTGGTATGGATATGTAGAGGATTGTGGAATATAAATTAGTGCAGATATTATGGAGAAAATATGCTGCTTCCACAAGAAAGTATAAATAGAACTACCATATGATCCAGAGATTCTTATACAAGCATTTATCCAAGGGATACATGTGTCAACATTACAATTACAGGCTCAGACTTTGGACATAACTTTGAAGAATTGGTGGTTAGTCTATGCTCTAAACAAGCCTTTGGAAAATTGTGTGAATAACGTAGGACTGTTTGTTGTGCAAGAGGATATGATGGACAGATTTGGTTCATTATTCCTGCATACTTCAGCTTACTTGACGTATGAACAAATAAGAAAGTTTGCTGCTCTCTCAGCTCTTTTTTGTAGATATGGTATGGCCAATTCTCTCAACTTCTAATGTTGGAATGAATTATCTTGACATGTTAATGAAGTTTAACCACTAGGAATCATAGGGAAAAATAAAGTTCATTGCTATTACACAAAGAAAATAGCATTATAAAAGAGAAAATGTTGCCATTTGATTAGATAGCACTTTTGTGGAAAGTTGTCTGTTTTAAATTCCAGTATAGGAGAAATAAGCAAACTAGCAAGTAAAGAAAACTAGCCAAAGATGCATTGCTGGAAATGGAATGAATTAGCCATATAAGAGGTAATTATATCTTTGGAAATTATGAAGAAGCAAAAAAAGCATAGTCAAGTGAAGATGAAAAATATCTCTTATTGATAAAAATGTGATCTAAGAGAAGCAAAATAAAAATTACAAAGTGTCATGATATATAGAAATGAAGGTAGTTTAGGAATAGCAATATGTGGGCCCAGTAAATAAAGAAGGAATTAAAACATCAGTTGACAGTGACCATAGGAGAAACCATGATTTCATTCATGTCAAAAGACATGAAGTAAATGTGACCATAATTCAAAATTTCCGTTTCCTTAGAGAAAAGGAGTCTGCTTCCTTTGTCCTTGAATTCAGTCTGCTCTTGTGAGTGTGTTAAGAATAGAATAGATGAGAAGTAGCATAGGATTTACATAGTTATCTTCTGACAAAATTGACAATCCAGCCTTCTGAGCTGAGGAATGTGCTTGAGCTGCCTCAGTGGGGCCATCTGTGAGGAAGCAATTGGAAATATGTGCATGCAGAAGCATCCCAGGCCCAGACAGCACATTGCATCTCAATGCTTTCTGATACACAAGGTCCGATTGCAAGACATAAGCTCTCATGAAAATGAAAGCTTTCACTCAACGTGAGTTGACGACAGAACAGAAGCAGGCTGTGCCCACACACCAACTGCAAAACTATATGCATACGTGCATGTGGGTTATGTCTCTTCTTTCTCCCCTTCACTCCATCTCTCTTTTCCCTTCCTTATCTTCTTCTTCTCTCCCTCCTTCCCTCCATCCTTTCTTCCCTTCCTTTTTCCCCTCTAACCTCTTTTTGCTAATGAAATTATAAAAATAAACTAGGGAAGGAATGGTACAAATGTGCCTTAGAGAGCTGAAACAGAAGAAGCTTTGTTTAATAATCAACTATGGCACTAAATACAATGTATAAAATAACACTGTGAATCTATCTGTTATTTGGCCCATCCCTGTGATATGTGTGAATCCCCACTTGATTTCCAGCTCAGAAGAATAAAAATGATAATAAATAATGGTTTCAAAAGATAAGAATAAAATAAAGATAATATGCTCAGACCATAAAATGAACAAACAAGAATTAGAATAGATAGGAAATGGTAAAAGGTGGATCATAGTCTAGATATTTAGATGAAAATTTCCGTGCTGTGGCTTATCTTGAGGGAGGAAAGTTATAAAGACTGAGGAAGAGAGCAGTAAGAACTATTGAAGGATATTCCGAGAAGATAGGAAATTGAGAGAAAAATAGCTAACTTTCACAAATTGGTTTGTTTACCTACTACACCTTCTGTTCACACATAAGGAACACAAATCATGATTTATGAGCGACAGAAGGTTGCTTTACATTGCTGCATGAGCTTTCCTGGATGCAATCTGGTCTCATGGTAATAGAAATGTGCCAAATGCCTTGAGACGTTGTCACATCAGCATGGAGCCGAGCTGTACTGTAACATACGGGGACAGTATCCCTAATATCAAATAATGCGATATTCAGGAAAAAAATATCTCTTGGATCACTAGTGCACACATAAATTTAGCACAGTAAGTTTATATTTTCTTTGAATAAATGCTTCTTCATTTAAATTCTCTATGAATGAACAAATTAAGTGATAAAGCATTTGGGCAATTATCTCCAAATATATTCAATATAACTCACTTTAAATTTTAATATGAATTAAGAATTTAACATTATATTTCATATACATTATCACCACATATCAAGTTAAATTTCATTTGATTATTAAGTACATCATTAAAGAAGCAATGCAATACAAAATTGCAAACCGATATATTCCACATAACTTTCATAAATCAAGAATCTTCCATAAATATTTATAAAAATTGAATCCATGAAATTTTAAAATGTATGTTAAAATTAAAGCTCATGTATATGAACTACCATAAAAGGCAGACTTTAATATTCCATAATCAGTATTTAAAAATAAAAATGGGTGTTACTCTTGTTTCAGTACAAACTGTGTAGATGAAAGACCTGTGCAATTTTTTTCAAGTGATAATTTGAAAGTTACCAGGGCTTCATCTGCTTCACATTTCCTCTTTCAGATATTGGACTTGTTTAGGGGACAGGGTTGAGGATGAAGAACTGTGTTAATTTCAGGGGTTGGTGTCTGTATTTGTGCTTCAGTGTTTTAACGAGTATAATCTACTCAGTGAAATCATACTCCATGGACTCATCCATTTTAAAGCTATTCATCATTTCTACCTTGTCATGATCTATCCTCATAAACTTTTTAAAACTTTTCATATTTATTCTAAGAAAAAACGAGAAGAGATTAACATTTTATTTTTAAGCAATAATTTTTCTAACATTAAGTAATCCCAACCCAAATCTAAAAATCTTGGCTACACCTTCCAAACTGTTGTTTAAAATTATTCCTTTTATTGCTTCATGAATGAGTACAGTAAATTTTAAATAATTTCATGCTTGTACAACCAGGCAAAAACCTCCTTTGCTATTAGTATGCTTAGATATTTTTTAAACTCCGCATTATTTAAATCAAGATGTTTTAATACTTTAATTTGTAAATCATATAGTTGCTTCATTTACAAATGAGAAAACAGTCAAATGTTTAATGTTCTTCACATTTTAGCTTTTCATTTTTTATATTTGGAAGCATAAATTATTTTATTTGATCCTTTTTGTCCCTTTAGGCCAAGAAAAAAATAATGTTTTTAATCTAGTAATGTCAAAAACCTCCTTATAGTCTTGATTCTTTATTTATGAACACATTAGTGACTAATGCATACATTTTACTGAACAGAGAATAGAAGACATGTTTGAAGTTTGGTGTTAAGACAATTGAGGTGAAGATTTAAACAAAAAGTGTTTGAGACAAAACTTTGTGTATGTCTACAATGGAGATAACTTATGAAGAGCAATGAAGATAATTTAAATGCAAGAAAAATGTTATCAAGGAGATCATTTAAACAGAAATGTTCTCCACCCTCTCCCTCATGGTTAGGCTTCCCAAAAATGGTTTTCTAGAAACATCCTTGCAAAGTCAGAATTTTAAAGAAGAACGTCTGTAAATAAAGATAGGACTTTAAGTCGCCATGAAAAAAATCAGTATTTATAGTATCTTCCTGCAAACTAAGGTTTATTTAAAATTTAATTCAAAGTTTTCCAACTGTAGAAATTTTAGATTATCATTGGCGACAAGTTCATAAATGCAGTGCTTTGTATTTAGTGAGTGAATTAGCTATCATAGAATATCTATCTACCTAAATATCTATCATCTATCTTTTTATAACTTTATCTATCTATCTATCTATCTATCTATCTATCTATCTACCACCAAGCTATTTATATATCAACATACCTATCATTTGCCCATCTTCCTATTTATCATATATCTATCATCTATCCATCTATCACCTGTCACCACGTGTGTGTATACACACTGTCACTTATCATTGTTAACTTATCATCTATATATTCTCCTATCTTTCTTTTATTTATCTAACTTGTATTACACATCCATGTATTATCTATCTGTAATCTCTTTATCTTTCATGTAATTTTCTATCTGTTATGTACAGTCTATTTACATATCTGTGACTTATGCATCATCTGTCTAAATAGTAGCATCAACCCATGGAGTTTTCTGAGATTAAGCAGTGTTTACCAAAAAAAAAAAAAGACCAAAGAAAAATATCTGGGTTTGCTGGATCATTGGAGCTGCTCAGTCATTTCTGCACATTTCCACCTGCAGGTGTCTTTTCCCAATACCTTTTGGGTCTATTTTATAATGTATTATTTCAGTTAGGGATGAGAATTTCAGAAGTCAACCAGTATCTCTTTACTATTGGTATCTCTGGCATAACCTGATACACAGAATACTAATTTGAGTGCTCTAAATATGCCTCAGAAAGCTACTTGCAAGCTATAAGTAATCATGATCAAAGGCAGTTATCAAAAGATTTATAGATCAAGTGTTGCACCTATAGAAATGGAATAAACATTTCTATGCTGCACTTTTCATAAACTTTTGTCATCTATTATGGAAAACAAAGACTTGAGTTACCTGGTTCCCTCTCTAACTTTATTTTACATACTCATATTTAATTTTTAATGAATAACTGACTTGCTTCTCTTTAGCAGAGTTATGTTTTTTCTGACCAAAATGCTCAATCACTGTTCTCTCCAACTTGTTCTCATCCATCAACCCCATCAGTTATTGGATTTGTCTAATAACAGTTGATACAATTAAGCATATATATTTACTTGTTCATTACATAAGGATCACTATACTAGCACTATTTGCATTTAAATGGCTGTATATTATGTTTATTTCATCTACACCAAGATTCAAAAATGTTTGTAATAAACCTCCTATGAGTCTTAAGAAATTTAATTTTGTTCCATGTCCATCTTAATGTCTTTTTTCCAAGAATTCAGGGATGTTTGGTGCAATGGTGCTATCACTGAATAAAATGTTTATTGATGGTATTTCCTTCTCACTTATAGATTATTACTAACATAAGTATTTGTTATCATGCTTTTATTTATGAATTTGTTCCTCTTAATTTAAGCTAGAATAACTTTCTGTAACCTGAAATGTTTTCCTGAAAGAAAATTTAGATTCTTAACACTCTTCTAATTCATACTTCAATCTGTTTTGTTTTGAGGAAAATGTAATCAAAGCTTAATGAAGACATTATGAAAATAAAAGTGTAGGATGTGACTTAGTGCTTGACAATGCATTTTGCTAATATATTACAATAAAACTAAGCATTACATACATACATGCACACACACATATAAAAACCTAACTTTTAAATCCTATCAAAACTTTAGTTTTCAATATTCTTTGTACAAGTCTCACTATCCAATATTTTGTTTGCTTTTGTGATGTTGTGATTAAATTTATTTGTTCCCATTTTATAACTCTTTCCTTACCCCTCAGTAAATAAATACCTTGCTTCCTTCATTGGAATATCCCATTATTGTTGGTGAAATTCTTACCTAGAAATCTGAAGAACATTTTCCATAAACACAGTATTCAACTGTCAAACAAATTTGACTGTTTTGGAGATAAGTGGCATAGAAGAGGGGAAATGGTGGGAGAAGCAAGAATGGCATTTTCAGTTGAAAAGCGTGTGAGCAGCGATGTAGAAAAGAGCAGGCCTCCATCAGTGAGGGGAGAGAGGATTAGCGTGACAAGGAGACACATGTAAAGCTGTTCCTGCAGGATGACAGCCAGACTCTTGGAGCTGCATGTTATCTCCTTGGATGTGCTCTTCAACAAGCACTACCAAGAAAATGTAAGCAAACTTTTTCCAGTCTTAGTCTTGATGTTTTGCATGGGTAAGGAATATGAAAACTCTTATCTGATCCTAAGTTTATAACTTATTGGGTTTTGCACATTATACAATTGTTCTCTCACCCATCTCATCCAAAACATCACTCCAAAAATAGAGTAAACTTTGCCTTTCTCAGGTGCCCCCTAGTAGCGCTTAGGGTTTCTTAATCTGGCCGTGATATGGGCCTTCAGGGTGCAGTGGAGTTGAATAATGAAGGCTGTTCCATTCTTGGTGTTCACTTTGCCACAACTTCAATTCGGGTCTATGACAGTACTTTGAAATCAGTTAGAACCACCAGTTGTTTCACTATGTATCAAAGTAAAGAAAAATGTTCTTGGCAGCATAGCATCTAGTTGGCAGTGGTCTTTACTGGTGTTTTTTGGAGCCAGAGTTACCTTTTCAAAGCCAATTTCTTTTGAGTATTTGACTACATTGTCTAACAATGAAAATTTTTTCAGTAGCAAACCAATCAAAGAATGAGTCAGCATTCCAAGAAGTTAAAAATCATGTTTGTCCTCTCATATGCAGATTCTGACTGTTAATGTCTACATGTATACAAGGAATTTGTGAAAGAGAGCATGTAGTGTAAACTAGACTGGAGATCATGGGAGGTGACCAAGCAATGTAGAGATGGGGGGCAGGGGTGAAGGTTTCATGGTGCATGAAACTGGAAAGGAGGAATAAGACAGAAGGGACAGAGAGAAACAACAAAATTGTTTGAATAATGTTTAAATTAATCAAGCTTAATTATTTGTAACCTAATATTTTTTTAAAAAATGTTTCCACAAATTTCTCATGTATGTTAATATCTTTCTTAAAGCTTTTGATATGGAGTTTTTATTGGATATTCGTGCAAGTAAGAGCTTCAGAAGGTACACGTGAAGTCAATGTGCATATTAATGGACTTTCAAAGAAAAAACACAATTTTTTTCTGAAAGATGATAAAACGGCTTTCTATAACCTGTCTCCATGTGCTCACAGAGTGTATTCCTCCCATGCCATATCCCCCTTGCATCCCCTCAATCCACGTTTAAGGCTCTATGTACTTGCACAAGCTTACTTTGCCTCACAAGAAACTGACTAAATTGCCTTTCTTTCTCTTTGCCAGGTGTTCTTTTTTTTTTTTAATTTTTTAAAATTTATTTATTTCTGCTCGTACAAACTTAATAGGTATCCCAGTCCCCTCCCTCCCTCCACCCCTTCCTAGACCCCTTTTCTCCCTCCCCCCTTTTCCCCTTCCTTTCCCCCCTCCCTCCTTATCTCCCAGTGCCTCCTCCCCCCATCCCTAGAGCATCCTTTAATGTGTATGTCAAACTTCCCTCTGGGTCCTCCTCTCTGATGAGGTGTAAGGACTCAGTGGCATTTCCTAGAACTCTTTTTTGTGTTCCCCTTAAGTATAGGAACACTATTGTGGCTGTTAATCCCTAGGTTCTAAGGATCCTAGTGCCTTTAGTCCATGCTAGACTTTGAGGGGTCAATGATATGTTGGTCATTGTGCAGGTCATGCAAAGTCCTATTATGATTTCTTAGGCCCTAACCTGTGTGTAGTATCTTTTTTCCAAGTGTTCTTAAGCATGTGTTTCAGGAAGCCGAGGACTATGTATCTATATTGTGAATGTGTTTTCTCTTATTGTTCATATATTGTTTCATATTATAATCTTTTTTTTTGACAAAGATGACATGAAGTTGGTGATAGATGTGTTGGAATGATGTCTAGGATGTACAGGGGACAAATATGATCAAAATGCACTGTACACATATGATATTGTCAAAAAATAAATGAAAATATAATTTAAAAAAAGAGAACTTTTTCCATGTCCACCAATAACTTTCTGACACAGGGCTCCTTACTCCTCCTCTGCATTGTTTCTGCCTCTTTGAAAGTCTTATCAAACACTTGATCTTCTTGATTTTTAATTCCCTGGATTATTGGACTTTCTGACAAGTGTCTCTTATTATTTGGTACCTAACCAAAGTTTTCCTCTCTTGCTTTTCCATTTTATATTAACTATTGAATGTTCCATTCTTGGTGTTCACTTTGCCACACCTTCAATTCGGGTCTATGACATTACTTTGAAATCAGTTAGAACCACCAGTTGTTTCACTATGCATCAAAGTAAAGAAAATTGTTCTTTGCTCCGAGGAGGGAGGGACTCCTAGGAGGGAGTCAAAAATGAAGTGGCCTCATTCCATAACATTTTATGAAACATTGTAGTTGAAAATATCACAGGCAAGATAAAATTTCTGAACTAATTATTAACACCGAATACAAATATCTAGCTAATACAGAAAACTCTTATTAAACTCAGTGATACATATATATATATCATTTGTTTATATGTATATATATACAAAAATACATGGAATTAAGATGTAATATGAAAAAAATGTGGAATAGAGTTATATGGGGTTAAAATGTGTTAAATTCATTGTATACATGTCTGAAACTGTCAAAGAATAACAAACAATAGAAAATATTAATGATGCTTATAACCATTTGGATAAAAATTCACTAAAAACAACTATGTTTCCACAAACAATGGTCATTCCCTGCAATACCATGCACATAAACTCTCATGTGTGAGATATACAAATTTCTCTTACATGGCTACTTTGTGGGCTAAGAAAGGTTAAACAGTGATTGAGTGAGTTGTCTTTTTGATTTCCTGTAGCATTCTTCATTAGCAGGCACCCTTTTGGACTATCTATTGGTAAGATAACATTTGCTAGTTTCTTTAGTTGATTCAGATGACAATGTATCTGTTTACATTTGAGTTTTCCTTATCTAGCTGTCTAAATTAATTCAGATAGTTTCAAAAAACCACTTTTTTGTATCTCTAGGACTCTAAACCATAATCAAAGATTTTCAAATTAGAAAAATACCTGCGAGTCTCATTGGTGACTCCAGCACTGTCTTTCATGGATTTAGTGAAGATTAGCATCAAACTCCTGACAACACACACTGGCTTGTCAAAGCTCTGTCACACCAGCACAACATGAGCGTCTTCTTTGAAGTACAGTTATCTTGTTTAATTAGTGTGGAACCTGTTATCAAGAAGCCATTGGAATGGAATATACAATGGACTAATTAATCTTCAGATAGCTCTTAAAATATCTTTACATCATAAATTATGGCAATCAACTCCAATTGTTCAGTTTTCCCACAAAATTTAATGCATGTATTCCCACCTTTAGATAGACCTTGATTTAGGAAACTTCCATTCTCAAAATAAGATACTGGTTTAGTGGGTGTATTTCTGCATGCATCCTTTTCAATCTGAATCCATCACTAGAGTGTGTTGTAATCATTATTCCTTTCCATTTTCATAATTTAGAAATAAAAATCCTCTATATGGAAATGTTTATTGTCAAAATCCATCCTAATTTTCAGAAAGATATTTAATCAAAATCTTACTGGCATGGAGCCTATTATTATTTGAGTAAATGATTCCACTTTCTTGGTCCCAGTGACGGAATGAATAAACCTTTAATTTCTAAACAGTAAATAATGTTCATGATCTTAAATATTTGTAGAATACATAAGTATTTATTCTGTAGCAAGTAGTTGACTGCTTTTTATCTAAACTCCCACATTTTACTTTGGTATAATAGTTTTCATCATTGATTTAATTGTTTACCAGTTTGTTGTTGATTAAATAAATTTACTCATATTTTAAATGTTAATTAATGTCTTCCTGCTTAGGAGCAAGATTCTTGCTTTGTTTATATCCTTCGACTAAAGTATGGAGCCAATATCTTGAGGATTACTTAAAGATTGACATGAATATTTAAAACAGTTTTTTCAACCACCCTGAGTAGAACTAGGCATCTAGAATGATTAAAATGAAAGAAGTAGAGCAGTCAAGACTATCACAATAATGAAATCAAGCACAGTCATTTTTTTCTTGGTGTGTGTGTGTGTGTGTGTGTGTGTGTGTGTGTGTGTGTGTGTCTCTGTGGAGGATGAAGGGTGACTTTAAAACTCATCCTCAATAGCTTCTACCTCCTTTTTCTTTTTTCCTTCACTCTTGGTTTCCCAGGTTCTGCCCACCAGGATCTGAAGTGCAAGCCACTGCCGTTTCCTCTTGGCATTTTTACATGAATTCATGACCTGAATTCATGACCTTCTGCTTGAGAGGCAAAGTCTTAATACTTGAGCCATCTGTTTAGCCCCCAAATAGTCATCCTTATCAATTCATGATGAGCAATCTCTCAAAAACAACTTTTGAAGTTCATATCCATGTAAGTTGTGTCTTTGGATGAATACATACATGTTCATTACAGCTGTCAAGATAGTGTACACTATTTTCCATCATTGAAATATATTTTCCAGGGGATCTGTTGTTCATTATAGTCCTTCACACTACACATATACAAAATTCCCTGTACTAGTTATTTTGAAATGTGCAATTCATTATCAACTGTATTCTTTTCAGTAAACTATGAAATGTTAGAATATGCTCCATTTGTGTGTCTTTCATGAAAAAAATACTATAGGCACTCATTAAAAGAGGTGATCAGATAATTATCACATAAAAATTTGTTCTGATACCTTGCCTTCCTCATCTCTGACAGTCATAGATCATGTTGTCTCTTCTTTTTAAATTATTTATTCATTTGACAGAGCTAGAGAAAGGCACATGAATGTATGCAATTGCGTATAGGTGGAGGTCAGAGGATAACTATGAGAAATTAGTTCTCTCTTTCCACCAACATGTGAGATTCCTGGAATTGAATTCAAGTCACAAAGCAGGTGGCTTACCCATTTAATTCTATCTTGGGTCCCAGACATGTACCTTGCTCTTAAAAAGCAATTCTAGTTCTGAAAATTTCTTAAAACAAATAATATTTACTTTCTATGTTAATTTTATTTTCTGAACAACTTTATAACATTTTGTTTTCTGTATATAACATGCTGGTTTTATAGTTCATCATTACATCTCTGTCTACCATTTTTGAGAAATGGGAAAATTATGCCATCATTTTCCTCTTTTAATTTTTTTTGCTATTGTTTCTTTCCTGGGTGCCACATTTTCTTGGTTTTCTTTTTGAGGTTCAGTAAAGGAACTTTCCAGATGAACAGACTTTCCTGATTTCACATTGGGATCATATCATAAATTCATTCTCCTGAATCTGAATCAGTAGAATATATGGATTTTAAACTTATTTCTGATCAGGACTTACACAAGAATTTCTGTATGAATAAACTTATCTCTGTAGTGTTTAATCTGCCCACCTCTTATTCACACTATATTATTCATAAGTGAGAAAATCTGTATAGGCATATGTCCTTGTTATGCTTTCATCACTTCCTAAGAACATATTGATCAGATATTAATAGCTATTGGTCAGTGATTTTTCAAGTTTGCAATAAGTGTGCCTTAGTTACTTAAACATTTCTCTCAAAAGTTCTAAATTCAGCATAACATAACATAACAAACATAACATAACATAACAAAAGACATGTGCCTCCATCTTTATTTTAACCCAGATCTTGAGAAATTTTGAGACATCTTTGATGTCATTTGTTTAACTTTATAGAGGCATTTTCCTTGAATTGCTTTGAAGAATTTTGTCATTGTATTAGATTGAGAAACTTCAATGAGAAATTTTCTCTATTTCTTCTTACTTTAAATTCAATTAAAATCCAAATCTGTTCATATGGTCATAAAAAATCAAATTTTCTTCTTCGTAATAATTGAACACAAGATTTTCTTTTCTTAATGATAGTGTGGGTATACATGGGTTGATATGATGTTTTAGATATTGTGAATTGTCTGTTTTCATTGATGAAGAATGAATGCATCTTGATTTTACTGTTTTTGGTTTAATCGGGTACAAACAGAAAAAATATTGTATAACTTAGAAGTTCTACTCATGGCTTTATGTTGAAATTCCATACCACATACCACAATGGGATGCTAATTTTCTTTTTTCTCACATTTATTTATTTATTTATTATGTTTGTTTATTTTTTCTCCAATCATACAAACTTAATAGGTACCCCGGTCCCCTCCCTCCCTCCCTCCACTCCTCCCCAGTCCCCCTTGTACCCTTCCCCCTTTTCCCCTTATTTTCACCCCCCTCCATCCCTTTCTCCCAGTGCCCCCCTCTTCATCCCCTTCCATTCCCTGGAACATCCTTTAGTGTGAAAGTCAAACTTCCCTCTTCATTCTCCACTCTAATGAGGTGTACGGACTCAGCAGTATTGTCCAGAGCCATTTCTTATACTCCCGTTTAGTGTGGGAACACTATTGTGACTGTTAATCCCTTGCCTCGGATCCTAATGCCTGTGATCCATGCTAGACTTTGGGGGGTCATTGACATGTCAGTCATTGAGCAGGTCATGCAAAGTCCAATTATGGCTACTGTGGCCCTAACTTGTGTGGAGTATCTTGCGTATCGTTGCTCCTCCCCATCTTTAGGCTCTTAGAATCTTACCACTTTCTCTTCGGCAAATTTCTCTGAGCTTTAGGATGGGGAGAGATTTGGATGGTCTAGTTCCAGGTGATTAAAGTAGGGTCTTTGATGTTCTGAATTATGGTTGGCTGCTTTCAGTTTTTTTGTTTCTGCACTGCCCTTGGCTCCATCCTTATTGGTATTGATTTCCTGCAGGAGAATGTATCCTTCCTGTTATATTTGCCAATGTAATTATAAGCACAGCACAGATTGTTTGTAGTTGAGTAAGTGTTGCCTTGATATCTTAAATCTATGAACAATCATTGTTTTTTTAGGGATGTGCTATATGACAAGCTAATATCTCCCAGCTGTTTAAATGGAGACTTACTATAAGAGTAGATTGAAAGGTAGATGGAATAGAAGTACGAGACTGCAGTGAGGGAGGGGGTCAGTCTCCCATTTGCAGGATGGTTACCATCTATCTGCCAGACTCTACGGCATGCTAATTTTCACTCATATCCATTCAGACATTATTTACTTATTTACTACAAATGTTTCATCTTAAATATATATAACATATATTTATAATATATATCCCCTGTGTAATGAGATTAAACTTCCATCATTTATATGAATAATCATTTCCATGATGCAGATACACTTCACTCTGTCATATTGGTATCATGTTTTTGATTTTGTTTCTTCCTTTCTTTTTTTTCACAAAAGAGAATAGGAGAGTTAATTACTCACCTCACCAACAAATTATTTTACTTGTACATTGGATATCAATTTAATCTACATTGATTTATTACTGTTTAAATTTGTCTTCATTCTGATTTTTAGTTAATCAATTTTGAAATTAACCCAAATAACTTATGTTGAAATTATATATATATATATATATATATATATATATAATTACTTAAATAGTACATATGCCAATATCCATGTAATTGTAGCTTGTTCCTTTTTGGTTTCCTGCAGGAGAATGTATCCTTCCTTGTTATATTTGCCAATGTAATTATAAGCACAGCACAGATTGTTTGCAGTTGAGTAAGTGTTGTCTTGATATCTTAAATCTATGTCTTTTTAGGGATGTGCTATATGACAAGTTAATATCCATGACTAGAAAGATATGTAACTGTTTATGTCTAATGAAATAATGTAATATGATAAAATATAGGAACAATAATTTATTAAACTGAGCTACTAAAATTGATTGAACAGAAGTCTTTGTATCAAGCAAATAATTATAATGTTACAAATTATAAGATTAGATTTTAAACATGTTTCACATACCATTCTAAGTAGAGTTTCAAATAGCAACTAAAGCGTTATATCAATCAAAAAATGTAGGTTTTATTACTCCTGTATTCCTACATGGAAAATCAGAATGTGATTCACATAAAAATCAACACTTTGTCAAGTCCCACATGGCTCAGTGAGAAAGTCTGCAATGGATTTCCAGAGGAGGAGACACTGACGTAGGAATCATACTTTAAACAGTATCTTTAGTTCCTCTGGAAATATATAAATATCATGAAAACTTCTGGGATTAATACTTAGAAGTCAAACTTAATAATTTTCTTTAATTTAGTAAAAAATAAATGAATTGCTGTTAAACTATTATTTCATATGCATATCTAGTATATACAACTTAAATATTTTATAGAGGTTTAGTGATCAATTTTGAGTCTGCTTGAAAGGCAGATGAAAACCATGCTTTTCAGGTAACTATGGCCATTTGTCATCTGAATTTAACATATGAACTTATCTTTTAAGAATATCTAAACATATCCAAAATATTTGTCACAATGTGACTTGTAGAGTCTGTTTGAGTGTGTTAAAAATGTACCTTCTGTCATCCACCTGTGCATTCAGAGAGAAGAAATGGCTCTATGTACTTTGTGAAAGGCCTCTACATTCTGCATGTCCTTTCAACTGTAAGTTATCATAATACTGGATTTGAAGATACAGATAAAGCTGTCAACAGAAGCAAAGTCTCAAAATAATGATACATTACTGTATCATATTTATTCTTTTTTCTTTGTTTGTCATATTTTCTCCCAAAAAGATGAAATCATAATGTCACTTATTTGAAGTATCATTCAATTTCCATAATTCAATGGTGACATGCACAATTTATCAGGAAGGAAAAAGAAGCAGTGTCTGTAATGCCTTGCTGTTGGTGATGAGTTCTTGAGCAGTACTGTTCAGTGAATTCTTCAAGAGGCTTTTCTTATTTCAGTATCCAATGGATGCCTAAATCAAAGCATTTTGACTTATAAGTATACTTTTTAAAATAAAAGATAGAATAATAAACTAAGAATATTTTAGCCTGAAAAGACATTCAAATAATCAAATATTCTTCTATAAATTAGTAGTGATAGAGAACCTAATCTTCTTACACAGAAACTGAGCTTGCTAAGCACCAAGCATTTCATATGCTATTGATCTAAATGGGAAATGCAAGAAACAGATTTTGCTCCAAGCAAACTAGTGATTAGCTTACTTGGAGTGGCATCAGTAAAGGTAGTATAAAAGAATATATAATTATTTTTTTTGTTATTGCTGAGGTGAAGAATATTGCAAAACTTCAGAAAACTGATATGTAAAGGAATAGCTTTTTCAAAAATTGGATTAATTACTGTAATAAAATAATCACATGCATTTTCTTATAAACATTTGAAATGGTAACAATATAATAGTGTCTTAAATTTAAATGGATTGTATAGGAACTTATTACAGTGCTACCCTTAAGAAATGCTGTTTGTATATTAAAATTACTGGGCTAAATGCTAAATTTTATAAATGAAGGACGCTGAAGCAGCTAGCATTAACATGATAAACAATGATCACAAAGACCTCTATGTATATGGCTAATGAAAAAACTCATTAAGAAATGCGAAGCAAGGCACTTCAGTTTATATGTAATACTAAAGGTCAAGGAGTTAGTAAAGTACTTATTTTTTGACTATATGCATAAGTGCTTATATAACTAAGTTTAAAATTATTAATTTTGATTAACTATTCCAAACTTTGCAAAACTTGGGAAGAGATCTAGTTTTTAAATATTTAATTTCAAAAAAATATGCTTGGAAATCCACATTTCAAACACATAAAACCCCCTTTGCCTTAGGAATCTTCTGTATTGCTAGTGATAACAAGAATTTTGGTTAATACTAGCACAAAGAAAAATTTTGAAGTAATAGCAGATGAACTAATGGGAAAGCAGTAGAGCCAGCTTAAGAGAAGAAAGGATGAAGGCCTTTAGCTCATGGTTGGGTGCAAACATGGTGATTTGAGTCCAATTCCTAATGCCTTCAAGGTGAAATGGAAGCCTCAACTTCCAAACCCTGTCCCCTGACCTCTCCATACATGAGACTTTTTCTCTCTCTTAGATCCATACTTTAATCTCTCTCTCTCTCTCTCTCTCTCTCTCTCTCTCTCTCTCTCTCTCCCTCCCTTTCTTTCTCTCTCCCAATAATAAATAAACAAATAGAGGATGCAAGATGTAATAGTAAAATTTGGAATTCCATGACTATTTTGCTTTTCAGATAAAATTATTAACTAAATTACACTTTCAAAGCTGTGAAAAAGTTTTCTACTCTGCCCACATACTTGCCCAAATTCTGTCAATCCCAAAAGTCTCAATAAGTTTTATCTTATATGAAATATATCAAAGCATGAAAATGTTGTCTACTACTGTGAAATGGTTGACAAATATACATATGTGGAAATGGCATTTGGCAACACAGGGAGATATAACCCAACTTCTTCCAACAACCGTCCTACATTGTTTACTTATGTAGAGATGGAATAATGTTGTGATATTATAAGGCAAATAAAAAAAGGAAATGTTAGTTTTCACAAAACTGTCTTTCTCCTAGCTTTTATTCTATTTTTAAAATATATTTGGTAATATTTATTGGATTGATTTTTATAAATAAGGAATATACTGTTACTTAGATTATGGAAAATGATTTCCTATAATATTTTGTTTCACATAAGAAAATCCCACCCAATTGTAACAATTTTTAAATATAATTTTGAAAATAGAGTATAATAAACTTAGAATGTTTTAAAAATTCATTCCTCAAAATAGGTGAAATGAAAAACAGTTACTTACCAGCAACAGGTTGAAAAATATGGCTTCTTTTGCCATGAGTTTATTTATGAAAGAGCATTGCAAATTTGCTAATAAAGACATAATGAATAATTAACTAAGCTCTGATCTTCCCCAAATAAAATGTTATTGAAAGTCACTAAATGAAATAATTTATATTTTAATGCACAAAAGCAAAATATATAAAATATCATGAGTTTTCTGTATAATAGGAAATTTTTACCATGTAAGAAATAACAATCAAATGCTCATATAATAATGATCATGTAATAATGATCATAATTATACATGATCATGTATTATTACATGATCATAATTATAAATAATATAATTGAAATAATAATAATAATAAATAATAAATGAAATAGTATGGATTTGAAGTTGAAAGGATTGAATGAGGCCCTGAATTTAACTGACAGTTAATCACAGCCAAGTAAGTTTGATTACCTACTCTACTTTAAGAAGAGAAGAAGGCAAGGAACATAGATAAAACACTTTGATGCATAGAGTAAGGAGACCATTTGATACTTAGAGTAAGCAAGCCATAACGAATTTTACTGAAAAGAAAATAATAAACCCGATAACTGCATAATGTAATCATTGAACTGACAAAAATAAGTGAGAATAGCTAACCTTGTGACGATTAAAGGAGATTCAGGTAAGAGTGGCAATTCTGAAAAGAGGAAGGGAGAATAGTAGTACTTGTTTACATCTAAAGCTATTATCCAGAATATAATAATACGTGATTACATTCAAAGCTATAATCAAGAATATAAAGATACTGAAAAACTGAAATTCAATAATTTATTTAATTATTCACTTATCAAAATTTATATAAGAAGTTCTACATTCTAGAGGGAAATCAGAACACTGATAAATACCAAAATGGAAGAAAAAGAAGTGCACTGAATTGCAATGGTATTGTTCTATCTAGAATTCATAGGCTGGTTTATTTTTGACTGCAATATTTTTTGCACAAATAGAAGCCACTGGAGAAATGAGATACTGGGTATGCATTTTGAGGGAACCAAAACAAACTACAAGTAGCTTCTGGGAGTGGAGAGGGTACACTGGATGACATACTCAAAACTAGCTTCTCTACATTAAGATATCAAATAATAGAAAAGAAAAATGAAAGATATATCTGATATAAACACATGCAGAGGTAGATATGGCAGATGATCAGTAACATACACCAACTCTTGTAGCTTTCTGAATGGAACATTGAGCAAAACAAAACAACCCAAGGGCTGAGAAGATAAATAACTCAGCAGTTCAAGCACTAACTGCACAAGCAAAGTGATGGATGGTCATATACCTATTTCTCATTTAAAAAAGAACAGGCAGATATGACAGCACACATATAACTCCAGCCTCAAAAGGCAGAGCCTGGGAAACCACAAAATCAAATGATTCATCAGATTAGGTCTATTTGTTCTTTACATTTAATTGCAAATCCAGCCTCAAAAGAATAACATGGAAGAGCAATTGAGGATGATTTCCTAGATCAACCAATAAGCCTCCACATGTGCACACAATGTACATGAGTACCCTCACTAGAACATTGAAAAATTTCTACTCACACATGTAATACATGGCGATATCTTCATATACATACATAAAAATGGAAAAAATAACTCATTTTTTCATTGCATTTATCATTTAATATATTCTAAACAAAAATCTGAAGCCAAAACATGTCGGTAAATAGAGAAAATATATATATATCCATCTCTGAGCATTCATTAAGCTATCTACCTATTCCAGCCTTCCAAAGTGCTGATCCTATAGGTGCATACTATGAAGTGGGACTAATTAATTGAATTTTATAAAAAGTGATTAATCATAAAAAAGATATATCACTTGTTGGAAGGATGCTATCAGTATACACATCCATGAGATGGAAACCATCTTAATCATATACAGAATGCTACTATGAAGATATCTAGGGGAAAAATCACATGGTGAACTTGAAGATCATCAAGAAGCATGTATTCTTTGACACGAAGTGAAAAAGTAGGAGAGAAATCCAGAAATGAAATCAGGGCATTGAAGTTTGTGGGCCCAAGAGAGACTCAGGTAAGATTTCAGAGGTGATGCTAACAGATGTTTTCTCTGAGTACTGCTATGAGAGCTCATTGGAGGCCTTTGCATTTAAAAAAAAATCATTGACTGCACTATAGGTAACAGACACTTACTGTAAGAAGATAGGAAAAAGAGGTATTTTGCAATAGTCTTGGAAAATGCATTGGAAGTCTTGCTCAATGAATTACTCTAAGTAATACACTACAAGTATTCAATGATGTCTTTTCATTTGACAATTAATACAAATCATCAGGAAATAAAATTTTATAAATGAAAAATTAAAACATAAGACAATAAAGCTCATTTTTGAAAGGCAAATCATGATAGTGATCAGTCATGAAAAATCTAACATTTTGTTCAACAACCTAATTTAATATGTGTTAAGATGGATATTTTGATATTTTCCTTGATTTTGCTATTTCAGAAACATATTAGTAATCATAACTAATTATAATTAAGTGTTAATATAAGAATAGGAAAATGTGTTTCACATGTACATCTTTTCTATCTTTAAACTGACTAAACACATCTAAAAAAGCAAAACATATTAGAGGTAAAACTCTTCACTCTTATTTTCCTTCATATCCTTCCAGATATGAATCAAAATAGAATGCTTGAAGATATACAGCTCTTACAGCTTATGAAGCTTTTTTAATATTCCACCCACAGAAGTTTCTTTTTCCAATGGGTATTGATCAATTCAGACAGTTATTATAGGTCAAAGTTCTGAGCATAAGCTATTGAGTAAAAACACTAAATAAGACATCTATGTCACCACCTTCATATACATACACCTTCAAGATTCAGGGAACATTGCAGAAAAGGGGAAAGAGAGAACATAGGAGAAACAAAATGGGGAAGAATGTTATGGATCACTATTTTCTAGATATAATATGGCCTTTGTAAATATGAACACACAGAAACTGTTCTTGCCAGCATGAGGTCAGCACAAGCACATACAACCCTGATAAAAATTCAGTGGACCACACATGTGAGAAGATGAAAAGAGGAGGACAAATGCCAGTGAAGAAGGGTTGTATTGGGAAAAGGAGGGGAATAGGATTGGAAATATTTTTTTTTTATTTCAGCTCATACAAACTTATTAGGTACACCAGTTCCCTCCCTCCCTCCTCCTCCCCCCGTACCCCCTGCTCCCCCTCCCCACCTCTCTCCCTCTCCATCCCCCAGTGCCTCCCACCCCAATTCCCAGAGAGTCCTTTCTTGTGCATGACTGATTTTCCTCTGGGCCCTCCTCTCCGATGACGTACAAGGACCCAGTGGCCTTTGCCGAACCCTTTCCCGTGTTCCCCTTAGGTATAGGAACACTGCTGTGGCTGCCAATTCTTTGCCTCCAAGGATCTTGGTGCCTTTAGCAGATGCTAGACTTTGTGAGGTCAACAGTGTGTTGGACAATGCGCAGGGCATGCAAAGTCCAATTATGATTGCTTCAGCCCTAACTAGTATAAAGTATCTTACATATCATTGCTCCTCCCATCCTTATGCTCTTACACTCTTACCGCCCCCTCTTCCGCAAATTTCCCTGAGCTTCAAGATGGGGAGAGACTAAGCTGGCCTAGTTCTAGGTGGTTGATATAGAGTCTCTGAAGTTCTGGATTGTGGTTTGTTGATTTTCTTTTGCAGTTTTGTTGCTCCTGCAATGCCCTTCACTCCATCCTGGTGGGCATTGTATGTTACCCCCTGGCCAGAGACAAAAAGCTGTTAGAGTCTTGTGATAAAAGCACATTCAAAGGTAGATGTAATAAAAGTGGGAAACCACAGTGAGGGAGGGGTCTATCACCCATTTGCAAAATGGTTACTTTTTATCTGCCACACTATATGCCCTCCTCTTCTGGTGAGATCACTCCCCCTCAGTAGTAAATGATCAGGAACAAAAGTCTGTGAACTTAATCAGATGTCTCATTACTTATTTGGGTCCTTGGTGGAGGCCTATTTTCCCTGCTGTAACATGGTCCCTTCTCTCCTTCTTTCTGGTGTGGCCCTCCTACCCCATCCCTCCTGTTCATAATCCTTGGAATTCCTGTCTCTAGGTGGGCTGGGTGGGTTTGGTACTAGGAGCCACCTATTAGGGAGTACATACTGCGCTTAATTTTCTGGGTCTGGGATACTTCACTTAATACAATTGTTTCTAATGACATCCATTTCCCGGCAAATTCCAGTAATTCATCATTTTTGATGGCTGAGTAGTACTCCATTGTATAGATGTACCACAGTTTCCTTATCCACTCGTCAACTGTTGGACATTTGGGCTGATTCCATGTCTTTGCTATTGTAAACAGTGCTGCTATGAACATGGTCGTGCTTGTGCTATCGAGGTGAACCTCTGCTGTATGGGGGGTTATTCCCAAAAGTGGAATAGCAGGGTCATATGGCATTTCAATCTTTAATTTCTTTAAGAATCTCCAGACGGCTCGCCAGAGTGGCTGTATGAGCCTGCATTCCCACCAGCAATGTAGGAGAGTTCCCCTCTCTCCACATCCTCTCCAGCATTTGTCGTTGTTAGTATTGTGGATTTTTGCCATCCTGACCGGGGTGAGATGATATCTCAGGGAAGTTTTGATTTGCATTTCCCTGATGGCTAAAGAAGTGGAGCATTTTTTCAGATATTTGTTAGACATTTTAATTTCATCCCTGGTAAAGTTTCTTTTAAGTTCCAGGGCCCATTTTTTAATTGGGCAATTGGTTTCCTTGGTGTTTAGTTTTCTATGTTCTTTGTGCACTCTGGACAATAGAGCTCTATCAGATATGTGGTTAGTGAAGATTTTCTCCCATTCTGTGGGTTGCCTTTGAGCTCGTGTTACAATCTCTTTATCTGAACAGAAGCTCTTTAATTTCACAAGATCCCAACTGTTGAGAGTTGGTAGCAGTGACTGTGCCATTGGATGTCTGTTTAGGAACTGTTGGCCTAGCCCAATCAGCTCGAGGGAGTTCCCTATCCTTTCAACTATGGTTTTTATAGTCTCTGGCCTGATATCAAGGTCCTTGATCCATTTGGAATTAAGTCTTGTACATGGTGACAAGTACGGGTCCAGCTTTAATCTTCTGCATGTCGATATCCAGTTTTGCCAGCACCATTTGTTGAAGATGCTGTTCTTTTTCCATTGGATTCTTTGGGCCCCTTTGTCAAAGACCAAATGGCTGTAACTTTGTGGGCTTATATCTGGGTCTTCAATCCTTATCCATTGATCTGTGTGTCGATTTTGGAGCCAATACCAGGCTGTCTTTACAACTATGGATTTGTAGTATAGACTAAGGTTTGGTATGGTTATACCTCCAGCTGTGTTTTTGTTACTCAGGATTGTTTTTGCTATCCTGGGTCTTTTGTGCCTCCATATGAACTTTGAGATTGTTTGGTCAACTTCTTTGAAGAATTGCTTTTGGATTTTGATTGGTATAGCATTGAATCTGTATATTGCCTTTGGTAGGATGGTCATGTTCACGATGTTGATTCCGCCAATCCAGGAACAAGGGAGGTCTTTCCACCTTCTGGTGTCTTCGGCTATTTCTTTCTTTAGGGTTTTAAAGTTTTCATTGTAAAGGTCTTTTACCTCCTTAGTTAGGTTTATACCAAGGTATTTCATTTTTTTAGGGGCTATAATAAATGGTATTGTTTCTCTCAAGGCTTTTTCACTTCTTTCATTCTGGGCATATAGGAAGGCCTCTGATTTTTGCACATTTATTTTGTATCCTGCCACCCTGCTAAACTTCTCAATTAGTTCCAGGAGCTTCCTGGTGGAGTTTTTGGGATCACTCAGGTATAAGATCATGTCATCTGCAAATAGGGATAGCTTGACTTCTTCCTTGCCGATTTGAATCCCTCTTATGTCCCTTTCTTGTCTTATGGCTTCAGCTAAGACTTCAAGTACAATGTTGAATAGAAATGGTGAGAGTGGACAGCCTTGTCTAGTTCCTGATCGAAGTGGGAATGCTTCCAATTGTTCCCCATTGAGCATAATCCTTGCTGTGGGCTTGTTGTATATAGCTTTTATTATATTGATAAAGGTTCCTTCCATTCCTACTGTCTCCAGCGTTTTGATCATAAAAGGCTGTTGGATCTTGTCAAAAGCTTTTTCTGCATCTATCGAGAGTATCATGTGGTCTTGGACTTTGGACTGGTTTACATGATGAATTACATTTATTGATTTGCATATGTTGAACCAACCTTGTGTGCCGGGGATGAAGCCTACTTGGTCCCCATGAAGGATCTTTTTAATATGTTTTTGAATCCGATTTGCTAAGACTTTGTTGAGAATCTTTGCGTCTGTGTTCATCAGGGTGATCGGCCTATAGTTTTCTTTTTTAAGCGAATCTTTATTAGGTTTTGGGATTAAAACGATATTAGCTTCATAGAAGGAATTTGGTAGTGTTCCTTCCTTTGCTATTTGATGGAACAGTTTAAGGAGTATTGGTGTTATTAACTCCTTAAATGTCTGGTAGAAGTCTGTGCTGAATCCATCTGGTCCAGGACATTTTTTGGTGGGAAGATTCGCGATTACTTCCTCAATTTCCTTATATGTTATAGGACTATTTAAATAATTCACAACTTCCTGATTCAATTTAGGTAAGTTGTGTTTACTTAGAAATTCATCCATCTCTTTTGTGTTGTCAAACTTCACAGAGTATAAGTTTTTGAAATATGATGTTATAATTCTCTGGATTTCTTGGGTATATCAGTAGTGATAACTCCATGTTCATTTCTAATTTTGTTAATTTGGGTTTTCTCTCTCTTGCTTTTGGTTAGTTTCGCTAGGGGTGTATCAATCTTATTGATTTTTTCAAAGAACCAGCTTTTTGACTGGTTGATTTTTTCTATCGTTTTCTTAATCTCGATTTCAGATATTTCTCCCCTTATTTTGCTAATCTCCTCTCTTCTACTACTTTTGGGATCAGATTGCTCTAGCTTCTCTAAAGCTTTAAGCCGCATTGTTAAGTTGTTTATTTCTGACGTTTCCATTTTTTTGACGTAGGCATTAAGAGCTGTGAACTTACCTCTTAGAACAGCTTTCATTGTGTCCCAGAGATTTTGGTAAGTTGTATTTTTGTTATCATTCACTTTCAGGAAATCTTGAATTTCCTTTTTAATTTCTTCCTGAATCCATGTCTCATTCAGCATCATAGTGTTAAGTTTCCAGGAGTTAGTGTATTTTCTCTTGTTTGATGTGTTGTGGATGTCCAGCTTTAGGCCGTGATGGTCTGATAGGGCACAGGTTAGAATTTCAACTTTCTTGTATATGTGTAGATTCATTTTGTGGCCCAATATGTGATCTATTTTGGAGAAAGTTCCATGTGCTGCTGAGAAAAATGTGTATTCTTTGGTGTGTGGGTGAAAAGTTCGATAGAGATCTGTAAGGTCCATTTCTTTCAGGGTTTGATTAAGTTCCAAAGTGTCTCTGTTAAGCTTTTGACCTGTTGATCTATCCCATGTTGACAGGGCGGTGTTGAAGTCCCAAGAATTATCGTTTGGGGATTGATTTCTTGCTTTAGACGCTGTAGGGTTTTCTTAATGAATGTGGAGGGGCCCGTATTGGGTGCATATATGTTCAGGATTGTGAGGTCTTCCTGGTGAATTGTGCCTGTGACTAAAATGTAGTATCCATCCGTGTCTCTTATAATTTTCTTTGGTTTGAAATCCACTTTGTCTGATAGCATAATGGCTACCCCTGCCTGTTTTCTGCTTCCATTAGCTTGTAGAATTGTTGACCAGCCTTTTATTTTTAGAGCGTGCCTATCTTTTGTGGTGAGATGGGTTTCCTGCAGGCAGCAGATTGATGGATTGTGATTTTTAATCCATGTTTGTAATCTGTGTCTCTTGATCGGTGAATTAATTCCATTAACATTTAGTGTTATAATGGAGAAACTATTGTTAATTCCAGACATTTATTATGTTTAGTAGCTTTTATAAGTATATTGCTTCTTTTTTAATGATGTTATACTTGCCTTCTGTTCTCCTGGATATGCCTGTTTTTTCTTCACGCTTGAGTATCATTTCTAGCATTTTTTGAAGGCCTGGTTTGGTGGCCATGTATCCCTTAAAGTTGTCTTTGTGCTGGAAAATTTTTCTTTCTCCCTCGATCATGACTGATAGTTTTGCAGGGTAAATCAGCCTGGCTTGACATTTTTGCTCATTCAATACTTGAAGTATGTCTCTCCAAGCTCTTCTTGCTTTTACTGTTTCGACTGAGAAGTCATTTGTTATTTTAATAGGTTTACCTTTAAAAGTGACTTGTTTTTTCTCCCTTGAAGCTCTCAGCACCAGTTCTTTATCTTGAATGTGGAGTGTTTTAACTATTGTTTGCCGCGGTGTGCTTCTATTTTGGTCGTATCTGTTTGGGGTGCGGAATGCCTCTTGTATATGGATGGGCCTCTCTTTTTTTAGATGAGGAAAGTTTTCCTTGATGATCGTTTGAAAAATTTCCTCAGGGGTGGTATTTTGAGATTCTTGCTCTGGTATTCCATGAATACGCATGTTAGGCTTCTTCAGGGTGTCCCATATCTCTTGGATATTTCTCTCAAGTATCTTTTTGGCTTTAACAACCTCTTCCATTGAGCTGGTTAGTACTCCCACTTTATCTTCAAGGTCTGAAATTCTGTTTTCTGCTTCGTTAGTTCTGTTGGTAAGACTCTCTGTGGTGTTCTGGGTTGAAGATAACTTGTCTTTTAGCTCAGTTTTAAACTCTGCTTGAGTTTGTTTTAACTGCTCTATGCCACTTTTTGTTTCTTGCACTGTTTTTCTCAACTCCTCCAGATGTCTGTTGTGTTCCTCTTCAAAGCGATTGATTCGATTTTTTAATTCCTCCCTGATTTCCTCTTTCATAGTATTGAACATGGTAATGATCATATTTTGAAAGTCTTTATCCTGGGTGGGGCTTTCTTGGCCTTTTTCCGTGGGTTTGTTCTTATTGGAGTCTAACATTATGGGATTAATTTCTTCAGTGGGAAATTTGTTTACTTGATTGTTGCTTCTCATGGATTTGCACTTTGACTTTGGCATTGTCATTTTAACTCTTCAGATCTCTCATTTTCACTAAACTGAATTATTTGGCCTGTGGTCCTGGTGGGCGGGGCGGGCGGAGACTTACCTAGGTCGTGGGGTGAGGCCCGGCTGGACCGCGCGCGCGTCCCGACCGGCGGAGCGGGTTTAGGGTGCAAAGGGGGGGATGGGGGCGACGGCGTGGAGCTATTTAACCCGAGGGCAGCTGGGGCGGGGCCCGGGCGCAGGGGGAGGTCCTCCTGGTCCCTGGGTCCCGCGCGGGGCTCCGGCTGGATGGTGGGAGGCGGAGCCGGGTCCCTGTGGGCCGACCTGGGGGTCCTGGTGGGCGGTGCGCGCGCGGGGGGGGGGGGGGGGGGTTACTCACCAGCTAGGGCGCGGCGTGGACGCCCGGCTGGACCGCGCGCGCGCGTCCCAACCGGCGGAGCGGGTTAGGGTGCAAAAGGGGGAGGATTGGAAATTAAGATGCTTAAATATCATAAATTTATTATATTCATGCGTGAACCACTTAAAGAGTAAACCATAAAAGAGAGATTGTTTGATTTCTTTCTTTTCTATTTGTATGCCTCCACTCAAATCCTATTCTTCAGTTGCACCAATTAAAATTCTGAGAAATATACTTTAAAAATCATCATAAGATTTGGTTTATCGATGATCCATCATTAGCCAGGAATAGTCACAGGACTCTTGACCCCCTTCCCCAAAATCTATTGACAGACAGGGGTTGCTAAGGAAGGGGAGTTATTTCTGTAGTACAGTTAAGAGTTTCTTGTCCACGTTTTACTTAATAATGTCCAACTATGCCATACAAGCAACCATTTAAACTCAATGGGCCACAATAGATAATTAATAAAATTCATGAGATTTAAAGGGGACTACGTGGCAAGAAGGTGTTTGGAATTGGGGATACAGATTTAAAAAAAAAAAGCTGTGAAAATAACCAAAATGAATTCTATTAATATATGAAAATGTCATGGAATAAATAAATAACTAAAATCTCACAAATTCAATTAAAATATAGCAAATAATGGAATTATTAAAAATACACACACACACACATATATGTGTGTACTTGAGTATGTGTACACACAACACATCCAATATAGGCTTTACAGAGAAGTGTATTCATAATATTTCATATGATTCTCTATAATAACCTTATCACTAATATAAAATGAGGGAGGAAACACTGTAAAAAATAATGTTTTCTTTCATTGCTATACTTTAGGTAATGGAAATATACTTGCTGCATTTGGAATCACTGCTGAGACGACTCCAGGAGTCAATAGTTCCATATGGATTTAAAAGGAGAATTTGTATAATTTGATAGTGTGAGGATTTCTTGGTGCTGAAATTTTCTGGAAAGAATTACAAGAAAACATCATTCTTAATGAAATATGCCAATTCATTTCACGTCTGCTCATGCAAGACTATTAGCAAAGCAAAAAGCCACATTGACATGTTTCATATTTGCGTGTGTTCTTTCATGCTGAGCTCTTTGAATGTGAACAAATGTTGTCTAACACTTATTGTTTACTGCATAAATAAAACTGGATTTCTTACCTTATTCTTCATTCTACAATGTGAAAGGGTATCCAAATGATAGAGGGAAAGGATTCTAAAGCATAATGATGAAAGGTTAAACTCAGTTGGAAAACATTAAATTAAGGCTATGTAATTTCTCCTATATTGCTAAATAAATATTATGTAAAATCAGGAAAAGAATATTCCCAAATGAGTAATAATGTTGGTGACTCATATATAAATGCCACATTGTTTGGAAAATATTTCAGAACTTTAAATTATTTTGCTTAATTCATAGGCATAGTGAAATTCAGTTGGGAGCTGGTCATAGTGTCTTGAAATTAATTAAATATTTTATAAGAAGGGGAGGGCATATAGTCTAGCAGATAAAAAGTAATCATTTTGCAAATGGGTGATGGACCCCTCCCTCAGTGAGGTTTCCTACTCTTATTACATCTACCCTTGAATGTGCTATTACAACAAGACTCCAGTTTAACAGCTTTTTGTCTCTGGCCAGGGGGTGACATACAGTGCCCAGCAGAATGGAGTGAAGGGAATTGCAGGAGCAGCAAAACTGCAAAAGAAAATCAACAAACCACAATCCAGAACTTCAGAGACTCTATATCAATCACATAGAACTAGGACAGCCTAATCTCTCCCCATCCTGGAGCTCAGGGACATTTGCGGAAGAGGGGGCGGTAAGATTGTAAGAGCAAAAGGATGGGAGGAGCAACGATTTGCAAGATTCTCAACAATAGTTGGGGGCCAAAGCAATCATAATGGAACTTTGCATGCCCTGCGCAATGTCCAGCGCACTGTTGCCCTCATAAAGTCTAGCATCTGATAAGGGCACCGAGACCCCTGGAGGCAAGGGATTGACAGCCATAGTAGTGATCTTATGCTTAAGGGGAACAAGAGAAAGGGCTTATGGAAATGCCACTGGGTCCTTATATGTCATCGGAGAGGAGGACACAGTGGAGAGTTAGGCACACACAATAAGGACTATCTGGGAATTGGGGGGGAGGCACTGGGGAAGGGGAGGGGGAAGAGGGGGGAGGGAGGGAACTGGTAAAAAATTTTTAAAATGTATAATTACATTTTTAATAAAAAAATAAATAAATAAATATAAATATTTTATAAGAAGAGAGATTATGTTTATAAAATGTTGACATATGAATGGTTGACCAAGGAATTCAGAAAAGGAACACACACACACACACACACACACACACACCACACACACACACACAAACCATTTTCATGAAAGAGTAGACTCATATAGACTTCAACTTTTCACTTCAGTACCATTCAGGGTAATGATTTGAGGTGATTTATATAACCTTCCTCATATCTGAATTGATATCAATCTTAGTTTTCTTTCAATGGATTTTTAAAAGTATGAAATTAACTTTCTTTAAAAACTAGAAGTTCTTTCAATCTTACTACCCCCCTGTTCTCAGTGTTCCCTGAGGAAAATATGCATGTGTTTAGGGACAAGCAGTTAATATTATTTATTTTCTGCATTTTGGTAAGTTGTGCTTTTCAGAATAAAGGCCTTCTTCTGTGGAAGGAAACTTCTAAGTTGAGGGTTGAATGCTATTTCTGTATGTGAGTATAATACAGGTATTTACAAAACAATTTGATGTACTGTCTTCCTAGCTAAAGATTCATTATCTGCTCTTGCCCTAGGATCTATGTTTTCCCTTTTCAATACGTTCTTGTTCTAGTTTCTAGTAACAGGAATATGTTCCATTCTGACAAACAGAAAGCTTTTCTAGTCTGTGGGGATAATGACAGGTATTTACCAAACAATTTAAAGGACTGTCTTCCTAGCTAAAGATTTATTGTATGCTCTTACCTAGGATCTATGTATTTCCTTTACATGGGTTCTTGTCTAGTTTCTAGTAACTGGTTTCTAGAAACTAGTTCTAATTTCCGACAAGCAGGACTTAAAGCTATTCAGAAAGCTATTATCTTGACATTCATGCCACTATTACACTGATGATGACTACCTCTTTCATGGTGATGTTATTTCTACTTGCAGACTTCAGAGGTTGATGGGACCTTTGATTGCTTCCTTCCTTAGTAATTTCTTTAATAGGCAATGGCCAGTTTTAGCTCATGCTTTTTGTTCATGTCTTGTGATCGATGTGTGTTGTGTTTTCATAATAGGGTCTCACTGTCAGTTTCTGAAGGTCAACCAAAAACAATGAAAAGAATCTATATTGTTTGAGGGACCTTTGAAACTTCTTTGACTTTCATGATTTGAAATTATCCCCCAAAGTTTCATGTGTTTGGAAAAAATCACAGCACCTTTGAGAGGTGGAGACTTGTTTGAGGAGATGGTCACAACGGTGGGCCTTGAGGTGGATTAGTCACACCTTATCTCTTTTTTGTAGCAAGAAGTCTTGCAGCTCTCATCCTTGTGGATGGGTGTAATGTAGCTTGTCTCCAGCTTGTGCTAGCCAGCCATGCTGCATCCACCATGATTGTAAGCTGAATAAGTCTCCCTTTCTCGCTTCAATTGTTTGACTTTGGGTGTTCTCTCACATTAATAGGACAGTAGCCAATGCACTGAAGAACACTTCGAGTAATCTAAAAGTATCATATACCCATTACTTCTGTAACTGTTTAATTGCCTCTGGGTTATAGGTAGAACATGCCACAGCATTCTTTGTTTTGTCCTATCTTCCTCTCTCTGTGTTTCTGTACAGGAAATTGTCCAGTGGTAAGTCAGACATTATCTTCTGAACATGACAGAAGAGTTGTGATATATAAGATTAATGACAGATATGTAGTTCACAAATTGAATTATGTTGGATCTGTTTGAACATCTTAATCACCATGAAAGATCTCAAGAAGATCTGATCTCTTTTAGAAACTAATGAGGACTCAAAGCATTGGAAATGAAAAAGAGAATGCTTACTCAATTATATGCCTACTGATCTATGATACTTGCTACAAACACATAGCATATCAAGCGTATGTCTATTTAATGCTAAAAGAAACAATATTATCTGTACAGTATGCTTAAAGGTAGGAAAAGATTGTTTATGATGTTTATGAAGCACCTGAGAATGTTCTGATTTATGGTTATCAAGAAAAAATAACATCTATCATGTTAATTAAGTCAAGGTTGAGGAAATGATTGGCTAAAAGAAAAACAACATAAATCTTATTTCTTCAACTCATCTTCTTTGCAATATTGATTCATAATCTCAACCCCATTTCATGAATAAAATTTTCAGATTGTTTAGGTACAATTAATACAAAAAAACATATTAAAAGTATATCATTCTTTTTTGAGAAAAAAGGAAAACTGATTCATAATTGTGGAATGGCTGTGAAATATCAAATACAGGAATTATTCTCACGAATCCTTTGAATGACTCCTAAAAGTTATAAGTCCTCTCTCTCCTTCTGTCTTTAAACTATCTTTCTTAAGGAATCACAATGTCAGAAGATAATGACAATTTGATGAAAACAGTGTGTTTACATTTTAATATTCAAAGGTAACTTGGAGATTTCCTCAGTTTAAATTGATTATTAATCACAGATTAATTCCTATACCTTACTGAATTACCATTTCATGACCAGGTTTGATAAATGGTTGAATCTTTCTGGCATAATGGCAACAAACAATTCAGAACATAATTTCAAAGATTCCTAGTAGATTTGTTGAAGGGAGAGGAAAAAAATGCAGCTCAAACTCTTACTAAGTTATTAGTGAATTCTGTGTGGATTAAATGGAGGAAACATTCCTTTCAACTTTTGATTCTTCTCCCTTGGCACATCTCATCCAGTCATGTAAGTTTAGTTGGTTAAAAGAAAAAAAAAGAAAAAAGAAAGGGAAAACTTTGGCATGACTCATACAGTGTGCTCTAGTGACTAGTGGTAGAAGTTTGAGTTACAGAAGATTCCTTTCCTCTTAATTTCCCTTATTATGCTCCAATCCTCACACTGAGATTGCTGCTATGCCACAATTTTTCCTGGTAGTATGATTCTTCTTTCTTCATGAGAAAAGTTTGTTTCCTCTCACCTGAGTGTCTAGAGCCTCATTTTTAAGTCTAACATTTCTGTTTCATTAAGGTGCTTTCTCACTTCTTCTTCCACTGACATTCAGTCTGGTGGGAAAGTAGACTTCATTTTGCTTTGATTTTGAGCAAACTAGCAGGGCAAACACAGTAAGAATTATTTGTTATTTGCTTAACGCATGAACTTCCAAAGTACCTGTATGTTGGTAGTAGATCTAATCTTCATCTAATGGAAAAAAGAAAATTGAAAATGGTCTTGCAATATACCAATGTTGGAGAAGGGTAAATATTTTTTATAGCTTATTCTCTCTGTTAAATTTTTCAAGGCCCTTTTTCAGATAGTAGTCTCATCTTCTTATGCAATTCCAAGCATTGCTGGTAGTACAGAGCACCCTGCTCCTGTGGGATCTTATCTTGTTGAGGGTCCTATCATCTTTCAGTGGAAGCAAGCATAAACATGCCTACAATGGCTTTCTTTTTATAACATGCCTACAATGGTTTTGCTTTTACCTTTTGCTTGTGTGTCATAGCTTGTAGGAGGAACATGACCAGGCAGGCCTGTATTGTCTAATAGGCTGTGTATGTACAAATACAACTTCCCCAAACTAGAACCTGAAAACATTCCTGGTGCTGATGTCAACTGCCTGACTGAGAGGACCAACCCTGACAGGACAATGCCAGCCAAAGCTCCCACAGGAACTTATAGGATGTTGAGTGGGGGTACATAGGCAAGCCCAATATTTTCAATAAAGGAGCTTGGGAGCCTGGGAGCCTGGGAGCCTGCTTTGCCACTTGCCTGACTCCTAGAGTCTGTGTCATTGACTTTGCACCTCTTACCCCATCCCAAGGATCTCCAGCGGGTGCCTGAGACTGCAACAATGGCTAATGATGTTATATAAGGAGGTTTACTTTTTAATATCTCTCCACAAAACAAAAAAGTCCTTGTTGTATTGTTTTAACTGCAAAAACAAAGACAAATGCCTTATGAAAACAAGGCATAGAAATAGTCACATACGCAACATGCAATTTAAGAAGATGATGATAGTAGAACAAGCTGCCAATGAATTTTTAGGGGAAAAATTCCTTCAAATATGAAATTTTTAGAAATCACTTTTTGAGAAGTTACACAGTTATCTTCAAGAGAGTCAACAGTAAGCTTTATAGCTATCATGCAACTTGTATCTGGGTTGCTGTTTTTCAGTAACTGATTGAAATTTATATCCTGTGTGGATCATTCTCTTTTTCATGTTGTTCAGAAATGTATAACTCCAGAACATAATGGTTAAGCAACAGCAATTTATTCTGATGCAAACACCTTTAAAGGTTCCAATAAATAAATAAAATATATATCAAAAAGCATAACCAAGCTATTTTCTTCCCAAAAGTAACATAAGATAGCGTCTACGCCTGATTTCTTTGGTATCCGTGAGACCTGATGGCAATGGCAAATTGGTCATATGCTGAAGCATTTAAAAGGTAAGGAAGTTAATTAGGATTATATGATTTCATTGAATTTTATGAAACATTATTAAATGTGAGATCATAAGAAAGAGAAAAGTAATGCCAGTTGTTTAAAGTACTATTTAGATATATTAGATAAGTGAAGGAAAATATGTGTGTATGAAACACAGCATCATGTACCCTAGTAAAACATATAAAACTGAATGTAACTTACAATGTGAAAGGATTTTATTAAAATGTGTGCAGTATCTTCTTTTCTAGCTAAAAATGATACAATCTCCAACAAAACAAATTGTAAGTCAAAAGTTTAGAATTCAGAAGTACTCAGCCCTTGTTTCCGCTGATATGCTGGTGACAGAAATAGTGACAAGCCCAAATGATGAGGATGCTTTTGTGATGCAAATGTCTCCATAGGGAGAGGACCACAGTCACCAACAGTGTCTTTCACAGGTCAGCCTCTTTCAGTAGCAATGTGCTCTAATGAGATCAACTGCATCTTTGCTCTTGTCTGGACAGCGTTATTGCAGTGTATCATAGATTGATGGATTTGGGATCTCTGCTTACTCTCTTCATCATTGCCTAACAAGCCTGGACCATGTATATAGATTTCAATATTTTATGATGGGCCAAATGAGGGCAACTATTCTGTGATTTAGTTCATTATGTTTCAAGGTATAAATTTTGCTAGTTTTTGTTTGCTAAAGAAAATATGGGTCACACTTCAGAAGCAACCACATTCATAGTATGACGTGTATGAATATATCACATTTGTTCAGTGAATTTGTCTGTGGAGCCTCAGTCGTACACAATACATTTTACATTTATATGCAGGATGATGGTTATCATGTTATATAATTACTGATAAAGGTTCTCTTGACTAGCTTCAGATGTCCTTGAGATATATGATTAGGATCATAAATCAATTAATGATTTTCATGAATTATGTGGGAATAAAGAAGTCTTTGGCTATAGCACACATTCAATGTATGGTTAGTCCACATAACTAAATACAGCTCAGGAGAAGTCATACTTTTGAGTTGAGAGAGATTTTTGTTCCAGGCTCACAGAGCCCAAACTTCAATGGTACCAGTCTGGAGAGAAAGAGAGAGAGAGAGAGAGAGAAAGAGAGAGAGAGAGATGAGAGAGAGAGAGAAGAGAGAGAGAGAGAAGAAAGGAGAGAGAGAGAGAGATAATAAAACTGAGAAGCATGAAAAAGGAAGCCCCCTCATGTTCTAACCCATTTTCATCTGGGAAGAGCTTGCTGTTAACCATTCTGCTTTTGTCTGTAATGTTTCCATGTTCCTGTTGGTATTAATTTATAAATGTAGATCATTCAACCAAGTAATGTGGTTTCATTGGAAACCACTGTACATACACTAAATCTTATGATCAAGTATTCATTTATTATCAAATAATTATGAAAACGCACAAAGAAAACAGTTATTTACGATATTTGTACTGGTCAAATTCATGAGTAGCTATTGAACCAGCTCTTTAGATGCAATATACTGAATTTTTTCTTTGTTATGATGTATTTTTTAAAGGATTACTTACATCATTTCCCATGATTAATGAATATTAGTAAAAGTTAAGCTCGTAATATTAGCAAATGTCTCCTCAATCATATGAGTATTGCAGTTTTTTTACATGAGCAAACTGGTAAATGGACAAGTGACTTTCAAATACAATTCATCACCTAACCACTTGTACACCAAAAATTCCACAGTACATATTTCAAGAAATGCTTACCAAGTAATGTAAAAATATTCATTTGAAACCTACTGTGCATACACTAAATCTTATGATCAAGTATTCATTTATTATCAAATAATTATGAAAACATACACAAAGAAAGAAAACAGTTATTTAAGATATTTGTACTGACAATGATGCAATTACATGCCATTTACACAGAGCAATTTTATGGGAGAATTTATAAAATTTCCCATTCCTATGATTTTTTTAAAAAAATGGTCACTGGGTATATGTTTCTTCCTTTCTTCCTTTTTCCTTATTTTCTTCTTCCCTCCCTCCTTTTCTCCCTCCCTCCTTCTTCCTTTCCTCCCTCCTTTCCTTCCTTCCCTCTTCCTCCCTGACTCCCTTCCTTTGTACCTTCCCTATATCTCACACTTTCACCAATTGTGTGTATTTGAATTACATTGTTCCTTTGCTTCCTTCTTTAACAATGCATCTCAAGTCAGTATTCTATTCTTAGAGACCAGACTAACAACACTAGGGTTATTAGTGACAATAAAAAAACAAGTGAACACAAACAAGCTTAAGCTCTATTAGGTCCACAAGGAAAAATCATTGGCATGGAAAAGAACAAAGTTACAGAGGAATGAGGTTTTATGTTCTAACTTATACAAAGGAGAATAAAGAGCAAGCAAGTTGTAGTCACAAGTTGATGCCAACAAGAAAAGTAAACTACAACATAAAGACAATAGACTAGATAGCAAAACAAAGCAAATTTTGCCTCATTGAAATAAATATTTCTACTTATCATATAAATGTTCATTAAGTTTTTGTAAAGAAGCAAAATGTAAGTTTAATTTTTTTCTAAGAATCTCACATGGTCATGAAAAGATGTATTTGTTTTCTTTTTCAAGTATTAACAATGACCTTTGGAAATCTCAGTTGATCACACAATATATTTTTGTATTACTCAACTTTACCATTGTTCTGAATATTTTTCATTCATTCCAAAGTATCTCCACCCCTTACCTTTTATCTCTTCTTTATTAAAGTAAGTTAGGAATGTATACATATGCTTTATCAAAACAATCTATAAATTAAGCTCAGATTTATTGTTTATCTCTTCATATTTTGAGGTATAA